>OW121853.1:17768798-19018798 GCA_933228895.1 Platycnemis pennipes
GTTATTTGTGAGTTCTATTGCTTTCCGGATTATTCTTGGATAGTAGCAGCTCTTGTTGCAAATAACCTTTAATTTGTCGACGTCCACCGTGTAGCCCGGTTCAGATCACTCTTGCTCCAAGATGGCGGAAAGGCTGAACCGTTTTTCTCCTTAGGACCTTGTGAAAGCCAGTAGTATTGCTGGAGAAAATGTTGTTACTAAAAGGCGGAGGAACGCCCAAAAGTCATTATTAATCTTATTATAGGCAATCATTGGGTTATAGTAAATAATGCAGAAGGCAAAATGTAACACAGCCTGAGACAATTAGCCGTCCCATAAGTATCAATCAACAGTTTCTTACATCCTGTTCGTGGTGCCATGAAGAGACCAATTTACATATATGACTGAATTTATTGTTTAAATTGACTGATAAGCCAAATGTAAGTATCACAACATCCGAAATTCTACACTTATAAGTATAATTAATCAAAGGGATCATGTAATAATTTATAATTACATGATCCCTTTGCGCACTGTGTATATGATGAGAAAACAGTTACTTCTAGGGATAATTAGTGCTTAATTACTCTTTCGCTCCAAAAGAATCTAAAATCCACGACGTACGAGAGTTTACAGCTCTTAATTGGCAATAAAATTTCCTGAGGCAGCGAAGTATGGTGTAACCTCCGTAAATAAGAATTTGATTTCGGTTCTCAAAGTTTGCGTCTTAGCGGATTATTCCTTTCATCAAAGAGAGAGAGCATTTATGTCTGAGATGACAATTACGATATAATTTCCGCACATGTTTTACCCTTCGAAAAATATCTTTCAGCGCTAAGGGCGTCGGCGAAGCACGGTCCGTGGTTCTTCGCAATAACAAAAGAGATCAAGCAGTAACACCTCGGCACTCCTTGATGCTTGTATTGAGCTTCGCTTCTCGGTGATCCCAAAAGATCGATGTACAATTCTACCTCGTATTCAGAATTCATAAACTCCACAACACCGGAATCATTTCCCGTGTCCGAAAAAGAATTCTGGATGACTTCAACGTCACCATTTGAAAGGCAAAACGGTAACGAGGCCATTTTCAGGGGTTTATTACGCTTCTAGAGAGTCAGTCATTTCCTCGCTGGTTCCTTTTCGGCGGAGCAAGCGAAATAAAAATGTCCAGTCCCTTGTCTCCCTCCGAACAAATGAAAACGCTATCGATCTACAGAAGATCCCTGACCCCTGTCAATTTCTCCTAACGAATTCATTTCAAAGGCTCGAGTTTCTTTTTTGAGGGCATCTCTTTTTTTAGCCATCATTCCTTTTGATACGGTGACGATCTCCAATTTTTTCACTTCCCCCGCCTCCTCTCTTTTTGATCACCCACCCTCTAGTCCCACCACTCTCATCCTTCGCCCACCCCCCTTCCGGCCCCCCACCCCCTGGTGCTAGTTCACTGTACCACCGCCTGTTGGTCCACTTCTTTCATTTCTAAAAAAAATCTCCCCATATTATTAATATTTATGATTGAACCGAAGAGTTGGAAGAAGGGAAGGATAGGTGAGGGAGTAGGGTTTTTGGAGAGAGAGGTAGGCACTCAGATATGATCCAAATGGATGTCCTGAGACCCAGGGCGGCCATCCGAGCGAAATCCACGAGACCGGTAATGCCCTCGGATTTAGGCGATATCCGCAAAACAGCGATCCGCCTCGTGTCTCTCCTCCACCGACATGAGCACCGCGCACTGTCTCCATCCCTCCCTTTTTGGATCCAGCCGAGCTGCGGGGGGGTGAGGGCAGGAGAGGAGGGCAGAGAAAGAGGGGCTATTGCCCCCACGACGCCCGGGGCGATGAGAATAGGGGATGGGGAATTTTTTCCGGGAAGAGGAAAAGGCATCCGACACCTGATACGACTCCGCGTTTGTATTGAAGCGGATGAGGGCGAATTTTAAGGGAACGAAAGCGAATTACGCAGATATGGGTACAGCCGAGAGTATCGTCACCATCACCCAGGCCAAAATGGAAACGTATCAAAAAGACTAACCAATTGCTTCTACTTCTTTCTGCGTTACGTTGTGAAAGTTAATAGCGTGAATAAAACTTTTCGTACTATTCAAATCAGATTTTTTAATGAAACCTAACCATATTTCAACGCGTTAACGTCATTATCAAGGGTTAGTTTTCTTATAATAGTAATAATAATAAGGGTTATTACCTCAATACTCAATCATACCCATCACCGTTCCCGTCCCACTCAACCCAATTTAAATCCTTCTCTTTCCTTAACAGTAAACTGCAACTGGGTCAATGAGTCAACCCCCACTTCCTCTTTTTTATTCTCCCCTTACGTCTGTTTAATATTTAAGGCTGGTTTCACACTTTTTCATCAGTGATCATTGATAATAACACTAAAGCTTTGAAACCTTGATTGGCTTTCATATGAAATTACGTGTGAAAATGGAGAAAATTTTTATTGACTCTAAAAATTTTTAATAATTCAATACATGACTTGGCGAAAGACTCTTTGGCCCAGTAGGGCTCAATTATCGACAACATGACTAGGGCTTACCTTCAAATTAAAATAATGTATGCTCATATAAGTATATATGTATATATTAACACCGAACTAAACATTAGACCTGCACTTCGTTATATCTATACACGGGAGCGTGGTGACCTAATGGGTAGAGTGCTTGGCTACTGATCGAAAGGTCCCGGGTTCAAATCCGGGTGAATAATTTGGACGCCCCCGAACGACAAATCCTCGGAGTGCGAGGGAAGTGCACTGGCCCCCCTACCCTGAATGTGTGAAATTCACACGCCTGTGGCTTAGTCCGAGGTGAGCTCTACCCTCACCTATCAAAACTAACCTTCGGGTTTAATCACTGAGTGAGTGATTTTATATCTAAAAGCAAATGCTGAAGAAAATAAGAATATTATTTCACTTACCAAAAGTTATTCCAGACTAGGTTAAGTACACTCTATCTACTCACATCAGAAAAACTTTCAGGCTAATCACTCGAAGGGCATCAATCTGCAAAAAGAAGGGAATTATTTGTAATAGAATATTTAACGTTCGTTGCAATTGAGAATCAAGTAAAACAAATATTTAACCTACGAGCTGATGGCATCATAACTTTAATTCTCGACCCCAATTTAATGCATTGATTAACCATTTCGACTAACCGTTTTAATCAATATGCAGACTAACCAAGCATTTATGATTATCATTAATACGCAGTTGGAGTGTTCGTCATGGTATGCTAAATGGGTGATTCATAAGCAAAATAATAAATAATATGTTGACTATTGTACACAATTCCTAAAAACCTTCATCGGTATGTAACCATTCCAATTCATTCAATACCATTATTTTAGGAACATAAATTGATGTGCCACGTCACTTTTTTCTTGCACATTGTGTATCAAAGTATTTAGAAAACAACTACTTCCCAAAATTACCCAACTCAAGAGAACATTCAGGATGTTTTCCTTTCATGCTAAGTTAATACTAATAATAAGATAAACTTGCTAATGCATACAGATATATTACCAAATTTAAGGGGATCGGGTTGCTGTAGTGGCTAGAGTACTGGCCTCCCATCCCGAGGGCCCGGGTTCAATACCCGGCAGTGGCAGATGGCAGATTTTCAGTGGAAAACCGGTCCCCATTTGAGTGCCTAGTGGAGGGAATTTCACCTTCAGTACTCCGTCCGTCAGATGGGACGTTAGGCCGTGGTCCCCTTGGCGAATTTCGTTAAGAGAAGGCTAATACCGACGCCGGGTTTCTCTCCACCCTTCTTCCGTTCCCTGAAAACTTCTGCCATTACCCAATTACCCACCTATCGTAAATGGCGAAAATGACCTCAGCTGTCGGTTACCTCTCCTGGATAACGAACTAGCCAACCAGGAAGTTTAATGCGCAAGTGAAAGCACCATGGATTGAAACAGTAAATAAAATAAAAGAATTCCTTTTATGGTCACTCTTACACAAAAGCCTTTGCATTCATCATCACATACAGTTCTTGTCCTTAACATTCATAAGCCTACAGTTCTTGCACTCATCCATTTCTTATGTTTTCCAGGATGATTATATACATAAATGAATTAGCAGCAATAACTGAATCAAATTTTGAACCATTCATTCAATTGTCCTTAACTTCAATAATGTTGCTTCGTTGGCGTAAGTTTTCGTCATTATTTTTTCTGGAATTAGGCACTTAATTAAAGTTTTAAATTCGAACGCGAATGCTTAGGTTGGCTGTAATGTCCATAAATTCAGTTTTCACAGATATTTATAAAGTAAACATCCGATAGCATAGTAATGCAAATACATTTGCGACGGCTGTTGACGTATCCATTCCCTCCACTAAGGCCATAACCTCATTTTCTTCCCTCTTTCCCTTCGACCCATACCCTAATATCGGACAATGTTTAACCATTACTATCGTTTCTATCTTGAGCAAATGCTTGGTCAGTTTTTTAACCTCCAAGCTTGAGAAGAAATACCTTTTTACGCGCTTTTTTTGGCAGGCAACTTAAATTATCTTTTGAGGTCACTTATTGTAAATTAGCAGGGTGCAAGCAATTCTTTCCGTGTTTTTGGAGAAAGGCTTGTTATTCAATGACGATATTCGTATTTCTTTCAATATATCCCCTTTAACGTGACCGCTCTCAGTTGATAGAAATGAATTGCTAACACCCTTATAAATTCTAATATCAATAAGCTTACATTCATGACTACGTTTTTTAACCTCAAATGAACTGTGTAGAGATTGTATTTTGTAAGTCCCCCAGTATTAACCCTTAGCTCGATTTCATGACCGATAGCAAAAATTCACGAGCCTATTAAGGATCTATGGCAGCGAAGTTTGTCTTCCGTACCAAAATATTAAAACTCACTCAAGTAAAAGCATCAATCCGTGATCCCTTCTAATGGCCACCATTAGAGTATGATGAAGCAACCAGCAGCTTAAGCCACTTGCGCCATTTTAGGATCGAAGGGCTACTATTGAGCACAAATAGCATTACTCAAGGAGCAGAGGAGAGCGGAGAGAAACTCTGCAATCTGTCTTTCTGTCAACCTTTCTGCAACTTCTTTCTGCACGGTCTTTCTGCAACTGTCCCATCTGATGGACAGAGTAGTGAACTAGAAGTACTCTCCAAGGGCACTCTAATAGAGACCGGAATACCGTTTAAAAATCTCTTCTCCAGCCGATTTTTAAACCAAGACCTTAGGGATGGTACGCCATCAATTAATTTACATCACAAACTCGATCACTCCTCACTAGAGGGGGTAGAATAAATGAGGCACCTCATTCTTTCTTCAAATAAACAAAAAAACTGTGATCACGAAAATAACAGTCATGATTAGCATTCAGCCGATGGAAAATACATGTGGCTCTTTGAGAATTTGCCCTTCCCAAGTTTGGTACAAATCAGTTATCCTAAAAGCATAAAAACACTAATTAGTTCGACCATATACTCAGTTTACAAAAGTTTATTTTAAATTAATGAAATATGTAGATTATAATAGCATTACTAACACATAAAGACCATCACCAGGTTCATTTCTATTTGAATCACGAATTGAAGATGTGTATTATATTTTATTTCCTTTGAGGATTGACTTTCCAGGAATTACCTCATGAAGTGGCAGGCAATATGCCACTAAAACGTCTTTCTACAGTAGTTCGTCGAAAATAACCTTGAAAAAATAGTTTCGATTTTCAATTGTTATATATTTAAATTCCGAATCGGAAAAAATAACGGTAATCAGCTTCTTCATTAGATACGAGAAGTGCCTATTTCAAATTTAAATGAAACATAAAGCCTAATAAAAATATATAGAATATAAAATCTATTTCATAGCTCATATAAAGGTGTTCATACGATCCATTTTTCAAATATCAGTCTTGTTTACGCCCGAATTTTTTCGATAACAAAATTTTATTAGGCTAAGTAGCCTTCCCATTATAATACTTAATTGCCCAAGAAATAATGATTTCATTTCACGACTGAATAATATTTATCCAGCAGTTGAAGTTCAAGAGATGTTTTTTGGTTATCTCATGTGTCCTGCTATCCTAATTCTGCTCAGAAGGCTCATTATGGGTATACATAAATGTGAAATATTTTTAATTCCGCAAAAAATAGTTTTTTGCTAAAGGGCCCTCCACGAATGAATAATTAAATGCCACAGTAATTTAACGGCATCGAAAGAGACGATATGAAAACTTATGATACTACCTTTTCGATTTGGGTGAAGAGCATGATGAGGAATGATATGCATAGGACAGAAGATATGGAGTTGAATAAATTATGAAAATAGACATGAGCGTGATGTTGTCCGAGCGTATTGATCAGAATTGCGCCATATATTCTCTCTCCGGCAATTTCCGTTTCTCTGTCACCAGTTTGAATGACTTCCGAGACACCACTGTATGTGGAAATACTATATCTACCTATTAGGTGAGTTTAGCTTGCAAGCAGAGACTGCGTCTTTTGCAGCACCGTTTTGAATGCCATATTTTTCGCACAGATCTATTAATTGCTCCAGTTATCTGTGGTGGTTCGCCTGAATGAGCCATAGTTTAGCTGCAATAATTTGTCTTATATTTGGTATTTTCAGCAGTCATTTGTGCCATTTACGATACCTAGGTAGTTGCTTATGCAGAGGTATGAATTTTTCAGATAAATAAGGGCGGAGATAAACCAGGCGTCGGCATTAGCCTGCTCTTAATGACAGGCCTCTATTAAATGAAGATTTGGGTCCACTTTGGAATCAAGGGCCGAAAAAATGGATTGTGACAAATTAACAATTAATTACGTAAGTAACTACGAATGAAAATGTTGCTATATTTTTTTACTAATCTGGAAACAAAACTACTTCAAGAGAAATAAAGTAAGGAGGTTAAATGGATGGTGTAAGGAAAATATATATGATATCTTCAAGCATAAAATAAATCATCAGCAAGCAAAATACACAGACAAAACAAAAAGCAATATTTTAATCAACGGAATTGTTTAAAATACTTCCCACCACAAGTATAAACCATCTTGCTCTTCTCTCGAAAAATCAGATCCAACGAACATTTTGAAAGTAGGTTATTTCTTCTAAATTGCCGCCACCACTCCTTTTTTAATTGAAAGGAATATGACCGTGGAAGTTGCAATAGAACTCGTGGGGACTTGCAGGGACTGTAACGTATTACGTAACTGTAGATGCAGAAGTAACTCTCTCGGCGATGGAGTGACTCTTCTGTTGTTAGAACCCTAAGAGAACTAACTGCGAGTATCCGAGGACTTCTGCTAAAATTAGTTCTCATACATTCGAGCATATTACACGGCTAATTCACCCTCAGATCTCATGTAACTGGTTAATTAAGAATTGTTAAGTTTTTCGGTCATTTGTATTAAGGTAGTTTAACTTGCTATTTAGTATGCTCTAAGCAAGGCAACTGCCTCCGCTCCTGAAAAATCCCTACCTCCACCCAATCAAGCAACAATCGTTAAAGACGCTAATGACCTCAGGTGACGTTTGCCTCCCCCGATAAGCCACTAAAACTTTGAGGAAAATGAATACCATAAATTACAATTCGAATGCCTAAATATCAAGAAACACCCTATTATTCGGAAATAGAGCAGTGAATACGTCCCTCGATACATTCTGGAGGGGATCATATTTAACGACGAGGACGAATTATTTCTTAAAAACGAAGATGGAGATGCTAATGTTGATTCCAGAAACTAAAAAGCAATTGGATGGATCCAAGACTGCAATACTGTAGACCATGATACACATATTTAAAGATAGATGCACCTTTACCACGGTAGGTACTGTGGTTCTCCATAGAACGGGTTCCGGAGCGATCTTCAGGTTACCAGAAACGAAAATTAGAAACTTAATACTTAATAATAATAAATACAAAACTGCGATGAAGACGTGCATCCCAAATACTAGGAAATGAGATGAAAATTTAATTACCGATAGAGTCTCGAACATCTGACATACGGATTATGCTACGGCTATATCTGATGCCTCGCGGCTAAGCTTAAATCCAACCGAGTGCGTCCACCGGGTTGCGGATGGTGGGTCGACCTCTAGATATAGAGGTTAGCGGCGAGATAAGCGAGTTTCCTTGTCGAATAAGCAGTCGTGGACAAAAAGCGACGGCATTTCATAAGGTAGGCCATTAAATAATACAGAACCTGTGAAGATGCCGTGACTTGGCGATTGGAGGTCGCCAACTATTATGCATTCCATCACCCGGAGGAGAAGGCAGCAGCTCTTCTTCATATGAGTGAAGGTGAAGACCACAGAGGTCGGTACAGCGACACTCATTTCACTACAGGCGTGGTAACATTTACTTTAACGGCTGTAGTACTGTGATGTGGAAGGCAAGAGGAAACCACCACATTATTATCCCGAGGAGTCGCAGCTGCTCCACTTTTTCTTTCAATCAAGACGTAAAGGAACCCTCTCGAGTAAAATATTCCGGAGGTAAAATAGTCCCCCATTCGGATTCACGGGCGGGGACTACCCGAGAGAGTACATCAGTGTGACAAGCATTTTAGGGTCGGAACATGGAACGTGATAACGCTTCGGACCTGCGGAAAACTGGAAAACCTAAAGGTGGAAATGCGAAGAATGGACTTCGACGTATTAGGAATAAGCGAAATGAAGTGGCCCGAAGAAGGAGACTTCTGGAGCGCGAGGTATAGAATTATACGCACAGGATCATCAAATGGTAATGCTGGAGGAGGCATAATGCTCTACAAGTGCGCTGGAATGCGTGTGAAGAACTTCCTACAGTACAATGAAAGGATAATAATGGTGAAGATCGAGACCAAACCTGTAGATACCGTAGTGGTTCAGGTTTACATGCCTACGATGGACTATGAAGATGAAGAAGTGGAAGATGTCTCCGAATATATCAAGGTAGTTATAAACATGTTAGAGGAGAAGAAAACCTAATTAATTTAGAAGATTGGAACGCGGTCGTCGGCGAAGGTCAAGATGGAAGAATAACTGGGAAATATGGATTGGGTAATCGAAATGAAAGAGGAGAAAGACTGCTGGAGTTCTGCACACAGCATAAGTTAGTGGTTGACAACACGTTGTTTACAAGCCATATCCGCGGAAGATACACTTGGAAAATGCCAGGAGACAGAAGATTTCAAATAAACTACATTTTAGTGAAGCAGAGATATAGGAACCAGGTGAAGGACTGCGAAAGCTACCCTGGAGCAGACATCGACAGTGACCATAATTTATTAATGCTGAAATGCCATCTAAAATGCGAGAAGTTGCAGAAAACAATGAAGAACGTATGGCAAATAGAAAAACTAAAGGAGGCTCAACACCAGCAGGCATTTCAAAAAGCAGCGGGAAACTACATAGGAGAGGACCTGACTGAGAAATCAGTGGATGAGCGCAGGGAAAAAATTAAATATGGACTACAGGAAGCCGCAAAAGAAGCTCTTGGAGGAAGAAAAGTTGCCAAGAAGAAGCCATGGATGACGGAAAAAGTCTTAGACCTGATTGAAGAAAGAAGGAAGTACAAGAATGCGGAAACTGAAGAAGGACAGCTTTGCTACAAAAGAATAAGAACCGAAATAAGTCGCAAAGCCAGGAAAGCTACAGAAATATGGATGGAGAGCCTATGTGAGGATGTACAACACCACCTTGCTCTTGGAAAGGTGGAAACTGCATAGAGTATAGTGAGGAACCACTTCAAAGAACGGAGCATAAGAAGCAATGCCATAAGGGACAAGAATGGAGAAAATTTGATTGACAATGAAGGCAAAGTGAAGAAGAGATCGAAACAATATCTGGAAAAGTTATACAACGGAAAAAATACCAGCACGAAAGGGATCGAAGAGGAAAGCGAAGTCAAAGAAGCTGATATGGGAGCATCAATATTAAGATCGGAATTTGACGCTTCAGTAACGGACCTTCGCATGAATAAGGCTTCTGGAATTGACGATATTCCTGCAGAACTAATAAAAAATGCAGGAGAGAAGGCAACCCACCTTTACAAAACCATCGGTGACATGTACTAAACAGGAGAAATACCCAGGGACATCCGACAAAACATAATCACTCCTATTCCCAAAAAGAAGAGAGCGGAGTAATGCGAATCTTTTAGAACTACAAGCCTGACAACACATGCATCGAAGATATTGACAAGGATCATCTACAGAAGAATAGAACGAAAAGCAAAGGAGTTCCTGAATGAAGATCAATTTGGATTCAGAAAAAGTAAGGGTACAAGAGAAGCAATATTGGCCTTTAGGCTGCTTATAGAGAAGAGAATGGAGAAGAACAGACCGACGTTCATTGCATTTGTGGACTTAGAGAAGGCTTTTGAAAACATGGATTGGAATTCAATGCCTGATATTCTGAAAGGAATTGGAGTTTCCTACAATGATCGAAGAATTATCCACAGTTTGTATAATGACCAAGTAGCTTCGATGAAATCTGGAGCCAGCTGTGAAGACGCAAGAATAAGGAAAGGAGTGAGACAAGGCTGTGCACTGTCTCGAGTAATTTTTAATGTATATATCGAGAGAGCAATTAATGAAATCAAAGAGAAGTCTTCTGGGGTGAATATCCATGGAGGGACAATGGCAAGATATCAGCTGAAGATCAATAAGAAGAAGACCAAGATACTCGTTTTTATCAAGAGAGAAGAGGACAAAACCAACCTTAAACTAGGAAAGCAAAAGCTGGAAGAGGTGAAAGAGTTCTGTTACCTTAGAAGCCGAGTAGCCAACGACGGACGAAGCAAGAAAGAAATAGTCAGCAGAATAGCACAGGCGATTTTATCAAAAGAAGAATCTACTTACCGCTGGAAGGATAAGCGTAGAAGTAAGGAAACAATGCATCAGAACGTACACCTGGAGCGTGTTTCTTTATCGCGTCGAGGCATGGACAATGACAGAAGTGGAAAAGAAAAGGGTGGAAGTATTCGAAATGTGGTGCTGCAGAATGAAGAAGATTAATTGGATCGACCGAGTAAGTAACAAGGAAGTTCTAAAAAGAGAAGACTTCTGAATACCCAAAGAAAAAGACGAGACAACTTGATCGGCCACATCATGAGACATGATGGACTGATGAAGACAATCGTCGAGGGACAAGTGGAAGGGAAGAATGGAGAAGGAAGGCCTCCCTTAAACTATATGGAACAAGTGATAAAGGATGTGAAAGAGAAGAAGTACGTAAACATGAAGAGATTAGCCGATAGAAGAACTCAGTGGAGAGCGGAGTCAAACCAATCTGAGGATTGATGACTTATGATGATGATGATATCTGAAGCACGGCTGAACTCTTCTTTGTAGCGGCATTTCATCAATTTATATCAAAACTGTTGAAAATACTGAATAAAATATCAATTGATTGTTTCTGAAAAAACATAGCTCATTCAACCAAACTACCACGGATTACTGGAGAAATTATGATTCTGGGCATCATAAAAATATGGCATTCAAAGTGAGTGATGAAGCGCGCTTAATCTGTGTTAACCAGCAGCCGAAATTTCGTTATCCAAATTTGAAAGCCACCCGCAGCATTATTTCAAATTTAGCAAGCACTAAATCTATTGACACAGAGATTCCAGATTGCAACAGAAATTGCAATTTCATTATAAATTAATTCAATAATGTAAAAAATACCTATGGAATGAATATATCAAGCCTTAGCGCAAAGGAGCTCATCTGTATTTTCATATAAAAAAATCATATAATGAGGCACTGTTATCAACCGGATTGTATTTTGGAAATAATTATTAGGTAAATTTTCCTAAAACTTTTCCAATTAACAGTGATAGTAAATGAAAAAAATATAACGAAAAAATATAACCTGAGCCCTAAACTTCTCATGCCAATTTTTGGTATCCTTTGAGGAAATAACTTTTTCCCTCTCTCAAGCGTAACTTTAGTCTTTCTTCCTTCGTTCACAAAATTTGTGCTGAAAACAAGAGTAGAAAGTATTATTATATTGCAAATACATATGATTGCCGGCAACCCGGTGTAGTATGAGATTGGCTTTCATAGCGGACCTTTGGAATATGTATCATACCCAGAGACGTAAAGTAGACCTTTGCGCTGTGTCTGCACGCAAACGTTTTCCTCTCGGACTATGCTACCTTTATATGCCCCATGGAATCCCTAAGGTCGTTGAACAATATTGAATTTCCCATTCACGTCGCCCGTGAAAGTAGATTTCGGTAGGCCTTGTAGGCCTTAAATATTTTACGATGGTCAAAAATTCAAGCGTGCCCCCAGCCTCCAGATTTCTGTCCCAAGGCCTTCTTCGGACCGGTGTCACGAGGCGACCCAAAGGAGGAAACCTTCAAGGAACGCGGCGAGATTGCGCTCCGGCGAAGGCATTTGTTTTACTGCGAAGCAAAAGGAATTTGCGGACCGTCTGGGACAGTAGCATGAGGAGAGGAGAAATTGGTGTTTTTTCCGTGATATGCGACTGGTGCCCAGTGCCCCAAGACTCAGGGAGGAAACGGATGACATCCGGAGGGGACGGAAAATACTATCGGCGAGCTAACAGTTCGGGGTGAGGGACTGCGGGTGGCCGACAAGTCGGGCGAGTCGTCGAGAATGAAATCGGAAAGAGACGAGCGGAGTTCGCCGTGAGAATGGAATTCTCTCTCCTTTGCTTTACTGCATGCATTCCGATCATGAGCACCGCGGGCACCTTAAGGATAGATCAAACTACCGGTTGTCGCTGACGGTTGTTGCAAACCGTCTCAATCACACTGACTGGCACTCTCACTGGTGCCGGATGTGTAACCGTAGCCAATAGCGTCTCGTCTCACGGTCACGTGCTGTCTGTGTTCACATCTTGTACGTACGCTGCCTCAAATACAGAATCACTGCCTCAAACGCAATAAAAAAATTAATTAAGTACATTTCATCCCACATCAATAATTTGTATGCTATGATAACGATTCCTTCACAAAAGACAGGTTATGAGGCATAACTAAATACTGTTTCAGCCGTATTCTTAACATTTTTAGGTTTCGGGGGTTGTGTTTGGAACTCGAATGGGCAGCAAGGAGTCACGTGGTACAAACACAAATGGTTTGCAAAGTTAGTGTGCATTATTCATACTCACTAACTATGCGATTAGCGATTCGCTCGTTACATTATCATTAATTGTTTGCAATTGAGTTTTTCTCATCCCTCTCGTCTATATAACCCCCAGTTGAGATACAATACAAGGGCAAACAATGAATTAGGTTGTAATCAGCCGTTTTAACACACCAAATTTGCCAACCATTTGTGTTTATACCACGTGGCTCTTTAGTTACCTATTCGAGAAAGCCCCGTCGCGACGGTTTCAAATACAACCCCCTAGGAGAGCAATGGAAATGGCAACAAGGAAATTATCGTAAAAGATAAACACAAAGAGTACGTGACCGCAAGACGAGACCCTATTGGCTATACTGTTACGCCACCGGCTCCTATCCTCCTTTCCGTGCCTATCCTAGACGCGCTCCTATCCTCCTAACCGAGACCCGAAACCGAGAGCAGGTTAACGCTGATTGGTCGAAAGTGCAATCATAACCGCCAACCGTAGCTGGCACCGGCCACTGAGATACGGGCTCTGCACTCCCTTCTCTCTGGAATGTGCGAAAGAGTGAACCCTCCATTAAACGCTCATGGATTTGAAAATAAGACGCATTCCCAGGTTCCAGCACGGATACACTTATTCAAATCGTGGCATGTCTGTGACATGTCGCGTCATCTACATGCTCCTTATCCCCTCCGTTTTTATCAGAGGCCATCAAGGAGACAGCGTACTTGGAAAGGACTCTGCATAATATACACTCTCGTACTAATAGTACCTAGTAGACGTGGGTTTTTAGGTGCTCCAGCGTTTAAGCACAATTTTGCAAGAAAGAAACTAAGATCTTAATCCTAGGATCAACGCAATATCCATGCCCTCGATGGGATTCGATTCCGAGATATTTTGGTTACCAGACCGGCGAGTTGCCTACCTGGCTACTACAGACCCTACAGATATGACGCTATCTCCACGGAATCTTTTAACTGTTTTCTTTTGGAGGTGCTCTCCAGGTTAGATCGCACATTCTTAGCACTGAATCTTCATTACTCGTGAAGACAGCGGATGCTTTTCATAGAAACATCGGCCAAAATGCCAAACGTTAGGCTAGGAAAAGACCGAAAACAAGTTTACTATCATACTCTTTGATACCTACCGTAAAATGAGTAAGGGTTGCAAGATATAATTGGAAATTTCCTCCTAAATATTTTGAGTAGTCACCGTAGATCGATTCTTATGGCTGCACTGAAAACACTGCTCTTTTCTTGGTATGTTTGGATAAAAATAAAACAGTAAAATTGCGTTGATTAGACGGGGACTCTTGAAGTGGAAATTCTATATAGCAATCAGTGCTGAAACTCCGTGAACGTCGTGATTGGTATTTCATGCATTAAGCCTGATTATGGCACATTCACTAGTTTAGGACCCAAGTTTTGAATTAAAATACATAATATTAAACTTACTATCATTTAACTCCAAGAATTTATATATGGAGTTTAATTATTGATTGCCTGCTTTTATATTTCTATTACTGTTTAGACGACAATAAATCGTTTTATAAGTAATTACTTTCTGCCGCTTGGTCCTCAACAAAGGGAAAATGAAAAAAACCATTCTCGCTCAGCGTAAGATATTATAACCGGCCATCGAGTGCACACACAGTTGCCAGAGAATAAAATTTTCACGACCGAGAATTGATTCTCAACCCTTTGTTTATTCGAGCCAATCTGTAGACCACTCAAGGGATCAATGGATTAATCAACAATCTAGTGATGGAAATAAAATACACATCTTTGCTATTTTCCCATTTTATAGCCCGTGATATCCCGCAATCAGCACATAGTAACTGGTTAGAGGGATTACTGCGTAAGAACGCGAGTTTACAGTGATGGGTAAAAAGTTATGCTTGATATTAAGTGAGCCTACGTGTAAATGCTTCAAATGTGACTCGTCAACTTTAATATATGTATATTAATGTAATGTATTAAAAACTAAGACTAATATTAAGACCCAAGAGTTCCATATCCATCAACGGTGATAATGAATTGAATTTTCTTCAAGGGATTCCGTCAACCTCAAATATTTCAGTCACCTCTTCACTCGATATTTAATTGATTCAACAAACAGTTATGACTTCGAGTCCAACGTCTGTAATTCTTGCTAAATAGCATAATTATTTGTTGATCGGCAATAGTTCAAACTTGGCATATTATCCACCTCTTCTTAATATAATCCATAACAAATGGTACATTGTGAAGATTAAATTGATCGACGGAGTAAGTAACGAGGAGGTTCTTAGAAGACTGGGAGAAAAGAGAAGTCTTCTGAATACCTTAAAAAGATGATGGATCAGCTTAATCAGCCATAATGCCATAGCCATAAGCCATAAAAAATAAGACATAATGGCCTGCTAAAGACAATCGTTGAATGAAAAGTGAACGGGAAAAATGGCAAAGGAAGGCCTTGCATGAGGTATATGAAGTAAGTGATGAAGGATGTGAAAGAGATGAAATACGTAAATATGAAGAGATTAGCCGATAGAAGAAGTCAGTGGAGAGCTGCATCAAACCAATTCCAGGATTTCTGACTGGTGATGACGATTGTACACTGCTTTACGACATCCTAAACATACCATTTTGAGGTCAATGCTCAGCAGTTTAGCATGAAAATCCACATTAATATTACATCGCCATAAATTCCACCCAATGGTAATCATTTATATTTATTAATACTATTATTATTGCCTATGAAAAATATTGATGACTGATATTCCTAGTAGATCATTACGGGCTATTCTGAACATATTTTTGGCTAATGATGGAGCGGGATTCGCTTGACATTCAATACCAGCAAAGTTATTGCAGTGCGTTGGGTGGAAATGTTTTCAATGAATACACTGACACAATCATACTGCACGATAATATTACTCGCGCGAGTGTCCCTTCACTCTCAACAGACAATAACATCCCCACAACCTAAACAGCTTCTATTCAATAGAAAGAATCCCTTAATCCTATGCGCAAGCTCTCCCATATTTACCGACGGAATGTATATATTATTTCCATTCCCATGCCGAAACTATCCAAGAAATAAATGGCTTTGCCGTAGCTGAAACTAATTAAAATACGATTCAGCTCCATTTTATGCCATATACTCCTGTAAAATTGCTGAACATTCCGCATTATTCTATACAATAATTCAAGCCTTCACGTTTTAAAGAATAAACAGGTAGAAAATTAGGGAAAGTTAATGGGAATAATCAATAGCAAGAACATGCAGAACGACGATGTATCTATAACTGGTACACACCCTGAATGGATGAGTTGCCCTCAAGATGTACATTAAAGTTATCTTTACCTATCTTTACCTAAGATGTTAAACGGGCATATAACGCAAAAATAGACTGCGTTAAGATTTTCAATTAACGATTATTGAAATAATTGTTTGCCCCTAAAGAATTTAAGAAACTTTGGTCCCACTTTTCATTTTCATTCTAGGTGTGGCCCCTTTTTCAAATCAAATTATGCCTTTAATGAAAATTTTGGCAATTCTAACGACACAGGATGATATTTATGCAAATAAAAATATCCATTTGCAGCGTTTCTCGAAAGAAGAACAGCAGTTCACGAGAAACGCTTGTCCAAAGGACAAATATTCTTTCCAAGACGGGTGAGCAAGATGAGGTCAGAAATAGAAAAAACCACAAAAGTAAGACAATCTAACTAATCAAACACTGTATTTAAACAACAAGGTACAAACCAACAAAATTGAAATACTCTTCACCAATTTCGGGAAAACTAATAACTTGCACCGAAAGTCTATGGCGCACAAAGGAGAATCGACTAACACTACTCTCCTCTCACCTCGCCTCGATGTCGTCTCTTCGCCGTCTCGACTGGAACAGAGGGCGTGAGAGGGGAGGTAAACTCTGGGGTAAAGAGGGGGTACATTCTGGAAGGTCAAAGTGCAATGGGGTTTTACATGGAATTCCATTGGTGCAAATTGAGGGGAGGAAAAGGTGGCATGATGTGAAGGGGGCGAGGTGGAAGTTTAGGATTGGGTGATCCGGGACTCTTTTTTCACTACGGCGGGGGAACACCAAAATAACGGCTCGTACGATGGCCTAACTTCTGGTCTTCATCCGCACCTTGGGGGCTATATAAGTGATAGAGCACCTGGAGAGGGAAAGGAGCGGCTGAAAGGAGCTGCTGAACGGAGCTGCTGAACGGAGCTGACGAACGAAGCAGACGAAATCGATGCATTTTGGAATCGTAGGCATTGTTGGCGTCGTTGGCTCCGCCTGTCGTTAGCTACGCCTGTCGAGCAAGTCCTGCGGCTAAGTCCGGAGGGTAATAAGTCCGCCGAGGGGTAATGTCCAACGAGGGGGGGAGGGGGGGGGGGGAACCAAAAAATGCCACACATTTGCGGCCCAATATTTTTGCCTTGGCAAATGGAAACCCTCATGCGCCAAGTTCCTTTGGTTTCATAAAAGCCTCTGTAAGAATAATATATCCCGACTGTCTGTTCGAGACGCAGAATAAAGCCTTTGGATTACAATTTAAATTTCAGTGCAAATGTAGCCAGTTTTGGCGACTCCTAAAAAAGCCATGAATGTGCAATGAGTCATTATCTTTAAGTCATTCTTTGCGATGCAAATGTCATGGTAACGTGAGGAAAAACCTGCAAAAATAGCAGTTACTTTGTTCAATGAAATCATAATATTTTCTCGTTTTTCGAATGTGTATGCGTAGTGGAAATGTAACTCATCACGTATTTTCAAGGCACAGAAATGGAAAAATGGAAAAAAGAACTTAAGGGAGCATCATGAGTAGCGGAGTGGAAAAAGCAAAACAGACCAGAAGTAAAAATATTAGTTATGAAAAAGGTGACGTCCTAGCAATGGAAATAAAACAGCTAGTCAGGCCGTCCGGGCAGGGTCGAAATCTACCTCCGCCAGGGTACCCGGGATCAGCGCGATCGACTGATGCCACATTGCGTATCCCGGTACCCTGGGCTGGGTGTCACGCATTGATGGATTTCTCCCACCTGGTTGCACCTCCTGTGAGCCTTTACACGATTATCTGACAATATATACTTAGCCTCAACGTGTACCTTTTCTCATCATTTCCAAATTTCTAAGATGCACATTTATAAACCTGATAAGGATATACCGCATCTCAACTACAATCGCAAAACTATGGCATAGAAAATTAAGAAAATTATATGGATAAAAGGAAGCTAGGTTCTTTCAATAACTGCAAGCAAAAGGTTAGTTAAATCAAACCACGAGAAAATGTTTCGTACTCTTTAAATGTAAGTAAATATGCATGACCCAATTCAGGTTTAATTATAGTGTTAAAATATATATTCGAGTTATCGCAGGGTACAGAGTGGTACTAAAGATATATGGCAAGAAAAATCAAGTACTCTAATTAAAATCAAATAAATAGAATGATTTAAATGACTTAATCGGCCATTTAAGTTTTTATTTTTCAATTTAAATACGGCACTGTGTAAATAAACGCAACACAAAAATTCCCCTTTCGTCCTTCATTTCAATCTCGCCGCACAGTATACCTTCCACCTCAACGAGGCGCAAGATGTTGGCAAAGGATCCGTAATATTTTTAGTATTTATGGACAATGATACTAATTAACTAAAACTATAGGCACAATGATGACTCAGCGAGCAGTCAAGAAGTCAAGATGAATTTGGCACAACGGTTTTCATTCCACAGTGTTCCATAAGTGAATATGACAGGTCCACAATCGTAAACATGGATTCATGTAATGACGAACTATATGTGAAGAACTTGTGGATACAGCATTTTTAAATCAGTTATATTTTGGTTGAAATCAATTGAATCCCGCTTTCATTTGTACACAGAAATACGTTATTTTTTAAAAAGACTGTTCAAACTCCAAAATAAGATCCTGACAGTAATTAATTACATTTACCCAAACAAATTTGGGAGGCACCATTATTTTATTCCTTGCTATGTTGATCGCACGTTCCGGCACTTCTTGTTCCTCTATTACCCCCAGAAACTTGAAGAAGTTAGCCCAATCTGTGTCATTCAACAGAAAATTGTTGTTCGGGCGAGGGAAGTTCTTGAAAAGACGTCAATCGGACGAGGAAGTGCCAATCGCTCGTCGACTTTTTTTCCGCAAATAAATGGAACGAAACGTGTTTTCCCTTCATTCTCTTACTCTCCCCTCGTTGCTCTCTCCGCAGCTGCGAGTCGGGATTCCTGGAGCTCTCGGAAGGGTCGGACGTGCTCGGGAGGAAGTCGGCGGCGGCGGGGGGCGGGGGCAAGGCTCTCGTGGGCAGCGGCGGCTCCGGCCTGCAGCTGTGCGGACAGAACGAGCGCTTCGCCCCACCCGCGGTGCTCTTCGCGGACAGGTCCTCAGCCACGCTGCTCTTCCAGTGAGTACCTCTTCATCCCCACCCTCTCCCAACATTCACTTCCATCTCTCTGCACTCACGAGGTGCAGCAGAAAAATAGTGAAACTTGACTGGATTTTCAAAGAATTCACAATTCAAGTTTATCCCTTGCAATTTATTTTTAAGCTGACAACAGACACTCGTTGACGCGTCGTTCCATCTGGTAGTAGCTACTTTAGTCGACACTGATCTCAATTGGCTCGTCATGGCGAAATGTAGTCAATGGTTTCCGATGGATTTTCAATTTCGGGAAACTAAATATGTTGTATGAACTCTCATTGGGGGAGTGTACGGCTAATGAAACGCTACAATGATTTTTTTGTACAAAAGAAGGATAAAATATGGCTCCATGTGAAAGAGACCAGATTGTCATGGGGTATCTTTGAAGTATTCGCCATTTTTCTCTGCACAAGGGCCACCTATAGAAGGAATCTTTCCTAAATCCATGATTTAAATGTTTATTACACGGTTTGTATATAGAAGGATACACCCTGTTCGAGCAATCCTCCAAATTTCTGCAAAAATACAAAATTAAGTCTCACTACCTATATAATATAGAAGGCAATAATTAAAAAAATAAAGAAAGTATATATTAAACAAAGAAAATAAATAAATAAAACAAGAAAACAAATAAATAAAATATATACTATGAGTGAAAATATAAAAATAAAGTCCGCCACACCTCGTATACTTTCACCCTCACCATCCTTTGTTTAGATCCTCTCTTTGGCTCATGACCTCCTACGGTATGAACGACTGACGTTCCCGTTAAATCCATTTTTCCGCTTAAATTAATCATTGCATTGAAAATTAAGATGTATTTTTTGGCTAAATTTTCAGGTGAACATTGTCTGATTTTAATAAATGATATGGATAATATTCAGGAAATAAATTTAATCGTCTCTTGGAATCAAAATTTTACTAACAGTAGTAATAATAGTAAATCAACGGAATATTAAAGGATTTCAGACATAAAAGGCCAACATTTAATTGCTCAAACGCAACGAGAGACAGTAATAAAAGTAACTCTATAAATTCCACCTTCGAATAATTTTACACATTTCCTTTCCGGCGTTTCTCATATTATGGCGTCTTCATGTCCCTAGTCAAGACTGGCAGTGACCTGGATGAGTTTCGTTACTCGATCCAATCGCATTGATACGCTCACAGTTGTTCCCTTTCACGCATTGAACCACTTCGGTGCGCGCTGCGACCGAATGGAGATACTAAAATTGTATCCTCTGGAGTTCCAACGGCAGTTAACGAGCGGATGCTCCCTCCACAACGCCCGGTCTATCACATCATCTACACCTTGATTTGCACCCGCAATGTAATCACGGATGAGTTTCTGCTGCAGAGTTCCTAATTAACCTAAAGCAGGAGAATCCTGGCTGGAAACCAGACGGCTGGAATGCATGACGAAGCCTCTTCCTCATCCCACTAATCCTTATGAGTGTGCATCAATCCGAGACGAATTGGTTTGTGAAGTCAAGGTATAAAGGTTTTACAGGTGTGGTTATGCGGATATTCTGAAAGTGGGTATCCATACTTCCATTACTTTATTGCTTTAAAGGCTCTCTAGGGAGTTGATATAATGTGCCAATGAGCAAATTGCGTAGCTCTTACTTATTTTGAGCTCCACGCTTCACTTCCGTAAAAAGCAAGCAGAACTTCATACCGAGCGAAGACAAATCTTTATATGTATATCATATTAGTATAATGAATCAGTATCTGCCACCACCCCACGCAACTTTAATTTCTAAGTGACCCTATTCCTTCCAAAACAGGAAAAATCGCTGAATAGAGATATAAAAGTGATGTCATTAATGCCAGGCGTCTGTATCGCCAAAGTTTCTTTGCAACTGGTTTCTTATTTTCATAAATACCCAACCATTGTACACCTATGTGTACTCATTAATTCTCGATACATTTTCGTTGTAGCTTATATGCCACAATTACTTCGGCGGGAGTTATTTTGTCGCTTTCGCTATGAATTAATCCTTCGGGATGGCCTTTTTATTATTCAGGCTTCAAGAAGCAAGACCTCTTTTGGAAAATGAGGGTACCATCGAGACTTATTCTATAGATGTGCTAAAAGAAAAAAGTCAAACTTTTCATGCATGGTCCTGGCAACTGCGCTGAGTTTGAAATTCTGTCACAAAAGTTATGACCCATCCATATCTACGCAATACTTCGTGAGCCACCGCGAGGGTGTAGTACAGGCGGTGCACCAAGCAACCGACTTGGCGAAGGTTTTGCCTTCACTCATACGGATACTAATTTATAGGCTTGTCAGCAGAAAACAGTACTAGATGCTAAAACTTTAGGGTCTTTCCAATGAACTACGTGGAGCTGAGCGATACCATCTTCACTCAAAACGTGGAGGCGAATGGGGCTGTTTAAAAACATTTGACTCGAGAGGAGAAACCGTAAACGTTCCCTCCACCACAACATAAATCCGTTTCCACTTTGATCTTGGATTTAAATTTTAAACGAAAATAAGCTACTACAACTCATCAAACCGATTTCATTAATTTGACAATATAGAACCAATTAAACTTTGGTGTTAGAAGTTTTTAAACCTTCCATTAGCCGTCCTTTTCACAGTGATTTGCAGTTACGCCTAATGAAAACAGGATATCGACGACCATGTATTTCTTTCCTCGAAGGCAGTACATTGGCAAATGCTTCCCGGAGAGACCTCCGAGAAACTTCACCGCGAACCAACTCGGTGGCATCAAATGTTCCATAATCAGAGTTTTCCATCATTTTGAGATATGGCGAAGTAATTCCTCGCTGGCGAACGCGCCTCCGGATTTAGCATCGCCGGCGTGGCCATTTCTTAATTATGCTGATGGCGATTTATCATTTGGAGTCGACCATTGACGCCTGATCACCGCCACCCGTAAATCTATCCCCATTAGCAAATACACACAGAAATACGGCGACAACATGGCAACGCGAGCGGAAACGAGTGGGAAGGGTGGATCTCGAAGAGCCCATGTACTCTCGCGCACCATTGAAGCGCGAACAACAGAGGGATGAAAAGCGTGCGTTTGCGGGGATCACATGGATCCGCCATCCCTCTCCCCCCCAGGCAGCCATCATCCCCTCCACGAACCACCCCCGAACCCTCGCGCGCGAGTCGCATAATATCCCCCGATGAGTAATTCCAGCGCTAACACTGACGAATGGATCGAGTAATTCAAACCTCTGTTACACTCCCGAGCTTCACTGCTGCTCCACGAAGCTGCTAATGGGTGCGGGAGCCGGCCGGACATCTCCCACACCCCCACTGCGCTTTGACGATGAACACATTAACGTTCAGTCACGGGTGTTCGAGTAAACTAAAAATATAACTTTCTAAATTAGCGGCTCCAGCTTAAATTAGAAAAAAATTCCAACCTGCGCCATTCAAAATGAAAATTATCAGAGTTAAGTACTTACAGCTAATGATTTTAAGGCGTCAAAGACCACAAAGACAGCAAGTACGCGAGTAAAGACGTAACGGTAATGTGATAGTCATTCATACAGTCGGCATTTTCATTTGTCCATCCCTAATGCGTCTTAGCATATTCTAAGAAAAAATCAATTATTTCAAGTAAAATATGTATTTTGGACCGGTATAAGTAAGGATTAATTAATTGGTAAAAAATGTCATCGTTAAGTTATTCATTGCATAAGGTTGTAACATCGATTTGGCTGAAAGCCAGTGTTTTAACGATATTTGAGGATATACAGATGGCATTAAACCTTGTAAATAAGCTCAATTAAAAAAAAACAAATTATATTGGCGGGTAAATTTCCTTGGGATTTTTACTACTGACATTTTAAAATACATAAGAGTAGCTTAATGCACAAAATAACATTTCAGTAATCGTTCGCATAACAGATTTTTTTTGGCCTTGAACAGCTCAAATTTCCATACAATTAGGCGGAATAACTGGCCTTGGCTAAAATTACTTTAAAAACTGATGCTAAAACTATTGAGACGGACCGAGATGAAGAAGCAGATAATAATTTATTATTTTGATCCTTAAATTTTGAAAGCAACGATTTAATCTGTTGACAAGAATTTGCATCATCGAAAAGTTTTTGTTTGTTTTTCAAGTAGACCTTTTGGAAGTTCGTTTTTTTCCATCACCATTGGTTCAAAATATTATTTAACCAATGACAGCCAAGTTACGAACTCAAAACATTAATATGAAAAATTATTGTGGTAACTATTTTGGGCTATTAATTAAATAAAAAATTAGAAATTTCACTTTTTATGAAATTAAAAGAAATGTAAAGCCCACATACATGGCATTAATTACAGAAATTTCTTTTAAAGAATATGAGCAAAGAGTCAAACAAAATCAGGGACCTTTCGATTATTATTCCTAAGCTTCGGTTATTACCCAGACAAAATAGCGGCGCCTACAAATATGCGCAAGTGTAAAATCGCCGAAAAATATGAGTCAGTGAACAGGGACCAGTGGCCCTAAGGCAGCTTACAGGAGACACTAGTCGATAAATATACACACAGAAATTGAAACCTAAGAATGTGAGTTGTGTTGATTGATTTTAGGAGTGACTTGACAGCGAAAATTACATTTCAATGCTGGATAATTAATTCGACATAAACCGCTGATAATTTGGCGAGATGATAATTAGAAAGATGCGATGGAATCTGGATGTCCATTCTAAGAGCCCGGGTTCGTTTTCCAGCATTGGTAGAGGTTTTCCACTGACATCCCGCTCCCTGCTCTGGACATACTTTAAAATCATTATTCCGTCCACCGGTTCAAGCATTACAACGTGGACGCCTTGGTGCAACTCTCTTCAGGTAGACTAATGCCAACTCATGTCATCACTATGCCCTTTCTCCGTTCCCAAAAATATTCCAACCTCTATTCAAACACCTACCAATCCATAGTGAAACAAATATCTTCCAATAATTCTTACCAAATAACAATCTCCTTTATTCAGGACAAAAGCATTATTTTTGAAAGAATCTTATCTCGGGAAAGATGAACTCATATACTTATCGCCAGTGGAATGCCAAAGGGAATGAAAAAGAATACCTCCTCCACAGTCCCAAAGCGCACATTCTGAGAATTGCTTTCACTCAACATCCTGTTCCTAACTTGGCATTTGCCATCAATATCCCGGTGACAACGCGTCAATATATTCCGTTCATTCTCACGCCTCCAGATTATTTTGAATAACTCTCACACCTACCACTGAACACCACCCACGAACATCTTTCCCACACTCCTCTCTCCATCCCAAACTACCCACAGCATTTGCGACTCAAATCAACCACCCAAAATTTTCTCAGAAAATGAAAAATATCCAATCCAATTAGTTTTAGAGAGAATTTTGAGCTTATTGTGGGAGTGGATGAGGGGGAAAGGTAAATGAAGTGAAAAATTTTCACAGTCCTGAAATTCATACAGGAAGGACAACATATCCTTTCTCAGGAACGCAAAAAATCGCGCTATCTGTAATCTTGCGTGTGCGTGCGGGTGCGTGCGGGTGTGTAGTTGTGCGTGATCGTGAGCGTCCCTCCCCAGATCCTCTTCAGATTGGATGTCGAGCAGGGGATGGGGCTTAAGAGTCCCCCGCCTCGCTTCCTTCCTCAATCCCTTCGATTCGTGCTCAAGGACGGCGAGACCAGCGGAATCCTAATCCTTAGGCGCCCCTGGGTTATGTCCACTCTCCACTCAAACACATATGTATATAAAGAGAACGACTCCTCGTCATGGCCACATGATGGCCCATGGAAGAGAGCTGGATGCGTTATGAGGAACTCAACCAAGTTCATAAGATAAAAGAAAGCGACGATACGTGACAAGTATTTCAAGTTTCGTCGATCTGCACGAATGCAAGGGTGTTGAACAAACAGTAGCGAGTCTTTCCTTCGAAAACAGCCGTGATATTTTCATGTTTACCTTTGCGCACAAGTTTTTCCAACTACTTATATAGACCCACTTCCGGCCAGACATAATGTTAAGCAGGAAAGTTTTGACTGATTATAAGGGTAGTGCAAATTCTTCCGCTTTTCGTCGAATTTCATCAAATAATTTCTTCACTTCAGTTTTACAATAGTATAAGTTTCTTTGATAGATACGTCTATCGTTCAAAATCCGCTTTCATCAAATAAACAATCACTTTTTCCGGATAGATATATCTCGAATAATATCTAATAATGCAGCCAATTGCAGCTAATTTTTAAAATATTAATAAGATCTGAGCATTAAATGATCATGTACTAATTAAAATTAATACGATAATAATGGTTTCTTATGTATCTATGAATTGTACTAGAAATGGTTCTTCACCAATGGTGTTTCATCTAAATTCCGGGTAGTGCAAGCTAAAGGGCCTGAATACTTGTCGATTCGGTACATAAGAACGACAAGATCTTCAGCAAGTATATTTGTATTAGTTTACTTTAACTGAAATGGGGACAAAACAACAAAATCTCAATTCTATGTATAGTTTAATGCAAAAGCATTTGAAAAGTGATACTCCATGTGAAACGGAAGAATGCGAAATACCGATACACGGCCATTAATGTTGAAAATTGCCAGAAAAAAAATGTTTTTGGACTGGGAATAGAACCATGGACCTTAATGGATCATAATTTAAACAGCCAAAGGTCCTTGGTTCTATTCCCTGCCCATGAAACCTTTTTTCCTCTGGCAAATTTCAACACACTTGCTAGCTGTGCATAACAGCAGCATAAAATCTTGCGG
Source organism: Platycnemis pennipes (assembly GCA_933228895.1). Classification (NCBI taxonomy): domain Eukaryota; kingdom Metazoa; phylum Arthropoda; class Insecta; order Odonata; family Platycnemididae; genus Platycnemis; species Platycnemis pennipes. Next base: position 17,795,036 of record OW121853.1, read on the forward strand.
CAATTAAAATTTATTATAAGCTTTGGAGTGAATGCTGCATCAAAAAGATATAAGCTAATCGTACGAGTTATTACGAGTTCCTCGTATACCGTTCCATGAGCCTTATGCATGTCTATGTAACTCTTTTTCTCATTATATAGTAACGTTACTTTTAGCTAACAATTTTAACGATTCACCCCCTGCCACACATCCGTATGGAGCCTCGCGGATTAATCCTCAGATATAGATATAGACTGAGGCTGGCAAATATCTTGTCTCCATCCGCACGATCCGCACTATACATTTTAATTCCATTGTTGCGCCATTTCTCTTGGCCTGACACACTTAAAGCGCTAGCTAGATAGACTCCACCAAGGTGAGTATAACAGGCGTACAGTAACATAATAATACTATTCTACTCAACTTGGGGCTCCACTGACATGTTATTCCACCTTAGGTAATGGAATAATTTTTCAAGTGTTATCATCATCAGCGTTTTTAAGTCTGTTTCCGCACTAATTGGCGCTTCAGACCGGGAGGACTGGTAGGTAGGAAAGGATAGGAATGGAAGATAAAGGAAGAAGGGTGGAGAAAAACCCGGCGTCGGCACTAGCCTGCTTTTAACGAAAGGCGCCAAAGGGACCAAGGCTTTACATCCCATCCAACGGACGGGGTTCTGTACTCAAATGTTCACAAAAAAACTCTCAAGTAAGGGCCGTATTACCATTGTAATATACTTTCCACTGCCGGGATTCAAACCCGGGCCCTCCCGGTAAGAGGCCAGTACTCCAACCACTACACCGATCCGGCCCCCAGATCGGCTCTCTTCAAATGTTCAGCTCTCTTATTTTTATCATGGGTGTTTTCAAGTCTGTTTCCACACTCTTCGCGCTACAGACCGAGAAGAAAGGTAAAAGGATCGGAATGGAAGGGAAAGGATCTCAGCTATTACCGGAATACTTGTTTGAAAAGTCTCCTGAAATCAGGAATCATCCAACATCGAGAAACAGGAAACCACCCGGACTAGGAAACGTTGGAATGAATGTATGAATTATAAACCATATTGTGATATTTTTTTGGAGTACCGCTAAAAATAACGACTTCGCTGAGATCCAGCTCTTTGACTCGTTCGAAGGACATTGAGACAATTGTGCCTCTCGAGTGGCTAGCTTCCAGCGACATCTCTAGTCTTTTCTTTATTTGCAACCTAAATAGCCGCGGCCCTTTTGGATTTCGAACACGCTCTCGCGTACAAACTGAGGGGATTCTAGATCGCCCCCTATCATATCGAAAAGCCCACCCGAGCTTCATATTTTATATGTTTAATTATAACTATCTGCACACATCCTCCTGCAAAAGAGCATTCCCCTTTTTGCCCAGACCCATTTTGCACATGTAGCCCTTTTGCGCCTTCTCCGGCTGATGCTGATAATTCGGAGGCCGCCCGGCTCCGACTCGGACTTTCCCCACCACCGTGATACTTTTCTCTTCCTTCCCCACCCCATGGACCAATCTCCTCGCCCAATAGAAACTAGCGCACACGATGGCGCACCAACACAAGCCCAAAAGCCTCTTTGAGAGCGAGAACCGTGTCTAAATTGACTCGCCATTCACCTGGACTCCGAGGCAGGATTTTTTGCGAGGACTCACTCCCATTTTCCAGGTTGTTTTCAGAGAGGCTTGTATCAAATTATCGCATATCAACCAAGCTCTGCAGTGTACTGCCAGGGGATTAGTGTTTTTCTGCAGTTCCCTTAGAATAGACGCCATCCAATACTTCTAAGTAGGGCAATGAAATAGCATACGTAGGTAGGAGATAAAATTTCCATCTATTGATTCAATGTCCTTCATGATATAAAGTCACGTACTCTAGTTGGTACTTTCAACGAAAATATGGGGAATGTGAATGGGGAAAACATCAGAGGTTCAATTTCTCAAAATACTCATTCCCTTAAAAAGAGACGAACTGTTGCTATAGTGGATAGTTACAATATATTAGCCGTCTTCAAGTTTAAAAAATAAAGCTGTCGATGGCATTTTGCAATACCGTTCTGAAAGTAAACGATTTGGTAGAATATAAGGTGATTCGCGAGCTCATTCAAAAATTCAGTGTTTCACGTGAAAAGATTCATTTCATGTGTAATGTGGCGGAATGACATAATTAATGGAGATTGCCAATTTTCCACAAAATAGTATTTCCAATAAATAGTAGGTATTCTGTGGAAAGTTGGCAATCTCCTTTAATCAGTGTTTTACGTTTAAATATGGATAATGAACTTTGATGCTATTTAGCGATATACCTATATTAAAGGAACCAAATTGCCTATAATAGTAAACGGTAGTTACTTCAATTGCAATCGCTGTAATAATTCATGCATATTTATTAGAATTCTTGCATATTGCATCCATGCATACCTACGTATTAGAATGTTTAAGCTTCAATTAAATACCCCAACAATGTGTATTGGAATATTTAGTGCAGTATTAACGTCTGTTGATTAATATTTTGATGGAGGTATGGAGTTATATAATATTTTTAATAAATTTAATTTAAAATTTTTTTTCGAGACATTTTTCCTACAAAAACGTTTTTGATGAATATTATTCTTACACTGAAGCGCCAAGAAATTAACGCCGAACAAGTTAAATAAATTAAAAAATTACCATAAATTGTCATTTGTTCCGCCAATGGATAGAATCCCTATATCGATCGATAGAATCGTAAATTAATGCAAAACAGAATACGAACCACAAACAGTGAAACTAGCCAAAACCACGACTATGAGTACGCAACGCTATCGTTCCTCGCCCCCGTAGGGGTAGTGTGGGTCGCACAGCGTGAGGGACAACTTTCAACGAGAGTGATGGCTTGGCAGTCACGCACTATACGCAGGCGCACGACGTGCCTAATGCGAGTCAGCTTTGACGGCATTACCAGCACCCATACGAATCCCACTGTGAGTGGAGGGAGCTAGGATAAGCTTGTGATTACATCGTAAACTGGACGGTCAACATGAATGGGTTGCAAAAGATCAGCACGAGAGTTAAATAAATTAAATTACAGCTTAGAGTACCTGATATACGCATTCATCTCTCTATAAATATTATATGTCGCAATACTGCCAAAAGAAACTGTCCGATGGTAAGAGTTGGCGCAAACTGTTCGTCTTGCGTCATCATCATCATCGGGCAACAATACTAGGATTGGTTTGACGCAACCCTCCACTCGATTCTTCTAATGGCCAACCACTTCATATCAACGTAATTTTTCTCTTTTACATCCTTCACAAATTGCTCCATGTATCTCATACAAGCCCTGCCTTTTCCATTCTTCCCGTTTACTTTTCCCTCGACGATTGTCTTTATTAGGCCATCGTGTCTTAAGATATGTCCGATTTGTCCCGTCTTCTTTTTAGGGTTTTCAATAGACATCTCTTTTCTCCCACTCTTCTTTAAACTTCTTCGTTTGCCACTCGACGATCCTTTTTATCTTCATCATTCTTCGGCAGCACCACATTCCATATGCTTCCAGCCAGTCTTGCGAATTGAAGTCATTAAATTCGTGTTACAAGTAACACTGAATATTATAGTCTGAACCTCTTTATGCTTTTCACACATATATATTCATATATTTAAGTCTTACTTTGTTTAAATTACACCATAACGTGTATAAAGAAATCTATTTCACAGTCATTAAATGGCTTCATAAGTCACGTGTGTGACCCCGCTGGAAATATCCCTGGATAACAATCGCTTCCTGCCCCCGGCCCTGGTCGGATATGTTTGCCGATTCCTCGCGATGGAGGTAGACGGAGGCTGAATCATGGAATTTTCATTTCACTCCATCAAATCTAACAAGAATTTCTTCACCTGAAAATTAATTTCATTTCATAACAAATGAAAGCAAACATTCATTGTGATCATTAAATACCAGGCTACTCTCACGCGAGGCGGAAGTCAATGATTTTCGAAATTTCCACATTCCTCGTTTCCGAGAGAATAATTCGATAAACGGAATGATGAAAATTCCATGGTTTTTGTATTTGCTCAATATTTTGTGCTGATTTTTTTTAATTCCATCCGTGCAATGGTGGTCCAGAATCGCCTAATCAAATACTTACATAGCTCTTGCCTTTAATACTACAGAATCAATGCATAAAATTTCTTCTGATGCATAGCGCTCCTTTGTCACGGCGGAATAATTTATCAATAGCCGGGGGAATACGATATGAATTCCATTGCCTGAAAACCTTCCAATTATTTCGGAGGTATTTCGTAAAGTCTTCTGTATATGCTGTTCATTACTTTTAAAAGGTATTATCTATTTCAATCGATCGGTTATACACGCTAATACCATATGACACTCCTCTGTGACTGAGTAGGTAGGCACGGAGGCCGGATCTTCAGGGCAAAAAAAATAACTCTTCGTTCAAATGAGGCTGAATAATAGTATAAGGATAGTAGAGTAAAAAATGTGAAGGTTTCAAAAAGCAGTACGGTTAATCGACTATCACCTCACTCTGTGAAAACTATGTCGTTATTTAGATGTTCCCATAGCAAAAATAATACTAGACTTTCACTCTGGTATTTTTGTCGCCTCTTAAACGCAGTGACTACATTTGTATGGCGTCCTCGCCTATTTCAATAATCTGTTTATTTATCAAGTTATACCGCTCGTCAAATGCTAAAGGAAATAAAGAGTCAAAAAAGACTGTATTTTATAAATATATAGTGAGTGTGATTAGCATTTCAGCTTTTTTCGCTTGGTGGTTAACCCAAAGGCAGGATTCATATATGTAAGTTGTGAAAATTCACTTAGTACCGATCCCAATGGCGTTTGAACTTCTCAAATGTAAGGTATTTTGTTGATTCATGACGTCTTTTCCCTTAGCTACCTCAGGTTCCGTATTTTAATGCTTGGAAAATTGCTTCGCGAAAATCTTTATGGGGTATTGAAATGAATTTCTGCAAAGACATCACTCCGATACAAACCTGGGATCCACCACGAATTTTCAAAATCAGAACTCTAATATATGTTGACCAGTCTCTATTTTTAGCCTCGTATTCGATATTTTTAAAATTTTAAAATCATGAAGAATATGCTCACCGCAGCAAACTCAAAACATACTTTCAGATAATTTATGATTCACTAGTTAAGCGTACTCACCATAATATAAGGTAGGTTAGTTATATGAAAAATTACTAATAAAATATTTCATAAAGTATATTTCTATGTGAAGTCGGAAGGAAAGTTATCACCAATTACTAGACAGCAAAAATTAATAAGGTATTTATAATCTATTTAATAGTCATAGCATTAAAGTGACTTAATAGTGTCATCAGCATAAATATTTTGAATGAGAAGAGGAAGGAAGTAGGCTTATTTATATCATTCGGTACTTCGTTGTCACGCGGTTTCTTTGTACCAAAGTGTGATTGTTACACCTAAGAATGGTATCTTCAAAGATTTCTCCAATTACACTGCTCCGGATGAATAATTATTGATACCCTCTTCCAAAAAAATATCTCCTGGACAACTTTAAAACATCCCACTCTCCTCTCGCTCATGACTGAGGCCACCCGTGCCATTTCCTCTCCTGGACTCTCTCTATCTTTTTTTATCTTTCTCTCTCTCCCTCTTTCTTCCCTCCTCACTCCCTCCCCCCACTCTCCATAGAACTTCCTCATGACCCCCATCCCGCGAGTCTCCTTCATCCTAAGATTTCATCGCCCATTTCCTCTTTTACTTTCCCTCCATCCCCCACATTCTCGTGATTTTTCCGGCACTCATTTTGTGAAACCCCGCAACAAGCTCCGCTATTTCCTTCATTCCAGGCGGGACGAATGGAGTTTTTTCTCCACGGAGTTGGATGGGCAATCATTCTTTGGTTCCAAGGACTGGCATTAGTACGTCTTCCAGCGTTCTTGGCTACGAGAGGTATTATGCTATGAATTTTTGCTCATAGCCTACCGCACGCATAAGTTAAAAGGAAGTTCTTTCTAAAAATGTGAAAGGAAGCCACAGTAGCTATTTCGGAATTTCATTTCAACATCATTTGGGATCGTATTTCCCCATGCGCAATAAGTCAGCCGACCCTAAAATGTATTAATTTAAATTCAAATGGAAGGGCGATTTCCCACATAATGGCCTGTAAATGCTAATAATAACAATAATTCTGTAATTAATCGCCATTCTTTTCAGATGGGTAGCCAAACTACTTGTTCACAATTGAAAATTGATGTATTCGGAACATTAAAATGTTGCCTAAAAATCACTTGTTCCAACAGGAGATATTTTTCAACTTTTTATTTTAAATTAACAACTGTACTACTTCCGATATCTTTCTATGCGAATACCAAAATGTGCTGTTTGCTCTCTTTCTCGTCCTTTCTCCAATAATTCTTATCTCACGCCTAACTCGCAAACTAACATAAGGCTACCTATTTAACATTATAAGTATAATCATGTAACGTAAACATTCCAATGGAAAATTAAATTAAACAAACCCACTCTAATATTTAATCATACAGCGATAAGTAAGTATGTTAAACGGAATCAAAACAGTATTTTTCTTCTGAGGCAGTCAATCAAGTGACATTTCACTCGCCAGAATCAAGTCTACGAGGTCAACAAACTCTAATTTCTATCCATGGATCATTTCTATGTGTTTGCAGCTAATTTTAGGAGCTATAAAATAAATAGAGGACGGATCAGAGTAGTCTGAAGAATCACGCCTTAATCGAGTGAGTTGAAGTCTAGGAGGCTCGTAAAATTTGACGCTGAACAGCGCGTGTGTCGCATTTCAAAAAATCTACAACAGTAATGCCACGCAAATCAAATTAAATACGCAGATCTGATTTCCTTTGGTCGGTAGGGAATCATGTTCAAGATCAATTATCAGATATTTTGGTGCACAGGAACGCAGACTAACTTGTGGTAATATATAAAAAAAAACAACGCTTGATACTATTTTCGGGGGTCGTGGTGGTCTAGTGGGTAGAGCACTGAGCCATTGGCCGGAGGGTCCCGGGTTCAAATCACGGGCAAGAGCCTTTCTGGACACCCCCATCTTACATCCTCGCTATTCGATTTTCTGCGTGTCAGAACTTCGTAGGAACTGGCCCCCCTACCTTGAATGCGTGAATTTCACACGCCATTGGCTTAGTACGGGGTGAGCTCTACTCTCACCTATCAAAGACCAACCTTCGGGTTGAGTCTCCGAGTGAGTGAGTGATACTATTTCCACATCCTAAATCCACCCTAATCACCATCACTTCAATGTATTTTGACTTTATTTCGCAAATTCCAACTTTTATTTCGCAAATTCCAATGATTTAGTTGTAAAAATCCTCGCTAATACAAGTTTATTTTATAGTTCTTAGTAGTAGTAGTAGCTGCTCCAAAGGCATTAGCGCCATTCTTAGCAAGTGGGTGGGTCTGGTGGTAACACTTGCATACTTAGAAAGGGTGAAGGGAAAGTCGACATCAGCATATTTATGGGCCCTCTTAACTACTGCGAAATATGAAAGACGGTGCGCTGGCCTTGAAGCAATTTCCACACAGCACCATAGTACTGACCGGTATTTCAGAAAACAACTGACACTGCCAGTGTCGGGATCCGAATCCAGGCTCTGAAGATAATCAGTAGGGTCTATAGTTAGTACAGCAATCTAATCACCCATTATATAACTTAGTGAAATAGCTTTTGACCGGAGATAAAACCAAACTGTAGTTTAGCTAAGTTTACTCATGATTTCCTCCGTGCCATGGACGCTCGAAGTGGTTGAATTAGTGGAACTAAAAAATTGTGCATCGAAATATATCGTATATCTCCGAAGAGAGTAACCTTGACATGCATCGTAACCCTAAAAAATCAGTGATTTACACGATTAGGACTTTTCCACCTACGAAAGTGGGCATCAGGAGAGAGCGAGGCGGAAATGTGAGCACAAAGGTAAAAATCAAATCCCGGTCCTTCCATTTCCTCCTCAAGAGCGCTGTTACTCGTCCTTGCAAGGTCCTATCTTTTCTGTCATTACATGGGATCTGCGCAAGTAAATTTTCGTAATCTCTGAATTGGATAGTGAGGAAATAGATGATTTTACCAAGTCGTCAGAAAAAATATACCGAAAATGTCTATTCCATCTTCTTTTCACAAACACAGGGAATCAGCAAAAATCTTAAGCGTACTTGTGCACTAAAGCGGTCAAAATATATTAAAAACTTAGATTACAAACATAAAATGATATGTTTTAAAAGTGGTGAGAGTACGCTGAAAATGCTCTTCTACCGGCACACAATAAGTGGGACAAAAGTTACTGGTGATATAATTAATAGAACAGACGGTGAATTGTGTACACTTTTTTCCTGTCTTCATCATACAATTTTCACCCCGTATTATAATCCTCATCCACAACTTGCCACACAGTATTTCACATTCTACCACATCGTACATTAAGTTGTCTCATTCCAATATTTTTAACATTCCTCGTCTAAATTAGGCCATTGCTAACCTTTGAGACTACATCAAAACACTTTTCCAGCTTTAAGGTAAAAGAAAAATGTCACAAAAAACGAAAAAAATCCACAATAACTTAAAATACATCATCATGTATTCCTCACCAAGCCAATGCAGATTTTAGAATGTCATTGAAAGAACGGAGCACTTCGCTACCCCGGGTATCTTTTCAATCCTCGGTTAGCTGTCCAGCGATATCAAAACGTCCATAATTAAATCGCTTCTCAGTAAAGTTGGAACATGCTCTTTAAGAGGTTATTTGCAGCCGCGCGCAGTGTATTTATGAACGGCCTTTGACGAGACGAGAGATGAGGCTTTTATAGCGCGGTCGATTGTGTTAAAAATTTGAATGGAAAAAGAGAGAGGGGTGGTAGAGAGCAGTCAGTCCTTCAGTAGCCGCTTAAGGCTGGGCTCTTTCAATCCACGCTTGACGCTTTGACGTTTTTATCGGCTCGACAAACTATTTCACTTTTCAGCTACATGTAGGCGTTGACTCATTTCCCCTCGGGGACCCCGCAGTCATTCCCTCGTGAGGGTGCCATCAATCGCTCTCTGTTGCAGTTCATTTCGGAGAAATTAGTCTCAATAAAGGCTAAACATCATGATCTGGTCCCTCCGTTTGTCATTTCATTTGAAAGATACGTCGGTATGCACACGAACTTCCGCTTCCCTCAGTTCAATTTGATTTCCACATTTTAAATGAAAAAACTAAGTTTCCATTCGTCGCTTGTCGATTAAAAAATTTTTCGAGATGCGAGGAATTAATACCTGCCTCATCGCGTGTTCTGGGGTGCCAGGGGTGTTAATTGTATCCACGTCTGCACTACCGTGTGGTAAATAACGTGTTAGCCCTCTAATTTCAAACAGTTGAAAAGCTACATGTACAGAATACCACGAAAACTATGCGAGGACGTGTGAATGGGAATTAATCATTGCGAAAACATTAACAGTTATCTGCACATACATGGTCACGCTATTAGAAAAACGTGATATTTAAGCATCGTCCAAGCACGTTCCACTACATGATTATTTACCGGGAAAAAGTATAACTTCTATTAACGCATCAGGCATTACACAATGGTTTGTAAAGAAGGCGTAAAAGAGAACAACATGCGTTATTGGAGCTAAAAACATTTTCAGACTAGCCACCAGCTAGGCTACCTACATTATATCTAATCATTAACACATCCCTTAAGGTGCATACACCAATTCATTTAAATACTTAAGTGATTTGCGGTCTATTATAATATAAGCTGTGCTAGAACTAAGCTGCTACACATACCCACAAATATATTTATGCTCTTCTCTTTAATTACAACACAATTCTTATGCTCGTTAATTACAACAAGGCATTCAGAAGAGATAAATGAAGAGAAATCAGCTCGGACCGAGGAATACAAGAATTCGTTTTCCTACGCACAATACACGAATTCGTTTTCCTACGCACAATACACGACTGCAGCGTAAAGTATAACTCTTTCAAACACATTATACTCTATACCTCATAATTAACCACCGAAGTTTTTTTCAGCAAGCACTCAATTTCACGGCTAGTGACCTACCTCTCCCTAAGACACACCCTCGCGGCAAATCGGAGGGTGAAATGTAGGTGTACATAAAAACTGCAGGGATAAAAAGGTCTTAATGCTAGATGCCTCTGTCGATATCACGTATTCTCTTCTCCAATCTACCCCAGTTTTCACTGACAATTCCCAGCAGAAATCAAATCTGTTTCCCTTTCTACACGTCCTTTTCCATGGCCGCTGCTGTTTTAAACTCTGAAACAATAGCGCTGATTTGATGGGGGGCTAATAATATTTTTTTAAATAAAAGGCGAGGGGGAGTACAAAAGAAATTCCTTTAAGTCCAAATGATAGCCAGGGATAAGGTGGACGCCATGTCGGACGGAAAACTGAGGAGAAGGCTGAGTTTGCTGCTCGTTGTTTCGAGAACGGCTCCAATCCCATCGCATAAACTTCCCTGAATGCGAGAGTCCCTAGCGACCTCCGCCAATCAATGGAAAGATTGCATCTTCCGGATGTGAAAACCCTGGGGGGATGATAACAGGAAGACAGCGGAAACAACAGCATTCAAAAGATAGTCCCTTCGTTTATGAGACCATCGTTCTCAAACAATCCAGCTTGGTATTCATACAGTATTTCATTCTCATCTCTTTATTTCGCAGATATCCTTGATCGTGCTTTACCACTTTCTCTGTTAACAAAGCTGCCTTGGGAGGAAGGGTCTCATCTGGCCAAATTTGTTTCATACAAGAGATTCAGAAGAGGATATGGACGCTGCTTATCGTCCAATTCCTAGTTAACGGGCCATGTTTCTACAAGGTGCTATGCTATGGAAAATATTCCTTATCGGTGCAATAATTTATCCAATTTTTTAAAAATACTTCTTTCTTATTAGTACCACATTAATTAATTTCACACTTTCAAATTCATTAAAGTCCTTCCACACTCTGCAAGCCATAGAAAACAGTGTCCTTGCGAATATTAAATGCAAGACCATGTTACGAGATAAATATAGCCTTTAGGTAAGCCAAATATATCAATATGTATACATTTCTTGATGTTGCCCCAAAAAAGGGTATCGTGGTTAATCGTCAGTTGGGTCCATAGCTAGTTGCGCACGTCAGAGGGAGGATTTCAAGCAACTGGCAACTGAGAGTGTAATGCCATCCTCGCCCTAGGTTCCACGGCATAGCTGTGACAGATACAGCAGCAACTCAAGGTCAAAGGAATTAGAAATCAGTGAGAGATTACAAAGGCAAGTAAGAGAGAAAATTAAGGTACGTCCTACAACTCAGGAACAAGCGAGTAGGTGATTAAATTTTACCACTTTTGACTTTAACACTATCGATCATATTTCTAACTACTTTAAAACTCAAAAACGCAAAGGGAAAAAGCAATCATGTTCGTCTTGTGCTATGCTAATTGCCTGCACTAAAGCACGGAACACAGAGAGAAACTTTGGAGTTTTAATAAATGGAACATTTCATTTCTCTCATGCATTGGTACACACTCCCGCATACTCACCAGGGTGGTTGTGTTTGAAACCGTCGGGATTATCTCGAATATTTATCCAACGTGATATAAACACGATATTTTTGTGTTATAATCGCTCATTACAATCTGATTCAATTGGATCATTCTCATCCGTTTTGAGCATGGGTCCCCCGCATAAGAAAAATTCGATTGAAAACAATGAGTAACATTGTAATGAGCTATGCAAACACACCAAATTTGCGAAACACTCGCGTTTGTACCACGTGACTACTTGGTTACCTATCCGAGATAATTCGGACGATTTCAACCTCACCCCCATTAATAAATTTGCCAACTTGAGGCCAATTTTTCATGTTCTAAGTAAACATATGAGCATTAAAAGTTTGTGAATGGGGCAGGTGAGGAAAAGGAACATCGAGGTTCTCAGTGTGGGTGGAGGTGAAGCCGAGACGGGAACAAGAGAGTGGGAGAGGAGATGCTACCGAGACCAGGAGGGATGTCGAGAAGGAGAGGAGGTTTGAAGAGGAGGTTTGAAGGGAGGGAAGAGAGACAAGACACTTATCCTTCCCGTGCTATTGCCCTCCTGAAAGGCAACACCGGACATAAAAAGACATTCTCCGAAGCTCTTCTTCTTCTCCTCCCATTCCTCCGGCGGACAAAAGGCGTCGTCGACACCCCCACTGGATGTGAGTGGATGGCTTCGGCTGGCTGTGGGGAGAGGGGGCAAGGCGTACCCTTCCGAAGAAGCGATAGGGTAGAGGGGACATCAAGAAGGAAGGCATGAGCGGCGAGGGGAGTAGAAGCGGGACTCCTGTGCAGCGCGAGAGGAGGCAAGATAGCCGTAGCAAGAGGTGTCTTAGTCCGTTACAAAGGCAACGGAGGATTTTGCCCGAGAAAGAGGGAATGAGGGAGGGCGGGGGTTGTCCGGGAGGGTGGGAACTAGGGGAGGCGGTGAAATGGAGATACGAGGGCCATTGGAATGGGCCATCCCACTCCCTGGGCAATGTCTCACCCGACGTAGCCCGTAAGCCCTCTTTCCCACGTCGAAGACACACCCCCCACCCCCACTCCATTCCTCCGAAGGTGGCGAAGAAGGATGGAGGGGGTGTGTGTGGCCGAGGGGGGGTGTGCGACAGGGTGAGGGGCGTGAGATTGGATAAGGGTGGGTGGGTTGAAAGATAAGAGGCGTTTCTCAGGGAGGGTCCTTTGAGGTGGCTCCTTGAAGTAACCGTAGCAGCGTGGGGAAGGGGTTTCGCGAATCGGACCAGGGGTGGAGGACGTCTCCTTGCGATCGGAGCGGAGGGAGGCGGCCGGCAGTGGTGCAACGCTCACTGGTATTCCGGAACTCATTGTCGATAATCCCGTTATGCTCTCCGTCACGCTGAAGCACGAGCAGAGAAACACTCCCGATTCCTCTAATTGGAGAGCAGCAACAGCGGTCAGCATCGCTATTCTATTCAGTGCGTTCCCGTCAGTTCAATGGCTCAAGCAATGAGTCAGAAATTCAATGGGGGCATTACTTTATTCTGCTGAGAGGGCAAGAAAAAATTCCAAGTTCCCTGGCTGAGTAAAAGTTGGTAAAAGTGGTTAATTACGTTCATTCATCTAAACAGGCTCACAGTATTTTTAAGGCAATGATATCCAAAACGTTGTTTCTTTGCGTTTGGAGATCTACAGCTAATTTATTTCAAGTAATAATTGATATTTCTCCGGAGGCTTACCCATCATAAGCATTCTCTCCAGTTTTAAAGTAGAATTTTATTCTTTTTTACAATATTGTGGGAATCAAGGAAAATAATTAAGTATAAATATTTGCTACATTCCGCAACTAACATTTAAGCGGAGGAGCATCATCAATCGCTGAAATAATATGTAAATTATCAGTCAGAAGAATATCTCTCTGGGTCACATCTGATCCGATATAATTCTAGAATAAATGGGCCTACTTCATGCTTTCGCTGTTTATAAAGATAATAGATGCAAGAGCAAGGGGAGGTTACCACACGCGATAGTAACGAATCGATATTGTATAAATCATACGTAACTAATTGAAGGAAAAACAAAAAAAGAAAATACGTGAGAATGAAAGGCCTAAAACGAAAGGAAAAGGAGAAGCATACATATGAATGGATACATAAAATTATGATAGTGGTTTTCTTTTCCAAATACCTATTTTTAGCAACAGTAGGACAAAAACCGGTAGTTAAAATATTCAAATGAGAAAGAGTAGATAAACTTGTTTCTAAAGATGAGAGAGAAATAAAACATTTTATTTAAATCAATTAAATGTTTTAAATTTGTTATAGGTATATATATTCATGTTATGTTCCAAACATAACATCTGGTAAGACTTCTTTTTTAGTCAGTATTTATTTACTACACTTTCCCTAATAAATCAAGAATTGATGAATGACTCTTTTGGCGCTTTAGATTGAATTAAATCTTTCTCAGACAATATAAACGTAAAAGCACGAATTCAATAGTTACGTTCGCGAGTAGTTTTAATGAAAAAGGCTATCATCTACCAGGTTCTATCACACTTTTTCACGACATTGTGTTCTTATAGTCTGACTCCCTTCACTCGGCAAGTATTTTTCACCCGAAAGCACCCCTTGCCCTTTAGAGGCTCAGAGAAGAAATCTTACAGTGAACTGTGTAAAAAAAAACTTAAAGTACCTTTTGAAACAAACACCTCGTATTTCACTGTAAGGATTCCGCAGCATAAAATAGCCCGTTTACAAGGCCTAACATAGACTTCTCCGATTCCATATTACCCTGTTACACATCAGGGCCAAAATGCTTTCAATGGACAGGATGTGGACACTGACGAAATCTCGGAACGCAAGACACTGGACCGCCCCTTTTGTCTCCCTTTATCGTATTTTAGTTGGACAACCTTCTTTCACGCTATTGTAGTTCTTTCTCCTCCCCTATAAGAGTGGTCTCCCGAAGATAACGTTATGATTTTGGGATAGATATGCTAAGGGTATTTTTACTCGCTTGAAGATGATATATCACCGTATCAGCGATGCAAAACATCGGTCTCGTTGTATAAATGTGACTGGTGAGAGCGATGAATGTGGAGACGCCTTGGCCCGGAAGGAGTGTGTTGTGTTCACTCTCCGATAGGGGCGCAAGCCGAGGGGCATCTCTCCCTTTCCCCTGCCTCCTCCCAAGGAGAAGGAGGAGGGAGGGATGTCCACCACCATATCATTTGCTCCCTCCCTCCTCCTTCTTCTTCTGCGACCACACCTCGACCACCCTCCACACGCCTACATATTGATTTCCCATACGTTTTTAGATCTTGATTTAAGCCTCTCTTCCTTCTTTTCCCTTCTCTCGCCAGGCTCATCTCCTGCGGCCCCTCCGGGCCCTTCCGCCCCCTTCCCTCCCCTCTGGGCCCTTCGCCCCCTCCTCCTCGTCCCTCTCACACATACACACTCACACAGGCCACCCCCCCGCAGGCGCCCTCATGTTTCACACAAAGGGAGCACTTTTGCATTGCATGAGAGAGACGGGCGGAGAGCGAGAGATGGGCTACGGAGGCCAGGGTTGCGTTTTCGGGCTGATCCGTGTTTCTCAATTCCTGGGCACGAGTCGGCAAAGTACGGCTCTCTGAGTACGTGATTGTGAGGCTCGGAAGTAAAGTAAAAGATAAAGAAAAAAAATAAAACTGTGGTAATTCCAATGAAATATCATCCAATGGAATTTGCAAATGAAATCAGCAGAGTTTCAATGACTTATTTCGATTTGAATCTCGGGTTAATAAAAACTAACTACAAACCTGTCATTGATAAAAAATTCAAGAAATGTAAACTCACTGGTCCTACAAAACCAACGAGACCAATGTTTAAGTGATTTTATTCTTTTATTAAAAATATAATTAATATGCTTTATATTCGCAGCGTGACAAATTTTAATCCTGTATTGAAGTTCCGGATATCTATTGCGTGGAATATTTCTTGTTTCTATCTTTAGCCACCATTTCAGGAAGCATCTACAGTAGTTCATTGCTGCAATGGTGGTGAAATCGTGAGAAAAGAAATATTCCACGCTGCAGAAACCCGGAATTTTAAGACAGAATGAGAATATAATTAATGATATTACTTGTCAAGATATTACCTAAGATTTCAGTTGCATTTAAAAACTATTATGGCGCGAAAGATTTTTTTAAGTCAATGTATACGCTTGGCAGACAGGAACCTCTTCCTTCTCAAACGCTTGCCGACCCCTGTATACCCTGGGCCCCCTTTTCAACACCTCCCCTCCGCCCCCTACCTCCCTTTCCACGGCTCATTCGATCCCATCCCAGACTCCAGCCACTCTCCCCCACCCCGTTGGCAACCCGACGCCTCTTCTTTGTCGCTATGGTTAGCACCTTTGTCTTCGCGTCGCACACAAATGCAGCCCTCCGACCGAGTCAAGCACACTTGGTGGTACCTAAGACGCCGTCTTGTTTTCGTTCGGGTGGCGCTATCTGCACATGTTCACCACGCACCTCAGTCAACTAGCAAAAATGATAATCACGATCCCTTTTCTCCATGCCTAAACAAAACTGTAACATTAGGCCATTTCATGAAAAGTATACGAAACTAAATCACATTATATTTACAAGACTACTGAAACTCACAGATAATTTTTTTCTAGGCATTTAGAATATGTTAATTTACCCACCATTGGAATTAATTTACAGGTCCACCACTTCAATTTATTAATTTATTCACCATTGATACTCATCAACCACACTTAAATTTAGAAATTAAAGACAAAAACTCCTACCTCAATGGGAGAAAAAAGAGATTATCGATAGTTCGTAAAAAATCTATGGCTCATTCTGTCCTCCCATCACAATGTTTTAACTCCTACCAAGAAAAAAATGTCCGGTTAAACACCTCAATGCTCTCTCCACTGATTCAACTGCGCATAAAAAAGGAAAAAATTGTCCAGCTGATCATCAGAGGCTCATTAAATTGGATATTTATCCCATTCGCATTAAACCATTGAAATATATCCTCATCGAATGCATCTAACGAGAAATTTGCGCTGACCAAGTAAATAGTCGCTCTGAAAAACGAGAACTGATAAGTAAAACTAATTTTCTTTTTGAGTAGCAATAAAAAGTAATAAGTATGTAATTCATTTGTTAAACACTGATGAATTGTGCTCTACTGACTTTCCCAAGGCATTTAATTCTTAAAGGAATCAAACTGTTAGGGACCGCAAGTTCGAGACATTTTAATAGCTAGCCTTAACGAGAGACAACGATATTATTTATCCGTCACTAGCGCACAAGTAATGCTCTACATTTACCATCCTTGTCCGTTTATTCGAAGAAAACGGGATTCTATGGTGCAACAGGAGATGTTAGTAATACGCTCAAACAAGCTGAGATACCAAAGGCTTCATCCGACGGAACATCGTTCCAATGAGCAATTAACAGCGGTGAAAGCTTAATGCAAGATAATGCTCATTCCCCCTGGCAGGTCACTCGACACCGCTATTACCTTAGTGATAGATACGATGTTACACGCTCCTTGAAGCGCCTTTGAAAGATGGCTGTTTCCTTCCCGCTTGCCAAGTCCACCACACGCCATTATTCTATCGTTCGCATTGCAGCAAGGTGGGCCGATGTCGATGAATGCACCATGAGAGCTCGTTTGAATACTCCCTTTAACATGGTTTCAGTCCCTTAAGGACTTTTTACGAGTGATTATTATATACGGAATATAATGAAGAGAATAGCATTTTTACATACATTTCCCGATAAATTTCAGTGCCCACTGTGTCGAAATGAAAACAAAAATCAAAATATAAACTTAATTGCCTTTCTAAGGCTTTCAGTATTCAAACAGAATACAGTGGCATGAAATCCACTAGTTTTGCTTACGCCTGGATAATTAATTGCTAATGAAAACCTATAGGCTAACGTGCAAGGCTTTAGGTGTGTAAACATTGGCTCCAATAACTTGACGCCATAATCTCTTCGCCCAATTAAACTGGTCTTTGGCCTTCAAAGAAGACTCTGCGATTGAGTTATTTTTCCTATATTTGGATAAATACATCATAAGTGGGAAAATATAAAATAAGTTACATGATTTACACGCAGTAATCAACCCAAATTTCCATTTCCATATTACTCCCACCATTGGTATTTCTTTCCACGTATTCTACCAACTTATGAACGATTTGAATGTAATGAATAAAAAACCAATTAACGCTGATTTTCTCACAGTACCTTCCAAGACAGCTCTCCTCCACTCCGCTTTACTGACCCTCAACACCCCCACTCAAATTATCATTCAATCAATACAAGTTCTTTTTACAAGCACAAAATTTAACTGCCATAAATTTATAACAATATTTCACTATGCAGTCAGGATAGAAAAATGTTAAGGGGCTTAAGTTGGTTATGTGCCTAGAGTGTGGACCTTCTATCTCGAGGATCTTGGTCCAACTTTTGGCAGTAGCAAATATTTTTCAGTGGTTTTACCGGTCCCTACTAAGTTCTCCATGGATAACATTTCAAGTTCATAATTCCATCCGTCGGGTGGGATGATAAATTAGTACCTTGGTATATTTCATTGAGGGCTGGCTAATTCAGGCCAGGTTTCTCTCCAACCTGTTTCCTCCGTTCCAAAAATTTCTCCTTGTGTACCCACCCCCATTCTCTATGACGCGAATAACAACAGAGGAAGGTAGGTCTCCTCCCCTAACAACAACTTTAGCAAGAAAGATTTTAAAATACCTACCACAAAATTTGGTTATTATAACCCTGCATTTCAACAGAAGTAAATGGTTTGATATTGGTTTTTCGGGTTTCCTCTCTCCCGGTTCTTTGTCTTGGTTGCTGTCCTTTGAATCCCGAAAAATCGGCAAACCAACAACGTCTCCGCGGAAACCTTCACTCTAAATTTACCGAAACCTTCAATAATCATTCATTTCTCTTGTGTGCGACATGGTCACGAGATCTACAACCAACAGTCAACTGGCAATGATACCTGGTCTGTTCTTTCTCAGCAGCAAATCATCCGGGGAGCGATCTAAAAGCAAGTGCTACGCTACAAGCGTCCATTCCATGAGAGCAGAAGCGTCAAAATGACATATGTATATCCAAAGTGCGCAATCGAACTTGTGATTTTAGGCCATCGAAGATTTACGCCCAGGCGGTGCCGTTTATGCGAGAGGAGGAACTTTGCACTTTGTGTCACGCGCGCAAAGTGGTGGCGGATTGTACGAGGCAGTAAAATTTCATTATCCTTCCACGAGAGGACAAGACATGCACGTCAAGAAAAACTCTTCCCTGATTCATGCTCGGCGGGGATGACCAATCTCCTCTTCAGATTATATTCCTAGTAGAAGAGTTTATGGGAAAATCCCCATAAAATACTGCCATTTCGCACCACTTTGCTTATTAAATCTGTTATATTGTGTGGTGAATTAGCTCCTGAGTCAATATTTGAATTGCGTTGCAACCAATTACAGAAGAATAAGCAATACTATTGAGAAAACAACAGCTAAAAGTTCTTGTTAGCTGCTGTAATCTGCTTACTTATCAGAATAAAATAACTTTCATGATGTTAAACTTTACCAATGTGAGCAAATTTTTCCAGTAAAATGACCTCAGCCGTCGACGTACCCTTACACCCAACTACTACTACTACTGCAAAGGTTTCCACCCAATGTTAAAGATATTTCCATCCGATTATTCCCTTTCCTAGTCCCCGATCTTAACGCTATTAAGAAAAAGTACTCTGGAAGGCTGACCTTACTTCATTCACCATGACAATGATGCTTATTCGCGACTATTAGATGAAGCTATTGATGGCCTAAAAACATTTTTCTCCTATATATTATTTAACTTCCGAAATGTTTTTATTTAAAATAGTTCCTTTTAGCGTTTACTGATATCGTTTTTCTACACTTAGCTACTCTTCAATGCAGAGTTATTTTTAGTAATTGATAGAAGTAGGTTTCGAGATCCCCTGATGCCATCAAATTACCAGAACTATTTGCTGTATTATTTGTATTTTGTGAATTTTACACTGTCTTTTCCCTTCTTTTCTCATTTCATAAGCCAGGGATTTTTTTCTTGGGCTCATTCTATTTATAGTAACTCTCTCACACAATTTTTTCCCTACCCTTTCAACTTTCACCTCTCCAAACGACCATTATGTCAAGATCCGTAAACCAATCTCTCACTGGACGTCATTCTATTTTTTTTCCTTCCTTTCCCTCTCAGCCCTCTCACATCCCCCTCCCCCTCTGGTTCTGCTCCCCGCATTTCTTTTTTGCAAACCCTCTCTGCTCTTCACGTCTCCTTACTCCCCCCTCCCCACCACAAAGCACACTTCTCGACAGCGCCAGAAAAAAGAAAGCACTCCCCCCTCACTCTCATCACCTTGTTTCCTCGTCCATTTTTTCGGGCCGCTGTTAGTTGCTGGAGCTGTGTTCACTCGGAGTGTGGAAAAAAACTTCCCACCAAAGTGTAACCAGTGCACCATGTTTGATTCTGAAGGAATATTGACCTATTTATTTCATGGATGTTCGAGTACACTAACTCCTACACACTCCTCGTATATCTATATATCATTCACTGACACAAAAACTGAATCTAACAAAACCAACCCGGGAAGGACTCGCATTTTTATGAGCTTGAATTTTTATACCAGGCAGATTAGTAGTAGAAGAATTAAGTTTTATGGTGCTTAAACAGCTTAGATTTTATAGCACCGCCTAACGTAACTTAACCGTGAGCCTTATCCCAAAGCAAACACAACACCTAATCCCGACGCAGGAATCGAACCTGTAGCCATTGATTTCAGGCCGGCATTCTACCAACCTGACAACTGAGGCCTGGCAGGAAAATGATAATCAACAATTATATACAACTAACTGCCGTAAAATAAAAAGTGAAAAATAATTTAAAAACTTCATCATCATCGGTCAACAATCCTAGGATTGGGTTGGCGCAGCCTAGTGATGGAAAAATCGATTTCGATTAAAATCGAAAATCGAGTTTTAATAGTCAAAGATCGAGGAAATCGAGATCGAGCCATGATCTTCGAGTTTCGATCCAAACTCGATTTTTCAACGTCGATCTTGACCATTTCGTTTGATCTCAGCAGCGCGTAGTAGTCAGTAGAGGTCCTCGATGAACTGCCACTGAGGTCACTTCTTGTTAGAAGTAGATGCCAGTAGAAGTAGGCAATACCTCAACAGGCCACCCGTCGATAGGAAAGTCAACCCCAATCCTCTGAAAGTCTGGGAGGAGGTAAAGGGTGAATAGTATTCACCCTTTACCTCCTCCCACTGAATACTCCAAAACGTTCCGTTTCGCGATCAGAGTGCTGAATATGATAACGTCATCCGTCCCATGTGAAAGACTTTTCTCTACGGCCGGTAAAATTGGAAAGGCACGTCCTAGATCATCAAGAAAGCATCTCAATCAGTTGATCTTTCTTAAAAATTTTAGTGAAGCCGAATGGTTCCAAGTGGTGATCCACATTAAAGTGAATTGTAAATTTTTACGAATTTTTCAAGAATAATTTTTTGATTCAAGATTTGATTTCAAGAATGAACGACTTTTTCAAGAATGATGTACTTAGAATTCAAGAATGTTTTCTAGGTACATTATTAGGGATTTTTTATATTATTCAAATATGTATTATGAGCGTTTTTCAAATGAATAATAAACATGCTTTTGTACCAACAGCATTTTTTTTCAAAAATGAACCTGAGATTTTTTCGATTAATCGATCTTTTGGTTCAAATTTCGATTTTTGCTGAAAAGCGATCTATTCATTTCGATTAAAAATAGATTGCTCTAAAAACCGATTTTAACCGACATTTTTCCATCACTAGCGCAGCCCTCCACTCCATTCTTCCATTGGCCAACCTCCTAATATCACGAAATTCCTTTCTTTCACATCCTTCACGACCCGTTCCATCTATCTCATACAAGTCCTTTCTTTGCCGTTCTTCCCGTTCACTTTTCCCTCGACGATTATCTTCATCGTGTCTTAAGATATGGCCGATTAAGTTGCCCCGCCTTCTTTTCAGAGTTTTCAGCAGACTTCTCTTTTCTCCCACTCTTCTTAGGACTTCTTCGTTTTTCACTTGGCCGATTCATATTACATATCTTCATCATTCTATAAAAAACTTACCATGCCCATTTTACTATTCTAATGCGTCAACGTAAAATGCTACAAGATTTGGGCGTTCAACGAAACCCGCTGACTTACTTAATAGTATTTCATATTCAAGACTTTTATCTTAACTTACATATCCAAACAATAGGGAATATGCGGAATAGTAAATCCTAAACCGATCGAAAAACATATGATGTTGCAACGGCGAGCTGTAATTTATTCCTGTAAAAAAAATATCAAATTCTAATTAATTAAGTATTGACGGCAAAAGATCTTATTTTGGAAGCTTAAGATTTTCCCGAGAGCTAAAAATCACCACACAATTTACATTCCGATTTGCAATCCACGACAAGAATTGATTCTGACTAGCACCAAAATGAGATTTCAACTGCAAGCACGACGATGGAATTTGCCAGGATTCCTTGCATCTCCCTCTTTTCCATTCATGCGCCAGATTGGACCCCGAGTCCCGAGGTTCAGACACAAATCCAGCGTCGTGGGTCGGCTGCCGATCCTCTTCTGGTTAGGTCCCGTTCTGCCCGTATCTCTGCGCGCATTTTCCTGACCCCTTTCTCCACCTCTGAGGCGAAAAATATAAGGAGACCGTCGTAGAGAAGGAAAAGAAAGGGTTGATGTAAAGAGGGCGAGAGAATACAAGACGAGACACACAACTCTTGAATCTCACCAGCCTCGTACCCGGATGAAACGCTCGCAAACTGTCGCGACTTGGCGTCTTCCTCGACGCTTTCCGACGCCTCACGTTCCGAGGAAAAAGGGCGGAAGGTGAAAGAGCGGAATCCGCCCGAAAAGCACCACTTACAGGATTCTCTGACCCTGTTTCAAGGGATTTGCGGTAATAATATCCGTCCGTCCCCATCAATATTTCTCACCGCGCGGCCGTTCCAATTCTCCCAAGGAGCAGCGTACCCAAGAAGTCCTGGGATTTTCGTGAGAATGATCCGCGTTTTCCGTCACGAAATATAAGACCATTAATATACACCAGCCTCGTTTAATATTTCTCATAACGAGAGAATTTGATGTGACCAGCGCCTAAAAAATGGCACTTAAGAGTTGAAAACTTTCAACTGGCTGATATTCAGTAGCGGAAGTTTCAAGAAATTTAATCCCATTTTCAATCAATTCTAGACCATCTGAGGAAGAATTTTACGTGAGTACAGGCTAATTTTAAACGGACAACATTCTCGTATTCACTATGGTCCTAATGAAGTTTCTGTTTTATTACTGAATTCTTTAGACTGAATTGTCATTTAAAAAAATGCCACTATCGATGAACCTCATATCTATCATTTCCATACAAGCAAATAATTCACAAAAAATACCAGCGCTTGATTAACAAATTATCTCACATTTTTATAAAATAATGAATAAAACTCCATACTAATAACGCATATTTTGTATTCCAGAGAATCGAATGGAATATTTTCCATTCTATTATTGCATTTCTAGAATACGTAGCGTTGAGAAACATAGAATGTCTACACGTTTCGCCTTTCCAACTTTTTATGGCTCAAAAATGGTCGTTTAATACTTGCACGGCATTATCAAAATACCAAGTTATTGAGAGAACCCCTTATAATATCACACGTAGAGGCGACGTTTTGTTTTACCAATGAGAAATACCGGAAGGGAATTTTTGTTTGGATTACGGTCCCTGGCCTCCAAAACATTTTTTTTTCCTTTTTACAAAAACCAAAAGAAAATAAAAAGGACCTGCCTCCCGAGGCGCGCTCTCTGCGAGCAAAACTTGAAGCACGTAGAACAAACAAAGGAAGTGGACGGCGGCGAAGCCCGCGTTGCCTCTCGACCGCAAACTCACGTCACCTTTCCAGCCAAATGTTTTGTCGACGTCGACTCTTGCCTAGCACTCAATTACATCGACCAGTCGAAATAATGCAGTAAGAGTTCTTTTCACCTCCGGTATTTTCTGGGAACAAATGCAGTTAGGGGAGGCAATTCCACGCAGGCAGATAATTCTATAATATAATGCGGGTAAGCGGGACGTAGAGGGGCGAGGAGTTCACTCTCGTGAGAAAAATCGCCCGTGAGCGCTATGGAGGTCACAAATTTCGCGTGTCACTCGATTGCTAGTGACTTGCAGAAAAAAACTTTCACTCCAGTCTCCCAACTCTTTGTTATTGCTCTACGGCGTCTAAATTATGCTAACTACCTTGGGTAAGCACAGTATAAAATGGTATTGAACCAAGTCCACGCCAGCACCAAACCTTACAGACATTTAAGTTATTGGCCCTCTCCTTAACCTCATTCCTTATCACAAACACTCAGGCAATCTCATACCAGCGCTCTACCTAAACAGCCCTCATTACTTCCTTTGGTATCCTTCTGGCCAGAATCCTGGGAGAATAAATCTCTGGTATGGTTATTGCAACTGAGAAGTATTCTATGAGCGATTAGTCATCATTAAAGTTTGCACAACGGCACATTTTTATCCTTTTTCGTGATGGATATTTCCATATTATCATTAAGAAACGAGGGAGCCAAACAAAAATTTGTCATTCTTGTTAGAGGAGGTGACTGACAACTGAAGTCAATACGCATAAGTGACAGATATGAATGTATCAGATAAGAAGCAGGAGTTTTGGGTACAGAGGAGGAAGGGTAGACATATACCCGGCACCGACATTACCCAACTCTCAGCGATAGGTGCCATCGGGTCTAAAGCTTAATATCCCATACTGCGACGGGAAACTAAACTTTATATGCTCCCCATGTACCTTTAGTAAGGGTTAGGAATCTACTGATAAAGGTGCCAGTAACAGGACTCGAACCCTGGCCCCCTAAATGCATCTAGCAAGAGCTTTAGCCACCCACCAAGTAATAGTTAAACTAGGTTTTCAGGTGTCCCAACTGCTAAGATTTTCTCACCCCGTCCAACCTAAGATCTTAACCCTAGGACACACACAACAGCCATGCCCTAGGCTTGATTCGAATCCGCGAACTTTGTGTTGCGAGGCCAGCGCGTTAATGACCTGGCTATCGCTGTCGGCACTAACTCACCAACTTGATCCCCTCTTCCATCAATAGGAATGTTAAGTAGAAATGATTGCCTCAAATGCAATTGATACCGTGTTTTCAGAGCCTTGGTCTGCTCTAAAACGGTTGAGACCATCAGGGTCCCTGTCTCATTTAAAGCAACTGTGTACGTTTTTGACATAAATGGTCAAACAACTGCATGTCGAGTCTACCTTATTTGAGATTTTTGAGATTGATCCAAAATAATTAAAAGGTCGTATATTCCGCCTCGAGCCACGGAAACCGCAACGCAAAGAGTGGGCGAAAATGGGTTCCACGATTCTTTCAATGGCATTTGTACAATGCCACAACGAGTGAAGTGAGGTGAATTGCCACGACACACAGGCCAGTCCATTATCTCGCAAGTATTCCTTCTCTTCCTACTCCAATGCTCTCTCATAAGATTTTTATACGCCTTTTCATACATAAAATTTATCTGAACTCCATTTAAAAAAGGAAAACTTCAGTCTTAAAAAAACGTCTTAATTTGTTCCCCTTGCCACAGCCCTGGATTTATGCGAAGCCGGTAAATTGAGAAATAAGTAAGCAAAAGAACTGTATACTTAACGTATCAACTAGCAAATGCATTACATGTTTTACGATTGACCATTAAGTTTCAGAGGACAACCGTAAACAAGTAAAATTGCATCTGATTAATGGAAAACTAAATCAAACGCCTCTTCCAGTGATGAGTAAAAATTTTCATGCTCTCCTACACATGTTGTCCAACCAAATGTTTCTATTGCCAACATATTATTTATCAGGTCCTAAGCGGTTTTAGCCCAAACAAGAATAAATAACTGATTTTTTACTGCAAGGAAAATTACCGTAAATAGAATACTATATTTTGCACGAATTAGAACGAACGAGATGGTGGTTTTACCTTTCTTTTGGTTAATATCTGATGCCTTTAAGATAATAAATAAAATGTATAAAATAAAATAACACTACATGCTGAACACTTGACTTTACCTTTTATCTTTGGGGACAATGAAAAATTGTGCTAAGTCAAATTCGGGACTATTAGGTGAAGGAAAAGTGGCCTACACTCTGCAGAAGGATGACACTTAATTATATACAGCGTTTCATGTGCGTGCCGCTTATGGTTCTCCAAATAATATGAGCGTTGCACTTTCGCCTGACGGTTTTTTGCTTATCGTTTTGTATTATAAGAAAGATTATAATTGTATATCATCGCCTAACCTAATATACATATCCTAAGAAAAATACAACATCCATGAATTGGACAGAATTTGAAACCGTAAACTTAGGATTGCTAGGACGGTTTACCCCAACATTATCTACGATACGGGTGCTGGTTATCGATAATGCATCTACATAGTCAACAAAAATACCTAGAGAACGTACAACTACACATGGTTTCCAACAATGCCCATTTACGGCAGGAAAAATGTTAATTTCTACATGGATTGTCCATGTAAATGTTTGAATAACTTGAGTATTTTATATGCAAGCTCCATCGATTCGACAGCTGCTCCTGATTTCTACACGACACATTCACATCGCCAACCTTATCAATAGATTTTAATCTGAGAGACGCTGTTCCGTCGTAATGTGTTCTGTCTTGGGCGGATTTATTTTCAGCGCAGTGCTGCTCCATTAACCTTCCGTTCCGCCATGAGAATCCCGTTTCTCGCTGCAGATGTCACGGATGTAGATAAAAGAGATGCACTCAAGTCATAAACTCTTTTTAGAAGCGCTGAAATCCATTTCCCAAAAAGGTGCAACGGGAAAAAGAAAAGGAAGTTTTAACGGCGAAGAAGGAGCAGCCCATTCATACACGAAAGGGCAGTAAACTGTAATGCTGCAATCAAACATCCCCATTAAACATTCTTTGATGACCCCTTAAATCTCACGCATTTATATATCATCCCTGGGCCTCTTCCTCTCCCCATTTTTTCCCTTGCCCATTTCATTCGAAACATTTACGGCCATCTACTTCCCAATCATCAGTGAATATAGTCACAGTTGCAGGCGTGTTTACTGAAATGTTCTATTTTATAACCACAATCAAGAAGTTATTTCCTCTGTCTTGAAATGCGCTGGGAAAGAATATCACCCGAGAGTTTCTCAGATGCTGCTTTATGGTCGTTTTTGTGTATTCTCTCATCTTCTTCGAAAGCAAATTCCAAGAAAAACCATTGTTACAGTGCAATTATTTACTTCCCCTTTGTAGCCCTGCGAATAGTCTAAAGCGGTACATAAATGTTTCAAGGCACCCCTTGCATCCATCTGCAAACTTTATGACGTCCATTACTTCTCTGGGGCATCCACCTCACCTGTGAGTGTATTTTTCAAATGCTCTAGATTAAGAATTCCAGTTTTTAGCCTGTCTACAACTTCGTACATGCGTTCCTCACCATTTACCACCTACTTCCATGAAAACCTTGATAGAAAAAACGGACACCGAGTTTTTCCTCACCGTTGATTTCAGTGTTCCATGAGCTCCCTAGATATCCCCATTAAGGCCATTATTACCTCCAGCAGCGCGAGTTCTTGCTCTTTTTACACCAGGAAACATTAAGTATTTACCATGAAATACACCTCGAAACATTGGCTTGTTCGATTTGCATAAATATTGAATAAAGGCACAAAACCTACGAAAATGCCAAAATAATTTCTGTGAAAATTTACACGAGGTGTATCTTCATCTAGCACGAATGGGGAACATGTATGACATTTGTTTGTCGTATACTGATGTACCTGATACAAAATTTTCTCACATACTTTAAAATACAAGCCAAAATTTTGTACGCCAACCACAAATATTATCAAATGCCTTTAAAATGTTCCCGAAAATTGACGAAAGTCACGTGACACGAAACGCCTTCTGACGTCGTTGCACGGTATAGGTTCCATATTGCTCCGGAAAAAGACGTTTATTTTAGAATAAAACGAAGCTAATGCATTTTTTTGGGGTTTTTAGCCGTTCCATAATCGAAATAATGACTGAAAAGGAATTTAAAAAAGCACAATCCGACAATTTGCTTTTGGTCAACTCCCTTATTTTGGTATCCTTATATCTTCATAGAAAAGAATATCTTCATAAAAAAACAGCGAATGCTTTGTCGTAGCAGACATTCGCGGAATGAAAACAGACAGGGCTTAATTGACAGCTAAATCAGTAAGTAATTCCCAAGACTCTTGTATGTTTTTTTATTTTAAATAAGGGAATAGCCCTTTTCGCCCAGTGTTACATCATCTTCTATTAATTATTCACATCCACATAGAGTGCTATTACGAGATCCATCTCCACAAACAAGCAATTTGGCAGCAAAATTCATAATAGATCGATTTGAAATAATAATACTCAGCAAAGCTACAAACTGAGACAGGGAGAAATAAAGGTATGAATATAAAGCAGGGCCATTGAAAGTTTTGAACCGCTCCTTCTCTCAAAGTGGTTTTGCGCGACGCTGCTGGCAGCCTCGTTTCCGCAGGTGTATTTCATCATTCACCATCAAGCGCTCAAACCGATCGCGGGGAAAATGCAGTGTAGAGGATCGATTCGAGGACGGTTCGCGGACAGTGGACGAAAGAAGAACTACTTTTCCACCATGCAACATTCCAGCGCCGGCAATTGCGAGAGATTAATCCGAATACGATTTAACCGACATGAAGAGGGCGAGAGTCATTCACGAAGTGCATGGCGTTAGCAGAGCAACTTTAATACTCGCCGTTGGCGACACGGAGAGAGAGTTTGCCTCGCTCCATTCAGCTGCTTGCGACTGAGACCCGATAATGTGCTCGGAGTATTCGTCAGACTCGGTGAAGGCGGTCTCGCACGAAGCAATAAATTGCGTATCCTGAACCAGCGCCGAGTCGTGGAAATTGTATGGATAATGCGTGGAAAGGAACAGGGTATATCTCCTGGATAGTCCTTCGCATATTTGCGAACTTTATATTTTATGCTTTGCTCGATGCAAATTATTACTGTGCATCTGACTATTTATGAGACTGTACAATGACAAGCACTGTGCGAAAAGACCTTCCCTTCAATTCAAAGCACGATTCTAATTCGTCAAATCGGACTTCATTTCCAACCTAAAGGTTTCAGGTCATTTAAAACTACTGATTATATTTAAATTCAAGTCAAAAATATTAAACCCTACTAGTTCCCTATATTTCTCAAGGCTTTATTTTACCTTACTTGCTTTCATTCGCTTTAAAGTCCTACGCAGAGTGCCACTGTATCGGAAGACTATCGATGACAGCACGCCAAAATTTGGGTGTTTTTACCAGCTTCAAAAACCAAAGTGATGGTTGTCGTTTGTCGTTCAATTGACTCTTGATAGTAACCAGGCTGTTAAATATCCATAAATTACAAAATATGTGAGTGGTGATCGATATCATACATTAATTGGAATAAATTTTGAATTTTAAAGGTAAAATTTCAAGTCATTCATTACTGCATCCATTGTTTTAGGTCAAAAGCTTTCGCAGCCGACGAGGATTTGTCTTGAATTTTCTGAATAACGCATCGAGTGAATAAGGAATGGTTGTTCATTTTCTAATGATCCAGGGAATTAAAAAATGTATCACAATGAATACATAACTCTCCAGAGGTTTCCTGAAAAATTACATTAAAGTTCCAAAGCTTCACTGAACATGTGATGAGTGGCATGATGCATATGAAATAAAGGTATTATTTCAATTTAAAAAAGTAGTATTTCAATCTCACTTTGATGAATATCTCGAACAACACCATTCTCATTCTACCAATTCAATATTTTGACATAATTTAAAAATTTACTGCATTTTTATCAATAATGGCAAGGAAATCAGAAATGATGCAGGATAATCAGCAAAAAATATGTAAGAGCTCATGTAGCCATGAAGAGGCAAAGGCCAAGGGTTTGGGTCTTTGCTTCATCATTAAAAAACCAATTAACTAAGACGAAAGGAAATGAGTATAATTAAACAGTTAAAAACTAGGAATACTTGGAATGAGGAAATATTTTATGCTAGACACATATTTTTCTTCTTTATCCTCACTGAATAATATTTTATTTTTCTTTGCAAAGTCATTTCTTAATTCCATTACGCAAAAATATCGTCGTCACTACTAATTTAAAAAAACACTATTGTATTTGCCACACAATACGGTTTTAGGAGTGAGATTTGACCACTTTTGACCGTTTGCCTGACGACGGTCTTGAAATTAACACCCAAGCAACAGCAGGTTGCCTCCACACAAAATCCAAAGATTGTCGGTGGAAATACTCGGATTATGCGCGGCCATGAAATCAACTTGGGCGATATGAAACCACCGCGCGATATCGTGGGAGCCGTCAGAACGACTGGAAAGGGCAAATCCCACAATCACCTCTCCGCTAACCAATCCTCCTCTTTAAAGACGACACTCCGACCCCGTCCCACCCCCGTTCCACGGGGAGGCCTTGTCCGCCCCCTCTACGCCCCTTGCCACCACCCCTGATTTATCTCTCACTCTTGAACTCCCCTTCTTTCCGCCCTCGTCTCTTCCACCGCCCCTCTCTCAGAGAACCACCCTCGCCTCTCCATCCACACGCTTTCCCTTCTCAACCCTTCCACAGATCCCTTTTCATGTCCACCTTAAGCTTCACTCCCTCTTTTTTTTGTAAAGGAAAAGGCGCCCGATTTTTTTTTGGGTCAATGCGTGTTCACTTGCGGTTTCCCTTTACAAGTATGGGAGAGGAGTGGCTGTGGGGCTTGAACGTTGAAGGATATGGGGTTGTTTGGTGGCTCCTGTCGGTGGATGGGGTTGCGGATTAAGAGGGGATGTTCCCCTACTTCCCCCGCTTGGGTGGTTTCTTTTTCCTCCCTTCGGTTTACGCGAGATCAGCACGTGAGGATTTGGCGAAAGTACACTCACACACTGTTTTTTTCTTGCCCGGATTCCAATCGTGGGCCGTGTTTTCCAAACAGTCTTACACACCCTATCTTTTGTCGAACACAGCACTTAATTTATGATGGCACCTTCGTGTAAATTATCTACTGCAACTTAATTTGATTTTTTTCTCACTGAAATGAAATTACTAAAGAAGATAACCTTAGCACACATAAACCCCTGGATCTGAAAAAAGATTCTCGTCAATGCAACGCAATGCCGATATGTGCCATACATAACCTTTGCACTATTTTTGTCCATGAGCGGATGTTACTGGTGTTATAATTATAGGTAATGGTATCATATAGCACAAACGATTGCCACTTAGAATAAAATAATTAGCTGTTCAACAAGGATAATATATCGATTCGTCGATTCTTCTCATAACACACAACATGCTAAAATTTTTCAAATCTGGATATATAATGGACAATATACGTAACGAATATGTTATCATCAACTTTTCAATCTAAATAATGAAGAAAAATCATGATGAATAAATGCCTTCCACATTATAGTTAGCATGTTACCCAGCAGATGCACATAATTAACTCAGGTAAAATTTAGCAGAAAATGAGAAGTAGAATTCTGAATGCATACGAATACTTCAAATATAGAATTACTTATTCCAACAGCATATTCTTAGGAAGGAGAGTATAGTCGATGTTGTTTTTTTAAACAGACATTTACGAATAATATTGTTTTCTTAATTTATTTTCTATTTCATTATCTACATTTTAGTAACTTGTTCATCATTGTTTTAAAGAACAGTTTGTTTCACTTATATTGGTCCTAAAACTACTTTTCAGCACACTGTGCATTCTGCGTGACAATGCAATGGATAAAGACAACGGTTTTATCAAAAAAAAAAAAAAAAGGATTCGAACCCTCATCTTGTAGTCGCGATCTTTTTGTCCTCGCTCTGGTTTCCTAAATATGCTTTTCAGCAGTGGAAACATATGATAAAATGTAGATTGATTTCATTTTTCACACAGTAAACACATGAAAAATTATAACAGAAACACACACGCTAAATTCATCATGGCTTTTCGATAATTGATCAGGTTCCTCGTACTTTCCGCTGTTTATGCCTTGGGACACACCTCATCTCTTTTCAAGAATTTATCGGTCCCCCGTCGCAGAAATTAAAAAGCAATCTACTTCACAAGCAGCCCCTTTAAAAGCTTTCTTTTTGATGGAGATAAAATTTTCTTCTACGGCTAAATTCTAAGTTTTAGAGCCATATTTTTTGCATGAGGTAAGAGGGAGATTATAGGGGGTGAGATGATGGCAAACTTCATTAAAATGTCCCGTGAAAGTGGGGATTTGGAGCAGAAAATTGACGACAAAGATTCGTACGGGATTTTCCCCATTCAGTGGAGGAGTGGCGAACAACCAAAAGCAGATGGATGGACATTTCGATCCCCCGCCCGCCAACTCCAACCCTTACACCCTACTGCCTCTCGCGTCAGACCCTTAAGCTTACGTGTATCTAAAACTGTAAAGGGATAAAATATGAAAACCGGTGTCCCTTGTTTTCCGACTTCAATGCCCTGGAACGCTGACTTCTCACAGACCTCCCTCAATTGTATTAGAATGACTCTAAAATATGCCTACAGGAAATTTTACTGAGATCGAATCATTCCAATCTGTGCCGAATTGCACGCAAACTGGTGCGAAAAACATGCCCTCATATGTCATCCTGAGACACGATTGCGCCTGTCGGTATGAGCCGACTGCAGAGCCGTCACTAATTCCCTTCATATACGCCTGCTTATGGCTTCTCTGTCATGAATTATGCAGTGACAAGGAACGTGTGTTTGAATAGGGATGTAAAAACATCTGATGACTGGTCACAAATTGCCATCATACAAATTAGTGCTTCCAGTTTGTTTAATACGAGAGGTAAAACTAACCGTCAGTGAAAGTGCCAATTTTGTGGTTCTCAACTGCATGATATTTTAAAAGAAAGAAAGAATCCTGAACAGAGTCATTCAGTATTTCTCGCGGAAAGTTATGGGCATGCATTTGGAACGGCAAATATTGCAGAAGGATGCAAAAATGATAATTAAGATATTTATAAGCACCACCAAGAATGGCTCAAAGAAAATTTAAACAGCCAATTGCACGTGCCAGAGCTATACAAACACTCAAGTTTTAAGAGGACAGGCTCTTTTTGCTGCGACAGAGAGAACCACAATGTGCAAGAAATCTTGCAGGAGTAGACAGCAAACTCGCAGATATCTGCTGTATATCCATTTTATTTCATGAAACGAGCTATGATGAGATTACTTAAGAGACTTCATTGAGTGCGAGTGCATTAATGCAGTATGCTGCAAAGAGAGGTCCCAAATATTCATGACACCAAAATTAGACGCACCTTTGTATACACTCCAACTGTATCACTGTAAAAAGTAGATCTGATTTTAAGGTACAACAGCGATCTGAATTTCAGATGCAACAATTTTAAGACAGGGTATGTTGAATTTCAGCAGTAATATCTTGTCTAAAAATAAGGCAGGTGAACGACTGAAAATCAGACCATCCAGAATCCTGCTTCCTCTGCTTCCTGCTTAACTGCTCCTGTACCAACCATCCATGTTCCTGCCTCTTCCGAACCTTGCATCCGTGTTACTGCCTTAAACCAGACAGCGCTTAAATTCAGATCGCACTGAAAATCAGATCAACTTTTTACAGTGATGTAAAGACCGTTTTACACTTTCATTGAAACTGCTCAAGTTGATATCGCTTCTGTTTCAGCAGTCATTAGCGAAATTTCGCGACGCAGTAAACGTCGACGACGCTTTCTTGGCAGCTTTACTCGATGCAATCATCGGAACAGTATTTCAGTGACATTTGACTATCAAGCAGCGGTAGTACTGTCAATATATCGCATAACGTCAAGATCTGTCAAGCAGCAATTAATTGGACCCGAACGTAGCAATATATTACCACCACTATAAAATATGTTTTTAAACCATTTTCTAAACAAACTGACTTTTTGGGCTCTGTCCACACAACAATCGTTGTGTGGACAGAGCCCATATTTTGCACAGAGAACGTATGGGCGTGGGATAAGTTAGCGACATAGGGAACTTCTACTTATTTTTCACCCATTCCATGATTATTGCACTTAATGCACCACCAAAATACTGTCTGTATGTTATTTAATCGCTAGGAACTCGCTGGCAGTTCATTGCCACTGCATCTGCGCCATCGTTTTAAGATACAAGTTTTGCATTCCTTGGAAACAGAAGGTTTCACGTAGAAGTTCACACTCTAAATCAATCACAAAAGTTCGTAATAGAATATAAAACAAAAATTATAAAACATGTTTTTCCGCAAGAAATGTGTTCTTTAAATGTGAGAAAGTTAAAAAAAGTCTTCTGAAAATTATAAATATAGAATTCATAAATTAATATATTACAGAGAAGACAGTTATATGAAAACCATTAATTAAATGGACGATTAATACAAATCATTATATTTATATTTTTTGGACTTCATACATTTAAATAAACAGAGGAAAAATATGTTGATAAATTTTCGTTGCGTCGTTGTAAAAAAACATGAATGGCTGCTCATAAACTTTTAATTTGGCCCAATCTCCACTCAAAGATGTAATTTATTTAGGTTAATGAAGATAACATTTTGAGATAATCATAGGAAAACATTGACGCTTTGGTACCAAATTTTTGGATGGCACCTATATCATGTCCTGTATTCGTTAATGACTAGAAACGGTTAGCTATCTGTGGCCTCACCGACTATAGGCTACTCTTTCCAACTACGGAGGGAATTCCTAAATCAGCTCGGGCAGCCGAAACAGGTTGAGAAAGGAATCCCGTTTGCTTATATCCAAAGACGTGGAGCGTCGAATCCGAATCTGTGCCATGTTCCGTCCATATGCAAATCCGCGTCTCGCACGAGGGAGGAGGGGGGCCGAGGGAGGAGGGGGGCCGAGGGAGGAGGGGGGCCGAGGGAGGAGGAAAACCTCCCCCTGGAAGAGAAAGAGAAGAGCGGTGGAGAAAAGTCAAACGCGAGCGTCACCGTCCGCCAACGACAAACTTTCCAGCCCTCGCTCGCGCGGCTCTCTCACACCGATCAGTGAGAGCATTCCGGATAGAATATACTCCCTTATACATATAAAACGAAGCAAGCGAAGAGCGGTCGTTCCTCCAACCGATCCCAAGCCGCCGCCGGGGATAAAGGGCATATATACATATATGTCCACATAAAAAAATTCGCATTTTTTCCCCTTGGAATTCAAAATAAATCCAGTTTTTCATCTCCAGAAGAGTGTTGCTGTGAGGATATGAAATAATATAAAATGGGGTTAAAATGAAAAGGAGGAGGATTTTGATTGAGTGGGAGCTAGAAGGAGACATTAAGGAAAATATGTATGAAGCAGAAATACATCAGCACTGTTTGATGAGCTGAAAAAAATAGAAGCATCTCTAACAAAAGTACGCGAATATGGGAACTTAATGCGTAGGGTAGCAAGCGTTGACTATTGATTAAATACTATTCTGTCACCTCTGAATATGAGAGAAAGGTGGAGCATATAAACGAAAGCATGAAACGAGAAAGCGCCATATATCTGACAGGATAAAGAGTACGAAGGCACGGCAAAAATTCTGTCCCAGCTGTGCAAGAAAAACGTTCTTATTCCCAGGCCCCAAGTCACAGTGTTACGCCCCAATGCGGTCGTTTGAATGGTGCGGAAGTATGCGGAGATAGATTTTGTCTCGGGGATGATGAAATGGTCGAATTCTTGGATGCTTCAGACTTTCAGATAGAGAAATGATGTCACCTACAAACAGATGGTCAGCTTGATTGTAACATAAAATCTGTGGATTACACTTTTAGGATGAAAATACCAGACTCTCGAAACTCTAATTCAGTGAATTAACGGGATGAGAAATAAGACGAGTCGTTACATTTTTACAGTTATCATAGTTTTTGTGCATTCATATTTTGTCCTACGCAAAACAATAAGTCGCATAAGTTTGTAGCATAATGAATACCAAAGCCATTTAACTGATTTATCTGAAAGCATCGGTGACTCCCATTGCACCCTCGAACTCTCAGGATCTTGCAACCATATACACTCTTCTGTGTGAATTACTCTTTAAAATGCTAAAATGGTTACTTTTTGAGAGAGGAGACGCATTTCGGGTAGCCAATGCATGGTATTACATTGTAGCCAGTTTCAGCCAAAACCATGCATACTTCACGGAAAATACTGTGGTGAAATAGTTAATTCAAAGACCCATTTCCGCAATAACTACCGAAATACGACGTGATAGCCTGCAAGGTTAAGGACCTGTGGGCTTATAGCCAGAGGTCCCGTCCCGTATGTTTATCTGTAGAGGCAAGTCCTGGAAAGCATAAGCTGAATGACTTTCTAAGTTCCACATCTTTATATTTTTTTAAACCATAGGCTGTACAGAGAAAGGAACAGGACCTCCATATTAAAATTATACATTACACATCTGGATCATTCTTCCAGGCCTACGTTTTGCAAGCTCAGTCCTCACCACCCACAACTTACGTCGAAGAGAACATTACATGATATATCCGAAAAACAGAAAATACGTATGAAATAGAGAATGACCGAGCAAAATGGATCCATGCATTTTTTCTTAAAGTCTTCTAGTTTTCACTCAAGATATTTTGGTGAAAAGTCACACTGGCATACAGATCATTCCTTTGCAAAAATATTTACTCCAGAAAGAAACAAAAAAACTGTTAATTCTGATTAATATTTTCTAACTTATAATCATGCACATTTCGTGGAGCATTTGAAATAGTAAAAAAATTAAATGAATTTTATTTTAAAAAATTCACCATTATATACCATTCACTCCTCTTTGGCATAGACATGAAAGCAATGGTTATCTGGTTATCAGCTCCTTCACTGAAAATTTAAATTACTTAGTTTTATCTCTTGCATTTCATTTTTATTCAAAATTTGGCACTTCAAAGAATTCATCTAAGTGAATGGAACGCCATCATTGCCGTTATAATAATGAGAAAGATGTTTGCACTCGTGAGAAAATTTAAGCACATCTGGAGAGAAGGGATCCTTTGTGAGGAAGGAAATAAAAATGTAAAGACGCCAGCAGGAAGACATAAATTTGGGAGGAGCGTCGGATCCAGCAAAAGGGGGTAGGCAGTAAGATAGGGCTCAGGGAAGGGAAGAAGGGATGCTAGTTGCTAGAAGGGAGGGATATGGTCGCGGGGAGGAGTGGTGTTGACAACTGAAAGCAATTACTTTCGACAGAATATTTCACACAATACATATTTTCTATTTACAAAAACAAATGAAGACATCAATTTCATGCTTAGAGATTGATAATAAGCTGAGAAAGACGAAAATCGGAGTTTTTATTATGGATATTATAATTTATATATTTTTTTAAATATAATTTTATTATCGATAAAATAATGCACGGTTGTAGATTTAAGAGAAAATTTCATATGAATATTGACTATTATTTTAAGAATCCAAAACATTCACGGATTGAAAAAACCTCACTCATTTTTGACGCGAGCTGACTAGAGTAATTCTGACTTATCATAATAATTTGATGAAATGATCATGATCATTTTTCGTCGCTCCATGTGCACATATTTAAAGATAAATAAGATATACGTGAACGCGCTACACACTGCTTTCTTTGAAATTTTTACTCTCTCCCTAAACCAAGGGTTTGGTAGAGGAGAGATGTGCGAATACTACCAGCGAATACTCGAATAAAGTACCAGACTGTAGTCGATATTCTAGACTTGGAATAATTATGCTAAAAAAATTCGATGTTCGAGATCTCGAATAATTATGCTAATGACGCTAAATTTTGCGTGTTGATGAACTACATCATATTAATTCAAAACTGGAGAGAACATGGTGTATTAACACTTTCTGCTCACTCATCACGACAACTACAACTTATCAAATCAATTTACTTAATCAACAATCTAATTTATCAATCTTTTACTTCGATAGGCAATAAATTATTTTGCAAAAAAAAACAATTAGCATATTAATTACAATTCTAGTACTTGAAGTATTCGAAATTCGATATATTAGAGTCATGATTTATAATTAGAATTCAATATTCGTAATCAATAAATCTGCTATTTGACCCATCTCTACTTTTAAGTATTTAATTTTTTAGGCATTTATTACATTAACTGCATGGAAACTGATATTACCAAATGAGAGCTTTGACAGTTATTCAGCGATAATTAGAATATATGATGCAACGTTAGGCGTATACCCTAATAAGAAGTTTTCCGTTCTGGTAACAATAGAGGGTTTGGTAAAATGAGGTGAACGAAAAACCTGATGATTTAGGGAAACGAAGCAATGGAGTAAGAAACGAATGATCGAGTGATCTACGGATGAAGTATGCTATGTCATTTCCTTTAACTGCGCGATTTTTTGTTTTTTTTTGGGAAAGTAACATGAAGCCGTGACAAGATTCTCCGCAATTGGCACGGAAAAAAGTTGGACGCCGATTTTCGAGTTCAAACTCTCTGTCTCCAACAGTACACTCAACCAGCAGCATAATTTATGCCTTTCCCAATAAAAACAAGCCTTCACTATAGAAAATAGTTTCAATACCAGGTAATACAGTAAATGAATGCCCACTAATCATTAATGAACTAACATTTACCATCAATGTAATTTTTCTAATAACTTATGTCACAAAATCAGAATATATGAATAAATTAGAAAGCACAATTAAGCATAAATTATGATCATTTTTATAAAAAAACAAAAATATTCACAACGGAATAATGTATCGTACAGAGCTGAATAGATGCATGGAAGGCATGAAGGTATGGAAGAGCTGAATAGAAGCATGATTCTTCACTGATTTAAATAGTGGAAGGCCATCGATGTGAATATACAAAAAGGTTATATGCATGTACTAAAAAGTCGTACGAAAGTAATGCACAAAAACAATTCACATAGAAAAACCTAAAACGAAAATGAATAAAAGGGCTCAGGCAGGTAATTAATTTCTTAATTTAGACCTCGTGTAGGCGGCAGCTAAAATGAGATGAAACATTTTTCACTCACGTCATTCATTTCGTATTCACGTGAGAATGAAAACTTAATGTATAGGATAGACATATAAATAAAGGCGGCGGACTGGAACTTTTACTAAATCAAAAATTTTAATATGTTTCAGAGCATATTTTTAAAATTTAAATTCCCACATTATTCACATCTCCGTCATATTCTACCTATAATCTACTCTTGGCTTAGTTTCAATAGGAGATTCAACCAACTAAATACGTCTATGAAACGAGTCTTATCATTCCTATTAGTGGTGCTCAATATAATATTGGTATTAAGGCCTCAGTTGACTGTATTTTCTTATCACCTAACCTCTTTAACATATTCCTTCTCGTTTTTATACTTCACTGCTCTCTCTTCGTATCCCATACGAGGATTGTCATTTCAGTCCTCCCTATTACGTTTTCATCTACGACTACCTTCGTCAAATAATTTATTCTAGATGTGTAAGATAAAATAAGCCGTTGTATTTTTTTTTACAAATCTTTACCCAGAATGATGAAAAGATATAAGGAAATGATTCATTATATCCTCCTATTTTCTTCATTGGATACCCAGTCAACACACGTAGTCTTCATTGCACTTTGTAAAA
This sequence comes from Platycnemis pennipes, assembly GCA_933228895.1. Taxonomy (NCBI): domain Eukaryota; kingdom Metazoa; phylum Arthropoda; class Insecta; order Odonata; family Platycnemididae; genus Platycnemis; species Platycnemis pennipes. The sequence continues at coordinate 17,834,324 of OW121853.1, forward strand.
TATTTAGCTGATGTCACATTCAGCATGAATGCAACGCGTACTACATTTAAATTCCATTTACGTTGTACACACTAAAGGGATTAAAAGCTAGAAAGTATTAAAAAGACTTTATTAACTAGACAGTAGATAATGTTAGATGCTAAAAGAATTTCAACGCAATGAATTAAATATTTGACTGCTTTATATCCAGCATTTCCTGGAGAGTTCCATTTTTCTCTTCATCCCATTGGTTGTCAGAGAAAATAAAGCCGAACAGAATTTTCATATGGTTGAAGTTTATCATTTTGCTCGGAGTCGAATCTTTGCTCCATGTTTTCAACTTTGAGATAAGCAAACACTCATAATATAAAAATGATGTTCCTCCAAGAGAGTTTCGCGGATCGATCAGGGCAGGGATTTCATTCAAGCTTTCCCTGGGAAAGGGGAAGAATTTAATCGGAGTTGAGACCGGATACCCCGGAGGGGATTAATTTACATGAGCGCTTCTATGGCATATTTTGCCTCAATAAATATTGCCCTTTACATCTTAAGTGGGAATTTCAGAGGAATATTTTAATGTTAACTAACAAATATCCCAACTTTCATTTTGGAGGACCATTACATTCATTTTTAAAACGACACCAACTCGTAGGAGAAGATAGAGGGTCACACTTTCCCTCAACGCAAATGATTTAAACTAGCGCCATTACTGCGTTTTCATGCAAACGGGTCGCGAAAGAGATAAGCATGACTGGATGGTGGTAAAATTCTCAGGTGAAATCATTCTTGGGAAGCATAATGTCACAATAACGGTCTTGAGATATCTGGGGAAAAATAAACGATAAGAAAATTGTCGCATGGATAGCAATGTTAGTGTTTTTTTATTCAAAGGACAAAACTGTCGGGCATCGATGAAATGGGGAGACGGTAAGGTGGCTAGGGTGGGATCGATTCGAAGGAGGGGCGCAGGTGGAGGCAGAGAAGGGGAGGAGAGCTGCAAGTAATGGGAGGAGGCGGCGAGGATTAAAGGAGGGAGACTTACGAGGACACCATTCTGGCGAAATTGAGACCGCTTCGTCCCTCCCTCCGCGCCATTAAACCCTGAAAGGACGGAATAAATCGGGAGCCGATGTGGAAGAAGGTAATGGATGAAGAATGCGGATAGAGGGGCAAGAGGGTGGCTGGAAATGGAGAGCGGGGGATGGAGGGGATGGGAAGAGGAAAGAGGGTGTGTTTGAGCGTAGAAATGGCTCGCAGACAAACCCAGAGTTGGCTGTTTTCGGGGCATCAAACTATTGGAAACCTTCCACAAACAAAAGCCCCGCGCTCATTTCGCGTTGGACGCGCCTTGAATTGCTCTCAGGATTCGTTTCCTTAGATCCTCCGCTCGCCTATTCTCCTCCACCCCTCCTCATTCCACACTTGTCTCGCCACCCCTTGTTTCACGTCACACCCACGCCCGAGTCAGAGTCGTAGCAGCCCTAAGGGGCGCTCTCGCTTTCCCACCAACAATCAATGCTCCCCCTCTCCTTGTTCCTTCCTGCGTCTCCTCCCGTTCCTAGTTCCTCGTCAAGGCAAAGGAAGTGTCAACGCACTCGAGACGGTCAGCAATGAGTGCCCGCCAAGAAGTGAATCGCGGGATCTGTCATCGTTTTTCTTTTGCCATGGACGTCACGGGTCCTTATTCCTAGGATATTACATCGGGGTAAAACTCACGTTCACGAGCTCTAAACTGAAGCAATGCCACAGTTAATGATAAGCCTTATTATGTTAACAGTACGTGGAAGTTTATATACAGCTTTTTCAACACTGCTCAGCGCAGCGTAGGAAAACCCATCAAAATATATTCATATATTTCCTCCTAAATTCCACTTAAAATTGCTATTGAAAAAGCAACAGCATAGTGCATGAAAGTTAATCCATCCCGCTAATACATAAAAGTTAAAGTAACTAATTATTTACTTTTACACGGACTTATAACAAAAATGCATCTTAAAACTCTATACTTTTCAACTTGTACAGTTACCAATATCAAATATTTATACTTCATAAACTGCGAAAGCATACCAAATTTAAAGCTAACATTTCAGAAAAACATTTAATTCTTAATATTACGTGTAAGTTATGTCACTTCATCTTTCTTTACTTTGTTCAATTCTGGTAGCCAGCTGTAGCCTACGTTTAAGCGTCCATAGACTAAATATTTGAACATCAGCAAATATAATTTCATGAAGCACATATCTATTACTCTCCAAAGCTTCAGCGTCTACGGCAACCACAAAGTTTTCTAAAAACAAATGGTTCAGAAAAAGTGAGTCACAGAAGACTTCGAGAACGTTGACAGATGTAGGGAATTAGCATTGAAGGCTGGCCCCCGATGGTGAGATAAGAATGAACTCAGCCGATTCCAGGAAAGAGGCTCGGGACGATCGAGCGAAGAAAACGATGATATTATTGCGCGACGACATTGATTCTGGCGGCGTCGCGACGTCTCAAGGGCCGGCCGTCGCTTGGCGTCCCGGACACAGGCCCGGCCGACATGAGGACGGAGAAGGAGAGCGCAGAGGAGGAGGGGTATACGGCAAAACGACTCGATTCGCTGGAGAGACGCCCTTGGCCGATCGCGGTCGCCAGGGAGATCATTGGAGTGTGCGGACATTTGAACCGCTGGAAGTGATCCTAAGGTGTAATAGGAGTTGCTGTGTGCGAGGTCGGAGTATAGGATAGCCTCGGTAGAATCGACTCATCGCGAGCATTCGACTACATCCCTGCTAGCATCGCATCCGGCACGCACAAACCTCCCACGCACAATGCTATTGTCATTATTCACATCACCGTTTTTACATTAATTCAAAAAAATGAAACTCCGGAACAAAGCGCTTTTACATGCAATGCATTACCTAATTTTAAACTACTTCACGCAAGATAGGCCCTCCACTAATCTAGAAGAAAAAATTGTGTTTACAAATATCAGTGAGGAAAAAAATTATACAAATATTGAGGAGTTGTCAAAAACAATCTATCTTAACTGAGCAGCAAACCACAAAAGGAAATGTGTAGATTAGCGCAGCGCTTTCACATAGACACCATTTGATTATACATGAACAAAGGAAAACTTTGCAAACGTTGGTGGAACGCTAGACGGTGAGAATGTTAGCAAGTGACGGAGTAGAGAGAAGCGAGTGGCGGTGGAGTGGACGCGGTAGATCTTCGGGCCCGAGGGGAAATATTTCGTGGAATGCGGTGAGTGAAATAATACTACGACCTTCCGCCTCTTTCAACTCTCGAAGTGAATTCATATGCGGGCAGTGTTTGAGAAAGACAGGACCGTCTTCAAGAAAATAGAGTGAATTGACGACTTGAGGCATGGAAAGTGGTAACAGTAAATAATAAGGTACGTGGTTCTCCATTGTTCCGTCATATGAAGCAACATCATAGGGACTTTATTCGTGTTACTTAAATACCGTTGCACGTCCTCTTTCATAAAGTCGGCATGCAGTATACAAGGGTCTGTTTGAGTCTTTCCTAGCTAATTTATCTTTTCATGCGTATCCTAATGTCCCACCACAGTTTTCAACCCGGTTGGTGAAGTTAGATTTCTCCAAGTGCTAAAGATACCGACGCTTCGTTAAGATGTGAATTTAACATCGAGATGTTAAATTCACATCTCGCTGGCAGATCGCTTGTGCCTTTTTCCGTTTCTCAAAATGATCTGGTACTCATGAAATCAGTTTTGCTTTACAAAGGCCAGATTCGAAGCCAGTATCTCAGGCCGGAAGCCCAGCTCAGTGCCCATGCGCCATCTACAGTGTTTATAAATTATCGTAGGTGAAAGTGGGAAAAGTCAACGTTGACGTAATCACTGTGCAAGAAAAAGCGACTCCACTTTCTTACGTCGTAACGTCATCGCATTCCTCGCTATATCCTCAGCTTCGTTTCTACGGCGATTTTCTGCAAACGTCTTCAATTTTTTCTCGGGGTAAACCCCTGCTCACGACCATTCTTCTGCCATTTCCCAATATCCCTGCTTCCCTCTCCTTCAGTCCTGCGCCTCCTCCAATACGTCCGCCTTACATCCATCCCCCCTCTCCTCCTTGCACCCCTACCCCTCATTCCCACCCCCTCCTCCGGGATTCATCTCTCGACTCGGGAGGCATGTTCGTAATTCGTGCGAAACTACTAAATGGATACTACGAATTCCAATTCTAGTGGTTGGACGCCCACGACCATCCAGATTCGCCATTCGAGGAATAAGTGTTTCGTAATTTAAGGCAAAAATTCAGGAATGGAGACAACAATTTTCATTGGGCGTGGATAGATACAATAGACCAGATGGTATTTAGTTGATACATGCCGAAAGCCATTAAAATTTTCGCATGAAATCACCAGTATTTCCTGATATTTAGATCCTGTTTTCATGATCTACAAAACCAGGGGTAGTTTAAATATTTTTAGCTGTACATATCTGAGAAAAATTCGCAGGAAGGCTTCCAAATATCCGCATCTAAGGTCTTACCATCTTGGGAGTGACTTAGTTGTTTGTAGTGACTATGAATCCAATATTCTGAAAAACGATTAAACAATGCACTGATCAATATTCTTCAAGGGTCCATAGCCGATACACAATAAAATCAATACAGTACTACCATTTAGGGGGAAATAAGTGCAGAAGATAATTTCTTATAGTTGCCAGCATAGGACCGACATGGTCATGTTAGAGTTCTCTCATATTAATGTTTCTAAATGGCATTCACACCTTAGCCGGAGAACAACTTCTTGGTAAAGTTGGTTGGTTATTTAGGGGAGGCGACCGACAGCTGAGGTCATTTGCGCCATTTAGGATAGGTGGGTAATTGGGTAATGGTAGGAGTTTTTAGGGAACGGAGGAAGGGTGGAGAGAAACCCGGCGTCGGCATTAGCCTACTCTTAACGAAAGGCGCCAAGGGGACCACGGCTTAACGTCCCATCCGACGGACGGAGTACTGTACTTGATATGCCCTCCACTAGGCGCTCAAGTGGGGACCGGTTTTCCACTGAAAAATCCGCCACTGCCGGGAATCGAACCCAGGCCCTCGGGATGGGAGGCCAGTACTCTAGCCATCACACCAACCCGATCCCCCGGAGAACAACTTCTTGGTAAAGGTAGAACACAATTAAATTAACTTAGAGCCTCACTTAATGATGCTTCACATCGCCTGACATATTTAATTAAATTGAAATTTAACTTAAATATATGTTTCACGTGAAACTGAATCATTCCCTTTGAGATTCTTTCAGCTATGCAAGCATTGTATAAAACTGCCCCCGGAAATGTTCCTCGACAGTTTTTTACCTAAGCGATTGAACAATCTGACTATAATAGCAATCCTAATTTCAAAATCCAAAGCATAATGATTTTTGCACATAGATTCAAGAACGGATTGATGTTTTAGAATACTGTTTTAGAATAGGGAAATTCTTGGCTGTCACGTCAATTATTCCTGACTCAGAAATGTTAAATACTTTACAAAAGCGCAATAAAATCTTCCGCTAGTTTGGAGCTCTATGAAAAAATTAATACAACTTTCTATCACCACGTTCCTGCCTTGATAATATCTGTTGAAATTATGGCTACAATGTATTTTATCAAAATATGTTTCCACAATATCAAGGAAATTCCACCAATTTACTGTCACTGGAACGTTCCTTTTTTGCCTTTCTCTTGAAAGTATACTTTATTAAACAACCTCAGCAACATTCAGTTATTCAATAATTATTAGCAATCCACTTTACGGCTTAGCTGTTGGTGCAGCCCGTATGATAATGATGACCGTCTTCAAATCACACAAAAATCATGGATTCAATGTAAAACTATTATTTTCAAAAATTAAAGTTATTCCTAAAATTAAAAAACAGCCCGTGAAAAGGAATTTTTTTTAATATCAATAATTCAAGAATGGAGGCGGCGGCGGCTACGGAGCTTTGTATTAGCACACAGGCTCATATTTGATGCGTATCGTGGTTTTCATTATCCGAAGAGGGCAAAGACTACGGCAATGCGAACAAAGTCTTTGAAAGAGATTGATTTATTAGTGGATTGGAATTCCATTCAGTAGCGAAGATATCCATTTGGAAAATTGGAGAAAGACTCGAAAAAAAAACAAGTGCTGGGAATATTCATCCAAGACCTTAGAGGAAATAACGCAATTTTACTTCTCAAAAAAACAGCAACCAGTTTTATTCTTTGATTGATGTCATATCAAGCTTCAGTATGACACATTTCAATAAATGCTCACCCTTACATAACAGTCTCTTTGAGATAACAGCCCAGAGTGAAATCAGGCATTTTTTCATTCCCACATATTCAACAGGAAACAAATCAAACGAGAAAAGCTTTCTATTGCCCTAAAGAAGTGAAGAAGTTGCATTTTTCCTGGAAGAATCTGGGTGTTCTTAACAAAAGCCAGCTAAAACCCTTTTTATCATGCCTGATGATATTACCAGAAGAGCATTGGTCCCACATTCCTCTGAATAATCGATTTTGTTGACTAAATCACTTCTTCTTCTCTATATATTCCGAATATCTCAACGCTGCCTACGCAATATATTCCTCGAAAGTCGCTATAACTCACATGCAGAATATATCAAAGGAACAAATCATGGGGGAAGAAAGACTTCAGAGATGCCGACATTCAATATGGTGGTCATAGCTCCGAATCCTATGGTAGGCTAGTATGGCCCTTTATGAAAATCCTTTTAACTATATGACCCCCTCTTCCAAGCTGTTCTATTCCCTCTGCTCCCATTCACACACCTTCCCGTCACGAGCCTCCTTACAGGAGGCTAGGAGAAAAAAACAAGCCTTTGTCTTCCTCGTTCGGAGTAAACATGCTAACTTGGGATGTGCGCTATGGCAATGACCCGATAAAACCATAAACATTTCCAGATACGTTCATTTCTATTTCTATGCGTTAAAGCAATCTTGACATTTGGCCATATTGCTGACAGCGATAACTGCCATATTCTGTATTTAAATCTGAAAGAGTGAAGACGGCTGTTGCATAATATGTTCGCATTATGGTAGAACTAATCTGGTTCATATCATTGAAGAATACAAGAGATATAAATTCCATCGCAAGTCAAAATTAAAGGAAAACAATAAAAATCCGCCATCATAATATTTCAGAGATATCCTTAAAATATATATGTCAATGATTCATATAAAATAAAATTGAATACGTACAAGTTTAGTTCTCCAACAGCGTACCTACGACCGGATCGGTAACGATGTACACCCGCTTGATGCGCCAAGGAATTTGATGTGCGACCTGGAATATAAAAAGAGAATAATTACCGTACTACGCTCATGAAAACATTGTATGGTCTCATAAACGATGAGTTGCAGGAGTCGTTCATTGAAGTGCTGCTCTGAGGTGGCTGACCATTTGCGACCAATCAGGCACACACCGCTGAGAAACGTTCTCCCAACCTCCATCCTCGAGTAGTTCATTGAATCGTTCGGATGGAGATGACTCGTGACCTCCAACCCGGCGTATCTTTTGATTCCACATGTTCACTCATACGCAGATTAAAATATGAATGCATCATTTCCCAAAGGACGGAATGAAGAGAGAGTCGGTCGTCACCACCCGGTCGGTCGCCCCTGAAATTTTGACGCCGCAATCTTCACCCAAAATCTGTTGAATAAAAAAGGAAGAGAGTTCCATTCCGTTGTAATTAGGCCTGATTTCTCTACGGAGGCCGTAGAAACTCGAAAACCACGTAATAAACGCTGTTCGGGACGAAATGTATTCATAAGATTATTCAAGAAAAATTTAAAATGCATCAAATGTCTCCAGCTACTCTGGCTTTCAAGTTATTTTTCCCTTTCGAGCAGAAAGTTAAGAAAGACAAAACGATATATATCCCAAATCATGAGCAATATGAACGTCAGAGTTAATAAAGAGACATAGCATGCATAAGGCATCATGTATATGAATTTTTCGATAAATTTTACATGATAAGCCCAGAGGTGAATGTGTTTCCACAGAGCAACAGAGAATGGTCTTAGGATTCCGCTGATCCCATGTCTGATTATGAGCCCAATATAACACTTTATAAATCACAATACAATATTTTATCGTAGCATAAAAGACTAAGGTATCAATGATTTACCTAGGTTGCCTTTGCTTATATGCTGTTAAACCATTTAACAAGTCATTAATTATAGCCAACATTTGCCAATTTTTTTCATAAGAGGGCAGTTTTCCAAGAGATGGGGCGATTTTAGGGCAGCTAATCATCCACAATCAGTGTCATGTTGGTCATTAATTTCAACTCATCAACTTAAAAATCAAGTTCCTAGACTCACAAATTTTCCAATTGTAATTTTAGCTGTTTCACAAAAATAAAAGTGAGAGGAAAATATATAAGATATTCCATTATTTCTTCAGTATTTAAACTTGCTGCTAACGGATTAATTTATAGTAACATTTCTGATAGTGTTATTAATTTAAATCTAACGTGGTAGATCATAATCCTTGGGAAAAAAACAGATGAATGCATCAAATTATATTTAATAAATAAATACATTTGGCCTTGTCAGCGATCAGGCTAAATCAAAAAGTCCATTTTTAACGAATACCTGCTCAAGATATACGGAAAATATACGTAAAATATGATACGTGACTGAAATTCACCAATAGATTGAATAAATTCAGATAAACATTACTATAGATAATATGTTTATGATAATATAAAATGTGTACAGAAAGTGGGACAGTAGTTTGTGAGATATTAACTGTTAGCTACTAAACAGTATTTCCTCTCGCATAAGACGTTTCTTATATAATGGACCGTCCTCAAGAGTACTATTCATTACCCACACCAGCGCGTTCTTCAAGACTGGTATCTCCATTTCACTCACTATTATCAAAAAGGAAACATACATCTCCAAGGAAAAGTTGTGCGTTGAAACGGAATCATTAAGGGAGGGTTAAAACAATTCTGGGACCGAGGCAAGCACTAAATCAACTCCTGGACCTGAATCGACCAGAGCGTTGCTGGTACATGAATTTTGGGCGAATAATTTGGCACGCCATTCGCCTAATGGCTAGGAACACGCCATCCCCGCTAATTGCAGAAGGTAAATTGCACGACGTCTCTTGATGACAGATGATACTTACCCCTCAATTCACCGTCACGAGAAATATACTGACTTCGTGAATAACTTGGTGGAAGCAGAATGCTGCTAAAAATTTTAACTCGTGACACTCCAATCTAAAGGTAGAGTTATAGTATTCACAAAATGTTGCTCTACACTTTAAATGCAATTCTTTAATCTCAGTTTAACACAAATCTTAATGAGTTAACTACCTACTACTAATGAGTTACTACACACCTAACTACTTTTACGAAAACTCTCAGCGATTTAATGTAAAAGCTTACAACTGGATGCTCAATACCATTTTGCCGCACTTTCTCGAATTATTTGCAACTTATCGATCAATATGTTATATAGACTTTAAAGCACTAGACTATAAAGCAAAATAAAGCAAAATAGACGTTGAAATTAAGTTTTAAAGTAATCTTGGCCTTAGCATCCTATATTTAGGCGCACAAATCCTTGACCTAATACTTTTACATTGATCACTGACACATAATACTTAAGCGGAAAATGTCTGAAACCATGATTACCTAATTAAAACCACCTTCAGATCTAATGAGTTCATGTACACTGGAATTAACATCAAGATGTCTAAAAAAAATTATTATTTAAAGAAAATGTAGCATTTTTCATTTCTTGGGCACGAAAAGGATAAATTATTTGGTAAGTAAGGAGGTGTATCCTCTGGGTGAAATTATCTTTCTGTTAGAAGAGAGGTGGCAGCGAAAATCAGAGGAGAAAACGGAAGTTAGTATCCAGTGATAATATACGCACCTTCGGCTTTCATTATCACCCTTAAAATAATTTTACCTTTTAAATAACAATTCTTCTTACATCTTGGAAGGGCGCAGATAATATTTACAAGCTTATATTTTACGTTTGAAATGCATTCAATTGAATATACTGCAGTTGAGTTCCAAGCAGAATTTTAAGAATTTTTTCCAAATACAAGGTAATACTTTCACAAATATAACAGTAGCAATGATTTTTTCCGTGTAAATCTGCAGAAAATCTGCCTCAGCATCTGAAGCTAATAACTATGGTCTGTCATAACGCCCAGCCCAATGTAATTAACGCCTCAAACAACTCTTAATTATGACAAACGACGTTAAGCCGAAATTAATTAATCAATCTTTGAATCCTTAAGCTCCTTATCATGCCATTGTTCGAGGTAGGATTACGAATGAAATAGCGTTTTTCCTATACTGAAGCATCGATAACCACGTGGGGCAATGTTCCAAGATTAAATAAAAATGGAGGTGATAAAATACAGACTGAAAAAGCATGACTTTTCGCTTTTTTTCGCCTAAAAAATATGAAATTTCTGACAACTAGGCTGAAGCATTCGTCTCCAAACAAAAGATCTAATTATTCAACTGGGCAAATGATTTCCAAACACTCCGGTATAATACCCATCAATAATTCCTCGCGGTTACAAGGAGACACGTGAATTCGTATTGGGAAATAACGCTACCATTTGGTAGTGATAGAGACCCTTTCAAGCCCCACAGGGAAAATGATGAAAGCGAAGCGCATAACCATACGACTTCAGTAACATTAATTACGGGGCACTGGCATTAGAAACAATACCCTTGACCGGAAATATACAGAAAAAGGTTAAATACGAGTATATACGGGTCCTTTACAGCATTATCAGCCATTTCTAAAGATATTTTTGTCTCCAAATATAATTATCATTTAAAAAAGGAGATTTATTCATTTACCGACGATATCCTGTATCAAAAGCCAAGTGATTGGATGTAAAAGGACTGATGTGCAATATGTACTTATTTTTCGCCTTAAAAAAAGAAGTATCGCTACGCTTTATAATATCACTCCAATTGCCCAAAATAAAGTTTTCAAAAAGGTTACAATAATGATTTATTTCGACCTTCGGCGTATGATCTGGCTTATTGCATCATTCTCTGATTTTGATTGATTTGAATGACTTTGATTCATCCAAATATTCTTTCCACCTACGTAATTTTTGATTGATTTGTTTTTCTATCATATTTTATTTTTCACTAAATGAAATTTACCACCATCCCCGAATGGCCTGATAACCATACTTCAATTGTACATATTTTCGTACGAGCCTCTCTACTACTAACCTTTTAAACTAATTTCAGCCATCATAAAACGCTAGTAATGTCTATAAGGACAAAAAAAATACCCTGTCTGATTCTCACTCACACATCACTCTGTTATTTTTAAGTCTACATTACCAATAAATACATTTTCCACCCTTGTATCTCTCCAATTTTCCCGTTTTTTTAAATAATTTTAAATGGAACTAGAAACAATTCTCCTGGAAAGAAGCTGCATTTAAATTTCCCATCCCATCTCTACCCAGTAACTTTGATTGAAATTCATATTTTAAAAAACTTGATGTGCTGCCCCATGTTACCCAGTCGCGGACCTATGACACAAAAGGTAAATTCTGTCAAGTAACGACACATTACCCGATTCACAAAGAGAAATTTTCCAACATTTTCGAGGAAGTGGAAAAAATAAATTTTATATTTACATGGGAGTAGATCAGACGATTTCTCTGCAGTAGCAATACAGTATTGTTAGCGTCTTTAGGCTAGGACATCGCGGTACCTGGGCACCCATCTCTTTCGGACACAAAAAGTTCCTTGTCGAAACAAACACAGCTCTACAATAAACACAAATGATGCATCGGACGGATCAGCTTATACGCAAAGAATAACAATCGCGATTAACGACACGGAGTTAAACTAATTGCATTGCACGAATACACGCCACAGTCCAAATGCTGCTCTGTTGTTTTTCCCAAGACCGCAACACAACATCCAGCTCGTTCCTGGATCACAGAGCCTTTAAATGTCAGCATGTATTGTTTTGGATACTGAAATAACTGAGGATGAGAGACGAGCAATTTTTCACTGTCCAAAAAGTTCAGTATTCATACAAACTCCAAAATTATTGGACGCAGTCAGGACTTGAATTTTTAGCATATGATTTTTTTACATAATACATCGCTGTCAACGCTTGTCACATATCTTGTCATAGCCTTCCTTTCCTAATGTCAATAAAGACTAAACATCACTGCAATATATTAAAAAACCTAATCTGAGTCTTAAGCGCACGTGTCCAATAAATTAGTCCCTAGGGTACATGCGATATCCCGCCAACGCTCGGAGCCGGGTTCGAACCGGCGATCTCTTTTTAATATTGCCGGAGGATCCCATCGAAAACGTCGGCCATGTCCGACCCGGTCGGCTGCCATGATATGCAGGTCATCCATCATGTGGCCAGTGACTCAGGAATTAATTTGTTTTCAAGTCAAAAGAAAGGGATGATGATGCATCCGTCTCTCCCTGGAACAAAAAATACCCCTTCTGGAATATGACTTTTTTAATTTTGGAAGGAACGAATACAGGTAGGTGGGAGGGTAAGGAGTAGGTGGGTGTGAAGGTACGTAGATGGCGGGTCGAAAAATTTTTAGCGATCGAATGACTTCCGTTGTGAATGCGTTATGTGCAGGGGTGAGGGGACGGAGGGGGTTGTGGAGGAGGGAGGGAGGGGGGAGAGAGGGAGGAAGCTCGTGGGGAGGGAGCACTCATTTCGGATTCGGTATCGACCAACACGAGAGAATTTTTCCATCTATCCATTCCCTTCAATCTCCCCCCCCCCCCATCCTCCCTCTCCCGCTGAATGGCACCAAGCACCCTCCCACCACCGAAGCGACCCCTTCACCGCCTTTTCCTCCCTCTCGCACTCTTCGGAAAAATTCACCCCGAGAACCCCTGCCGAGCACCCTGTTTCAACACCACCCCCTCCCAGAGACGCCCAATCTCTTCTCCCAAAAACCCTCCTCCCCCTCGTCTTCCGGCATGCCCACCTTCACACCCGCTCCCCCTTCCGCCCCCCCCCCCCCTGCAACAGCCTTAGAACTGCTGAAGGGCTTCGATTACGAGAATTCTCCGCGGCCACCCCACGCATGCGAAAACACAACACACCCTGCCGGCCGCTCCCATTTCTTCACGCCCGGAGCGACGCCTGCCCCTACACATTGTTTCCACGCCCAGGAGCAGGGCTTTATACATTCCCTCGCGGTATACATTCCCCCTCCTCCTTCCCCTTCGCACTGAATATTGTCACGGGGTCATGCGCATTCCACTCCTCTGCTGGTCAGAGGGAAAGGTCGTCAGAAGGAAAACATGTGCTCGTCGGGGAGTCTTGAGAAAAAAACAGAGCATTCCTGTGGAAAACCAAGGGCGGATGGACTTCAAGATATCTGAATAAACTTTGATTGGATTTTAAATCAATATCGCGGAAATCACAGAGTAATTTGAATATGAAAGTACTGAAACTGAGGAAGAAAAAGGTTTTTCATTTCTTTTTTAAATTTAAAACAATATTGTGGAAAATTATTATGATCAAATGCACAGTGTGCAATCTTACTGAGTGAATTCCTCTGTTGCTCTCTCTTCCCTCCCTTGCTCCTCCTATCACCCCTTCCCGAATGCGCTTGTCTTCCTCTCCCGCCGACACATTGTCCGGAACACACTTATTTCATTATGATTCTTACGCAGAACCGCTTTTCCAATCTTTAATTCAATTTCCTCCCTCACTGCCAAGGAAAAACATTCTCCGAAGTTGACTTCAAACCTTCAGTTTGGCGTCCAAACTTATCTCAAAAGACATCTGTTCACATAATGTTTTCTTTATATCTCATCTCTTCCTTTTATAAGCCTTTACATTCTCTCAATCACAAATACTGGAGCAATGCTTCAATGCCATACTAATGCTAATACATAAAATAGAGGAAAATCTAAAGGAAAACAGGAACCATAAAGTCAATATTCAAATACATATATGTTATATTCAGGAGACTGAGGTTCGAAATACAATTAATTACCCACCTAGGATCGTAGTGTAAACAAGATGAGTTAGAATTACTGGCATTATATCCAATTATTTTAGATTACTTGAAACTTCAGTCGTTCTTAAATAGCCTACAAAGAGGTAATTGCGAATTTACCGTGCCTTTAAATGTCATCTTTACCAATAAGTGTTCAAGGGATGATAGATACCTACTTCCAATTATTATTCACTGCATCCCCAATGTTTATCTCTCTCCTCCCAACAGATTTCAAATACATTTTTTGCACAGGAAGATATCCAACAATGACAATTTCGAGCTGCTAGCCACGACAAATTAACTTAACCGAATATCCTACTGAAAAAACATCATCTCACCGAAAAAATGCAGACTGCAGTGCATTACGTCTGTCCCTCCGCGATGGAGTGGAACAGCATGGAGGTCAGACGACATGACAGGGCGAATCTTGGCTCGCGTAATCCTTGCCAGGGAGTGCCTCCCTCCACGAGCGCTCTCCGAATCCCCTCCTTCCACTCTCCGTGGACCACTTGCCTCCCTCCGCGCATCTCCGCGTCGCCCTGCGATACCCTCGTCGGACACCAGTGACACGGCCGAGCATGCTGTCACGGACGGCCGCCCGTGACACGCTCCGCTGCACACCTCTCCACCCTGAGATGAGGGGTTGGAAGCAAAAACCTCTTCCTGGAGAGCGAGAGCACAAGGATGCCATCCCCAACGACTCCCTTCCGCCTGGAAAACATCGGGAAATGGCAGTCCTGCAGAAAAAAGCCGGCGTTAAACGGAGCGATATCAATTTCCGATGTTTCTTCCCGTGCAGTCCACTCAGCCCCCTCCTCTTCCCACCGAGCCTCGCCTCATATCGATCGAAAAGAGGTTCGCAGGTAAGTGTGCACACTGTGTTGTGTTGATGCTGCATCGTTCTTCCGGCCGCGCGTCCTGATTCCGGCGACGATCGCGGCCGGGAATCAAATTAACGCCAGCGGCACCGCACCGCCGTCGATAGAAGCGTCGCTCCCCAAATCCGCCCAACTCTGGTGAAAAAAAAGTTGGTTCAACCACAGTTCCATGTATATACGAAGTTTCAAAAAAAGACTCCCGTCCCCGAGCCATACGTTTGGCAAATTCGCGGCGCGGCAGCAACGCTCAATGCCTCCGGGCGATGTCAGTTGTTTTCTCATTATTGAGACCAATTCCGAGAATATGGACATCAACACAGCAAGCTTCAAACCAACGCAAGGGAACGTGTTAGGGGGCGCCTCCACGCTATCAATGTCCCTGTGTCGATCACACAACTGCTCTCAATAACCAATTCACCGTTTATAACCACTTACTAATCGTCTGTGCCTTTAAAAATCACGCCAACATATCATGAGGAACTGTATGCGTTTCTTTTGTACCGTAAGAAGCATAAAACTCGTAATAATTTTCTCGAAAAGTGAAGCTTAGGATTACTTTTATGCCACTTCAAAAAATTACAGAGATTTAAGCAGTAATATAGGATCAGTGGCAGCGTTAGGATATATCGAAATTCAATTTTTGAATAATAGCATAAATTCCACAGAGAAAAAAAACATTCGCCATGACCGGGATTCGAACCCGGATCCCCTGATCCCCGGGTTCGAATTCCGGAAAAGGCGAATGATTTTTTTCTCTGTGGAATTTCTGTTATTCCCCGGATCCCCTGATCCTCGGGTTCGAATCCCGGTCAAGGCGAATGATTTTTTCTCTGTGGAATTTCTGCTATTCCCCGGATCCCCTGATCCCCGGGTTCGAATCCCGGTCAAGGCGAATGATTTTTTCTCTGTGGAATTTCTGCTATTGTGCATTTTCAGCGGGTAACGCCGTTAAGGTCTTCGCGGCTAGTTCGCGAACCTTCAATTTGTCAATTTTTGAAAACTGAAAAATTCTACTTTCTTTAGGAATAATGGAAATCAAACCAAATCAACCCAACAAAATTCAATGTTTGAATATTGAAAAATCCTATTCCCTTTAGGGCGCACTAAAACTCAATCCAAATCAGCTCAACAAAACTTTTCCTCTAATAATACAATAAGAACAGTAATTGATATAGAATAAGTGCTATGGGCGTTTCTGTTTTCAAATCACGCTATCCAATGAATGGTGGTATTCTGAAATAGTTCGCATCGATTAGAATAACTAGGTAAAATTGCTCTGCGATCCATAGTTATAAATAGGGCTGATTTTATGCATGTTTTTTCTATAAACATTGCAATAACATACACAAATATTTCTGAAAACAGTGCCAAAACACGAATAGGTTTCATCCGGTCATGAAGCCAACACAAAGCAATTATGCTGTGTAGAATTTTATCATGCATGCGAGGAAGCTATTCATATATCTAAAAAACGAATATTTAAAATATTTCAAGAATGATTTTACCGCTACCACATATTTTCATTTCATTTGATCAACGCACACGTTAAAAATTGCAGGGTCTCTAATTGATGTGCTAGGCGAGTTTCTTCCTCACTATTATACTATGTATACGTACATAAAGTCCGGGATGCGAATTGTCAGTGACTAAATTTTCAACTTTGAATGAATAAAGACCAAAGACATTTAGCACTGGAAGGGTGAGCAAACCATTTCCAAGCAAATTCCGACTTTCATATATGATGCGGAAAATTGTCTTCGCCTCCCATTCAAAGACATTTTAGAATTCACGATTTAGTTGGAACGAATTTTCACATCCCTGTTTTTCATGCTGACGGCGACAAAAGCTGAAAATGAGTTAAATAATGATTCATCCCAGAAACAACCCAGATATTAACATCATAGCCGAGCTACACTGCTTCCTCAGATCTACTCTCCCGCCTTGATATATTCAGTCAACAGTTTTCGACCTTATTTTTAGTGTCATTGCATCCATATAACTCAAAATGTTACAAACTCCCTATAAAAGGGTGTATTTTATTTAGAATTTTATGCAGTAACAAAATAGTGAGCTAAGGGGGAAAACTCTATGCAATTCGGATGAGAAACTTGTCTTTCTTATTTTTTTTATCCCAAGGTCTACTAAGGTCGCATTTTATGAGCCGCAAAGAGGAATACACATTTTTTAGATACCAAAGGTAAAATTCCATTACCTAGGCGTAAGTATTTTTCTCCTGTTTCCCTTGTATGTACTACCGATAAGACGTTAGTCGTGAACCCTGGTAGTTGACGGCATTAATAAAAAGTTTGCATATAGTGTCTTCATCCAGGATTGCAATGCCTTATCGTATCTGGGAATGCTCGAAATTTTTCCTTCATTTGGTAAAATTACGGAAGGTATTATACGAGCAGAGCCATGGTTAATTGACATGGTCAAGATATAAAATTCTGATCTGATTTAAAGATGGTTAGAGCCCTAAGATATTATTTATTGGTGCTTTTCGCCAAACAACTGAAATGCTCTGGATGTGTTACCATATAATAAATGCAACAAAATTCCTACATGAGAAATGGTATTTCTCAATCAATCGATTAAAATTTAAGGTCAATACATAAATTACGTTTTTTGCCCTCAGTTTTATAAACCCTTACGTTTCTATACCATAGAAACGTTGGTTTATTGCATTACCAATTAAAACAATCAAAAATGAAGGGTAAGTATTATTTCATCCCAATGAATTTCGTTAATCGCTCATTATTTAAGGGAATCCATATAAAATGGTGGCTGTTGTAAAGGCCACTTTACACGATACAATTTTTGCACAAGTTTTAGTACAAACGCTTGTATGAGGAAATTGTGCCGTGCAAAGCGGCAAATTGTGTGAACGCTTGTGCGAACGTCTGAATGACTGTACGGAAAATAGAATTGTTCTAATTCCATTCAGACAAACTTAAAAATTCTTTCAGTTTATACTAGCGTTTGTACAAGACATTGTACAAAAAGTTGTACAGTTTAAAGCGGCTTTAATGGCTTTTCATCCCGGGAACTATGGTTCAAATTCCGGGGTTGGTAGCGACTCTTCAATGGCATACTGGATGTCTTTCAGTGCAGAATGTATATCATTTCCATTTCAGTTAATCCGTTCGACGGATGTGGCGTGAAACCATGGCCACTCAACGCCTTCCGTCAAGAGTACGTTAATGTCAATGCCGGGTTTCATTCCATCGTACTTCCATTCCCGAGAAATATCCAATTACCAATTACCAACTTGTACTTAGCAGTGTAATTAACGTCAGCTGTCGTTAGCCTCTCGTTAATGATAGAATCGCTCTTCCTTATTCAAACCACATTGATATGAGTGAAACATTCTACAAGCACTGAAAGCCACTTCATCAAAAAGTGATAAAGTTAGAGTCAGGGGTATAGGGGTATCGCCAGGGTTCCCCCACCAAGTCGACCACACTACCCAACATCTCTCATTATCCTTCATTATCTAAATTCTTTCATAAATAAGTCCGTGATCTACACCCCCCTCTACATTTAAAACATTTATTTTAACTCACTAATTTTAGTTTTCGTGGCTCAGGAAAATTTGACTCCCTCCCTCAGAATGCGTACCCATGATTGGTTTGATAGTTGAGGGCAGAGCTCACCCCGTACTAAGCCATTAATGTGTGAAATTCGCACATTCAGGGTGAGGGGATCAGATCCTCCCTCTGGATCACCTGAGATTTTTTACGAAGTTCTGACAATTGGAAAATCGCACCACGAGGTTTTTTGGTGAGAGAGACCTAAGAGGCTTCACCCGCATTTGAACCCGCGACCCTCTAGTCCGGACTCCACCAACTAAGGCAACAGTGCTCCACCAACTACGGCAACACGACCCCCTCTTGCGAAGCAAGGAGACAAAAAATAAGCAGTTTTACTGTTTCCTAATTTAAAAAAATGAAGGAATTGCAAACTAGCCGCGAAATAACCTCAACGGAGTTATTAGATGATATATATTCACCTCAAAGACATATTAATGATTTTTCACCAGCATTAAATATTTAGCTTCATCTGTAACATTAGCAATAGTCAAGAAACGAGTTTTATTTCTTCCAAAATAAATACACTCAACGATAAATGCGTACTTCAAAAGAGCAGAAAGAGAGAAGAAGGGCGACCCATGGCTGCGGAGGAAAGGAAGTCGTGAGAGGAATTTCGGAGGAGAGGGTGAATCACCTAAATGGGGAAAGAAGCCAGAGGCAATGGAATGTAAAAGCCCGTTGCTGTGCGGATACTATTAAGTTAATGGATAGGAGGAAATAATAGGAAAGGTCTTTCATATGAAAAGAAGGGCGTAAAAAAAGTGTGATGAAATGAGTACTGAAAGAGTTTTATGAAACGGTTAGCTATAACAACAACATGGAATCCGGAAATAGTACAATACAATTTCGAAAAGAGAGCTGATTGCTGCAGCAAGCGTATTCACGTGGAATCTTACATTTCGTTTATCCTTTTGGTCAAATCAATCAATTTAGTCAAATTAGTCAATTTTACTAGCAATATAAATTTGGCTGCTAATTGGCTTTGTGTTTAATTAAGGGTTTTTAAAGTTTACTGCGAAACAAAAGATCTTCCTCTAGTCATAGGTCTTTCAGAATAGTCAAAATTGCCGGTGTCAAGAACATTTACGGACGATAAAAACGATATTATGAAATTTTTTGAAGAAATACCTGTGGTAAAATATTAGTAAACTCCATGACTAATCTAAAATCGATATCCATAAACCGCTATTCATAACCACAGAATCAGCCGCTATTCATAACCACAGAAAGTGCAAATGGAGTATATAAACGATTGTCCCGTAAGAAGTCCATAAAATCCAATCCAGTCCCAATAAAATCCATTCCAATTAAATGTTCTGAAAAAGTTAAAAACAAAAACCATTTTAATGTATAAATAAGGTAATCACTTTTGACTTTACAGAAAATAAATGCAATCCATTTCATTCTAAACGCCCTTGTGTCTGTCATTCCCTAACAAAGACTGCACTTCGTTCGGTAGTCATGGTGAGATGCAACCTTAGCAGCTGGAGCATAATTCTATTAGGTACAGCTACAAAGAAGGCAGGCAAGAATTCGTCGACTACTCTCAACTGTTCGAACAAACATGCTGGAAAGTGGAAATAGATGAGAAAACGCTTCCTTCCAGCAAAAATGGCAGATGTTCTTATACGGTTTACAGTATCCTATAGAAGTGAATTCCATTGAAAAGGCTATTTTCATAGAAAACAATAACTACCGGGGATAACTTAAATTAACCTAGTCAAAAGTCTAAAAGACTTCTTCTAAATTGTCACTGATGCATAATTTTAGGGCATTTTGGGTATAAGCCCAAAATGATAAAAATTTTAGCAAACGTGCCATGTTACACTCTTAAAAAATTATGCACACAATAATTTTGTGATGGAATAATTTCAAGATCTTTCAACGGATGAATCACATGAGTACGCACCCATGATTCCGATACACATCCATGAGAAAACGAATCTCAGAGTTCCTCTGCAGTAGGAATTGATCGAGCATTTATTCACGTCTATTCGAACAAAAGTGACACTCTTAATTGGATTGAGTTCGGCCCCACCGCCGCCTCCGTTCACTCGAAGCCGACTTGGAAGCACGACCTCCTCCTCCCACTTCTCAAGAAGCGAAGGCTCCATCTGAAGATAGTACTTCCTAAAGGACGCCAAATGGGCGCGCCTTCGCAGTGAGAGTGATTCCAGGAATATACAAGCGCCAATTCAAGATGCTCTGGGTTCCTCAAAAAAAAAAAAAATACACGAGTCTCTCTCCTACCGAGGATTCCATTTTCTTTGAGTATTTTCTTTTGACTCGCAAAGAATCAAGCGAGCTCCCTTTCCGAGTCCAGTGAAAGCAATCTAATTTACCAGGAGAAAAAACATTCTGTTTGTATTTGCTCCATGCCGATTCAAACAGATGGGGTCAAATTGAACCCTTTTTCAAAACATCGAGTAGAAATAATAAAAAGAATAGGACAGCTGATGGTTTTACTTCACCATTAATTAAGGTTCATCCGAATCCTATCAACGTGCAGTGCACAATAATTACGGATATTTGATGATAAGGTAACATAAATCAATAAATAAATTTAGATGATCACATTTCACCAGCATTGCCTTTTCTTTTTGTGTGAGAGAGAGTATGCATTTGCACAACATTTGAAACTGCTCCTATTAGAAAATTTCACTCAATTCAATATCGATTAATTTTTACATCACTAACAATTTTTTCAAGTTTCACCGTCTAATTACGTTCGTACGTAGCTAATACGTACAGTTTAACTCATATGGAGTGTAAGTATTTGTCTTAAATGAGCATAGGCATGTTCCCTGCGAATTAACCTGTAATTCAATTGTGTTTAAATAGGTTCAATGGTGAAACGATAATTTCCATGTATTGTTATGAAAAATACTAGCAGTGGAATAAGGGGAAAAACTATAAGTTAAAGAGTATAATTATTCAAAGAGACGCGTCGCATTGATGATTAGCAATCGTATTAAGAAAAAACTGACATTTTCATTTCATTATGTAATCGCGGATGTCGGGTTCTAAGGCCACTATTTCTTGATAAACATGCCTTAAATCGCAACTTTAATTAGAATTATATTGAACAAAATACTGGCTTATATCATGGACTGAGCATAAGAACTTATTCCTCAATAATATATAAATACTGATGATTCAAGCCTTATAACGCTAACTCAGTAAGAAATCAATTTTACATTTTATTTTAATTATATTTTAGCATATTTATACATTTTTATGTTTAAAAATCCATTATAGTACTTAAACCAAACTTTTTTACCCTCGACCTTAGTTCAGCAATTGAAAATGCAAGACGCAATAGCAGTAAGTTACTTACCTCAAAGAATATCCTTTATGGACACAATGTTGAACTATTGACTTTTGTATTCATCATTATCTCATTTTTTGCCAACATTCGAATAAAATTGATCAATAAATCTACTGACAAAAAAATTATCATAACGTGTATTTTCAAAGATATCCAACGGTATTTTTTGCAAGGTGATAATCCCCCAAGGATAGATATTGTTTTTTTCTCAGGGTTTAGGGGGATTATAATCTGACGCAAAGAGCAGCCGGGCCAAATTTACGTCACGGCAAAAAATATAATCACTGAAATGCAACCTATAATCCAACAAAAAGGGAGAGCGTCATGTAGGAATCCGGTCGCAGTTGGCATCAAATCAAGAACCTCGATCCGAGTGTATGCCGTCCGGATACTCTCACTGGAGCATGAAAGTGGAACTATTCTGAGTTTAAAAAAATGTGTTTTTCGGTATCTACAAAGCACATCCGGGTTAACTTCTAACGGCTCCAGCAGATACTTCTGCCAATATCAAGCTCTAAGGTCATGCCTATGGTGGCCGAAGTGCTTCAAGCCACATCCCAACAGGCAGCTGGACACACTAGGCATCCATGATAAAGCGGTCATCGCAGGTGCACACGGCGTCTTACAGGCGGCGGCCGGACTCGGCCTCGAGAGAGATGGAAAAGCTTCCTCTCAATCGTTGCAGAATGTCGGTTTTGAAAATACGGCAAAGAGGGCAATTCAAGCGTTAAACGAGGCCTCACCAACGTATTTTTTTTTAATGTTCACCTGGAAAATTAAACATCACACTATGATCAAAGTTCTAAAATATTCAACGAATTTCAGGGACCATCTCAACGGCGTAAATGATGTCGCACATTAATTTTAAGCATGCAAAGATTGCGAACTAGCCGCGAATACCTTTTTTCTTGCGAATGTTTTCCTTGTGGAAAATCATCCATTAATTTTAAATCAGTAAAGAAGAAAAGGTTTAGTTTTTTGTAGTAGTAACTCACGAAAACAATTGTTGTACGTACTTCATTCCCCAAAAATGCCAATAATACTATTGCTGTTATAGATGCTTCAGCTCACAATGATCAATCATATTGCGGAGGCTCAATAGGTTTCACACCTTGGCATTGGCACAGTTTATGCTACTGAATCATTTACAATACAATATCCCTGAATTTCAGGGAACGCAACAAATTTGAAAAATATCTTTTAGAATTTATTTTGAATTCGAAAACGTTCTGAATAAATTTGTCCACCGTTTAATTGATGGGTCGTGTATATTTTCATTTCGCATGGAACGCAATTCCTGTTATAAATAAATGATATGAAAACAAAGCACTTGAATTTTTCCGAGTTTACTGCACAATACATGGTATGACAGCCAAGTGGGAAGCCGTCTTCTGCCTCTTATATATGAGAAATAGGGTTTAACTTGGAACAATCGAGGTCTCTCATCAGTAAAGTTGAGTAATAGTTTATAGGAATATAAAAATACGAGATTCGGTCAGTGCAAAGTCATACTGAATTTTGCCAGATCATGATATCCTGAGAGCCTAACAGAATACAAGTCAGCGATACTTACGACTCCTATCATCCGTACCGTCTTGCAACAACATAACACTAAAAAAAAGCGAGGCATTTCTGAGAATATAGGAGGGAGAGTATAAAAATAAACGATGCATAATAGGATGATTGTGCTCCAGTAACACGATAGAAAATGAGATAGGAGCTCAACCCTGCGGTACAAAGGTAAAACGAAGAGCCATTTTCAGGCAGTGTTCTGCCGAAAGGAAAGATGTGTCAAATTTTCTTCAGCACCTACACCTCGAAAGTTTAACGGACACGACTTCGAGGAAAAACAACATTTTTTTAACGGCTGCGTTTTGATGCAAACGTTTTTTCTTCATCTCTTGCATAAATTCCAAGATAATATTTTAACTGATGACGTTAAAAATATTTTGCGATCTCCAAATTACTATGGTAGACAGGAAAATAACCATAAAATTAGAGAAATTGATTGCCGAAGTGACAGGTTACAAATTTCCTTCTTTCCTCGTACAATTAGGGATATGAATAGCTGTAAATATATCTAATAATATAAAACAAGTGTGTCATTGGATAACATAGATAGTTGCATATTGATATAAGCTAATCCAACTAACAGCGTGTTTTTGTATGCTTCCATTGCTTCTTTATCTTTTTTTAATTGTGAAATCTATACTAGAATACTATTACTAATTCTTTTTATGCATGATACGTAATCCATGTTTGGTGTGAATTCACCCCCTGCAACACACCTTCTTGGTGGCTTGCAGGGTATTATTTAGATGCATATATCCTAAATAAGGCTGACGACGACTCTTCGTACTAGTAGAGTCTACCGTTGATGATGCCATTAGATACAAATTCCAAGTTTTATCGGTACATTTAATCTTTACTGAAATAAAATCTCAAATGATGTTTGAAAGGGTTAGCAAAATTTTGGAAGGGATTAACCCAAAAAAGTCCCTCGCCAAAGCGTTTGCCCGCGTCATCTGCCAATCGCCCCATGTTAATTTTTTGCGTATCGGTGATTTCATCGCCGCGTACCTCCGGTTAGTCGAACCGACTCGTCCCTCCTCTCACTTCCCCTGGTGCTCTTGCAGCCTCTCCGATCCCACATACTTCACGAGGATCACAGGGGCAAAAACGTTCGTACCGCCTCACCACTTTACATAGATCAGCGTTCTACAACTTCTCCCTCAGTGGGCGATGGGAAAAAGCCGGGGGAAGGGAAGCCCACCCACTTCTCCCCTTCCAAGCACGGTCGGAGGGGGGCACTCCACGGGGATATGGCCGAGAAGGCCTCATCGGAGGGCCCTTTTTGCCGGTCAAGCATAAGAAGTGGAAATGCCGGAGTGAGAGGAGAGGGCAACAGCCCTCGTTTAAGGGATAAAAGGGGAAGTGTAAGAAGTAATGGATAGGCGTTGGAGTAACCTGATAGTCGAGGTCAAATACAACTAAATGCTCCTCAAAGTCTTCGAATCACATAATTTATTCGTTCAATTTTTCGTTATCTTATTTTTATATGGACTTCTACTCACATAGGTTTTTGAAGTCAGGGTAATTTTCTGATGGAAAAACTATCGAAAGAAAAATGAAAAATCGGAAGGCAGGAATGTTTTCAAAACACAGATTTAACGTTATATTTGACTGTTTTAAGAGCCTTGTTTCAACAATACTGGATAATTGGATTAATAAGCAAATAGTGGATTACATTTTTCTTGCAAATATGAAGATATTGAATTTGCAATGAGGCCGCTGGAATCCACGTCCAGTCCCAGACTGGTGGTAATTATAATGATATAATTGGCTTATTATAAACTGTTTTAATAGTCACCAGTCACATTTTAAATTTTGAAACGTTTTCCTCCTTAGATTAATTATTTCCCAGACGCTAAGTCAAATAGTGAGATTTATTTTTAGAATAGGCTTCGGAAGGAGATTAGTGACGTTTCTTTAAGTTAATTTGCTGCTAGATCCTTGCTCGAATCAATGAACAGCCAGACAATATTAAATTTAATTTCTTGAGAGATTTCACGGACAAAGAGAGAAGAATTAGTATTTAACATGTTTCAAAAGCTGAGGATCAATCATATAATCCATTTTCAACTTAACTCGGTGACAACAACGGCATACATACCGGAACGGTATTCAAACCCGATATATTTGAGTTGCATAATACCATGGAGTAAGTATATTTCGCATTTAAGTACATTTATAGCGTAAATACATTATACTTACTCTACGATAATACTCAACTGGGAACCGTAGCCGACGAACACAGGCAAGTAGCTGCTATTCTTAAGACCATATGCCAAAAAGTCGTAAAGTTGTACTGAATGGTCCAGGAATATAGAGAGCTCTGAGTAAGACATGATATTTCAGATCATTATTACTTTGTGTATACGGAGGTACCTCGGGTAAGTAAAATAATTCGTCCGCTCGTCCCGGAATCACATTCGTTAGCAGAAACGTGATTTCCCAAGGTCTCTAAAGAAAATCGTTTAAATCGTTCTGGATGCTGCCCACAATTCAAAGATAAGATTTATAAAATAGTGAAAAACACAATCGAGGTGACCCCAGTGACAGTGATTCTAAAGACGATTTGTTCGAAAATTCAGTTCCCAGCACGACTACGTTATTTTAGCTTGCGCATCAACTAAAACGTTTGTTACCCGAATTCAAACTCGTAATCTGAGACCGAACAACAGCGAAAAATATCTTTGTCGTCAGCAGACTTCAACTGTAGAGCCAAGCGGTATCTGGCTGATAGAGGGACCATGTGGTAATTCATCCTTCTTGTAGGCCCCATATGCGAGGATTATGGGGAGCCGGTGTCAAATCGGTGAAAAGGCATTTAGCAGCAGCACTTGGGGATCAAGTATTGACGTAGGAGGAATTTTACACAATATTAGTTCAAATAGAAGCTGTATAAAACTCAAGGCCCATTTTTCAGATTATTTCGGATCCAAAAGATTTGGAGGCACTAACTTCTGGCCACTTCTGCTCCAAGAGCCTATTTACACCCTTCCTGAAGCACCGGATGGAGATTAATTTGGAACCGGGAGACAACGGCAGTTACTTCAGCAAGTAGTGGGTACGTTTTGGAGACGATTTCGAAATCATTGTGTATAAAACATATCACCGTGCATAAAACATAATCTTAAATTTATTGAAAGAGTAAAGCTTTTATCCTAAGAAGATGAATTTGAGAAAAACGGTTCCACCTCCATATGACCTAGTTTTCGGAATGACTTAAGCAACTGAGCTGGAGTTTCGTCATTTACTTGGTCACGTCTAAATCAGAAAGAGCATCGCCGGTAGCCGGACGACGTCGGGGCCTTCGCCTTCTTCTTCGGCCCGAAGGGGGCCGGGTGCCTCGAACGCCGTCGACCCTCCTCACCTTCCCCCGTGCCCTGCGGCGAGACTCAATGCCTCGCCCTCAGCGGTTATGTACGGCTTGACCTCGCCGGGACGTCCGCAATTCCCGTTGTTAATGACCCGTCGAGGTTTAATTAATTGAGTGGTTAGTTCGAGTCTGGTGGAGCCAAGTGGATGTTCGAGAGGGAGGATAAGGGCGTCGTCCAATGAGCCTCCGCGGGGATTTTGCGTGTGCGAGGCGAACACGAGAGGTGCAAGGCGAGGGACTTTTTTTGCCCCGGGCGGCTCTCCGAAGGGAGGCACCTCTTGCCCCTGCGCCAGGTCGGAGCTAAGTGCCTGGATCGGGGGATGGATGAGTTAACAGTGCAACTTCGTAGTTCCCCGGGAGAAGTTTTCTGCCCTTGCCGACGAGGGGGCCGTTTTTGTGAAGACGAAAGGGACGATATCGACGGGAAAACCATTTCGAGGCGATATCCCCGTCCGATTTATACCACCCCGCAGTCGAACGTGAACCGAAAATACCTCCTCCTGATTTCCCTGACGAGGCGCTGAGTCCTACCAAGATTTCTGAGGCCAAACAACGGGAAAATCTAACGTAATTTAGCGTGATCATCCACTTTGGGACTAGAAGACATCGCTGGACTTGATTTTATCATCTTGTCTAGGAGTAACCTAGCTTTCTACAGACAACACTCAATTTAAGCTCACAAAATAATGAAAATATTGTCCATCCTATTAAGACTGTTGATTACTCGTGGAAATGCAGTGAACATAGCAGGAATCTTAACGATCCATCCTTTAATGTGTAACTATCCATGTTCCCAGCAGTAGTTAAGCATTGATTGTGCCCTAGCGGCGTCTGGAGCTAGAATTATATGTTCTGTATGTTTTTCTACTTCATCGGTTTACATTATTTGAAAACCTATCGATAAATAAAAAGTACCGATTCGATAGAGATTTTAAGGAAGTTTGTTTAGAAGATATGCCGCTGATGAGAAGGAAAATTAGTGAAACTAATCATCGGTGCATTGCCTTAGGAAATTTACTTTTCCGTTTTTTACACCACAATTGTTATTTTGCCGAAACCATCGAAACTTTTCCAAAAACTCACACTAGGATATTTTTTTATATTCTCCTGGAGCACAGTGCTAGGAATTATGCCATAATATTTTGAAATACTTTTTCATTTTCTATTTTAATAATAATTCTCGATAGGTTGATTCTAGGAGCAACAGATGAGACAAAAGCATCCCTTAAAATTAATTCTACTTGTCAGTTACCATTCGTTAAAATCACAAGATTAGAATTTATAATTTCGTTCAGTAGCATCAAGTGTTAGACAATTTGAAAGCTTAAGGGCCTGATTAGCAATTATTAATTTTTCACAACAGTCCGAAAAACACGGTGTTGGCATGGAGTTAAGGAGCAGGTGCAACGAGCATTATGACGTTCATATATAATCAAAATTTTCTTGGAAAAGCCATATTAGGTTTTATTTTAACTTTTTCTTGAAACACTTAGTTATACAGCAAGGTTGTATTGGCTGAAAAACCAACTTCTATTGCATGATTCTCCGTTTACTACAAAGTATTTGGACCTTTAAGGCTATGTTGGCTATCTTCCATAAACAATGCTTGAACATTTCAAATCGCTTTGCCAATGCGCTCACAGTTACAACATGAGTTATTTTTTAACAAGGAATAACATGACGCTTGGCAAATTATCTCATCTAGTGGCCGCTAATCATCGGGAAAATAACAGCAATCAAATTTCAGGGCACATTGGACGTCAACAGTTTCCTATCTACCCCCATTAACGTGTTTGCGTGTCACTGTCCACTGTCAGCGGTAAGAAATGACGGCTTCATCAACTCTGTAAGGAAGCATTAGTTGACGTCTAACACGGAAACATCCGGACTATGAAAAAAAAACGCACCAACACACTTTGATGGTGATGGAGGGCACAAGAAAGCTCGCTGCCGATTCATCAAACCGGTCTTGACAAATGGACCTTTGATTGGAGAAAATCAATCAAAGAGAGGTTTTTCGTCAGAGGGAGCCAGCAGAAGGGAAAAGACGTGTGTATTCCTTTTTTCCCCGAAATTAAAAGCAACTTCACTCCTACCACATTACCTCATCAGTACCATTACTAAGCAACAGCTTTTGAGACTAAAAATATCTATTTTCTTGAAACAAACCTTCTCAAGTTAGATATTTTTTTAACAATAAGTAGAATATCATCCAATAAGAAGGCATAAACAACTTGATAATAAGAACTGCATTACGTTCTCAGTAATAATTTTCTTCCACAAAGGGCCGTACTCTCAGTTCTAGTTTTGATAATAACATTCATCTAGCTTCCATCTTTGAATTAAATGAGTGAAAATAGAACGCAGTATTGCTTGTTTAATACGACAATGCCCAGTTATTTTTGCCTACAATTTAACCAAACTTCGCACAAATACTTTTAGAAAATGTCAAACAATATGAAAATGATTCATTAGAACTATCAAAAACATTAATGAAATGCAAAGAGAAATTATGGACAGGAAACATGTCCAGAGAGAAGAAAAGGCACTTACGCTTTATATGATTTATTACCTCAACGCTTTAAATGTGCATAGCGAAGGTCATTTCATACCTCAAGCGAACATCATAGCGCATTATGCCCAGGTGTGAAAAGTTAAGTTCTTCCAATTCGATAGCATCGCGTTCACAATTCAATCGAGTATGTAAATACAATGTTCCCTGGAAAATAATATAAAGCGAAGTCAATATTAACCTACGAATGCATCTCAACAGAATGCATTCACTCAACACAAACCATTTACACCCATGTAAAAGTTATCGAGGTAAAGACGTAATTTTATGATCGAATCCATCATCGGCGAAAATTTCCTTTTGATCGAGTAGGTTACGAATTTAATACTACGTCAATATATATAATTACCATTTTTGTATAGCCTTCAGACGATGTATACCAAACTGAGAACAGCTTTCGGCTGTTAACCGAAGGGCTTGAGCCACAGAGACAGGACTATAGGTAACTCCAGCTCCTCTCAAGCTCTATTGGTCACCAAATATTTTCAGTAAGCCAAAGAGATATAAAAAAACTCAACTTCTACCCCCTACTGTGATGTTAGACAAACATCCAACACGATTCTGGAATTTGTATGCTCTGGGCTTTACCACGTTACTGTGCTTGTCGATCATACCGACTTATGTTTATTAACTTTACAGCATTTTACCGGACTCTCTGCATTGGGGAACATCCACAATATTTTATATCTCTTTGAATGTGAAGTTTATTAGCTAATATGTGATTGGCGAAAATATTGCTGTAGAACTAAGTTGTGCTACAAAGATATTACTCTTTAAAACTTGTAAGTTTTCGGCCGATTTAAATTACGAGGCCATCGCTATGAGATCGTAATTGGGGTTGTTTATCTCTTGTAAGTGCAACCAAATTGTTTAATGAATACTTGGCGAAACTATTAGTATTTATCTCATTTGTTTAATCCAATAAACGAATGTATTTCAGTTTTTTTTTATTTAACTAGTTAAGGTCGCAAAGAGCAAATCGTCCATAAGTTGTATACTGTATTGCGCTGATTGTTTTCACTCCAAGAATATCTGCTATGACAAAGCAATTGCTGTTTTTAAGACGGATGTCACCATAAGGGAGTCAACCAAATGCAAATTGTCAGATTAAGCTTTTTAAAATCCCTTACAGCCATTGTTTCGAATTAGGAACGATAAAAACCTCAAAACAATATATTTTCTTCGTTTTATACTAAAATAAACGACTGTTTCCGTTGCAATATGGAACCTATAGTTGACAGGCATGCAGTCAGAAGGTGGTTGACTCAAGAGTCTCATATCACGTGACTTTCGTCAATTTTCGGGAACATTTTAATAGCGTATAGCAATCTTTCTGGTTGGCATAGAAATTTTTGCCTCACATATTTAAGTTTGTAAGAAAAGCGTACATCAAGTAAATCATTAATGCACGAGAAACAAATATCATGCATATCCCCCATTGCGTGAATTATCATGACGCAGTAATATTGTTATATTATTAATAAAGCTCGCGTAAAAAAAACAGAAAACCCATATTGAGAGCCTTCTTAAAATTTAAAAATTATTCGGAAAGAAAACTCTACTACAACCCGTTCTTATTAACCCCTTCGAGAACTTCATTTCATTCAATTCTAAATTCCAGCATTCTTATTATCTTAACCTTCACAACTAACAGTAGGTGGCTGGCTCAAACTACCTTTCACTAGTAGTTAACGCGGGAAATGGAGAATCGTAGTCTCTTACGTGGTTTGCAGTTTTGTGGCCATACGAAACTCCCTTTCATTATTCCGCTTCTCTTCGAAGAGCATACGGATGAAGACGACGACGCCCGATGCAAGTAGAGAGTAACGTTCAAATTCTCCACAGGCTGAAATCCTCGAAAAAAGCCGGAGCGTTGGAATACTAGCACGCTGAAAGTGACCCCTCTGTAGATGGGTTTTCATCCTAAAAAACTTGGTGAATTTTTTACATGATTTTGTGCGCTTACTTTTTCATAAGCATCTTCAATATCAGCAATGAAGCAATGGAGAGCACTTTTTTCCACAAAAACACTTAGGTACACTAGTTCAACCAATGGTAGCATTCTTATACCAGGTACGACTAAGAGTATGCTCCTAACTGTTAATTCAGTTTTACACTACATGACAATATTGGCAGGTAATTACACTTAAAAGAGCAGTAGATTTACTGACCCTGATACAGAATTCTCGCTGTTCCTTTGTCTGAGCGATCTTTTCTATCCTTGCATCCTATAGGAGTCCTCCTTTAGAAAGTAAAGCAAGGAAATTTTATCCTAAGTGCTTCCACTGATGCGAGCTCTTTGTTCTCTTTCGAAAACTTAATTCCAGCGTTCCGAGAATCCATCCAGCACCCAAGTCCTAATTTGGCCTTCTCATAACACTCCTTACACTCCTCTTCATATGTATCCTTCACTAAAAATATTCGCCTCCCTACACACATACCTACTTCAACTAACTTTCATATCTGCTCTCTATTAACTCCTTTTTCAATGACTCAGGAATGTTAATTTGCAAAGGAGACTAGAGTACTCGCTCGCGTCTTCTCTCATGCCTAAATTCTCCTTGGCAGCCGCAAAGGGTAAATGTTTGCATATCACCCTTCCCTTCGGCCAAAATTTCTTTACAAAGTACGTGCGCTTGTTCAAACACCCCGAAAGCTATCTTAACTTGTTCCAGGGTGATTATACAGCTTATTTCTGAGGAAACTCTCGGATGTGTAACTTCATACATCTTGGCCATGTTATAAAATAAAAAACTGAGACGGAATTAAATACAGATACAACATTTTTTATATTATATAAAGAGAAGAAATTTAAAGTTATCTCCGGTATTAATAGTGGATATTTCTTTGAGGTTTAGTTAGAAATGGACCTCATTTCACAAATTTTCTTTATTTTTAAACAATTTAATACCATTGAGTGATTTGAGGAGAAAATATGAAGAAGAAAGATAAAGAAGCGACCATTCGTTAATGTATTCCAAGGAAATTCTTAGCTACCTAATAAAATAATAACTCCTTATTCACTTATCGGAAAATTATTCATCCACTTCACTTCAATGCTTTTTCGGGCGTATTCATCTTTTATTTTCTATTGGCTATACATGTAGCTCTATTATTTCGACTATATGCCATCATACAGCTACGCGTATTTTAAATTTAGAATAAAAATACAATTGATTTTGAGTAAAAAGCGAAGATCCTGCTCAAAGTTTAGAGAAGATTCCTTATAAAATGTAGGATTGCAATTCCAATATGTATTCGAATAACATCATCCACAGTTGAAAATTTGCATAGATAGGTGCTTCAGAAGATAACTGGGAAAACTATAGGCCCATACGCAAAGGTCAAACATGAGGCAATCTAACCAATTTCTCGCAACAATTTCCGGAGTTGACTCGTCTACACCCTCATCCTTGATCATGTAGTCAAGATGAAATAGAGGGCGCTTGGCTCAATCACCGCCTGAACCCCAAGTCCCATTTTTATTCAATTTTCGTGGCATGATTAACACATTAGTTGCCAGATATCCAAGGAAACCCCGTGCTGCCCCTAATAATCCGTCGAACAAAATTAATCCCTTCCCTTGGCCAGGAAATTCCGGTTCCGAAGATCATATTAACGGGGAATTTTCCGGAGTGTTGACGCAGAGATTCGTAAATAACCGTTAAATGAGTATCGAGATTTCCACGACCGCTCCCGCCCGCATTCCTCCCCTCTCGACGCAAGACGCGCAGGCAACGGGAGCGGGCGTGTTTGCGGAGAACCGAGGGAGACAAGGAGTGGAGATGTAATGTCGGAAGGGTATGAAGGGAGAGGAGGAGGTGTGTGTGGGAGAAGAAGCGGTTCTCCGGAAAGGAAGGGTCAGAGGGGCGATGAAGGGGTTATGGGCGAGCGAAACGGATGCGGAGGGTGCAGGATGGAGAGATCTCTGACC
Organism: Platycnemis pennipes; assembly: GCA_933228895.1. NCBI lineage: Eukaryota > Metazoa > Arthropoda > Insecta > Odonata > Platycnemididae > Platycnemis > Platycnemis pennipes. Next base: position 17,867,583 of record OW121853.1, read on the forward strand.
TGGAGGATTGAAACGGGATCGGAAAGGTCCCTATGGGTGCCAGGGTTCAAGTTTGCGGAGAGAGTGGAGGATGAAAGGTTTGAGAGATGGACATGGGATTGTTTTCTGGCAGCATCGGCTGGAGAACGCGGGAGTTTCAGTTCGCTCTCCTTCTGATCTTGAAGGCATTGCGAGAGGATCCTCCGTAGCCCTCAGGAGGTAGGTTACATACCTACCGATGGCTTATAAACCGCTGTCATTCAAGTCCTCATAGAAGAACAGCACTCGAAAATAATATTTTATAGCTGAAAATGATAGGGTATTACCACTAAAAATCCATGAATATCTGAGGAAATTAAATCGCTGAATGTGCTTAAATGAACATCATCATCTTCATGATGAATCATCAAAGAACAGTTTTTCACTCGATTCTTCTTCTCTATAATCTCTTCATCCTCATATAATTTTTCTTTTGCGTCCTTCTCTTGCTCCATATGACCCATTGCTCACTTCTTTCCATTACCATTCTTCCAATTCACTTTTCCCTCAACGATTGTATTCATCAGACGATCACATCTTAGGATATTGCAAATTATGTTACCCCATCGTCTTTCCAAATTTCCATCAGTCTTCGTTTTCTCCCACTCTTCTTAGAACTGTGTTTCTCACTCGGTCAATCCATTTTATCTTCATTGTTCTTTTATAACGGAACTGACCTGACTTTTCTGCACCTGTTGTCTAGCATGCTTAACGGCCATTACGATGATTGCTATAGATATAAGTTTTTTTGAAGTGTTTCCTTGCTTCCAGTTATTTATTTACTATTGTAAGAACATGCTTCTTCTGGTAGAATGTCCCCTTCACCCACAATCTAAATTCTTCTCGCTTCTGGTCACTCTGCTTATCACATACCAATACTCTTTCATCTCTTCAAGCTTTTCTTTCCCGTTATGAATATTTGTCTTGGACTTCTCTTTTCCAATGCATGCCAACGCCTTTTCTTTTTACAGACCTTGCAGCACAAATATCTTTTCAATGCTAAAAAGAGTCTTCCTTAAATCTCTATCCGTTTCTGCCACGACCTCAATGACATCGGCGATACGCAGCATACTTATTTTCTCCCCGTGATCCTTAATCCTTCTCTGTGATTTATTTCATGACTTAATCGATTTAAGATTAAATCTTATGTCAGACAGTGTGCAACCTTTCATTACTCTTTTCTTAATTCTTACTTCTTAACTAGTGGGTCCAGAATTAAAGCGAGCCATTTTTTTATTTATTCAAAATAAGAATTGCTCTTCGCTCACTGCTAGTTAATCCAATTATTTTATTGTTAATACTCCACTCCTCCAAGAAGGATCAAATTCGCCTATAATACAAATGTTTTTCTCTGACATTTCGCAAGGTGAAACACACATATATGTCCTGATTTATAATATCGCGGGAAGAAATTTCCTCAAATTCCAGGAAATACAATACGTAATAATAATTATAATCAACGCTATTACGTTAGTTTAATTTTCGAAAAACATTGTTTCTGTTAGCGTGGTGGCCTAGTCGGTTTGGCTACTGATAGAAGAGTCCCGGGTTCAAATCGCGGTGAATACTTTGGACGCCCCTGAACGGAAAAAAAATCCTCGGAGTTCGAGGTGGCCCAGGAAAAGGAACTGGCCTCCCTACCCTGAATGTGTGAAATTCACACGCCTGTGGCTTAGTCCGAGGTGAGCTCTACCCTCACCTATCTAAGCCAACCTTCGGGTTGAATCACTGAGTGAGTGTTTCCGTGCCTTTTCTGCATTAGCCAAATAATCTCAAAGTTGTGAAACATAAAGTCTCCATGGCACACAGAACTGAGTTTGGCGATGCATTCAATTCTCACTCAGCCCATGAGGGGTGTTCTTTATCCTAGATACACTCTTCAAATAGGGAAGGCCATAAGCATAAAATGTCTGCGTGTATTGGAAAGTAGCAAAGCAAGTGATATGTGAATTGATGAGCTAGTGCATTCATAATGAACAGGGTGAAAGGCACGTTTGAATGTAACGCCAATCTACTCGGGAAAAGACTTTCCATCCTAACGACCTTAAGCTTCGATATTTGAACAGAAAAGTAATAGCAAGGGCTTCAACAACTTTGAGAAAAGTTTACCTCCTAATGATGAAAAAGTATCATCATTGTTAATAAAACTGAGAAAATTATAAAACTAGCCCTTTTATTTATACAAATATTATTATATGAAGTAAATTCCTACTCATTTATTCATAAGCAAATCAATATATTCAATGAAACTAATTAAATGATTCAAGGACGACTAAAATACTTATTTTTCCCTACGGTTGTTATATTTTAATCCCAAATATTCTAAAATAAACTTCTTCATGCCTAATCACAAAGATTTTCGGAATACGGTTACACGGTATTTTATGGAATAAGACTGGAATGGTGTTTTCTTCCATTCCATCGCTAATAGGCTAAATACGTTCATTATGGATGGCTTTCAACGCCTTAGTTGTATAGTTTCCTCGAATAAAAGAATACCATGCATTTAAAATGCTAATCAATATTACTCACTCACTGGTATTTTAGTTAGTTTGTTAGTTATTCAGGGGAGGTGACCGACAGCTGAGGTCATTTGCGCCATTTAGGATAGGTGGGTAATTGGGTAATGGTAGGAGTTTTCAGGGCACGGAGGAAGGGTGGAGAGAAATCCGATGTTGACATTATCCTAGTCTCAAAGACAGGCGTCAAGGGGACTACGGCTTAACGTCCCATCCGACGGACGGAGTACTGAACCTGAAATTCCGTCCACTAGGCACTCAAGTAGGGACCGGTTTGCCACTGAAAAATCCGCCACTGCCAAGAATCAAACCCGGGCCCTTGGGGTGGGAGGCCAATACTCTAGCCGCCACAATCCGCCCCCCTGGGATTTTCATCAAGTTACAATTTAAATGGCACATCTTTCCTGGTGGACAGCATAAACCACAGAAAAAATTCATAACCCGGCTGAAGCATTTCCTACAAATCTGATACAGATTCGACTCAAGGAAGGGGCAAAGATATTTATTTTAACGTTTAAGGGATAAGATCGAAGTTAAAGTTTTAATACCCGAGGCATAAGGACCTGGAGCGTACGTCAAGCGGAATAATGATTTCCTCGTAAGGGGTCTACTTCCTTCTCAGATTGGAAGAAAATGGGTGGGTACAATTAGCTAACATTTTGCCCTCCATATATTACAGTCTATTTTCCATATTTTAGCATATTCTATTTAGTTACTCGTAACAAGTTCCTGTTTTTTCCCGGGATCATTGGTAATGAACTGGGATTCCGGCCTCTCGTTCAGCCACTGCATTGCGTCGTCAACGTGGATCAAGGCGATGCGCTGGGTTTGACGCAAATGTCCACGCAAGAAAATCTGAGCCCACGAACTCATATACATATTCCCTTTTAGAGTGCCGAGCAAAGAGGCAGAGAGAAAGACCAACTTTGCGAACGATTTCGACGAAAGCTTAAGCTTTCTCCAGCAGAGACCCTCGGAGCGGTCCAGAAGGTGATTTATGGGTTCAGGGACGTCGATTAACGACCAGTGGGCATTGTGTAAGTTTGGCAGTGACCGGGGTCAAGAGGATCAATGTGGACAAAAGGCTTAAGCCTTCTCCACCCCGCCTCCTGCCCCTCTCAAACCCCGCCCGCCAACGGCTTCCCCTTCACCAGCGCCGATGCTTTTTTGCCTACGGTGAGCGCGGTCTGAATCACTGATTCTGAAGAGTACCACCAGAGGGACAGAGAGGAAAAAGGGGATCGCTTCTTTGCCTTCTTGGAAGCTCCACCTTTTGTGCAAAAAAAATAAGAATCACATAATCCACCTCTTGCGCACATTCTCGTTGAATCTCAATGGGGTTCGTTGGAATACTTTCATGGATTCCGGCATAAAAGAGCTCTTCACCATCCCTCTATTCATAGGTAATACATCTAATATAACAAGAGAAATCTTCTTCCCAACCTGAACTGCAGGTAGTATTTCCATGGCTTACGTTTCTGACCGGCTTTGAAAAATTCCATTATTAGGGGGGGAAATATCCTATATTCCTCGGGCTCCTCGGTAAAAGGTAAAATGATCTGTGTCTTGGGTTTCCCTATCTGAAATATAATTGGCAGATGGTCAGTATTCCTCCCTTTGCTCATTCAACCATATAAAATTCCAGAAATGAAACCTCATACTAATGAATCGAATCCATATCGATTACCTTTTTTCTCATTTGAGTATTCCTTCTCTCATAGAGACGAATATCTTAAAGAAGTTAAAATTCCAGAAGTAAAAGAAAAAACGCATGAGTTGAATTAGTGACAATATTATAACTATGTCAAGGTGTAATGTGGGTGAAAACACACTATTGTTCCAAAGTATTATTAAAATTATACACCAAAATAACATATCCAATTACCTGAATTCGGTGTATGCATTTGTAATGAAACGACACCCCACTAATATCCCAGTGGAAAAAAAACATAATTGCCAATATTTAATTCACATCCCTTTCTTTTTGTTCCTTCGAATGATTTCAAATTAAAGTTAAGAATCGGATAGCTAAGTTTTGACCATTATCGGATATACGTAATATATCTTATTTTTTGCATCGACAGTTTTATGCATGTTTTCCGAGATGGTGACAACAATCGCATAGGGATAAACTCACCGTAAAATTACGCAATAGTTCTAACTTTGCAATTTATAATAGGCGACTGATGTAGTAATGCTTACGACATATGCACCAGACAATAAATCTCGTCCTATACCGCCTTAATGAAATTAAGACTAAAAGTAAACCATTTCTCGTTAGTGGCGCCAAGTGCACAATAATTCCATTACTTCTCGATGAAGCACCAGATCAATTGCAACCAGCGCATTGATTTCATCCAAAGTCACTGAGTGTACTGATGGCGAAAGCAATGCGTTGGCACTCTAGGAACCTTGATAAACTCAGTGCTTTATGAATTACAAGCTGACCCGGCCACGCGTTGCTGTGGCTCAATCTGGTTAAATGGACAGCGCACGTTTATGGTATGTTTAATTTCACAATTCTTATGGGTATACAATATATCTCAGCTGATCGATTGTTTTGCAGCTGGACACGCATATTTGTATGTAATTTTAACGTCTTTACATGTCGTCACAAAGTAGAATATTTCAGGCAAGGATTTATTTCATCCGCTAGTGTCAATCGAGGAATTACAGGTAATGTTTGCCTGAAATGTCGTGCAAGCAATATTAATGCGTTCTCAAATGGTCTCAGGATTCAACGGAAATCTTGCAATGATCGATCCAGAGCCTCAGGCGATGCTTTGTGCACCATTGTGCATTCATCCCAAGCAATAAGTTGGCATTTCTGAAATATTTGTCCCATGCCGGATGATTTGAATATGTTGCACGTGAGTGTTTCAATGAATTGCAAGTTCAATGGGATGCACATCCCGTCTCCAGTGTAATATTGTATTCTCGATATTGTACAAACCTTCATGGAGTGAACAAAACAACTAACCAAAGCTTCATGGAAATTGGATGAATGTTGTGGTAATGCATGAAGTTATCAATATTGTAACGATACAGTATCGATATTGTAATGATACTTTATAAAACTTTGATAAAAAACACCTAAATATTTTCACCTCAATTTTGTATCAACAATGTATCGATGTATCCATATTTTATCGATATTATATCGATACAGTATCGACATTGAACTATCGATTTTGTAGAAACCTTCGCGGAGCGTACTCAATAACTTTCCAAAGTTTCATGGCGATCCGATGAATGGTGTAGTAATGAATAAAGGACAAACACATTATATACATTCGATACAGTATCGATATTGCAACGATACATTCCTTTTAAAAAACTAAATAATTTCACCTCAATTTTGTATCAATAATGTATCGATTTATCGATACTTTAGCGATATTATATCGATAAAGTATCGATATTGAAATATCGATTCCGTAGTCCTCTTTTCGGGAATGTACTCAACAACTTCCCAAAGTTTCATGGCGATCCAATGGATGGTGTAGTAATGCATAAAGGACATACACACAAACACACACACACACACACACACATACATTCATTTTTATATATATAGATAATCATATAATGAGCATTATGAGCGGCAGTAGATTTACCAGCACTCAAAACTGTCGACGCAGCCGAGGCTGTTAATTTAATTGTAATCTATGAATACTTGAATCCACCCATGCCTATTCGAAGGCTTATCGCCATATTTGATCTATGCATTAATTACTCGTCAAATGCTGTGAGCCATAAATCTTCAACTAGAGACTGTAAGGGCCTCTTGATGATTCACACTTCGTCTGGGGAAAGAGCTACCAAAGGATATTTAATGAAGTATCCTAGTAGACTGGAGTATGTTCAAGTTTTCCATAGCACAGAAATTGACTTGCTGAAAAAATAACTCAATATTGAACAAACATGACTCACAGGGATGTATCAAAACGTTTTCGTTAATTTAGTCAACATCGTGTAAGTACCATTATATTCAATACTAAATCATTTAGCCAAGTCGTCCATTGAGTATAATGAGCAAATATGATTCTTTCTACTAAAAGAGCTGGAAACACTAAATTTCGAGCCAAATATAGTTTCAATTCTTGTGGATTTAGAAGGATGCATAAAATATGAGAATTTATATCTCATTGTCAACTTTATATAATTATTAAAAAATTTATTGAATTATAAGATGGTTAAATACGCATGGAATGTTTTAAGGTTTGTTTTCACCAATTGTTATTACATAAGTTTTCATATTTTTAATGAATCTGTAATTGGGAAAGCAGAGTTGGCTGTTTCCCTGGAAAAAAGAACTGGGTGCGGTTGCGTTTTAACTTCATGATGCCTAATCAATTACTTTTTCTCCCGCAGTGTGGCTGAGCCGACCTTGCGCTCGCAGTTCTTCGCTTACTTCAGCTTCACGCCGGCGGACCACAGCACGCTGGGCATCCCATACCGGGGAGGGAAGAGGGTGGAACATACGGGTGAGTGGACGAACGATTTCCTCAACCTTCGGCGGATTCAAAACCGCACGAGGTGACGTCAAATTAGTTGCCTATTTTCGGTGACATCCTAGATTGGTAAGAGTGTGGAATTTCTACGAAACGACTGACAAATGAAGTGACTGTAGGAATCAAATAATAGAACAGTATAACAATTTTCGTCGATGAGGCGTTGAACCAACGATTGGCCTCTGATGAGGAGATAAAAATTGCAATTTTAATTGATAATTAACACTATTGATGACCAAAAAATGAATACTTATATATATTCCACAATTAAGTTAAAAGGTAAAAATTAGACAACCTCACGATGCATGTCCAAAAAATTTATATTAATGTATAAAAACTGTAGATTGATCAACCAAAACATTGTGACACGCTGGCATTTTCGACTATTATAAATAACTCGATGCGTACTCGAAATTTCATTGTTTGAGTTGGATGCCAGAATGCTTTATTACAATCTCAGAGCGATATTTATAAGCATTATTTTCCTATCTATTAAAATTACTTTAGGTAATTCATGATTTAATTGTGGATACGTAATGTGATATTAAGTTGAATGACAGCTGTCAGTCGTCTTTCTCGAATAAGTTACTACTTTGAATGCATCACTACGGTCACTGAGGCGCTCTCCAAGTACTAAGCCCAACGGAGAGTGGAATTACAGTTTTTTACCCTGTCCCGCAATCCCGGAAACCCGGAAAAGACCTGCAATCCAGAACACAAAACTTAGGCTGGGTTAGAAATGCACAAGGAAACTCTAATGGAGTTGAAGCCAGTACCACATCTCCATAAGCCAACTAAATTAGCTAAACTCTAAAGCCAATATAGTCGAATTCAACCAGCATCTTTAACTTCAGAAAGGTTACCTCATTGTCATATTGCCGGAATTTCGCCCACCAAGTGGAAAGATATTTTTATATCACATAATGTTAAAAAGTTTGCCGACCAGTTCATGAGCAATAAAGCGACTGCCAATTTTAATCACCAAGTGTACGAAAAGTATCGCAATAGGAGCTAGATTTGTTACTCCACGGAATCTTCCTACTTACACCGTAAATATCCTCGTCCTAACATGGCATGGTTCTCTGCGAATCCGCGATGATTCCTCGTTCAACTGTCAAGTTTGGAATCTCTCACCTTCGTCTCACACGGAACGCAATAATGGCCGTCATCCCACGCATTCCTACTCGACAGAACTTCCGGAACAAGGGCATAAATAATGAGGAAAACGACGGAATAAAAGCGAGCGCTCCCCATTCTTCTCCATCTGGCTCGAAAAAGGACCACCGAGCGGGAAGCGAATGCACGTGTAAACCGCTCCCTTTTCCCGGCCGGCCGCCTCGCTTTGATTTAGCGGGGGCCCGGGACACGGTCCGGGCCTCCCCCGCTCAGTCTCGTGCCCCCGTCTGCGGAATATATGCGGCCGACTGCACGGAGGAGGTTTCACCAATCATAATTTGAATTCGAGCGCGGGGCTCTTAAATCCCGCACAACGGCGCCTGGGACGACGGCGGCAGGCATAAATATCGTCCCTGCTCCCCCATCCCAGGACGCCGGCGCCTGTAAATCTGTCCGCGAGTGGTAGGAGGAATGGGGAGGGGTGTGTTTCGGGGAAGGAGACGATCCGATCAACTCAAACTACTCCACGGCGATGTCCCCCCTCACCCCTCCTCCCCACAGGGCCCCACTCATCCCATCCATGTTCGGGAACACATTCGGAAGGCGGGCTTCCTTTAATTTTCCCCGAGGATACCACTCCCCTCGATATTTTCTTCCGTTTTTTCCCTTCCCGCTCTCACTCCGACATAAAAGATTTAGTTCCGAGACGGCCTTGCAAACCTCAAGTATCGGATGAAAATATTCCCCACAAAAATCCATTCCAAAAAGAGAGAAGGCGGAGAAGATTGAAACACTTGGCATGATCACATATATAGTCGGCTAGCAATAAAATGATTGAAAGAAAGGAGAAGCAAATATAGCGGTAGATAATTGTGATCGATTCACAATCTGGATATGGAAAAATTATGCAAAATTTGGTGCTATAATTTTTGCAAATATAAATAATTGTTTTTTTGGAGAGAACACACACTTTAAAATGAAAAGTATGAGAGTAGCGGACGTTAGCTGACGCAGTGTCTCTGAAAAAAACTAAATGAAAGTAATTGAACTGAAATTCTAGGTTACACCCTCTAAATGGGTCGCAAAAAGTCTTTAAATAGGAAATACTCAATTTTCTAATTGAAAGGCCTTCTGAAGTGATCGGAATTTCAGCAGTAAAGCAGGCAAAATACATTTCTCTGAACAAAATCAATCTCCCGTTGGCGACGTGTTAAATCAACTAGAAATGTGTACATTAGAGCCACTTCAAGGAAATGTCTTGCACCTGCTTTGGAGAATGTGTTCAGCAAACTGAACGTTTCACAGTACAACAATTCTCTAGCTTCTCTTATGTGCCCCTATAGTGAGCAATCGTTGAATTTTGCGATACATAATGGATGCTCATTTCGCATATTTTTATCAGGAAGAATTTCAAACGATTCATACGCAAATTGCAACAATAAAAATAAGTGTCCTGTGAATGATGGACTCCTTTAGATGAGAAAGAAAAAAGGTAATCAATACACTTTACAATTTCCGCAGTAATAGCTTTAAATGCATTGAATTGATATTGAAGCAGTTAATTTACATATGCATCTTTCAACAAAGACAGCAAAAATCTATATTATATATAATATTTAATATATAATACATAATATTTTCGCCTATAATTATTCGTCTATTCATCAAAAGGAAGAATTGAAATATATGAGGAAATATAGCTGTGTTATTGAGCAGGTGGGTGTAACTTTTGATGATCGGTAGCTGGGCATCGGTGCATTATCATTAAATACCAATACTTTTCTGCTCCCAGATGACAGTTTGGATAATACAAGCTATCAGCAGCGAGATTTGATAAATGGAAACGTAAAATTATGTTTCATGAATGGCAGAAAAATATATCTACCTTATATCTACTTTTACCTCAAATTTGAATTTTACGTAGGGCAGGAGAAGCTATTTCGGCCCCAAGGTGGATCATTGGCAAAAGAATGCAAAATAATCAGCTATTGCACATAGTGAAATATGGATTTTAATATAATGGATTTTAAGACAGCATACGATAAATCTGAGTTAAATAAGTGTGTCGTATTTCAAGAAGTTTTCTCGGGTTGTCCACCGGGTAAGGGCGTCCATATCGACCGACGTTTCGACCATCGACTCGAGGGTCATCTTCAGGGCGAGAATAGATGACCCTCGAGTCGAGGATCGAAACGTCGGCCGATATGGACGCCCTTACCCGGTGGACAACCCGAGAAAACTTCTTGAAGCAGATACGCCGGGAAAGCACCAATTCCTAAGTGTTTCGTACTCTGAAGGAATATGGATTTCGTGAATGGAGAACACACAGTGAAATGATGGCATTTAAAATATAACAAATTAAACCCTGGTTTGAGACCAGACAGGTAGATTTATCAGTATCTTGCTGGTTCCTAATTTTACGCGGTGTAGATGGCATTCCGAGTTCAGTACTCAGTCCGTCGGATAGGAGGCTAAACCGAGGACTTCTTGGTGCCTTTCATTAATAGTAAGCCGATTCTGATGTCAGGCTATTCACCACCCTTCTTGCGTTCCCTGAAATATTCCTGCCTATATCGTATCATCCACCTATCCTAAATGGTTATAATGATCTACGCTGTCGGTCACCTTCCTCAAACCTACACCGCAATTAAGAATGTTATAGAGAAGAACAGAGGCGCTGAATTTTAATGGAGAAAAAATAGGCATGCGGATTTCTATCAAGGTAAAGCCAAGGACAATTGCCCCTGTAATCAAAGAAATATTATGGTTAACTTTGAAAATATATTATAATGATGTATATTATTGACCACTATATTTTTATGTAGAATTGGTTAATTTTCTGGAGTAGTTTCGTCGATATGAGAAAACACCAATTTAGCCGACGTTTCGCCTCTTTATTGCGGCATCATCAGGGCTTTTGGTGACAATTGTTTTTAAAAAATTGTCACCAAAAGCCCTGATGATGCCGCAATAAAGAGGCGAAACGTCGGCTAAATTGGTGTTTTCTCATATCGACCAAACTACTCCAGAAAATTAACCAATTCTACATTTGAAAATATAGCAAGAAAAAAAGAACAAAACAAATATTGAGAGTATGGAGGACATATCATTAGGAATAACAAATATTAAAAATCCCAGGTGAAAAATCACAAGTTGCATACGATTTACGTTATATGGGATGGAGAAAAATCAGCGATGGAAGAAAGGAGATGGAAATAAGCACCAGTCATGCCCAGATGTAGAAGATATTCCACTCGGAGAAAGTTTGACAGATCAAGCAATAAAAAATTGCAGGGAAAAAAATGCATCGTTAAAACTTGCTTCTGGACCTGAAGCTGCCCCTGTATGGCATTGAGGTATGGATGGTAAAAAAATCGCAGAAAATGCTCGACTTCAGGCATTTAAATCAAGTGTTACTGCAGGATAATGGACGGAATGGCAGGCACACATCGACAAGAATCAAATGTGAAGACTATATAGGAAGGAATACACATGGAGAAAGTGAAGAATGATCTGAAGGAGAATAACTGCGATGCCTAATTAATCTCATGATTGATGACAGTGAAGGTGATGATGATTGAAACAGGCAATTCCAGCGATATCTGCTAGAAAACGAATTTAGATCCTCAAATTATATAAAGAAGGTTTCAAAAAAACTCCTAAAAATCTTCTTCATAATTTAAAACTAATTTACATAGCGGTTTTAAGGCCTATTTCATGGCATCAAAAGTTTAACGAGGTTTTTGTGAATCCATATCGTTCTATGCGCATTTAAATGTTGAAAATTATCATTTAATAACATTACCTAAAGGGTATTTAAACAGTGGAAGAGCTGCGAGAGGATACCAGAAACATTCATTTTATGAACATTTGACATTCAAACTAGAGGAGTTTTTGGCTTAAGCACTGGCAGACATTGCAAAGATTATTCCATATATATATTATAAGTATTTAAACAATAAAGAATGACAGTATACAATATTAAGCTATTTCGCTTTCATTGCTCATCAACGAAAAGGCGCTCGTTCAAATGAATATACGTTCGGGGTAAAGGACCCCCATCAAATTCAAAACGTCTGCATATTATCCTAAATTCTGAATAGCAATATTGAGAACCGGATATAATAAGAGCAATTCATCGCATAAGTGAACTTATTGAAATTAATTTACTTCAATATAACGGTCAAAGTACAAAAGTAATGAATCGTTAAATGAAAATAATGCTCCTGGTGGTTAAAACACACGTGGAGGGTTTTGTCTCTCCTTTCCCCGGTTCCGGTCCATCTCTTATGCGTGTGCAATAAGAAAAGAGAATAGTTGCACTCCATAAAGAACACAGAAGATGAACTTGATACTAATAGCTACAACAGTAATTTCAACTAGATGCTGAATGCATTTGAATACAGTTATGATACCTACTCGTCAGTGAATAACCAATGGTCACTTCTAAAGAGGTCAGGCAGAAAAGGAAACATTTAGTGCACTTGCTTTTTGAAGAGCACCATTTGCATTCATGGTAAGCAAAAAATTCAGGCCGGAGAGGCTAAACTGCTCCTAATGAGCAGATTATTCTTGGCGGAGACTATCATGTTGCAATCATAGGATAGGTTAACTACGCAATTTATTCTTCCATGGCCTTTGCTGATACCATTAAATCCTGGAACACCTTCTTTTAGAAATTACTCTTTATTCAGCCAATGTTTTTCTTTCTTCGCCCTCCCATTTAAGTGATTAGATATCTAAATTAAGATTAACGTAAATCAGTATTTGAAGCTTAGAACATAGGTGTTAAGGTGATGAATGATAATTATCTGTTTCAAAAAATTATTTACTTATGAAACTGTATTACATAAGTACCAACTTACAATCACTTCAGCCCAAAAATAAAAATAAAAACTAGTCAGTTCATAGCTAAGTCACGATTTTAGCCTCATATTACACAAAATTTTATGGTTATTACTGGCATTAATTTATGATTTTCCCTTTGAAAGATTATCAAACCATTATTTTGCCATCATATTGTAATATTAATCAGCTTTTTTTCTGATTTTTACGTGAATTCCGAAAGAGTATAATTTTCCTCTCGCAAACTGCAACCCCATGACTAAATCCATGGCTTTTATAATTGGTTTCGTCCGAAAAGTAAAACAAGAAGCGAAAAAACAAGGAAATTTGACATCCCCGAATTCGGTTTTCAATTTTTTTTTCTTAACGTTGGTTCGCAAATTACTTTTTAACGCGAGAATTTCACAGATTTCTAGAGGCGAAAATTTGTTCTCGCTTGAATGATTTTCATTCTTGCCGATTCCACCCGTTTGCTTCCCCAGTGATTTGCCAAGTTATCGGAATTATGACACGTAGAGGAAGGCCGGGGGAGGGTGTAAAAAGGAGGAAACAACAAAAGGAAGGCAAAAGCATGATGGGAGAGGGTGTTGGAGGGCTCTTCAAGAAGATCGACAAGAGGGGAGGCCGGAAACCCCCAAATGGGTCCTGTCATCCAATTTCACTTCCCGCGGGTAAATTCGATGCGGCAAGCCACTCCTTTATACCGGAAATGGGCAACATTACGATTCATGCGTACTTACAATGCACTTCCGCAAATATAAGAAACTCTATCTGGAAAAGGAAATAAGCTTATCCTTTCTCAGATTTTAAAACACTCGCCAGTTTTCCGTGCTTAGTAAAATACCATTTTTTATCCTCACTCTTCTCCCCTTTCTCAGCGTATAATCATTTCTTTTATCAAGGCTTTAAATGTTCCATCAGCTCTTATTGCTCCGATGCAGTACTTTTAACTTAGGAAGATCGTACCTACGCCTTGTCCTGAGGTCAAACCCGCATTGTCGCGCCAATCGCTTAATCATGTCAGTCACCGAAGAGACGAATGCCTCAGCGTGTTCCTGATAGCGTTAAATGTACCACATTTTTAAGGAACGGGCGAGGACATTCATTACACCATGAGGCAGTCGCAATTGGGTGCACTGCTCCGCTCCCTACGACGTATAAGTTAGGAAAGTGATCTGAAAGTGCATATTCCTCTCTGTGGAACTCTTTTAAGTGCCGAGCTCATCAGTGGGATTTTCCGCTAAAATCTATCTCTGCAGGTTAGAGAATTCCATCAGGTCGCTAACAATTCAATGGTAATACATCCTTCGAAAATCCCATAAACAGCGAGTCTTAGTCAGCCATGCATACGAGAGTTTATTCGCTCGTCTTACTTCCCGTATATGTCTCCCTTCACCAGTTTCTCAAGCAGCCTGCTGCCTTCCCTCACCAATCTTCACATGAGACCACGTATTAGATTCCCGGTTCTGTGAAAATGTCCGCATCCTCAAATGAATGTTAATTCTGTAATATTCTCATCACTGAGTCACTTCTCATTGACTGTTTTCCACGATACATTACAGGTAAAAATGGATTGAAATGATCAAAGCAATGGCCTTAGTACGTCCTTCTATCGCTGTTTAACATTCTGCAATACATTTTTAGGGTCGTTTAATCAATTTCTTGCGTATTTAATGATGCTACATTTCCATCTTCGAGGTAGAGTATAATTTCTCCACTGAGACACGTACCTCTTCACGCGCATTTCGTCTCTTCGTTAACCATAGTCATTGAGCCAGCAATGAATTTCGATTTTGAACGCTTAGCTAGCTAGTTCTAGTTTGCCATCATTCATGTATTATCAATTATAATAGGTTCATAGGATATGAAATTCGTAGTTTTAGATACCTCATATGCTTATCTTTAATAGTTTGTAGTTCTTTAGTCCAACTTCTTCCTAACTAACTTCCAATCCCAATCAAGAACAGTTAATTCTTCTCCTCCCTCTCTCTCTCCTCGTCTACTTTCTACCACAATATTCAAGGTAACACTGTTTTTTCAATCCGATCCGCTCACACGCTGTACTTCTTAATTTATTCGACAAATTTTATTTTCCCCCAATGCGTCATTCTTTCATCTTACTTTCTCCATCCTTCGCCACACCGAAATAGCCAAAGCCGCAGTCTCTTAACATTCCCTTTCCTTCACGTTACAACCAACGTTAAACTAGGAAAGCAAAATTTTGAAGAGGTGAAAGAGTTCTGTTACCTGGGAAGCCGAGTAACCAACGATGGACGAAGCAAGAAACGAGTAGTCAGTAGAATAGCCCAGGCAAAGAGGGCATTCTATCAAAAGAAGATTCTATTCATAACTGGATATGCAAGCGTAGAAGTAAGGAAACAATTCATCAAAACGTAGATCTAGAGCAAATATCTTTACGACACTGAGGAATGGACAATGACAGCAGCAGAGAAGGAAATGGTCGTAGCATTCGAAACGTGGTGATTCAGAAGAATGATGAAGATTAAAGGGATCGACCGAGTAAGTAACGAGGAAGATCTAAGAAGAGTGGAAGAAAAGAGAAGTCTTCTGAATACCCTAAGAATAGAGGGAATAACTTAATTGGCCACATTACGAGACACGATGGCCTGATGTAAATAATCGTTGAAGGACAAAGAGACGAGAAGAATGGAAAAGGCAGGCCTCGTATGAGATACATGGAACAGGTTGGGAAGAATGTAAATGAGAGGAATCACGTTAATATGAAGGGGCTGCAGATAGAAGAATCGAGTGGAGAGCTACGACAAACCAATCCTAGGATTGTCGACCAATGATGTATCCTTGACGTCTACGATCCGGCGCCATACAATGCCACGCTCAATACAGACTAACCAGTCTGCTCTTACCGTTCCTACTCCACACCCCTGCCATTAATTCTCTCCTCGGTCCAAGTGGTCCTCACCTTCAAACCTCATTTTTTCAAGATTATTCAAGCTGTTTTAGCAAGTGGCCTTCAACTAACACGATTAGTCTCCCCTCATTTGTTCCGGATGATTTTATTATTTTAGTTTTCTTACGGTATCTTTTGCTCTGGTTTTGTAACGTGACTATTTGGAAACCCTTAGGTGATTGGATAACTAGCGCTCAATCATTATACAAATATTACTGACTTCCAAGACATTGGTGCAGTAAAAACTGAAAAGAAAACTCACTTGCGTAGGTATGCTTGTTACTTCTTTCTATTATCAACGATTACACAAGACTGAAAATTAAAGCTAAATAAAGGGACCGGAAATTAGTTCAACTCTACCACTGAATGCGTCCAGGTACCAGAGCGTATGTCCTTTCCGTCCACCCTCTGTAGAGCAACACCGGTATCAAAAGAAAACAGCAGTGGCTACTTGCGCCCACTAGTGGTCCCATGCCTCCCATTAGACATTAGCGGGAAGTAATTTCACATAAGAACATTCAGAGTTCTATGTAATTATTTTGTGACCCGGAGTCCTCGGTGTTCTTCTGAACAGTGCAAAAAATTCTGAAACATTTACGCCAACGAAATGAATGCTTGAAATCAGATGGGTCAGATAATACAAATTCATAAAATGAAATTAATATGTTTTTGGCTACTGATTGTTCATTGTCACTATGGAAGTTTTTATACTCTAAATATGATGCGAGATTTTCATACATTTTCTCTTTTTTTAACTCAGCTTAGCAACCCTCCCTGATGTTTGTTTGGCCCCATCGAGGAAGTTATTTCGCTTGCTGCCCATCCCTCTTCCGCTTTTCTCTTTGTTACCAACCATTTCTGAAATCCGCTACATCCAGTACGCGGTCGTTTCTGAGATTGTGTTATTTGGCGTCTGTCCTACATTAAAAATGTCACTCCTTGTTGGAAGTGCACTTCTATACACTAGGTAATAAAATATCTCGTGAATAATTATCCACAATTTATATAAAAATCAATAGTTGCGATTAAATCTGGACCCAACTGCGTACAAGTAAGAACAAATAAGGGAGTGGTACATTTTTGTGTACTGTCTCTAGTAATTTCTAATGTTTACATCGAGAAAGCCATCGATAATATCAATGAGTGGGTGTTCAGGAGTGAGTATCCTCAGGGAAAAAATTAGTATGCCGTGATTTGCCGATGACATAGCGTTATAGCAGAGACAGAGGAGGATTTGAAGAACATTCTAGTATCCAAGGAAAGGACAATGTCCAGATATCAGCTGCGAGCCATTAAGAAGAAACCAAAGATATAAGAACGCAGCAGGAGAGAAGACTCCAATACCAATGTTATACGAACAATAAAACAAAACCCTGATGAAGTGTAAGAGTACTGTTACCTGGGAAGCCGAGTAACCAGCGACGGACGAGGTAAGAAAGAAATTGTCAATAGAATAGCCCTGGGGAAGAGGGCTTTCAACCAAATGAATAATCTAATTACAGCTGGAAATACAACCTTAGAAGTGAAGAAACAATTCGTCAAAACTTACATCTGGAACATGTTTCCTCATGGAAATGACGTATGGACACAGCAGAAAAGTTAAAAGTGGAAGCATTTGAATGATGAAGTTTTAGTGGATCGAACGAGTGAGTAACGAGGAAGTCCTAAAAAGACTGAGAGAAAAGGGAGGCATTCTAAAAACCCTAATAAGAAGACGGGGCAACTTAATCGGTCACATCATAAGACATAATGGCCTAATGAAGACAAGAACATATGAAAGGGAAGAATGGTGAAGGAAGGCTTCGTATGAGGTATATATAATAAATGATTAAGGGCGTAAAAGAGAAGAAATACGCAAATATGAGGATATTTGCTGATTAGAGAATTGAGTAGAGTTGCGTCAAACTGATCTGAGGATTATTGACGGGTGATGATAATAATGAGTCCATAAAGTCACCCTAACGGAATTTACTTGCCAGTAGAATCGAGTTTTGTCAACACAAGTTTTGGTGCCATGGAATTAATCTGCATATATTTTGGGATCGCGTGATCGACAAACTAGAGCGTCAAACTAGCATTTTATATTAATTTGTCGGTCTCTTCCAAGAATCATTCCCTCGTGATACTCCACAGCCTTACCTTCTGGTGTAATCAGAAAACTGAATAGATAATTCTATAACGCATTGCGTGATCTCTACTCCTAAATGACTTCTGCGAGCTCATCATGGGAAATAAAACTCCTTTTGTCGAGCAGAGGTAAGAATGTTGTACGGACTGAAGTTACCCCTGTCTGCCTTTATGCCAGACCACTGTAATTTGCATGGATTTTCCATTGTAATGAGTTACTCATTCCAAGATGAATTCAAAGGACAATGATATCAGGGATGCCCCACCACCATGCCAACTGGTGTCAGCTGGTTATAATTCCCTGAAAACATGATACATATCTAGTCAATATTCATTGGTTGATCACCATCCTTTCACATCACTTTATAGGCTTTTAGTTCGTCTGTATCTTTTTTGGTATATTTTAGGAAAGTAACAGATAGAATTTCTTTCTTTGACATAACTTGACCATCACGGTTGAGTTAATACGACGTTATCAACTCGTATAAGGATCGAATTTACGTAACTTTCTAAAGTATTTCTACCTATCCAACATTCGACCTTCCCATTCTTAAGGATAAAATATTTTTCTATTTTTATCAAGTATCGATCTCATTCCGGATCGTCTCTTCTAAGCATAAGTCTCCAAAAGCTCCATGTTCGAGCTGCGTCAAGAGCACAAAGTCTCCCTAACACCTACATTTAATGTGTTTTTGGAGGAAATATATAAAATACAACATAACAATATATAAAATTTCTTTTGTTTCAGAATGTGACTGGGTATACCAGGAGCACCTATGCAAGAGAAGGGGGTCCAGGGGCGGCAAGAGCAAAGGAGGGCCGGCAGGCAGCAAGGACGATGGAGAGAAGACAGGGAGGGACGAAGGTAATTCGAGAAATGACTCCATCGATTCTAAAAGAATTCCAGACGTCATTTTGTCACGAGAAGGACCCCATAAAAAGGGGCCCTTTCATTTATTGCTAATATAAATGACTTACATGCCGTTCTCCCGTAAATGTAATCCATTTTTTTCAGAAGTAAATTTGAATGAGCAATTATTGCATCCCTTTTTGTAATTAACATCACGGAAAAAAATTTTTGGGTATTAGAGCAAAACCTAAAGTGAATAAGGCTAAACGTTTCCCAGCATGGGAGTTGACTGCCATCTTATTCCCAGGGTTTACGTCAATTACCTGTGAGAGCACACATAAAACTGCAAAATTCATCATTCATCTTCACGCCATACACCTAAAGGAATATTCCCTATTATAGGTATTTTTTCACTTGGAAGATGGAAATTAATATGAAAAGATACTGATAGAATCTCAGAAAGACTGGAATAGTTTAAATATGAACTATCTATTATTGTAATTTCGAAGCTTCTTCTCGATCCAACATAAACTTGATCTGCAAGTTGCAACAACATGGAATAAGAGAAGTATCAAAGTGAAAAGGGATCACAAATGTATACGCATGCACGATCATTCCGTAATGTATAAAATAGGGCTCTCTTTGCTCTTAACCCAATTTGTATGAAATTAGAAAAAGTTATTATTCTTTCTATGATTTTCATAATTTCGCTGTTCATCAATTTATGGACACTATTATCACTATATATATAAAACTTTAAAATGTAATAAAGGAATGTAAAAAGAAAAATATTTCAATTGGAATTGATTGATACAATTTTTCATGGATGCTGATAAACTAGTTTCAAATACGAAGTAATTTTTAAATGTTTTTTTTCACATTTTTACCGTTACGTGTACCTACTTTAATTAGATTAAATGAGCATCACAGAACCCTCTCTATTCCGCCGTAACAATTGAATTTCTCTTCGTTCGAGTATCAATTAAACACGTAAATATTCCAATTACCGACATGGCGCATTTCACACCCGTCTATTTCAACGCCGCACTAAAATTTATTTCTGTGCAGCTAGAACCTGAGCATAGCAGTAAAATAGATGCAAATAATTAAATATCGTTGCATACAAGTACCACATGATAACGCATTAATTTCAACATATCATTTCCACTTTCCAGCGTGTTCTGTATGGCGGTATTAGAGTAGGTACTAATATGATCCCTATCTCGCTACGGGTCCGCCTACCTCAATTTTCCGGAAAGGAGAAGCAAAAAAGTTAGACGAAAAATACTCACAAAAAATGGATGAAGCTCCTGCTCGCCATTCCGCTCCCTCGGTGTGCAAGCCCTTTCCCTCTCGCGCCGTTATTTCGCCCCGCTAGCGTTCGCGAGCACAAAAAAATGGCCGACATAAAAACGGACGGTATGATATCCCAGAAGGTCTATTCTGTGTCAGTCTCTCGATATAAGTATCATACATGTTAATGTGCTCAAAAGGTTGAGCGGTCATTCATCCTCTCACCTGGAGTCACGGGTTTTGCCACGGCACCCTCTTTGCCCCACGCTGACCCAGCCAAACGACCACACGGTCATCGGCGAAAGCAGTGAGTGGGCAACTAAAGCTCCAAGCAGGCTCGCGCTTCCTCCATTGGTCATTTTTTCGATGATTAACACCAAGAAGGGCAGGTGGATTGTTTACCTCCGTTTACATCACGAGCACTCACCGAGAGAGCGGCATTGCTTATAAAGAAGGATGTTCACGCATATAAACAGATTCCCTTAGGATTGATATCAAGTGTACTACGTTTAAAAATTTACAAGCCGTAGTGCAATTGCAAGTAATGTACCTACTTATATACAATACCATCAACACTTCAGTTGATGCCTTGAGATTTCCCTGGCTTTCTCTCTAGCAGCGGATAGTAGGGTAAAAGTTAGATTTGTACGTTATAGGCTTAGCCAAAAAGTTCATAAATTGGGTAGAAACACCGGTCTTCGTGAACGTCATATCTACGTTTTTTTCATGACAACTTACAAAGAAAATGACACGAAAATTTTAACAACGGACTTTTTTCTAATGTGAGAAGGATTTTTGCTTCGTGTACTTTTTTTATTGTGCATGTAACTATCGATTATATAAATATATAACATAGTTAATTATAGTTACTCTATAATACGAAGTGAGATGCTTATTGAAACATAAAATGCAGTAAAGCAGAGAAATACTCCTACAATACCTTTCCTTCTACAGTTTTTGCATAAAACTTACAACTCCTTTGTAGTTATAGCATTAAAGTATTTTTAAATTTCTTATACTATAAATGACACCTCACCATCGTAACTGGAACATTATTTTAGATTAAGCTAACATCTTTTGTCCTTCAATATTTCAGAACAATAGATTATTTTTCGGATACATTATTGATACAATTACGTAAAGGGAAATACAGCCATTAAATATAACCATTGAGTGAGCCCTTGTATGCGACATCCCAGAATATGGAGAAACATATCGCAGCCATTTGTCTCACGGCGATATCTCTCCTGAGGTCTCCTTTCCGTGCCCTCTCGGAAAAGGATTATCCCCCGGAGGACACTCACCGATTAAAGTAGGGTATAAATGCATCCTTTAGGCCCAAAACACAGCTGTCTTTTGCAAAAAATATCACCTTTCTAGGGTTCGCGGGGGAGAAATATAAAAAAATGCATACATTTCAAAAGGATTCCAATATTAGCCCGGGAACCTTCCTTTCTCTCCCCCATCCTCCTTGTTCTCGTAGGTTGGTCCCTTTCTAAAAAAAACCTTTCGGGATAAATCCGGGGGAAGAATATCCCACATCCCAAACATCCCTGGAAATCGGTAATAACCAAAGATTGATTTTCTTCAGCGGAGAAAGGGGGGCGACGGAAGAGAGTGGTTTGCGGGTAAGGTTACGAAAAAAATGCCAGGAGGAAGATTTAAGAAGTGAGGGAAAAAGGTTTGATACTAACAAGGGATAAAAGAAGGGAAGTTAAGGAAAATGTAAAAAAGGGCATGAAGACAAGGGTTTGAAAACAAGGGGGAGAAAAGTAATGGTTAAATTGAAAAGAATAGGATATAAAATTGGAAAAAATAGATTGAATACATATATACGAATAATAGATGGGAGGAGAAACACTGGTGACACTTAAGGACGTGACAAGGGCAACGGTCTAAATGTAAAGTCTGTCTATAATAAAGTCTGTCCAAATAAATGCTCTCAATATCAATGCCATGAATACTGCCCTTAATAAAAAATCTCAACACCTAAAGCAATTATCAATATTCCATAAATAGTAATAATGAAATGAAGCTCTTTGTACTGTATAAATGATTATGGTTATTTTCACTATTATAGTCCACCACCTCACTAACAGCTAAATAGAAAAAGACTCCGAATAAAGTCATGATACCCTTAATATATCTATATATTTACATGCATGTAAATACCCAGAAGAACGAAATCAGTTTTCAGTAACTAGGAATAGGAGCACGGTAAAAGGACAAGTATTCAAACAGCATCGATTGTAATATACACTTATTATTAAGAAATTTTAGTAGGGTAAGAAGAATAAATTTAATTTAAAATTGAACCATAAAAAATTCCCGAAAGTTCTAGAAAACAAGGATTTGTGTATTGTTACGAAAATTAGGTCGACCACGGTTCAAAGTTGAGGTTTTTTGGAAAATCATCAAAGGTAGTAAAAACGTGAAGGCAAATTTTAAACTGATGAAGCAGATTGGCAATGCAAAGGTGATGAAGAAAAGTAATTTTCACCACTTTTACACCACTTTTTAATATTAGGAATACTGAAAAAGTGGTGTAAAGGAGAAGGAAGCGGGAGAAAAGAAAATAGAGAAGATCTATAAAGAGAGGAAAAACTAAAAGCCGTCTACGGTAATAATTGTTGAATACTCAGATTCGTCATATTAAACTTCGAAAGTCTCATATGATACAGAAAACTAATCTAATAATGGTGGTAACGGCTCTTCACCAAAGCTCTCAAGGGTAGCCGGAAATTGTCAGAAGGCATGATGAGTCGCGAAATATTCGCATGCATTTCTTCGTTTTTCTCCGCAGCGCGGTCGAATAAGAATTTCCCCGTGGAACATTCCCCCATTTCCCTCCCGCCTAATATTACCGATCTGATGAATTCCCGGTTCGATGGATCCGTTCCCATAATTATAACGCCATCCCCGTTTCACGAATTCCGTTCGCGGTTCGTTCCCGTCATTCCCACTCCAACCTTCCCTCCCAATAAATTTTCCGCTCCATCTATTCTGACCTTCTTTCCCTCTCTTCTCTCCCCTCTCCCTACCCCCCCACCTACGACTCCTCTCCCCACCACCCATCCCCCCCCCCCACCACTCCCTATGACGCCATTTCTACTCCCACGAAACTCCCCACGCTTGACTCGCCCGCCATCTCCGATAAAATCCCTTTTTAATAAAATTCCTCGAAATCCGGCCTCATTACCATGGGACGCGGCCCAGGGTTTAATAACCGAATGGCTAAAAAGAGTTGGGCAGCTTGACATTTGTAACGGCGGATACGGGTGAAGAATCACGGGAGTTCGCCGCCCCGAACTTTTTAGCCGACCCTCGAAATGGAATTTCTCTCCAGTCACCACGCCAATCCACTCTGATTCTTAGAATAAAATCACTAGCATTTATGGATCAGTATTTTTATACGTGTTCTGAAATACTCGCACACATTGAAGATCCCTACATTACATCACACGATAAATAAGCAAAATAAATATATATTATTGAAATGTCTACATACTTCAGATTTCTCATGTTTCTTAGCTCGTTATTACGTGCTGTGGCCTGATGGGTAATTATATGCTTCCCTTTCCAACTTTTTTTCATCAATGAGTACGGTGTGAGTCATAGTTCGAAAACGTTTACGAATTTTAAAGGGAATTCGACAAAGAATAGTGAGTATATGGGGTGAAGAATTTATCTACAATATACATCTTCTTATAAATCATACCGCCGAAACGATAATCTAATATCTCAATGGCAATGATTACACTAATAACATTCCTTAATCAACAAACAATTATTATTTAAAATGTTTTAATCAGTTACCTTCTACTTACTGAACACAGCCGATATCCTTGATAATTTTAATTAAAATCAGATGAAGCGTAGTAGAAAATGATTCGGGTTGCTGATATAAATGGTGTGGAACAGCGACTCATTGTAGCTGGTGCCAGCTGTTTGCTGTCTCAAAAGATAGCTTAAAAAATCTTTCAAATGGAACTAATGGAAGATAATTAATGTTCAAATCCAAAATAATAGGATTAAACAAATATATACATCTACTAAGACGTATTTATAGAGCCTATTCTAAAAAAGTGTAGCCATTCCTCCAGCAATTTGTTCGCGAAATTTGTTGCAAATAATTTACTAAATCCATCATTTTCGTATTTTACTGTTTAACAATATTTTCTATGGTCTATTGCAGCAGGATGCCTCTTGGCCAGCCCTGGACATCCCGGTGTCTACCCTCCTAACAGACAGTGCAAATACCTCGTGACTACGTCTTCAATAAGGACACGGGTCAACCTCACCTTCATCAGCTTACAACTGCCATATAAGTAAGTGAATAAAGTGACAATACGATAACTGCCAACTTCCATTATTCTAGCTTCAGTTGCTGATGATTGACGAAGGGCACAAGAAGTTTACGAAGTCAGACCCAGTATTTAAACTAGTCAAGTGTTCTCAAGCTTCAAACATAAGGCATTCTTGACAATTGTATTTAACCTCACATCAGCTAATTTTTGTCACAGTTCAAAAAATTATTAATAATATAAATATTCCCAATTAATAAGATTACGCAATTTATGCCATATATGTTTCTTACATATACTGTGCATGAGCCTGCGTGGTCCCGTGACTTTACGGATATCCTAAGTAGATACACTATCTGTATTACGAGTGTGTGGTGACAAATGCCTATATTGCAGGAAACTCCTCATCTTTAGTTATCTTGGGCATGGTATTAAATTAATTAATTGTAATGCCCACATGTAATTTCGTGGCCAGACGTCAGTTTGCGGTATAGAGATCATCGGGTGTCGGGTGGCCAGAGCTGATAACTACAGAGTTTTTCCACCACTGTAGGATGTTCCTCCGGGAATCCGTATAGGTGAGGTGGATGTCGATAGATGTATTCGAGAACGGCCTGATTGAGCTTCAGATTGACGATGAATGGGAATTCGGGAAAGGACTGGTTTCCTACCCTTCACCGATCATGGATCATTAAAAATTCAGACAAGTTAGCGTACTTCAGGAGTGCCTCGATGAGTTGAGTTTTGAAATGATTCATCAATGCTAAAATTTTATGACGGTGAAATTTTTATGCTCGGCATCAGAAGAGGACTCCGAGAATTCAGCGGAAGGACTCTTTCGTGACATAGTCTTCCGGTGCCGTCAACGTTATCACCGGAGTCACTTTCACTACATCACATACAGTTCTTCCGTCTCGAAGATCTTGCCTGTCTGCTACTTAATTAATTCTTTTTAAGTAGCAACATCATTAGGTATTAAGGTATTGCAACTGTTAGATTATATCGATCTATATATACTCTAAGCTTTATTCTAAGGCTAATGACAACACCCACGCCAGAGGCTGAATTTGAAACATTGATCTTTTGGCTACCAAACAATCCGGACTCGCTACCACAGCCGGAATTATCTATGGACTAAAATTCGGGCCACACCCCCAATTCATTTAACATCCTAAAAATTTAATTTCGATTCCATAAAGTAAAAAACAAGGTTTTTCCATTTGTCTTTTAACTTAGCACTATACTTCCTCTTTTCACTTAACACTGTACTTCCACTGCAATCATGTAATGCTTTCTTGATATGCATGAAGGTGAGCGTTGGTCAACCTACCTCATCCACGAACCAGGACATTTAAAGAAAGTAAAACTAGATTGACTGCTGTCAGAGTGAGTATTGATTGAATCTGTTCTGAGTCATGTTAAAAATGTAGGCAAAAAAGAAATATATGACCGAAGAAAAGATCCGCTAAGAGTACAAAATCCTGGCTATGAACTTCAGAGAAAGTATCAACCAACATATATAAAGGAGGAATTGGGAAGGTATATTTCTACCACCCTTTAAATCGAATCTTTTCCTTCATAAGTTTAATTCGAAATAAATAAATACTAGGGATGTGCGAGTAGCACTTTTTGACCTCGAGTCGAGTATCGAGTCGAGTTGTAAAGTACTCGCGAGTATCGAGTCGAGTCGAGTCGAGTTTGTACATTATTGTACATGAGTGAAGAGACCCAGTTCTTACTGAAGTCATCGCATTTAAGTTAGCCAGGAATCTGACTATCAAATGGCAGGTCTACCTACCTAATGCATAGTTATAAACAGTCAAATTAATATTGCACGTAGCGCAAGCCAAAAGACATAATGGAAATTTTCCGGTAGCTCTCGAAATAAGAAAATTACCTTCATTCCTAGGATTACTCAAAAATGTGTAAATTAGCTTGCAGTACGGTACCTAGAGTGTACTTAGGCATAATATGAGGCATATATGAGTGACATGCCCTATTAACTTTAAAGTAAGCCAGGAGGCAAAATATTTTTTCTGAAGGAATACATAAGCCTAATTAGAAGAGCAAATTCCTTGTATTTCGCATTCCTATGTATTTCTTTTCAGAGCTAAACGCTTTCTCAGTGATGTCGTGTATGCCGGGGTTAGTCCAACAGTACAGTGAATTTCATACAATATGCCTTATTTGTGCAGTAAATATTTGATAAGCTCGCGCCTCAAATTTATGATTGGCCGTTAATTACATAGTTAGTTTTTTAACATATACTTTTCTTCCTCTTCCAATTAATGGCACCATCTCTTCAAAATCGGTGATTTCTGCCTAAACTAGATAGAACATAGATTCATAAAAATGACCTGTGTCAATCACCCCCATTTGCACGATGCATGAACACCCAATATCATCACGGGTTATTTCCAATATTCATTAATGCAAGTTAATAATGTTTGAACAAACAATTTTCATTCACGGATGAATGTGAGCATGTATATGAATTTTGTATAGAGTCCTGTGGATTAAAGTTTTCGATGTCTAAGGAAATATATTTGAACAAAAAATTATTATAGATAATTATCTATAGAAATTTATAATTATCTATCTTAAGATATGACTAGGAACTTGAAATTAATGATGTAATTAATAATCCTAAATAGGAAATAAAAAAATGGAATAGTAAAACTTATAAGTTTTTTACGATACCTATATCATTCGTAATGCCCTTATAATGGGATGCCTACCATCTGTTACAAAATTTCCTTCACCCGTGAGTTTGAAGACCAATATCTCCAAGATGGCTAAAGCGATTCTAAAATAAAGTATATGAAATTAAAGCTTGTTTATTTCTACGTTTACTGGTAGTATTAAAATATTTTTACAATTTTTTTAACTGAAGTACGTGTTTAAGAACGGATTTTTAGCGAATTTTTTTTTGATACCGGATGGATCCATCGAATTCGCGCATCGTAAGAACAACACAGATCGAGATATCAAACTTCCTTTTCACACATTGTAGCTAAGGGCTTTGTTAATAGTTATACGAAGTTTCATACTATTACGTTCATCAATATTTTTGTTATTGATGAATTTGTCAGACTGCGTTATTTTCCGTCCCGCACGCTTTCCGTTCCGGAAATCACCGTTTGGACCTTTCTCTTGCTCTCGAGTCATTAATATGAATCCACTTATGAAATCTCAGTAGAATTCGTTGATTATTTGATATCGATATGTATTTATTTTCGGCTATAAAAGCACGCTCAAATGTCCAGAGCATGCCTGGAAAGGTAGCGCGCGCGTGGAATCATTTGCTGCAAGCAGATCGCCTATCGCTGTGAATGAGTCATGAGGACTCGACAATAGCGGAAAAAAGTATCGCCTTTAAGAATGCAAGTCAGTCTCATTTTAAGAACTGACGGTATCTTTGGAAGCATACCGTCACTATGCCTCCTCGCGCAA
Source organism: Platycnemis pennipes (assembly GCA_933228895.1). Lineage (NCBI taxonomy): Eukaryota > Metazoa > Arthropoda > Insecta > Odonata > Platycnemididae > Platycnemis > Platycnemis pennipes. The sequence continues at coordinate 17,895,551 of OW121853.1, forward strand.
AGATTTTGGAGACGGAGTTGAAGATAATTTAAAATGCAATTTGTTTCTTTCGTCGAGAAGCCGAGAAATGTGGGGACAAAACCTCTTATCGCTGATTTTATTTTGGTGAATACTGCAACGTATAAACTTTTATTCAAGCATAGGCAAGGATATTTTTCCTGTGCATAGTAGAGAAATTTTCTCGCGTGGTGTTTGGTGCGCGCGGTACCTACGGTAGCTTACAACTTGACAACCTCGAGCAGCTTATCTCTCCTGGCCAAAAGTCCTGTCGCGTGGAGCTCGCTTTCCGAAATAAATATGTACACGTTGAAAGCATATCTAATTCTCCCAATTTGTTAAGTCATTTTACACGTTCTTAGTTTTCAAACACGAAGAATACCATCAAATCGAATTAAATTTCCGACTTCCGCATGCTGAGATAGCGCATTTTTAAATATTATTCGTTACGTAATTAGTAACTGAGTAATCTATTTTAAACTTTATTTAGTCTAAGATAAATATATGTTCCATAGTCTAAGATAAATATATGTTCCATATGCGAAGAAAAGAGAAGTGGCTTTTCATGTGTATCTTCAAGTGGGCGTCAAACTTGCTTCCCGCGACTTGAATAATATCCGGCGTTTTTATCTGTCTCAGTCGAAAAATTAATTAATATAACAAGCTAAAAATATATTTTTGACATTATTAAACGTATAAATAAACGAGATTTAGTTCGATTTACTTCATTTTAAAATTGAACTAATCATTTTTGTGATCTAAACCTTCAAACTCAGGGGATGGAATTTTACAACGGACATTAGGTGCTTTGAGCTCGAATATGGTCCCCCACCCCAGACTTTTTCCGCGAATATTTCGGCCAAAAAGGGGGGGCTAGCTATATTCGGAGGAATACGGTACATATGCGGTTTCATGGACCGTGTAACCACCGATTCATCCATTCGTTCACGCAAACGTACGTGAATCCGTTCACGTAAACGTACATGAAACCATTCACGCAAATGTAAATGAACGTACGTAAGTACATGTTCGTACGTGTTATCTGCCGTGTAACCAGAGATTTACTCGATTTTGATGATCCGGTCGGCAGATTTCTGAACCTATTGGCCTTGGCGGCTCCGTCGACAAAAACTACTCGACTCGACTCGACTTTCGTAAAAATACTCGAGTGCTCGAGTCGAGTACCAACTACTCGACTCGACTCGAATTTTTGAGTACTCGCACATCCCTAATAAATACCATTTTCGTTCACATACAATCGTTTTCTTTTAAAGCCTATTCATCAGTAAAGACGTCATGCCCTCTCAGCCAAATTGAATCCAAATTATTCGCAAAAAAGGTAGGTATATATTCAATGGAAGCTACAGCCAGGGTCATTTGCGCTATTAAGAGTAGGTGAGTAATTTGGTATTTAAGGAAATTTTCAAATTTGGATTTGGTATTTAAAGGAATTTTCAAATAACGGAGAAAAAATGGGTGAAATCGGTATTCTTTACAAAGAGAGTCAGTAGTCTTGGTTTAACGTCGTGACCGAGATCGGAGCACTAAACATCAATTAATTTCCAAATCGCTCTCAAGAAGGGACCGTAGTGTGACCGAAAAATCTGTTTTGCCTCCAGGATTTGAACCCGGGCCTTTGGAATGGGAAGTCACTTTAGCCGCCTCACCAAAAGGTGATCTAATTTACAACATGGTACAAAAAGTTTAGTCAAAATTATAGTATTGGGCTAACATTTTAGCATAAAAGTGCGTATTAGAATCATTGAACAAATATTTTGTACATAAAGTGCAACTGGGAGTAGAAGCTTAAACCAATATAATGGTAAGGTACAAAAAGGATAGATACAAAAAAGAAATGATTTTTTCAGCTTCAACCTCTCGAAATGGCATTTTCCACTGAAAGAATCATCTTCTTCAGCTCACGCTTGTAGCAAGCTTGTACTATGTTCTACACCCATTTAAACATGTACTTTCTCTCCACCATTTTTTCGAACTTCCAAATCCCCCTTTTTCCATTCGGGATGTCATCTTTACATGCCTTTACAATGCTATCGTTGCCTATCCTGTCTACATGACTATTTTGCTTTCTTCTTCTATTTATCACCTATTCTTCATTTGTTTCTATTTTACAATTTCTATATATTTTCACTCATTTCTCTGTCTGTTAACATTTGCTCTTTAATTTTTCTTAATATTTCATTTCTGAAGCTCTCATCTGTTGTTTTGTTTTTAATGTTTCATTCTCTACTTCTGCTGGCTATGTAATTAGTTTTCTTATTAGTGACGTACAAATTTTTTGTCTTTTTTCCCTGTATTAAATGTTCATTGTTCCATAAGCTATGCGTTAAATAGCCAGAAATTCAATTTGCTCTGTCTATTCGGTTTTTAGTTTCAAATCGGAACATTCCATTGCTTTGTCTCTTTGTCCCTTTGTCACCATTGTCCCTAAACACTTTGTCATTGCCTGTTCTACTAACTTGTTATCTACTGCTAACTTACATCTTAACGGAAACGAAGATATAGCCATACATTTTGTTTTTCCAGTGGATACTGGTGGTCAGTGGTTATTTCAGTGGATTTTCGAGTCCTTGCTTTTCCCACCTTTTATGATATTGAATCAGGAGGTTTTGTAGATCGTCTTTATTCTCTACTATCAATACTGCATCGTCCACGAAGCGCATAACATTTATTCTAAGATCACTCATTCTGTATCCATTCATCTGTTTTGTTGTTTCTATCATGCCATTAAATTAAACACCGAAGAAATAATAAAATCTTCCTGCCTAATTTCTTTTTTTAAATTTATATATCTTCATAGCGTTTCTTGATCTTTGAATTTTGTTTAATTTCGTGTATAGATTACGTATATTAGCTTTATTAATTTCTAGCATATTTCTGCTTCCTTAAACACTCATATTATACCACTCATTCGTATGTTTTCAATCGCATTTTGTACATACACGAAGAACATGTATTTGTAAATATTGAATTGGAGCGATATGTCTGATATTTTTATTATAAATATTTCGCCATTGCTTCATCGCCCGCTTCTAAATCCTTGTTGGTATCATTCCATTTTATTGCATTCTCTAATAAGTTGGTACCTTTTTTCTAACAATTTTTCTTTATTTAGGAGATTAATGCCTCGGAGGATGTAAGGGTTTTTCCTTTCGCCTTTTTTGAAAAATGGGATTAAAATACCTGTTTTCATTCTTTTGGTATTTCCTCATAAGTATTGATTGGTCAATTTTGTTCATCATTTTCCAAAATTTCTTATGCAATGGGTACCACGGAAATTATGATAATCCTAAAACAATATTCAACATTTTTCATGAAAGCACTTTCAAATATGAAAAATGAGTTACATTTAAATGTTAAATTCGGACATTGATTAACACTTTAAAGATAGATATCACGTACAGTTGAACTAATACACGACATTTAGGCGTCAGCAGATTTCCAGATAGTAGCGTCCATCATTTGGGAATTGATTTCAATTTGCCGGAATTGATACTCACATAATGAATTGTAGATGCTTTACGAAGCGTGTTTGAGGGAGAATTCACTCTGATTGGCTCGCATTAAACGGAACGGGATTGATACAGTATTATTACGAGAAAAAATATTTTCATTTCGTGGGAGGGGGCTCTGCTACACGCCATTTAATCATTCTGACAGATATTTTAAAATTCTCTTATCTTCAGCATCATCAAAATCCCAATGGATCGTTCTAATATTCATTTAAATATTAGATCATTCGATATCTTCATTCGGGAATATTGGTCCAAGTGGTAGTCGCAAATACGTAGGCATTACACCGAGACCATTCTATAACATCGATAATACTGAAATATCCAAACATATCGCACCTTTCTTTAGGGAAATAATACATTATATTTTCTCTGAAAAGTTATCGCAAGTAACTACAATTTTTATTCGGGAGGACAATTCAAAAATGCTTTCGCCCAAACCTCAACAAATAAAATGACAAGCATGAGATATGTTATAATCGCATTTTGTTTACATTACTGAAATATAGTAAATAAAATTGGTGTATTAGATCCCTTTTAATGTATATCCAGGACGAACATATTCTGAATTATTCTCAAACAACTAACACTAAATAAGATAGTTAATGCTTAATTTTGGCTAGCGTATGATGATTTTCACTATCATCATTGAATGCTTACTTATTGGGTCGCAGAAATAAATAATATTGCAAATATGTTTCTTAAACTATAACATTCATTAATTTTGTTTTGCAACACAAACTTTTAAACAATTACAAAAATATTTGGCTTTTGCCAAAAATAACATTGGTCTTTGTAGTTTAAAGGCAAATAAAAAAATTTCTGGAGGCAATTAGCGACCAACTTTCAGATACAGATAGAGATCAAGGGGAGGATCAAGTTTATTTGATGAGAAGAGTACTGGCTTTCCAATCCAAAGGTCCGGGTTCGAATTCCCGCTGCGTGAGGCATGATATACTGACCCGTCCTTAAGCATGTGGAGACCACTTAAATTTCAGGACGGTGTCATTCGATTTGGACGTTAAACCGTGGTCCTCTTTGCTTATTTCGTTAATAGTAGGGTAATGCCGAGGCCAAATCCATCATCACCCTTCCTTCATCATCTAGCCTCACCTGAATCACTATTCATCATCATCGGTCAACAACCCTGGATTGGTTTGACGCACTTTCCACTCGATTCTTCTATCGGCCAACCTCTTAATATTTACGTAACTCCTCTCTTTTACATCCTTCACAACATGCTCCATATACCTCATACGAGGCCTGCCTTTTCCATTCTTCCCGTTCACTTTTCCCTCGACGATTGTCTCCATCAGGCCAACATGTCTTAAAATGTGGCCTAATAAGTTGTCCTGTTTTCTTTTTAAGGTTTTCAGTAGACATCTCTCCTCTCCTACACGTCTTAACAGTTATTCGTTTATCACTCGATCGATCATTTTATCTTCATCATTCTTCGGTAGCACCACATTTAAAATTCTTCCAGCCTGGACTTCCTTGCTGCTGTTATTCTCTATACTTCGCTGTCATATAATAGAATGCTCCAGATGCATATTCTAATGAACATTTTTCTCATTTCCACGCTTGTATTTGCAGCTGTAAGCAGAATCATCTTCTGGAAAAATTCCCTTTTCGCTTGGGCAATTCTACTGGCAATTTCTCTTTTACTTCGGCCATCGGTGGTGACTCGGCTTCCCAGGAAACAGAACTCTTCCACCTCCTCGATTTTTTGTTTTCCTAGTTTAAAAATGGCCCTGGATTCTTTTCTGTACTCCTGCATTGGCCCTGGATTCTTTTCCTGGATTCTGTATACCAATACCTTAGTTTTTTATTGATCTTCAGATGATATCTGGTCATTGTTCTTTCCATATTTCCTAGTGTCTTCTTTAAATCTCCTTCTGTTTCTGCCATCACTGCTATGTCATCGGCGAATCGTAGCATGCTGATTTTCTCCCCGTGGATATTCACTCCCGGACACTTTTCTTTGGCTTCTTGAATGGCTTTCCCGGTGTAGACATTGAATAACACGGGAGACAGTGCACATCCTTGCCTCACTCCTTTCTTTATGCCTGCTTCTGTACTGCTGGGTCCTGTTTTGATATTGGCCACCTGGTTTTTATACAAGCTGTGGATAACTCTTCGGTCATTTACTCCAATTTCTTTCAGGACCTTAAGCACTCAAGTCCACGTTGTCAAATGCCTTCTCCAAATCTACAAATGTAAAAACGTCAGTAGATTCTTCTCTATAAGTAGCCTGAGGGCTAAAACCGCTTTCTTGTGCCCTTGTTTTTTCTGGACCCGAATTGGTCGTCATCCAGGAACTCCTCCGCTTTTCGCCCTATTCTTATATAGATGATTCTGGTCAATATCTTCGAGGCATGTGTCGCCAGACTTTTGGTCCTAAAATGTTCACAGTTCTCAGCCCTCTTCTGTTTGGCAATAGGGATGATGATGTTCTTCTCAAGGTCCGTGGGTATCTATCCTGTAGAGTACATGCCGCATATGGTTTTGTACAGCTGAGTTAATAGCTCTCCGGCGTTTTTTATTAGTTCGGCAGGAATATCATTTATTCCCGAAACCTTATTTATCCTCAGATCCCTTACAGCTGCGTCAGATTCTGATCTTAAGATTGGGGCTCCCAAATTATCCTTATCGACTTCATTTTCCTCTTCAATTACTTCCGCTCTAAGATAGCTTCCACTGTACAACTCTTACAAGTATTCCTTCCATCTCTTCACTTTATCCTCATGTTCAATTAAGAGTTATCCATTCTTGTCCCTGATGCTGTTACCTGTTGCAGCTAGTTCATTGAAGTGATTTCTCACCATCCAGTAGGCAACTTCCGCATTTCCATTTGCGAGGTTGCTTTGTACATCATCGCATAGATTCTTCGTCCACATTTCCCTTGCTTTTCTCGCTTTACGGTTTATTTCATTCCTGATTCTTTTGTAGCGAAGTTGCCCTTCTTCAGTTTCCACATTTTTATATTTTCTTCTCTCTCCAATCAATTTTAAGACTTCTTTTGTAAACCACGGCTTCTTCATGACAACTTTTCTTCTCCGCAGTGCTTCTTTTGCTGCTTCCTTTAGCCCAAATTTGATGTTCTCCCATCTCTTTTCCACTGATTTTGCAGTCAAATTATCTTCTATTTAGTTTTCCACTGCCTTCTGAAAGGCCATCCGTTGTTGAGGTTCCTTTGGTTTCTCTACTTGCCATACATTCTTCATTCATTTCTTGAGTTTTAAGTGGCATTTAATCATCACCAAGTTGTGGTTACTGTCGATATCTGCACCCGGGTAACTTTTGCAGTTCTTCACCTGGTTTCTGAGCCTCTGCTTCACTAAAATGTAGTCAATTTGAAATCTTCTTCTGTCTCCGGGCATTTTCCATGCATATCTTACCCGTTGGTGGTTTTTAAACAATGTGTTTGCCACTCCCAACTTGTGTTGTGTGCAGAAATCTATAAGTCTTTCTCCTCTCTCATTTCAATTTCCCAACCAATATTTTCCTGTTATTCTTCCATCTTTACCTTCGCCAACGACAGCGTTCCAATCTCCTAAAATATTTAATTTTTCTCCTCCTTTTACGTGCTTTATTACTTCCGTGATATCCTCATGGACGTCTTCCACTTCTTCATCTTCTTAGTCCAACGTAGGCGTATAAACTTGTACCACAATGGTATTTGTAGGCTTGGTCTCAATCTTCACCATTATAATCCTCTCACTGTACTTCAGGAAGCTCTTCACGAGTAGTCCTGCACCCTTACTGAGCATTTTTCCTACTCCAGCGTTACCATTCAGTGATCCAGTGTGAATAATTCTGTAAATTCCTCTCCAGCATTCTCCTTCTTCGGGCCATCTCATTTCACTGATTCCTAATATGTCGAGGTCCATTCTTCGCATTTCCACCTTAAGGTTCTCCACTATCCCGCATGTCCGAAGTGATCGCACGTTCCTATTCTAAAATGTCTATCACACTTGATTGATGTACTCTCTCGGGTAGTCCCCGCCCAGAGATCCGAATTGGGGACTATTTACCTCCAGAATATTTTACTCAAGAGGGTTCCATTAGGTCATGATAAGAAAGAAAGGAGTGGAGTAGCTGCGACTCCTCGGGATAATAATGTGGTGATTTCCCCTTGCCTTCCACATTGCAGTACTACAGCCGTTAAAGTAAATGTTACCACACCTGTAGTGAAATGAGTGTCGCTGTACCGACCACTGTGGTCTCCACCTTCACTCATGTGAAGAAGAGCTGCTGCCCTATCCTTCGGGTGCTAGGAAGCGTTATTGTTGGCGGCCTCCCGTCGCCAAGTCACGGCATCTTCACAGGCTTCTGTATCATTTGAAGGCCTCTCTTACCCAACGATAGACCAATACCAACTCGGAGTGCCGCTGCTTTTTGTCCACGACTGCTTATTCGACGAGTTAACTCGCTTATCTCGCAGCTAACTTCTATATCTAGAGGTCGACCCACCATCCGCAACCCGGCGCGTACGCACTCGGTGGCTTTAAGCTCAGCTCCGATGAATCACTACTACGAGGGGTTTAAACTTGAAGTTTGAACGCAATTATGCGTGTCTGTACGCTTTGGCATTTGAAATATCACTTTTTTTCAAGACACTGAAATAAAAAATAATGCGTAAAATAATAGCAGCGCAACATTAAACAATAATCACGCAGGTAACAAAAAATGACAAAAAAAGCAAAGTAACCACAAACCTGTGTGAAATCATTTCAGAAAATATTTCATAAGATTATCCAGTAAAATAAGCAACAAAGAAAGGGACGTTTATCTACTATCCTCACGATGCGAAAGCTCCACCGACACTGTTGTCCAAGTCGCAGATAAAACACACTTTTCTCCCATCCAATTAATTGACTGCCGGAACTTTCACTTTCCATTCCCTATTCACAATAAGCTTCCGAATGAGTTCCAGAGAATATATTACTTTTCATTATATTTCCACAAAAATGAGTAAAATTAACCCCACCCCACTAATACTCTTGAGGTACGCATTTGGATTAAATGCATATTACTAAAAACTATTCCCAGTCGTTTATGCTTCGCCGAGGGACTGCTGTTAATAAAAATAAAGGGGCAGGCTAGTAAATTCTCTCGTGCTACCATTCCGGTGGAATGAAGTCCGGTGCTGTCCATCTGGGCACTTAGAGGAGGCTCCCCTCTCAGTGCACCGTTAAGCTGAAAAAAGAAGGCTGTCGCTTTTCATCCCGCGGAATCGCTTATTGCCTTCTTCCAAGAGGAGCACAGAGGTGTTGTTGCTGAGGGGAGAGGGATTTCTGATCCCCAACGCCCGAAATACCCTGGCCACGCCACCATATTGAGGAAGAAGGGTAAGGGACTGGCAATATCGTGGTATCGCCCAAGCATTTTTAATATGAAGGGCTAATCGAGGCAGAATTAATTTGATTTAGCGATACTAATAATTCAGCGGAGGTATTTAGAGAAAATTAAGCATTCATCATCAGTGTTTTAGCATTAATTCATGGTTCTTGGCTATCTACCTTCACCCCGTGTCCAGTCCTACCTAAGGCTCTGTACTCGCTCCTCAAACTCTTCATACCTACTCACTCTCCTGAATCTGTTTAGCATTCTTTTTGATGTCCTCCCTCATACTTAATTATCATTCTCCACCCATCCCGACATTCTAGAGTCCATTCCCCTTTATCTCCATTTCATCCACTTCCTCCGTCACTCTCAGATTTTTCCCTACAATTTCCTCACCTCACCCACAATGCACTACACTTCTTCACTCATCTTCCTCTCCTCCCAGCTTACTATCACCATTCTCTTCAAAATCTTCACCTTAAACGCCTTCTACTCGCTTTGGTCTCCCTTCCTTAAAGACGAAGTTATATCACCATATAAGGCCTCACTGCATACAAAACACAACGCATGTTACAACAATAACACATGTCGCCGATGAAAATATATGTTTCTAGCTGAGGCGCCCGTTGAAATTCTACGGGAGAATGAAAAATCAAATTTACGCAATGTATTAAGAAGTTTTAGCATTTTTGATGAATGCACGATACCTAACAACCTAAGTATTGGAGCTTATCTAAGTCTCACGGTCTATATTGAAATCATAATAATCAAAAACACGGTAAATTTTAAGGTTATTTACACAATTTAAAGAATATTGCGAGTAAATATTAAATCGGTTGAAAGAATAAGTAAGTTTTAGGTTTTTACCGTGAAATACCAAAAGAACAAAAGAAAAAAGTTATGTTGTTGTTTCTCTGATCTCCTTGTGTAGTAATTCGCGTAAACAGCTCCATTGCAATGGCGTCAATGAACTTCCTACAGATACGTAATAGGACATTTTTTCCTCTGGAATTGGACTTCTATTCCTAAAAGCTGGTACAAATTAAACTTATTTGAACTGCAGACTTATCGTTCCTTTGCATATGCTTGAGTTTTCCTATATTACGCATATTTATAGCACAACTTATTTTTTCACCTTACTGCGCATGTTTTTGTTAAACTTCATTCAGGGTTCTCGCTAACTATGTTTATTTCAGTTGATGACATTTATGAATCATTTCAATACTCTACCTTAAGTCACGGTCTCAATTTTGGTTCAAATAGACAAATCCGGAACCTAATCCGAAAAACATCCACAGTTTGAACTCCGGTAAAACCTTCATTGAAATACTTTTAGAATTACCAAATTCTTATCTACCTACTTGAATAGAGAGAAGCGCTAGGCGTGGCGAGAAGCACATTGCAGTTTACGGCATCTCTCTACGACGAACTGTGTAAGCATCATATGTTTTCATTTCAGAGACCACAATGGCAAAGGTCCTAGAAACGCTAGAACAATAACCGAAAAAAACAATGAATTTCAACATAAATCATACAATTTACACAAAGATTGAAAGCAAAGAGTAAATCGGTTGAAAAAAGAAGAAAGTTTAAGGCTGTGTCCGTTAAATACATAAATAATTAAAGAAATCAAACAACTGTTAATTATTTTACTGAACGAATGAAAATGAGTGAAAGTTTCTCGGGTCTTCCACCGGGTCAAAGGCTCCATCCCTGCCGACATTTCGGAAAACGACTCGTTTTCCATCTTCAAGGCTGTGATGCCCCATCAATGCGAAACCAATCATCAAAGGGCCCACATTAGGGTCTTTAGGGACCCTTAGACCACTAACAATTTTTCTCCGATCTTCAACTGTTAGTGGGCAAAAGTCCAGTATAATCGGAATAAAACTGGAAATTTGCATAAATAAATAAACATGCAAGTACTCCTTTTTAAATATATAGATTACAAAGATTAAGTTAAGGCTGGACAATCATATCCCCTATCTATTATTTAAAAACGCACATTCATTTTGATTAATTGATTAATATTTTGGAAGATGGCGGTACCCCATATGTAAGTAACTTAATAATCTTGATCAATAATAAGACGGATACCTCGAAAACTAATTTCACGTTTCCCAACTTATTACAATTTCCTCAAGTACATTCCGCACCGCCATTCAAAATGAATTCTCTCATAGGCACCGTCTGTACATAAAATATAATACCGTTATTGTTATTCTTATGTTTACCCCGCATCGCCTATGACTACTTCATACTTATTCATTTTTTCGCCTAACTATCATCAAAGATAATTTTCTCTATCACTTATTATCCCCAACTGTGATTGACTGTTTGTACACGGTTCTTAAAACTAGACTCCAAGTAGCTAAACTTTTTTACATCCACCACCTCCGTTCGGAATTTATTTATGAAGCTCCCTTTAGACATCTGAAATCGCGGTAAATACACGAAGTATCCAGGATTAAAGCACCCAAGCTCTCCCATCTGATATGCTATTCACTCGATTCCCGCGATTCTTTTGGAGAGCTCTGTATTGAAATCACGTCACAAAGAAGCAGATCACGAGCGCAAGGTTCCCGCAGGGCCTCCGAGATGGGAGCGAGTGAGGATTCCCTTCTCATATCAATCGACTCTTTTCTCTCCCTCAATTCCGCCATTAAAATTTTCTCATCACCCCACTCCACGCTCCGAGTTGATATTTGGGATCTTTAGTCGAGGCTTTCGGGACGCCGATGGATTATTAAAGGGATCCATCACCATTTTGTAATCAATGCGGGTTCGAAGGACCCCGGGCGGTGAGTCAGTTGAACTTACTTCCTCTCTCCTGGTCCTAACAGCCACGTTTCATGCTGTCCAATCGCAAATATTTAACTCTTTGAGCGACTTTAACTATGCATTCGCACATGTGACGTGAAGGTATTCCTCATTGAAAAATAATCGGACGCTATGCCAGCTTCCAAAAATTGGACATAAAGGGAGGAGAGACTAATGGAAAGGGAGCATCAGTCAAGGTGAATAAAAGACAGGTAGGAATGCGAATTGACAATCCTCAGCGTTAGAGAGGGAAGTAGGATATTGTGATGATGGAATTGGCCACGTCATTTGGCTTGGCATTCGAGGAGTCAGTACAACGAAATGAAGGGTACAAAGACCTAGATCAAGATATACACCATGACACACTCAAAAGAAGAACAAAAGGATACGGGAACCAAAATAGGAGGAAGAATATGAACGAAGAATAAAGTCACCTTGGAAAATAAATGGCATTAATTCGATTATTAAGCATTATGGAGATCCGGCCCAAAGCAACGGCAATGCACATTCCGGCGCCGAGTTGCAGATCAGCGACGTCATTAAAACCGCAACTGATCTACAGAAATCTGATACATTTTCTATACTATAGGAGTAAGTGATCGGGTACGAAAGGCTTACACCCACGAAAAATGGAATGAAAAACACATTCATTTCATAAAAGTACATATATTCCTAACTATATATGAATAGACTAACCTCATCTTTATTTCTTAAAATATGCATCATTATATGAAATTGAACTAGAAAAGTGTATAATTCGAGTGAAAATGAATCTCTCTTCTTGCATCTATCTCTTTACTTGAATCAAAATCTCGAGACAGCACAACATAACATAAGCATCGTAAATGCTGTAACAAGAATTCCGAGTAGGCAATTTCGATTAGTATATTTTACTGCGCCCTATTTTTACTGCAGGCACAAGTATTACCTCAAAGACGGTATTATCTCAACACAGTCAAAATTCTATTATCTAGATACTTCTTATGAAACGTAAGCATTCTGACAACTGATAAAAGCTCGTCTCCCCACTGAATTTTCCAGGGTAGCAGGGTAGCAGAAATCTTTAGATGTTATGTTTATGTTATATTTCTTAATACTTCAGTTCTAATCTTGTGTAGTAAATTCTCGGATCTACCACATCTAGCTATTGTAACAATTCTTTATTTTATTTTGTCAGTAACTTGCACTCTGAACAGAGATAGAAAATTCATACTCAACATTTAATTACCGCTGCTGCGACAGGAGTTCGATATCAAATCTCCAGTTGCAAGTTGATTTACCTGGAAGGTTAATCAAAACGCCTCTTTAAATTAAAATAATTGGCTCTAATATGCTACATGCTAATATGCCACTATATTAAATGTACCACATATGTCAACGAATACCATGTCAAATAACAAACAATGTAATCACTTTGCAGAGAAATCTCACTCACAGTAGCCATAAACCCATGTAATTTTTATTATGACTTTAAATTCAAAACGGAAAAAGCTGACATGAGATCCTTCTACCATGTACAAAAAACTTTCGATTAATCCTAGTAAACCAATAGGAGGATAGCAGTAACACCTTAAATAAGACAGTAAGAACCGCCTATAACGACCCTTCTGCTTTTGCCATTATAAAAATGGTCAACAATTAAGCAATAGTATCACGCACATAACAAACTGCCGCAGAATAATTCCCCATCCCATCCAACGACAAGAAAGATCACCCCTATAGTTTCTGATGCCACAGCACGATCGCCTAGGGAGTCGCCAATTTCAAGTAATATGCTTGCCTGGCATGCATCACCATCGCAACAAGTGCGATAACCAGTCCGCCGAAACTAGGGCGACTCGGGTCCATTACTATCTTGACACTTCATAATCGCCGGCCAAATGGCACGACCTCCTCCGACTGCCATCTATCGTTTAAATCGAAATGCCTTCCCGCTTCACCCTTCGCCGCAAAATCCTGTATTCAGCGCCGCTCTCAATCCCATAATTACGTCGCACGTCAAAAAACGATATCCTTCCAGATTGACATTAGAATAAAGTACATTCCAATTTCTCAATTTTGATTAACGCTGGGATCAGAAGAATCATCATCATTGGTCAACAATCCTAGGATAGATTTGACACAGCCTCCCATTCAATTCTTTCACCAGCCAACCTCTTCGCATTGACAAATTCCTCTCTTTTACATCCTTCACAACTTGATCCATTTAGTTAATACAAGGCCTTCCTTTTCCATTCGTCCCATTCACTTTTCCCTCGACATTTGTCTTCATCAGGCCATCGTGTCTAATTATGTGGTCAGTTAAGTTGTTCCGTCTTATCTTTAGTATTTTTCAGCAGACATCTCTTTTCTTCAACTCTTCTTAGGAATTCCTCGTTACTTACTCGGTCGATCCATTTAATCTTCATCATTCTTCTGTAGCGCCACATTTTGAATGCTTCCACCCTTTTCTTTTCCGTTGCTGTCATTGTCCATGCCTCATTGCCATAAAGAAACATGCTCCAGATGTACTATCTGATGAATTATTTCCAACTTCTACGTTTGTATTTCCAGCTGTAAGTAGATACTTCTTTTGATAGAATGTCATGTTTGCCTGGGCTATTCTGCTGACTATTTCTTTTTTTGCGTCGCCCATCGTTGGTTACTCGGCTTCCCAGTAACAGAACTTTTTCACATCTTCAAGTTTTCGTTTTCCTAGTTTACAGTTGGTTTCTCCTCCTGTCTCTTCCTTCACACCAATATCTTAGTCTTCTTCTTACTGATCTTTAGCTGATATCTGGCCACTCTCCTTCCATAGTTACTAGAATCTTATTCAGATATTGATTTTAAATCTCAAGTTAATAAAGCAGTAGGGAGGATGTCGGATTTAAGCTTCTCCAGCAGCATGAGATATGTAGAATCTTCTTAAAAGAGCTTGCTCAAAGAAAAACACAATATCGATGCCTAGAATGGAATTCAAACTCGCAACCTTCATGTTAAAACGCGTAACCGACCGTAATATCCCGCTCAGATAATAAATAAAGGATGTCCGATAAACTTCCTAAGTTAGTCACTGAGTAAGAAAATTCTTGCGTATTTACTTTCACTCCAGCAAGAGCAGAAAACGACCATTGGGAAGTATTTGCATGGTGACTCTTCAGCTCGTGGCAGCTAGAGTCTAAGTATTTCACGAAGATAGTACTCAAATCATATTTCCCTTTCCTACTGGCACTAGTTTGATTTCTAGAATAGTTTTGTTTAATTAATTTCACAGACTTTGCTCGAAAAATTACTTTTGGGTTTTCGCCCATAATGCCACTTTGCTCTCAACCGCCCAGCATACCGATTTGCTTTAGCAATTGCTTTGAAACGTAATATTTGCTGATTTCTTCATTTAAAACTGAGAAAAAGTATCTATATTTTAACGCGTTTTCTATAATCCGAGGAATATTTCGATAAAATAGGAAAAGTGGTATAAATATTGAGAAAGATTGTATGGATTGGAAAGACAA
This sequence comes from Platycnemis pennipes, assembly GCA_933228895.1. Lineage (NCBI taxonomy): Eukaryota > Metazoa > Arthropoda > Insecta > Odonata > Platycnemididae > Platycnemis > Platycnemis pennipes. The sequence goes on from OW121853.1 coordinate 17,910,735, forward strand.
GATTTTGATTCTGAATGTATACATGGCTCAGTGAAGATGGAATCGAATTGCTCACTGATGTTTCGGGGAGTACGGCGACCTACTATCTATCTACTATCTACCTACTATCGGTATCTACTATCCCCGAGCATTTTTGTGTACATTCCAAAGACGGTACGAGAAGCATTGAACGAGCTAGTGACAGGAATATGGTTAGAAGGCATGATGATTAAGTCGGAAGATTTGCTGATGACTAAGCCTATGTCAGCCTGTTAGTTCCGCTAAATGATACTAGAGTTGCCATGGACCTAAACAAAGATATTATTAATTGTAAGCTGTAATGAAACAAAATTAACGAGAGATTCCCAAAAAAAATAAGTCAAGTGAAAATATAAGAGTTGGAGACCAAAAGCTAGATCAAGTGGAATAATTTTGCTTCTCAGGTCTTAGGTTGGAAGAAAATGGATTTAGCATATGCGATGCTCGAGGGAATATCCCTTTAATTAATTAAAGAAACATGTACTCGCTGGGGAGAATTAATTGCACGAGCGTAGAGCATGAACGCTAAGAAAATTCTGGTAAAGTCTGGTATGGAGTGTGGTATTTTTACCAGTCATGGGCATCAAGGAAAGAGTGTGAAAATATATTGGCAGCTTGTGATGTCCCTATGAGAAAGGTGGAGGAGGTAAGCTCGGTGAAAACAAGGAAGTCTTGGGTACGAGAGGGAGAAAGGATGTTGAATGAAGAAATTAGGAGACTGAGAGAGTTGCTGCTTTAAAGAACAGGGTACAGTGAAAAGCTGTAAGCAGGCAAGAGGGAGGAGAGGGAGAAAGTTGTTTGGATGAAATGAGGTGGGAGGAATGCGGATGTATAGATGCAAGTAAAAGAGCAGGGTATACTGTAACATCAAATATGTTTTACATATTCAAATATTCAACACAACTTACACTGAACATTAAAATACTAATATTCATAATTTGACCAACATACTGACGAAACGAATAAACTTATTCCTACTTATGGGGATTTGTAGCTCAGGGTTATGCATCGCAACTGAAGTTTTTTTTTTAACTTCAATTCGGTCAATAGGATGAATTTAGCACAGAATCTCGAAAACCAGTCAAAGCGGTAAGATCCGATAGTTGACTTGACTCAATCAGAGACTAGAATCGATTAAGCTCATGAGGTCGGTGCATGACCTCAAAGGGCACCAGTTTGAATCTAAAGATTTCAATATGTACCACAACAGTGTCCCAGCAATAGGTTCACTTTCATATAGCGTTATGAGGAATCGAGACCCCATTCAAACATCAACATAAGTGCTCCAGGAATAAAGCATTTCCTATCCGAGCTGAAAATAATTTGTGGCAACAGAATTTGATCGAGGCAATCCGACTGCTGTGTTTGAGCCTCATCCTCTTGACCAAAGCCTAAGACGAGCACATCACCCTTACCCAAGGAGAGATTACAAACCGCGACCCTAGGGTTGGCAGGCCAGTGCGTTAGTCATGGACTGCAGCGGCTGCCCAAAATAGGCAGTTTCTGCTCATTTGGGGCAGGTTAGGACTTATAAACTCCTCTCCCTCGTCGAGCTAACCGATGTCAGCACCAAACACAACATATGCCTTAAATATTTCACCTCTTAAACTGACTTCTACCTTGCCCCACGCGTTCCAAAATACATTTTCCCCCCGATGTCCGGATTCCCCGCAGCCTTCAGGGGGCCACTGTTTGTCATCGTTTCCTCTACTACCAACCTTTTCTTTCGAATCCCTTCCAATACTGCCTCCACCACCATACCTATTTTATCTTTTATGGTTCATCTTCCTCTTGGATAATTCAGGCCCACATTTCCAAAGCCTTCCATCTACGATGATTCACCAACGACAAACACAAAGTTTTATGTCCATACAACGCTAATCTCCCACGTACGTATAACCTGTTATTCATTTTCATAACTTTATATTACAGCATGAGTACACATTTCAAGTAACCCCAACACTAAACTGATCAAAGTAATACTTTTAGGATAATGAAGAACCGCGAGTCACCTACTTCTGCGGACGTCGTTCAAAAAGCAGACATATCTCTAGGGTGAAAATCTCCAAGGATTTTCGCCCAAGAATGACTGAGGCAGCAACACGATTTCGTCCTTTCTTTCGCACTTTAAGACATATTCCAAGGATCTTTAAGCGAAAATATATCTAACTCTACTAATTTGTAAACATGCGAATGCTGTTTTCTTCAGAAAGAAGGAAATACGAATGTGTGAGGTGTGTATCAAGATATAAGGAAGAGCGAAAGGAGAAGGGCATTTTTTTATCAGCCCAACGCATTTTTTCGTGAGAACTTTCCGCGATTTTGTTCCACGCCCGTCGACTGCAAAAGGAAGTAGGGACGAGGGCGCCTAAAAAACCGACCAACCGCCGCGCTCTTTACATGCCGACCTAAACAACTGCCGGCGCGGGGGAAACATGCCGCACGCCGATCCGTGGCGGGAAGGTGCGATGTCGGGGGCGGCGGCTCCACCCGCATTCCATTAGGGGCGCCGTGAGCCAAGATGGGGGATGAAAGGAATCCCCGAGGGGTGAGGATACGGAAAAGACTCACACGCCCAACCCCCCCTCACTCCTTCTCTCTCTCTCTCTCTCCTTCCACGCTTTTATGTTCTTACGAGCAGTGAGACGGGAGCGAGGAGGATTATTCTGGTGCCTCATATGAGAAAACTCTCCAGCCGGAGGGTATATTATGAAATGGGGGCAGATGGGGCGAGATGGAGGCTCTGCCCGGGGACCTAAAGGCCATAAATCGGGGCGGACGGAGGAGCCGGTAGGAGTCTCGCGGAGTTCTTTAGACGGCAGCGGAAGGGAGAGTCCGTGGGGTCGATTCTTTTCTCTGCGTTCGTCCAAAGGGTGCGACTAGAGGCTCGGCGGCATGCGCTCAATCACAAGGCTCAGAATATTTCGCCTCCTACCGCCATACATGTTAAAATTAAGCAAATTGGGTCAAGATGAAAGATTTGAGAAGAAATTCAAGTCCAAGAGTCAACTAAAGTAGGTACCTAAGAATAAAAAAACTGGACACTCTAAGCTTAGCACTTCACTTACTCACACCTATCTTCCCGATTTTCGCTCTTCATGGTCACCTAAATGACCAAAATAACGGTATCGGGAATTGTTTCTTCTTCCTTCAAATGGCTTTTGGACTAGAATTTCTTCCTAAATCTTTCATCCAACGTTCAGAAAACCCGGCGCCTGCCTCCCGTCCATTTTTGGGTGACTACTCTCGATTACTTTGACGGATGTCATCGGCATTCAAGTGTTGACCTTCCTCCATAGCTGAAGAAGAGAAGTGAGACAGCCGATTACTCGCATTTTCCGTCTTTCAAATAAAAACCTCCGATCAAAAAGGTAGAATTTCCCCCAGCGCACAAGATTCCGAGCGAAATGGTGATTTTCCTCGTCTTGGAAATAGCAGGAAAACACAGCACGTTGGTGGGCTTAAGTTCTCTCCCACCCTATTGTCTCCTTACGTCAAATCTTCTATCGAAATATGTATACGAGTTTAACAGGGGTGTAGCGTCTCCGAGAAGCGGAGAAAACGCGATGTTTTGGGTCAATGCGTCAGGTCACACTGGCTGGATGTTTTCTTTTTTCAAAAGGCGGAAGATCCGAGAAGGGCTTTTGCGTTATCCTTATTCTGACAAGCTTCCCTACACTCTACCCAGGAGTATGACCAAAGTTCTCATCACATGACACCTTACAGAGACTTCAATAACGTGGAAGCGACCGGTATCTGGAGGTCACCTCGTGTAATCGACTTCGGTAATTTTTTTTTATTTCAACCCATAAAATTTGACAACCAAGTTGTATCTCTTTTTTAAGATGAGATTGTGAAGACAAGGAGAGAGGTTAGGACAGCGTTAAAGGAAGGCAGACAGAGGTGTTGAATATTGCAGGAGAGGAGAGGAAATTGGTAAAAGGAATTTTATAGAGGTAGCAAAAGTAGATGAAGGACGGATTGGGTGCAAAAAAAATTCTCAAGATGGTTGAAGTGTGGAAGAATGAAAGCATACGAAGGATAACTGATGATATGAAGACAGTAGAGATGGGATTTTTAATGAGGAAAAGTAATTCAGCACATGTAAACACAAAAGTCGCGGAAAATGTTATGTAGAACGTCAACAATTAAAGAACGCAGCTTCCAGGAGAGCAGAAAAGCACAAGTTTCAAGGTTGAAAAAGAATGCATCATGATGTTTTTAATTAAGATCAGGGCAGATGGCATACGAGACTGAAAGGTATTAGAACGAAAATTGCCGCAGTGAATTACTTCGATGAAGAAATGGCGATAAGAGCTTAAAGAGTAGTTTTAAAAGACCGGGAAAAAGTGAGTAAGTAAATGAAGGAACATCGAAGGAAGAGTAATGAAAGGGAAAGGAAGACAGTGAATGAAGTTGAATTGACGTAGCTCATGGCTGAAATGGTTAATAAATATAAAAAAAGAACCCAGAGTTCCATCAAGGAACGATTGAGATATTTTTGCTTTCTAAATGCCTTCTTCGCCTCGTATGCCAGGCTCCAAGAACTCAAATTATACTGAAAGTGCGTTTCGACTCATTGAACGGAACATTATTTGTAATACGAGGCACTTTTGTTACGCTACGTCCAGTGGGAAAATAACTGAAGATTTGAATCAAATACAAGATATCCCACAAGCCATTAGACTCCACCAAATACGCTTTCTGTGAAATACGAGTCAATGCTAACTGGAAAAAAAATAAATTTTCCTTACGTTCCATTAGAAAGATTTTCAAGATTATACTTTGCTACTTTAACTAATTCAATACCCAATTAAAATTATAATTAAATATTATGATTATTATTGACAATATTAATAATAATTAAAACGGCCGACTTGGCCGAAGGATCGCTAACTGCTACGAAACACCTCTCATCAGCACATGCAATGGAATGCATGAAAGCTTAGCGATAGACTGATTTAAAATTCTAATGTCTGTTAAAAAGCCTAAAATAGATCAATATCCGTGGACTCATTTTATTTTTAAGCTTCCGCATATTAATGATATTGACCATATTCGTCGAAAGGCATATCTTTTCTGAATAATGAAAAGACATTTTGCTTTCAAGGCTATTTTTCAGTCGATTCACCCGTGACAGCACTGTGAGCCAAGCTCAGAATTTCGTAGCAAGGTTTTTTATGAAGGAGACAATGAAGAGAGAGAGAGGATGGCTTCACGTTCGCAAGCATCGGATATGACATCGCAGCCGTAAAAGAGCGCATATTAGAAGCGACATTGCGCCCCAGGCAACACAACACCATAGGCCATCCCAGACGCATGAATGTATTGGTTAGAATGCAACCTGGAATCTACGTAAACCTGGGAAATTCCTGCAAAGCGGACTCGATTCAAAAGTCTCGGTAAAACCTTCCAACACCCATGGATTTTACGCATAGCGAATATAATCATCGCACCAAGGATTCACCATTTATTTCCTTTTTCATTACCGACACAGTATCTTCAGCCCGGGGCACGTTCAGCCCCTGGTTAGCGTGACGGGCCTAAGTATGCAGATATCGATGAATGTAACTTCCGACCCCACCGAGGTGAAGGGGGCTGGAGACAAAGAATGAGGAGTTGCTCGTGAGGCAAGGGGCGACGCTAGCCGACGTCGAGGCACGAAGGATTTCCCGGCATTCCCGGTATGCGACACGCGCGTCCGAGCAGGGGACGCCCCTTAGGCCCCTTAATTAACCTTTTTAATGAAGCGGTCTCCACGGGGCCGACACCTCTCCCGCGGAAATACACCGCAAGGGGGGTGTGGTGGGGGCGGAAGTCCGAGGGGTTGGCCCCCGGCCAGGAGGGGAGCTCACCAGGGCGGGGCCATCGCCCCCGGTCCGGGGCGGAGGGGCGTAAAGGGGCAGAACTATGAAGCGGAGATTATCCGACGGGGGCGCCACTAAACCGCCGCGTGGACGAGATGAAACGGCCAATAATTCGCAATATCTCCCCAAGGCGACCACTCGCGCCAAATAATCTCAGGACCCTGAGGACCACTCCTGCCACGACATTCGTTACTTTCAGACGTTCTCTCAAGCTCCTTAAGAAACACTTTTATCCATCCTTAAAGGGGAAAAAGCTTGATTACTCAGTGAAGTACACCCAAAGCAGGGGCGGATCCAGGGGCGGTCGGCCCCCCAAATAATGATCTCAATAATACATATCAATATACTGTCTTTGCATTGGAGGGCTGGAAGTAAAGAGGACAAGACCAGTGATCGCCCTCATAGATTGACGTCTGGGTCCTCCCCAGACCCAAGGACTAAAATGCCCTCTTGAACAATCAATTAAACAAGAGAATACAACCGGGTTGATAAGGTGACTACAGAACTAACATCCCATTCTTAGCCCAGGGGTTGAGTGCCGGCTGTGGAGGAGATTTGAGATTTGAATCCCGGTCCTTGCTAGATTGTTTTTTAGTGAGAACTTAAGTATAGTAGAGATTGGGTCTATCAGATGAGACATTTAACCTGGGATCACCTGACACCTTTCATTAACAGTAGACTAATGCTGACACCAGTTTTGTCTTCACCCATCCTCTAATACCTATGAAAATCCTACCTAGGCCATATCATCTGCCTACCTTTTATGATATTATATATCTACGCCATTGATCATCTTTCTTAACAGCAACAGGGCACACACTAGATCGCTCACCTTGCTGAACAAGTACATGAGCACACTAAATCTACCTAGACCAGCATATGGTAGCATGTAATATCTGCAATCGGCTATGAAAGTTTAATTCCAGTTGATCCTTTGCCAACAACAAGCATAAAAATAGGGTGTGATGTGGAAAAATAGACTAGCCCTGCTTTGAGGCCAGTCAACCAACCATCTCTTCACTTGAACGCTTAGTTCAGGTTGAGACAGGGGTATACTGTTACAAACGGAGTTTCCACACTTAATGTCTCTCATAAGTGTCACCAGAAATATGTAAGTTTCACCTCACCTAATAAAAGAGAGTTGTGCATGGGAACCTTGATAATGAATTTGAGGCTTGATAGTGAACTATTTCATCATTTAAAAAGTATACATTTTATAAGAACTGATCTGTACTGATCCAGATACCTATTCCCCATCATAGCGATGAAGGGAAATCTCTGTATAATGGCATTGAAGCTGCGGAGAATAAGAATGCAAGGAGTGACATATACCTTATGGGTACCTCATAAAATTGTTAACTTAAATCCTTAAAAATGTCTCAAGGACCTTTTACTGGTTTCTTTTACTTTTAGCTCAGTATATTCCACTTATGTCTCGGTCATTTAGTAATTCCCCATCATTTAACCTGAATTCTTTCATAAATATATTCAACCTTTCTCAAGGAACTAACTATGTCTTAGTCTCACCTGAAGTCTCTCCTGAATTTCTGAGAGAAAAGAAGTTGAGAAGAAAAGAAGTTTCTTTAGTTGATTAAATAGTTTTAAGAGAGATTTGTGAGAAAACTCTTCCATTCCTCTCATTTTTCTCATAAAATATTCCTCATACATTTCAAAAATTGATTGCATGAAAATATTTGACAGGGGATCAGTCATTACCATGAGTTATCAGAGTAAAATATAATTTCTCGATTGGCAACTTATAATTAAAAATAAGCAAGAACATACCTTATCATACATGCATTAAGAGTTGAATAGTCCAAATATTAAAAATGCTAGGTTTTTTTAACCAGCCATGATAGCTTGTGAAAGTGTTAAATTTGAAAAAGTAGGCATTGCGTGGAAGAGGAAGTGCACTAAATTTCATTTATACATAGATTTTCACAGCTGTATTCCATCATCACTTTAAGTGAATCACAAAGGAGTCCAAGGAACTTCATCCAAATCACTGAAATCACTTTTGGAAATGATTCATTAAGCAAAATTCAATTAAAGAAAACAGAACCAGACAAAAAAATCTAAATTGACAAAAATGCAACAAAAATGTTTAAGGATGATTGAGAGGCATAATGGTTTATATGCTATTTCAATAATTTCAGTCTCAAGCACCAATAGTGAAGCTCCTCTCCGAATAATAACAAATTATGTTTAAAAGAGATAATTTGCATTATACAACTGTAAAATTGTATGTGAGTCCACACTTCAACAGTTCATTTTCTCATTGAAAGGAATTTAGGGGAAAAAGAATGTTGTCATCCCATAATCAAGGTATACATGTTAACATAATTATTTTAATGATTTCAATTGTATTCTGATTCTATTTCCAGTCACTGTGATACTGATTACATCAACATATACAAAGGGTCGACTACTTCCAGTCCTTTGCTGACAACAATTTGCGGGTCCAGAAAAACCCCAGTGGAATACTTGGGTCCTAACATGCTCATTGAATTCAGGTATTTATGAGTTATTAAACTACCATAATATTTTATGCTTATGATAATTTTTAAAAACATATTTCAATACGGTGGAAAAAAGCAGAGAGATCTAATTAAGCTGTCAATAATGACCAGAGTTATGAGAGTTTGCATATTAACTAAAGCAATTAAAACTTACTGAAGAACCACCGATCATCAGATAGCTATGATTGTATTTTCTTGGCATGCATTGTACTTTTCTTCTCACTATCTCGTTATACATTCAGAAATGTGAGTTTACTTGGTACTTTTTAAGCCACTTAATCTATATTTTATGCTACCTGTATTTTTTTTTAATTTTACTTACTTGTACTATTCCATCAATGAAACAATGCATCCTTGAATTGACTGCAGTGAATTAAACTACTATGAACTACTACCATGAAAGTATTACTGTAATAAATAAGTATCACACTAAAAATATAATTTTCACTTTCTTACCACAGTTCAGGGCCACCTGTTCCACCATATGATTACAATGGATTTGTTGCTCAGCTGGAATTCATAGAGACTCCAGAAGAATCGGCCATCACTGAAACCTCCATTGGAGTACCTGTGAAGACAACAGAGCCAGGTCTTTTGAGTACGTCTAGCACTATAGTTGCCCACACTACACCTTTCTCCCTTTGCAGTACATACCTATTGATTGTGTAAATTATGCACATAGGTATTCATGTGTACAGCATTGTTTACCACTTAAGCATTTGTAAAATTTGTGAAAAAATACTATTTCTAAACTTTTAGAATGGTTGCAGAGAGATCAAGTATCAAATTAGGATCAAATTTTGGCTTATATCTAGTTTTCAGTTATCCTTGGTCCGGCTTTAGTTTGAAGCTCTAATTCAGTAACTAAACAACGTAATGATGCTTTATAGGTATCAAACCTTCACCTACTTTTTAGCTAAATTAGAATTTTCAAAAAATCTAATACGAACTATCATTACACAATCACACACATAAGTATATCACAAAGGGTAAAATCTGGAACTCATCAAGGTCATACTGATTATGGTACAGGTTAATTTAAGTTTTGTCCATATTTATCCAAATTGGCATGAGTGACTATTCTGGTCTCAATAAGTTTATCGAAGAGTCCTAGTCAACAAAATCCCATCTCCTTTCAAATATCAAACCATTAAGACATTTAACCAATCATTTTGGCCCAAAATTTCCCGTGATAATTGTCATGACAAAATTTCTGTGAGTGTGTAATCCTTTAAACAAGTAAGTAACATAATTACATTGTAAAAATATTTTTGTGCATAATTTGTTTCAGAATATTGGTCATCTAAATCATTTTAATTAGTGATGGACGGATCCAGATTCGGAACCGGATCCTTGCCTTGGTTTTGGATCTTTAACTCGGTTTTGGATCCTTAGTTTCAGATACTGGATTCTGAATTTCATTCCTTTTCTAATCCTAGAATTAGAATATATGCATAAAAATAACAACAATAATATTTCCAAAAACAAGTAAATTTATTGCAGAAAAAATCAACTTTCTATCATTGTGTGGATAGTATTTTCCTGAACAAGATTTATGGGTGCAATACCAAAACGTTATTACTCCTTATATAAAGTTCAATTTCCTTATCACATACTCATAAAATAATGCATTTTTAAACCTGCAGAACTTTTATTTAGCGATCAGTTTAAAGAAACATTATAAGTTTATTTCCATTAATATATTTCCAAAATAAATCCACCCGTGGATCTTTGGATCCGACCCGCCATATGCCTAATTTTGAGTGTCACATTCGTAAATCTAATTTAAACTATAAAAGTATAAAAAGTGAGTATTCATATGCAAGGATTTGAAATTGAAAATGATAAATTTTTCGATGCAATGACTGAAAAAAAAATTAAACTGCGATAGAGATCGAACTTCACGCACTACACTAGCACTCGTTGTTCGCCTGATCCCGGCGAATGTATGCTACCCGCGAGCATTCTACGTATTTTTTTTTCTCGCGACTCTGGGGTAATGGGGAAAAAGTCATAAGTATGTCTTTATTTTGCTTCTGGTTGCATGGAAAAATTTTCATCTAATTTCCTGATCTAAGTTACACCACCTCTCCTTGTCAATATCTACCGCACCTACATTCTATTAACTTCGATCGGCCCTTCGATCGCTTGGCCACGAAAACTTAAAATTTACGATCCGAATCCGATTTTACTCTTTGTCTCTGGATCCGAATCTGGAACCGAGTAAAATGAAAGATCCGACCATCCCTAGTTTTAACGCATTTTAATATTTAGTATTTTTTGCTTAGCTATGCAATGGGTTCCTTTTAAAATAATTGTTAAAAGGTTGTTGATAATTTATGTCCTAATTATGTATTTCATCTAAACTTTTAGTGGATGAAAATCTAGGAATGCCAAGGCACATACCAAACACAGTTTGTGACTATGTATACTTTGGAAACACTACTCGATCTGGCCATTTTGACACAAGAGCAAAGGGATGGCTGCAAGTGCCATCAGTGATCACTGGCTCATCATCATCCAAGCCAGCCCCAGTCACCTGCAAGGTCATCTTTTATGGACGGAATTCAGACATTGTTCACATGTCCCTCTTCAACTATGATTTGCGGTAAGCATTACCCTTCATTGTATTTCTCTCATTGCAGAGTTGTATTCCTCACAGTACTCGCCAGCAAAAAATATAAAATTTTCATAGTCCCCAAGTCCATAAGTTATTTAACTTAATTTATACAGAAGTGAAAAGAGTATTTACCTTCATCCCCATTCACACAACTGATGCAGAGTAAAAAGAGCATGTAAACTTTCTAGGGAGTAAAAATCAGATCTGCTCTATGATTACTATTTTCTACATTAAATTAAACAAGAAGTCCTATGAATAGCACACTGTAGATTTTCAATTACTTGATAAATATTAGTTGCATGGAAAACTCTAAAACCATTTTAGAAGGCATATAAGAGACACTATTTTGCCAATATTATAGGTCAAGATCACCCTTGGGTCTTATATGTAAGCGTTTGGTCTCAGAAACTTGTCCTCAGAAATAGGGGTGCATATTATTTACTGGTGAATCTTATATGACATAAACTACAGTATATATATTATTGGTACTCTTTAGATTACAGTCCATATATATCCAAGACTCTATGTTGCTGGATAGTGCAGGTAACATTCCTCTAGAATTAGCATTATCCTACGGCAAATGTTACCTTCAACCTTGAAAAAACTTTCAATTTGAAATTTAATTCAAGTAAAAGAAACATGTCATTGACGATGGTAATTTTGAAATTTCATGACACCCTTATATCAACAACTAACAGTTAGATCCCTTTCAATCGAGCATGATGGCATATGAATATAGGTGAAATCCATTTTCCTGGGAGTGGCATGTTAATTGGAGTTTAATGTAATCACATGACACTAATTTTGACAAATTATCTTAAAATTTAGTTATCTATTTCTTTTTTCCACGCCCCTTGGAGAAACACTTTCCCATTTGGGGTTCCAGACATTATTATAAAAGATTATAAAAGAGCTTGCAAAAAAGTTTCAATCTATTCAAGCAAAATTACAGTGATCATCTAAATATTCAATGACATACTGCTTCATTTTTCAGGGCAGCATCTTGTGAGTCATCAGTTGATATCTATGATGGAAAAGCAGGGAAAAATGGCAGGTCTCTTCAGAAAATATGCAGCCCTTTGACTCGATATGCAAGGGATCAAAGTGGAAGGTAATTTTGTAATTCCTATGACAGTGGAAATGAAACAAGTAATTGTAGCATCATTATGGAGTTCCTATTAATTAATTTTGCAAGCAATAAAAGATGAGACGTTGTGTACTTAAGTACACTAACACTGTCATTAATCCAACTTAGGTTCTTGGAGCAGCAGACGCTTGTATCCTCAGGAAATATTCTCACTATTGTATTTCGACGGAGTATGGACTCCAGCAAAGAATTTCTGGATGGTGCCTTTCTTTTCCATGATGGTAAGTAGTTTATTATTAACCTTATAATTATATAAATGATTTTTTTAATAAAAACTATCATAGAGCCATTGATCAGTAATGCTACCGAAAATAAAAACATCAATTGTCATGTGAAAAAATTCACCTGGACCGGGAATCGAATCACAGACCTTTGGTTTTCTGGGCCAATGCGCAAACCACTATACTATCCAGGGCCAGTAATTCTGTGAATTTCAGCGCCATTCAGAAGGCAGGTTTGAAATATACTACATTTACCGCCAAGCGCGGCTTTAGCATGGGAATGAGGTTCACCATTGGTCGTGGCTTCTTTGAAGCCCTTTCTCCCTTGCGTTGCCATCCTTAATGGACCGCGAGGGCTCAAAATGTAATACAGTAAAACCTCTACCTTACGAATTCCCGCTCAACGAAAACCTCCAATTAAAGAACAAATCCCATTGGTCCCACCAACTTCCTATGTGAATGCATTAGTAAATTACTCTTATGAACAAACTCCTACTTTGCAAAAACTCCCGATAAACGAAATGAAATATTGACCCGGTCCTATAAAATATACCTCTTGTTAACGACATTATTTTTAAAATAGTTATCTTAAAAGTAATTTTCGCAGAAGACGTACGAGTTAAAAGTTAAGAGGGCCAATCAGAAATGTGGTAGTAATAAGCCAATCCGAAAACTCGTTCTTGGTGTGAAATCATCACGACATTTCCGGTTAACGCGCGTCATCAAGCGTCACTCTTTCTGACGGCGTGGTTAGGGGTGGTTAGTTTGGTGATCTCGTGCGATTTCTCGGTGCTGTGAAGCTTTACTGCGGTTCGATTTTGCAACCGCTTTGACTTTAGGCTGTTCAAGGGAAACCTGCCTTTGGCTATTAACAGCAGCTATTATTCTTGGTTATTCATCTGTTTCTTTTCAAGGTAAGTTCGTTATTTATTCACTAAGTTTTCCCATACATAATCTTCATGATTTATGAAAATGGTTCCTAGCGCTCAATACTTAATTACACTTAATTTTTTAGGCCATGTCTGATCGTGAGACGAAGCGACGGCGATTTTCCCTGGAGGAGAAAATAGCCATTCTCCAGGCGGTGGACCAGGGGACGAAGAACGGAGAAGTTTCCCAAAGATTCAATAGACGGCCGTCAACGTTATCCACCATCCTTTCCCAGCGGTCGGACATCAGTAATGCAGCTTTGCAGAGACCCGACAGAAAAAGGATACGCACTAACGTTAACGAGGACCTAGATCAGGCCGCATTCAACTGGCTCTCTCGTTCACGGGCAAAATTTATACCCATTTCAGGTCCTATCCTTCAGGAGCAGGCGAGAACGGAAGCCCTTAAGTTAGGACTGGAGAACTTCACGGCTTCCAACGGGTGGCTCCAAAAGTTCAAAAAACGCTGGAAGCTCACAACATTAAAAATCTCGGGGGAGGAGGCTGCGGTTAATCCTGATGTGGTTGAGAGCTGGACAGAGAATCTACCATTTTTGATTGGGGAGTGTTACAGTCCAAAAGACATTTTTAATGCTGGCGAAGCCGGTTTTTTCTATAATCTGCTGCCAGACCGGACATTAAATGTGGAAGGAGAGGCCTGCCATGGGGGTAAGATGAGTAAGGAGCGCATTACGGTGCTATTTTGTGCCAACTGTGATGGCTGCGAGAAGTTGGCCCCCTTGGTAGTGGGAAAATATGCCAAACCGCAGTGTTTCAAGAATGTGAAGCATATGCCTTGCCCCTATGCAAGCAGCAAGAATTCCTGGATGACTGCCTCTCTCTTCCGGCAGTGGTTAGCGGGAGTGGATTCCCGCATGGGAAGGAAAAATTGGAAAATTGTGATTTTCCTCGACAAGTGCTCTGCACACAATGTTGAAGGATTAGTCCTTAGAAATGTGAAAGTTATCTTCTTCCCTCCTAACTGCACTAGCAGGCTACAGCCTCTTGACCAAGGTGTAATTTCTGCGGTTAAGAGGCAGTATCGCAGGATGATGGTGGGGTTCCTTCTGTGCAGGGTGGAGAGTTGCACGAACCCAAAGCTCCTGAAATGGAATGTGCTTCAGGCAATACAGCGCCTGTGTGAGGCCCGGAAAAATGTTACGCCACTTACAACTTCCAATTGTTTTTGTAGGGCCGGATTTAAATTTGTAACTGTTGGCGACGATGTGGCACAGGGTGCACGTGAGTTCTGGGCAGATTTGCAGGAGACGATGAGATTTAAAACATCATTTGATGAGTACGTTGAAGTGGACAATAACCTATAAACAGTTTCCGATGAAGATTGTGTGTCAGAGGATGAAGTGCCTTCCTCTTCCGCTGTGGAGGAAGAGGAAGAGATGGAGTGTCCCAACTCCATCTCGGTGAGTGCAGCACTGGACACTATAGAGAAATATATTTTATGTTTGGGAGGGTGCCTAGAAGTTATCACTTCTTTTCGACGGGTTGAAATGGCTATATTAAGGAAATGAGAGGGAGGTCAATACAAACTACTTGATTTTCCTATTTTACCGAAAAGTAACTGAAATAAAGTTGTATTTGTTGTAAAAGGTGTTCATGTTAATTTCAAGCTCATCCTGATAAAAACTAAATTTTCTTTGGGTGCTCGGCGTATTTCGCAGCAGTGAGGTAAGTAATAGGGTATTGCAATTTATAACTCAACGATTTCTATATCGAAGGACTGATTGTTATTCGGATATGGTACTTTATTTTTCTTGCAGTCCTTATTGAGTTTAACATAGTTCAATAATGCGCGTCAGTTTACAATTTGTCATGCAATTTTGTAAATCTGACATTAATCATCTCAATGGTGTTATATGACTGAGTTTCTTTTCATTTGCCTTCTTAAATAACATTTCTCATGACTTAAAACTGAAGTCTGCTTAGGCAAAGTTCATTTTACACGATGAAGTAAAACTAGGTATTTCCTTACAGCATTTATCTCATTAAATTTACGCAGACGACAACAAGCATTCGATTTTTTTAAATCTCTGCAGAGATTTAACCGATTTCAATAAAGTTTTACAGGACAATTCTGTCAAAAACCGGGAGGTGGTCGTATTGGAAAAATTCTCGTAAAAGGCGAGCGAAGGAAGGATATTCGCCAAGTAATAATTTAGCATGTTTCTGTGATGAAATGTGTGGCAAGTTAAAAGCCGCTGTAGATGGTACAATTAGCAGCACCTTCCATCAAAACCGTATGATTTCTCGAGTACCTTTGTTGATATTTCATGGTATCTTTTCAGGTAACGGCACAGTATGAAGAAGCGTTCAGTCCACTGTGAAATTTTTTATTTTGTTTTGCTAGACATTTTCCCTGAAATTCGCAATACTAAGTACAGTAATAACAAGATTATTTCGTGTGCCCCTAGAGTGATGCAATGTGCTAACATCCTCCGACCAACGAGCTCCCAATCAACGAACTGGTAATTTTTCGGTCCCTTGGATTTCGTTATTTAGAGGTTCTACTGTACTTTGAACCTCGATAAAATTGCTATGTGAATTACATACGTATGATATGTTTTTTTCAATCAGGCAATATTTCTTGAGTCAAATGGTCTGATATCTTTGGTGGGAAAATTATATACTGTTCCTCCTTTTGTTACACACCTGAGTACAGATGTTATTTTTTCGTCAACAATAGCATACATATAGAATTCCATTTCCTCTTCTAAATAGGTATACAAGCTCTGAATTAAAGTATACTTTAATTAAAGTACACTCATCATGATGAATTTAACTAGATTTTAAAAATTCATATCATATGTCATTGACAGAGAGAGTTGAAGGGACCTTGCAGCCATCCACTCTATGCGACGTCGTGTATGATGGTGGAAGCAGGGGAAGAGGAAGTGGACGACGGGAAGGGCAATTCATAGAGCCTGTTGCTGGCCGAGCCCCACAGCTTCTCTGGAATGTTGAGGGTCCTTTGAGATGTTCTCAACGTTTTGATTTAGTTCCTGGACAAGCCATCACTCTCAAGGTAAGTAACTAACAAAAAACTGGTTCACTAATCTATTACTCAATTACTGAAGTAATACATTCAAGAACACCAAGCAGGATTCATTCAATGGTAAATATTTGTGTGCTGAGTCTTCCCATTTGATTCCTTTCATGAGAGCACATAGATGACCTTTTTAACACCAAGAAGTACCTTGCAAAAGAGCCCTTACAACTGCAAATCATCAGCTTCACAAGGATTACTGTATTACGAAATGGATTAAATACCTAAATTTAAGATGATATGCTAAGCCCATAATTTTAGTCAAATGTTCACTTTATCACTGTAGAAAAATCCTAACAAGAGGTACCTATAAGAGGAAAGAGGAAACTTCAAAAGAATCAAAGCAGATTTATAAATGGTAGAAGTAATGTTACATTATATGCCTTCATGGCAAAGAGGTGTTCCCTCATCAACCAATAAAAAAACCTAAAGCCACATTATATAGATATAATTACATATTATAGTCATTTTTTCAGCAAGTGCAGATTGTGCAAAATATGTTTTGTGATAAATCTCCTCATACTATCAATCTAAATGACAAAAAATTATGTTTCCAATGAAAAAAAATGTCAACAACATATCACAAATAATGCTAGTCTCCATATAAGGAAAGTCTCTTGGGGAAAACTTATCACACTTTTCAGAGCAAAATAATTTAGTCAATTTATTTCCTGGGGTATTTGAATATCAAAAGTTGGCTCAGGGGTATATTGACAGTAATCACAACTTCGTGATGACAAAATGACATTTGTAATTCTAGAAAGTGAAGAAAACAATTAAAAATATATGGCAAGTAGAAAAAGAGAGGGAGAGACAACAATAGTAGGCTTTTCAGAAAGCATAAAAAATCAGCTGGAAGAGTAATTGAGAAATCATGGGAAAGGATATGGGAAAACATTAAAAATGGAAAACAGGAAGCCCCAAAAGAAGTTCTCGAGAGAAGAAAAGTTGTCGAGAAGAAGCCCTGGATCTTGGAAGTAGTTGTTCTTGTCCCTCAAGATCTTGTGCCTTTAAAGCCTCCAAAATTCCTCAATTCAAAATTCCTCAAAAGATGATACCTCAGTAGTTTAATTGGTTAAAGCACCTGACCAGAAATCAGGGGATTGGGGTTTGAGTTCCAGTCAAGGTGAACATTTGTTTCTCTGTAGATTTCTACTATTGTGCAATTTCAGTGGGTAATGCCATAAGGTTCTCATGGCCAGTTCTAGGTCCTTCAATTTGAAATTAGCCTAGCTGACTCATGCAATGCATGCTCCTTCCATCTCACAGTCCTTAAGATTAAAATAGCTTAGGAGCTATGACTTTCTGAGAACAACCATCACCTACCCAGGTCTTTCCCACCCCTTGCTGACTCAACACTCTCTAAGAGCCAAGTGTTAGTCAGTCCACCTTTCCTTCCATTATGTACCCTCTGTTGCATCTACTCTCTAATTTTACCTTTCTACACCCCTCCTCTCTTTTTTTTCACAATGCTCATCTGTATAACTGCAAGACTTCTGACAGCATTAACACCTAAATTATGATGAATAGTGCTGAAATCTGAGTTAGTGGCAGTAAAGTCAGCAAAGTGAAGTGTTATGTAATATATCGAATCTGTCAATTGTGTACGAAGAGATGTCAGATCGATATAGCAGAGTGGAGGGGGATTAAAACAGGCAGTCTCCACTAGAGCTGAATCATGTGTTTCACGAGTGATAACCTCTATGTAAAGAGAATAAAGAGTCTGAAATGAAACATGGTGACAGCGGTGGGGCCTATTGTCTCAATCAGTGGATGAGCTTAATATTGAGGTGTATTCTCGGACATCGGCCTACCAGTTGAACAGCTTATTGGACGTATTGATAATGGCGAGTTCTACTGCATCAGACTCCTTGGAGCCGATGGAGTATGGAGGTGATATGGCTATTGCTTGAAAACGCTACAAACGTCGCTTTCTCAGATTTATTGATGCGTATTACAACAAAGCCTCTGACAAAT
Source organism: Platycnemis pennipes (assembly GCA_933228895.1). Classification (NCBI taxonomy): domain Eukaryota; kingdom Metazoa; phylum Arthropoda; class Insecta; order Odonata; family Platycnemididae; genus Platycnemis; species Platycnemis pennipes. The sequence continues at coordinate 17,929,094 of OW121853.1, forward strand.
AGAAGGTAGCCATTTTGTTGAACAGTGCTGGTGATTAAGCTAATGACATTTACGATTCCTTTAATTTAGGCGATGATGAAAAAAACAACTTGGGAATTGTATGTAAAAAGTTTGATGATTATTATGTGCCCAAGACTACCATTACCTACTATAGGCAATTGTTTTTTACAAGAAATCAAAAGGTAACTGAACCATATCAGCAGTATATGGCCTCCTTGAAGAATTTGAGTAGTGTTTGTGGATTTGGAGCTCTGATTGATGGATTGGTTCATGACATTTTTATCTGTGGAATCTCGGACAAAGATATGCAAGTAAGACTTCTAGGTATGGGAAATATATCAAGTGATAGGGCTTTAGAAGCTGCACGGAATCAGGCGACTATTAGCAAACAGATTCAGCAAGTGAAGTTTGAGTGCAAAGATGAACCGGTAGATACAATTCAACGTAATTCTTTTAAACGTAGTTCACACAAAGTTAATACAAGTGACGATAAATGCAATATGAAGTCATCAGTTAATAGCCAAACTCAGATGGTTCCGAATATAAATGAGTGTAAATATTGTGGATATTCCCATGCGAGAGGTTTTTCAAAGCTATTCACTTAACACTCCAAGTATAGACCTGGGTCCCTAGGACCTGACCCAGAATTTTGAAACCAATTTCTAGTAACAATATTTACTAACCAAGTAAGAAATTAGTACATATTGATGTAGGACAATAATCTACATAGATAATAATGTAAACATTTTTATATTCCAGAAATGAATTTCTTAATTTTGCATCAAAATAAAAATGAAATTTTTTTAGAGGATAAATTTTATATTTCTAGGGTCTCCAGAGACCCAAGATCCATACTCTGAGTGTTAATCATGGCAAATGCCACACATTTCCACAAAATAATATTCAATGCTATCCATTAAACATTTTCAGACTGGTTATATTTCCATCATAGGGCAATAATAGGTTGCCTTCAAGATTTGCAAAAAATGAATTTTTAGAAAAGCAGAGGGGATGATTTTCAAATCTATTTTTCTAGGTGGATTCCGCCACAAGGTTAAACAGGGATCCTCACTGTACCACACGATGTCAGAAGTCTAACAGTGCCGGAGGAGTTTTAGATGAGGACATGGGTGGAGGATGTTCCTGCCTTCCAAATCTCATACCTCTCTCACAGATGGACTACTTGCTCATTCTAACTGCCGATGGATCCAGGCGGCACGTATCCTGCCTCTGTGGAGACTTCCAGGTCTGACTGATAATAAGAATTGGGAAAATGTTATCAATGACTGTATGTAATCAACTTCCAGGTCTCTTCACACAAAAGAGCATGGCAACAGTACTCTCCCCATAAAGGTGGAAACAAACACACATAAGCAAAATTATAAAACATTCCATTCACGTAGATGCATATATGTACCTATAGTGCATTTATAGTTGGCTTTCCAGGTTTCCTGTTGTGCTGGTTGAGAGTTTTACCAGCATTCCAGTGGGCTTCTTCACTTCCAAAGTAGCAATGCAAACTTTTGTCTGTCTTATAGGCCTGTCATTCAACCAGGTGCACTGTGATTGGTTGGTGAATTTTTCTTCATCAAGACCTGCTTCCAAGTGATGGAGAGCATCTTCCCTATTTATATTGTTTTCAGTTTTACTTAGTTCAATGGCTCCTCTCATGAGCCTGTGGAAGTAGCCATTTTCTTTGGTGCTTCAGTTATTAGGCTTTTTCAAGTAAACGTTGCGGGTTGGTCTACTTCATGTGTATTTGGACAAGGCTGATCAGTGCAACTCTCTATTTTCTAAGTTTCTTTGGAGCCATAGAATTTTTTTTCTACAGTCACAGTCTACACTCTAGACACCCTAAGAAAGTCTGCAGATATGTAAAACCAAAGACAATTTGTCAGAAGACATCAAAGACATTGGTTAAAGTTCTAGAGCTCCTAAGAGACATCAAAAATAAATAGCTGAACTGATCAACCGAGGTGGAACACATGTGGAGTGAACCAGCCCACAACAATAACTTTAAAAAAGTAATATTACTCACCAAATAATGATGCTAATTCTGTACACTGATACATATGAGAAGACAATGAAATACGTAAAACTATGAACAATATAAATTGGGAAAATTGTTACAAACCAATCAATTACAAGGCACCCAACAGAATAAGAGGCCTATATGAGATAGACTATAAGGTTGTATCACTACAAGGCCAAGGTGAAAAGTACTCGGCTTGGCGTTGAAAGACATTTTTAGGTCAAAAATGCATTTATCTTTCTATAGAATCCCCATTTAGGTCAATACAGGAAGTAGAGCTCTCAGGATCGCCACCAGGTCAGGGCTTCCATCATCGCTGACATTTCGACATCCTTAGACCTGAGGACGATGAACGAGTCGTTCACCAAAACGTCGGCGATGATGGAAGCCCTGACCCAGTGGAGATCCCGAGAGCTCTACATCCAGTTCATATGCCAGGAAAGCACCAGATCCTAGGTCAATACACTTTCATTTGAGGTTAAAGTTTTGGGATGTCCTTCACTTGGATTATCTTCAAGAAAAGTTCAGCCAAGTTTAAATTCTGCTGTCCATTTCTTAACTGTTGAAAATGAAAGAGCAGACTCCTGATAAACCTTCATCGATTTTGGATGAATGTCTGTAGCCAATAAACCTTCCAAAACAAATAATTTTATGACAGAATGATACTCCAGGTTATTAATTTGAACGAAACACACAACACATCTACATCAAAATCCACATGAACAACACTATCTGGTAGCTTACATTGAAATTGATTTTATATTAGAGAAAATCATTTCGAGCATACCAAAACCAAAATTTCATTGTTACTAGCATCATCTCCGTGAAAGACCAAGAATCTTTTGTCTGGCCCTCACACTTAAGGCCTAAAGAAGTCTGCAAGAGTGCTAGAGAAACTGTTGCCAAGGGATACTAACTAATACAAGAGGAAACCTAAAAAAACCAACAATGGAATGTCTCCCTGAAAGCTTTCACACTTACATGCATATGCATATACCCAAAAGCATGCACATGCACAAACCAAAGATAATGATGTTCCCACATACAAAGCACAGAAAAAATAACCAGTAGGAGCCTAAATAAATATCAGCTTAAGAAAGAATCAGTTAAAATCTCAACAGAATTTTACTATCTATTTTTACCACTGAAAATACCCTACATCTCAAAATATATCCAAGGGGAAGGTAGAAGTCTATGTTGGAGTAAAACATTCTAAATGTCTTTACTGTGTCAATTGAAAGTTTCCTTGGCAAAACACAACAGAACAGCACTACTTTTACTGTTTGATATTTTGTGATTCCCCTAATGGTCCTAACATACTATGTATATCACTTTTCTAACTTTTGGTATTATTAGCTAAGTTGTACTAAGAAATGGCTTAGAGTAACCTAAAATTAATTGAAATTCATAGAATTCTAAAAATTAAAGTTAAACTCAGGAAGAAAAATAAAATTTTATGCTACTATAAGATAAAAACTTTCTGCATCTTATCCACTTCTGTTTACAATGGCTATTGACCAAAATATCACATTTTATCATCCAGGATGCCCTGCCGTTAGCCATTAAAAGTACAACTAGTCTCATCGTTGAGTACAGAGTGGCACACTACAGTTGGGCCACAAGGGGCTTTGGATTCAAAGCAAGTTACAAGTTTGAAGATGAAAATTCTTGTGGAGAAAGAGTCAAAACTGAAAATGCAGGTAATAAAAATTATTTTTAACCATATACATACTAATTTAAAATTATTTATCATATCGGAGTACCATAGAATAGTTGTTAACATACAGATGCATCACCTAATTAACTTTTTTATAATATGTCGAAAATTTTATAGAAAAAAATCGGAGATACAAATATGTAAAACCTAACCTTTTCTCACACAGGTATCATAGAATCAAAAAATAGGATGAAAGCATTATCTCCTGCACCAAGGAACTATTACCATGAATCATGCACATGGCTACTACATTCTCAAATCGAGAGACAACTTACAGTGGAAGTTTCTACAGCTGACAACAGTAAGTTTTTGTTAAAAAAAATACTTATATGTTTAAAGCTATTTTTGGAAATTATGAAAACCAATGTTTCCACTAATTTTTATTAACTTTCCAGAACCATGCAGCATATGGAATATTACATTACTTCAGTATAGAGATAACACAGTGCAGGAGGAACTGGACAGAACTACCGATGACAGAGTTGGCCAAGTCCTGTACACATTTTGCCCAAGACAAAGAAGAAAGGTATTCAAGCTCCCATGGAAGCAGAGTAATGTTTTTCTCAGGTAAATAAGGATGAACTACATTTGGCTTAACATCCCATCCAATGGACGGAGTACTGAACTTGAAATGCCCTCCACTTGGCACTCAAGTGGGGATCGTTTTTCCACTGAAAAATCTGCCTCTGCCGGGAATCGAACCCGGGCCCTCAGGAGGGAAGGCCAGTACTCTAGCCACCACACCAACCCGATCCCCAGAACCCATTCATCCTGCTTACACTGTTCACAGACCTATTTCTCTTTGTTATAGGCTCTCTTCATTGTCTGACTCTCCACCTGATTATTCAGTTCGATGGAAATCACAGATTGTAAGAGCTAACAACAGAGTTGCAGCTCCTGCACAGGACAGCATGTCAGGGAAGAGCATTCGGAGCAGCATGGATAAAACCATTATAATAATGGCCACTCTGTTCTTCTTGTGTGAAAGATGGGAGCTTGCCAGTGTGGCAACATAATAGAATGCTAAATGTGGAACTTGTTGTGTGTTTTAAATGAAAATAGCTCGATTGACTGATGTGGAAAAGTGAACAATTCAAATGTCATTGTGTGATGTTTCCTTGAATGAGGAAAATGTGACTAGAAGAGTGCCAAAGGAATGATGGTCTGACACACATTCAAATGTGTCTCAATGGAAATGCAGTTTTGTAGGCATAATTGTTAACCAGGACTTGGGACTTCTGAGCCATTGTTGTGGGTGATGTGAAGTGTCGCATTCCCAGTTGCAGATATCAATTGCAATTAATGTGGTTGATAAAAATTTTTTATGAGTGAAATGGAGATATTTATTCACGCAAGTGAACCAAAAAAAAAGGAAGAGAAAACAGTTTGCTGAAAAGACTGCTCACGTTAAGGTTTGCCAAATCCAAGTATGTTCAGTGTAAATGAATATGGAATAGGTTATTTTAAAACAATTGGCAATGACAACGCTAAAACACGTGAGACTGATATCACTGAAATTATACATGCAACGGCATGATAACTAATGTGTTTAACATTAAAGTCAATTGTGATATGTTCTAAAAACCTCAATAGTGGTTCTTCCTGTAGTATAGACTGCGATCAACTTTTTCCTAAGTTTACATCCAATTGCAACACTAACAGACATGGCTTAATGTTACACAACACTAGAAAGTATTTTTATAACAAACATTATAATGCCTTAGATAGCATATACATAATGCCTTAGAATGAATATATATATCAATGCACAAAACTGATGGAGTTTGGTGATACATATAATGAAGAAACATAAAAAACAGTAAACACACTTTGTAAAATTCTAAAGTATTTGTATGGTGTTATAGATATCAAAGCAAATTAGCACTTTTAAAAATACTTGGAATTCTACAGTCTTAATTAATAAATAATTCTCGGGTTTCCAGCCAAGTAAGATTTTGGGTTGCTTATAAGCAACATTTTTTTTATTATATTACGATTTTGGGTTGCTTATAAGCAACATTTTTTTTATTATATTAAGATTTTGGATTACTTATAAGCAACATTTTTTTTATTATAAGCAACCCAAAATATTACTTGGCTGGAAAACCGAGAATTATTTATTAATATCATTCGCCGAGATAGAACGATCTGTTTAGATATAGGATTTCGAAATCCTATATCTACACAGTCTGTTTAACATGTTGAATTTCAATTCATTTTACTCCAAGCAAGAAAATATTCTCTTCAAACATACACAGCCAAAAAATTAACTTTCATCCACTTAAAAGAATCCCAAGATTTTTTTTATTTTTCTCTAGAATAAAGAAGTGCAACTATTATTGAAATTTAATTGAGTTAAAACAAAGGAGTGTATGCATAGCTCAAATTATGATGTGATTATGTGCTTTATTGCAAATAAAAAGGGAATGGGCTATGCAAAAAGCAGATTCAGTGAGATGCGACCAGCAAAAACTGCTAGAAAAGTCATTTTTTAGCAACATTGCTGCTTTGGTACCTACATCGTGAAAAAGGAGTATAATGACTTATTTGAATTTAGAACATTCCAAAGTGATAACAACTTTGCATGTCATGATTATTCCTTTCCAAAAACCATTGTATTAATTATAGGAGCATACACACATCCCAATTTTAAGGAAGCAACACTGAAAATACACAAAAAAGTATGATAATTACATGTTAAACTTATTCCCTGATCATCAACTGAATGAATGCTGAATAATTAAAGCACATTTTCTTTTGAATATACAAACAGACCTATTAGCAAATAAATGACAGGTGCCCAAAAAAGCTAGTCTGTTTAATTGAGAATGTTAATATGTAGAAGTAAATTTTGAAAAGTTTTCATCAATTCAGACCATTTGGGGTAAAGTAAGACAGAAACATCGGGCTCACACTATTGCACCAAACAATAAAAGTAATCCTCAAGTAGGGAAGGGTGGTTCGCTCACAACTTGCTAGTATTATTCATTAACATATGGCAACTGCTAAAGTCAGGTAGAAATAGCTGCTACATCTTCTACTGACTGCTACACTCTGTTTGTTTCCCCTCCTTGTTCCCCTGCAGAAGCTGAAACCATTATTCTACCAGGCACTACTGCTTGATACATACACTCTAATGTACACACGGTTACAGGTCCAATTGTTAGCAAGACACAAGAGCGCATGATTCAAAAAGGAGTTAATTCTAGCAGAAACAGCAAAAGCAGTTGATTTTTAGCAGGAGAGGACATGTGGTTGATTTTTGCTGTAACAGAAATGGAGAGTGGATTCGCCAAGAAGCAGCTGATTTAGCATTTGATTTTTCAATTGTAGGAGAGGGGAGTGCAAAACATTGTATTCTAGCAGTTAATTTAAAGAGTAGCATCACCATGCACATTCACTGCTAACTATGACACAGTGTTGAGCATCAGGTTTATTCCAGCTTGTGGATGGTGGCAGTGTGTTAATTCAGACTTCCTTACATTCAAAGGATGGTTCCATTTCGCTCAAGGTAATAGTCTATTCCATAGGTACGCAACCTTTTTAGAGTACATGCCAAAATTGGCAAAATCTCTAAAACAAAATTTTCCACATTCCAACAAATTTATCTAATAATTAATATATTGATACTTGATTCATAGGTGATTATGTATAACGTAAAACATTGTCTAAAAGTAAAAAAATACGATTTTAAATTCTTGCATTATCTCTTTGAGTTTACCAGAGTAGCATCATGACAGGTTTGATATTGTCTGCTAATTATGCCTTGTCCTTAACACTTAAAATTAATAGTTATTCCATGTCTCTGCTAGGATTAGCAGCGGCTAAAATTAGCTGCCATTTCCAAAAGTGAATTTGGGTTAGCAGTAATAATAATAATTTTTTCTATTAGCAAAATATATTTGCATGGAATCATCAAAGTACAAGAAAAAGGTACTTGCACATGTAAATGTTATATACAACATAAATAAATAGAGAACATTTATGTTGAGGACAAATAAATCTATTTACAAAGTACATTCCACATACACATTCCTTGATATTATAAAACAAGTTGTTTAGTAAGATATTTTTCACACATGATCTGAATTTTCTGTATTCTAGGCATTTGAATACACTTGGCAGTTTATTATAAAGGTTGAATAGTAGTTAGATGTGTGATGCTGTTGAGGCTTTTTGATGTTCTGTGACTGTTTAAGTGAATGAGCTCACATGACCTAGTGTTGTAGCTATGGAAGTCTGAATTTTTCCCAAAAGAATTATGGTTTTCTGGATAAAGGACACTTTCCAAGATATAAATACATGGGGTTGACAAAATTTTGAAAGTTGCATAAATCAGTTTGGAGGGAGTTCTTAATAGGACATATTTCATCATTTCTATGATTCATATTTTCAATCTGAAATCAGATGTACATTAGATATTGTGAAATAGGTGTCTAGATATCTATCAGATATATTATTGTCCATTCGACAGCATATGATATAGATATCTACGGATAGATATTTAATAGATATACAGTGTCTCATTGATTGTGTGTCATTTGTGACCTATAATTTTAGACACTTTCTTTTAAGCCACATGAATGAAATTTGTTGCCGGGCTAGAAAAAGGTTGTAAGTTTTGTTGAGTCTAAGCAAAGTTTGTAATAATATGACCTTTTGATCCCAGAAATAGGATCCAACCTAAAATTTTGCCTTATGGGCTTTCAATGCTAAAATATTCGAGGAACAAAAAAGACAGAATTACTTGGCGAAACTTACAAATAATAAGTTTTTGGGTACGAAGAACATGACGGAAGATCTTTCGAGTTTGAAAATTGCATCCATGACCTCTGAAAGGGCAGTCAAGATCACAGGGGTTACAAAAAGTGAATCACCACTACAAACCTGTCAAATCATTGGTTTAAAAATGTGCCAAGGTCGATGGTAAGGTCATCAGATCCCTCTTTTCATCCATTGGCCTTCAAGGGTTACTCAGGAATCAAAAGTCATAGGGTTGACAAAAAGTGAACTGGGTCTACAGCAATATCGAATAATATGTTTCAAAGAGTGTCCAATACAATGGTAAGGTCTTCGGATCCCTCTTGTCATCCCTTGACTTCAAGGGATATTCAGGGGCCAATGGTCACAGGGGTGACAAAAAGTGATTCAAGTTTATTTCTAGCTTACAAATCAATGAAAAAATTCAATTGCAGTTTCAAGTTAATTCCTTTTATTCCATGATAACTACTTCATCATATTTTTATTCAAAAAGTATGTTAAATATCCAAAATGTACACAATATCAAAATTTAAAATGAAAATATCAAATCAGTAAGAATTAAAAATCAAATTTGATTCATTCTACGTACCCTCCACTCCGAGCCAGGCACAATTGAATTCGTCCGCTAAAAGCGTGTGTGACTGTGTGAATTCATCCCGCTTGCCCGGCGAGGTAAATTCACACATTCACACACACTCTTATCGGGCGAATTCGATTGTGCCCACCACCACCGGCGCCCGGTGGCAGTGGGGTAAATCCCTCACCATCGATCCCAGGGTCGCAGGATCGAATCCTGGCTGGGGAGGATTTTCACTTTCCAGGGCATGGATGTTTGTATCATCCAATATGTTTATTGGAAGAGAGGACTTTGAGTCCTGAAATTAGCATATTAAAATAAGACAAATGTAATAAAATGTTTCTTCCAGCATATTTTGGGATATGAACTCTGCACACATTGTAATTACTTTCTTTACTTCTTCGATGCACAAAAATGTTTTCTTGGTTACACCTGGTGATCTTTGGCCTCTGCCCAACCGTTCCAGGTGAGTTAATTCCTGGAGGGACTTTACCATCGTATTGGGCACTCTTTGAAAACTATGATTTGATACATTTGATATCTCAATTCTATTTTTGTCACCCCTGTGACCTTTGACCCCTGAATAACCCTTGAAGGTCAAGGGATGGCAAGAGTGATCTGAAGACCTTACCTTCGTATTGGGCTCTCTTTGAAACATATGATTTCACACTGTTGTTGACCCGATTCACTTTTTGTCACCCCTATGACCTTTGACCCCGGAGTAACCCTTGAAGGTCAAGGGATGAAAAGAGTGATCTGATGACCTTACCATTGACCATAGCACCTTTTTAAACCTATGATTCGATACGTTTGTAGCCTCGATTCCCTTTTTGTGACCCCTGTGACCTTTGACCACTGAGTTACCCTTGAAGGTCAAGGGATGAAAAGAGGGATCTGGTGACCTTACCTTTTTAAATGGCACCTTTTTAAACCTACGATTCAATACATTTTTAGCCTCAGTTCATCTCTTGTCACCCTTTGACCCCTAAGTAGGTAACCCTTGAAGGTCAAGGAATGACAAGAGGGATCTGAAGACCTTACCATCGACCTTGGCACATTTTTAAACCTATGATTCGACAGGTTTGTAGCAGTGATTCACTTTTTGTAATATTTGTTTTTGGGCACGAATATAAGTTTCGCTAAGTAATTCTGTCTTTTTTGTGTTTCGAATATTTTAACGTTGAAAGTTCATTAGTCAAAATTTGGATTTTAGGTTGGACCCTATTTCTGGGGTCAAAAGGTCATATTATTACAACTTTGCTTAGACCTAACAAAACTTGCAACCTTTTTCTAGTCCAGTACCACATTTCATGCATGTGACTTAAAAGTTCATTGAGAGATAAAGCACTTTCCTCAAGGTACCTACCTAGCAATCAATATGGACCACTGGTATATTCTATGCTTCCATTCTCAGCAAAAAACTTCATAGACAACATTTTCATGGAATAATCACGAATGAGGACTATGAACCGTATGCTATCACAAGTATATATAGTTAACTCCGCCTGATTCCAACCCTCTACCCGGCTTCAACAGTCATTCTACTTTTTGTACTGTTTCCTACGGCGTTAGTTTTCAAATGCCAAAATCAATGCTCATTGGCCGACGGCGGGACAAAATGATTGGCCGCATAAATAGAGAGGGGATGGTGTGCAAGAGAGATATTATCGTGATTCTTCAATAATGGCACTCAATCAATAGTTAATAAAATTTTTTTGCTTCGAAAATCATAAATTTCTTTGAATATTCATATGTTTCATAAGAAATTTATATTTAAGTCTTTTGTTTTTAAAAGTCTGCCCACGAAATAATGGGTCGCTGTCGTCTGCTAGAGTTCGCGCAGACGACAAGTTTCCAAGCAAAGCAGGACCAAGCAACCTTGGAAAACGCCTCGATGATACTGATGATACGTTATCAACTCTGTCGAGACCGATCGTTTGCCTGAGGTGCGTCTTCTAGAGCGGTAACAGGCAATGGATGCAGTTTTCACCTTCTGGGTGGACTTTCATCAGCTTCAGCATGGCGATGAGTAGCTCACGCGAAGTGTTGTCGAATGCCTAACGATACTTCACCCACGCCATTGACAGGTTTGGCTTATGTTGAATGGTGTCCTGACATATGCCGCTAGAATACTAATTTGCAGGTTGTTCTTGCATCCCGCGATTCCTAGCTTGTAGCCCCTCCTCTCGTACACATATACCTACATAAGATTTAACCCACTTGGTCAATGCTATATTATCCTCGGTACATACATTTTGAAAACCTGGAAACATAATTACAGGACATAATACTTTAACCTTATCCTTCGTCGCCGGTTAAGTGAATTGAGCTTGTTTCTCGTGTTACCGTTAAAGGTAGGTGACAGGCTCTTTCGCTGGATCTTTTCTAGGTATTTACCTACACCGAAAGACTAACCAACTGAGATTAACATACCTTGGAAACGTCATCAAGAAGACAATCAGCAAAAGGTCAACCACCTACTCGCTGGGATCGACTAGTAACCAGTGCCAAGTAGTTGCATAGTTACCAACTTCATTCATCCGTAACACTGGAGTGTTCTGGATGAAAGACATGTCTTTCAGTCTGTTTTCATGTTTCTGTGCGCTACGAAAGTCAACTGTCAATTGAGGCGGTAGTGGCGGGTAGTTTACATTAGTCCCTTTTCATACAATATATTCAGGTTCATGTCATACTTCACATCATTTGTCGATGAAAAATATATTCACCTGGAAATTATTATTACCCAAAAGCTTTATTATTATTAGCTTCATATTACAAGTTTGACTGCGTTGGAATTATTTGGCATTTTGACGGTATGCATGCCTTTCTCGAGGAAATATGATTAATTTAATGGCTGTGACTCAAAAACGAGTTCTATGATCATGAAAATTCAAAATTTCCAATATAGGATTGAGGGCAGCATTGGTGTTGGGAAAATATCTGAATAAGATTGACACGAGAACTCTTTCCTAATTATAACTGATAACTTCAGGCTTAACTAACAAAGTTTTGAAGTCTTGAACCTAACAAAGTTTTATACTTTTATTTTCCATCTTTGCTAATTACTTAAAAGAAGAGTGAGAAATATTTGGAGGATCCTCCACGAGGTTCCTCTATGTCAGAGGTGATTCTTTCGGCCGGCACACTAAGAAGGAGCTGACGAGGAAAGAAATTCAGTCATAAAAATATGTCCATAACCCAGATTCCACTGAGAAAGGGAATAATTTGTTTAAATAAAATACATATTTGCATGAAGTAACATGACACAATGTCCAGTTGCAAAAGAATAGGGAAAAATAATAATATTTTATTTTTGCACGGTTGGTCTTACGAAGACATGATGCTCGTAAGAATTTACATTAAAGGTAACACAAGTAGGAAAAAACTACTGGAAAGGATTAAAAATATTTGGGTAAATTATCAGCGAAAATTTGACACGACTGGTAATGAAGTGCCACAATCGCGTCCAAAGCTTCTACGATAATTCAAACGTACTAAACATAAAAAGTGGTACGTGTAATATATTATAAAGAATGACGCTATGTGAATTGGTGAGCGGGTTGACCGTGAGAACTGAGACACGAGTGTGTTTGGTCTCCAACCTCAAATTCGGGGTGTAAGAGCTCGAGAGCGCTGAGAGAGTGGTACTACCATAAGTTGAGAACATTTCGTTCTGAAATCGGGTTGGCATGGTGACAAGAGCCCTGGGATTCCATCCCCTCTTCATGTAGAAGGAAAGTGTCCACACCAGGTTTCACTTAACCCTTCGAGGGTAACCCATAAAAAATAATACCTAAAACCAAATGCTCAAGGCGCAAATTATCACCTTTGTCAGTAAATGTTGGAATGAAGGTTTCCGCAGTGTGGTGTAAACTCGGAAGGCTTGATTGGTCAAAGTTACCGGTCACTTACTCTAAAGAGAAAAACCACCCACGCGCTGGAAAATATGTCCGCTTGCGAGTCTCAGCTTTTCCACTACTTGGGAATCTGTTTATCCTGCTTCAGAGAAACGCAGTTGAGCGCTAAGTTTATGCGCTTCGAGTTATTTTGTGAGATTGCGTTTATAAAACGTATGACTGCTCAGAAGGGTGCGTAGTTCTGATGACTCCGTTGAACGATATTAATCCTTTTCGTGGGACCGACAGTCTATCAAATAATACGGTTGACTCAAGAATGCCTTGGGTACCCTTTACAGCGGATATTAAAATTTGTTCGAAAAAATAATGTAAATACTACATATTTTGCCGACGATTTTGAGAAAAAATAGCAAAGGAAGTTATTTTATTGAATCATACACCGAATTATATGAAAGGTATTGAAAAGAAGGCACACACAAAACGAGGACCACTCGACGGATTGTTAAATGGGATTGCAAGAAAATGAAATGCAAAAATAAATTAGGAATATAGAAAAATACTGAATCAGCATGGTTTCACCGAGCATGTTCCGAGAAAGCTGCGAGCGGAGACAGGATACAACCGTCAGTCAACAGGTCGCTCGCACTGCGGGAGCAGTGCAAAACTTCCCAGTTTTTCTAGGAGCTTCGGGATACCCCGGCAAGGGAAAAGCCACTCTCGAGATAGGTTGGCACCTCCAAAGCCTTCTGTGGGTCATGCGTGACAAGGGGCAAAAGCCATTGTGTTTTAGCCCCGCGACTGAGACATATCGTCTGCCTCTTGTGATCGGTAGATCTCTCACCTTCTCGGCTTTTTTCTTTGACTTCACCTTTCACTTTTAGGACTGATCTGAATCGGTGTCATTAGAATGATCATACTGGCAGAGAGTATAATGCCTTTTAGTGAGTTACAGCGTACACATTTGCAAGACATTTGAATTTTTTTCCTATTAAAAAGTCTCTCACAATTCAAGTACCCATATCTTTATACCCCGCTAACTAATTTTCAAGTTTCACCATCTAATTCTTTTCCGTAATGTACCTACTACCCACAGTCCTACTCGCACGGAGTGTACTTCTTTATCTTAAATGAGCATAGGCACGTTCCCAGCGAGTTTACACGTAATTCAACTGAGTTATAAATTCAATGGCGAAACGATAATTTACTCCCATGTATTCTATCATTAAAATGCACTATGCTGAGTACAGCTGACACGAGAGAAACATAGGCTTGCTGTTTAATTTTCGCTCATACCATCATTGGCGTCATACCACGATTGGAAAGTTTCTAGGGGAAGTATGTGTAGAAAACGTTAAAAATGCAACTGATATCTCAAAGTTGTATAGTGGGGAAAAAAGAGCTTTATTTTAACGCGAAATAACGCAAATACAAAGTTTAGGAGCTTCCTTCCTTAATCGCATGTCAATTCCTTCCCTTCAATGTTCACAAACAGAAATTTACCTTTTCTGCTTTTCTTTGAAAAGTATTGGAAGCCTCAGATTTCAATTCATTTGGGCGACTTTTCTGTTTCAAAACAGTTTAAATTTCAGAGTGTGATTAGCCAAAGGTTCTCACGCAATGAAGGGTAAACACGGGCGCCTTCGTACTTTCTCACAATATCTTGCTTAGCTTCCCATGCAACTTATGAGCCTTAATGGCAATTTTCTATGTTCATGGTCACAACACGTAATTCTAAATGAACCACGAAACCGTCTTGAGTCTAAGAGACCGGATGACTGTCGCAGCTCGAACAAAGATCAACTCTCACAGAAGATGGACGAAAACAACTCTCTCCGCGCCACGAGAGACAGCAAAAGCAATTTTCCTCGAAAAGAGCGTTATTAGTACCCCGTGCCGGTTTTTTAGGGCGCTGAACAGCCAAATTACGAAAAATCATTTTTATAGTGATCTAGTAATATTTATGCACGTCAAAATTACCCGATTATACGTAATCTGTGAAGTTGTAATTGTTAAATATATTATTCTACGTATTGGTGGTGGTTAAAGTCAGGGTAATGCTAATTCTCTCAACAATGGCGCAAAATGCAACAATTTTCATCACGTGAGCCATAATATTTTCGTATAATACGAAGGCGATGGCGAATTATACGAGAATGAGGAAATCCGTTTTTAGCAACGGGATTGGATGGCAGTGAGGGTGTCTCGGGAGACAATTTACGAGAAACTGTGCTCGTAGTTTTGAAAAAGGAGAACGATGGGAACAAGAATCGACTTAGGGGATCGGGTTTGTGGTTTAGGGTGGCTAGAGTATTGACCTCTCAGATTAAGGACCCAGGTTTGAATCCCGTAAATAGCAAATTTGTTACAGGGATACCAGTCTTTACTTGGGTGCCGGTTGGAAGGTTTTCAAGGCTACGTTCATTTCTCCTTCCAAGGATACCATTGACCCTTTACCACCTCCCGTGAATAACAGGTTAGTAGTTTCCCTCCCCCCTTCCTATATTCCTTATAAATTCCTACATCTTTATAAATACTTGCCAATCCTAAACGGCGCACTGCCTTGGTTGTGAATCGCCTCCCCTTATAGTAGCAATGACAATATGAATTGATATTCATAACTTGAGTGTTCTTATAGCGAATAAATGGCAATGCGATCCCATATAGAGTGGGTTAAACTACATAGCAACATCAAACGGAACTGAAGGTTTCCCGAATTGTCCTCCTGAAAGTTGAAGCAGACATATTTTAAGGATTCTCTTCTGCTCCTGTGTATGTTGATGCGATGGGGCATTCTTTGAATAAAATGCGACTGCATGAATTTTCCTTCAATATTCCGAGAAATAATCAATTCTACTTCTTTCACAATTTTCTTAATTCTAACAGGCCTGAAATGAAAGCGTCGTTGTAGCGAAAAACTGGTTGTCTTTAACTCTAAGTATCCTTACAGTGCTTCTTCCCGAACGCTACAATGCATCGCAGTGAAGGCTACTCACATCCGATACAAATCTGTTTCATCGACAGTCAATAATCCCAATAATGGTTAGAAGCAGCTCTTCTCGATTCAGCTCATCTCTTCATATTTGCATAATAATTCTCTTTCACATCCTTATCTACTAGCTATAAATATCTTATGCGAGGTCTGTCTTTGCCATTCACTTGGCCCTGGACGGTTGTCTTCATTAGGCCATAATTTCTCAAGATAATGCACATTAAGGTGAACCGTCTTTTTAATGATTTCAGAAGACTTCACTTTTCTCGCAATCTCCTCAGGGCACCTTCGATGATCACCAGGTCGACCCATCGAGCATTTTTCCGACACTTCGATACTTTAGAGTATTCTTTTTTTCCGGATACTTTTATTCGAAAGTATTCTTTCGGTGAAAATCATCTAAAGACATATAAATTTGAAATCTCGCCTTCTTCAACTGACTTACCATCGTGTCGCGTATTTGTTTACTTAGTTAGTTGCGATCTTTGTGACAGTAAAAGTGAGACAGGTGCTTAGAATTGGCTATGGGAAAGCCTGAGGCGAAAAGCTCAACCTCCTCCGAAATGTAGACGAAAAACTACGTACGAAGAAAGTTTGTTGAAATAGCGGCAAAAATTAAAGTTCTGCCGTCAACTCAAGTTCGTTCTGCTCAACACATACGTTGTTCGGCGTTTCCATCTACATTCCAAGCACGTTTTCTAAAAATATAAAATTCAAATACAGTGGCATGGTCAAGTGTTATGACGTTAATGGATTCGCAATAAAAATTTTAAAATGAAGACGAAGGTGTTTGTCGTGTGCCTCCAATGTTGCATATTACGGAGAAAACCCGGTTTCGTAAATTGACTAGAAAAACTTGAACGAATTTAAGTAAATACTTGAAACTTAAAGGACGTTATGGCAAAAGTAAGATTCATATTCTATCAAAATTTCCTTTCATTTGCGCATTTCATATTGTGATGACAACCTCCAAAGTGACGCTGGCCTCTGCGATTCTAAGAAATGTGCCATTTTTCATCCTCGCCGTAAAAACATGCCTCAATAGTAATTATTAAAAAAGCCTGGTACCTGCATTAAATGAAAGGCTAAATCATCTACACTCTGATATGCTATCTATGGATTCCGCTTTTTCATTTTTTGGGATATAAAGCCTCAAAGTCGAGTCTATATATACAATTTTGCGTGAATAGTATACAAAAAACGTGCTATTTGGTCATACAGTCATCATTAATTTTTTGGGAGGAGTCATTTTTTGGGAGGAGTCATTTTTTGGGAGGCGTAATAATTGTAAACGAAACTTTGTATCAACGCCACCAATGAGCTAATTTGATGGCACGCGTATTGGTCCCATAGGAGTTATGCAACCCGCGCACACATCTTTAACATGAGAAGGCCTAACCTGTTCAGCAAGTTTTCCTCGTTACCATGTTCAGGATTTCGGGTCCCTACAAAAACGTGCTACCGATAGTCCACTGTATTTGGGTGTAACTGCAGGTTTAGAGTTTCCTGAGCAAATGTTTTCAGAAACTAGTGCTGTGGTCCTGATAGAAGAACTCTCTTAACTGCTGAGCATGTTCATCAGCTATGTCAATGTGTCAATGAACAATACATTCAAATATGAGCTGCTGAGTATGTTCAGCAGCTCTTATTTCTTTCAAAGAATTTTCAGTATTTACAATGCAAGAGGGCTTAAGAGTCTGAAATCTAATTCCAGTGATAATTGTAAGAGTAGCAAAATAAAAGAGTTGTCACAATGTCATTTTTCTCAATATTTAGGTGCTCTTTTATAACACATTTCATTACCGAGTTGACTTCACGAGAAGGAAAGCACTAATCAAATTTATCAAATATTTTCAGAAAAATAAGTAAGGTATCGGCAAACAATACTATCGGTATCGGTCAATGGTATCAAGGAGGCCACTGGTATTCTTCTCTCTTCAATCAATCCCTCCCTCAACTTCTAGTAGTCTTTTCATTATGTTCTCCCATCCCTTTTCTACTGGTTTCACGGTCAGGCCCTCTTACATCTTGTTCTGCACACTGCCTTCTAAATGGCCAGCCAATGTTTATACTCCTTTAATTGTTCAATTAGCTATTTATTATTCATTGTTTTCTTCAGTTTCTTGAATTTCAAATCACATTTCATGCTAGCTAAGTTGTGGTCACAGTCAATATCTGCTCGAGTACATTTTGCAGTCCTTCACCTGGTTTCTGAATCTCTGCTTTGCCAGAATGTTGTCAATTTGGAAAATTCTTCTGCCTGCTGGCATTTTCCATGCATATCTTCCTCCTAGATCTTCACATGTGATAGCGTTTCAATCTCCTACAATAATTAAATTTTCTTACACATTCACCTGATTAATTAATTCCATGATACCATCAAAGACATCTTCACTACTTCATCTGCATGGAAGTTATAGGGCAACATAGAAGATCCCCAATGATTGAGGCGGAAAGCAAGGTGATCCTACATTTACCAAGCTTTTCATTGCCGTGCTGAAAATGGTAATGTAAATGATAAATTAGCACAAAAGAGGAATTATAATGAATGGAAAATATTTGAGCCTATTGAACAACCTTGGGTGGACACGTCATTAAGTGTGCCTATGCATGTACCTCTTGAAAACGAAGGTCATAAGTAATGAATATGTCCCAACAGGAGCAGGAGTGTGTTTAAAATATCACTTTAGAGCAGGTTAGCGAATGCACCTATCTTGGCCAACTTGTTAATATGAAGGAAAATCTAAGACCAGAAATATGTTGCCAGATGAAGCTGAGATGGGAGGAGACTTAATCTGAAGATAATAGTTCTTTATCAGTGAATTCTCCACTGAACAGCTCCCCTGATAAAAATAAACTCCTCCATGGTGGGTAGGCCTGCCCTTCAGCAAGGGTAGACATAAAACATTAGAACATAAGAGGGTAGGCCCTACCATCGGTGGAGGGTAGACGAAGGGTAGGGCTACCCTCAATGGAGGGTAATGCTACCCTTCCCTTACCCTCCATGGAGGGTAGATGGACGGTAAGCAAAGGAGTTTCCGGAGAGGGTAGTGGAAGAGTAACGCTACCCTTCCCTTACCCTCCATAGAGGGTAAGTGACGGAGTTCCCAGCGAGGGTAGTGCTAGGGTAGGGTGAAGCATAGAATGAAAAACGTGATATATTATTATCGTTATGTCGATGATATACTCTGTTTATGGACAGGAAGCAAAAGGCAATTAGACATGTTCTTATCATTACTTAATTTGTTGCACCCCTCAATTTCTTTTACTATGGAATTAGGCTTAAACAAAATAAATTTTTTAGATGTAACTATTTCTTGAATTGACACAAGCCACAAGTTTTCCATTTACCGTAAGAATACCTATACTGACATCATTATTCCCAACGATTCAAACCACCACTATTCCCATAAAATGGCAGCTTTTCATTCTATGCTTCACTGCCTACTTTCAATACCCCTCTCCCAAGAAGATTTTTCCATTGAATTAAAAACCATCAAATGTATAGCTCGAAATAATGGTTATGACGACTCCTTAGTAGATGACCTTTTAAATCGATTGCGACAAAAACGTGCCATAGCGACATCCACTTCACATTCTCCAACCCTCCCGACTTGCACTAAGTGGGTGAAGTTACCTTTTACAAAGAATTTAACATATAAGCTATATAGAATTTTCCCGAAAAATAAGTACAAAATCTCTGTGTACAATCCGGTGACACTGCAAAAATTATTATTTAATTCCAAGGACCGAACTGACACGAGAGATAAAAGTGGGGTATATTTACTCAAGTGTGATACTCCCTATTGTAATTCTGTTTACGTCGGCCAAACTAGTCGAAAATTAAATATGAGAATAAAGGAACACGTCAAATCCAGCCTGAACGGTGACAATAATTCAAATTTTGCGGAACATTTGATTGATGAGGATCACACATCCAGTTTTACCCCCAAGCTCCTACAAGTGTGTGACAAGGGTAGGAAATTGGACTTTCTAGAAAATTTTGAAATTTTGGTGTATCAGCAAATGCATGGTGTTAAGCTGTTGAATGATGTAATCCCTACTAACCCCTCACCTTTGCTTTCAGTGCCCGTACCTCCGCCTCCATCCCCTTAGTGCTTGAGCCTAGAGTCAACTTGTTTGTTCCTTCCTTGTAGTTTTCACCTCAAAACCACTCACCTCCCTCACCCCCTCCCCCCCCTTTTTTAACTGACCTCTACAAATATATAAGCGGTGTTAGTCATGAATTTTCACACTGTAATCTTGAGAATGGCCTGAGAAGGCCGAAACCGGTTGATTTGTTTTAAATATATTTGTGGAAAAGAACTAAGTTTTTTTCTCTTTTATAATGAATAACTTCCACAACGTAAACTCGCCAACCATTTCTTTTACTGAAATGACAGTTTGAATGAAAGATGATAGACAGAAAAAACTTGTTCTTTTTTGGAGCACTAGAGGTTATCATAGACTGAGAGGAAGACCACTGGACCTATGGGGCAAGGACTTACAGAGAACTGCTAAAGACAATTGCACAAGATCATTTTGAATGGAAAAACCTATTGAAAATGTATCTGGCTCACAGACTTTATAAGACCACATCATTCAATGACTGAACTGCTGAAGATGATGAGTAATCTAATCCCTATTCAATAAAAGAGAATGCTGCCAGCCAACAGTCAGGCTGGTTAATTTCAAAATAACATCTCAAGCAATCAGGAGGGTACTGACCCAAGACCAAGGGTATAAAAAAACAGCTAAATTTGTTAACAGCATTCAGAAGCCTTGAACGTGAAGTGCGTGTCACACTTTGAAATATCAGCAGAATTGAAGTACCTGACTTTGAGGAAGACTCAAGAAACTTTTCGATACCATTTTGCATCTGCTACCTCCACTTATGTAGTATGAGTAGAGATGGGCAACTTGGTAAATTACCGCGGTAATTTTCCGAAGTGTTTTTCGTAAAATTACCGAAGTGTTTTTCGTAAATTACCAACACCCCTGAAAATTACCGAAATAAACGGTAATTTTCAGAAAAGTTCTTTTTCAGAAAATTTCTTTCTCATGAAGAAACCATTGGAATTGGTAATATTATAAATTAAGAAGCTAAAACGATGTTTTTTTACATTGTGTCCATGATTAATTCCAATTAACTCAGAGTAAAATAACAAATGCACATTGCGCAGAGGTATGTCTTTGGAACAAAAATTTCTCATAGTGTGACAAAAGAGAGGAAAATTCGTGCTGCTGCCAATTTCGTTTTAATTTTTTAATGAGTTATTATTGATAAACGTCGGAATTTATATCTCTATGCTATTTGATTTCGTTTGGAGTCCTCTGATAAGGATTTGCAGCTCAAAACTTAAAATTACCGGAAAATTACAGTAATTTTCGAAAATTACCGTAATTTACCACGGTAATTTACCTCAATTGAAAATTATGGTAATTTACCCATCTCTAAGCATGAGAAATATAGAGATTTCTAATTATGTAGCAATTGCTACACTTAATTATTTATATATGCAATACTTTCAGTTATCTTTTTTCTGGAAGACTACATAAAACAAATACATCTGGATTATCCTATACCTATATTATTTCACTTTGTGAAGAAGCATCATTGAAAGCCTAGGTGGTCCACATTGTTGCAGGCTTAGTGAAAAATGGCTACTCTTGAGTCCTACATCAGGAGAAACACAAGAAGGCATAAGTGTCCAGAAGGATCACTACATGGCTGGAATTTTATAACACATTTCCTGATTACTTCGGAAGCAGATATCGAGATGCAGTTCAGCACATTGACCAAGATTTTACCATTGCTGAAGGTCTGGCTACACCCATTACTGATTGAGGGAGTACACAAGATACTGTGCTCATGCAGGTTAATACATATATAAGTCCCACACAGCACACACAAAAGCGTATACATATACACAGTATCTACATAAGGTCTACTGTATATTTATCTGTAATAGGAGACCGTTTACTTGGTGTATATATTTACGAGGGGTCTACGGTATATGCAACCCTTCCTCACACATCACACAGAAAATTTATACCATATGAAGGCAGTATAAATTGATTGGTATAAATAGTAAATAATATTCGTTCGATTATTAGCATTTAATTTGAATAATATGCTCGCACTGCAAATACTATGTAAACATTATAAGAGGCGCATGATATGTTCATATTTTTTTAATAGACTACAATCGATGTCTTGCAAACAAGATCGACTTGAACCATCTCGAAAATCAAAATGGCAGTCATGTTAATGAGCAGGAAGCGTGAGAAAGAACTAGCTCCTCCAATATTTACGTGTTCTGGCAATTTGTGATCGTAGAAGCTTAATTTTAATTCTAATGGACAGTTAAGTTACGGTGAGTACCTAAATGATTGTTATGACCAGTGATTGCGTTGAAGATTATTTACGAATTCGTCATTTTTTTCATCTGCCTTCCATGTTGATTTTTTTAATTGACTCTATTTATCATGTTTCAGGCACATACAGTCTTTAACAAATTGGGACATTAGGAATGATCCAACGACAATTCAGATCATCATTCAACTATTTGAGAAACGTGAAAAGTTTTGTGTGTGTTATGACAGTGCAGTGACTTTCAATGATATTTGAACGAACCAATTGTTGGAAAAATATAGTTTCAATTTTTAGAAGAGTGTTGTTTTTTTAAAAGACAGCAGGTTTTTGTGCACCCAGATAAAACAATTGGTAGATGTGAGCTTAAGGGTATCGAACTTCAAACACTTATCCCGCCTAAACGGTGTTCACATGCAATGTAGTTTGATATTGGTGATTGTCGCACTGGCTGTTCTTGAGGTCATGCCTTATGTATTGGAATGTTATGTGTTACAATTTCTAGTGAATGCAATGATTGAAAATGGAAATAGTGTCAATAAATGTAATTAATTTTATTAAGAAACACGTTTTTGTTTGCAATCTTCTTAACTCGTATAAATGTGTTATTGAGATTGTGAATTCGCAATGTGACATCAAGAAACGGCAGACGTGCACGAATTTTGCATGGTATGAGTCTGTGTATAGTTAACGTGTGCCAAATCATTCCTTCCGATTTCAACTCTGCATCACAAATTTTCTAGTTAGTAACCAAAGTTTTTTCTAAATGAAGTGTTTTCAAAAGCTATTAATTTAATAGGCAAATCTAAAAAAGATGTACTCTTGGTCTTATTTGTGGCATTGGATTTTATTTATCCAGAGAATTAGATATAAAATTGAAAAAATAACTACACTGGAGGATTTAGATGTGGCTATAAAATAAGGAAATAAAAAGGTATGCATACTGTATACGGCATCCATTTTCCATACATCTACAGTATATGTTGTGTAGAGGACATTTGCATCTTTGGTAGATGCACCGTAGAGCTAGTGTTGATGCCTTGTAAATATATACTAAAGGTCTACGCTCCCACCTAAACCTCTACTGTATACCTATGGTATATGTATATCATCCATACACCCAGGCTCTACGGCTGAGTATGTGCTGTGTGGGGTATTAGGCATACTGGACACTCTTGTGGCATGCAGGCTGAATGAACACCAGACAGCCATCATCCATGGAAGCATAAAGGAATACACTGTCACAGAGCATATCCTCCAGAGGTCCTGGCTGAGAACACAACATTTTAATGGCCAAAACAAAGGTAATATCAGATGAACCTTGCTACCACCCAAGATCAAAATAGAAAAATGACCATCAAGCTTCAACCATGACAATACTGCAGTTTATTGTTCTGTTAGTCAGGCATTTGACATAGAACATGGCCATACAAAAGTTAAAACGTTAAAAAAATGAGATTCATAAGACAAGGACAGTAAAGAAAACAAAAATACATTAATTGTATTTCTTGTAACAGATGCTGCATTTAGACTCTGCACCACATAGAAGAGACTCTTTCATCTGCCACCCAAGGGAAAGCACTAAAAAAGCTTCAGGCAGAGTCATCGCTACCTGGCATCAGTGGGGAAATTGCCAGCGAGAAATATGACCAAATAAGGCCATGGATGGAAGGGGAGGGGGGGACATGTCTCCTCAATAAATAGCAAAAGCAATGACAACTTCTTCTTTGTTTTACCCCTGATGATGCAGCCTGTAATGGATGCAAAAGCTTGGAAGACTAAGCTCCACATGCAGTGACTATCAAAAGAGACAATTATAAATAATCCATGATGCAAAATTCTACCCTAAACATTTTCAACAAGTTCAAAAAATCAATGGTTCTCCCTTTTACTTCACAGCTTTACCAGCTCAATTGAGACAGTCTATTCTAACAGCTTTATGAGTTTTCATCTCCGTTAATGCCTTTCCCACCTCATATCACTAATGTTCTGGGGGGTTGTGTTTGAAACCGTCGCCATGAACTCGAATAGGAAACCAAGGAGTCACTTCGTACAAACAAAAATGGTACTCAAATGATGGAGTGTTTGAATTGTTTATTAAAATCTCACTCGTTGTTTTCACTTTAGGTTTTCTCATCCAGGGGCATAGAGCTCAATACAGATGAAAAAAACTAGAATAAAAACCACGAATGAGATTGTTATGAGCAATTAACCCATTCGCATCCTCGCCCTGGTATTTAAATCAACCCTAAAACACCACCGGCTTTTATGTATAAGAAAGAAAAGTTACGCTCTATTGTTATGTATGGAAAAACTTGCCAAAAAAGCCGTCAAGATGGCAGCTGCAAACAGGCACTGATAATGGGCAACGAAGTTAACAAAAACACCACCAGAGAGCAGCAGGACCCACTGAAAACTAACGCTATACATCATGCGTACCAGTACGCTTGCCGTGATCAAGGCCAGTTCCAATGCTCATACTAGTACGCTTATGGATGCAAATGGGTTAAACACACTGACACTTCTGAACCATTCTTGTTTATACCACGAACACCTTGGTTAACCTATTTGAGATAATCCCAATTGTTTCAAACACACCTCCCCTGGGCCCAAGCTATCCATATCAACATTTGACATTCTTGATGACTGGCCTTCTATCTTTGATAAAACGTTCCTTTCTACATTCCCCTGCCACACACCCTTGTGGGGGCTTGAAGGGTATAATGTAGATGCATTCCTTCTACCCTCACCGAATTCCTCAATCCCTAACATTGTAGCTTTCTCTCTGAGAGCTTGTATCACCTCTTTTACCATTAACTATCTCTATAGGGGCCTTGGTTCATCAATCCCTACACCTATGGAGGCTTAGTTTTCCCTGCTGCCAGACTTAACCCTTTGTGGTCCAATTTTTTTTGTGGATTTCAAGTAGTAGCCGAAAGAAATACTATTTGCAAAATAGGTGAAAAGGCTTCACATGGTACTATAAGTTCACAAAAGTGACATAAGATAGCAGCACCTTACATAAAATGCGCATAATCGCAGCACCTTCTGATGTCGAGCTCAACTCGACGTTGGACCTGCTGCTAGTGCTAGGCCTGTTGAGCCAGCCTCGACGTTGGACCGCAAAGGGTTAAAACCTACACCAACAAGTTGGGACTGGGTCCTGTAGTTGTGTGGGCTCATTTTCTCATTTGAATAGTCCATATTTGTTCTTGATACTTGGGGCAGTGACCTCTGCATGGGAAGTGGTCTCATACATTTTATAAATATCCTCAAAGCACTGATTTTCATTTGGTCATCACCTACCTTTCTTTAGAATGGCAACATAATGGAATTAGTCTTATCACTTTTCATATGAAGAGAGAACACAGATAATACAAAACCTACATTTAAGCTGTCAGAATTTCTCATATATAAGTTCCATAGCAAACAGAATCAAACTATACATCTAACCATGTATAAATACAATTTTCCTTAAAGATTCTAATAGTTTAGTCACACATGCCTGGTGCATGCATAACTAATATGTTTATCTCATTAAGTTAATTGTTCCAATGGATTTATGAACTAATTTATTTAGAAGTATAACCATTAAGTAATAAGTTAAATCAGTGTATTTACTTGTTTAGAGGTGATTCACCCCTTGCTTAACACCATAGAGGTGGTTTCCAGGGTTCTCAGCAGATATTGTGATGGTTCCCAGCCTTTGTTATTCCCCGTCCCTATCCTTATTATCCTTATCCTCCCCCCAACCCCAAGTGCTCCTCCCCCTCAAGGTTCCAGCGGTAAAGGTGAGAAGTGAGTGAATGAGAGAGTCTAGTGTGTCTGCAGAAGCAGCATGGAGTGGGATGTTGACTTAAATCAGTGTGTGAACCCCAGTGAATCAAGAGTGTTTCTCCCCCCGCTTATGTTCATTGGTGTTAACCCCCCCCCCTTATTCTCAAGAAGCATAAAAGGTCGTTTGGGAGAGAAGCGGACAGATGCTTGAGAAGAGTGAGGTAGTCGCTAAGAGAAGGTGCCCAGTCGGACGATTAAGGAGAGGTATATTCCAAGTTGGGATCGTGAGTGGGCGACCAGTGATTCGGCCAAGGTGAGTGAAACAGTCTGGGATTGCAGTGAGTACGAATCCACCGTCTCACGAATGTGTACCTAAGGAGCCACAGGGTCGGGCCAGGTCAGCAGTTTTTGTCACCTTCTATCTCCACAAACAAGAACGGACCACAAAACCAGGCGAGGCTGCACCGTCTGAGCCCTCACTCTAGAGACGGGATCCACTAGTGCTTAACAGATCACATAAGGTCCTTCTGCCACAACTAAGGACCTAGTGAGACCCTGCTTGGCACGGGCTGCTGTTTCCCCACTGTGAACTTAAAGAAGCCAGCTTAGGTCAAAAGATCTCTGAATTACTCATCGCAAGTTGGCGAGGTCACGGAGCACTCCTCACAGCGGGAAAGGAGATGCACAGGAACTGTGTGTGCAGCCCTTGCAGCCTTAAGTTGGGTGGCCATGAGTAAGCCATTACAATATGGATAACTACTTTTTTCACCTATAAATCAGAACCTTAACCCTCAGGATGAGAGACCAGTTCTCTAGCCCTCACCAGCCCAATCTCTTTCTCCACTTCTGGCCCAAACATGAGGTCCTTATGATAGATTTCCAGCAATTGCCAGACTCTTACAAAATCCTCACAAGACATCATGCATCAAAACAGATCTCTTATGGGCAAATTCCATACTTTACAAATCTATCTACTCAGAGCTCTAACTCCTCCCTAATTAAAGCTTATATAAAATATATTGGAATAAAAGCCAAATATTAAATGCTCCTAACACTCCAAAAGATCAACACCAAGAATAGTTGCCATTTCATAATCATGGAGTGACAACGTTATTGTCATCTACCATCACGGCCATCAAACTTGGTTAGAAACATATACCTAATCACCCATTAATATTGTGGCAAAGAATAATTATTCCTGACACAAATGTCCACCACATATGGCCGAATACCATGCCTAATACTCCAATAAAAAATATTATTGAAGTAAATTTGACAACAAAAAGTGAGACATTTCTAAGCTCTTCAAAAGAAGTTTATGAACAAAGAATAGATTAATTTCTATGAAATTTTGCAGAGCCGTATTTCAAGCCAGAAGAATAAAAGCCAAATACATTCGATGATTTTTTTATTTCTTTCATCCATCACACTGGTATGACTGGAGAGGGGAACTTAAACGATGAATATACAAAAACAAATCCCATATTTTATAATTTTTAATCACCGCAAGCCAAAATATGGCATCAAGTTTATCATAAAAATGAAAGTCTAAAAGTTGAGTTATATAACATCCATATATAACAACAAGCTCTTTTTGCTGAAAAAAATATTATAAAAACAAAATAAAGACAACGGTATGCACTCTTTACTAGTAAATACCTTTAAATGACTAAAATGTTTAACTGAGAATAAACAGGAGCTAAATTTATTCAAACTATGTATTACGGGAATTCAAGGTCCATTGTCCAAAACAATAATAAAACAAAATGTATAAAACATTTTGTGAATAACAGAGAAGAAAACAAAAGTGCACAGCACTTCAAACAGTCGACACACCGTTATAAAAACACCACAAAAAAAATCATTCCACTTAATATGCCAGTAGAATGATTTTGATTGACATGCCCAAAGATTAAATTTGCCAGAGAATAATTTGGCAGTTTTACATGTAAATGCCAAGCAGAAAACACTTTTCAATGCAAAAAATTGACTTTCTCAGCCTTGTAGCAGTATTCAAGGAATGTGCACTAAGTGGAATGAAAAAATCAGCCATCTTGAATTCTATTAGGATATTATAATATCACGTTTGGAATCTTGGGTTTCAATATTCTGTTCCATTAAAATGGTCATGTACTTCTCCAATTGATATCACAAATACGCATGATTAAAAATTACATGCTCCTTATAACAATGATTCCAAAATGACATTGGTAAAACAGTTACACAGGCTTTTAAAACCATCCTTTCATAGTTTTGCCTCCTCAAGGAACATTACACATACTGAAACAGCAAGGAAGAGACTAAGTTTAATTCACTCCAGTCTTGAAATGAACAGAATAACCCAAATATGTCAATGACAAAATCTCACATTAATCAGTTACATTAATACTTTCGGACAAAACATATCTTCATTCCTTCACATTATGTATTCCAAATGGGTCTGCTGTTCAATTACTTTGGCACTTGTATATTATCTCAGTTCCATAATCATATTTTATATTGACAGAAGCACAACTCCATACCATACAATTCCCTATATGCACAGCATATCCAAAAAGTTCAATCACCTCTCATCTAATTTACATGATAACACTCTTTTCATCAACGATCAACATCAATTATGAAGGCTGGCTATGACCCAGAAATGTCTTACCAATTTGGTGGCATCCAGAAATGCATTCTAATATCACATAATACTCAACATTGCCTAACAGTTAATCATTTCAGCAACAAAATAAATATTTATTATTAAAGTTCTTAAAAAACATTAAATAACAGTAAAAACAAATTCCTTTGGAAACATGATAATAATTTTAATTTTAGAAAAATTTTCGCCATTAAATTCTAACCACAAAATAAATATGAAATTTCACTTAATTTCTTTTGATACAAGAAACAAAGATTTTCAAAATGATATATACTTACAAGGTTTCATGATGGCAAAATAATAACTCACACTAAAAACAAAATGAAAGTGAATTATCAATGCTCATCAGTAGGTTAATCTCCTTTCTAAAACCAAAATCAAGTCTTCCATGAATAAAACCAGGGAAAACCAGCCGTATGACAGAGATTAAATATCTCCCAATCACATGAGACATCTGCTTGAAATATCCAAATTTTTATCAGGCTCACCTTAAGCACACTCCGAAGGATGATAGGCCTGTAAATTCAAATTAAAGCTTTACATAAATAATGTATCAAAAATATCACCATAAATAATCAAAACTTATAACCGCACAACATTAGCCTATAATACACAATTAAGTTAAACAGCTTAACTAGACATGTTGAACTGAGTATACCCATTCTTATTCTTAACTATATAGTTGAATGCTTAGAGAGACCATTCGGTGCCACATTATATCCCCACACCTATGTTAATGTTGATCTTTAATCTCCTTTACAACAATATTCTAACACCCCACATTTAGTTGGATAATAATTTATGAAAGCGTAATTTTACAGGACTAAAGAATTCTATTTTTTAAACACGTGTTGACATTTTCTTTTGACAAGTTTCACTAATCCTTACTTTTAGTTTAAGTATATTTTGACCTAACACATCCCTCATTAACTTTCCCTATGACAGAATTTATGTTTTCCCAGACAGAAAGCTCACAGAAGATCTAGACAATATTAACTCTGTAAAAACTTTTATCCAGCCTAAAACTTGATACAGAAATGACAACCTATTTCAGCTTAATCTAATATATCTTCAATGAAAAAAATACTCTTGTAAGCTATATCAACTCTCTCCTTCCATCCTGTAAATGCATTTTGCTCTTGAATGTAAGTATTCACAACTCCCCCTCGTAAAAGCTACCACCCCACAGCACAATTTCTTATGCCAAGCTTGTTTACTGATCAGTATTGCTTGGAGCGATGGTTTTATTTGGGTTTCCTATGACGTATTTAAACGGTTTGTTATGTTGCATTATGATAATTAGGTCGCATATATTTTACTTGTCATTTTTGAACGGTTTGCATTATATCTTTTCCTTTTTAAGTGGTTCATAATATTGCATTACTACCACTGTGATATCATTACAATTAATGTCGAATTCAAATGGTTAATTATATCATATTTAAACGGATCATAATGCTTTATTACTAAACTATTCTCATATTTAAAGTAGTAAATTAGCTTCTCTAAGCATAACGATAATATCTGTATTTGTAAGATAAAGATATGCAATATATTTGCCGATTGATAAATTTATATTAAGACTAGTGACGACAGCTAAGACTTGGGGAAAAGTAGTTACATTTCATATAAAAAGAGTCGTTTCTGGTGTGATGTGGTGGAATAACATAATTAAATAATATTGGCAATTTTTCACAAATAACTTTTCCTTGTGGAAAATTGCCAAAATTATTTAATAAATAAATATATACATTTCGTTTGTTAAATATATATTATTCCATTTTCAGTTGGAAGAGGCTGCTGACAATTATATGAGATGGAAAATGATGGGTGGCCTACTCCGAATCAACAAAAGTGTTAAAAGTAATTGTGCCTCATGCATTTGAGTGCTATTCTGGGCCTTCAAATGTGCCTTTGACTGAGAGGTGTGTTCTTAAGAAGAGGAAGGTGATAGAACTACTTAGCACTGTTTCCAATTCAAGCACATCAACTACAATAGTTGTAGAGTAGTTAGACTTTCCCCCAAAAGAGAAGCTGCAGCCACTGCAGTAAGGCACCAACAGGACATCAACTGACAACTCACCACGGTTACTGATTGCTGATAGTATTCAAACGCGCTCTCCTTATTCCTCTTTTTAAATTGATTCTATTTCGTTTAACGCTAAATGATTCTAAATGCAGAAGTTTCCTAATACTCATGGGAATGGGAAGCTTAAACCTGCGGGGAAATATGAGTTATATATTTAGTGGTCACAACTCTGTAAAACACTTTAAATTTCTACTAAAATGAAGGATTTATTTAATAAAACAGAGGCCACTCCCTGTAAAATACAAAAATGAAGGACTAAAACTTCATTTATCGGTAGTCACAAAAGCAAGAACTATCCCATAATTAATAAATTAAATTTCAATATATGCCATTCACGTCAAGCTGTATTACTCTAATACAGCTAACTAAAGGTTTAATAGTACACTGTTCAGAAAAGCTTAATTAGTTATTTAGTAAAGCTTAGGTAAAATTGAAGGCTTTATTATGGTGAATAGATAACAGAAGGCATAATTCATGGTTTACTACATAATATAATGCAAGAAAAATAATAATAATACGGTGACCGTGATAATTTTACGCCTCGCTGCTCACATCCAACATAGTCTGCGTTGTTGCTCAGAAAATGTCCGTTCATTATCACGTCCACAACTGGAAGATTGTAGCAACTTGCCTCTGCGAATCCAACTTCCACGAACACAAACTGTTTTATGTCAAATAACGAAATAACTTCAAAAAGGCAAAGACTATTTTCACTCTCAATGCACAGCTAGGCTATTTCGATACTGCTAGCATGGGAGATGATGTCACACTACGAAGGGTTAAGTGTTAAGACCCAGGCATTTTCGATGCTAAAACAATGCATATTAAAAGCTATTTATTAAATTGATTAGTTTTAATTACACCCTGGTATTTTGTAGATTGCATTTCAAAACCAAACAATACTCACTACAATTAATTTCAACAAAATACCTCACTTACGCAAATACTCTATTTAACACCTCCATTTAAAAAACTGCTGCAAGCCCCCACTTGAGAAGGCCTTGTGACCTTAATCCTAATGACATTTTCTCAACCACAAAATCTGGATTCTAATGGCAACTGATCATTGGAATAATAATAGCCTTAGGAGAAGGAATGAATAAAAAGGATCTCAGCCAAAACTTGATTTAACCTAAGGGTGATTATGACTGATTATCACCTTTTTAGATGAGGCCATTAAGAAAAGAATTGACTCCCCAAGAAGTGAAATATGGTCAAATGCATGAGTTTCTCCCAGAACTACCCATACTTTTGCCCAATTATGTTCCTTGGTGGGGTAAAAAAACAATGTATGTAATAAAAATGTAAACTATGCCTTCACAGTAAATCCCCATAATGTCACATGATAATTGAAAACATTTGTAGAATTTGTGGTACAGCAAGTCAAGTTCAGTTCTAAACAAAGCACTGTTGTATTTCAAAACCACTCACCTCAATTTTCTTACAAATTTCTTTAAACAAATCCTTGAGTATTGCAGCCTGGTTGTCTTGACTCTGAAAAAATAATGTATCAAAATGATAAAATGAAATAAAAAAAACATTACATTAAATTACGCAGAAAAAATTGCCTGCTCTGGAGAGAGTAGTAATTACCCCGGGAACACGATCAATAGCCAAGGCCATATAGGATAGGAGGGTAACTTGGTGAAGTTAGGAGAAACTTGGCAGTAACATTAGTCTACCCATTACAAAAGATACTAAGGAATCCACAGTTTTACTTCCTCTCTGAAGGACAAAATTGATCTAGAAGTGCTATCCATAAAGCACCTAAGTGGGGATCATAATGCCGATGAAAAATATTGGCCACAGCCAGGACTTGAACCTGGGCAGTTATTTTGCAACTCTGAAGTAACCACATACTACTTTCAAGACAGCATCTAAAAATGGCATCGGAAGTTATTCCATAAATTCCGCCAGTGACAGCATCCGGAAATGGCATTGAAGACCAGTGATGCCATTTGTGCATCAAAGAACTTCTAACTGATAGTCTTTGAACTTTTAATCTAATGAAGTTATGCCCATATCCATGATGTATCATGTTGACAAGTTGATGACAAAAGAATAACGTTATGAACCAACCAATGGGATTGTGTTTACTTGAACTGTCAAGCCCCATAGTGCTAGAAAAAGGTTTATAGAGTCAGTGACTTTTACTTAAAGAAAATTATATTCTTCAGAAAAAATGGACTGCTTGAAGTATGTAGAACAGCCTTTAGTAAAATAAAAATATGGTCCACTTTGTACATTGGTGCTAGTTAGAAAGTTAGCCAACTACATATGTAGTTAGTTGGTTCAATTTCATTAGTGCTTTTTATACTTATACACACACATGATTTTGCACCACTTATTGACAGAAGGCCATTCAAATATGATTGAAAGGAGTTTCTGAAAATTAATCAAAGTGAACAGTTTTAATAATGGATTGAAAGATATATTATTGCAATATTTTAGTCTTCTGATCATTATTCTTTCAGAGGTCTTTTTTGTAGATGAGCTATGAAGAATATGGCCGATGAACTTTTTCTAAGTCATATAAACAGTAACGCCAGTGGATGCAGAATGTATGTAAACATTCCTCAAGGAAGTGTAGAATTAACTACTGATAACAAATACAGAGGTAAATAGATGCAAGCAAGTGTTTGATTTATAAATCCTCTTCTTATCATGTAACTTATGTAATGGCAGCAGGAATATCATACAGAATCATATTCGGAATGAGTGCATTCAAAAAATTGAACATAATAGTGTAAACAATTTCCATGGACGTTTCATCATCATCATCATCATTGGTCATCAATCCCCAGATTGGTTTGATGCAGCTCTCCACTAAGTCCTTCTATCGGCTAATCTCTTGATACTTACGTATTTCTTCTCTTTCACATCCTTCATCACTTGTTCCATACATCTCGCACGAGGCCTTCTTTTGCCATTCTTGCCATCCACTTGTCCCTCAACGATGAAGGCATCGTCGAGGGGTCTTCGCCGCAACTCGGGTCCGTTACTATCTTGACACTTCATAATTGCCGGCCAAATGGCACAACCTCCCCCGACTTCCATCTTCGTTTAGATCAAAATGCCTCCCCACTTAACCCTTCGCCGCAAAATCCTATACTCAGCGCTGCTCTCAATCCCATAATTACGTCCCACGTCAGAAAACGATATCCTGGGAAATTAACATTAGAATAATGCACATTCCAATTTCTCAATTTTGATCAATGTTGGGATCAGAAGAATCATAATCATCATCAGTCAACAATCCTAGGATTGGTTTGAAACAGCCTCCCACTCAATTCTTCCACCTGCCAATCTCTTCATATTGACGAATTCCTCCCTTTTACATCCTTCACAACTTGATCCATATATTTAATACAAGGCCTTCCTTTTCCATTCTTCTCATTCACTTTTCCCTCAACATTTGTCTTCACCAGGCCATTGTGTCTCATAATGTCGTCGGATAAGTTATTCCGTCTTCTTCTTAGGGTGTTCAGTAGACTTCTCTTTTCTCCCACTCTTCTTAGGACTTCCTCGTTACTCACTCAGTCGATCCATTTAATCTTCATCATTCTTCTGTAGCACCACATTTCGAATACTTCCACCCTTTCCTTTTCCACTGCTGTCATTGCCCATGCCTCACTGCCATAAAGAAACACACTCCAGATGTACATTCTGATGAATTGCTTCCTTACTTCTACGCTTGTGTTTCCAGTGGTAAGTAGATTTTTTTTGGACGTTTATCTGGTTAAAATACAGTTTCATACTTTAAGGAATATATGCAAAACGGTACAAGGAATTCTATTAAAGAACTTCTAAGGAATTTTTCGGCTGGGAGTGAACTAATTAGTTTATTACTTGATAAATAT
The DNA here is from genome assembly GCA_933228895.1 of Platycnemis pennipes. Taxonomy (NCBI): domain Eukaryota; kingdom Metazoa; phylum Arthropoda; class Insecta; order Odonata; family Platycnemididae; genus Platycnemis; species Platycnemis pennipes. Next base: position 17,963,773 of record OW121853.1, read on the forward strand.
ACTTATGAGGTCTGTTAGAAAAGTATCCGACCTTATTTTTTTCCGAAAACCTGATGGATTTGAATCAAGCAGGCTTACATGAGCCTACCTTGATCCTTCGTGCACATGAGTGCATTTTTTTTTGCCTTTTGATAGCGTCTGTTGCTGGCAAGCAGCATCTGAGTAAGGTAGTGTGTAGTGCTCTCGTCAGTTTTTCATTGCAAGGAACGACTGGAACAGCGCTACTGCATCAAATTCTGCCAGAAACTGGGTGACAGCCAGGTGGAAACCATTCGGAAGACTCAGATGGCTTTCGGTGACAATGCTATGGGCATCACACAGATTAAGGAGTGGTACAACCGGTTTAAAGATGGCCACACATCGGTGGTCCACACTCCGGTCGGCCATCAAAATGCCGCTGTTGTGATGCAGGACCATCGTGTGACTATGCGAGAATTTGTGGAAGAGGTGGGCATCAGCACTTTTTTGGTACATTCCATTGTGACCGAATATTTGGCCATGAAGAAAGGGGCGGCAAAATTCATACCGAAGCTGCTGACGGCGGAGCAAAAGCAACTTCATGTTGAAGTCTCACAGGACATGCTGGACTCCACAAACACTGACCCTGACTTCATGAATGCCATAATCACTGGTGAAAAGTCCTGGGTGTACAGATACGACACGGAAACCAAATCCCAGTCGTCACAGTGGAAGCATTCCACGTCACCAAGACCAAAGAAGGCCTGCCAAGTGCGCAGCAACGTCAAAGTGATGCTGACTGCTTTCTTTGATTCCCACGGTGTTGTACACCACAAGTAAGCACCACAGGGGCAGGGTCACCAAATAGTACTACAGAGATGTCCTCCGCCACTTACATGATGCTGTGCGGTGCAAGAGAACGGAGTTGTGGTCAACAGGATTGGCACCTCCATCATGACAATGCACCAGCACATTCATTGCACTTGACTCAGACTTTTTTGGCGAAAAACCACACTCCTGTGGTTCAACAGGCTCCTTACTCTCCTGATATGGCAACCTTGCGACTTCTGGCTGCTCCCCAAACTCAAGAGGCCATTGAAAGGAAAGCCATTTCAGACAAGAGAGGGCATTATGGCTGCAACGACAGCTGAGCTAAACTCCATTCTGAAAGAGGCTTTCTCGGAATACTTCCAACAATGGCGGCACTGCTGGGAGAAGTGTGTGGAGTCCCAAGGAGACTACTTTGAGGGTGATTAGGTTTCCAATGCTCCAGGTATGCCAGTTTTTTTTCCCTGGGCAAAGGTCGGATACTTTTCTAACAGACCTCGTCAGTGTGGTGAAGGTTAATATATACAATTCGATGCATTATTCTAACAACTTCATTCTGATTTAAAACAACAAAACAGTTGAAGGAGAGGAGAAAAAATCTAAGATAATGACTAAAACGACAGTCTTACACTATCATGGATTACATGGAGTATCACCTCAAATGGGGCCTTCGATGCCTCCTTGGGAAAAAAATACTATGAGGCAACAATAGGAGAAGCTGTCAAGCCTACTGAACAAGCATGGCCTTTGTAAACAATACGACACAAATCTCTGAAGATATGAGGAATGGACAAAAGACAACCGTGTAGCAAGGATTTTTCTGATGCTTTTTCACCGATGCCATTATCTCACCGCCTCTAGAGCCCGTGACAGAAACCAGTACTCCAGGAAACCAAACTAACCCTATATCACACCTAGTTCTCTGCGTTTGGGTGTGACGATTAGCCAGGAAATTCTACCCATAAAATATGATTGGCAATAATAGCTGTAATGATACATCAATTGAAAGTTAAAGCTGGAATATTAAAATTTCCAATTAACCACACTTCTACGTTCTTGGAAAGAAAGAATAGGTAGATGTGCATAGAGACCAGGTTTTGAATTAGGTGTATAAATCTTTGTGGAATCATTAAGAGGCTTTTGCTTAATCCAAATTGTATAGCCTGAGAGGTATTTTCCAAAAGGACATATAGTACAAAATTAGAATAATTTTTTTAAGAAGTTGTATCATAATTTTAGTAAAAGGAATACCAAATAGCCTACTTCTCCACCAGGACAACAAGGTAAGTATATGAAAAATGTTAAACAAATTAAATAAAAATTAAAAAAAACATTTATTAGTCAAAATAACCTTAAAAATATAAAAGATTTAATTACTTTTCCTCAAAATTTCACATTTCTTTACTTTTAAAGTTTGCAGTAGGTAAGGTATTACTTCCATTGTCCCTGAAAATATTTTGTGAGATTCAACATTGAAAGGGTAAAAGATATCGAAAGGTCCACATTGTATGTCCACACTTTCCTTGCTATAAAATAAAATAATTAAAATAAATTAATTGCTATAAAATTTTTGTTTGAAATTTATGTATTTGATCTATTTAAAGAATTTATCCCATTAGTAAAGAAAGAATAAAATTGAGAAGGAATTATGGTAATAGAAAAGGAGATAATAAAACATTAGCTACTCTGGCAAGCATTTCCAACTGAAGAATTCATGTTGGGATCTATAATTTGGCATAAAGTGAAACCACCGGTGATCGGTAAAGATAGAGCACATACTCCTAGCACACAGCAAGGAACTTATCCATTGAGGGTGACATCAAGGTACTTTTCTTTCTAACTTAAATAAAACACAGAGAACACAGAATGCAACTGGTTTCATTCAAATAAGGTGCCATCTGGTAAATTCAGAATAATCTATACACTTGGGAGGCGTGAAATTTTATACATCATAAAAGGCATGAAAATACATAGAAAGTATTTTTTTAAGATGAAGAGCAATGGAAAACTGAACAAAGATTACCTTAAATTGCACTTTTTGGAAGTTAAGGAACTATCTACCATTAAAAAAAAGTTATAAATAACAAAGATGAGATAATACACGAGAAGAAAATACAGATAACTATGTATATCTGGTCTAGATAGCTATCTGTACCTGGTAATGAAAAAAATAAAGATGCTATTTTACACTTGACAGGCCTTGTTTGCAAAATTCCCCAAGTATATAGGATCTGTACAAGGAAGGTATGATAAAGGAATTAAGAGCATGTGCAAAGGAGACCAGCAAGATTTCTTTTAGGCCATTATGATAATTGTGATAGTACTATGAGTTTAGAAAAAAGAATTAGGATGGGAATTACAATCAAAATGCAGATAACACCTATTAAGTAAATTCGAAGCACATTTGTTTACAGATGACGTTAAATATATGTTAAGAATCCCTGAATATTGTGCTACGTTTAATCAGATAAACAAGATTAGAAAGATAAATTGTCATATTGATAGATTCAAAGTGTCACTTTTCCCAATACTGACAATAAGAGAACATAATAGACATCATAGCAAAGGGATAGGTAGGTAAAAGATTCGAGTAGTCTGTATTGCATGAAGCATGTTTTAACATTACTAATCTATGCATGCTGGGGAAATGCAGATAAATATATTTAAAGAAAACCTTTCTAACCAGTAATCACTCCGTTACTACGTAGACACTAACCATCTAACTGCACTTGACTCTAATATCTAACATTTTTCCATGTAATAGCCATTAGTTGCATGTCAGTGGTTCTAGCTTAGTGATTTTCACCCTCAAAGCCTTAGCTCAAAGGGTATTAAGTAGATGTAGATGCATATATTGGATGAAATTTAGAGTTGGCAAAAATGTAGGAGTAAGGAAAATTAAAACCAGCAGCTGAGCAAATAACATGATTAATTAGATCCAGTTGAGTGAGGGGTAAGATGGTGACAAAATATGTTATTTCCGATGAGATGATGTGTGAAGTGCAAGAAGACAGAGTGAACAAAATTATGATGAGCTGCAAGGAATAAAGAAGATGCGCTTGCTTCAAGTATTGAAAATTACAAGCATTTCTATGACTAACAGAAAATCATTAACTTATGTAACTGCATTAATTAATTCCAGACTTGAGATGACCGAGCACACCTGAGAATTACCTAACTGAATAGAATATTCACATACTTACATTATCAAGAGTAACGGTCGGAATGAAAGATACATGAGGTCTCAAACTATGAGTTTCCTCGCCATACTTCCTGAGCAGAAGGTCTCCTTCTAAGGATGAGGCACACGAACGAATCGGGTCCCAGTTGATACCAAGGTCCATGGCACACTGCAGATATTGATAAGAATCATTCAGGAACCCTAACAAAAGGCTATTTTTTTGAATGAATTAACTTCAACTTAAATAGGTACTCCAACGGTAGACAACATTTTACAATTATTCAAGTAAATAGAACGTAAAAGAGTTTTTTTTAAATCTCTCTATACAAATAAAGATTTAAGTCAAGTTCGTTTGACAAACCTTTTCACCAACCTCATCCGGGTTCATATTGTCTGATATCATACATGTCACATACTTGAGTAGAACATCTTGATTAATTACATGCTTTATTGCACAAGCATGAACTTTATTGGCATGGCACTCCACAGGTCCGTGTTGGCATGAGAAATGCAGAACACCTTCATCTCTACCTTCACCTGGAAGTAACTGTGTCTTCGCTTTCCCATACGGAACTAAAACTACATCTAACAAATGAGGAGCCCTTTCAAAACTTGGTAACAGCTGTCTAATAAAAAAATTTCTAGAATCCGGGCAGAGAGCTTCATAGTAAACAGTAACTTTCACTGTTAAAATATTTATTTTCACTGATGTTATTTCCACTTTGCCAAGACTTCCCTGAAAAATAGAATTATGATAATTAACTGGATTTTCCAAAGAGGATAAATTCTTATATATAAAGCAGTAAAACTGAAAATTATCAGACCTCATTATTATTATTATCAGAGAAATAGCTGAATGATTTCCACAAAACCAAGAACACAACAGCTAGCACCAAAAGTCGCACACGAAAAATGGTTAAATATGACATGTCCCAAACATATCCTAATCACCTAATATTTCACTAACAAACACATACGGCACTTGTCTTGAGCACCTCACATCATTCCTGGTAATCACCGCGAGAACAAATGAAAAAATGAACACCTCTCCCCCTCTACGAAATTGAAATCGAAGTGGTAGTAGTGAGTCGATATTTGTCGTGCATTGGCTGTGAATCGATAGTCGATTTTGACTGAAGTTCCGGGACTAAAAAATAATAGTTTTGCTAAGGTACTCAGCAAATATGTGCTCAGTTGAGCATCTGTAGAAATTATGTACAAGCATATTCACTACGCTCACAATTGGATTCGGAAATCGACATTAATGTATATGAATACCACGAATACTGTATCGACTCTATCCCACATATCGATGGCGGCAGTATAAAGCTATGAAAGCAGTAATCCCTGTATCCGAAAATATTTTTTCTTGATATTTACCATCAATAGAAGTTTAATAAAACCTAATATACTCTAGTACAATAAATATTATTCCACAGATCAAAGTTCGCGATGGATAGAGTGGAACACATCAAAAGAATGTCCAACTATAACAAGACTTCACTCTCATATTGATATTTTTCTCCTTAGGGCATAATTCAATTATCTCGATTTTGAATTCACTTCAGTGAGATCGCATAAAACAGTGACTACTAATTAAAATGGTCAAATTATATGAAATTTAGGTATATACAAGTGGGCATACTTAACAGATGTAACCTAATACATAACATCTTATTATTTTATATACAGTCTCTTAATAATTTAATATGCATTTATGCACGTAATAAAGTATATACTCTCTAATATTCAATCTTATTTATGCGTATAAGTTAATTTAATAATCTTATATGGCCTCCAAAAGTCACGAGAAAAAGGATATAAGTTGTGAACTATCTCCAAACGTCTCATAGTACCCGAAGGTATCCTTCTCGAGCGCCTATCCAATAACGCACAACAAGTAAAAGGGAGATGAATAGTGACCGTAAAGTGTTACTAACTGTCATGGTACAGAAAAGAACACGAATATTTTGCACAACGAACAGTTTATTGCTTATAATACTATATTTATAATTACGGCTAAGTTAGTGATTATTATTAATAAATAATTATTTATGTTTATTCTAATTCATTTTACTTCTGACTCCGCCATAACAAATGCCCATCGTCTGTAAAATACATATAATAAAAAATATTATTAAGTATTGACTTTAAAAACTGTGTGAATAGTTTAACGGAATGTATAGAAATGTAGCAAGTCTCTCATGCTTCTAACCAAAACTTAACAAACCGATACAAATTTGCGTTTTTAGAAAGAAAGGACAATTTCCAGTGTTCAACCAGAGCGTGCTTTCCTCTGTCCCAGGAAGATCTAGCACCCAGAAAATGCAGAAAGCACAGTTCGGGTTCAGCTAGGCGTGTCTACAGATAACTCACTTGGACCTTCACTCAGTAGCCCATAGTTCCGATTCTTCTATTTTCTATCCATAGTCTAACCCAGATCTTCCAATCCGTCCAGTAAAGCCAAACTAATATTTTCTCTCAGACCTCGAGAAGCAGCAAATTATGGGGAATGCTCGGTTCATTCTTCCGAATCAGAGGCAGAAACGATGAAGTCATAAACATAAAATACGAGGCACACTATTGTTTTCCAAAAATAATTTATTAGCAGCAAACGGAATCATTATATAATTCTGATCATCGATCACTTTCCAAGTCATGTTTGAATAATATTGGATTGTAATGCAAACGCGGATTAAACACTCGAACGGTGCAGTCGTGTCCAAATAAAATCTCATGCGCTGCCAGAACAATAAATAAATATCCCAAGAACGAAAACATAAACAAGAACCTCGACATTGAGTCATGTTGACGGAAATCATATTTTTAAACAATGCAAACACATGATCTCCAATAAATGGTAACTCATGGTGTAGATTCACCGTTGAAGCGGAGTTTTCAGGACTGTTGCTACTGCTTACGGCAGTTCGCTGCACTCGAGAATACTGACCACCAACTTGAAGGTGATGAAACAGACAAAGTCGGAGGGACACTGCCAACAAACGCGCCTTCCTCATCACCGCTGGCTCGGCGCGGGGGAGGAGGAGAATAGGGCCCTCCGGAGGGAGGCGCTGGTTACCACGACGACGGCGGGCCTCAGCGCAGGGGCCGAGTAGTGCAGAACGGCCATGAAGAAGCCCGAGGGAAGGCCGGCCGGGCTGGCCAGGGGCGGGATGCGAAGGGCCGACGTCGAGTCCGCGAGGGAGATGAGGGAGTAGGCGAAGCGAGGGAAGGTGGAGAGGACATGAGTGAGCGAGAGCGCGAAGCACAGCTTGAAGCTCTCGTCCTCCACCTCCCGCACGGCCTCCGTCTCCTCCTCTTGTTGCTGCCGCCCTGGGTCGCTCCGGACGTACGCCACGACGGCCTCCACGTTGGACACGAGGATCAGGAGCGTGGGCAGCGCGAACCCCAGCGCGGCCCCCGTGGCGCGCAGAAGCAGCAGCCCGAGCGAGGGCCCTCCGCCGTCCGGGACCGACCCCGAGAGCATGGCGAGGGGCAGGGTGCAGTGGGGCCGCGGCTCGGATGAGGCTGGCAGGCTCACGACGTCCGCCAGCACGTACACGGGCACGCTGAGCGAGGCGGACAGGAGCCACGAGAAGATCACGAAGGGCCACGGGGCCCAGAAGTGCACGGCGTGGAGGGCAAGGGCGGCGAGGGCGTAGCACGCGGCCGACCCGAGGAGGACGTCCGTCCCGAGGAAGAGGCGGCAGGGGTAGGCGCCGAAGTCCCAGGCGCCATCCTTTGAGAGGGCGATGACCTCGAAGGGGGCGAGCAGGGCCACGGTGAGAAGGTCGGCGAGGGCAAGGTTGAGCAGAAGCCCGCGGGTGCGGCGCCTGAGTGCCAGGGCCTTCTCGCCCAGGGAAGAGCGATCGGCCCTAAGCAGCGCCGCGGCGAGCAGAGCGTTGGCGAGGACGCAGACGACGCCGGCGGCGGAGATGAACGCCAGGGCCGGTAGGGGCAGGGAGGACGGCGGGATAGGGCCCAGGTCGGCGTGGGGCTGCCCCTGGGCTTCCTGCCCCTGGTGGCCGGAGTCGTTGCCCGAGACATGACAGTCGGGGCACTTGAGTCGCTCCATTCCGTCCCACGCGAGTATTTCGGGCACTTCTCGGGACGTCGTTTTTTTCCCCCAGTCTCGGAGGAGGCGTCGGGAGAGGGAGGCTGATTCCTATTCGGCGCGCGACGAGATCCGAGGCATCCCGAGCGGACAAGGCGCCGCTCCGGGGCCGCTAAGAGCGTCGAAGAGGGATCTCACGGCACAGAACGCGGCGAAGGAATGAAATCGTGTGGGAGAGGACGGATGGCTCCTGCTTTTCTTCGCTTAGTGGGTCACTGCCGTCCGCCCCCGCGACCATTCCTCCCCCCGTAGCGCACGCCCGATCGCAGAGTGTCCGTTTGATCGTCCGCCAGCTCTGGTGGCCTCTCGAGGAAGATGATCTCCAGCACTGTGTGCAGATGAACGAGTGATTTCGGGACAGAGGTGCCCACCAGCTCTTCCGAGTCCCGCAGCGGGGCTAAAGGGGTCGCGCACACTGGGTCGGCCCTGTTAATTATTAAATCGTCCCACTCCACTCGTTGCCTTGGCGACCGGCTAGGATCAGCGGGTTGGTTGGCTCATCCCGTCGTCGTCACCTCTCGCCGCAACGGCCGCGCCGTCAAAATCATCAGCCGTCCCATCTCTCTCTGCCTCTCCGCCCCTTCCCCCAGACTCCTCCTCTCCAACCCACCTCCCCCTCAACCACCCCCTTCCCAGCTTCCTCCGTGAAGAGAGATGCCCGCTGCCGGGGGAGCGGAACGATGCGGAAAGCAAAAAAAGAAATACAGGAGGAAAAAAGAGTAACGTCACTTGGATCACTCGCATGCGGTGCCCGCTGCGCTTCTGTCCTAAACAGTGGGGCGGGAATGTGTACATATGTAAACTTTCGTGTGCCAGAAAGAACACCGTTATAACTTTGTCGTGGACTTGAGGCTTGTACTTAGTGGATGAACGAATGATGATGTGGATTCATCTGGATTACTCTTAAAAGGGGTATTGCTATACCCATGTCCATGAAACTGTAAAGTATTTCTTGGCGTCTATTTTGTCATAATGGTGAGAAAAATAAAATTGCTCGAATTATGATCAAATATTCTAACATATTAGACCAGAAGGAGGTTTAGCGCCATGAAAAGTCAATTTTTCTGGTCAAAACTTAATTTTGGCAAATTTTTCGAGGGTAATACAATCTATTTGTTCTCCGTAGATTCAGGGCATGACGGATAACCACACAGATACTTGAGCAACAACGCAAGTAGAGGAAACGTAAAGACGAAAAGGAAGAAGGGGAAAAGGCATTAGTCGTGGATTTCACATGGCCCAAATCTTGAGTTGCTGTTAAGCTCCTGCTGTGCCTTCCGCACACGCGCTAAATCGAGCATGAATGGGTAGGTATTTTGTCCTGTAGATTGATGTGCAAAGGAAGAGGAGGTGCTAGCGAGAGGGGCCGGAACTTGGGATTCAGACGATGAGACATCTTAAGAGGTTGAGAAGGAGTGGGAACAACATGAGGGGAGTGTTAGGGAGTGGGGGCAGAGGCACAGATGGGGGAAGGGGTGGGAAAGAGACAGGGGGAGAGGGGGGGGAGAAATGCGGATGAGAGACAGAGAGGAGTAAAAAAGAATGTTTAGGGTTCGGGGGTGGGGAGAAGGGAGGAAGAGCGGAGCGGTTCGAATTAAGGGTATGTGCCGGTTTGAGAAGAGGCTTTTGGGGCTCGGTGGAGGGGGTGGGAAAGAAGGAAAGTTTCTCTCGGCGGGCAGTAAGGGAATTTGCGTGTGGCGGAAGGGAGGACGAGGCGAAAATGAAAGAGGGCGGGAAAGGTCAGGAAGACCAAGGGGGGAGGAGCGTCACACCGAGCCGCAGGACACGGTGATGGGCGTTAAAAATATCAGCACGGTCACCTTGTTTCCCTCCCAAGCTGACAAAAGAGTCCACGTCCAAAAACCCGCGAAATCACGGCTAACGCTGGCGAAAAATAGTGCTCTGTTCGGAACTTACTTTATATTACCCTTTAAGACAGTTTGAGAAAGTAGAAGACTTAATTTTCCGCTTGAGAGCCTCACCCCCGAATTGCATGCTGCTGATTATTATGGCCCAATGCTTTCGGTGACAGGAACAGTCCACTGGTTACTACGCAATGAGACGACAGATCAAATTATCAACAGGATGCAGACATCGCGAGCCATATTCGACGTTTTTTGAGCTGATAGCATGGATAAGATTCAAAGCTTATTTTGGAGCTTTTTCCAGACGCTTGATTAGTAAATGGACATTCACAGAAAAAAATTCACTCGCGATCGTTTCCTTAGGCTCATTTACTCTATTTCAGATTTAAACTGTGAAACAGTCCCGGAGCGAATGACCTCCTAAACTTTCATTAAGGGATATGCAAACTGTCACGATACTTACATCAAATAGCATTATATTCACAGTGATACCTCATTTTTACACACAAATACTTCCTCAGAACCTCGTAAAAAAACAACATTCTTAATAGGTTGGTACCTGCCAATTTTTTAGCCAAAAAATCATTATCGTGCAAGGAAAATGTTGACAAACCTTTCATGACACATATTCCGTGTATCTACTCTTTATTATCACTGATAATAGCAAGTACACTTTCCAGCAGCTTTAACAGATTTCCTATCCATTTACATCACAGTCAGGATCCTTCAATAATTCCTATATTAATTGAACATCTCAAAACTCTCCTCCTTACTCACAAAACATTTCTAGTGCATGAAACGAATTTTTCGCATGCATTTTTCACTTAAATTTCTCACAGCCCTCTGCCTTCATGACCGAATAATCAGTTTCTTCCCCATGTTTTGCAGTTAAGACAAAATAAAAAATGTTTACCCGGGCAAGAGAGTGCTCCGGCGCCGCCCCCCCCCCTTTGTGTGATAGCTCATTTTTACCCTGTTGTAACACATATTCAGCACCATTTACACGCAGTAGTAAAATTTAAGCAGTGAACAAAGTAGTAAATTAGCTAGTTAGACATGAACCTGAATTTTAAAAATCTTTTTCCATTCCCACAGCGCCCCGGGCAGCCGCCCGGGTCTCAAGCAGGGCCTGCATGAGATCATGATGTAAGTTCGACGACTCAGGTGTGATATGGTGAAAATAAGATATAGTTCTGTCTCATGATATGTTGATTAAGACTGTACGTCTTCTTTACGGAATTCTCATCAGAATTCCATTTGCTACCACTCTTCACTAGCAAATCGATCAATCCGTCTACCGCAAAATGAATTTTCTCTAATCCTTTTCTTTTTTCCTTTCCATTCAACATTCCGCATGTACCACACAAAATATATGTATACAACTCTATCTTTGGCACAAATTCAACTTTTCAATACCTACATACATAAAGCTACATGGATATCACAGTGAAACCCGGTTAATGGTGGCCCGTTTATAACTTCTTCCCGTTTGATGTGGTTCACGGATTGAAATCCCCTCAACACATTGCAAAATATGTTTACATAACCCCGCATTTAGCGTTTCCCGGTTTCATCGAACTTTCGCTTGTAACGTGCTTATTTTGTTCTATTTTCCCACACCTTTACCACTTATAACGTAATAAAATTTACTAGGATAGGTATTTTGCTGAGCAAGGTGCGCAGGATAGTCATCTAAAAGAAAAGCACTTTTGGACGCATCGAGCGTCCACAGACCGTCACCGTGAAATGACGACACAATACGACGAGTCGTCGACGCCAGCCACCCCTGACATGGCGACCCTCTTGTCTACCGTGGAGTAAGTCCTGTCAATGGCTTTCGTGATGTTTTCACGTTTGGTTTTCTCTTCATTACTAGTCACTGCCCTCACCGACTAGGCACCGTCTTCGCCCTGATAAGATCAGTCAGTCACGCTCGCGAGTCGCATCAAGCAAATTTTCGTGCAAGATGAGTCGGTTACTATCAGAAGTTCTATCTGCTATGCCCCAAAAATTTGTGTGTGCATTCAAGGGCGTGTATCCCTCAAGAAACAGGAACACGTTGAATCTGCATTCGATTTTAATATTCCGCAGAAAGTCCAGAAAACGCCCTACACCAAAAAGCGTCTTGGTCAACAAGCTAGGGCTCGCTCCTTTCACCTAGCAAGCGATCGTCAAGAATGAAGCCAAAGTCAAGGTGGTTGGGTTTCAGGGCAACCAGGTCCATGCAGGTGATGATACCCTTATGGAAGCCAAAAGATTTACATAGGAGCCGAGTGTCATGGAATTTATGGCATCAAACGTGTGGATTGACCGATTTAGGAAGAATTTCATGATACTCTTTGCATCACGGCAAGGAATTAACATTTTCTCCATTCACCACGTTAAGGACTGAAAAAAACAGGAGAAAGATGACCACTTACAAAGAACAGAGGGAAAGCTCTAAGGTTTTCTATTTATTTTAATTCCTAATAATTTGACGGAAACAAAAGAGTAAGGCAGTCTCTGCTTCTCTCTCCTCTAAGCATAATGAAACTGGACCACAAAATCCATTAAAGTTGACATAATTTTTTATTCGAATAGTTAATTTATAAAATGAAAGGCCGATATATTCTAATGCCCATTGTCAGATAGATAGCACAAGTACGGCAAATAACATAGAGATTTGAGGAATTAGTTTCAGTCAGGGCAGAATTCCCAGACCCCAGTTCACTGAGGGAGAATAAATAAAATAAAATTTAGGTTCCACCGAGTTGACCGAGTTTGAAGCGCCTTCCGTATGGTTATGTACCGTTATTGGCTTGCTTCCCACAAGCGTTGAACCAGAAACCTGAGATTCTCCCCCGTAAGATATTAATCGAAATTCGATTTTCATGCATTAGGCAAGAATTTGAAAGTGTTCTCTCAGGAGTGATTCTCATTCTTCTAAATATATTCCACAACATTCACTAAAAACCACTATTTTGGTGTATCACTGACAATGTTTTCAACCTTTGAAATTCATTATACTGATTGAAATGTATTTTCGTGAGTGCTGGTAGAGAGGAAATAATTGTTCGTGACGTAAATGTTGCCGAAGAAAAGGAATTTTATTTGATTTTAGCGAAGTTTTGGTATCTTTTGTTACATTAAAAATATTAATTTGACTTAGACTACAAAAAACATTTAGCAATGATATCCATATGCTGAGTTTTTCCTGTTTAGCCGAGGTAGTTAAATGGTATCCACAAGGCTGTACACACCATGGAAAAGAAACTTCCGCAGAAAAAATAATTGACTGTTGAATTACTATTATCGAATACGAAGATATCAAAATTAGGTAGAAAATACGCATACCATCGTTCCACGTGTTATATCAGGAAAATTATTTTTTCGAATAAAGGCTTTATATTCAAATGCTCCCAAGTCTTCCAGGTCACCCCAAACTGGCAAACGTCCCGGCCAAAATCGATTGCATGGGATGTTGGAAGTAGCATAAATGCGTGAATTATTGGCGTCATTTTAGGATACTTTCTCAGAAGTGTCCATTTTCCAAGAAGAGTCAACCAACTCGATGGAGTAACGCTAGAATCCTATAAGCATAAGTCAACTCGCTCTGCAATTAAAATCCTGAACGATAAATTGTGATTCCCCTGCTAAAATCTCAGCTATACAGGTAGCCCAAACTCTTGCCCAAATTTTAGTCAGTAAAAACTCTAATTGAAAAAAATTACCTTTTTTAAATAGCTTATCTAGGATGAACGTACCTGTGTCCGGCGAGACGTAGTGGAATGATATCATAATATATACCGCTTTCTCGACTCATTATTTTTGTACCTGATGATGGTTTAACCACTTAAACGCGTTGTACCACTAATAAAAACCTGTGGAATAAGTGATGTATCTTGTGTCTTATCAGATTATCTAGGATTCAGATCCACGTGCCTTTCTCAAGGTGTTGACTCAAGGTAGATCTTCTGCGTGGAAGGGACTGTTGTATCCCTTACCTAATTAATGGATTGAAAAGTGTTGAGTAGCACGTTGAGTTTCCGAAAAATGAATATCCAACAGGTCATAGCCTCTTGTATACACATGCTGAATATCAGGTGAAAAGAAGCGAAGCAGCAGCTCCAGAAATGATTCCCTGTTATACGGTCTCCTCTCGGCCTCGTTGCGTTAACCGAGAACTTCAGCTGTCCTCCCACATTCATTTGCCGAACGACAAGACGTGGCGTTCTTCCGGGCGGTCTACAAGGGAATCTTCACACTCACCTAAGAGTGTCCCCAATGACTCAACCAATTATGGCAGCTGCCTAAAACTGCTACCGAAAGCATTCGTAGGTCAATCTATTTGATCCAAGGATGAGAGAAAAGAAAGAACAAATTGAAAAATTTTTTCCCTTGATGATGAGTGAATGCCGTTGATTATTTGGCCTTAAAAATTGTCACGTGACACCTAATGGCTTCAGAAGTAATTCTTTCTAATCAAAAGAGGCGGCGCTCAATTAACGGCAGTTCCACTGGAGCCCCTTCCACTTTATCGTGCCGAAAAAGGCACCAAGAAACTTCAGAAGTACATGCCATTTTCCTGATGCCGTTTTCTTCTCTCCAAATGCCTCTCCAAAATGCTGTTAAATAAGAACGTAGTACAGATAAATATTAGTAAATATAGAGAGAATCAGCTGCCATTTTTCCACGAAAAAAACAATACTTTAATGCGATAAAGTTTCGATGCGTTCATCATCATCATTCAGCATTCACTTATCAGGTAATCGGTCAGTAATGTATCCAAAATATTTAATAATATGTTCAAATTACATACAAAATCCCCTAAAAATCCCGAATTTTTTTCAAATAAATACAAACGCAACGCGTATTTAAACAGAGCGAATGAGTGTTTTAAGGCGATGAGTCAGTGGATTGAATGGTTAAAATTAAAAATAGCATTTAGGCTAATGAGGCATGCAATATGATTTTTTCGAGACATTAGTCAATGGGCTTTGAAAATCTGAGGACCACTTCAGTCCTATTTATCATTTATATTGTCATAGCAATCATATGGTTTGTTTTCCGCGATTCTAAATTCGTTTCTCTAATTCTATTGGTAACGTAATTCTTATCGTTTACATCCATCAGTGATTACTTCATGCATCTCACTCGAGGTCTTTCTTGGTCATTCAAAATAAAAAAGAGATGAAAAAATGTTTCATTTCTCATTCATAGAAAATATGACGTGTCATAATTGGAGCAACATTTAAGGGTACATTTTAACAATGATATCCCTCTTTGAAATGACAAAATTTTGATCTAGGTGACTTCTGCTTGAGTTTTGCCCTATCTTCTCAAAGAAGGGATATAATTGGGAGATAACTTCTTAGTCCATTATATTGAAGCATATCAGGGAACGCTGTCACATCAAAATCACGTTCTCTGAGTAGGAGAGAACTTCAATTACTCAACGTTCTGACTCAAAGAACCGAGCGACATGACCTCGCCTTGCACCCGGAGGGCATTTCAATATTTAACAGCGATTCCCTGTCGTTACACTTTGAACCTCGAGAATTGCGCCTGCTTGAGTCGTTTGAGGAGCGATTGACGCAACGGATAAGATGAGTAAACAAGTCATCTTCTCTTCTAATGTTTCCACCGGAGAATGAAAGAGTCTTTCTCCGAGTATTTCACTGGACTTAGATGGCCCGGGATTTCGAAATTTTCAACTCAGTCAGTTTGGTTCGTACCCTTTAAGCGATCTAGCAAATGGATTCTAGATGGCCCAGGGAATTGTCATCTGACAGCAACTCTTGCAGCACATTGGATGCTGTCTCCATTTCCATTCCGTCGGAATGAACGGAACGGCTAAATAAGGTCCATCATCACAATTACAGTTTCATTAAAATTTGACAGTTAAATCAGTTGAGTACTTCCACATCCACACAATACTCTGAGAGTCATCTTTAAGGTGTGGGAGACCAAATCTTTCCCTGGGAGGGATGCAAATACATCAGTACTATTAAACGTTTAGAGATATTTCGCATAATCATTCCAGCACAGAGAGCTCAACTGACTGAATTACTGAAACAATCGCACCATTTCTAAATTGAGATTTTCAAGGAGCGTCCTCGGCAGTATTAATTATGACAATCCTTCGACGGGAGGGGAGCTTGGCCGTCGCGGTGAAGATCGGTATGAATAGTTGGAAAGTGAGGAGGGGATTGATTTTTATTAAAGCCATGGCACGAATTCAGATTATAGAATATGCACCTAGTTTCCAGTGCCGTGGTCAAATCCGCATGGTCCCTAAGAGATAAATCGCGTAAAGTTCCTTTCGTCCTTACTGCTTGCTATCAAAATTATTTTGGTGTTAATGTTTATAACCTGTCGGATTTTTTAACTGAATTATTGACCTGTGAAAAGATAAGCATTCATAAAAAAATAAACGATGACAAGTGGAAACAATGGAAAAAAATATTATTTCACGTAGGCATCCACTCCGTCATGCGATACTATTGGCAGGGAAGACTTGAAGCGAACAACGTGGCTCCCATATTTCCTCCTATTTACTGTCTCTTCACTCATCTCTGCCAATCGGCAGAGATTCGTAATGCACCAATGTATTTACACTTTCTAGAAGGCACTTCAGTTACTTGATCCTACTCGAGGAATAAATGTACCTACAGGTTACGCATGAAATTTTAAAAAACTTGCTTTTAATGCCAACTGTAATTCTTTATTTGCCAACTGGTTGTGGAGCCTCACGTTAAAAAATTTTAGCGTAGATTATTCATAACCTTTGTTCCAAATATGTTAAATAACTAACTGTGAACCAAACAAACACTGCAATTACAAAATACTAAAAATCGTTTAAAGTTAAAATTCGCTGACTCCACGAAGGGAAAACATATAATACCATCTTTTAATAAAAAAACGACCATCTAATATCTTGGGCGAATGTTTCTTATTTCGCGTCTAAGCAAAAATTGGAACTAACACCAATTATAAAGATCACTATTGCAGTCGGGTCCATTAACAACCAGCACTCCTGGTTGATATGAGACCACGAACGGTAATCATGCGCGAAAGACCATGACCCCGAGAATCGGATCGAAGAGGTGGATAGACTACATCCCGAGGTCCGGGTTTCGGAATCTCGTCAGTGATACGCATTTTTCAGAGGTCACAGATTGAATACCGTGAAGTGAGCACTGAAAATCCAGTACTCCGTCCAATGAATGCGACGATAAACCGTGATCCCCTTCTCCCTTCCTTTCAAATAAATATAATAATGTCGCATGTTTTCACTCCGTCGTTGCTATGCATCCAAAACTGCCCGCAAATAACCAACCATCCACCTTTCCTAAGTGGTGCCAATGACTCCAGCCATCGGATGCCTCCCACTGATGACCACTCATCATCACCACCAGTCCTAATATTTGTAAGACGAAGCTCTCCACTACACTTTTCTATCGGCTAACCACTCCATATCGATTTAATTCTTCATTCCATCCTTCATCAACCTTCACTCCATCTTGTTACTTTCTTTTTCGGTAGTGGTATTAGTACTATTTTTACGAAATCTTCCGGTTAAACCCCCACCTCATATACCCTAGTAACAATCACATAAAATCTCTCTCTTCCTCCTCTTCCTTGGCTCTAAGTAATTCTGATGCAGGGGCGTCGGAACTATTTTCGCTGGTGGGGAGGGAGATGGGGGGAGGGCAACCTTGAAAAGGCCCGCATTTTTTTGGGGATAGGAGGGGGTAGAGACTAGAATTTCGCTAACAGAGCATATGAAAGTGTGAGAATATGTGTCAAAAGGGAAAAAGCAAGCTGGAAGCAAGTGAAATTTAATTATTATTAATGAGGACTACTCATTTCTCAAGGGCCCGGGGCAAATTTTGGGGGGCCTTCAACCCCTCCTGCCCCCCCACTTCCGACGTCGCTTTTCTAACGGCAAGCTATCTATCACCACCCCTTTCCCCACCTTCATTTCCCGCAGTGCCTTCTCCATATCACAATATAGTAGGTACTTTGAGAGCGCTCACTTGCGTATTTTATCCAACTTGTTACTTTCTGTTGATCTTTTTCATTTTCACAATTAAATAATTGATTTTAGGATGCCAAATTCCCGATATATAGTCTAACGCAGGTCTGAGCATAGCGACATTATATCTTGCTGTTATATTTTTCCCTGGAGCACTTTACCACGATTCGTTTTCTGAATCCTACTCTCCTTAACACAGCGCCGAAAAAGTATTCAGTGTCACACCCCCAAGATAGATCTGAAGTGACAGTGATGATATATCTATTATCCGCTATGAAATTTACCCCAAAAATTATTATTTGACGTTGACGTAACTTTTTATCCGAAGTTTAACACCGTGCATTGTTTCCAGTCCTTACTCATGAAACCAAAGATTATTATACGTAGTTGAGATAAAAAAAAGTACATTGCATTCTGCTTTATTCCTCAAAATCTCTAAAAGAAGGCACCACCATCAAATAACCTAACGCTGCTCATTATGTGATTGGTATGACTGATGCAGATTAAGGAAAGGAAAATGCTGAGTGAATAATGCCACCTTGCGGGAACATCAGAGGAAACCCAATGGAACCTTTCATGGTCAATTGCGTACTAATTTATGGATTTTTACCCCAGCAGGACTCCACAAATACTGTTTACACCTCCGCGCCCTCAGCGGACTTGTGTGATTGTCCTATTTCGCTCCGTTGCATGACCGGAGCACGCACGAAGGTACTTGAGCGTTTAATACCAGTCCCGCTAACGTGAGTGCTTGTGAGCTGTGGAAGGTCGAAGAAACTTATGCTACGCGTGAGAAGATGGGAAAGAACTCGAGATGAATGTTGGGATGCTGTGTAACTAAATACGAGAATAGCAAACCAATAAATTGCGATTAAAATTGACGGTGGATTTTAACTTGACAATAAAATGACGTTATTGAATAAAGGGTGAATAACAATCGTTTTCAAGCTTATTTTAGACAAAAAAGAACATTTCCTGCAACTTTTCCCGATTCCAGCAGCCTTAATGTCGGTTTGACCCAAATGTATAGGAAATGAGAGACTACATGCTTGATTCTATTCGCAGAAAGTGGTTAAATAAAAAAAGAGTAAGAACCTGTTTAAACGTAATTGTTAGGAATCAGTAGTAATAGCTTAAGACGCGTCGACGAACATTGGCACCGATTTGACTAATAGTCTATGGCTGCAATAGTAATACATTTTAGGATTAAGGACATTTTTACCCGTAAGCTAAGTCCATTTCTTAGATAGGGAGTTTTTTTGGCATCAGACAGCATCGAGAAGAATTACGTCAAATACTGTCGACTGCACTCCGAGGAAAAGTGAATTTTTATTTATGAAAAGGTGATTTTGCAGAAAGTTAATTCATTTCTGCCACCCGGTTCGACCCTTCAGCGTCAATATTTAGGATATGAACAAGAAGTTGACCAAGGATTATATAATGGCTTTATCAATTTTCTCCAAGCACATGGATATCGTCGAACAAAAATATTCCATTAAGGGTCGAGTGTAAAAGCTTATTAAGCACATAGGAAAGTGCAAAAGTAAATTAAGTATGTAAAAATATCCTAGCATCAGCGTAAGTTCACTGCAATGCTCAGAAGTAGACCAATAGTTGCGTTAACGCCCTAATGATTTCCTTGCCCTAAAACGTTATCCAAACCCGAAAGGGTAAGGATGACGCGATTGTTTACATATTCATACAGGATTAATAGGAACCGAAAAAACAGTACTCGGAATGAGGCCGACGTTGTCATGCTCGCGTAGGTACACGTCGGCGAATGTTTCCGCGGAAGGCGCGGGCTGGGCGAAGACGGGATTTGAGTCACGTGATACCGCGGTGAGATTATCTTCGACTTCATCCCCGGCTCACATCTCGGGCAGCCAAGCACGCGTCGCCAAGGAATTTAAAACGCTCTCTCCCATCTGCTCGCTATACCGTTAGGGCGGCTGCCGCGTGGTTCTTGATCTCAGGCAGATCTGGAGCAGAACCGGCGAAGGTCTTTCCGGCTCGGCACTAACGGCGAAAGTGCTACAATGCACATGTAAGACAGAAAATGATGCCCATCTGTACCAAATTTGGGATTGGTTTGTAAATTTCTCGGAATGTGACTAAAATGTTGTTAAAATCAGTGGAAAGCAATGCCTTGTATTACAATAAGGTTTTATAGCTTAGAAATTAAGAAAAAACTTGATTTATTACCTGTACTGGGTCAAAATAAGGCACACCTTAAGGCAGAGGTGCAGCTAGGAATATCATTCGGGAGGGTTGTGGGGGGTAGGTTCACCTGGATTGGATGGTAGACACAAGCGGTCTACCATCTTAAACTTTACCCGAACATTACCTCTACCTAGGGTTAATATGTCCCTTGACCTTAACCTTGACTCTACCTATGGTTAATATGAGCTTATTTTTTACTTAGCGGAGATTTTATCACATTAATATTATTAATCTTCTTATACCTTAAATATTGATGTTTTTAGATTTCAAAATAAAACATTATTTTAAAGTGGTGTTTCATTTTAAAATTTTAGAAAACTCAAAAGTATAGTTCATTTAAAAAAAATTATTTTTAATTTGAAGAAAATCATAGTGCAAGATGATTCATTATAATCGTGACAAACGAGGCTCAAATATACCTTGAATGATGTAGGTAGGTACAAAAATATAAGTTATTCAAACGGAAAGAAAGTCTGTTTATTTACAGTTAGAACGAAATGTTAAGTCTACGTGATTTTTAAGCAAGTTCGTCACAATTTTTTTAGTTACTCTGTGGGTGATTTAATTGGACTCCCGCGGTAGAAGATATTTTTCACTGATTCAACGACCTCTACTTGAGTGCTTTGTGGAGAGTAATCGAGTTCAATATTCCGACCTTCAGATGGGAAGATGGGACGTTAATCCGTGGTCCCCTTGGACTTCGTTGAGAGTAAGCTTATACCGACACCGGGTTTCTCTCCATCCTTCCTCCTAATCCTTCCATTTCATGTACCTTTTTATCCACCTTTCTTCAATGTCCGAAGAGTCGAAACACTTGGACGCAATTGATGGATTGTATAAAAGTAGTTAAAATCTAGACTGGTTTTGAGAAATTCGATTCTGAAATACGTAGTATCGGAAGATATCTTAACATACTTTTTAAAGATAAGTCTAGCCTGATTGGTTCATATTCAACACATATGTAATCGATTTTGATGCGATGTTTATGTGCTATGGTACTTAAGTACGGTGCTCGAAAAGAACGTAAAAAGTCAATTCTCCAGCAGTGATTATTGAAGTTGGTAATTTCGTGGTACGAAAGGCACCTGTCGTACCCTGTAATTCCCAACTAAATTAATGAAAGCAAAAATAACATCGAATTATAGCCTCAAAATATAAATAAATAGACTGATCTTGGTGGATGTGATTCGCACCAATTTCATTGCTGCCAACGTGCAGCATATACTGAAAGAAATGTTAAAAAATATGAAAAAATCTCGAAAAATCGCGAAATTATCACTGTACTGAAGAATTTGCATCGTAAACGGGCCACATTAACTTGTTGAATATAGCAGAGTGGGAAACTGGAAAGAAACAGAGAAAGGTAGATGGCTTTTAAAACAAATGATTCTTCTCAAAGAAGTAATGGCAAACACAGCAACTAGTCCTTCCGATACATAACCGGCATGAGCAATGGATACTTCAGGCTACAGCCTTAAAAAAGGTGAATGTTCGACTTCTGCAGAAAAAAATGTTCCTCTTCCATTTCTGCACTTTTATATAAGGCAAAAAATTCACCTTAGACCTCCCCTCACAAGGAATGCGATATCTTATCTCTTGCCAAAAGCAGAAGTGATTACGCCTCGGAAAGACCAACTATGCCAACACAGCATTTTTACTCGTGCAGGATGCATAAATCGTGTTGGAACTTAATTGGCATTCATTCAAGTATCGTGCACTTACATACGCACTAACAAGCAATCCGTCTCAATTACATGAGGCTGCCCTGTTCAGTGACGTGAGAGACGCTCCCGCCTGTAAAACCAAGGGCCACCGGACGGGTTGCGAGCCGCCAAAAACACGAGTTTTGAGCAACCTCTGACTAGACCCTTACGAAATCGGATGGCCATGGAAGGCAAGAAGTCAACTGATAGTTTTATAGAGAGAACCTTCAACGCATCATCTTGTGCTGAGGAAAATAAATCTGAAATACGAAATTAGACACTTCCCAAGATCTTTTTTGCATTCTTAGATTTTTTCCAGAAGATATACTTCGAAAACTTTATAATGGCGTGATAGAGCTACAGTAAACTCTTGAATAATAAATCACAATTAATTAATTTAACCCACAATAATCTTCAGTGTAAATCGCAAACCCATCCCAAGGCGCGAATCATAAGTGTTAACGATTTCCATGCCCACAAGCCAAGCCAGAACAATGATGCCCCAACAAGCACTTTGACACAGCGCTTTCATAAGCACATTTCAAGCTCCTTTAAGTCCCTTAAATTCATAATAGACAGCCACTCATGGTTTTTAAAAAGGAGAGCAATGAACACATTTCTCTTGGACTTGGGGGGGGGGGGGGGGGGTAGGCAAAGATAAGAAAGGGTTCCTATGCCATGATTTTCAGTGTGATATTTTGGCTTCATAGTAAAAGTTTTGACTAATCTTATTTTTTCACGCCACATAATTTCCACAAAAATAGTTTAAGCTGTCAGCTAGTGAAATGAAATTGTAGGTTTCGTGTTTCTATTCAATTTAAGTCCTTTTTTGCTACAACCTGACCATTTTAACTGATGTAACAGGTGTTAAAGAACCCAGCATATGACCGAAATAAAATCCATTTCCACCGCCCAGCGCGGCGGTACAAAGGGGAGGGGAGGTGGAAGGTCAACGGTCAGCTTGACCTAACTTCGGCCCCACACGATGGTAGGTTATTTATCCCCATATACTGATTCACCCTAGAGTTATTAAGCTTTGAGCCATCACCACTTTTCGTGGCGCGCAAGTTTTGCCGATTGCCCTCATGCATGCGCCATACACCCCTGGATATATTTTAAAGGCTTCTTCACGTCAAAAGAGCATGGGACACACTTTTCTGTCATTCAAAGACGCCATAGTTCGCGTTGTTCAGTTAGGATGCGAGTGAAGAGATAACTGGATGGACACAGGAAAAGTAACGGAAAATGAGAGCGAACAGGAAGGAAGGCGAAGATAAGGAGAGGCCACAGGGTGAAAAGAAGCGAGAAGCAGACTGAAGCTATTCCCAGAATGATAAATACATTTAGAGGTTGTGAGGGTACCAACAAACTTTTTGTCTGCGTGAAGCTATTGCGGGTCTCCGGGAAAACTTAGATTTGCGGGAAAATAATTTCTTCACTCGATATAGACATTTAAATGAATAGTTAATTACTTAAATTCTATCGGCCATAATCTCTCAATGGCGAAGAATTTACCTCGGCAAGACTCGAAGAAGCGAACTCCCGAAGAAAACAGTTTCTTAGCATCGACCAGGAATCGAAGCATGGACCGTAGTCACCGGAGCATCACTATTCGCAGGACTCGTGATTCCAACAAAATTCTGGGACATAGGTGCTCGTTAACAATGACTTTAGTCTCGTCGATACTATCATCGATTTCGAGGTGAGGTTGCTTGGAAAAGAGAAAAGACAATCTTGGCACTTTGTTAAAGGTTATACATTCGATATCCTATCATTAAAATACCACTATTTCAACGTTCTTATATGCAGAAAGCTGAATGGAGAGAACAGTAATGAGGGAAGGCTTCATATCTTCTGACTGCCTTTATGGCATCAGAAAAACTTTATCTTTCGCTCACTCTTCCGTGTTTACCAAACAATCTCCTATCGGATTCCCTGTTTAACATTTCGCCACCTCTTAAAACGCCCCCATCCACCTTTGCTGTCTTTTATTTTCTCCGGCCAATGTTCTCTCCTCCTCAACCAAATTTAAAGAGGTATCTAGTGTAAGACATTGCATAAAATTTGATAGGGAGCAAGGCAAGAGATAACCTACTTAGAGGGAAATAGCAGGCAGGGACTATCCACAAACTGACCAAGATTGATACTATACTCATGATACTAGATGAAACAATGAGTGAATAAAAAATATGCCATCATAAGGTTGTAATAGCTAAATTATTGGACGCAAATCTACACAATTGCGAATCAATTCAAATTCAATTTCTATTTTACTACTATTTTACTGCTTACAACTATTTTACTATTGTCGAGGAATATGCTAAAACATCATTCACATACCGCAGATAAGAAGCTGCGTCATGTTATGCATATGCTGAGATGTTTCCAAAATAGGATGCTATCTTCAGATGCTTGGAGGAACCACATCACATTAAAATTGATATGAAAATAAAGAATATCGTAAGAAGATTGGTATCTGAGCAGTAGAACACCTAAAACACTGGAAAATGCTTTTTAGCTATGAATAACAGCAACAAGAAGAAAATACACCTATTGTACCTCTAATTGCCTCAATTCGCAAATGAATAATAATGCAAATAAATTGAGATGCACTACTTACGACAGCCGAATCATATTTAGACACTATAAAAATGAACATAACTTTATTTCTCAACTGTAGTTCCAAGAAATTTTCTTCGTGCTTCGACAACACAAAACGAATCGTGGCAATAGTTTGTAAATTAATCGGATTTTGAAGATAACGATCGAGGAAAGGATTCAGCAGTCAATCCACGCGAAAATCTTCACTCTCCTAATTGTATACGAGCAGCTTGGGAATCCGTTAACTCCGAACGCTATCCGTCAAGTAGAGCAAATCTCAGCCGTTATGACTGATGTATACATTTCTGTGTGTAGATGTAATTGCTATTCGCAGTGAAAGGAGAGGAAAGTACCTTGAGATTACTTTCCAAGCCAAATAGATATCAAGGTTACCCTCATAGGTAAAGGCCACAGCGGAATGCCGCATTCCTGGAAAGTCGACGCAAGGAATGTTTAAGGCGAGGACGACGATATATTTTCCAACCAATTAATCGATTATGTCAATCTATTTTGAGAGTTCCGATAGGTACGTAAAATTTGGCAACCGTTTTCCTCCAAAAGTTTGTGATTCAATGGACGCCTCCTTTATTGAAAATTATAGAATAAGCAAGAGAATCAAGTTTCACAGCCATGCAATACTACTCATCGTGCTAAAGTGTTAAACCATTAGTCTTCTTCACTTCCTCATGATTTTTCCCTCCCTTTGAAAACGCTCCGCAAATTGATACAATTCTTTTCTCGTGTCATTTTTCCTCATTCCAGTCACGCCCAAAACACTGTCAAGATAGTGCGTTAATTGCTCTACCTTCTTTATCTCAAGGCCTTCAACTTTAAATGTCTTCCTATTACTACAGAATTTCATTACCTACTTGTTTTTGTGGCTGAACTTCGTCCTCTTCCCCCATTTAACTGTTCACGTGCTCAATAATGGCAGTTCTCATTAGGCTGATTGGCTAACTAGCGACATATGTCATCAGTAAGTTTCGTTGACTTTATGAACCCTCCGCCTAGTTTTAGTCCAGCTATATTCTTGTCTCTCTCACAATTTCTACCTGCGACAAAGTTAAATTACATCGAATATTGCGGGTAAACTGTAGTGGGAATATTGGCGTTGCGCGAGATGACATGCAAACAAAATGGGGAACGAAATGAACGGGTAACTCAAGTGCTATTAGGTGAATGATGCTTCGACGATCATGGTTATTCGCAATGTCACTCCAAATTTATAAAAAGTGAAGAGGAAGTGAGAAAAGGGGATATATGTTTTTTATCAGGGAGAGGGGTATACATTATACACCACAAACGCGAGAAAATAGTATTGAAAAAGCACATCTGAAAAAACTAAGTGACAGTCTAAGTATAACTGTAGAATGAACTGTGTACATAGTAAAAGGGATAGATGATAAGGTGAAAAGGGGCGCGGGGAGAAAGCAATTGAAGTCCGTCACCGAAATAACTTAGACTTCTCTGACGCCTAGTCCAAACAAGTGCAGCTTTTCCCAATGCCGTTCTTCTTTTATATATGTCAATTTTTAATTTCCGTGTCGAAAATACGAAAAATGACAGAACTGCCTTATCCTAGCAATCTACATCTACTGACTACCCTGCAAGCCACCTTGAGGGTGTGTGGTGAAGGGTGAGTTATCACCAATTGGGATGTCGAATAATGAGAGAGAGCAGGCACTAAGGCAAATACACGTGTTTTCTTCCTAATCCACACAATGATAGCAACTAGACGAACAAGTGACAGATAGGCAAGAGGCAATATTTTACATGCGAAACTGACAAAACAGATCGATAGGGTAAGAAAGAGCTTGATAAATGCGCCATATTTCACATTACTTCACAAACGTTCGCAACATGGATGATGATCTAAATTGGATTTGCCTTCCCACAAATGCATTTTCGTACTTTCTCAATCAAAACAGAACCAACAACTATTGTTGTCGACTAAAAAAATGCTGGCCGCGGAATAGAGCTCAGTCGGCCAGGCAACTGAAAATTTGAATTAATGTGTGGGGTATGGATGTTGTGTTTTTATTTAGGTTTAAGTTCCTGTCACACATATGACATTACATGTGTAATAATATAACCAGTTGGAGCACCTTAAAACCGAACTATTACACTTCTACAGAGAAAACAAATTGCTGTAGCAACAGTTGTCGAATAGGTACATATTACTTACTCCAACGGGTGAAGTTAAAATTATCTCCACGTGCTAAGTATATGCATATATGTCTTGTTATATTTTATGTAATGCTACTGGAGAAAATAAATTCATTCATTCAAGTAAAATTGCACCACCATACTTAAGCCTACATTAGGACATGGTATTCATGTCAGGGGCGGGATTTGGACCCACGAACATTGCGTTCTGGCTGTCCAAAAACGCTACCAGCCATGCCAGAGCGACCTACGAGACAAGTCTTGAGAATAATAGGTACGCAGAAAGGTTTCTAAGAGCAACTGGCGTTGTAGTTCACTAGAGTGTACTGCCCTAAATTAATCGAAAACCAAACATATAATGGTAAAGATAGAATATTCATCCAGGGACTATGCCTCTTCTTAAGTAAAAGCAAGAAACTAATTATTCCGAGTAGCGTTATCTTTCAATGCCCCCACCATTTACCGCAAAAAGCTCTCCATCAAAGACCCTGTTAATGAACGCCAGCGCCAATGAATGGAGTGCGGTGTTCAATTTCGACAGGAAAACCACGGCAGTGTTCGTATTCCCACCTCCGCTTCACACTCGGAGAAGAAGCTCCCGATTCATAAGTAATAGAAGCCTCCTTTGTCACAGATTCTCTCTTCGGTGTATTGAGTCAGAAGCCATGAGCAGGAAACGATGAAAGAAGAGCCCAAGTTTCACGGATGAACACTACTGACTAATTATAAAACAGCTGACAAAACAACGATTCAAGACGCCATCCACCTGGAGCTATCTACTGGGCTTAAAACTTTTCTCTCACTATGTCACAGATATAAACCTTCACTGCTAAAAAGCGATAGGGACGGATGTACGGACTAATGTTTCGACAGAATCCATCGTGAAAAGAGTATGGAGTATTATAAACATATCCTGGCATAAAGCACTACATGTGAATCACATATCCTCTATCATTCATAGACACACGTATCCATACTAAATACTATGACGGAATATTTAGGCAAAGCACATTTTGAATCATACGCTGAGAAAACGCCATAGAAGAAAAAAAAACCTATTCTACTTGAGGGAGGAATATTTTCGATCAATGTCGTCACGGTTTCCGAAGAATCAATGCTCGAGGCGTGATTTCTAATGCAAATAGATAAACAATGATTTGATGGGAGATATCACCGCGAGGCGATTGTACATTGGTATTCTCACATGAGTCCTCAAGTTCGAAGGGTCTCGGTCAACCGAGTAACTCGGGTGTAATGACGGTGAGGAGGACATGAGGCTCAAAGCAGTGCCATTGAGGGGGATCAAAAACTCTGAAAATGCCACTGTGCCGACCCAATCAGGCACTGAAGTTGCCAGGTTGAGCTCTCATTTCACCGCAGACCTTCAACTCCCTGCTTACTTCTGTGAACGACCGGAACATCGCATGACTTAACAGAACGGGAAGTTCAAACTACCACATTCCCTTTGGAGATTAGCGGTGGCAGATATAACAGACGACTTAGCACAAATATATGTACCTGCTACTCAAGACAACATACACCAGGTCTCCTGAACTTATTATATTTAAATATATACTATATAATTATAATTTAAAATACAATAGACGTTTAGGGCAATGAGATATGTAGTCATAGGAATTAATTATTATTTTTCGCAATTATTTTGTACAGGTATACCTCACATATTTTCACTTCAATTTTTTATTTCTCACCAGAAGTTACTAGATTGAAGTGAATAGAATACTTCTACCAGAATGAATACCATATAAACTTCGGAATTTTGGCTTTGTACCACGGAAAAATCAAAGATTTTTCCCTCCAGTACTTTACCATAGAGAATAATAGGATGGGCACAAATATATAAAATGAAATTTTAGTGTCAGCATAATTAGTTCCCTTCACCAAAAACCTGAGGGCATAGTTTTTAATATTCACACATAGACAAACAGGAACCGTGGAGATGTTTCAACTATTGCCATCACCAATAGGGTAGTTTCCTATAATTTTTAATGTCTTCATCAACACTTCATTGTCTCTGGAGTACGTATTTTAAAATGACATTAAGTATTTTTCCTCATTATTAAAAAGTGAAAATTTTCAACGGCACGAAAACACGAAGGCAAACTATTGCATGCCGGTAAATTATACGTGTGACGTGACACTCTTTCCTCTACCTGCCACTAGGTGGTGCTGCGGACGCTTCCAAGCAGACGGTGCACTCCGTGAAATCTTATTAACTAGTATAGGACGTATATTTATTCAGTTAATTTATTACAATTCACTTTTATTTATTTATTTAAAATTATTTACTCAGTTGATTCATTTAAAACCGCTATAGGTATTCATTTCACTAGCGCACCGTGAACTTGGCCCATAGTCGCGCGATCTCTATGCTTCGTAGTAGCAGAGGACTCCACGAGCAGAATGCCCTGGAGCCTATAAAATGACTATTAATACCATGTTAAACGGAAGAGACTTTTCCAACGTTGATAGTTTTCACAGGCATTTTAATACATATTTTCATTAGAGCTAAGCGGCTCTGAAATACAATGGTAAGTTCAGGAGACGAATATTTCCTATGCCTCGCAACGTAAACTATATACCTGTTAGGTCAGCAACAAGGCAGCGCATCCCGCCATTTCTGAGCTTTTTCAAACGTTAACATTTAATTCTCTAGTAAGCTGAAACGTCTCATTCCAAATTTTTGCGTAAAATGAATACATTTATGGCGGAGCACGAATCACAATTAAGGAATTCTTGAGGAAGGAAGAGGCGCCAATGAGCACGTGGAATGTTTCCCTGAAGGTCTCCGTCGCCGAGAAATGATTTTGACCCCGCTTCGAAATTCTTCCGGGTCGGGGAAGTGGAGTGAGGGGCTGCGGTTATCTATAATAATCTCGTTCACTCTCCCACGAAGTGTGAGGGCAAGGCGGTCCAACACCTTTCACGCCAAGCGCGGCCGAACACCTTTCACGGCCTAAAACGGGCGTCCTGCGGTGGAACACCACCCGTCGGATCTCTATTCGCCGCAATAGCGATGAAGGCGGAGGTAACCACGGGCGGCCTCAAGCAAATCATTCTCACCTGCCAACATCATAGCTGATCTCATGTTTGTAACGTCAGCCACGTCGATAAACATTTTGTTTAGATTTGTTCCTTTGAAAACATATTAATACAATGGCATTTGTTGACCTGTTTAGTTTATTTTAGTATTAAACTTAATGGTAGTTATTAGTGCATACGGAAAACGACCTACAAAGAGTTTTTCTGACCCATATTACCTTCATTTACATAACATGCTGATACAGGGAGTACCCGGAAAAATGTGACGAGGCTTACCACCACATGGGTGAAAACTCAGAAATGCTCGGTAAAATTAAAAATAAAAGTTCTATCACATTTTTATGTCATATAATTTGAAATGTATTTTTACTGGTATATATATTTTTTTTTCTCACCAAAATAAAAAATATATAGATATTCATTTCTTTCACGTCCTAAAAAAATGGGTGCTGCAATGAATGCAAATATAATTTACATTCCATGTTCAGTAATGACACCATAAAAAGGTAACAACCCTAGCGCACATGTCTGCGGAGATAATTCTCTAATGTGTCGCAGTCAGTGTACGTAGAACCTTCGAACGTGTAACAAGAATATAGCGTCTGTTTTCTTCCTCGATAGCCATATCAGCATCACAGCTAGTATTTTTCACTAACCGCCTAAGCTTTAAAGAATTGAAAGCGGAGTGGGCTAGTGGTTTAATTAGCAAACAAATGAGCTCGTGTCTCCCGCACACTGGACGTTGTGCTGCAGATGTGAAATGATAAGCGAGACTGGACGGGCATTTCACGGAGACTTTGGTCATTACCACAGAGAGAGGATGGGGATGAATATTTCCACATTTTTGCCCTGAGATCATTTCCCTACTGCATGCGCACCAACTAGCCGCTCCAAACCAAGCAAGGTCTGCTATGGTTAAGAAATACATATAAGGTTCCTTCGTGATAAACGCCACCTAAACCTTCACGTCTGAATTCAAAGTTATCATTAGCTCACGAGGGCAAGGAGGTGACAACTTACTATCACTTACCACAGGAAAACCTTGGGGCAAGACTCATACGAAGCCTTGGAGAATGAGTTTCCGCGCAAACAATTATCCCGTCAGCTAGTCTTAGCGTAAAAACGTTCTCTTAATGACGGAAAAATGTATGTAATGAAAGCTGAAGAAAGATCCTGGCAGAGAAAAATAATAATTCATTGACTTTTTTTCAATTAACTGTCTACCGGCTTCCCCAATCACATACATCTAGGGCCTGAGAGACGATATTAGAGAGGTGCGAGGTATGTGTGAACGCAAAATGTACTTGAACTTTTAGGGAAGTATATGACATGTCGATACGTACACGAAGTGTTTGACTCGCTTTGAAGGCGAAATGTAGATTCTCGCCGGTAGTCAGATTGGCCCACCTGAAAAAATGAAGTTGGAAGATTCGATTCCCGTCATGGATACGGTTGTTTTGTTCGATTTACGATTCCGTTAGGTTAAACTCAATAAAACCTCAGCGATTGGAGCACCCCTAATCGTTCTAAGCGTTGCTTTCAACCCTCAGATTATAAATACTATGACTATTATATCATCTCCGAACCCCGAGAAAGTCGTCTCTCCGCTTCCTCGGGAGAAACACGTTTCGTACCTATAAATGCTGTTCTGAAATTCGCCTCATTCTAGAGATTCTTTTCGTCAAACCATTTCCATCACGTTGAGAAGGCATTTGATGATTCCCGCGTCGGCGTGGTCCTAGGGGAGTCTCATGACATAGAAGACACGGTTCAGTAACCCGAAGAAGAATAGTGGATATTGCCTTTTTTCAAATAGATCGCTCTGCTCGAGAGCCATTGTCGATTTTCGGACATGGAGTCCAAATAACTCGTGAATTGCACTTGATGATGGCGCAGAAGCGCTGAAACTAGTTGTACCGTCAATAAATTCACGAGTGGAAATATAAATTGTTATTTTTCTCTGTCACTACGGATTTCCACATAGTTAAGCCTGAATCCTTTCAACTTATGGAACATATTTGAAAAACGGGAGGGGCTGTCAGGGCTGACAATGAATTACAAAATGTGCCAATTTCAGTCTGCGGTATGGATGATCAATGTTTTGAATCCGAAGCGAAGGCGACTCTGAAATTAACAAATTTGTAGAGAGACGCTTTAGAAAAGACCACAGTAGATCAAGTAGGCTGACCACTTGGAAGGAGGTACGTAGAAAGCGGTTGACGGCATCTAATTTTGGTAGCGTATGCCGCCGACGAAAAACCACCGGGTCGACCTCCTTAGTAAGCAAAATGTTATACAGGGACATCAAAACCGCCGCTATGCAATACGGATAAGACAATGTTAAGCGCGTTATAACATTACTGCGGCAGCAGGAAGGTGTCGATGTATGTACTATGGGAGAAAATGTTTCCCAACAAATTGAGCGCCACCACTTTCGCTCAGAGGAAAATAGGATTCCTTTCTGATGGAACATTACTCTTAAGGCCGCTTTACACGATACAATTTTTTGTACAATTTCTTGTACAAACTCTTGCATGAGGAAATTGTACCGTGTAAAGCGGCAAATTGTACGAAAACTTGTGCGATTGTCTGAATGACTGAACGGGAAATAGAACGTGTTTTCTAATTCCATTCAGACAAACATACAATTTCGTTCAGTCTATACAAGAGTTTGTACAAGAAATTGTGCAAAAAATTGTATCGTGTAAAGCGGCCTTTAGATCTCCGCCACCACGAGGGAATTTCAAACAGGGTAAGGTGAGGGACTCATCGCTCATGTATGTGACGAAATTTTCAATTTGAGACCTGACGAAGGTGAATGCTTTTCGTTCACTATTTTGTTATTTTACGTAAGCCCTGGATACATATTTTACATTTATATCCAAGACACGTTAAAGGAATGTTATGCTATTTGTTACCATCGGCCCATTCTTCTCTTTCGCCGTGCATACCTAAGTATTGTCGTTCAAGCGAATTTGGAACTGATCTCATGATAGGTGGATGGTTCTATCTCCTACTGCTACAATTGCTTTTAGAAAGGTAGCCGTATTTCGCTGCTTCAAGAGAAATTATCGTGGATAGTAGATAAAGAAACCCTTTTTATATCCAGCTCTTTGTCTGCTAGTCTAACGGCTTCCTGAAAATTTTCTGCCCTCCCTGAGCTGGATTTGAGCAAGAATATTATTTCACTTAACTTGCCTGGGATTATTGCCGTGTCTTTCTATTTTGCTTATCGAATACTGCCCGCTATCGTGCAAGGTATCTACATGTTGGGGTCATAAAGAATTGAGTAAGATATTCGTTCATTCGTCCACATAGGCCAAGCATTGTGCAATATTCAGGCCGCGTGATGACTCTCTAAGGCCTAAAACGTAATGATAATGGGCTTCTAACTTTCTTTTCTTTTTCCAGTGCTGTGCATTTTTGATTATTTCAAAATACGTCGCTGGGGAAACCAAAGTTTTAACTCCACCTGAATTTTTGTATGCATTGTTTTCTTAATGCAACTAATCAGCTCAAACATTTTCAAGATAATCATTTTTCAATGATTTTTCATCCCATGTCTTTTATTAATTACTCATTATGGAATATCTCCCTGGATCATCTTCTACAGTGAAAATATTCTTTGGTCACTAAGGTGTCACCAAAACAGACTGTCGGATATCCGGAACCAACAGAATTTCTTATGTGACTTTTTCATCAGGCTATGATGATGATCACACAGTCACAGCAAAGTCATCTTCTATGCAATTCCCTCCAAAGGTAACAAAATCCCACTAGATCCCAAAGTTATAGACTTGTGGACTAATCATAAATGTTGTGAGCTAAGGGCATATGTAGAACATGTGACCACGATAATAAATGGCTAAGAACATTCTTCCAATACCAAAGCCAGAAATAGTTCCACAACATTTGTGATTTATAAGAGGTGAGAGTATCTATAAAGCAGAAATTTAGCATACGATTTCCTACAGTGGAGAAAAAAACTAAAGAAGTGGGTATTGGCCAAATAAGTAAAATTACCGATTCAAATACAGCTCAATATTGAATAGGTTACTCTGGAACACTTCTGCTCAAGGTATTTGTTTCCAAAGGATGTCCAGGCAATTTGGCAAAGTAAAAATAGAAGTTGAAGTGACTGTTTTCAGAATTTTTGTGACTTGCTCATAGTAGGGGAAGCAATTAAGCAATACATATAATCTGTATTCGGACCAAGAACTTAGCCCGGGCGTAAACAAGAATAATTTCCTTTTATTCATTAAGTCTTGGGCTGGGCAAACCAATATTTCTCTTTATGATGAAGGATTCATGGATGATTTCAGCCAACTAACATGCACAAGTCAAAGCAAAGTTACCAGAGTGCATTCAAGTAACACCACCAAAGTCACTCCGATTTTTCACCCGTGGGACATTTATTTTATACGTCTGTCAAAATATAATTTTCTTCTGTCTTAAATTCTTCATACCTTATACAAAAGTAATGAGATACTACCAATCGAAATAATATCATTTAAATCTATACCCTACTTCATTAACAGCATTTGGCCCCAGTGTTCAGCCAGTATTCAGCCATGGCTTCCCTCTGGACTCTATCGTCAAAGACAAGTTTTCTACTGTAAAGTAAGTTGTATGTCCTGATGGCTTAATGAAAACCAAATGTAACAGTGGGACAAAGGGCTGAAGTGAAGCTGTCGCCATGAATGGTGTATTGAGCATAAATTAGTATTCATGTTTATTAAAGGAAAAACAAGGTGGTGCTCAGTTAAGTATCTTAGGTTGTGCTGCATGATTCGCTAAATCCTTCCATATATTAAAAGCAGTAATTGGTAGCAGGTCTCAACATAATTACTAAATATTATAAACTTCTTCACTTTTTCAAATGAGAGAAAGAGGCAGACATTAGGTAAATCCCAGGACCTTGCCTGAGTGCGAGAGAAGGAGTGATGTTTGGCAGAAAGGTGCAGCGTGCAGAATAAAGTCCGGCAAGAACAAGATAGTTAAATAGAGCACTTAAAATGCATGTGAGGAATAATATGCATTTGCTTTGGATACCAGCGCGATTAAATCTTGAGGCAGGAAAGCTTTCGTTATTCCGTCACATACTTGGGCAATGAGTCCATCACCTTACAGTATTTGAACTTCCCTCATGGTGACCGAGACCAAAGAAAAATATACCGTCAGAAAGGATTGAAATTTTCTCTCTGAGCAATAGTGGTGGCACTGCATTTTATGGGAAACTTTTTTCACCTATAGTACTTCCTTGCGGCTTCTTCATTGATCCCGATTTACTATTCCTGGGAGCCTCTCCTGACAACCTTATTAGCCACGAAGAACTTGTTGAAATAAAATGCCCTTACTCAGTGAGAGGTATGACCATAAAAGAAGCTATAAGTAAGAGAAAAATTAACTGTTTAACAGCAGAGGGATATTTCAACAAAAACCATGCAAATTATTATCAGGTAAGCAAGACTTTTTTTGCCCAGAGAGGTGGCAAGGTGGCTTTAATTACAGTCTGATGATGAGCTTTGGCACAGGATTATGATATTTAATCACAAGCCATGTACCCATGAGGGATATTAAGGAAAATGGCTTTAAATAAGGTTAAGAATAAGTCTTCGGCGAACACCCAAAATTACAGTCTGCCAAAATTTTAGCTACGCTGGACCTAATGAAGAAATCCCGATAGTGAGAACGATGGCTTTTGCTGGGATCATGATGTGAGAGGCTTTTTGTCACTCCGCTGTCATTTATCTTCCAAGAAAATGAAAGATGGGTTGGCAAGTTATAACATAAGGGAGAGAGAAGAACCCCGCTCGCCAGGAACAAATTCTCGGCGTGAATGTAGGTGATTGTAGGAACTACAGCCATCGTCACAGGCTGCAAACAGAGTCATCTGTAGAGAGAAGGCTTCGAAAAGCTTCCTAACCCTCGCCCTCTTAAGGCACGATGGCCTGATGAAGACAATCGTTGACGGAAAAGGGAACGGGAAGAAAGGAAAAGGAAGGCCTCCAATGAGATTATGGAACAAGTTGTGAAGGAAGTCAAAGAAGAATTACATTAATATGAAGAGTTTGGCCAATAGAAGATTTGAGTGTAGGGCTTCAATAAACCAATCTTAGGATTATTGACTGATGATGTTGATACGGTGGATGGTGTTTTTCTTGGAGGGAATCTTTCATTTCAATTAAAGTTAATTCCACTAGAACTTCTGTCCCTACAATGAAGTCCAACTGCATCAGTCAGTACAAGACACTTAAGACATGGGGTTTATCATCAGGGCATTTCAAGGCATTTTGCTGAGTTTTTCATTCTATTCAATATACAGTCTCAACATGCATCTCTCCAGGATAGTCCCGATTTTTAAAGTTCCTATTGAACCTAAGGAATGCCTATTCCACATAAGGTATAGTGAGTTAAAAATGGTAGACAATGGCAAAAAAATGAAAATAATGATGGCACAACATGATTACATAGCACTTCCATACCTGATTGGACAATAATTTCCCTCAACTGGATCAATATCTCAGAGTGTAAGTCAAGTGCACAATACAAAATACATCATATCTCACATACACAAATCAGTGCATCAGACTTAAATTTACAGCAGCCCCATGTCACAATTGTTAATCTGATTTATCACCAAATCCATTACAAATTAAGTAAATTAGCAAACAAGGGGAGTGTTCACCAGAAACAGAATCAAGGTCTAAAGAAATTTCTGAGCTCGAAATACCCCCAGAAGTGGAGTTACTGGTTAAAAACAAAACAGCATACATAATACTTATTCATATAAAATGAACAAGGATTTACGAGTTCCAGAGCCAGAACTAAGAACAGTTAAACTACAGCAGAAATATAAGAACACTCTTATTTTACTGAAGAATAAGCTTCCCCAGATTTATTTGCTGAAGAGCATATGATTGTGGCAATTTCTACACCAGAAAAATCATTTGTTCACCATAATCCATATCAAGAAGAATCGTTATACCTAGGAATGAGACGATCAGTTCTTCAGTTTCACTGGTTCTGGAAGGAACCGACAGAACCGGAACCGGCTTATAAAACTGGTTCTTCGGTTCTATTTAGTGTAATTTTAATCTTTGAAAAGACCGGTAAATGTAGCATCCATTAGTTCTGTTTTCATGACTGCAGAAACATTTAATCAATACTGCTAGAGCATATATGGTATAACTGCAATAAAAAACAAAGATTGTTATGAGTAATAAAAATGTGCTACAAGTCATACACCACAAAGTTGAGAGAGTGGATGGAAGTGACAGTGGTCACATTGCACGGTGAAAACGTAACGCAAAAAATTGTCCATTTTATTATTCAAGTCCCGTCGTTAAGTCGACCCATGGTGGAGCTTTTTAAGTTTCCGATCAAAGGCGTTCACTTGTGTATCATTGATGTAATTGAAGAGAAAATGAAGGGTAAATATATGAGACTTTTTGTGACGAGGCCTCATAAAAATGTGTAATATGCAACTTTTACAGAATATGGATCTTTCCTCATTGACTCACTGGCAAGGGAGAAACACTTTTGAGCCATATGGCGTATTTACAATATTAATTGCATAGTCCATTTCTGACATACTCTTTGTGAATGATGCGAGAATTTAAGTTATTTCTAAGTAGAGTTCTATCAGTTGAAATCTTCTTCCATTCACAGCTTCATTCACAATGTTCACAACTTCCGTAATCGACCATGGACTATAATAATCGACTAGCATCTCTCTAAAGCAGTGTTTACACCCCTGGTTTACACGTAGCAGTTGACTTCTATGACAGCTGCGAGATGCGCGATATATCGCTACTGCTATGATGCGTCTGCACCAACTTCTATGCAGCTTAAAGCTGCTATTTAGGCGTTGCCATAACAAAGAAAAAGTATTTGATGATAATAATGATTGTCACTTAAATGATCATGAAATTTCTCAGTCAATATATTCCATTGCCGGTTATCTTGTGTTACCATTCTTTTAAGGGTAGAATCATTCCTCGGAGTGGGATATCCTTGTTGCTATATCCCAATTCCTGGTATCAGGTGTCTTGTATTGCTTTCTGTTAGCAATTGCTGCAATTGTGTTGGATACATTTCTGCTAAAACGTAGACAGACCTCAACTTTGCTAAAGCTCGAACATGGATCAATAGTCTCCGATTCATGCCCAGCATCGACCTGAAACCGCATCGCAGTTCCTATTTACACATGCAAGTGGGGCTTAACAGTTGTTAGCAGTTGACTAACATAGCAGTCAATGGCTACGTGTAAATGCACCTTTACGTGAAAACGCACATCTGACATGATTCAAGAAATCGATGTCACAGTGTTAAGTTGGTTTACAATCACGTGACTTG
The DNA here is from genome assembly GCA_933228895.1 of Platycnemis pennipes. NCBI lineage: Eukaryota > Metazoa > Arthropoda > Insecta > Odonata > Platycnemididae > Platycnemis > Platycnemis pennipes. The sequence goes on from OW121853.1 coordinate 18,001,847, forward strand.
TTTTGCCATGAACCCAGGAAAAGTTGATATAAAAAGATTTGATTATAAATAAATTTGGAGTGTTCCAACATAAATACAGTAGAATCCTGATTTAAGGTTTTTCAGGGGGGACAAAATTTAAAACACTAAATGCGGAAAAACACTAAATGAGGACTTGCCATTTTTTGAGGTTTTAGGGTCTGTAATGATTAGAACACCTTTCTACGAAAAGAAAATATAATTATAATATAATAAATATAAAAATATAAAAGTCACTAAAAGGGGTCGCATAAAACAATAAAAAGTTTTCATTAGTTTTATATGTTCTTCCCAAAGGAGGTTGGATTCAGTGACAAAACGAAAATAAATGAAAAATGAACCAAAAATGAAAATGCCTTAACCAAAAATACAATGCTTTAGCCTTCTGACTACTCAGGAATTCAATATCAATTTTAAAACTTTTAGGAGAGACTAATTATATTTCTAAACAGCTACTTTAAAAAAAAATCTGAAATTTTACTCTGCTTATTTTTTTTACTATAACTAAGAAGTAGCTCTTTTCCAGTTTTGAAACCGTCAGTAAAGTAGATTGATTGTTCTCAATGGATGAAAAGTATTATTTCAATTTTTCAAGTCCAACCATAGCCTCTGAAAAGGAATAAGCCACTGCGGCTCTTCCTCATCCTCATTCTCACTGCAGTTAGAATGTTTCATTTGATGTACCAAACAATTCCCCTATTGAAACAATGCCACTGGTCTGCAGGTCATCATCACATTCAACAAAATCACTGAACGATATTTCTGAATTCAAAGTTTGCCATTCATTATCACCCACAAAAGTTTGCAAATCACATTCTGTTTCAGTGGTATTCAGGAACCCCCCTTTGGCAAAACAATTTTAGATGGTTGCACTATTCACACTTTCCCATGTGCTTGCAACGAAATGGATTGCCTGTAGCAAATTTATTTTGGCTTGTTGCTGCCCACAATTTATTGATACAATTGCCTTTCTCACCAATGCAATGTAAATGGCTCTCCAGTTCCTCAAATGAGGACTTTTTTGAGTGCTTACGACGCTTAGATAAAACACCCAATGCTGTGGATTCTCTTAAAATTGCTTCCCTTTTCATTATGATGTTGTTCAATATGTTGTTACTGGCATGAGCAGCTTCTTCGCCAAGTCAATTCTCTTTAAGTGAGGATTTTTATCCACCTCCTCAATAATTCTTCTCTTCGAAGCTAAGAGATTTCCTTTTTGAAGCCATCCCAAAATCAAAGCCAGCAGCTTCTGCTCTCTATAAACCAATAGCACCCAGGAGACTGGTACTGGTCGATCAGTGGTCTTGTTGAAGAGTTTTTCCTTGTAACACTGCCGAGGAGCATATGATTTACAAAGAAGTCGCCAACTCTCTTTTCTGAGGCACTTCTCACTGGCTTCAAATGTGGCTATATAATAAATTGTATTTTTTAATGTTACGCAACTAAATAAACCCTTACTACCGACCATCCAACCCTAACTCGTAAATGCTCTAATTTGAACCTTCAGGCAAAACACATTGTAATTCAACCCTCCCGCCTTTTTTTGTGTAGCCGTAACTTAGCATGAAGCTAACCTCTGCATTTTCTGGGGTTAAATTTTACTGTCGTTGTCACTGCGGCACCTAATAGATGTTGGAAATTTTCCTAAGAAAAATGGAGTTAAGGAAAATTCCCACTGGGAATGTTAGTGTGGACGGTTATCAACGTTAAAAATTCCATTTTTACACATTTCTCAGTGGTCTCGATGCATTTTTACACCCATTTTATTCTGTAAAAGCGAGGTGTAGGCGGCTATGTACTCGAAAAATCATCATCATAGCATTATTAAAGACGAGCGAAAGAAAGACATTTCATTTCGCAAAATGTTGATACTTTCCGATTATGAGAATATTATTGATGGTACGACATAATGAGAATGCCTTCTTTAGCAATCAATTTTGATTTGTAGCTCCGAGAAATTAAGCTGCTGTTGCACATGCAAGTTTCTCACATAGCACGCAGTTCCACATTCATTTTTTCTACACAGCGCCCGGGAAAATTTCGACAATTTCAACTGCGTAACATGGCATATCATCATTGGGTTAAACCTACTGTAGGGGAAAATGCGGTTTTACATTTATGTACGTATTACCAAGAGCATACGATATCTTAATGTTCGTATGTTCATTATACATTCATTCATTGTACATATACAAGCATCTTAAAGCGAAACCTTAAGGACCGTCGACCTATTGAAAACTAATGCTGGTGATAGTCATCACTGATGTATGGATAATCATTTGCATGAATCGTCGTGAATAAACCTTAAATCAGGTAAAAAATCTTGTGCGAGAAAATTTTTTACGACCTAGAATGCGGAACGCAGAATGCGGAACGCAGAATGCGGAGACCCTAAATTAGGACAATTTTTACATTGTGTTTATAGGGAATGAATCGGGACCTCAAAAAATAAACGTTAAATGCGGAAAAACGTTAAATGCGAAAACCTTAAATCCGGATCCGACTGTATTACATTCTAGGAATCCACCAAGAGAACGATGTCAGAAGTTTGGAATCCCTTCCAAGTAGACCGTTCGGACAATAAGTTTGTTGTATGCAAACATTGCGGTGCTAGAATTTTGTGGGATGCCTCAAGAAGTACTTCAAACCTGAGGAAGAATTTAAAAACCAAACACCCTGCGATAACATGAGAGAGGCAACGCACTGAAGTTCCTGAGCCTGTGAGTTGCTTGGCTGAGGGGTTAGAAGTGTATGTAGATGAACCGTCTGTGAGTGAAAATACTGGGGAGTGGTCTCAATCAACTTGCACTGTTTCAACACAGAGTTCACATTAATTGCCATGTGAAAAAATTCACCTGGACTGGGAATCAAACCACGGACCTTTGGCTTTCCAAGCCACTGCGCAACCACAATGCTACCCAGATCCTTAATTCACATGGCAATTTACCAAGGTTCAATGTGCTAGATTTTGAGCACTCCCAGTTTATCAAGGATGGCAACGCAAGGGAGTGCTGAGATGAGGTTCACCCTAGGTCGTGGCTTCTTTGAAACTCCACATCACTATTGCGTTGCCATCCTTGATGGACTGCGAGGGCTCAAATAAAGTAATTGAAACTGTATGGCACTTTAGTAATTAATAACATCAATTATTGCACAATAATAATCCGATTTTATTAGTGGTATAAGTGTCATTAGTAACAGAGTAGAAGTGGAGCTGAGAACCGGGAACCGATTGATAGAATCAGAACCTAGAACCGCAACCGAAATTATGGAACCGTCCCATCCCCAGTTATACCCCAATAAAATTTCTTACATTTATCTCAATATTCTGTGGGCATTAAGGAGTAGCTACTGTATCACTAAAGGAACATTATATTTGTAAATTATTTATTTTTGCTCAATCCATTATTTTACTATAACAAAAAATACTAAGAAAACAAACACAATTTGTGGTTGATAAGTTAAGGACTTCAATGAACAGAATAATAATGTTAAATGTCAGGTGAGGAGAAAAAGCTGAAGGGGGGGAAGGAATTCCCCCCTCCTCCTTCTCAAGGAGGACTGTGCACTTCAAGCTACTTCATAAAACAGGGCGGAAGAAGTTGGGGAAAAGTAAGAGGAGAGGGAGTTGATGAAATTCTATTTATAAGTTCCACCATATATTTTGTTTATTGAATGCCTATTTATATGGATCTTTCATTCAACAATAAATAACTCCTCACCCCACACTACTGACAAAAATACATTTACAAGGGGTACCTCCCTCCCTCCACTATAGGAAGGCAGAATACTTTGCACATCAACAGTCATTCATTAAAAAGAAAAGGTCATGATGGTACATTTACAGAGGTAAGAATGACTTTCAATCCACCATCCAATAGCTAAGATCTTATAGTCAATTGGACAACTAGAGCACAGTGAGCACTAACGTGAACAAAAGACAATTTCTTTGCTTACTGCCTAACATATAATCACCCATTACACTTATAGGGAAGGAGGATATTTTAATGTGCTAAAGTACATCATACCAATATTTCCCAAGCGATGGGTAAATATTTTGTACACATTGTGGATATATGATACTGGAATATCCAGTCTATCCAAATCAATACCATAACTTTTCATGAAAAATTCAGTCAAGGTAAATGAAATATGGAAATAAATTATGATCTAAACCAATTTTTTTCCATGATTCCAACTTTTCTGATGCAAAAGCACGATTGAAAATAGGACATTATTCAACAGTTAAAGAACATCATTTACTGAACAATTAATAATGAAAAGAGTGTGGGGTTGTTATTAAACTAAGGTAATTAGTAACAAGTCCATTCATTACTACATAGAGTACAAGTTTAAATACCTCCTTGATTGTTAAGAGCAAAAATTGGGGCTTTTCTTCAATTCTTCAGACTTCATCCTTCTCACTGGCTCACCAAGACACTTGTTCACAGCAAGTGATGGAAAATTTAACATGGAATGTTTCATGATGTGAGACGAAAATACACAAACACCACTCTCATGATGGCTTCCGTATCACAAACACCTGTGCGAGATCATCATAGTCATATGTTTTCTTCAAGAAAGTATCAACCAAGCGAATTCCTGAGATATTCTGAAATGGAAAATATTTCTCAAAATATCATTATGTAAATGAGTACATCAAAATACAAACCTTTGGTGTTGAATACTCATGGGAATAAATACATGAAGTTAAAAAGGAGTTAATAACAAAACTCAGCATAAATATTTTTCAATTTTCATAAAAAGCAATTCAAACATTAAGTTCAGCTTCCACGACAAATTCGTGACTTTTTAGAGGCAATTTGCATCAATATTTAGCAAGCTGTACAGCCTCAGCAAGAACATAAAATACGCTATAGCAATGAACATGCAATATAAAATCAGACAAGAATGGAAGCAATTAGGTGACAAAAAAAATACATGAAGATGGGCCAGCCACTGCTGAAGAAGAAAAGGAAGATGCAAAAGGAAATTTAGAATAGAGAACAGATAAAAAGAAAAGGGAGGGAAGTAGATAGAGTAATTAGATAAAGGAGGTGTATAGAGGTAATGGGGCTCTATAACCATTAAACAAGGGTATATGTTTGGCAACCAAGGAGAGGAGGAGAAAGGTCTTATAAATGGAATGTGAGTGGTGCATAGGCCAAGCTGAAGGATTGTAGTATCAGGCTTGGCTACTAAAGTGTTATCTTCATGTACACCCGTCCACAATAAAAAGTTACCACCCCGGAGGCCGAATATTTCAAAGTCCCGAGTTGAAGGAGATTTGACAACAGTGCAGCTCTGTCCCTTTAAATGCCCCGAGTAGCACAGCAAGACCGAGGCACGGTCCTCCTCCTTCCCTTGCCATGGTTTGTGGTGAGACCCTTCCTGAATGACCTGGAGAGAGATTTTTGCGTTGGAGAGGGAGGGCCGCAAGGGTGCCTTGTGACAATTAGTCGGCCCCAAGGAGTGAGGCCTCCCGAAAAAAGCCTTCTTTTAGATTGCTGCTCGGAGTTTCTCCCTTGAAGATGGGTCGCTTAGGTTTCCGCGACTACGGCTCTTGAGAGAGTGACTACCCAAATGTAAATGCAGCTCGAAGCAAGAGTTGTCATTAACACCGTCGATATACGTCATTTCCGAAACGTTCCAAAATACTCAATTTTTGCCTTTATTTCACCGTAGAAACTGTTGATTTTATAACATGAATAACATAGATGAACATTGTTATCAGCATTTATATATCTGTTAACGATCGGTGTTATTTTTAAATTATCTGTGAATTTTATTTGACTGAGCGATGAGCTCGAAAACTGCGCTTCTATAGTAAATGGCAAAAATACTTACGCTACAACTGACACATACAGATTTCAACAAGAAAACAGAAGACTTATTCGACGTCTTTACGTAATATAAGTGTTAAGTTCCAAGCTTAATTTCGTAATAAATGAGGAAACATTATCGCGGATATATTTAGAATTTATTTCAAATTACACACAATCCTCGCACTCTCGCATACTCGTCTGGTTAATTCTTAGAATGAATACACATCGGCAATTCATATTGTAGTATATGCTACTTCAAAAATTAAAAAACTCACTTAATAAATAAATGTATTAACGAGATTATTAGGAACAGATTAGGCGTCTCTTAGATGCATTGGTCAAAACTGTAAGTGTTTTCATATTCGAAGGTCCCTGTTCGAAACCCAGCAGGCCGTATTTGAGTACTGCGTGTACTGGAGTACTACTAACTCTACTCAAAGGTTTTAACGTTTTCTCGTATTGTTAAACGGAACTGTGTATTAAGGACAGGACGGGTAATTTTACAACGTGACCAGAACACATTCAACGTAATTAGAAGGAATACGTGGAATTACTGAATGACTGTGCAAAGAGGCCTAGAAGATTTTTATGGACTCGCCCGTGGGATATGCGAGGAGAATATACTGTCGGAGGATTTCGTAGAAACTGTATTGACATCTAAAACGGAAAAGAGTAACAAGGGAATGCGAAGGCAACTGAATCTCTCAAGCTGCTAAGCTTATGCTTAAAATCATCAACTGAGGTATGGAAAAGAGAGCAATAAATGAATGAAGCCGCCTTGTCCACGATATCTGCTAGAGGACGAGTCAACCAAGCCTCTCATTTATACCCCTCTGTGACGAAACGTCTCTTTAACCAACGTAATTCTCCTTCGGACTTCAATGTTGGCAGAATACTCCTTTTCCATACTAACCGGGATACTAAATTACTCCCCCTGCTCTATGATCTAACCCCTCTCTTCTAAATTAAAATCACCCTTCATGCATGCAAAATTTCATTACTTGAGTCTTCTTATGATTTAAGTCCTTGGGTGACTAGTTGAACAGGGCTTGATCGCCCGCAAACCTTATCAACTTTCCCCTACCTATACACCTGTATAGAACCCCCCCCCCCCCCATTCCCTTCGAATATGAATTAAAAAGTGCCGGTGACTACGCACAGCCTTACGCACAGCCTTACGCAACCCCTCTCTCTAATACCACCTCATCTAATTCCCCGTCCGCTTCTCTCACCAGCACTTTCTCGGTAATGCATGAACTTTGGCTCAGTCTTCTGTTCTTCCAATTTATTCCTGTTTTACGCAACAGTTCCATTTACCCTTTCCACTTCACTCTGTCGAAAATAGTTTTGAAATTAACAATACACGCAGATATATTCTGATTATATTCTAATCTTTTCCACTCATTCCAGTGATGCTGATTGAAAAACTGCCTTCCGTTGACAAAATCTAAATTACCTGCAGAAAAAATTTCTCCTTCCCCTCTCTCCCTCTCCAAGAAAACTACATGCCCAGATATGGGCGATAAGTGACCACGGACCACTTCGCTGAGGCCCTATCCTTAAATAATGCCGAGACGGGAAATGGGTCTGAATGCGAAGATTTTTTCACCTAAAGAATCATCCCCGACACGTTTTATGACACCCACCACTCCATCCACGACACCGCGTGTCTTCTTCCTACCGGTTCAAGTCTCTTTCAGGGCCCAAGCACAATGGGTATTTAAGGAGCAGGTAAAGCATGGCCGGTTTTTCCTCTCTTAGGACTGACAAAGGTGGACAGGGATTTTTTCAGTGGAAGGTGGACCGCAAGGGTGCCCTGCGACAATCAGCTGTGAGGAGTGAGGCCTCCCGAAACGCAGCCTTCTTTTCGATTGCTGCTCCGAGGGCCTCCCTCGAAGATGATCGCGTAGGTTTCGCGACTGCTGAGAGAGTGACGACCCAAATATGATTGCAGCTCGAAGTAAGAGTTGTCATTAACACCGTCGATATGTCTTAGTCGAAATCGTTCCCAAAATATTCCCAAATACTCCGTTTTTGCCTTTATTTCGTCGTAGGAAATAATGAGATCATAAAATATTCGAGATAAGAGCTCGAAAAATGCGCTTGTATAGTAAATGGTAAAAATAATAATGCTACAACTGTTACAGGCAGATTTCGATAACAAAAATAAGACGTACTAAACGTCTTTACGGCATATAAGTATTAAGTTCCAAGCTTAATTGGGTAATAAATTAGGAAAAATTATCGCGGATATATTTAGAATATATTTCAAATTGCACACAATCCTCGCACTCTCGCATACTCGCCTGGTTATTTCTAGAATGAATACTCGGCAATTCATATCGCAGTATATGCTACTTGAAATATAAAAAAAGGACAGGACTTGTAATTCTGCAATGTGACCAGAACAAATTCAACGTAATTATAGGGAATACTTGGAATTACTGAACTACTGTACAGAGAGATCGGAGGATTTTTATGGGCTCGCTTGTAGGATATGCAAGGAGAATATACTGTCGAAGTACTCGAAAAAACTGTATTGCCATCTAAAACGTAAAAGAGAGTAACAAGGGAATGCGAAAACTGCTGAATCTCTCATGCTGCTACGTTGGTGCTTAGAATCATCTATCGCTGTATGAAAAAGAGAGCAATGAATTTCTAGGTGAGGATCAATTCATATTTTCCAAGGGAATTAAACACGTGATGTGATGGCAGTGATGAGAATCATTATTATCATTAGTTTTGGTGCCACACACTGTCCCTCATACCTCCCATCATTTTATCCAAGCTACCCGTTCTTCGCATCACTCTACCCCGTTTAACCAATATCCTTCACTCAATCACATATTTCAATTCACCCTCGCCCTTTTTATTTTCTCTATTCATCAATCAAAATTCTTTCCACTCCTACCATTTCTAATGCTTCATCATTTTTCCTCCTTTTGACCCACTTTAATTTCTCCATCCTTCTACGTACTCACATCTTAAAAGCTCTGAGTATATTTCCATCTTCATTCCATGAAGCCTATGTTTAAGCGTCATATAGTGCCACGCTCCATATCAAACTCTTCACTAGTATTTTCTTTACTTCCCTGCTTAACGCCCCTGTCAACAGTTCACGTCTACGACTAAAAGCTTATCTTGCCAATACAATTTTCCTTCTGTCATCAATGCTGCTATACCCCTTTTTTCAATAAACTATTCAGATAGCGGAAGGTGGAAATGTCAAGAAATGGAGAGCCTGCCCAAATTCAAACCTTGCTTTGAATAGCGCGCATAACAGCACATTTGTAGATCTGTGGTTAATTTCCCGGATGAGTTTTTTTTGTTGTGATCTGGCTTGATTCTATTTTAACCACCAGCTTACTGTTCGGGGTTGTGGGTATCATAAAACGTGTCGGGAATGTTTTTGAGGGCGAAAAAATATACCGACCGACTTCTGAACGTATCGGAATTATTTCCGAAAGTAGGGCATCGGCTAAGGGCTCAAAGGCTTCTCTGATTATGCCGTTCTATGCAACTTTTAGAGAGAATTATGTAATGAGGCTGGAAAAACTTAGAGACTTCTCCTTTGTAAGAAGCTCGGCCCACATAAGCCGATAGCTATTGATTATCATAAATTAATGGCTTTTGAATAAAATTCCAGGAGTTCAAGCGTTAAAAAAATACTGGAGATCATATTAGCAGCTGATCTAATTTCATTTAGACGTAATAAATGAGCAGTTGAAGCAGTGATCATTTGAAAAAAACTACGGAATAATAAAACTACGGCTTTCTGTTTACACCTTCCTAAGACTTGTATTCACACCTACGCTCTGCGACATGAACGTTGGATGAATCTGAGTTAATTGGTGACTTAGTGATCATTAAATGTAGGCGTTTTGAAGTGTTAAGTTTAGACGACATAAAATTTCAACCAGAAAATTGCATATTTTACGGTCTTATAATACCCGTGGAAGCGCAACGACCATTTAGCACGTTAATCATTACCCTCGGAAAATCGTCCAGTTGTCATAGGACACCAAAGTGGTCTCGGAATAAATGATAGGTATTTTTGAAAGAGGTTATAAAGCGAGTATCATTCTCTATCATGTTTCTACTAGAAATGTGGTGACAAGTGATTGGAACTCATCTCGTGCCCCTTCTCCCGTTCTGTGGCCATGGGTACCTATGTGTCTCGGGAGACTCGTCTTCTAGCAAATATCGTGGTCGTGGGTCAAGGCGGTCTGCTGTTCACTTGAGAAAGTGCGAAAAGGGAATTGTTCTCGAGGGAAGGGTACCCCCAATAAATGGCGAGAGCACTGGGCATTTAAACTCTGCACCAAGGGACAGTGTTGTCAAATCTCCTTCAACTCGGGACTTTGAAAACTTCGGCCTCTGAGGTGGTAACATTTTATTGTGGACGGGTGTACCAGACAAGTATTGGGAACTTGAGTAACAATCCATGTCCAGACAAAAAATAGTTGCATGGTATGTTTTCACTCATGTGTTCTATGCTCAAGCCCATCTATTTGTCTAAGTACAATCTACTAATGGGAATTTTTCTGGATGTTATAGATTCACTATTCTTTGAGGAGTGGGAAAGGCATAAAAAATCAGATAACATTAGAAATTTGATGGGGTAACATTACCAAATACATTTGAGGTACATCTCATTATCAACAAACAAAAGACAACTTTGGAAGGCAAAGGGCAGGACAAGAAATATATTGAAGGACTATGGATGAAAAGGAACAAATAAAGACAGAAATTCATTTAATATAAAAAGACAAAAGAGGTTAGTAAATAAGAGAACAATTTGGATAACAGTGATGAACGTTGGCTATTATGACATATTTGGCTACACGTATGATTCTTTAGCCATTTACAATTAAAATTGCTCATCCGTGAATTTGAGTGCTTGTGCAGCAAATCTTGGTGGAGCAGTTAAGAGTTGGAAAATGACTAATGATATCCTGTTTACTCAGTAACAGGGACAGGGATAAATTTACCTGTAACCCAGGAGATGTTGGTACCAAAGAGAGTGATAGCGTAATCGAGGATCCGGGCTGGAGCAAACCAAGATTGCGACCAGACACTGATGTCCACATGAGGCCCATTGTGATGGCCGAGGAATTAGAGGACACTGGAAGTGGTGGGGGAGGGGGAGGGATAGGTGGTCCCGCCAATGGATATGCAGGGGTGACTTGAAGGTTGCCAGAGTTGGTTCTCCTGTGCATACCATTAGGAACAGGAGTGGGAGAAGTTGGCGCCACTTCAAGACCCAAAACCAGCTCCATGGTTCGATCGCTGAAAGCAAACATCTTAATCAATAATGTTATAAAAAGAAACTCAAGTCACTTTGTAGATTCCATTAATTTTACATTAATCAATGTTCAATAATAATAACAATAGTTTTACCAAGAGATGCCACACACAATGAATTACTACCATTTATGACCACAAAAGTCATGGTGCATTCCAAAGAATTTATACTATCCCAGAACTGATCAGCAATCCGTCTAACCACACTTGCTTACCCATCCGTACACACTTGTTTAATCTCAATATAACCATAAAAATCTCTTCTTAATTCTTACCATTGATATGCTTCATTTCTCATTTCAAACATTTATTAGCATGTACTTTAATACTGAAAAATTATGTCATGAGTGAATCCACAGAGAGAGAGAGAGAGAGAAAACATATAAAACAAGATCACTAGTGACTTGGTGGTATGACATTTTATCAATAAAAGGGATAACTTTTACACACAACAATATAAAACACACTTCTCCAGGTCGTGGCAGTGTTATTTTATACTGTGCTTTGTAAAAGTTATTCATTTTATGAAGAGAAAACATGTAATACATTAAGATGAATTGTACTGTTGGAGCCAAGACTTTGAGCGATTCCAAGTTGAATGGAATAACTAATAGAAAACTTAAGCATTTCTCAACCTATGTATTTTACTTTACAATTTAGTTTTCTATTCAATTTAATACATTGAGATATTTAAATAGTACACATATATTGCATGGAAGTATTCAATCTGACACATGCCTTAAATTTTTATTAAAATTGATTTGGAGAAATATTAAGGAAGGGGGGGAGGAAACAAAAATTATGTCTCAAGGATATTTACATACTTTTTAACTTCCTTAAGAAACACCAAATTAAGGAAATGTGGCTCCCTGACTAATAAAGCCTCAATGAAACAATCTCATCACTTATTTTAATCAACTGCATCTTAAATAATTGACTATCCCAGACTGCCAGGAGTAATTCTCACCTGCTCTCTGAGGTTAGGCTATAGAGCTGACAGTCACATTGATCAAAATGGTGAAATTGCACTAACTAATCTAGTTATTATTTTAGCTCAAAATAACCAATATTTTTAAATGCTGAACCCTGCAGACATTTAAACATCATGTGTAAAAAAAGGGACATGTTCTTCCAAATGCTTGTCACTCTTTCAGGAAATCTAATGAGTTTCAGCACAAACAAGACTCAAGATTGAGTAAGAAAAATTCAAGTTACTGAGCCTTGATTTAGCATCTCTGAAGAACGACTATCGTAGAAAGAATTATGTCATGTGGTGAATGCCCTTACAAATTAACCAAAGACAGAATGTATTCATTCTCTATGACATAATCTTTCATTGGGTCAATAATTAATACTCACCAAGTGTTGACTACTTTGCAGACCATTGTAAATGGCTCTTCCAAGAACACTATATTAGGCAGTTCTTGAACCAGTAGTCGTATGTCCCCATAGTTAGGTGCCTGGAATTAATAATGCAAACTAAGTATTCCTCATGCCATCAAATTCGAAAAATAAAGTGGCTAGAAGGACATGTACCCCTAAAACTTTTTTTAAATTAGCAAAATTGGCTGAAAGACAATACAAACATACATACATACAACTTATCATTTAATGAAGCCTAATGATCCGTAATATTGATATCAAAACATATAAAGAGTTCACCCATTCTAGGGCCAGTAACTTATGAACATGAAGTGAGGAGGTTTTTATGACAGTCTACCCTGTTTTTTTTTTCACTGAGGCTCTCTAATGATAAGGCAAGAAAAAGAGGCATTAATTATGACAATAAATAAAATCACAATGAATTTCTGCATCTTACTAAACACAAAGGTTATCAAATTGTTGGTATCAGCATAGAGTAAGTATAATATTTTACCATAGAGTAAGTATTAAACTAACTATGGTATTAGTCATCTCAATCACACTAGAAACAAAGTTGCCCAACTAAATAAATGAGTAAGGATTTCTTAAGATGAAAATAATTAGAAGAATTTTAAAGTTCTTGTACATCTAAGCCTACCTTAACTAATAAACCACTATTAATACAATTGTATTCGCAATTATCATAAAACATGATCATGCATTATTATGAAATATCAATGATAGAAGCACAACGTACTTTGGCAATCTTATAGTGGGAGCTGGCAGAATTTATTCTATTCTCATGGTTTGAGTAAGGTCCCACTTTCTCAAAATGTCTGATGAAACATTTGGCAAACGATGCATAAGAATGATGATTCAGTAGTCCGGCCAAGAGCTGAGAATCATTAACAGTGAGGCCTTTGAGCAAAAGTGAGAGCTGTGTCTGGATTTATGAGAGATCAGTTTAGCTGCCAGGTTTAGTCATGCATTGTTAGCCTCAGTGAAGGGAAAAACAAAGTGTATCCTTTTACAATGCCATATTAGAATTATCACCAGAAAGAACTGTGTACTTATTTTCTTCCTCCCTTTTCACTTTCACATATTATTAAATTTCTATATTTGATAAAAATACCATAAAACAATCAAAATGACTAATATTTATTTGACATTTATGCAACCATGAAATGCAGATTTCATTGTTTACTCAAATAAAAGACACTGTCCAGCAAAACCATTGAAATAAGATATGTGCTTCAAACTTGATAAATAAAATCTTCTTAGAAACCTGACCCAAGAAGATCTTCTTCACTCCCACAGTTACTGCCACTGATGGGTTGTTTTAGCTATCAAGGATTTCAAGTCTCCCCTTTGATGCTAATTTCAAATGCCTACTGAATAAGAACACTGCTAACAGGTGAATCAGGGGCAAATTTCATTCAAACCACGATTACTACGGTATATCAGATACAACAGAAATAAAGAAATTCTCTAGCATCAATATGGTTTGATAATTGTAAAGCTCATCTCCTACATATTTATATGGAACAAATGGAAATAATAAAGAGTAAAATCCTTAATTTACTTGAATTAGGAAAGAAAAATTGATAGGGGCTATTTGGACAAGGTTACAGAAGTGGAGTTTGACCATATGCCAAACCCCCCTTAGAAATCCTGGGTCTTGTGAGGATTTATTAAGCTTATTATAATGCTAACTATTAAGTGGCAGGTTTAACTGTTAATTTATGCCATGGATTAATCTTTAAAAAAATTCATTAAACAAAGAGGATATTTATGACGGATAATGGTAAATGTCACGTTTTTACATAATCATGTGAACATTTCACTCCCATACCTAAGGTTAGGTTCATTTATGGTCATTATCATTTTCATATAATAAGCATGATATTACACCATGATATGTTCCATACACAACCTACATTTATGATTTGAGTCTTAACTTGCTTCAGAGACGGCATCACTTTTTCCTACAACACCAAAATGACATGCAATAGGCATTCCTCCAGCTTCCATCACAGAATGGCTTCTGAGTCCACTATGACACAGTTTTGGTGCCATCTTCAGGACAAATTCTGATCTGAGGCTGACTGCAACACCAGTGAAAGTGTTGTCCAAGTTTAGCAAATCAATGCCGAATACATCCCAAAATAAACTTATCACCATCAAACCACAATATAATTCACAAAAAATACCCTTGTCATAGTGATTCAAATTATAAGGAAAATAAAAAATTGAAAAGTTATTATGATATACATCATTGTAATGATATGTAACTTTTTGGGTCGTTAAGAATACAGAGTAAATCACAGACAATTAGATCATAAATCCACAGCTTCTTCATCTAAATATATATAAGTTCTACTCTAACAATACTCTAAATCACTTTTTGGAAGTGGCTATCTAAGAATCTGCTCGCATTCCAGAGCAGATTGTCTTCAACAATATTCCTCACCATCCTTTGAAGAGGGCACGTCTGAAGACGCCCTCGTTCTCCAAGATTGGATCGCCATACAATGTCCAACTTCCCAACATTTGTCGCTCCAGCAAGAAGACGAGGATCAGCCCTAAGTTCTGGTGTTGGTGCTAGGCAGTAAAGATATTGCCTCCCTGACCCAGGGGGAACTGCACCCGAGCTCCCAACAGATCCAAAAACAGATTTCCCATCGGCTGTTGTGTTCAAGGCAGTCACTGCATCAAAAATGTTAGGCATAGTCACACATAAATTCTTCATTACTTAGGCTAAGAATAATATACAACAACATATCTTCATGAATAAACAGATTGAGGCATGTTCATCACATTAAATGGAAAAAATAAATTTACTTGAATTGTCCAGAATGTAAATGTAAGGCATTAGCACTAGAATGCCAGAATTATTGGACCCCCCAATAATGCCGGGAGGGTGTCATTTTGACACCCATCTGTTTATGTGTTCATAGCAGTGTTTTTGTGCGAATTATTTTATGTTCTATGGTTGATAGTGTTAATGTGGCAACTTCGGTATTTTTTGGCATTTTTCTTACAAATTAAAATAATTTTTTTAAATGCAGCTCGATTTTAGAAAATTATTACCTGAAAATTTTTCTTTAGACCACACAATTTTTCGAAGATTTTGCTGAAACGCCGGATGGTGCACATAAGTGAATAATCATTTTATACAATCATTTATTGTTTACGTAAAATAATGTATAATATATATGCAGGTAAACCACAAATTTGTGTAAAGGAAAACACAATGAAACCTAAGGTCTCTTTCAATCAGGGTTACAACAAACTTCGTCTCAATTGCTTCACGTTTATGCCACTTTCACTCTGTTTTAGCCGTATGCGTGCCTCATACTTATTTATTACACAGCTTACAAAATTCAATAGTTCTGTTCTATTGCATTTGATCTTTATTTGACAGTTCCTAGTCAGTTCTGGCTCTCCCACTCGATCACACTTGTCAGAAGTTTGACAAACATTTCTTGATGCAGTGTTATGACTTCCAAGCTCCTCTGCTAATCGTGTTGGAAAGAGACCGTTGGGTTGGCCTTCCCTTAAGCTGGAGCAAGTACGTCACCTATCTGTCCACGCAAGTACGTCAACTATCAGACCACTGAAATTGAAAGGGAGAGTGTGAGAGAGCTGCTGAGAATTTGAATTAGCAGATAGCAGAATAGTACGTTTTCAAACGTACTTGCTACAGCTTAAGCGAAGGCCAACTCAACGGCTGTCTTTTTCTGACACGATTAACCGGCGCAATCACGATAATTCATCGGGCGCGATTAAACTACATTTGAACAAGCGCAATATCACGATCTTTTATCGCGATAGTTATCGTGATAATATATCCTGATATTTTATCGGGGCACGATATCGTGATATTTTATCGGGACGCGATATCATGTTATTTTATCGTGATATTTATAGCGATATTTATCGTACCCCGATATCTAGTGATGGACGGATCCAGGTTTTTTGTCGGATCCGGATCCTTGCCTGGGTTTCGGATCTTTATCTCGGTTTTGGATCCTTAGTTTCAGATACTCAATTCTGATTTTCAAAACCTAGATTTTTTAAAAATATATAAATACAGCAGCAATAGAATTACCAAAAAAAGTGAATTTATTGTCGATAAAATCAACCTCCTATCACCTATGTGGATAATATTTTCCTGGATCAAGATTTACGGATGCAATAACTCTATCTTATTACTTCTAATATAAAGATCAACTTCCTTATCACATACTCATCATGCAATACATTTTTGAAACCTGTATAACTACATATTCTTTAGAGTGCAGTTAAAAGAAACATTGTAAGTTTATTTTCATTAATAAAGGAATTATTTTCCAATTATTAATCAAATCCTTGAATGCTTTCAAATTCTTTTTTAGAAACACAAAATATGTTTATGCAGCCAAAGGATCCCATTTATGGAATATCCGGGGATTCCATTTTTAAGACGAAAAAATATTATAGAATATTTCAAGCTGCTAAACTAGTAATTTTGCAATGTCTCATTAATAATAACCTTTAAAATGAAATTTGAGAATTTTATATTCCTAAGGAGAGGTTGTGTAACTCTGATCTTGAAATGAGATTAGCCGTTTTTCATGCTACTAGAAGCAAAAATTAAAAAAGTCTCGGATTTTTTCTCCATTGGCTAGGGTTTGCAAGAAAAAAGTAGAATGGCATGTGGGGAGCATGTATTCTCCAAAATCATGTAAGCCGACAATAGCAAAGTGGGGTAGTGGACTGCAGCTAATGAAGTTCGATTCTTATCGTTGTTTAAAATTTTTCTTTCAGCCAATTGAATCAAAAAATTTATCATCCTTCATTTCCTACCTTTGTGTGTGGATACTGACTTTTTTGTACTTCTATCGCTTCAACTAGATTTATAAATGCGTTGCTAAAAATACATGGGAAAGTTAACGTAATGATTCCACGATTTAATTCTGCAATGAAAAATTTTTCCAATCATTTCACTAATGCCAAATTTTTTTTTTTTACTTATAAATTGACATGAAATTTCTGATTATCCACTTTTTTTAACTGCCTACTTGCATCACCCTAGGAATACAGCATAGCCTATATTCCTAGGCAGTGTTAAGGATCGAACTCGCAACCGGCAGTGCACTAGCCCTCATTTTTAACAACTACGCTATCATAGGTTCACGGGAATCTGGCGAATGTAGGCGACCCGCGTGACATTCGGCTTTGGAGAATAAATTCACGAGTATTTTTTTATTTTGTTTTTGTGGCACGAAAAAAATCTTCTTCTCATTTCGTGACCGAGTTACACACCCTCTCCTTGTCAGTTTCTACCATACTTACATTCCATTCGCGGGGCTCATCGATCACTAAGCCGCGAAATTTTAAAATCTTCGATCCGGATCTGAATTTTTACTGTCTCTGGATATGATTTCAGTAGCGAATTAAATGAAAGACCGTGGATCTGACCCGACCATCCTTAATTTATTAATGGTACATTTGTAAATCTAATTTAAACAACAAAAGTATAATAAAGTGAGTATTCAGATTTAATGGTTTGAAATTGAAGATGATAACATTTTCGATGCAATGACTGAAAGAAAAAATTAAACTGCGATAGGGATCGAACTTCACACAGTACACTAGCTCTCGTTGTCCGCCTGATCCCGGCGAATGTAGGCTACCCGCGTGACATCCTACGTATTTTTTTCTCGCGATACCCGAGTAATGGGGAAAAAATTCATATTTCTTTATTTTGCTTCTAGTCGCACGGGAACATTTTCATCTTATTTCGTGACCTGAGTTACACATCCTCTTCTTGTCAATATCTACCGCAACTACATTCCATTCGCGGGGAGCTTCGATCGCTAAGCCGCGAAAATTTAAAAATCTAGGATCCGGATCCGATTTTGCTCCGTGTCTTTGGATCCGAATCCGGAACCGAAAAAATGAAAGATCCGCGGATCTTTGGATCCGACGGATCCGATCCGGCCATCACTACCGATATCTTATCGTGCCCCGATTATCCATATCGCCCATGCCTAGACCTAACTCCCTCTCCTACTCCCATCTTGCTCGTCGTCCGCCCACTCCCCTCCCACTGATGATCGGGCGTAACAAAAGAAGAACGTAAAATGGGAGCGCGTAGAGCATACTGAAGGCCGTAAATCGCTAATTTCAGGGCATAATTGGCTTTAGGTGTTGTAGATATGGCACACATCTTGTATTTTTAGTTTAATTCGCAGAGAATACAAAATACAATAGTTTATTTTTGCTAGGCGGTGTATCGCCCTCGAGAGATATCTGTCGTAATACCGAGCGTATACCGTGGAAGGAACTTTTTGGCCTCGCTATATCCGCTTTATTTTACATGTAAAACATAGGCCTTTTGGCGGTACAAAGACAATCACTCGTTATAACGCGATTCTCGCAATAAGCCGTACTCACTATACCGGGCTTCTACTGTATTGCATAAAGGAGCACCTAGCTTTGCTTGGAAACAGATGTTAGTCAATAGTAATGAACGGTCCAGGCTTAGAGCATGCAACACAGTTATCAATAATTTTTTTCCACATATCTGAAAACATCGCAAATTTGTCTGTCTGCAACCGTGGAGAACGACTTGACTTTTCGTCAAAGTGAAGATAGCGTAAAATTTCACAAAAGCTCAACATCTTGATCAGACCGTTTCTCGTACACGTCTTCAGAAATAATATTTAGTACTGCTGTTATTTGCTCCGGCCTAATACCTCTACGCAGCGCCATATCCAAACTATGTCAATGCAACTACCTCGATGCAAGGAGAAGTCACGACCGGTCACGATACGCCAGTGAGCCAGACAGCCAGCTACAGACGCTCGGCAGCTGTCATCTGTATTGTCGCGTCAGTTCACGGCAACGGTGCTTCTTTATGGTAGATAAATACATCTCTGTGTCACTGCGGACTAAGGGGCTGGATTGAAGGGGAATCATTTGCAAAAAAGTAGTGGAAAATAGACTTACCTCACGTGCTACTAAATTTTCGAAAAATAAGTAAACAGAGTATTTTTATCGAAAATATGTAGAATTAAACAAATGCAAACTTGATGTAGCGTTCAAAAATACCCGTTTGACTAGTAGTAATCAAGTCGCTTACGAAGATACGCCTAAAACGAAAGAAGAAATGCTAACCTTTACTCGGTGTCAAAATGACACCCTCCGGCATTTACGGTAAATTTTAATTTTTCAATTGAAAAAAAGGTAGAAGGCTATACCTCACACAGTGGTCTTGTTAAGCTCTTCAAATGAGTAAAAGTCCCGAAAGATATTTTCTTCGTAACAGTTTCATGAGCAGCTGCAAACAAATGTAGGTGTAGGGTGTCAAAATGACACCCTTCGGCATTCTAGTGTTAAACATATTGCTTGAAAATTATGTAAGGCATCAAAATATGTATATTGTGCATTGAAATACACTGTGGACAGCAAGTGATTTTTTCTTGGTTTTTCTGTCAATAATGATAGTGAATGACTGTTTATAACTTTACTAGTGAAAAAAAAAACATATTGTTACAAGCATATTACATACACTACTAAAACTAAGCAGTATAGTAAACCACAACTTTTCTTCTTCCAAGTTACTTTGGAAAACTATATCTCATTGAATAATAGAAACAGGATTATAATCAAAATAGGCATTTTAACAACTATGGCAGTACTGAAAACTTGAGGACACATCTCGGTGAAACTATCATCAAGGCAGTAAAACAATATTGGCTCATTTTTTGTTGGTCCCTGCTTGAACATGGGCTGTATCTCATGCCCATCATTAATATTTGCTATGGAATTATAACCACTTCGGCTTTACTCTTACCTAAATATGAAATGAATAAAGTCTATGCCCCTCAGTATATCATTTTTATAATTTGTGAGTTCAATAATCTTAAGTTTAGTGTCAAGAATACTTTTTACTGAGGCTCTGCCACCTTTCTTCAAAAGCTGGGCTCTGAACTATCTGTTCTTATTGGATTGCATTTCTCTTTCATATAATTAGGAGCAGAATAGGACACATGTCACATTTGAACAAATTGCTATTAGGAAACAAAGAGAAATGTACCCAGCTCGGAAACAAAACAGATTGAATGTGTTCCATCTGTTTTTTTTTTCTTTTTCATCTATAAAATTGTAGCATTTAATACGTTCTTACATGTTCTGAAACATTTCTAGCAATAACATTAGTGCTCATTAGAGAACTTGTCTCTGCCCCTGGATTGCTATTGAGCACCCAAAGAGCCTCTAAAAATCATGAATTATTCATGAGCTCTTTCTGTCATAAATAATCTTTATGGAACGTTAGGCACACCTGAGGTGAATTGCATGAATGTCACATGAATATAAGGCACAACAACAAATTTTTCAAAGAGATATAGAAAACTTCACATTGGTTACTCAAGAATTGATAGATGGGTACGGAAAACTCTTATACAAAATATGGCAACATCAATTAGTGCATTTTCTAGCCTATAGGATGCAATACTACAGGGGGAAAATTAAGAGCCTCTATGTTAACAGTACAGTTTGTGAGTCTCTACTTCACTAAAATGTGGACTATTTGGTATCTTCTTCTAATAGCAATGCAAATGCAATGTAATTGGATGCATGAAAACTTGGATAAAATGCGGGCCAATTTTAGAATCCATTATTGAGTAAAAAAAAAAGAGTGCTGCATGGGCTAGGAAATACAATAGTAGTTAATTGCTCCTCTTTTTCATGTTTAAGAAAGGATGTCACCAGTGACACAAGGATATAAAAGACTTCACATGCTCTAAGGCATGTTCATTATTTTCCTAATTTTATCTTCTGCATAAAAAAGTTAGATCAAATAAAATAATAATGTAAAGGCACAAGCAATGTGGAGGAGATTAGTCAGGGAAATCACTTCAATGTTTCACATACCCGTGAACAGATGTGATGATTCCAAAGAAACTTTTTCAAGACAGATGGGCCCAGAGGTAATATTGTGGACCTGAGCCTCAAGGTAAACTTCATCAGACTGGAAATAGCCAACAAGGAATGTTTTAGGACTCATAGTAACTCACAACACAGTAAATCAATTATATCTATGCATCAAGAAATTGCACAAAAGGTAACTTTGCTCTGGTTCCATAATTTTCAAATTTCAAAATAAAGGCAAAAATAAATTCTAATTTTTATTACTTTGTTATACTAAGTATTCAAGAAAAAGATTTATAACGGACTTTTACACATAGTAACAGCTACAAATGCAGTTCTGTTGGGCCTACTTTTATCTAGAGCTAGGATTTCAAGTCCACGAAAAAACAATATCACAAACTCTCTACTCACAGCAGAAAAACTACCAAATTACACATTTTCTTAACCCACAATCCATAAAAATACACGACTGCTCAAAATATCTACACAACACTGATTATTACTGCTTAGTGCAGGGGAAAATGTAACATCTGAGGTTTAATTCCAAATATATATGCAGATGATATTATCACTAAATTCTCAAAGCAAATTTCAATCAAAAATAACTATTTCAAACCTATATTCACCAATGAACTCACAAAACTAACAGTGAAAAGCATTAAGAATTTACAAAAGTCCCATTGACATTAAAATTCACTTGTATAAATACCTTGTCACTTCTTATTCATGCGTCAATTTGGACCATATGTCAATATGGACATTTTGGACAAATATTAAGATTGTATTCAATTTTGGAATTACTTACTTTCAATGTTTATGCTTCATAATTGGTTTCATATATAATGGGCCGAGAAAAATATTGAGTGGCACTGCCAGAAGAGTTTTGTCACATAATTCACTTAAATAATTTTCAAAGCACACAATTTATGTCAAAAGGACTCCATTAACATCAACTCAAGTAATCATATTCAGTGTGCATATTTCAACTTCTAACTTCACTAAACTCGTGATTAATTTTCACAGAAAAAAATACCTTCAAAAAAGGGTAGCTCAGGAAAATGCACAACTCTATGCCTAATTGATAGAATTCAATTCTGAGAAATATCTGATACAAGGAAAGGAAAATTCAAGGAAATTCCTGCGTAATATTTTTTCATAAGTGCAACTCAGGAAGCAAATGTCACTAAATGAAACTCATCTATCATATAAACTTAAACAAGTGGATCCATCATACACATTGATACCTAGGGATGATGTTAAAAAGTCACATCACAAAAAATACAGTTGCATAAGTTTTACACGACAGGCATATACAAAAACCTGGACCAAAGTTACATAACAGAAAAAAATATCATGGGATCACTAAGCAATATTAGTCTTTCATCGATGGCCAATACTGTCTATTTCTCCTTGATACTAAGCTAACTAAATTAAAGGCATCTTCATCAAGGTTATCATCTCCTCTCATGGTATATTTTTTTCACATTTGTGCCTAATAAGCCTTTTCCTCCATCTCCTTTTGCAATGTTTCATCATAACTCATTCTAGGATCTCAAATTTCTAACATCATTGGTTTTGGGATCTCTATTGCTCTTTCATGGCTTGATTCCCACCACAGTAAGACTAGGAGAAGGATAATGAAATGTGAGGGAGACTGCGGGAAGAGATTATTCCACTGGCCATTAGTTGGATGTCACATTATTGTCAGATTGCATTGCTACAGGAAAGCTAATACCAGGCATATCTACTTTGAGAAATAATGATTGAAGTCATGGTAATTTCTCATGACTTTTAAATTTATCTTTAGTTAGTCTTACACAATTTAGAGACTTAAAATTATGTTATAAGACTTCCAGTACTCACCCTCATGTTCAGAACAAAAACTGGTACCCTATACTCATCACTACAGTACCATTCTCATAAGTGTTTCAATGGAGGTAGAATTAAAAAAGTATGCAGCTACAGAATAAAGAAAACAGTCAGTGGCATTGGGTAATAAGAGACAAAAATTTGGACCCATCTATTCACACTAAATGTGAAATAGCTCATTCACTATGATAAACGTTACTTATGAGTTCTAATTTGATATTGAATTGCTATTGTTAAGTAGCTGGTTAACTAAAACCAAATACATTAACACTAAAAACAATCTCTAACTGTGAATAATGAACTACAAGAGACATATGTCTGACCTTATAGGAAGGATTTCCTCTCCACAGCTTATGATATATAATTATGTCTCAGTGCTCTTTTTGTACTGCTCCATTAAGGTTTAGATAAACATTTACACACCTCAAACAGTATGTATTCCATTTTTTTAATAAATATTCAGAGGTTACTCACATTATAATGACGTCTGATCAGTCAAAACTCAATGAGGGAAATCAGTGAATAATTTTCAGCAACTTTAACTCCACTATTATTGGTTTAATACAGAGAAATATGCAAATTCATCATTGGCTGCTTTAAGAGCCGTTGAAATGAAATATATGCAGTATCTATGGGGCAATTGTAAGTTACTTGACAGTTATCCAATGATTACTTTTAGCAATCAGTGAGTACTTCGACTTACTTCTGGCAGTGCCACCATTTATCCAACATCACCTCAGTATATACATCTGAGAATAATTAAACAAGATTTTAAGAGCCCATTTATCATATATTACTTTTCATATAAAACAATTGATATCTTAAGGCATTAAGGGGAAAGATTAAAATTAAAATTTCAATCACAAGCTATCACATGAGCCCATTATAAGCAACACTGGCTGTATCATGAACTGATATGAGCAATGTTTGAACATTAATAGAAGCATAATAAGGAACTAGCAAGAGGTTGTTTGCAGAATAACATGCCAGGGGCTAATAAATAATGGCCAAATTGAAGTTTCTCAGGTAAGAAAAATGATGCAACAAAAATCTGTCACAAGAAAAACAGTAATGGAATACTATAAAAATGAGGGCAATTCAATTATTCGACTACCAAACTCTGGCAACTACTACAAATTTAATAATCTATAACCAAGTATTGTATATATGCATACAATTATAATACTTCCAGCCATGGGCGTAGCCACGGTGGGGCAGGGTGGGGCGCTTGCCCCTCCCCCCCCCCCCCCCCCCCCCCCCCCCCAACTCATTAGTCAAATGAAATATTACAGGCCAACTAGCTGAAGGTGCCCGTTGACATTCAACAAGAGGGAGAAATATAATAAAAACAAATTGTATTAAGAAATCTTAATATTTTTGACTTCATAACTTGTGTTATGGAATGTTAACTTAATTTTGCCCCCCCCCTGGAGAACATCCTGGCTACGCCACTGCTTCCAGCATATATTATTCACCATTTTAACTCTATACTGAACTATCTCTATCAAATACTCAAGAGAAGCTTCTTTAAGAAGCAGTAATTACGTATTTTTTAAAATTAACATTAAGAGGTATGTAAAAAGCTTTCAGGAGTCTTCCGCGTTGTCATTCTGTTTAAATGGCGATGTTTCACCCACTCTACTGTGGGCGTCCTCAGGTCAGGCTGAACATCAGCCTGGCTTGAGGACGCCTGCAGTGGAGTGGGTGAAACATCGCCACTTTAACAGAATGACAACGCGGAAGACTCCTGAAAGCTTTTTACAATCATCGGAACGCCGCGAAAACCTTTGCCAGAAATTAAGAGGTATGGCACAGTGGTAAAATAAATACACAAATTACATAAATCACATATATCAGCAGTCAGCATCTTGACCATAATTACCAAGAGAACCAACATTACAATGGATAAATGCCTTTGGATAAGTAATACACTAAATAAATATTTAGAAATGGTTGTGGCATTGAAATACAGCAATCACATAGAAGCACACTTCAATAATGACACAATATTAAATATTTGTTTGGGCTTGTTTTATATACAATAAATTTACAGAAATTCTGATAATCAATTTGACAATTTAGGCAAAAATACCAGGAGACCACGCATTTTCAGTCTTCACACAGGAAATAGTGATGTATTAAAAGGCCAAACTAAAATTCCTCAAGCTATTCAACAGAATTAGTTCCCTTGAATAGCTTGAGGAATTTTAGTATGAACTATCCAAACCAAATAAAGACTTTCCTGTATAGAAATAACTACATAACAGTGACTATAGACTAGACACATAATGAAAGTGATACTTTTAGCTGCCATACTTCCACATTTCAGTGACTCAGATGCTTTACATCCAATATTAAGGGTAAAAACGTCATTCAGGTTTGTGAATATGAATGCTTAAATGATGCGATCCTTTGAACTGTGAAGACATATTTAACTTTAGATCACAATCTCCAGCCATCAGTATTAAACTTGGTTTGACACAGATCTCCAATTGATTCTCCCTCAGATTTCCTCTTCACATTTATTTAACTCTCCTCTTTGACACCTTCCACTATGTATGTACTTGTTCCATTCATCTCAAAAAGGGTCTTAATTTGCCACTCTTCCCATTCACGTTTCCCTCTTCCACTAGGTTGTCCTGTCTTTTAGATATCTATTAAAAAGTCTGTTATTAAGATATCATTCATTCCTTCTTACAATCACAAAACCAAGAATTAGATTAATAAGAGGTCAGCTCTTCATTTCTTTCTCTGACAAACAGCCTTTTCATGCTAGTATAATATTGTGGCAAACCATCTTTAAATAACTCTAGTACAACATTATTTTGGTTATTTCTCAAGTTTTCTCACACATTTATCCTTCTATAAATTCTCTGCATCAAGCTATCCATCATGACATCTATGTCTTTTGCATGAATTACCTTAACTGTCAATTCCCTACTCCTACTTAATTGGACATTAAATCATTCAATTTCATCTTCATTAATCTGCTACAAAAAACAGGATGGAGGTTGGATGGGTGACCCTCCTCCATACCTCTACCGCAGAGCTCTTGTCCCTTGTCTGCAAGTGGCGGGCAGGTTAAATGTGGGTTGGCAAAATGGATCTAAGGAGGTCTAAGTACCAGGGAGGTTCCAGAAGGTCTCTGCCTACATTTTTTAAATGCATGATAGACGTCACAAGGACATCTTGTGTACATGCATGAGCTATATATTACTGCATAGTAATAATGAATGACATGTGTGAAAGAAACTTGTTGCCCTTGTTATTTCTGATTTAATTTACATGCAAGTCATAGGGTTCCTTGGCCATTCCTCACTATTCTAAGCTTCTTGTTATACACCATACTCGTTATATGGGGCTTCCATGTGCTCAACTACATTGGACTTGAAGCAACTTTTCACTTTTAATCACTTGAAAAATAATTCTATCGATGAAAGTTTTAGATATGACAACCTTGCTCACAAATTCATTAATCATCTGAATGATGAAACATTCAAAGCCCATGTCAAGGTTTAGGAAGTCTTTTCTCTCATCTTCACAGATATTATAATAGAGTTAGCATAAGAATTCAACTTGTCACATAAAACAACTGGTTGATCATTCAGGTCTTAAAATAGTTCAGTAATAATTGATAACGTTAACCCGGCGTTACTCGCGCGTGATTTCCGATCAAGGTTACTCGCGTGGGGTGCTCCTGACACCCCAATGTAAATTTTCGTTTAAAAATGGGTTACACAATATTTTATTTCTAAAAACCATAAATATTATTTAAATATATGTTTTTACTTGAAGTTTTTATGCGAAGGAGGAGGATTTGATCGTTTAACTTGTAATCTCTAACCGTTGGCGGATCTAGGGTGGGAAAATCCCCCACCACAAATCCAAGAGAAATAGTTTTTTGCGGAGGCTAAGTTCTGAGGGTTAATGGGGCTCAACAAAATCTAAGTTGCTTAGAGTAATGAGGAGCATCTCGGGTGGTACACCGGGTCACAGTGTTCATTGTAGCCAACGTTACAACACTAACCGAGCGTCATTCTCAGGGCAGAGATGACTCACCTTTTCCCTGAGGACGATTAGAGTGTTGACACGACTGCTACAATGAACACTGCGACCCGGTGTACCACCCTAGATGCTCCTTGTTCACACATCCATTGGGAAACTTAGATTATACATAATTTTCTAAGTGCTAATTGGGGGGGGGGGGGGAGGGGACGATGCCCCCAAAATTTATTTCCGGATCCGATTCTTTCTCTTACATACGATAAATTACTTTCTCAGAGTCTTGAATATGAACTACTGTGAATACTGTTACCATGGCTTAGACACCGTAGTCCATTGTTTCTGCGTACTCACAAATTTTGCCGTAACTTGTCAAAATTGCATCATCCAGATCATTTTCATTTCCAATCTTCTCCTTATAAATGGCTTCGTCAATTCCCTCGCACTTCCTCGTAGGAATTTTGAAATATATATCTTGCTTCTTGGGTTGACGTTATTGTATATAACAAAAGAGTTAATTCCACGTAAGTTCCATGTTTATCAAGTGGAAAAAATTACCATTGGCCATCTAGTAGTGTTTCTTGAAATATTACGTGCTACGCACAACTCATCCACTGTGTCAACACCACCCTTAGTTACGTTACCTATAAAAAGATATTATCTCTGGTTTCTTCTTGTCACCTGTCGACCTGTCTATGCTCATACTACTATGCATTGTTGACAGCAAAATTACATTTTTACCTTTTTTGTGGACGTAAGATAAGCTAGTCATGTTCTTTCTAAATCCAAAGAGACTAGTATTCTCCTCCCCCTCTTTTTGTGCACACCATCTTAGGTAGCAATTCCCTTTTTTTCCGAGTTCCCACCAGTGTCAATTTACTTCGTATCAAATCCTCTGCCAGGGGAACACTTGCAAACCAGTTGTCATCTGTGACGTTTCTCCACGTCCCTACAATTGGTTCCACTAAGCACTTTACCACATCTTTAGGAGTATAATCTACTTTCTAGGGTCCTTCAGGTTGACTCCCTGCATATACCTCCAAATTGTAAATATAGATTACATTAGCGTCAACCAATGGAAATATATCTATACTATATCTTGCAGGCTTATTTGGGAGATATTGCCTGAATGAATGTCTTCCCCTAAAGCCGACTAATTGCTCATCTACCGTTGTGTACTACGATATGGCATAGTTCTCCTGAAACTTTCTCACCAGCATTTGAAAAAGTTGTCGAATCGGGCCTAATTTGTCTATCATTTTTCTTTCTGCCCTACTGTTTATATCATCAAATCTGAGCCACTGCAAAAGAAAATGGAATCTTTGATAATCCATGGACACGTAAAATATGTCAACACCCAAGCCATCTCGATCCTATAAATCCTTTATATTTTTTTGCCCAGATCTATTTGTTCCCGTGAAGAGCAGACGCCCTATGAAACATTCAATTTCTCCCTCATCAGTGGGCCTGGCATCTCTCGCATGCGAATAATTCACAGCTACTTTTTTAATTTGAATATTTGTACATAACGATATGACTAACCTGAAGTTATACCTTGCAAAGTTGTAATCCATAAAAATCATGTTTCTGAAATATTTTTTGGTAGTAGGAAAATCACAATTAGACTTTCAATATTAGGTACGTACTTACTGGGTGATATACTACACTCGTAATGAGGTTATGTATAGTAACAGGCAGATAAGAAAAATAATATTTTTGGAGATGTACGCAATCGAATCAAGCTAAAACATGAATAAAATATCGATTTCATCAATATTATTCAATGGTAGGATAAAACCAAGAAAAACCTACCTCACATAAAGCACATACCGAGGAGTCTACGGCGCGGAGTCAATTGGGGTGTTCAGGACACCCCGCGCGAGTAACGCCGTGAGCGAGAATATACCGAATGATTTGAGAGGCGTCCTCCAGCAGATAAAGGTAAAATACGAAAACGCATGTTATATTGTAACATAAACTTCACAGTTACAAAGTTGCAACCAAAAACAATGAGGTATGGAGTAAGCATTGGTCGTAGGAGATTGAGTGGCTAGAACATTATCCCCTTTTGAGGCTACTACAAAGGTTGTTTACAATGTATACCTGTGAATGTTGGTGTTAAAAGAAAGATAACATATCACATTCCAGCTACTGAAGAGGAGAGGTCAATGACATAAAGACTAAAAAAATTATACAATCAAAAACAGGGTGGGGTGTTCAGGGCACCCCGTGCGAGTAACACCGGGTCAATGAGACTAATTTAGGATCAAATCAAAAGGAGTCCAATGACGCACTAGTGCTTAGCATCAAGTTTGTTTGAATATTGGTCTCAGAGGAAAGGAGAGCATGGACAGGATACTGTTCAATCACAGTAATGGAAGAGGAAGTAGAAAATATAATAACCACAAAGGAAGGAAAACAAAGAAGTAAAGAAATACTTTCAGGCTTCACTCACTATGTACTGAAAAAGTTAATAAAAACTTGAAATTGTAGTATTCAAAGAATTTATCACCACCACCGACCAAATTTCAACAGATCACCATCTTTTCACATATGTATATCACTATCTCATAGCTGATTAAACGATGTAACAAATGGAATTCTAATGTTATCTTTTTTATAATTTCTGTGAAGATGAGAGAAAGACTTTAACCTTGAAAATGACTTATCTGTTGAAAACTTGGTCAGTGGTGGTAATAAGCTGTTTGGATACCACTATTTCACGTTTTTCTTTCTCTTTCAAAACAAAGAAGAGCTGAATATGACCCTGTGAAGAGAAGATTGAAGGTGACGATGATATAGTGAAGGAAAACTAAATAGAAAAGAAACCAGGAGGAAAAATTTCCTTTGATATCTCTTCCTCAATAACCTTGATATCTTTCTAATAAACATTGGGTAAAAGAGACAGGAAAACTTCCAAGAGGAAACAGGGAGGAAAAGATTGTCCTGAAATAAGACAGTTCAGACCTGGAAAAAGAAATAAAACATAAAAAGAAGATCAAGGATCGCAGATGTGAATTACCAGCCTATGTATTTTAGTTTTCTGGCATCACAGGCCTATCACTGAACATTGGATTTCATTTAATGATCGTAATAAGAGAGTTGATTTCATATAACTGTTAAGCACGCATACTTTTGATTTCAAAATTTTTTTATATTAACTAACAAGGAGACATCGCGAGACTGATGCTCAGGATCTAACTGACGCAATTATTTTCAAAAACTATATAGGGAGTACAGGATATGTGTCACGGCTTTCTTCCACATAGGCCCAGGTTCGCGAGAAAAAACAACTATAGAATTTACCCCCATATGAATTTTCTTAATGGATTATTAGTTTTTAATACACTGCGATGTTTTCACTTACAATTTCTCTGGAACCGAACTCGAATGACTTTTGTGACTCACTTTTTCCTTCAATAGTGAACATCATATTGGCAGAAAAGAGAAAAAGATTTGCTATTACCTCTTTGTGGATATTGTAGTAAGTGTCGTACATAAATATGTAGGATGCTTGCTACAAAAGGGCAGAAAGCATTGTAAGTTGTAGTTGAGAGCATGCACAAACTAACACACTCCTACATGGCGCAGTATGCAATTACTGCGTCGGGGAAACTACTTCTGAAAGTAATTTGTACATGCAGGAACCAGCAGGTGAATTTGGCCAACAGGTGAGGGAGACTGTGAGGGCAATGGAGCAAAATCCATTGAGAAAGTCCCATGACCAATCAAAGGCCATCCTATTCACGGAAGTATCCTTGTATTTTCAAAATCCAAACATATTAGGCCTGTCGGCATGTGAAGCCCCTTTTCGGGCAAACATAGAATCCTGAAATTTGCTATGAAAAGAAGTCTCCCAAGGGGGTTGAATGAAAATCCAGCAAATAGTTTTACAATTAAAAATATTGTTGTTACTACCGTAATTGTATGAGATTAGGCATTTTACAGTGATTTTGCAAAATAACCAAGAGGAAAAATTTTGCCTTGAGTGGGACTCGAACCCACACCATATTGTGGCAAAAACTTTTACAGCACCTGAACCCACTCGGCCACGGCTATTGTTAATACAGGCGTGCCCAACAAAGAATTTATAGGGGGGGAAAATCTATAGTTGAGTTTTTCTCGTGAACCCAGGCCATTGTGGAAGAAAGCCGTGACACTTTTCTGCATTCCCTCTAAAGTTTCTGAAAACAATTGCTTCATTAGGATCCCGAGCATCAGTCTCGCAATGTCTCCTTGTTAGTTAATGTAAAAAAATGTTGAAATCAAAAGCACATGCTTAACAGTTATATGAAATCAACTCTTATTACGATCATTAAATGAAATCCAATGTTCAGTGATAGGCTTGTGATGCCAGTTTCCTCCCATCCTTCCACCTCTCCCACTTAAGCACCATGATATAATATGAAGCAACAGCAGCGAGCATTTTTCCTCTCAAAGAAGTGACCAGGACAGGTCACGAAACATCAGGCTGTTACCAAGCAAGACCTGGCAAAACCACCATGATCCACGAAAACTTCAATGAAGAAATACCTAACACTCTTCTAAATGGTTTGAAGTTTTGTCAATCAAAGCAGTTGATGAACTAATAAAGGCCGAGTTAAAAAATCACAACCATGAGCAATTAAATTAGAAATAAATTTATATTTCATGGGTTGAGAAATTTGAAACTTCTTTTTGTGAATGAAGTGACAGAGAACCGCATGAAGAAAAGTCACAT
Organism: Platycnemis pennipes; assembly: GCA_933228895.1. Lineage (NCBI taxonomy): Eukaryota > Metazoa > Arthropoda > Insecta > Odonata > Platycnemididae > Platycnemis > Platycnemis pennipes. Next base: position 18,033,869 of record OW121853.1, read on the forward strand.
CAGGAGTAAGCCTGTCCAATGAGAAAGAAAGAACCATAAGGTAAACAGCCACCTTTTATTCACCTTCAACCTGAGAAGAATATTTTTGCTGTATTCAGCTATGACAAGATATCAGCTCATTAGTTACATACACCATAGAATCCCTATAAAACCACTGGGTGAGAAAATTCTGGATAATTAATTACAATTTAAATACATAGTTATGCACAATACTGGATGCCTTTACCATTGTCATGAATAAGCATTTCAATCTGTGCAACCACAGATCTAATAGATTTCGATGAATACTACAACAACCACTAAGCAAACTACAGCAAATAGTTAAGACTAATCCCAACCCATCATAAGTTAATAATTCATTAGACCATGGATGAACTTTTATAAAACATTGTATCTATAATATGATTAAAAGCTACTCATGTACACAAAATGACTCTCAACCAAAGACTTTTGTTGCCAAAACAAAATGGTTAATGACTTTGCTATCACTAATGACTGTAATGAGCTAAACGTTCCCATTTTTTAGTGTGATATAATTTGAGTGTCAGTGGTACCTATGGCAGAAATGACATTAACCCTGTTCACATAAAAACTACATATGCCTGAATTTTGTGGACATCTTAAAGTAAATACTGGAGAAGAGAAAAAGGGGATCTCAAAAATATCTGATTAACACCCAATCAGGTGGCACCTAACAACCGGCCCACTTTACGTATTTATAAAAAGGCAAAATCTCAGATGGATATCAGCAGCTCTGAAAATGAGGCTCAAGTTGGATCTCTAATTGTTAGCAGAAATTGAACTATTGACCTGGTACACCATTTCAGTAAAAATACATGATATTTCTAAAGAGACAAAAGATTATGGAATCAAACGTTATATCTTTGTCCATACTAATTTTGGATCACTAGAATACATTAGTTTCGGAGATGGAGGCAATTACAAAAGATGAAAACAAAGGGAAGATATGATCATGGATAAACCTCTTTAACCTGCTACAAAACAAAAGGAGTTAATAGTTATGTACAATGAAGAGGTAATTTTATGAGCTGATGGCAAGAAGCAACAGCGGAGAGTAGCGTGCTGGGTATTTATACTCACCACAACACTGGAAATCACACTGGGTAATTAGTGATAATGAACTTAATTCTGGCTGAAGCTGTTGAGTGCTAAATGATAAGAAGTAAATAAGAGAAGTACCTGAGTACAGAATCATTCAGGTATAGGCCACTCCAAACATATAGCTAACACTAAAAAAATTTACAGAGGACCCATATCAAGTGATACTAAGGACCCACTCAAAGTGATCCAAGTCCTATACACTTTTATGCACAGACAATTACTTGAATTAAACGTGTCTGAAGGTATGTATTTGGTTTTGAAATTAGGGCAGCTAAGGGCACCCACATGCACATGTCACATTGTACATCTACACTCCATAAAACTCATTTCTTATTTTTAATAGGTTGGGGAGCATTAATTAAATTTTTTATTACCCTACTTCAAATTATAGGTATTTATGTAAATGCCAATATTATTTATTGATTTCCATGATTACTAATAAATTTAGAAACTAATATTCCACTCCATAGCCATTCACAAAATATTTTAAATTCTCAAATGCTATTAGCATTGATTTTTCATTTAAAACAACTTAAGAAAAAACTAAACCTCAAGTTTGAAAGAAGGTGGGTACACCACATCAGATGCATTCCCTGATTGCTCATGCATCTTATTCAAGGGAATTTTGAAAGAAAAATAACGTGTGCACAACCTACTGTTTAACCAATGAAGTAATTATCCAAATTTGCCATCTTTCACCTCAAGGCTCAACCAAATGCTTTTGGCTTGAATGAAGTTCAATTTCAGACTTTTACTTTAATTTAACACTTTTTACATGATTAAGCGTAAGAAGAAAAATCATAGCTATTGTGCCCACAATTAGAGGAAAGTTTTATAACCAAAAAGAGAACCCAAGCTAAATGACTTATTTATACAGTGAACATAAGGATTTAACAGCAAAAACCACCCTCTAAACTAGATTTTCCTCTGCAATAACCATGGCATGATCATTTGTACAGCTCAATGTCAATAATTCAAAATAAAAAATACAGATTAATCAAACTCATCTTAAAGTCACTGCTTCCTTAGCAGCTACATACACTGTACAGAAGTGGTATCTTCAAAAAATATTACTATAGCCTAACTTGTTTTGAAAATGTGTTCCTAAACACCACATATCTAAAGATTATGAGTACAAAGCAGCACATTTAGCCATAACATAGAGAGGCCAGAAGTCATGAGCTGGTGCCAAAAATTATGCAAAATAGACTCACAGCTTTTTGGTTGTAGAATGCTATTTTTGAAAATAACATTTCAAATATTTAGAAACAGCTAAAATGATGATTTTTAAACATTTTAGTTAATTACAGGGGTGATCTACATCTCACGCACAAAGTCGCTTAGGAAATTTCAAAGTCCCGTGCATAAAAATACCTGCTGAGCTAAACTACAAAAGTTCAACAACATCAACTTAGTTCCACCAAAACTACCAGAACAGTCAGTGTTTACAACAATGATTATTTTTTAGACAAACATTAGAGATATGGCTAGGAAAAAAATTCTTCTCAATAATTTCCTCACAGACCAAAGTTTTACAGAAGAAAAATAATCAATACAATAGTAATTCATTAGGTTCATATCTGACTAAAAAAATGTTTTGCCTACATGGTGAGGCAGCATAACATTTTTTCCAGCCCTGACCACTATTTTACTGAATGTGCTGTCTATTTCGTCAACTCTCTACTGTAAAAATGTTAATGCATACATGACTCTCATTAGAATGTTAAACACTAAGTAATTTTAGTTTTATTTATTCTAAGAGCAGTAGCCAGAGAAAACATCTTTATAAAACATCCCTCGACATGCAATGTTAATTGAAATATTTCCATTATACCCTAACTTGCATCAGAATTTCAACAAAATAAAGGTGAGTGAATTTTATGGCATATAGCTCTGCAAACAAACCCACTTTATCAAGACTTCACATACACACAGGGAACGTGGGCAAACTTACAATGAAGTCCTGCCATGCAGCATGCACGCCAGCATCAATGTTCATGCAGTGAAGAAGAAAGTGGGGCCAAGGAGAGGGGAGAAGGGAAAGAGAGAGAGAGAGAAAGAGAGACAAAAGAGTGAGAAAAATTTAGCAATTCCACACTGAGTGGATGCTCAACAAACACCAGCATCAACTGGAAAGTCAGAAAATATAATCCAAGTTAATTTTTCCTCAGCAGCTTAGCCTAAATATCTTTCTAATTAGCAATTTCCCAAGACAGGAAAAACCAAAATCATGTCTGGCAACAGCTGCCTACATGAAATTCATCCATGCTTATTTGATTATTCACAAAAAAAACCTTAAAACTTACTTGTTCACTGTCAATTACAATCCACTGGATTTATTTAATGATGCATACATGTTGAAAAATACTCAATGAGAAAGTTTTGCAACTATTATTTTGCAAGCCAGAATTTTGCACCGCTCCCTGAATTCAAAATTCTCAACACCATATGTGTCACACAAATTTACACACTAATATAACAGCAATAATCATAAATCATATTTCCTTCATTATGAGCTGCACAAATGTGCACATAATCCACTCTTCTCAATATTATTAATCTAAGGTTCAAGATACTAACAGCTGGCACCATGTAAGCCAAATTTCCAATAACTTTAACCCAAAAAGGCAATTCAATCCACAGATTACAACATAACCAGGAATGTGGAGGAAAATGCCATTAGTTTTATAGGATTGAAATGACTTGCAAATTTTACCAAACGATACTTTATTGCATGAAATACCTTTAACTCCAATGACTGACATTGCTCACTTTCACAATCTGAGCACAGTATGTTTGAACATTTTAACAAAAACATTGGATTGGGAGAATTATTGGCCAAATGCTGCTAATCCACAGCTGGCTACAGATTCCTAAAGTAATCCATTTTATGAGCAATAGCACAGTATTATGAGTTAACAATTTACTATGTGACCAGCCTCGATAGCACAGTTAATGAATTTTAAACATCGCACACACAAATAATAATTTTGCATATACCATCATGCATGAAGAACCATCATCAGACAAGTGCAACTTAACTTATGATTACAATGAGATTTGTCACTTAAATCAAGTCTCTTTCTAAAAGCTTTCATTTTCTCTTTATTAAAGACACTGCATCACACCTGCAATATTTCCCTAAAAGTTTCTTCCCCTAACCCAACATAGTGCTTCCATCTTGCACTAGTTACATTATTTCACAGACTACAATGATTCTTTCCTAATCCCACTTAATTGAGGTTCCTAATTACATTAAGCACACAAAATCCTATCCACTACAAGAAACACTCATTTTTTCCAGTAAAATAAAGACAAAGAGCCTGAGTTTTAGTCATGTTTTTAACTACTATGTCAGGGTAACATAATTCTTCTACAAAATATGAGATTTAGAGTTCCTATGGAGGCATGGACCAAAAAATTGGATAACTAAAGACTGCATCAAATGATGAAATAATATGATTTTTAAATACTTGAGCAATAAACAAACAACTTTAGTGCATAAAAAGTATCCACATCATACTGGGAATTTAAGATGAAGCACTACTGACATCGAGGCTCTTAGTCTGCATTTACAATAATGGGCTGTTTCAAAAATTTACACTTGCATTAAAAGTTGGTCCTGACAAATTTTTTTGCATGGAAATGCAGGCTTGAAAGAATCCTAACGGCTATTAAATAAATAGCACTAGATTAAACCCAATTAATGATAGAGAATTGTTACTTCATATTATCTCATTGTACAAGCATTTACGTATAGCCATCATAATAACCAATAAAAAAAGCAATTTGATTGTTATATAACCCAAGAATTTTTATAGAGTTGAATTTTCAGTGATTACATACATTTAATTTGCAAGACAAATAATTACATAATAATGACATAAAAATGAGTAAGAATTCAATTAAGGTATGTATGCAGCTGTGAGGTGATATTTCTGGCAAAAAATTCTCCAGATTGGAAGAGGTTTTTACTTCATGTAAGAAATAATTTCAGTAACAAGTAAATGATTTTCTTTGGTATGACAGAAAGCAATCCTTCAGGGAAATGAATTACAATGAAAATCATTAAAGATAGGAACGTGCTGTCACTCAGTTCTCTCCTCTCTCAAAAACGACTCCCAATGCTATTTGAATCTAATCCTAAAAAAATATTTAACAACCTGCCCATCAGTGGAACAAATAAAAAAGGAAAATGGAGACTTAAGCCTATTCACACGGTGCATTTTTCCAGGATTGATATCTTGTGTGGAGTCCTGATGGGAGCTGTGCATGCTCACCTGCTGGAAATGCCGACTGCTGCAGGCTGCCCTAATGGCTAGCTTACTTGATTTCAAGGTTAGGTGCGGTGCAATTTTTCTTGCATGTTTTGCTGATGGCTATCAGTGCAGGCTAATCATCATGTGATTAAAGTAAAGTTCTGCCATGGAGGAGCCAATCTGCCATGGTTCTGTTCCTCATTTCTGCTTTTATATACTTTTTATACAATATTTTCCAATATAATGAGTGGAAATCTATGTACTTGGTATAAATAGAAGGCAATCAAGACATATAGAGGAAACTAGCTGATATGCAGTTCGCAGTTCAAAGTATCATGATAAATATATTCGTGTGTCTAACCAATGAGGGTGTGACTTCTTCGCTTAACTTCTTGTACAAATTACTTGTAGACAGAAGGAAATAACAAAGTAAATATAATAAAATACATATATATCCAAACCACGGTGGCATGAGCAAGCTAAAAGATATCAATTCTAGCGATGCTACTTCCGTTTTGACCCAAATGGCAAACAAGACAAGGGGGGTCATCTTTTAGGGAACCACCTAGCAAAAAACTGAACTATTTTGGAATGGGAGACTGAAAGCAAGGATGACAGCACATTTCGCCTGAACTGAGAACCATCAGTGAAGCACGCTTAGTGGCAACATTCTTCGCCCTCTGAGCAGCATGCACAAAATCCAGCTGGCAAGCACTCAAGGAAAAACATACCGTGTGAACTGGGCATTATAATGTATGACATAAGGAACCCTTAGACACTAAATTAGTGTAACACTATCCACTAACTTAAAACTATAAAAGGAATCTACTTGTGATAGAACTAAATAGGGAAATTTTGCTATGCATTTTTTTATAAATAATTACTGTAATTATTTCTCAAACATTATCAACAGATATATATGAGATCTGTATGGCCAATTTAGAACATTCATAAGAGAGCTTCAACAACAAGATATCTCATGATACAATGACAAGCCACTTTCAAGTAAGTCCTGCTGTTCCAGTCCAATACAAATTATGTGGTCTCATATGGATACATATTTACAGGCATTGCAAGATGCATTGGAATGTGGATAAACCTGTTTACAATCACAACCACAGAGAGTAAAGAACAAAAGGTGCTGGTGAAAGGGAATATAATACAGAATTATTTTTGAGGAATCCTGCCCATCCAGCATAATTTTGATACAGAGAAAAGGCCGATGAATACAATTGACTCCAGGAGCTCCACAGGTAGGAGAAATTATAATTACACCCAGCAGGATCACCCATCCACAGATATCTAAGGTTGACGAATCAGATAAAAGAAAGGGCACAGAGCACCTGTATTTAGGAGAGGTATCAGCAAAAAGACACTCCACTGTGTGAAGTGGCCATGATGCACGTGTTCCACTGAAAATTACTATTGGTGCCACAAGGAACAACCTTAATTATTTTTCCTCTAAAAAGTGTGAGCAGTGTAAGAAGAAAATCAAACATGGCAAATGTGAGGTTCACCTCACTGGTGCATGTGTAGTGCCTAGCAGTAGGAGATTCAAGGCCTCCATGGTCATCATAATAAAATATCTTTGCATTGAAGCAAACACAAAGTGCAGCAGAAAGTGATACAAATAAAAGGACCACAACATCTACAATGGTATAATAAAAATACATATTAGGAAGAAGGAAACACCTCATGAAAGCTAAAAAATATTTAACAAGAAATGAAGTGTGGTCAAAGCATTACAAACCTGTGCTGGGTGACATGGAGGGGCAGCTGACATGAAGGAGTAATTTATAGAGCAAGGGATAAACCAGTACAGGGGTAGCTTTAGTAGACAAAAACATTAGATATAAGGATTGTGTAATAATACACAATAGTTCCAGTGGAGACACAATAGTTCCAGTGGAGATTATACGAGCTTCAATGAATTGAATCACAATCCAGACTTATCACTCTTATGGCTAGGATAGTATCTTGCCAGCAATGTGGTATTCCTGCATTGACTAAATAAGCATTAATTTACCATAATTTCCATTTATAGCGGTCATAATGATAGTGATGTAGAAGACCACTATAGAGAGTATGGCTTATAGCATAGAGTATAGAGGCTTTATAGCTTGGCGGCAGAGCTCCAGCAGCAGTAATCTGCCAATGAGAACACATCTTAGTAAATCATGATGTCAGACCATTGAGTGACGCTTATGGGTGCTAGCAACTGCCATAAAATATCACTCTGACCAAAATCTCTGCGGCAAGAAGACAGAGGCCTGGCCAATTTGAAGTGCACAGCATTGATGGATGCGTTCTATTGGGTATTTTTATGAGTGCGCATGTGATGTTTTTCGAAGATTACTGTTGTTATGAAGTGTTAAAATTATTATTAAATGGAAGTCTTCACTCTCCCAGAAATAAGACTTAGATGAAAAGTTAACAATATTGCATTGCGCATTCATACATGGAGTAGTTTCTCATTGTTGTTTGATACTTCATTGGAGTAGGCATACCATCCTTGAGTTTAACAAATAATAAACAAATTATTACTATATTGCTGAAAGTCCTGAATTTTTTAAACAAAAATTACTATATTGCTGAAAGTCCTAAATTTTTTAAACAAAAATGAAGTAAACCATTCCCAACTACAATAAACTACTGTTAACCAAAATAAACATATGGAAAAAAAGGAGATGAAACTCAAACACAAACAATAGGTCAGGGTAAACTGTGACTTGAGGCACATGGTGACAATTTCCACTATCTTGTAACGTATTTCGCCCTTCTTTTTTCATGCTGCACCGCAGAGCTTATGCTGGCTCTACACGCTAGAATGAGCAGCCCGTATCAGCCAACTTAACGACTGATCCCATCGTGCAGAGGCATCACCATTGCTCAGCCAAAGGATAGGCTCAGCAAGCCTCAGGAACCCAGCTAAAGAAATATGCTTTTTGTTCGGATTAAAAAACTCATTGGATGCAAAAATGCGGTTGTTGTTTATAACCAGGATAAAAAAGATTCTCAATCCAATGGAAGGAAAAGGAAAAAAGTTCCAAAGAGTACCGAAGGTAATAGAAAGTGAAAATATACATTGAATTATCTCATACTCTGAATAATTTTCCATACCAGTCATGCTGATTGTTTACAACATCATATATAAACTTCGGCACCAGATGGCAAAGTGTCGATTTAGTGCTTCGTGTAGAAATGAACAAAGAAAATTTGCAATTACAAAATATTTATTGGGAGGAAAATGAATCCAGAAAATATGAGATCAAACCAATAGAAATCTAGGATTTGTAAAAAGAATGCTTGAAAATGTGACGAAAAGACATAAGAGTGGTGCTTCTTTTCAAAAATTAGGCCACATCTTGAATATGCTGCTAATATATGGGACCCAGGTGAAAATGGCTTGATTTGAAGTTGGATAGAATACAGCAAAGAGCAGCTGGGTCATAATTGGTGTCACAATATGTTCAGCATCATGTCAAGACTATCAAAGAATATGGTGGGGAATCACCATCTGATTGTAGGTCAACAGAATACAGACTAAATCTGCAGCAGAAATTCTGGGTAAATACCTTTGCTAAAGATATTAAAGAAATATTATGAACTCTATGGTAGCTTACACCATGGTAGGTTAGATCATATAGAGAAAATTAGAGAGAGATAGTAGGCCGGAGAGGCATAAAATGTCACTCTAAGTACAAATGGGACAGTAATAATTAAATTGAAGTTATTGGGGAGATAATTAGGGTAAGGAATGTATGTTTGGATTTTTATACAGCCTGCACGAACCTCAAAATGTAAGTAAATGAGCATCATCGTTTTCAATATCTACTCGAATAATGTAACCACAAATATTTTTAGACGATCTGTGCAGCAACTGTCAGGCATGATGTTGGTTTGAGGGAGAAGGCTGTCTATATTGAATATAAAGTCACCATATTCCCTTTGGTACATTAGTTTTTAATAGTGAAATTGGAGGTGAAGTCACCAACAATATGACTGTTAAGTCCATTAAGTCCATCCATTAAGTATGACTGATGGGTAGAGATCCGTGAAATTCGAGAGACGCGATATCGCGAAATAACACGAATTAACGCGAAATAGGAAAATAAAACGAAATTTCGCCTTTTTCGTGAATTTTACGTGAATTAGCGAAAAAATCACATGTAAAGAGTCATAATCGATTAAAGTCTAAGCCTTCATTGTTTAACGCTGATGACGTTCATTCGCTCTATCTCATTACGATTCAAAGGTCAATTGGCTTGTTTTGTCTTGCGCATATCGCATTTGCGTAATATCGCGCACAGTAGTGATGTCTCCGCCGGAATTTGCCGTGAAATTAATCACCGCCTCTCTCTTCAATTCACATTTATCAATCCTGAAATTCTCGGAAATATTTAGAATGATGCGCTTTCTCTCCTGAAGAATTAGATATTCTGAATCAATAATGTGCTGAACACGGCCGCGGAAGAGCGGAAATATAAGCTCACGCCGGTGACTCACCGCGACGCAGTAGACAGCGTAATTGGATAACTTGTTGCATGAAAACCTTTAGTGTGGGCCTAATGTAATAATTTTGTAGACTTAAACACGGCCGCTGGCTGGGAACGGAAGCACTAGCAGTTGAGGCAAGGGGGGAAGTAACAGAAAAGATAGGAGGAGAGGGGGTGCTACTTATTAGCAGTTGATCGTCGGATATTCGGCGCTCCACTGAGCTTCAATGAAAAAAAATCATTTCGACACACTCCCAGTTCAAGTTTCTTTGTTTCCTATTGTGTTTAGTTATGCGTGCTTCTTTCACTACCTTTCTTGTTATGTAAAATGCTTAATTAAAGTATAAGCATTCACAAAATGTGTACCAAAAATAATAAAACGCCTAGAAATGCGCAAAAATTGTAACATTATAATAACACCATCAAGATTTTCTATAACACCGAAATCACATAGTTTTAAAACGAATTTTAACAAAAAATAAAACCACTTTCACGGACCTCTACTGATGGGGAGTCACCCCCTGCAACACACCCACGCTAGCAGAGTACAGAGAAATGTAAATACAGAACTAATGTAAAAACCCAAGGAAACAGAAAAGAAGATAAAATTTACTGTCTATATACAGAGATATGTAGTTAGATATCTTCTTAGAACCCTCTGCCTTAAAAATTCAACACCTTTCCCTTCCTCACCCAAATGGTGAAACCTCCTCAAGAGAAATTACGTAACTTAGGATTAAAAGTTCAAGTTAATGTTATCTAAATACAAAAATGCAATGAGCATTAGCTTAACACATTCAGTGCTACGCCCGCCCATTGGCGGGCTGAGCATCTGTACCCAGGAACGGCACCCGCCGAACGGTCCCTTTCAAATTATATTTCAGTTCAAGTTCAGTTTCTGGGATCGGTTAACAATTTCAGCTTAGCAGCGAATGTGTTAAACCAACCAGAAAGAAAAGGAAAATATGCAAAACAATTCACTCACAGAAATATTAAGTATAAAACATTAAAAAAGAAGGTGGCTATAATTTCAATAAGCTTTTAGTTTTTTTAATCACTCACACTTTCAGGAGGACAGCATGTTTCCATAATGGGTACCACTAATGAATAATCAAAATGAGAAAAGTCTTATGTAGGAATACGGATGGCATTGGGACGTAAAAGCTTCTCCACTCAAGTTCTCCTAATGAAAAGTAATGAAAGTGTCCTACGAATTACAAGTATTCAACCAAGGAGTAAGAAATACTTTGTTCAAAGTGTATTACACTCATGCTTTAACTGTAATCTGAACACATTAAAAATCAACTAGAAATAATGAAGAAAAGATAAAAACATCAGCAACAGCAAGCATTGCCATTAAGCATAAAAAGCAAAAATTTGAGGCCCGTTATAAATAAAAATCTTACAAGCAGCACACTGAAATGAGAAATTATTAACATCAGTACACATCAGTTATCTTCAAAGCATTAAGGGTCACGAGCAATTCATTGAATAGAAGGGCAAAAAAAGTCAAGGAGGCAGAGATATATCACGTAATAACTCCTTCACCACCGTAACACCAGATACACTGACAATTTGTCAAATTAAATTTATCCTTAAGGTACCTAATATGTTAATTTAACAAAGTCTAACATAAATTAGAACATTGACACTAAGTGGATGAGAGTTTCATACTACCTATAAGGATGGGAACAGGTCATTTTGACCCATTAACTTTTCTTAGCATTGGAGGGCCAATTTTTCCACTTATTTTATAATTTTTCAACAAATTCCATTAAAGGGTTTAATCTACACATACTCAACAATTAATGCTATTCAAAATTAATTGTTAATACTTAAAATAATTTCTGTTGATCCTCTTCAGCCGTCAAGTATACTCAAGCATCACAGGTTAGAAAATAGATACACATCTGTCTAAAAGTTGCCTTCTGTACATTGATAAAAGTCCTATTTGGTAAATGATAATTTTACAATAGTTTTTGAAATAATAAATATCCATAAAAATTACATCATACAAATATAGGTTATACATATTGGGAAAGATGTAAATAACCTTTTTGTACAATATAAACTCTCCATTATTTTTTTTTTATTTCGGCAAACACTTCTATCAAAATGAGAACATACATTTCCTGATTTGTTTTTGTGAATTTTTAAAACCAAGTAATGTTTATATTTCTGACTATATGATACAGTAAAGGGACCACAAGGGTTCATTTTGTGGGAAGGTGAGGGTTTCAGCTCAATCAGAATCCCCATATTTTATCATTCTTTGAATACACTGCTTTCACCTCAATTTACTATTTGCGAAATAGAAAAATGGCCAAACAACTTCAACCATGATGACGGCATTAACCTCTGCGCCACATGGATGAGAATTCTTTGTCCCCCACCTGGAGGGAAAGCCCTCCAAAACACCTCGAGGCCAAGATGATTCACCACCTTATGACGTAAACAAGGGATATGAGAGGCAATGCCAAATAAGGCTAGGGGAGGGGGGAATGTCTCCCCAATAAATAACGAAGACGCTAATTATTCTTAGGTTATTTACCCTGATGATGCGGCCTGCAATGGACACGAAAGCTTGGGCGACAAAGCTCCATATGCCGCAGCTCCCAAAAGAGACCACTGGAAATTTTTTAAATGTTTTTGATTGATAAATGTGCCCAATGTTGCTCAGATACTTTTTAGTGATAATACATATCATCACTGACGTGGATTTTGGGCTGTAAATCTCGCCTATTTTTTCTTACTGATCCAACAAGGGAAATCTCGACCTTTCCAATTTATCTGCTAGATGAATTGATCAAAAGTATTGCAAGTGATGTTTATTCCTGAATCGTTTCAAGGCTCAAACAAATACAGTGTAGTGTATTCCCCCGATGGCTGATTTGTGGGCGTCTTCATTTTTTCTACAACACCAAAATGCATGCCAGCAGTGTTAATGTCAACACCCAGAACTTAATGCGAATATGTTTGGTTTATTAGGCAAAAGCTGAAGATGGGCATCTGGATTTCATACTGTAAAGTTGCTCATCAGCCATTACCCAATTTGCAAGGATTATAGATTTTCTGGACTTGGAAATACAGTAAATTCCTGATTTAAGGTTTTTCAGGGGGGACAAAATTTAAAACACTAAATGAGGACGTCATTTTTTTGAGGTTTTAGGGTCTGTAATGAAAGAACAACTTTCTACAAAAATAAAATATAATTTCAAGTCACTAAAAGGTGTCACATACAACTATAAAAAATGTTCATTAGTTTTATATGCTCTTCCCAAAGAAGGTTGGATTCAGTGACAAAATGAAAATAAATGAAAACAGAACCAAAAATGAAAATGCCTAAACAAAAAATACAATGCATTAGCCTTCTGACTACTCAGGAATTCAATATCAATTTTAAAACTTTTAGGAGAGACTAAACTATAAGAGAACAGAATAGGCAGCATAGGAAAGGGATAGGTAGAGGAAATATTTTAGAGTATTCTGTAGTGCATGATGCATGTATTAACCCCTCAAATACTATAGATACTAACAATCTAGTTGCATGAGACCCTTTAGTTGCTTGCTTGCATGTTAGTAGTGCATGCTTGGTGATCTTCACCCCCTGCCACACACCCTCGCGGTGGCTTGCAGGGTATCGTGTAGATGTAGATGTAATTATAATTCTGAACAGCTACTTTTTAAAAAAATCTGAAATTTTACTCTGCTAATTTTTTTTACTGTAACTAAGAAGTACATAGCTCATTTTCCAGTTTTGAAACCATCAGTAAAGTAGAATGATTATTCTCAATGGATGAAAAGTATGATTTCAATTTTTCATGTCCAACCGAAAAGGTAGCCACTGTCGGCACTTCCTCATCCTCATTCTCACTGCAGTTAGAATCTGTTTCATTTGATGTACCACACAATTCCCCTATTGAAACAATGCCACTGGTCTGCAGGTATTGTATTAACTTCTGAGTATAGCTTGTCTAATGTCTAACAGGATTATTTTTGGGAACCATGAATAACCTGATAGCAAGTCTTCAGACAAGCAAAAAGAAGTTAATTGGATTTATCATGGCATGAATAGTACATATAGACAATTCCATGGGTTATACATTCTGAAACATAATAAGCACACACTCTTACAGTGTAATAACTGACAAAACACTCCTATTAGATATCATTGATCAAGAATAACAAAAAAAGCACCTTTGCAAAGAAAATAAAATGAAAAAACTTGGCCCCGAAGATATTAGAAGAACAAATTCTATACATATATTCATGAAATGTTTGACAATAGTAATTAATGTGTTTTTAAAACATTTTACTGACACAGTAGAAACTCGTAATTACAAAGTCAATGGGAGCAGAAAAATCAACAATTCGTAATATCAAACATTATATGAACGAGTATCCTTCATCAACATCGCGATTAAGCTACCCCTACCCCCTGAAATATACGCACCCCTGCAACGTACTTGCATGATTAACTATGTTAAAAGTAATGAATGTATCTATAAATTTGTATTCATGCTAACACAGTTCATGAAGTTAAACACAACTAACTTGCACAACTAACTTGTTTCTTTTCTCCAAAGAGTCCGAAATTAGGCAATCAAGTGTCTTTGCAAAATTATCATGCATTTTGGGCTAGGCCTATAAAGATTAATTAGCACATTTTTCTACATTACCTTAATCTCTACTGAAAAACTCGAAACATAAACATGAGCGGTGTATTTATATTTTTACGCTATGTATGCATACACAATGGAAGTTTGTGATTTGCGCGATCATTTGCAACTAGATGCTGCTCCAGATATAGAATTTACAGGAATAAATTTGCACTAGAAGATTAGATTGTACAAGCCTCCAATGGCGAAGGTGTGATAATTTCCTTTTCTCTTCTTCAGCGGCTAACGATGGTATATAACATTATAAATCAATAAACTACGCTTTTAACTATGCTCTGTGAAAGCTTTAGTTGTGGCTCTATTCAAATAAGGTCACCTGCTCTTCATCCTCTAAATTGCAGGTATAATTTAAAGTTTCGACGCATTTAAAAATTGTGGAACATTTTTGCGTATCATTCTTCCTCTGCTTCCAATAAAGCAAGGGGATTTTAGTCTGAGCATTGCAGCTCCAGCTCAGGCCACGCATGAAGATGGAATTGGAAGTATTACTCTCCACCCGTCACTGAGGGGATTACTCAATTCACCCTCACAAAAACAGTTACAAGACCCATGGTCTTGGAGTATCTTACGTCACTTGGGAGGTTGATCCAGCTGTGATTCAAGGCCAAAGGATGTGCGCAGGAAATGAACATCGAAAGAATCATATCTTTATGCAGCATAGTCACATCTTATCTTCCTCCTGCTCTACCTCAATTGGCTACACTTGCAAAGGAGGAGGACAAGACACTGGAGAGTGGAGGCTTTAATCACGAATCAAGATATGCCCACAAAGAAAAATATTTGAACGTGTTATACCCCGTGCACACATTCCTTGCGAAGGGGAGCACTTCAAGGGGCCCAATCTTTAACAAGGATTAGGCTACAAAACCCTTATCAGATTCTTTATCACTCCGCAGGAACGAAGCTGAAAAGCTCTCTTTTACGATATTTTTTCGGTCGCTGCGTTTGAACAAAAGGTGAGAAAGGTACACTATTACACGGCATAAATATATATGGGTGAATGAATATTTTTTACCGTTGATTATGTATGTGCCCAGAACATCATTTAGAATGAATGTGAGACAAAATGATCGTATGAACCAAGCGAACTCATATTTTCTCTGATTTTCTTGGGTGTTGGCGATGGAATCTGGGGAAGAGCAATGTTTACTTACGAATAGGATTTCTTTCCTTGTTGACTACATCGACACCCTCAATGAGAAGGGTAAATGAAACCTGATTCTTTCGATGATAACTACTGTCAGCCAGAATAATTAGGCCGTGGAGTACGGTTGGGTAATCAGTCTGAAATATGCAGTGAGAAAAAAGCTTCCATGTGTGATATGGATTACTGAATTTACCGCTCGAGCATAATACCATCTCTTCTGATGCCTGTCAAAACTTTTTTGAATACACGCACGCAGTAAATGATTTCTGTACTAGGAATATCCCTCATGGATTTATGTTTGGGGAAAACAGGAAGCAAAAAATGCCAGGGATTATGAGAGGAAAATGCTGATAGTAGCAATTAGTTTTCGCGGGCAAATGTATCCATACTTGATAAATTTAAGTTTTTTTGACTCGTTCTTTGAAACTCTGGACTTGGGGTAACAAAGCCGAATGCATTTTTAGTTGTACTGGTTCGCATATTTTATGTGTTACCTAGCCCATGATTCAAAGATGCCATTAGTATTTTAGCATTGAAAAGTATATTATTGTCCAAGCAATTCACATTTCATGCATAATGTGCAAGTCAACGATGATTGATTATGAGCCATACTGTGACAAGGAGCATCTGAAAATCACTGCTATGATCTGTCATTATTTGTAAAAGCGAGTAAATTGTTCATGTCGTGACCGAGACTAGAGGTATGTAATTTCAAAACTTGGTTTTTTCATAATATCGAATACCGTGACATGTATTTAGATACCCTTTTGGTCGGGACCAAAGATTTTGCTTCGTAAAATCCAAATATCATAATTTCAAGTTTCTACTGTATTCAAATTTTTTAATATTTCATGGGTTTTTTTCTGCATCTCGCAATAGGGTAGTTTCCTTCATCAAAGAAAACAGACTTCATTAATTGCGATTTGTGCCCTGCCATAAATGTATTTAATTTACGCAAAAAGTTTGTATTGAGAAATCCCAGTTTACTAGAGAATTAAATGTTAATTTTAAGGCTATTTGAAAAGGCTCTGAAATAGCGGGGTGCGCTGCCTTCTTGCTGACGTAACAGGTAGGTAGTTTACGTTGCGAGGGATAGGAAAATTCGTCTCCTGAACTTACCATTGTATTTCAGGGCCCCTCAGCTTTCGTGAATATGTAATAGTAATAGCCTGTGAAAACTATCAATGCTCAAAAAGTCTTCTCTGTTAAACATTGTATTAATAGTCGTTTTATAGGATCCAGGACATCCTGGTCGTGGTGTCTTCTGCTACCGTGAAGCATGGCGTGAAGGTCGCGCGACGATGGGCGAACTACGGGGTATGCTTGTAGAAGGAATACTTACTGTTTTTAAATGAATCAACTGCATAAATAATATTAAATAAATAAATAAAAGTTAATTATAATAAATTAACGGAATAAATACACCTCTGATACTAGTTAATAAGCTTTAATGGAGTGCAGCGTCTACTTGGAAGCGTCCACAGCACCAACTGGTGGCAGGTAGAGGAAATAGTTTGACGTCACACGTAGCATTAACCGGCATGCAATAGTTTGCCGTCATGTTTTTGCGCCATTGATTTTTTTCACCTTTTAATTAATGAGGAAAAATACTTAACATCATTTAAAAATCGAACGGTTTAAAACACGTACTCCAAAGGTTATAAACTTTCGATTAAGACAAAAAAATAATAGGAAACTACCCTATTGCATAAAATACATATTTTAGAAACAGTATGTCACATTAAGAACAGCACATACTTCTCTATTATAAACATTGTAGAGCTGAAAGTGCCTGGTGGAAGAACATTGTGAATTTTCCAAAAGTACAATTCACCCAAATAAGTAACATTCACTCAAATCAAAGCCATGAAGTTGCTTCACTATATTTATTTCCCTAGTTTATCCAAATATACCTGCAGGAACGGAAATGTTTCTGCCTAATATAAGTGGAGAAAGAAGCATGTGGATTATCTCTATAACAATTATATACACATATTGATACCCATATCTCAAAATCCTTAGTCAAGAAAAAAATATCAATTGTCTACAAAGCTAAAACCAATTCTTCTGTTCGCGGTTTAATTAAACATCAATGCATGATCAATTCCAGTGGTAGTTCAATAAGTTACTACCACTGTAATTTCACAATTGAGCATATTTCCCAATTATAACAACACTTATTTTCCAAATAACTCCAAAATATAAGAACATAAAGACTCATTCATGATGCTCACAGAATCTAACAACCAGAGCTAAAGAATTTCATTTGTACTCAATTTAGAAGTACAAAGATGCAACTGCATACAATTAGATAACGGAAACCTGGCAAATCAATACTAATACTAATAATATCTACTCTACATTCACATGGTTTACACATCATAATTACCACTCCTTGTTGCACAACCCTTCAATCGGCAATGAGTACTACAACTAACTAAATATCATACACAATTAATACAATCTACAATTTAACTTAAATGGCATTTAAAGCTATTTTCATTAGTCAATCACTAGATGTTACCAAGTAATAGAAATCTCATTTAGGCTATTCTCAATATTTGCATAAATATTTCTCCCTTTGTTATAATGAAGTTTCATACATTTATTCTTGGAAAAACTGAAAAGATAAACTAAAAGACTTGTTACACACCTGATACCTGTATGGATTCCACTGGAATTCAAGAGCACTATGAGAATCAGAGAATGCATCCTCAGAACATGAAAATGCTACAAAGATTTGGATCATATTACTAATCAAGGCAACTCAGAATAAAATGAATTGATTGATCGGTGAATTGAAATAAAATTTGAAAAGGTTAACAAATTTGTATTTTCAATTTCCTTCAAAGAGTCAACAGTAGATTTCATTGCTGGACCAAAAATACTATATGTTAAAGTGCTAAAAATAATTTTAATGGCTATTGCAGGAGATATTAAATACAGTGGAATCCCTGTATAACGAGTGCTCATAATCCCTCGGAAATCACACGCTAAATCGAGCGCTCGTTATATCCGATGGTGTTGAACATGGGGGTGCAAGCGGGATTGGCCGACGACGTAGGATGTTTTGTGATCGTAGTACCTTGTGAAACCGGGGGTGAAATGGTAGCGGCGCCACTGTAGATGTCGTTTCAATGTTACCAACATAATCCATTGAGTTTTAATAACTTTTAATTAAAAAATTAAACAACAGTACAGCGGAAAAAATTATTTAAAAATTCTATATTGTAATCAATGTATACATATGAACGATATTTTATTTGGAATAATACATATTGCGCCAAAATAACCAACGCAATTGTATTAGCTGAACATTGTACAGTTGCTTCAATTGTTATGTCAAGAGCCAGACTTCGGAGATCGTGTGCCTTGTCCCGCCTAAAAGGTCAGCCTTTTAATCCGTGACGAACCCAGAAGATTATTGGAAATTTTGAACATGGATGTTCAATATTTGAGGAGTAGGAGGTGTTCGGCCCTTGGGTGCAGCTCAGCATCCCGTGAGCATAAACTCTTCCGAATTCCAAAGGACCCGGTCAGGTAAGTAAACCACATGTTGTGACCACCATTCTTGCTTATTGCTATGACGGGTAAACGACATAATTCATGTAATAGAAGATGTTACTTTGGGTTACGTGTGTATGCTCGCGTTTGAAGAGCAGTTTTATACGGCGTCCCCTCAAAAATGAAGCCTAAGCCTACTGTGATCGTGAAGTAGGCCGTGATCGTGATAGGCCCACTTTCTTTAATTGTATATTTACTATCAACGCAACAATAATTTACATCAATATAGTTGTTGTATACATAACTATCGTCAAATCTACTCGCTACATGTTTTACTGTTTTTCATCTTCTCAACTCTAGTGTTTTATGTAGTTCAATCTCATCGTTGACATTCTTTTCAATAATTATGGATTTTTGCTCATTTACCTCAAATTCATCTCTCATATGTACATCCTGTGTATCAGAATCTTTGTAACTTTTTCAGTCATTTTCCTTTCCATTCTCATTTCGGTCCAAACCAATGCATTTAATATCTTCCTCCACAATACCAACATGCCTAGCCACTATTATTATTTTATTCACTAATACTGCTAATAATCATAACCTAATAAAAGTCCTAACTCAGCTTCTCACCTATCACTTGGGTTCATCGTAGTATCCCTATCCAGTACCTCTGAAATCCTATCAATCCCATTTGCAGGATCATTTAGCATTACAGGGAACTTGGGTTTCCTTAAGTCAGTTTCCCAATTAAAGTAAGGTGCTGGAACCAGAAACCATCTATTCCTTCCATATACTCCTTCACTAGTTTCCACTAAATAACTTCTTGGTTCCTCACATTTATCCTTTACCTGACCATATTGACTCATATCTGTCACCCATACTGTACTCATAACCTCCAAGTCAGGCAAATTCTTAGCTTTGTCTTATATTATACCTACTAGCTGTCTTTTTCATCCAAGTATTCTCCCTTTCTAATACAATGTCCTTACTATTAATGACCTTGGTGTACCTAGATGGAAGCATTGGAAGTGTAGATCGTAAGTGACGATTCATCAACAACTCCCCAGGACTGAAACAGTTTTGCAGTGGAGTGGTACGGTAGGCTAACAGTGCTAAAGATGAATCCCCATCATTTTTCTTAAGCAGCATTTTTGCCACTGTAACAGCTACTTCTTCTGCTCCATTGCATTGAGAAAAATATGGAGATGAGGTAATATGTTTGAAATTAAAACTCTGACCAAATCTCCCAAATTGAGATTTAAACTGGGGTCCCCCATCAGTCCTTACTACTTCGGGGATACCAAAACGAGCAAATACTTCTTTAAGTTTTTCTAGGATAACAAATTCAGTTGAACTAGAAAAGGGCATAATTTAAAAAAAAATGAGAGTAGTAACCAGTTATAATAAGATACCATTTACCACATTTAAACAAATCCACTGCCAGATTTAGCCATGGTTGCTCAGGAAGGCTATCTCTATAATAAGGTTCCCTAATATTCACTCTTTCCTGAATACACTTTGGACAATTTCTAATCATGCTCTCTAGTTGTGAGAATAGCCCAATCCACCATACTGACTCTTTAGCCCTTCTACGACATTTTACAATACCTTGATGTCCTTCATGAATTAAATCCAAGCACTGCTTTTGTAACGAAGGAGGTATGTCTATTCTCGAAGCTTAAAGAACAAGATTTTCATCATAACCAATATCCTGCTTGTATTTATTGTTGGGATGCATGTCATCTGGTAAATTTGATAGGCTAGGACAAGCCATAAGTGCGTAAGCTTTGAGTTTTAAACAAATAGGGTCATTAGCTTGTTCACTTTTAATGAGTGGAAGAAATACATCTTTAACAGGTAAACTTTGAACAACAGCATTGACATATGCTTCCGTTTCCTCATTAAGCTCTTGGCTGTCTTGATCCCCACATTTACACACAGGATTTCTTGACAAACAGTTAGCGACCTTCAACAATTTACCAGGAATATATCCTACAGTATAGTTCAATCTTAACAATCTGAGTCGAAACCTCTGAAGACGGGGTGTCGACTCTTCAATAGGTTTGGTTTGTAATATCTGAAGTAGAGGCTTATGATCAGTCTCGAAAGTAAACATGAGCCTCATTAAATATTCCTTCCACTTATCAGCAGCGCTAAAGCCTCTTTTTCAATTTGTGAGTACCTTAGGCAACAATCGGGAGCCGAGGAACAATTGATAATACACATTCAAGAGCAGAGGAACATTTGATGACTCGAATCTTCGAGAGAGACTGCCCGAGAGAATGTTCAGTCAGATCTTTTTGTCTTCCTTCCAATGTTGCCAAACTTATGCTGACAGAACTGGTATTTAATGCTAGGAATCTCTCCAAATAATATTTCATGGGGTGTTTCCTTTTCCTTAGTGTTTGCCAATGTTCCATTTATAATGTATGCAGCTATACGCTACATACCTTACGCTGTTCATTTCATGTGTATATTGTGGATGTGCATTTATAGTAATTCCTTTCTCTCTGGTTAAACAATAAATATTTCCATTCTGGTACTCATTTCCTTTATCACTTCTCAATTTCTTAATGGTTTTACCAGTCAGATTTTGAATTTCATGTACGTATCCTACAGCACAATCATAAGCCTGATCTTTTGATTTAATTGTATATTCCTATTTTACCTACTTTTCTGTAATCATTCCTAAATGTGAGGAAATACTTTTTCCCCATTACTCTTAGTAGTTGCATGGGGCCCATTAAAATCAGTTTGAACTATTTCTAAAATTCCTTGGGCTTTACTTCTGTTGTTTTCAAATGGTCTATTGCTCATTTTATTTTCAATGCAGATTTTACATCTCTTATATTCGGATTCTAATTCTTCTTGTATCCCATCTGGGTCATTCCATACCATTTCACTAGATTTTTAAAAAAGTTGTTGCAGCACCATTTTAGAAAAAAATCAAAATCAACAAAGTTGCTACTACATGTCTGTATAGCACAAAACCAATTTTTGATAATTTTTTCTCCATGACCTCAAGGACTTACAGGCCCGTGAAGGTCACAGCACACCGTAAAAGTGACACTTTGTACGAGTATCAGTAATTAGAGTTACTGATAAACTACAGGTTGTGGTAGATTAGTTCAAATACCATTTCCAAGTTTTAAATAGCAACCGCATTTTCGTGCCTCACGAGTTGTTTAATCCGAACAAAAACAAAGCGTATTACTTAAGCTGGGGTCCCGAGGCTTGCTGAGCCTACCCCTCAGCTGAACAATGGTGGCGCCTCTACATGGTGGGATCAGCCGTTATTTCGGCTGATCCGGGCCGCTCATCCTAGCATGTAGAGCTAGCATAAGCTGTTAACAAGCTTCCTCAAATACGAAAAATTGATAATTTACCATTTTTGGGTCCCTTATCTCTGGTGGGGGACTTTTTAAAAATTTGAAATTTTCAGTATAATAAGCTATGATCATATTAAGAATGCACTAAAAATTTGGAGTATGTGTTTTGACTCGTATGGAAGTTACATAAAACTGAATTTGCGAAATATTTTCTCTCACTCACTTTGTAGAAGCAATGTATAGATAATGTATATAATTAAATGTTGCCAGAAATAAGTCCCCTTTATATTTATAGCTGAACGGGCAAAGCTTATTTGCTTCAAGTTATGCAACAGTTCACTTAGCCCAGGAGAAAATTTCTGTCTACGTGACTGCGTCTTAGTGAAACTGAAATCTACAACTTTTGAGGCACTGGTTTGATAATATTGTTATCACTATTCTTTTTATTTATTTCTGGCAACATTTAATTATATGCATTATCTATACATTGCTTGCAATACCTTTGCCACCTTACTGTTCATTCTTCATTCATCCCTATGGGAAAATAATCTTCTGCTTAAAACCCATGGTGGTGAAGAGACATTATTATCATTTACAATTTTTGTAGTAATGCTACAGATTCAGGTACTATTAATACATAATTATGCACCCTATATGCTAAGTAGTATTTCTGTTTCTCACATTTTAGAATGGCTCAGTGGGCAGCTGTTTCGCGAAACCCTGGGCTAATGGATGGAACAAAAAAGTCTGGATACCTTTGCTCTCGTCATTTTGACCGTAGTCAGTTTCGGGATCACCACCGGGTAACGCTTCTTTCAGGAGCAACACCAAGCATTTCACTGCCTTCACCATCCATTGATATGCCTTCAGAAGTTACCAACTCTCCCACTGTACATGGTTACTCATCTTCTGATGTGTCACTGTGCACTATTTTCTCTGAGCCTGATTTCTCCCAGCAAGTTACATCCACACCACTGCATAGACAATCCTGCTCCACCTCGCCTATGTTTGGTGACCTCTATGAAGTAGATGGTGCTTGCCCCTCTGTAATGGTTGTGGATGACAGAGTGAGCACAGCGGAGGAGTCCGGGAAACCATCTTGCTCCACCAAACTGCAGTACCCTGACCCGCCAGAAGTCATGGATGATTCTCCATGCATTGTGGAGGATGCTCTCCCAAATGCAGAGGATGTCCTTTGCGCTGATAGCAGTGCAAACTCTGTCAGGAACCAGAGTCTTCTGAGGAAGAAGCGGCAGTCAATACTTGCCCAAATCAGTTGCACTCGGAGGAAGCAACTTACCCCTCGTAAGAAGATTTTACTCACCTCTTATGAGAAGAAAGTGCGTGCCTTGCGTTGCCTCCGCAAGAAATATAAGGAGGCAAAAATGACCATAAGCCAGTTGACAGATGCTACAAGCAATCCTGTCAAAGCTGTCGAAGTCCTCTCCAACTCCATGTCCTTAGCTACTGCCCAATTTGTTGCCTCACAAATGCGGTGTGGTAAGCGCAGCCCCAAAGGACGGAGATGGACCGAAGGTGATAAGCTATTATCATTGGCAATGTACAAAAGGTCTCCAAAATCGTACACTCTTTTACAGAGTATCTTTGCGTTGCCCAGCAAAAGAACTCTGGTAAAAATTGTGAACTGTGTGCCTTTTGATGTGGGCATTGATGATCGTGTGTTCACATCTCTCACACACAGTGTCAATGCCATGGATGAACGAGACCGCGTGTGTTGTTTGATGTTTGATGAGATGTCTCTACGCCAGCATCTGCAGTACAACGCGAAGGCGGACAGAGTCATGGGTTTCCAAGACTTGGGAGGAATGGGCCGTGCTGGAAAGTTGGCAAACCAAGCCCTTGTGCTTATGCTCCAAGGTCTACGCCGCCGGTGGAGACAGCCTGTGGCATACTATGTGAGCCGTGGTGGTGTCAGCTCTAAAGGTTTGGTAACAATCCTCAGAGAAGTCCTTGATGCGTGTGACAGCAGTGGACTTAATGTCGTGGCCACAATATGCGACATGGGACCAAAAAGTGTGTGTGCCCTGACAATGTTGGGTTCAACAACCAATCGGCCCTACTTTATACACAATGGAAGGTCAATTTACACGTTGTTCGACCCTCCACACCTCATGAAGTGCCTCCGGAATATGCTGTTCCGTAATGACGTAAGTGTTGGGGTGAAATTGGGGCAGGAGGTTGTGACCGGGAAGGCCACCTGGGACCACATCATCCAGGCATATGAGATTGATGGGATGCAACAGCACTATCGGCATCTCAGAAAATTGACCTCCGATCACCTGACTCCCACCGGCTATCTCAGCATGAGGGTTTCCCTTGCTGTCCAGGTGCTCAGTCATTCCATGGCTGCAACCATTTGTGGCTTTGTTGCTAGTGGTAAGTATCAATGTTAATCAAAAAGTTTCACATGATCATTTGAGTACATCCTTCACTCTCATCAAATTATGGAAGGTTTCCCCTAATAACTAATCAAAACGGTTGATGGAGCCGTTTCTGTGATGTTCTTCTTAAGAATGAGATACCGTAATGAAACAATTTCCATGTAGCGAAGTGTTTGCAACCACAAAATAATCACAAATTCCTTAAGTGATTGCTATGTTGTACTCTTTCACATCAAATTTCTCTCAAAATGCCTGTAAGGTTTGAAATTTTACTTTTTATTTTTAACTTTAGTTTATTCTTAATGTGATATTTCAAATGCTCTTCATACTTATAAATATAAGTCTTACGGCAAACAGTGCATTATTCATTTTCATCTATATCTCCAAACCATTTTAATGCATGGTAGCATTCTACCTACTGTATTTTTCCCTTGATGTTTTGTAGGTGCTTTACCAACTGCAGCCCTACACACAGCACACTACGCTGGGTATGCCGACAAGCTTTTCGACAGCTTTAATGGCAGATTAGCTGAACCATCAGGTGCTCAAGGACTAAAATGCCAACTTCGAAAAGAGCGTGAAAGGCTCCACCTCAAGTTTTGGGAAGATTCCATAACTGAGGTAGGAAGTTGGCAATTTTTCCCGAAGGGAAGTTCAAGTGGAGGTTCCTCTGCACTCCGAATTCCTTCTCAGGGGGGATGGTTGAGAACCTTGAGGGCAATGTTGAAGCTATGGGCTACCTTGAAGGATTTAGGGTTTTCCTTCCTGGAGACTAGGTCCCTTAACCAAGACCCTCTTGAACACCTATTTGGCTGCATACGCCATCAGTGTGGGTGCAACAGTCACCCGACAGTCCCTCAGTTCCAGAGTGCCCTGAAAGCATGCATTATCAATGGCATGGCCTTCAAAGACATAATTGGTGCCAATTGTGAGGAGGATAGAGATCCTTCACAATTGCTCTCAAACCTACGAGAGTTTCTCACTGCACCAACAAACAATGAAGTAGTGTCTGAGGATGCGCATTACCAACAGGGAGAGAACTTCACCACGAAGAAAGAATTTGACCCTGATAGTGAGACATTCACACTGGCATATGTCGCAGGTTACATTGCTCGCCGGACTCTCAAAGGGAGCAGTTGCGGCAATTGTAGGCAAGGTCTTATCACGACCGTTCGTGATGAATTCCTCCATGCAGGAATAGTATTCAAAGAATACAGTGAATCACGCGTGGGTCTCACTTACCCTACCAAAAACCTCATCAACACCATTGGCAGTGCAACTACAGTGTTAGATGAGTTTATGGCAGTGGATGCTCATTCTGAAGCCATAAAGGCACGCCTGATCTCCTTAATGAAGGAGAAAGCAAACCTGCAGTGGTTGGAGAATGCATGCCCAGAGCATCATGCGGACGTGGCTACGAAAGTCTTCAATGCTGTATGTATGATTTCCATTCCCTGGTGGTGCAAAAGGCAGAACAGGAAAACTGCAGCAGAAATGAAGAAAAAGGCTGCAGAGAATAAACTAAAAAAACTGAGGCACACATAGGTTCCCTTGAATTTAGCAAAGGTGGTGTGGGGCAGCCACCTAGTGTTTTTTTGTACATATTGTGTTTCGCACATTACTTTGTGTGACTGTGGACTCTTTCGTTAGAGCCAGTTATTAGTGCATTTCATTGATGATTTAGACACAGGGGGTGTGGGGCAGCCACCTGGTGTTTTTTTGTACATATTGTGTTTCGCACATGATTTTGTGTGACTGTGGACTCTTTCGTTAGAGCCAGTTATTAGTGCATTTCATTGATGATTTAGACACAGGGGGTGTGGGGCAGCCACCTGGTGTTTTTTTGTACATATTGTGTTTCGCACATGATTTTGTGTGACTGTGGACTCTTTCGTTAGAGCCAGTTATTAGTGCATTTCATTGATGATTTAGACACAGGGGGTGTGGGGCAGCCACCTGGTGTTTTTTTTGTACATATTGTGTTTCGCACATGATTTTGTGTGACTGTGGACTCTTTCGTTAGAGCCAGTTATTAGTGCATTTCATTGATGATTTAGACACAGGGGGTGTGGGGCAGCCACCTGGTGTTTTTTTGTACATATTGTGTTTCGCACATGATTTTGTGTGACTGTGGACTCTTTCGTTAGAGCCAGTTATTAGTGCATTTCATTGATGATTTAGACACAGGGGGTGTGGGGCAGCCACCTGGTGTTTTTTTGTACATATTGTGTTTCGCACATGATTTTGTGTGACTGTGGACTCTTTCGTTAGAGCCAGTTATTAGTGCATTTCATTGATGATTTAGACACAGGGGGTGTGGGGCAGCCACCTGGTGTTTTTTTGTACATATTGTGTTTCGCACATGATTTTGTGTGACTGTGGACTCTTTCGTTAGAGCCAGTTATTAGTGCATTTCATTGATGATTTAGACACAGGGGGTGTGGGGCAGCCACCTGGTGTTTTTTTGTACATATTGTGTTTCGCACATTACTTTGTGTGACTGTGGACTCTTTCGTTAGAGCCAGTTATTAGTGCATTTCATTGATGATTTAGACACAGGGGGTGTGGGGCAGCCACCTGGTGTTTTTTTTGTACATATTGTGTTTCGCACATTACTTTGTGTGACTGTGGACTCTTTCGTTAGAGCCAGTTATTAGTGCATTTCATTGATGATTTAGACACAGGGGGTGTGGGGCAGCCACCTGGTGTTTTTTTGTACATATTGTGTTTCGCACATGATTTTGTGTGACTGTGGACTCTTTCGTTAGAGCCAGTTATTAGTGCATTTCATTGATGATTTAGACACAGGGGGTGTGGGGCAGCCACCTGGTGTTTTTTTGTACATATTGTGTTTCGCACATTACTTTGTGTGACTGTGGACTCTTTCGTTAGAGCCAGTTATTAGTGCATTTCATTGATGATTTAGACACAGGGGGTGTGGGGCAGCCACCTGGTGTTTTTTGGTGACTGAACTGTTGAGCTGACAAATGGCGTGAATATTGAAATATGCCCTTGGAAGTGGAACATATGGAGGTGATCTGCTTGGTGGAATTGGTATGTAGACTAATATCGTTATGTACCATTGTACTGCATGCTCTTTACTGGGTGTCATGCTCATCTTTATTTCTTCTTCTTGACAGTTTCGTGGGGAAGGAACTGGTTGCAAAATGTAACAGCATGATGGACAAGAATGGAGAACTCTAAATTGAACAGGAGGATTGAGTGAATAGATGGAAGGAATACTTGGAAGAGTTGTATAACGGAAGGTATTTTTAAGCAGATGTCATTAAAAGGGAAATGATATTGGATAAGGATGACTTTTGAGCCAAAGTCTTTGCGTGGAGCATTGATTTTTGGTGACTGAACTGTTGAGCTGACAAATGGCGTGAATATTGAAATATGCCCTTGGAAGTGGAACATATGGAGGTGATCTGCTTGGTGGAATTGGTATGTAGACTAATATCGTTATGTACCATTGTACTGCATGCTCTTTACTGGGTGTCATGCTCATCTTTATTTCTTCTTCTTGACAGTTTCGTGGGGAAGGAACTGGTTGCAAAATGTAACAGCATGATGGACAAGAATGGAGAACTCTAAATTGAACAGGAGGATTGAGTGAATAGATGGAAGGAATACTTGGAAGAGTTGTATAATGGAAGGTATCTTTAAGCAGATGTCATTAAAAGGGAAATGATATTGGATAAGGATGATTTTTGAGCCAAAGTCTTTGCGTGAAGCATTGATTTTTGGTGACTGAACTGTTAAGCTGACAAATGGCGTGAATATTGAAATATGCCCTTGGAAGTGGAACATATGGAGGTGATCTGCTTGGTGGAATTGGTATGTAGACTAATATCGTTATGTACCATTGTACTGCATGCTCTTTACTGGGTGTCATGCTCATCTTTATTTCTTCTTCTTGACAGTTTCGTGGGGAAGGAACTGGTTGCAAAATGTAACAGCATGATGGACAAGAATGGAGAACTCTAAATTGAACAGGAGGATTGAGTGAATAGATGGAAGGAATACTTGGAAGAGTTGTATAATGGAAGGTATCTTTAAGCAGATGTCATTAAAAGGGAAATGATATTGGATAAGGATGATTTTTGAGCCAAAGTCTTTGCGTGAAGCATTGATTTTTGGTGACTGAACTGTTGAGCTGACAAATGGCGTGAATATTGAAATATGCCCTTGGAAGTGGAACATATGGAGGTGATCTGCTTGGTGGAATTGGTATGTAGACTAATATCGTTATGTACCATTGTACTGCATGCTCTTTACTGGGTGTCATGCTCATCTTTATTTCTTCTTCTTGACAGTTTCGTGGGGAAGGAACTGGTTGCAAAATGTAACAGCATGATGGACAAGAATGGAGAACTCTAAATTGAACAGGAGGATTGAGTGAATAGATGGAAGGAATACTTGGAAGAGTTGTATAATGGAAGGTATCTTTAAGCAGATGTCATTAAAAGGGAAATGATATTGGATAAGGATGATTTTTGAGCCAAAGTCTTTGCGTGAAGCATTGATTTTTGGTGACTGAACTGTTGAGCTGACAAATGGCGTGAATATTGAAATATGCCCTTGGAAGTGGAACATATGGAGGTGATCTGCTTGGTGGAATTGGTATGTAGACTAATATCGTTATGTACCATTGTACTGCATGCTCTTTACTGGGTGTCATGCTCATCTTTATTTCTTCTTCTTGACAGTTTCGTGGGGAAGGAACTGGTTGCAAAATGTAACAGCATGATGGACAAGAATGGAGAACTCTAAATTGAACAGGAGGATTGAGTGAATAGATGGAAGGAATACTTGGAAGAGTTGTATAATGGAAGGTATCTTTAAGCAGATGTCATTAAAAGGGAAATGATATTGGATAAGGATGATTTTTGAGCCAAAGTCTTTGCGTGAAGCATTGATTTTTGGTGACTGAACTGTTGAGCTGACAAATGGCGTGAATATTGAAATATGCCCTTGGAAGTGGAACATATGGAGGTGATCTGCTTGGTGGAATTGGTATGTAGACTAATATCGTTATGTACCATTGTACTGCATGCTCTTTACTGGGTGTCATGCTCATCTTTATTTCTTCTTCTTGACAGTTTCGTGGGGAAGGAACTGGTTGCAAAATGTAACAGCATGATGGACAAGAATGGAGAACTCTAAATTGAACAGGAGGATTGAGTGAATAGATGGAAGGAATACTTGGAAGAGTTGTATAATGGAAGGTATCTTTAAGCAGATGTCATTAAAAGGGAAATGATATTGGATAAGGATGATTTTTGAGCCAAAGTCTTTGCGTGAAGCATTGATTTTTGGTGACTGAACTGTTGAGCTGACAAATGGCGTGAATATTGAAATATGCCCTTGGAAGTGGAACATATGGAGGTGATCTGCTTGGTGGAATTGGTATGTAGACTAATATCGTTATGTACCATTGTACTGCATGCTCTTTACTGGGTGTCATGCTCATCTTTATTTCTTCTTCTTGACAGTTTCGTGGGGAAGGAACTGGTTGCAAAATGTAACAGCATGATGGACAAGAATGGAGAACTCTAAATTGAACAGGAGGATTGAGTGAATAGATGGAAGGAATACTTGGAAGAGTTGTATAATGGAAGGTATCTTTAAGCAGATGTCATTAAAAGGGAAATGATATTGGATAAGGATGATTTTTGAGCCAAAGTCTTTGCGTGAAGCATTGATTTTTGGTGACTGAACTGTTGAGCTGACAAATGGCGTGAATATTGAAATATGCCCTTGGAAGTGGAACATATGGAGGTGATCTGCTTGGTGGAATTGGTATGTAGACTAATATCGTTATGTACCATTGTACTGCATGCTCTTTACTGGGTGTCATGCTCATCTTTATTTCTTCTTCTTGACAGTTTCGTGGGGAAGGAACTGGTTGCAAAATGTAACAGCATGATGGACAAGAATGGAGAACTCTAAATTGAACAGGAGGATTGAGTGAATAGATGGAAGGAATACTTGGAAGAGTTGTATAACGGAAGGTATCTTTAAGCAGATGTCATTAAAAGGGAAATGATATTGGATAAGGATGACTTTTGAGCCAAAGTCTTTGCGTGGAGCATTGATTTTTGGTGACTGAACTGTTGAGCTGACAAATGGCGTGAATATTGAAATATGCCCTTGGAAGTGGAACATATGGAGGTGATCTGCTTGGTGGAATTGGTATGTAGACTAATATCGTTATGTACCATTGTACTGCATGCTCTTTACTGGGTGTCATGCTCATCTTTATTTCTTCTTCTTGACAGTTTCGTGGGGAAGGAACTGGTTGCAAAATGTAACAGCATGATGGACAAGAATGGAGAACTCTAAATTGAACAGGAGGATTGAGTGAATAGATGGAAGGAATACTTGGAAGAGTTGTATAACGGAAGGTATCTTTAAGCAGATGTCATTAAAAGGGAAATGATATTGGATAAGGATGATTTTTGAGCCAAAGTCTTTGCGTGAAGCATTGATTTTTGGTGACTGAACTGTTGAGCTGACAAATGGCGTGAATATTGAAATATGCCCTTGGAAGTGGAACATATGGAGGTGATCTGCTTGGTGGAATTGGTATGTAGACTAATATCGTTATGTACCATTGTACTGCATGCTCTTTACTGGGTGTCATGCTCATCTTTATTTCTTCTTCTTGACAGTTTCGTGGGGAAGGAACTGGTTGCAAAATGTAACAGCATGATGGACAAGAATGGAGAACTCTAAATTGAACAGGAGGATTGAGTGAATAGATGGAAGGAATACTTGGAAGAGTTGTATAACGGAAGGTATCTTTAAGCAGATGTCATTAAAAGGGAAATGATATTGGATAAGGATGACTTTTGAGCCAAAGTCTTTGCGTGGAGCATTGATTTTTGGTGACTGAACTGTTGAGCTGACAAATGGCGTGAATATTGAAATATGCCCTTGGAAGTGGAACATATGGAGGTGATCTGCTTGGTGGAATTGGTATGTAGACTAATATCGTTATGTACCATTGTACTGCATGCTCTTTACTGGGTGTCATGCTCATCTTTATTTCTTCTTCTTGACAGTTTCGTGGGGAAGGAACTGGTTGCAAAATGTAACAGCATGATGGACAAGAATGGAGAACTCTAAATTGAACAGGAGGATTGAGTGAATAGATGGAAGGAATACTTGGAAGAGTTGTATAACGGAAGGTATCTTTAAGCAGATGTCATTAAAAGGGAAATGATATTGGATAAGGATGACTTTTGAGCCAAAGTCTTTGCGTGGAGCATTGATTTTTGGTGACTGAACTGTTGAGCTGACAAATGGCGTGAATATTGAAATATGCCCTTGGAAGTGGAACATATGGAGGTGATCTGCTTGGTGGAATTGGTATGTAGACTAATATCGTTATGTACCATTGTACTGCATGCTCTTTACTGGGTGTCATGCTCATCTTTATTTCTTCTTCTTGACAGTTTCGTGGGGAAGGAACTGGTTGCAAAATGTAACAGCATGATGGACAAGAATGGAGAACTCTAAATTGAACAGGAGGATTGAGTGAATAGATGGAAGGAATACTTGGAAGAGTTGTATAATGGAAGGTATCTTTAAGCAGATGTCATTAAAAGGGAAATGGTATTGGATAAGGATGATTTTTGAGCCAAAGTCTTAAGATCATAATTTGACACGGCAATAAGGGAACCGAGTATAAATAAGGCTTCAGGAATAGGTGATATTCCTTCCAAACTTATTAAAATTGCCAGAGAGAAGACACTTATGCAGCTGCAGCAAACCATCTGCGACATGTACTCAATAGGAGAGATACCCTGTAACTTTGAGAAGAACATAATCATCCCTTTGTCAAAAAGAAATATGGCCGTGAACTGTGAACATTTTTGCACCACAAGTCTGGCAACACATGCCTCGAAGATATTGACAACGTTATATAGAAAAAAAATATATAAGAGCTTAGAACTGATTGTGGTCCTCTGCCTAAATGTAGAGATGAATATAGAGAATAATGTAACGGAGTTTGTTTTTTTTTTAGTTTTGGAGAAGGAATTTGACTACGTGGATTGAAATATGATGCAAAAGCTTCTGTAAGAAATTGGAATATCATACAATGACCAAAGGTTTACACAGCTTGTCTAAAAACCAGGTGGCCATAATCAAATCATCCCAGCTGTACAATGTTAATGTTATACCAAGAAACCGACCAATGTTAAACTAAGAAAACAAGAAATTGAGGGGGCGGAACAGTGCTCTAACCTGGGAGGCTGAGTAACCAGCGATTTATGAAGTAAAAAAGAAATTGGCAGTAGAATTACCCAAGCGATAAGGGCATTTGACCAGATGAAGATTCTGCTTACAGCTGCAAATACGTTAAACATTGGTTTTCAGTGATGGAACTGTTGAACTGACGAATGGTGTTAATGTTGAAATTTGCCTTTTTAATTTTAACATGTGGAGCTTGGAGGTGATCACCTTGCTGGAATTGGTAATGTACCCTAATATTCATATCTATCACTCTACTACTTCCATTTTACTGGGTGTTATATTCTTGTTTACTTTTTTATCTTGACACTATTGTTATGGATGGAATTCATCAATTCTAGGAGATCATGTATACTTCAGTGGTAACTAAATGGTAGTGTTCAAAGGAGGATAATGTGATATATTTGAAAGTTATGACATTTTTGTGTATGATATTTAGATGAAGGATTACAATGAATTAAATTTTTTTAGCAATTACTAATGTTATTAATGTAATCATTTGTGGAATGTTAAATATGAGTGCTTTATGAAGTTATGATTTAAGAATGTGGAATTGGATTTCAATATTGTCCCTTAACATCTTTCTTTCCTTCTTTTACTTTCCTTTTGGGGAATATTCTTTCGTGTTTGGCCTTCAAAAGTAATGCATGATTAACTGTGTTATTTAATGATATGGAGTTTTATGTTTAATGTTACTGTAATCTAGAGACTAAAGTTGATACTGATAATGCATTTACAATCTTCTGCCCTAGGAAACCAATTGATTTCTGCTCAATACCCAATGACAGCTGAGATGCAAATTAAAGAAATAGTATTGTAGCTTCGGAGGCAGTATTAACTATCTTGAGTACAAAATTGCATGAATTGTTATGTTGATTCTTAAATTGTGTGACTTATTTTATTACAATTTTTTCAATTGTACACTTATGTATACTTCCCGAATGCCATGACAGGAGAATGAATATATCTCATATTATGTTCATTTCATTGCTTGTATTGTAAGAAATGTTTTATCATTTATCCTTCAATATAACTGCAACTACTGTTTGCTGCAACATTTCTGTTTTATGGCCAAATTTCAGTAACTTGTAGACAGTGCCTCTTAGTATTTTCCGGTGTAGTTTTCTTTCAGAGCCTTTATTTATGCATTTAGCCTCATATTTTTTTATCATTTCTTTACATGATGGAAATATCTCCAGTACCGCAGGGAAATGAACAGAAAATTAGTATGAAAGCAATGTTGAAAAAGTTTTCATTAGAAACCTTCTATAAATCTTTACAGTAAAGAGGTTGAAGTGATACAACCTTTCCCTGGAATAATGGGCATGGAAATGTAAGTATTACTCTATTTCTAATTTCAAACTTCAATTAAAAAATGTGTGAAAATCAAATTGTGAGATTGTCATTGTATTCATCTTCTTCACCAACAGGTCATCTCATGATCAACGTTTATATATCATTGCTGTAACCCTTTGGAATTGAAATGGTGCATATCCAAACTGGGAAGTGACCATATGATTGCGACATTACATTTTTTCAAAAATATTGATATTAATGATTGTGTTTTGTAAACATTTGACTGAATTATGTATTTCAGTACCATGCTAAGCATAGCATGTAATTCAGCATTTAAGAGATTTATTTCATTATCATTGTTATTGTGCAGTTTGTCAACAGTTCCTGTTTGGCATTTGTTTGATATTATCCAAGTTTTTTATATCTTTGTATTGTCCAGTGTCAAATGCTACTGCAATGTAATCACAATGTAATATTATCAAGAAATTTAATTAAATATGACATGAATGTAAATCTATTCTTTTTTATTTTGTCAATCCTAAATGAATTCATAGTGTGTTTGCGTTACTAAACCTTTTGAAAATTGCATTCTTTAAGCTATTTTAACTCACGCACCTGGATCATGTAGGTTAATTGTGCATTGATCTTGAATTTGTTTCTGCAGGGAAGCATTAATAAAGTTAAGGGCCTTAGGCCTGAATTGTAAAAGTAGTAATCACGGGGTGTATTAGTCTGACCAATTTGAATTTCCCGCATTGGGACCGACGAAGCTACGAAGTTCCTCCTTTGTCCGTTGAGAGAAATTGATGGCGCCACTGCAGCCGGCCAGAACTTAGTACACCATTTTTAACACGTAGATTCCCATCTTTCCTGTGTATTATAATCTTTGGTGTTGAAAAAACCCACCTAATTCTTATAGTCGTTCGTATTTACAGTTTTTCTTTTGTTTCCGTGGTTTTTGACGAAGGTAAACAGCAAAAAAGTCATTTCAGGTACAATCTGGTAGAATATCAACATATTTCATGAAAGAAACAGGACATTTTCCATTATATAAAATATAAATTCCCCTAGTTTCGATGTTTTTCTTCCAGTTCTTCTATTTTTCGATCGCCGAAGAAAGCTGTAAAGACAGCGTAACTAGTCGGAATTAAAATATTAGGTATACTGTAGAAATTTTTGGATAATTTTGCGAATATGTCATAACAATATAATCAGCTTTGTCGATTTTTCGAATGTTAACCAGCATGTCCATCAGTTGGGAAAATTGGCCTGAAGGTTCACTGAAATACGGCATGTTTCGGGGGTCATAGATATTTTTCAAGCTTAAGCGAAGGCCAACTTACGGCTGTCTTATTCCGACACGATTAACTGGAGCAATATCACGATAATTCATCGGATGCGAACACGCTATGTTTGAACGAGCGCAATATCACGATTTTTTATCGCGATATCGTGATATTTTATCAGGGCGCGATATCATGATATTTTATCGCAATATTTATCATGGTCACGATATTTATCGTGATGTTTATCGTGATAGTTATCGCGATACCTATTTATATCGATATTTATCGCACCCCGATATCTTATCGTGCCCCGACATCTTATCGTGCCCCGATATCTTATCGTGCCCCGATAACATATCGGGGCACGATAAGACGATGTTTATCGTCACGCTGAGTTATCGTTATCGCTTATGACGTGCTAAAATTATCGTATCCTGATATTGAATTATCAATATCGCCCATGCCTAGACCTAACTCCCTCTCCTACTCTCATCTTGCTCGTCGTCTGCCCACTCCCACTGATGACTGGGCATAACAAAAGAAGAACGTGAAATGGGAGCGCGCAGAGCGAACTGAAGGCCGTAAATCGTTAATGTTTGGACATAACTGGCTTTAGGTGTTTTAGATATGGAACTCATCTTGTATTTTTAGTTTAATTAGCAGATAATACAAAACCCAATAGTTTATTTTTGCTGGACGGTGCATCGCCCTCGAGAGATATCTGTCGTAATACCGAGCGTATACCGCGGAAGGGACTTTTTGGCCTCGCTATATCCGCTTTATTTTACATGTAAAACATAGGCCTTTTGGTGGTACAAAGACAATCACTCGCTATAACGCGATTCTCGTAATAAGCCGTACTCACTATACCGGGCTTCTACTGTATAATAGGTATTAAATATAATAGGATGAGAAATGGGAATTGCTGAGGGGAAAAGTAATAGAGATGCATTCATCAACAAAAAAATCCTTTAGGGGATCGGGTTGGTGAGGTGGCTAGAGTGCTGGCCTCCCATCCCGAGGGCCTGGGTTCGATTCCAGGTAGTGGTGGATTTTTCAGTGGAAAACCGGTACCCACTTGAGTGCCTAGTGGAGGGTATTTACTCCGTCCGTCGAATGGGACACTATGCCGTGGACCCTTCGCGCCTCTCATGAAGAGTAGCCTAATGCCGACGCTGGGTTTCTCTGCACCCTTCCTCCAATACCTGAAAACGCCTACCGTTACCCAATTACCCACCTATCCTAAATGGTGCAAATGACCTCAGCTGTTGGTCGCCTCCCCTAATAACCACCACCAAAAGTCCTTAATCACTCAAAAGTATTCGAAGAACTACAAACTTATTAACCTGATTCACGATACAAGTTGCAGAGTAAAGCAAAACATTTCGGTATCAAGTACAGTCAAGCCCACTTGTATCAAACCCATTTATAACGAAGTGAAGGCTAATCCCCATCAAAGAGAGGCTCGGAAAAACTGGTCCACATATAACGAAGTTTGGTTATTACGAAGTAAATATTCGGCTCCCTCAACTTCATTATAAACAGGCTTGACTGTATTAGAATAAATGATACGGGCACCAGACCATGGAATACAATAAGAGCACTGCTCTCCTTACTCTGCCCAAATATAGGTGGACGTAATGAATGCAAATAGATGAATGAAATTTCAACCACGATTTTGAAAGAGAAGTTCATTCAATAAATTTGAATTTCAAAAGTTTTAAATGGGAAATTAATAAAGCAAACAAGACTTTTATTTTAAAACTCAATATAAAATAGGCTAGAACTTCTGTGAAAATTAAGCCAGCAAGGATAGAATTATCTTATCTTAATCACAAATCCAACAGCCATGGTCCAACTTCAGGCATTAAGTTCTTTGTAAATGTTGCGGTTTGCCAACTAGAAAAATTAACTATGGTTTGAGAGTAAGAATAAGTCTCTATTATTGAATAGTTGGAAAAATTACTAAAGTACTATTAATTCACTAAATTAATAGTTAGAATTTTAAACACAATAAGGGAATGTTTACTCTTTCAATCATATCAATATGTAGGTGTCTCATAACTACTTTCAACAACAAATTAGCCTCAACCATCACCTACACCATACAACCATGGAGGCAAATCTACATTAAAAGCCACGAAACCAACAATCATTCACATTCATGTGTTTAACACAAGGCGTTAACCTCCAGGTAATTCCACAATGCTGAATGTTTTGGAAATGTGCACTTTTCCCCCAGCAACAATTTGAGAATAGCCCAACAGGATTTCCATCACAACCAACCTTGCATACAGTAACTGATGAATTTGATGCAACAAAAACTTAATGTTCATAACTAGCACAACCCCACAGATTAGTAGATACATATAACATAATCAGAGTACTGACTCATAATCTACAAATAAACAATCCTACACCCAACTCATTTCAGCAAAATGGTGACATCTAATTGTATTGTAACAAGAAATGTAACATTTCTCTTAAAATGACCCAAATATTGCTGCTTTCTCCAAAACAAAAACCCATATTAAATAACATAATACTTACTTGGAACCAGTATTGACACTAGAAATCAGAAAAGCCTTCCACAACTTTGACCAAAACTCAACTCTTTCACTTAGTCCATTCATTTAATAGAATATGTACAGTGGCGGCAAAAATTAACGCAAAATTTTTGGTGCGCCAATGCGACATTCACAGGAACTTCTAGGAATAGTGAAAAACTGGCAATTCCGAGAAAAGAAGGCATCAACTGCGAGTGTTTGAAATCAACAAGACAACTCACTTAAGTCGGAACCTAAAGCTAACAAATAAATTACCCCTTCTTTCAAATTACCTATCAAGTTCTCTCTTAGCGTCAAATTTATTTGCATGTTCTCTCGTAGTGTTAAAAGACTTATAATAAGCATTTTTAAATATCTATAATTTATCATATATATTTTCATTATTAAATGTCATGATTGTAGAGTATCTGTGAGATGCTAAGGCCACAGTGCCCAGAGTTATCATTGGGCTTGAAAATACAGAGACACGTTCTCGAGCGAAAAGAATGGGTTTATTCGGCGAGCTCCCGGGCACCCATGAGACAAACGATCGCATCCACACGCCAGCAAACCCACCAACCACAACTGGAAAAACCGAAAAATGCACAACCATGCAGCGGAAAAACCGAAACTGAAAAATGCACAACCTTCCCCATTTAGCGGCACTCCTTGCCGCATAATGGGGCAGCGATCTCCTTTCAAACCGTCCGCTCAAGGCTCCCCAAGGTGGGTAAGAAACCCATTTTGGTGAGCAAGTGCAAGACCTTATCGCTGAGTGTCTGGGGAGAGGGTTTAGAGCTCGGCTACTACGACCCAAACCCCTCCCTGTGCACGCAGTTGATGCGCCTAACTTCTATTCATTAGTGTAGGGTCGACGAAGTGTACTGAACAGTATAAATGTGTTGGAAAAGCAGATTGAGATGACGGAGTACCAGATCTCTTGCATGAGCATAGTGATGAAAAGAGGGGACCCCCTGCCTAAATAATGCTGCCATAGGAGTAGCCAATTTTCGGTTCATGCCAGGAAAATCCAAATTCAAAGTGTTACTGGTTAAAATACACTCATAAAAGTTAA
Source organism: Platycnemis pennipes (assembly GCA_933228895.1). Taxonomy (NCBI): domain Eukaryota; kingdom Metazoa; phylum Arthropoda; class Insecta; order Odonata; family Platycnemididae; genus Platycnemis; species Platycnemis pennipes. Next base: position 18,073,275 of record OW121853.1, read on the forward strand.
AATTACTGAACACATTGGCAAAATTAGTTTTACCTAAAGGACACTTGTAATACCTAATGCTGTGGAAAATTGCACTTCTTGAGTGTAAATGTGAATATTTCAAAATAGCATTGGCATGTATTAATGTGCAATAATTTTTTTTATTCCTACATACGTTGTTTTATGAGCAACTATTATCTCCATTTCAAAAATATGAAGAAAAATTGATCAGGATACGCATATAGCATATGCATATCTTTCTGAAAATCTAGGAAATAATGCTGGACAACTAAAACCAGAATGAATGATGATGTCAAGAGTCTTTCATCTTTCTTTGGGTCCTTCACTCTTGCCATTATTCAATATTAAATTCGCAAATATGGCAGATGGACCCGAAAGCTGAATTATAGCGAAATAGCTTTCTTTTGTACTAAGTCTTCTACACTACCTAAAACATACATGAAAAAAATCAGGATCAGACCTTAAATGCATGCCTATTACTTCAATGCATAAAAACTATTGCTATCCTTATGAGATTTGAATATTCCCGGTGTTGACTCACTTTCTCAGTGTTGCCAAGTTTTCGGATTTCATTTAGTTCCCACATAGGCTGCATTCGGATGCCAAACACCTTTGCGTTAATTATTTCCCCCACTGTACTACTACTCAGGACATTACATACTCTTTTCACTCACTAATGGATTTAAGTCATTAGTATACATTCACAATCAAGCTGCATTCTAAATACATAAATACTTATTACAAATGACTAAACTGTATCTGAAGCAATAAAGATTTGCACACACTATGAGTAAGGTAGTTACAATTGACGAAGCATTATTCAAAAATCCACCTAACCTCAAACATATTTTTCTCCAATTGTGATTCAGTGAAATATAGCAATTCAGCCAATAAAACAATGAATATAGATTTCTTGAAATACCAATGGCTATCAAAAGAACAATAATAATTCAATACTTAAGCTTCCATATGTTTTAGAGATATTTCCTAATTTTCTCACTGGCATTTCAGCAATCAATAGAACAACAATTCCACCAAAATTTATGGTTTATCAATGGCTGCAAATTACAGACCTTAATCCTAAATTTAATGACTGAGACTGCAGTAATACACTAAGAGTATATTTAGCAGTAATTGTAAAAATAAAAAGAACTCTGACTAATTAATAGGAAATCATCAATAAACTGAACATTTTTAACTTTCCATTGTCTTTATATTAGCATTAAGCTTTTTATGCAACAGATGGAAAATTTAAGGATAAAAAACAAATCAACACTTACCTCAGCATTATAAAATTTTGTTTTGACATCAAGAGGCTTCAACACCTGAAACTTATAAAATTTTCTGAAAGACAGCCGTCCAAGTCCTGTCGCCGTGTAGGCAACCTCACAAACAAGTCTAAAAATAAAAAAATAATGACAACAAAAATACAAAGTGAAAGGTAAAAATATTACATAAATACATTAATATTTTAAAGTTATCAGGTACTTCAATTTATAGAAAACTTGTGCCCTTGATGCACAATGGGTAATCATGTCCTTAATATGTTTGTAATTATAAATTAGAACCCGTCAAAACTAATTTTATCCCCAAGATAAATAAACATGAGATTCATAGACTTAATTTGGAGCAAGTTGATTTTTAGTAAGCATCAGAAAGTATTAACAAGGTCCTGGGACACACTGTTTATCAGAATGTGTAGGAACATTTGATTAAAAATACATAATATATGAGGCTAAAATACTTGGCAAACTATCAATAGAAGCTGAAAATATATTCACTGACAGAAACAGAGAAAAAAGTTGAGATATTTTTAAAGTATTCAAAATGATGGCTTTGTACTTTTAGGAATATCATTGAATGGAAGGAATATGTTAAAGGTGATGCTACACATCAGAAACACAGTAGTCCACCGATATGCACACCAGTGTGAGCACTCCACATGCAAAAAAGCATCTGCCTGGACTGTGACTTAAAGGGATCTAGATTTCCCTGCTTGAAGCTGATGATTGTTTATCAGTGCAATTATCACCCTAAAATCAAGACATATTATGGAAATTGCAGAAGCGACAGAAAATAATGAAGTAGTGCACAGCCCATTAAAAAAAATACAATTTTGGAAATTTTTTCCTAGTTGTATGAGGAACAACAACAATTGGATACAAAAATGATTGAAATGATCTCATCAATTTTTCTAGCTACAAGAGATCAGGGTCATTCCACCTCAATTCAACAAACGTTTGTCCCTTAGGGTCTCAGATTTAGATAAAAATTGGTGTATGGGAACAAAATCAACTCAAACTGAATATCCTCAAACAGTTTTGTGAAAAAAATTTTTTTGAGCGAATTATGCATATTTTAATTTTTTCGCATTTTTAGCAAAAATCCGTGCCTTAAATCATATTATCACTTATATCTCCACTTGTAACAGTCATACCGCAATGATTAATAGCTCTTTTTAAAGCTAAATCTTTATTGAATGCAAATATATCAATAAAAAATTATTTTCTTCTATACCCTATTGTTGTTAATTACTAATGTTTAAAAAATTGTTAATAAACTTTTCTCAAATACTCCATCTCAGAATCGGCCGAAACTTTTTTTCCGTAATTTAAACATAACCAGCAAACTATTCCAAAAATAAAATTTAGTGGCAATTCATAAATGCGTTTTTAATAAATATTTAAACATTTACAATTTTCTCTTGCGCGGCCCGTCGGCTCCCCATTTGGAATACATGCAGCAGACATGCGATGCAAGCCAAAAAATTTCCAAATTGCTCACGGTCGTGTTTATATGAGATAAAAATATATTATAAACTATAAAAGTTAACAACAAAAGTTAATGTTCCAAGAGCTTTTCTGTCCTTATTTATTGATTTTCTTAATGGGGGCGTTTACTCGGAACCGAAATCGCAATTTTGTGCCCGAAATTGTTAGATGGAATCGAAAAATTAATTTTAGTGAAAAAATTAATCTTCTAACCAGAACCATTCACTCATAAATCAAAAATTAAAATAAGCAAAAGGTGACGCCCACCGAAAATGCTGCTGTGATAACATTGACGTCACTTTTCTCCCGTCCTTGACTGCTCTTATGGGAAGGGGAGGGAGTGGAGGGGGATTCTCGGAAGGTCTGCTCGCACAGATGCTGTCGTAACTGCTCCGATTGGCAGAGTCAGCTGTGTCCCCCCGTTTGCGATAAGGCGAAGTAGCTTCACGGGCTCAGTTGTGATTGGACGAATTCGTTATACGTCAGAGGTTGCACCACGCCCACTTTTCCGAAAGGGTTAAAAACATTAGTTTTTCGATGCCCATAACTCGAGAAATAATTGACGGATCATAAAACGGAAAAATACGCGTCTTTTTATTTTACAAACTCTATCATATTCGGCAATAAAAAAAACATGGTAAACGACCCCATTATTGATCAATAATTAAGAAAATCAAAAATAAGGACAGAAAAGCTCTTGGAACATTGTAAGAGTGATGATGTTAATATTTTATTGTTCTACTTAAGGGAGAGGAAAGTTATAAAACCACAGCACATAAAATAACATCGATAAGTTAATCCTGGTGATACAATTCCATCATCATATGACTGAAAATAATTATTGCAGAATAGTTTAACAACTAATGCCTTTACATACCTAAATAATTAGGTTTGAAAAAAAATCACTCGGATAAAACATATTTTCCACACATACAGTTAATGTTCAACATCGCTAGTTGATTCATGTTGTTTTAAACAAATTCTTGAAAGATATGCTGTTTTCCAATTTGAGGTTAATTGCAGTATGTAGTACACTCACATATGATCTCCAAGCTCCTTGACTTCATGGTGAATTACTTGGTCCACAGTGTCTTCTGGTTGAAGTTCAGCAGTGGTCCCTGATGTATTCTCAGCCTGGTGAGCTGATAGTTGAATGTTCTGAGAACTTGTCTGCAAATCGGCCTGCAAACCCCACAAATGGTATTTCAGAGGATTGCTAAAAATTGAGATACCTCAGGTGCAATGAATTTAACAAATTCGCATACATTTCCACATGGCATGTGAATTGGGGATTAAGTCAACTTCTACCATCAGCCATATACATTGTATGGATAGGTAAGTTACATAAGCATTCAATTTTACAAAGAGCTCACTAACACAGAACTTGAAGGAAGAAGAATCATCATGGCTAATGCACCACGTGGCCCCACAGAGTACACAGTATTACAGGCAAGAAACACATTTCCATGAATGTAAATGACATGAGATTGAAAAGCACTGACTTATATATAACCCTTTCAACACTAAGGGAAAATTGGTGTACTTTCCCAGTAAATAAGTTCAGTTTTTGGTATATTCTTATCCAGTATGATGAATTATGGTGCTTGTGACCAAAATTTTATTTTTAAAGTATATTAATGGTAATTACAACGGTTTAAATATTTGACGTTCCGGGTCACCTTGCGTCCATGGAAGAGAGTGTTGTGTGGGACGTGCCTGCACTCAAGGGAAATTCCTCTTTGCCTATTTTTCGCATTATAATTAAGTTTGTCGTAATTAGGTTCATCATCTTCAAGTGATGAAAGTGACGTTTCAGAATTCATGGACACCGATGATGAATTAGAAAGTGACCATACTGATTGCAGCCATGATTCTCTTTCGTAAGTTTAATTTCTTCATATTTTTTTATACTTATTTATTTGAACTACCGGTGAATGTGTGTATCGAATGACACATATTTTGATAACAGGTTGCGCATGCAGCAGGTATTTTCTTTTTAAATCCTACCATTTACGAAGATATTTACAGAAAGTCATCTAAATTATTTATGAAGTTTAATTTTAGCATATGAATATGTTCCAAAAGATGAAAATTAAATTAATTTCTTTGCCGTTTGTTTTGTTTATATTATGGTAATTTTTGAGGTGAAAATATCGGAGCATAGTAAATAATAGCAAAGAATGATCAAAAGAATCAGAGATCAAGGCAAACTTGTGGAATTATATCATCTTTATTATTTTACAGTTATCAGCAAGACCCAGCCGCATCGCTGGAGGTAGCTCCTGATGGGACTTAGTGGTTCGAAATATCGACTGACCAATCTCCGGCAGGAAGATGTGCAAGCCTGAATGTTTTATACGTAGCACCAGGTCCCACTCCTTATGCTAAAAGAAATATTCAAGAGACATCGGCATTGAGCGCATTCAAGCTGCTGGTGAGTGACTTGCTGTTGAACAACATTGTAAAACATATTGTGGAACATGGAAAGCGTGAATGTCCTAAGTGGTGCTTATCTAAGGAGGAACTTCTCAGATTTATCACGTTAGTGTATGCTAGAGGTGTGTTAGGGCAGCCAAATTTACCCTTAAAAAGTTGTTGGGATACAACCTGGGGTTCCCACATATTCTCGAACACGATGCCTAGAGATCGCTTCTTAGACATAATGAGACATTTGCGATTTGACTTGAGAATAACTCGCAGCCAACATCTACGGGAGGATAAATTTGCTTTGGCATCTGAGCCGTGGAGTATATTTATTTCCAATTCTCGAGCAAGTTATAATCCCGCTGATAGTGTAATGGCCGATAAGCTACTTTATCCTATTAAATCCAAATGCCCATATATTAAATTTATGCCTAATAAGCCGGACAAATTTGGCATCAAGTTCTGGATACTAGCCAATACCAAAACTAAATACTGCCTGAATGCATTTCCTTATTGTGGAAAAAATGAAGACAGGCCCTCACATCAGCCTTTGGGGGAATATGTTGTACTGTGTTTGCTTGAACCTTACAAGAATTAAGGAATAAATGTCACTTTTAATAATTAATTTTCATCTGTTCAGCTAGCAGATAAATTAAAAAAGATTAAGATTTCTCTTGTTGGGACAGTAAAAAAAATAGGCGAGACTTACCGCCCAACATCCACGTTAGAAATGAGATCCATACAACTAAAGTTTATCGGAATATACATGGGCACACTTTTACCTGTTATCAAGTAAAAAAAATAAAAATGTCCTTTTACTATGCTCTCTATGTCCTTTCACTATGCACTCTAGGGTAATTATTTCAGATACAATTAAAAGGAAACCTGAGACGGTATTATTTTACAATAAAAATGAGGTTGGAGTTGACATACTGGATAGCATGTGCCGAAAATACTCTACTCGCTCAGCTACAAGAAGGTGGCCAGTTCATGTTTTTTTCAATATTTTGGATCTAGCATCCATAAGCAGCTGGGTGTTGTTCAAAGAAGCAATGAATAGCAAATTCAGCAGGAAACAATTCATTCAAAGACTGGTGGAAGAAGTGGCAGGGATTCTGATTGAGACGAATCCCTCATCCTCCCACGATACACACGAACAAATCATCAAATGTATGCCCCTTGGCAAGAGAACTGTCTGTGGAAAATGCTCAGAAAAAATAACAATGTGTATGTCTTGTGCAAAAAAGTGATGTGTTTTGGTATTTTGAAATGTGAAAGAAGAGATTTATTCAAAGGTAAAAAAATATTTGTTTGGGTGTAATTTTTATGATTATTTGTTATTTCAAAAACTATGTAATATTATCATTTACTAAATAAACAGATTTTTAGCTAAATATAATAAGCAAATTTCAGAAAGGTGTGTTTTTCTTTTCCAACCCCTGATGCTCAAGCATACTTGCCTGCTTAAGAGGAATTATTAGTATTTAAAATTAATGCAGAATAAGCACAATTGCTATATATTATGTACTTAAAGCTTTTAAAAGGCATTTGTAAAAGAATAAAAAGTATCAGGAGAAAAAACTGGCTCTTTGAGGCTAAGAAATATATATCGGTTAAAATGACCCATGCCCGGCCTTCTAGGTAGTGCGAAACTCCCGTCCTCCTAGTGTTAAGCAAAGGTATTTATTGTCTGGGTAAATGTTTGGATGAGGGTGACACTTTTTTAAAAAAATTTCCTGCAGAAACTAAGTCAATGACCGATTTCATTCCAAGAATGTACGACAGAGGAAGGAGGACTCTTTAAAATGAAATTGTTTTTGATGCGCTAAAACTATTATTTAACGAGGCTTTAGTTGCTGTTAATGACATTTTACCCACTATATAACTATAAGATGAACTATCGCCTGTAGCATATTTACCGTGTTTACAATATCTTTAAATCGGGTAATTGTTGTGTATTTACATATGTACACTGCCCTTAAGTTGTTTTCATGGTGCTCTCTAAGCCCATGGAGAGTGGCCCGAAACTGTGCACAATTTCATCATGGTGTCCTTAGACTTTTCGAGCAGTGTCCCCATACAGTTCTTTGTACCCTCACCCTGGGTGCACCGTGTCCTCACCCTGTATGCACGATGCCATCACGATGTGTGCACGGTGTACGAACACTGTGCACACACTGTCTATCACGCTTTTGAGTCCCAATTTACGCTTATGCCACAGTGCATGGACACTGTACGCACGCTCTTGTCACATTTTAGGCACATGGTGTTCACGCTTCTGTCACGGTTTATTTACATCAGGGCATATAAAATGATTTTTCTAATACAAAATGCGAAGAACCATAAAATATAACAAACTTCTGAATGTGTGAATGTATATTCAAACCTTCTCGATAGCACCTTCAATTTACCGTCACAAAAAATACAAGCGCTTAAAGGATTGCATTACAGCGATGCAAAAACGATCGTTCGGGAATGTATGCAGGTGCATTGTGCAAATGCCCAAAATAACTTAATGAACCCCAACATCATAATCATGAGAATTCGCAGTTCAGTTCCAAATATTCTGCCAAATAACCAAAGATGACATCTGCTCTTGCCCTATCAAAATCTACGAAACCAAGTATAACTGACAGCTCCCTGGTGAAAATAAACGTGACAAACAGTGTGACAGACAATGTGACAGAAGCGTGAACACAGTGTGCTTAGAATGTGACAAGAGTGTGATAACAGTGTGCATACACCGTGACAAAAGCGTTAATTGGAACTCAAAAGCGGGATAGACACTGTGATTGTACAGTGTGTTCACAGTGCACACATTGTGAGGACACTGACTAATACCCAGGTACAGTGTGCAGCACATTGTGGTCACACTGTCCATGACGCGTTGAAGGGAGCACACTGTGCACACAGTGTACATACACTGTGACTAATACATTTGCACAGTGTGATACACATTGTTGTCACACTGTCTGTCACGGTTTATTTTCACCAGGGCTATAATATAATCCAGTTATATCAAACACGTATCAACTACATAACCAACAAAAGCGCAACTAACCTTAACAGTGACGTCATTAACAACTTGCGTACTTCCATTGTGAACACAGAGGTAGCTTGAAAACGTTTCCCCCAGATATATACTCCTGAAAATGTAAACAGGGATTTCGTATTAGCACAGGTAACTAACTCGAATTAGCGTCATATACATTTACCAAAATTATCTGACTAACCCAAAACTCTGAGGGAGTAACAAAAATTGACCAACTGCTAAGGTCTCTGCTCCAGGTACAGAAGTAATGTCATTATTCAAGTCATCATTCAAAAGATTTTTTGGTAAGTCGCTCGGTTCACAGGTGACAATTATTGGGCTAAAGAGTGTTGGTCTCGTGAGCCGCATCACTGAAAAATGCAAAAACGTAATGAAAAATATGGTGTCGCCCGAAATGTGGCTTTAACTAAAAGATATTTACCTTTCAAAGCAAGAAGATGTTCACTTTTCTCCCTTCCCTCCATCGTTTTCAACTAAGCTAAAACAACACTCAATTTCCCGGTCATATGTTTAACCCAAGACTTAAAAATCCTTGCATTTTTTTCCGTTACTTACAGATCATTTCAATGGTTACGTTAGCAAATTAGTCGGTAAACGCCAGAAACTAATGCCATTTCAACTCAGTTCCCCACCCCACAACTTACTAGTCATTGCGCACCACTTCATTGCATTGTTCTATGAACCGCCACGATGTGGTTCGAATCAATAGAATCGTTCGAATGACCGCTAATGGTTCACAAACACGTTCACGAAGAGGAGTCGACTCATTTTAAAATTTCTGCTCGGATTGAAATATGAACATGAATTATGTTCATGTGTTGAAATGAGTCGAAATATTTGAGGTTGAATATATCAAAACGTGCTGCTTCAATATGTCTTCCGAAACCACGTAAAGTTACCGCTGAATCTTTTTTAACCGATTCCGCGCGATAGACAAAAATTCAATGTCGATTGCAGTTGATGAGTATATGATTACCCATGGAGGATCTGTCTTATATTTATCGAGCACTGCCATCGTTTTCATTGACTAGATGCAAACATTCATTGGGGCAGCTATGAGAGATACACCGTGCTACGACGTGCTAAATAAATATTTAATAACACTGTGTCGCTTATAAAGAAATACCTATTTAAGAGGTACCAAACAAAATCAGAAAAAATGGAAGGGTATAAAAGTAAAACCATCGATGGCGACAAAGGAAATCAGTGGTGATATAGCATTTAAAGAATGAATGGTGATAGGACAAAAATATTAACGCTTATACAACGGAAGAATAGCTGATTATAAGTCGAAATTGAAAGAGCTAGAACATTGCATGGTTTCAATATGATTAAAGTCATAAATCGAACCATGCCGCATAATTCTACGGTTTAACAGAGGCAGCAACTATTAAGCACGTTCTCAGACATGATGACAATGAATTGTAAATGTTTCGAAAATACATTCCAGATTAAAGGATGATATTTAAATATCAATGATTTTCTATTTCTTATGCGAAGTATATAAAAACCATTTTCCAATTGACAGCCCTGAATTAATTGAATATCAGTGATTTACAATATTAAAAAATCCAAAAGAAATTACCTAGTGAGTAAATGTATACCTATAGGTATGCATTCACTCGCTTTACTTATTTATAGGTATATGCATTTCGTATACGAACCAATGTAGGAATTTTTAACTCTATTTTTCATGAATGAAACATTCATGATGTACAAGGTATACTATAGTATTTTTAAATATTTATGCTAATAATTTTTTTCACCTATATTGGAAAAAAATATTCTTAATTTCTCTTTCAAAACGTTTTACATTATTTTATGCATCTTGTAGTTAAAATGCTTCTTTTGAAATTGGCGCTCGAAGAAAATGCTGTTCTAATATGGTAGTATTGCGTTGGTAGTTTTTCGTCATTGACAAGTGATTGTGAGAAGCGGATGTGTATTTGTTGAATGAATCGAATTATATTTAAACATGTAAATATTTCATTTTTGAGTGTGCGTCTACGAGAAATAATGTGCCTTTTTCACCGGAGAAGCTGTTTTTCCTAAATGGGTGAAGGAAAACCGTAAGTTTGTGAGTATTGAGCCAGCAAACACATAAGTACAGAGTTAAAGAAGTTAGATCCTCTGCACCTGTAGATGTTCTGTGAAAGCCTTCCTTGCTGTGGTGATTAATTATGCATGTGATAACACATCAACGGAAAGTTTCCAGGGGTTATATGGACTGGCCTTTTTTCCGAAAGACAAGTTACCGTCATAAGTTCATCTATTCAGTTGAAGAAAATTGATGTTTTTCATTTTCTGGGAAGCTGATGATGATGAAAATAGTATTTACTTGTCTGAAAGTCAAATTATGACCCTACTGTGGGTAAAATAAAAGCGTCAATTATGACCTTTCACTGTACCTGAACGGTCCCCTGAATGGCAGTCGTCATATGTGTTCAATTTGTGTTCATTTTCAATCGAGCTCAAAACTACGCCAAACATGGGAAATTAAGCCTACTGCTAAGACATTTTATGAAATAGTTTCGAACTCCTTGAAGTTTTTACGTCTTGATGAAACAATCCTTTGTTTCAATTGTCTTTTTTGTTGAACTCTATAATGCTGTGTTAACATTCCATTTCAGAGATATTATTTATAGATTATTTGCCATGCAATGGAAGGAGGAGGAGACCCGTATGAAAAGCAACTGCTAGATGTGTTCGAAAGTTGCGACATCGATGGCTCTGGAAGACTTGATAGTGGTGGTTTAACCCAACTCTGTGATAAATTACAGTTAGAGGAACAGGGTGTTAAGCTGATTGAGTGTCTTTTGGCTAACAATGCTCAAAGAAGGGTCTCATTCATAGAATTTCGAGAGGGCCTATTAAGTTTGTTGGGCGAAGGACAGAAGCAGAGGCAAAAGAAATTTGAGAGATCTCCAGGTGAGGGTTCTTGAAATTTGCAACAAAGTTGCGAAATAATCAAACCATGAATACATTGTGATATTTTTGCTGCATAATTTAACTTATATAGTGTATAAATCATTATATATCTTCTATTACCATTAATTTAGTTCCTTAGAACTCATTTTACTGTTGTTTCTTCAATTTTTTTACCATATCGATCATAATATTTTCCTGTTATTGACTTTTGTATTAGCTCATGTCTGTTAATTCTGCTATCCTTCAGTGTCAAACAACTGTTAATAGTGATTCATTGGTAAATTCTTGTTTTATTTTGTTAAATATCTTGGTGTATAACTTCCGTGATATTTAATAGACATCTTCCACTTCTAAGCTTTTTTGTAGTGCGATGTCAGTGTGTAAACAAAGTATCTACAGGTTTGGTCTTCATCTTCCCCATCACTATTCTTTTGCTACGCTGCAGGAAGCCCTTCATGTGTATTTCGGCGCTCTTTATGAGCATTCTTCCTACTCCAGCATTACCATTTAAAGATTCCGCATGTATAAATCTGTCCAAAAGTCCTTGTTCAGGCCATTTTATTTTGCTGATTCCTAATATGTCGAGGTTTATTCTTTGAATTTCCACGTTCAGGCTCGCAAGTCTTACACAGGTCCGAAGCAACCTCCTGTTCCATGTTTCTATCATAAAATGTTTATCACACATTACTGATGTACTCTCTCGGGTAGTCCCCACCCGGAGATCAAAATGGGGTACTATTTTATCCCCGAAATGTTTCACTGGTGAGGATTCCTTAATCACATCATGATAAAAAGAAAAGAGTCAAGAGTAGCTGCGACTCCTCAGGATAATAATGTTGTGGTTTCCCTAACCTTCCACTTCACAGTACCTACTATTTACTGCCATTAAAGTAAATGATAACAAGGCTTAAGGGAAGTGAGTGTCGCTGTACTGACCGCAGTGGTAACTTTACTCATATGAAAAAGAGCTGCTGCCCGCTCCTCCGGATTATGATATGGCTGTATTAATACATAATATATTCCTATGTCAATGGATAAAGGGAATGTTAATACTTAATGTTGCCCTAATAAATCAGTAGCCTCTAAATGCATATGAATATAACATTCTTTGGTGTTTTATGCTGTTAGGGATGGATGATTATAAAACAATGATCGATATTTTGTTAATAGATTGATTGCAAGGAACCGTTTAATCATGCCCAGTTAATTGCTTTTATTAATCGATTCAATTATGAAAACTTACAAAACATAGCTTGCAAGCTTGTTAGATAAAGTTACCAGAGGTCAGTCAGGGAACAGAGTTGGGAAAAATTTCTTAATTCAATTTAAAATGTCGATGATTGCCAAATATTTACAGGAACTGATGCTAAAAATGGCAATATTGATGTTAAGGGGCCCTGGGACATAGCTGTTTTTCAGACCTATTTTTCAAGGAAGATTGCTCCAACAGGAAGCCAGATATCGGAATGCGGTTTTCAGTACTTAAAAGAGAAAGTATCAAACTATTACTCTATAATCCTAGATTTTACGTAATAAGCCTTGTTAAAAATATATATCGATGTAAAAATAGACCTTTTTGTTGCAAATATTGGGAGACAGAGGGGCTATTTTTTTAACTTTCGTTATTATAGAGTACAAGATTCAAGCTTAGTCTGTTGGATCCTTGAAAATTATTGATTTTTATTAAAAGACACGCTGTTGAGATATTCTGAAAGTAATTGATGTTTTTCGCCAACTCCAGCCCAGGGATACGCCTCGAGCGTCATGCAAATCACTAAACAGTTCACACATTCTCCGCCTACTGCGCTACTCAAAAAAAGGCACGGTCCCTCTACCCTATATCCTAAAACGGTATCCTTGAGGTGTTGGAGCTTAGGGGAAGGTAAAGTGCAGGCCGGCGGGAAGCAGAGGCGAGGACAGAGTGTCTGATTTACTGACGGGTTGTTTCTTGAGTCTCTGTTTAGGTTGTCGCTCTCGGGGTGTCTAGTAATAGTCAAACTGACTAATAGTCAAGTCTCAAAATGTCATCGGAAGCGTACCGATATCGGAAAATTAAAGTAGGCAGTCGCTTGACATTTTCGATGGCGAGGAAAAAAAGAAAGGGTGAATTTTTGGCCAAGCGGAGGGAAGAAAAAAGGTAAATATTGTCATTTTTTGTGAAAACACTATCTTAATGTAGTGATATATTCATGTGTAAGTATGCAAATTTCTATTATCCGAAACAGGCGTCTCAAAATAATGGGAACAGAGTCGCACGTAGGAGGAACTTCTTGCGCTATTGAAGAAATCCCGTCCAATATTGACGATTCAGTAGCTGACGAAACTTTGCATGATTCATTTGACGATATGGCAATTGCCGAAGAAGGGAAAAACGAAGGCATACCTATCCAGTGGAGTAACGGGAAGAAGAATTATCGACTTAAAATATTCGACAAATCGGTTTCCAATTTACTGAAAAGGTTTAACCTAAATTTCAACCTGCGTTCTGATAGTAATTCCCAGCCTAGTTCTTCTATTAAACTCGTAACACTTATACAATTATCATAGCGGCCTTTAACAAATCTAGTGGATCTTCTTTGCACACGCTATAATTCTTTTATCATACCTTCCTCGTACGGATCCCATATACTAGCGGCATATTCTAAATGAGGCCTGACAAGTGTAAAATAGCTTCTAGTACTCTCTCATCGCATTTGCCTAGAACTCTTTTTACGAATCCTGATATATGGTTTGCTACACTAGTTATTTCCCTGATGTGTTTCCCCCACAGCATGTCTTCAATGTTGGTGACGCCTAAGTATTTAATAAATTCTACGTTAGATATTTTCTTTTCTTTGATGCAATAATTTTTCCGGGGAAAGCTATTCTTTTTCCAAAAGTTGATTACGGCACATTTCTTCAAATTTAATTCTAGCTGCCAACTACCACACCATTCATCGATCGCATCCAAATCCTTAGCTAATGACCGACTGTCCTCTTCATTTCTAATTTCCTTATATACTACTGCATCAGAAGAAATACGTAAATATGAAGAGATTAGCCGACAGGACTCAGTGGAGAGCTGCGTCAAACCGATCTGAGGATTGATGACCAATGATGACTGCTGCATCATCGGCAAAAAGACGGAGCTTGCTATTTTTAGCTACTGTATTCAAGTCATTTACGGAGAGAGGAAATAAAATTGGGCCTATCACGCTGGGGAACACCCGATGTAACTTTTACTTCGCCTGAGGTGACACCATCTAATACCACCCTTTGAACGCGTTCATGTAGGAAATCTCCTATCCAGCCTACCATATTACTGTCTCCCGTATGATGCTAACTTCGCGAGTAAATTACAGTGGGGAACCTTATCAAACCTTTTCTAAATTTAAAAACGCTGCGTCTACCTGTACGTTACCTTCTCCGGAAATTAAAATATCATGAACAAAAAGGCCTATTTGATTTTCGCAAGATCGTCCCTTTCTGGACCCATGCTTATTTGTTATCAATAAATCCTGGCTATCGAGGTGTCCCCTTATTGATGTAACTATCATATGCTGTATAATTTTGAACGACAGTGACGTTATTGATATTGGTTTATAATTCGATGGATGTTCCCTATCGCCACTTCTAAAAATTGGGATCACGTTTGCTATCTTCCAGTCTTTGGGAACCGCGTGTTCTTCGAGGGATTTGTTAAATATTACTTTAAGATACGGTGCCATTTCGAGAGCTATTTCTTTATACACACGAGCAGGAATTTCATCAGGACCTGAGGACTTGTTCGGGCTATCGTATTTTAGTAAGGATACGATTCCGCTATAAGATACATTTATCGATCGGGGGCATTATTTGCTGAAATCGGTCTGGTATGGTTTCGAGCAAACTACGCTTAGATTGATTAAAAACGCTCTGGAAAAATAATTCAACAAATTAGCCTTATCTAAATATTTCGCCCCTATACCCTTTCAAGGAATTAACAGTTGAAATTTTAGTTCACTGTACTTCCCTAACATATGATCAAAATGCTTTCGGATTCCCCTCTAGTTGTTCTCCAAGTACTTTTCTCTTGAAATCACTTTACGCTTTTCTAAGGGCTGTTTTTGCGGCTGCTTTATATGTAACGTTCGATAATTTTTTAGATCGCTATTAGCTACATTTTTCTTAGTTTCGCGTGGATAACTCGTTGTCGTTTTAAACATTTTTTTAACCTCCGCGTTGGACCACATTGGTTCCCTATTCTCACTCTTATACTCACTCACCGTGTAATTTGGAGGAACTCTTTCCATGTCTGCATCACTATTTTTTCTGATGTTTAGAATTTTTCAAAAGAAGTCTGTAAGTCACGCCTAAATCCGTTAAAATCTGCTTTACTTAAAAGGCAAATCTTTCTTCTTAATTTTACATTTTTGTCAGTATTGAGGGATAATTTAACATGTACTACCTTGTGGTCACTTATTCCATGGACATTTTTAACTTCAATAACTTTTTCATGGATGTTTGAGGCAAGTAAATCGAGAACATTCTCCCTTCTATTATGCAAATTTACTATTTGATGTACTGCGTATTATGCGAACAGGTTAAAAAATGACGAGCAGATTTCTTTTTCCCTACCCCCAGACTAATGACTACATGTTTTCCAATCTATCGATGTTGTATTGAAATCTCCACCTTTCAATAATCTGTCGTTCGTTGGTATGAGAATTAATGTGCCTGATCTGTTTCTCGAGTTCTAATACTGAGTGTACATCGGAATGGGGTGGTCTGTAGTAGGCACAAACGTATATTACTTTCAAATTACCACATTTAGACATTAACACGTGCAAGCCAAGCTACCAGCTGAGACCACCTCCTATTTGTTGCAGTTCTTACGGCTAAACTGTTGTCACAACAACCAATCAACGCGGCTACCCTGAAAAAGGAAGTCTATTCATGACTTGGACCGTGGACGCGTTCTCCTGCAGCTACGAACCCCACTAGGACCAGACCGGCTCGGTTCTTAGAAAAACGTAGCGAACGCATTTCCGCGAATTCCACGTTGCCACATGGTATAATGTGGAGTCTGCCAAACAGTTTGGTCCCATCGTATGTTGAAATGGCAACATTGTGTCTAGTGGTCAGCAATGGAAAACTCCGCGGACGGAGGGGATGAGAGGGAAGGGTCGTTATTGCCTCATCACCTCTGCGCAAAGAATTAAAGCGTAGAGGAGACACTGAACATAAATATGGCTGGTTGGGTAGGCGCCGACTCTGGTAACTCTACCGGTCGACGGAAAAACTATCTCCATCATCTCAGCACTCGAAAGCGAAAAAATAATCATGTATCACGGCCCCTTAAGAGGGTACTGGTAAGGAGGCTTCTGTGATCAGATTGAATTAGTCTCATCTCGGAAAAGTCTCTCTCTAATGGGACTGATGCTACTACTTCTGGCAGGTACTTCCTGGCTACCTGATATAAGTGAGGGTATTCAGTTTTTATTGACTCCCACACTGAAAAAGAATTCAAATGGCAGTCAACGACGAGTCGGTTGAGGAATTGCTGTTACTCAAATGGTGTCCCACCAGCGACATCTTCATTATACAGGGTTCTCTGTGATGTTACTTCAGTGTCATGAAAGCTCCAGAGGTCACCTGATGGTGCTGCATCACACTCAGCATGTGTAAACATCTGCAGGATGTTCATATGATCCTCCTGGGGAAACATCTCGGCCATCAAGGCGAAGACGGTGCTCATGGCGCTGCCTACAGAAACTGGGCTCTTGAAGTGCAGTTTTTTGGACCGTGGGTCCAGCATCGTGGCGATTGCATAGTGCTTTCTAGACTCAATAGGATCGAACCAGTGGTCCAGCTCCAACAGAAAAAACTTCTTCATCCATTGTGCTAGCCTGTCTCCATGTGGAAGCTGTATCAGATTGATGCTCTGAAATTGAGAGTTGAAGGAAGTCAGAGAAATGAAATAACATAGTGTATGAAGGGAGGAATTAATGATGTTACATGTTTAAGCAATTTCATGAGGGAAACTTTATCCGCACACATTTCAGTAGTCACTTTAGCGAGTGGTTTCAGCACGGATATGAAGACATGGACTGTGCTCAGCTCTGCACCCGTCAGCATCATCACATCCCCATAGTCAAGCAGCCCCTTGGCGACTACAAGTGACAGCTCAACGATTCAAGAAAGCATTTTGTAGTTTGATGACCACAGGGTAGCGTTCGACTAGATGAGGGGTAGGATGGTATACTCTGTCTTCCCTTGAGAGTACTGAATGTGTTTCAAAGCATCACTTGCATTGACACAGTGGTGAAAGAAAGTAACAATATCCTTAACTTTTTGAATTATATCTAGGGCTCCATGAACATGCTCTTAATTAGTCTTTTTATTGATTGACATGACATATGAAGGAATCGAGTTAAGGGTGTGGTCAAAGCAGTGATAGCACTTACCTTCACTCAAAGTGTCATGGGCTGCCTCCTTGATATTTCCTGCATTATCATTGACCACCAAGGCGACCCTATCCATTCCTATCCTCCTGTGAGTGCATAGGTGTTCAATGTTCACTGAAAGATAGTCTGCAGTAAGAATCATTGTGTTCCATCGTCGTCAGAGTACATCTCCATCTCACATCCTTTCAGGAAGTGAAGGGAATCACCCAAATAGTTCCTGGTGGTATGTTTTGAACACCACACATCAAATCAAAGGTGAAGCTGACCACTTCTAGTCTCGCGATGGTATTCTTGACCACAACATTCTGTACCTTATACAGAAGGCAAGTGAGAGTCTTCATGTTGGGAGGCATCCAGAATGACACTGCTATCTTGGAAAAATAGTGGAAGCCTTATTTTCTGGAGTCTGCAGGGGAATGTGATCCTTGCAAATCATGTAAAGAAGTCCATCACAAAGTTCTGCAATTAAAAACACGAATAGTTTCAGAGTTGAGTACTGATCAGAAAAACATTCCGAATCGGAGGAAAGGACACGATGCATGGATTTCAACAAAATTCAAAACAGAATGCAAAATATGAAAGAAGAATGAAAAACTCACACCTCCAACTGGCTGGATCATCTGGATCAACTCCTGATGGTTAACTCTCCAGGTCTGTTGTTACTGCTGCTTGCTTCTTTGAAGATTCCATATCTCTATGAGGTGGCTCCAGAAATTAGTTGTATTGCCACGGATGGCAATCTTTCTAAAGCATTTCTTGCATTTTGCCTCTTAATTGCTCAGCTGCATGAAATGCTTCCACATCAGACTAGAAAACAACAGTGATACAGTTCACTACCAACCAAGTACGCGGGCTGGGGAGAAGGGTAGGGCTGTGCTCACCATGCCCAGTGTGACCAGATTTGGTGGTTTTCCACCATTTGGTCTGATCATAAAGCTCAGTACGCAGTACAAAGTAACATTTTGTGGAAAGCTACCAACAGTGTGGAAAAATAATTTATTTGTAGTGACCTTTGTAAAAGCATTATTGATAGTATGGAGAGGATACCAATGAACACATTCCTACCAATAAAAAGAAAAAAGTGGTGCTGCTTAGAGTTATGTCATGTGCATTCTACTTTAATAACATCATCACGCAGAGTTCAGCATCAGTCGAATTTTCAAACTGAAGACGCATGTAACTTCTCTAGCCATCAGTTCACCAGATACAAAATTTTTAAATAATCGATAATCAGGTATACATTATCGATATCGGCTGTTGCATTAATTGATTCCAAATTTTCAATTAACTGACAAAAATTCGATATCGTAATCGCCCATCCCTATGTGTAGTCATCTAAGGTATCACATTATCTTGAGGAAAATCTTAGT
The DNA here is from genome assembly GCA_933228895.1 of Platycnemis pennipes. Classification (NCBI taxonomy): domain Eukaryota; kingdom Metazoa; phylum Arthropoda; class Insecta; order Odonata; family Platycnemididae; genus Platycnemis; species Platycnemis pennipes. Next base: position 18,092,245 of record OW121853.1, read on the forward strand.
TCCTACTGTAATTTTTGAAATTGTTTCTTTTAGTTTAAATTTCTGTACAGTTAGATTTTGCAGTCCCATAACAATGTAATTTTTATACAATTATTGTGCTAAGTTATACATACCATGAAGATCGGCAATTGCCCACTGACTTTTAATTTATATGCCTACTTAAGGGTCAAGTGTTCAGTTAATTACAGATATCTATGAGAATCCCTCCTTTTGAAATTAATATTTATGGTGGTTAACTGTCAGCTTAAATTCTTGTTACTAAAGGTGTTGTCTCTTCTACCAGCATGTCCTCAGTCAAGGTGCATTTCATATTACTCATCAGCATTTTAAAGTGGTGGTGCTGGAGTTATTCATGCCAGTAGTAGTCACCCAGTAGTCCATGGGCAGTTCATGATAAGATTACATGACATTTGTCCAATTTTTTTTGTTACTATCTTGTTAAAATTGCTTGAAACACTTGGATGCAGTGTTTAATTGAGGCGGAGGTTATTGTTTCAGAAAATCTGCAGCATTGTCAGAAGAAAATTTGTGTCAGTCTTGATAGTGGTACTTGCAATGTTTAGGTATGGTCCTTTTCATTATTGGCATTCAGTGATTTGATGCATCTTTGGAATGGCATTCAAGTTGGTTGAATTTCCTATTCCATTTTACTCGTTCATTATTACTTTCTGTATTTTTTCTTTTTGCAATTTCTTGAGCACATACACAAGTGTGGCAGACTCCCAATGCTTAGCTTAGTGGAATACTCTAAATCAACTAACTGCTGAATACCACTGAACATTGAGCAAATAGTATTATTAATGTGGAATGTACCCATTGGAATTGCAGAAAGGGAAGTTTCTCCTAAGTATGTATTTGGAAAGAAAAAGTATGGAAGGCGCTCACGACCCGAGAGCATTGACCAAGATTCAGATGAGGCCTGTAATACAGAAGAATCTGATTCTGAAGTATTTCTTCAAAATCCAGTACAGAAGAAAGATAATTTATTGGTATGGTGTATTTGGCTTATGATCTTTATTTATTGGCTACTTTTTGAATTCCTCTTTCATTAGCGAATGTTTGTTTTTCCAGTGGCCATCCACGGAGACCAGTGAACCATCAAAACCCAAAGTTTACAAAAAGAGAAGAAAAAGTGTGGATCGTCGGTTAATATTCGATAAGGAAATATCATCCAGGGAATCCCCAGAGGAAAGTAAGTAGTTTATTGCTATTCATCTCTTCATAATTCTGAAAACAATTCTTGATCATGTTCTCTATGTGTATCCTCATTGTTAACCTATCATTTTAGATTTCAACAAAGCTAGGGTCTCAAGAATATCATCAGATGAAGATGGTCCAGATAGGGAGGAATTGGTGGAGGTGGATTGCTTTGCCGCAACAGATGAGGTTGTGAAGGTTACCCATAGCAGTCCTTTGCCCTTTAATCCAGAGGCTATGCCTTCACCTGAAACTTTTATAAACATGACATTTGAAGCTAGTGAGGAAGCTGACAACCTTCGTAGTGTGTGCAAGCAGCTTGGAATCGGTCAAGATGGTTTTTTGAGTAAAACTCAGTTAACTCGCTTGTGCAAGTGCATTGGAATGGAGACAAAGGCTGATTATGTACGTATGACTTCTAAATTTTTACTCATTCTGGGGTGTGCCATATATCTGTAGACCTTAATTAATTATATTTATGCAGTAAACTCATGATTTTCCATGCTAATGACTGGTAAAGGGTGCACAGATAAGCCGCTGTTTGGTTCTTTCCAGATTCATTTCTCTACAGTGCACCATCATAAACTCGCCAAGAAAATAATGCAATCTGCCAATGAAAAGGTTATCGCTGTATGCAATAGCATTTTATGACAAAAAAGAATCCAATAGTGCTGTCCCGGCTGTAATTAAATGCTTGCAAGCCTCAGTTGGTGGCACGAAGCCCACCGTAAGATTCAGACTAGTCAGTAGGGCCGTAGTGGAAGTCAAGGTTGGAGGAAAATAACAAAAGTTTACTTACCTTTGAGACCACTACCGATATATTAAATAGATTGGCGATGTACAGATAATCCGCAGCCTGAATAATGCACTTTACTGTATGTGCATATTAACAAATTGAAGAGTGTCAGGTTTCACCTAGTGGAATTTCTCCACCACAGAAGGGCAAGGCAATTAATGTGGTACATTCCTCTTTAAATTTGTTGTATTTGAATTCACAGCCTAGGTTTGGACACCATGTGCCTCCAGATGGTGACACAAGCTGCTAAAACATAGTTCATGTGTACAATAAATTTTAATTGGAAATTAAAAATTTATTGTCTCACCTTTCTGAATCCAGTACATCGATGGGGCCCCTATTTTTAAACTAGAGAAGGGTTGAATAGCAGATTTCTTGAATTCAAATATCGAATTTGAATATTAAATCATATCTTGAATGTCGAATGCCTTGAATATGTACTAGCATTTCAATTACTATGATTAATGTTATTCTGCTAATTAAAAATCTACAAGTTGAGTAATAAAAAAAATAATTCTGGTTATAAAATGTCAAATATATAATAAAATAATTTTCTACCAAATATGGACTATTAAATAGTTAAACTTTTATAAGCCTTAATAAGTAAGCAGAAAGTGTTAATACAACATTTTCTGTCCACTTTTGAATTAATACGATGTAGTTAGTTCATCAGCTGGCCAAATATAGGGTAATTAGCATAATTATTTCATATTATGAATTCTCTTAGCCTAATTTTAAATATCTCGAGTATTGAATTCTTTTAGCATAATTATTCGAATTCTCGTGTATTGAATACTTTATAGTATTTGAGTATTTGCTGGTAGTATTTGAACATCTCCAGTTTGAACTTATCAAAGTGTATTAGCAAATTCATTCCTATCAGCTAACACTTTTGCTGTGGTGGACATCTTATGACTTCCTTTCATTTCTTCCTCAATAGCTCAAAAAATGTGGAGGGCGTCAATTGATATCTTGTCAATTCACTCATTTGTTTTTGAGGCATGCCATTGATTAGCATGTCTAACATTACTCTGACTTGTAGCTTGGTCCTTTTCATTTATGAAAAAGTCGTAAGATGAAGCTTGATTCAGGTTTTTTCCACCCTGTCACTGAAATTAGCAACGTGGCATCATGTGTTTTGTACTTCACATACAGCCTTGCATCATATTATTTTATTTACAGAAAAATTAAATAACCTAATACATATTTATGTTTATTGTTTTATGAGGAATAATAAATATTTATTTTATTTCCCATATTGCTAAAATTTGCACCAATCTAGTCATTTTAAAATGGGATGATTCAATTTTTCAATGTCCTGAAAGCATGCCATCATTAGTAAACAAAAATACACAAATATTTTATTAATAATTAAGATTCAGTACTATAATCAAAAGAAGAAAAATAGATATTTCTACTTGTGTAAAAAAAGTTTTATCCAATATACAACTTCTGCAAAAAATTTAGGAGAATGCCAAAATAGGGGAGTTTCCTTAGAGTGTCATCAACATATATTGACAACAAAAAAGTGTTAAAGATTCATTGTGGGTAAAAACCTTAGGTATGGTTTTTGTCTGTTTACATGTAATTTCAAACCAGGGAAATGGAGTGATGTTTTGGTTAGCATCCCCATCGTAGGGCCTAGGTTTGAACCTCGGCAATCAGGCTTTTTTCAATGGAATCCTGGTCTCTCATTCAGTGTCAAGTTTTACTCACTTCATTGTGAGAAAATGTCTGCCAGAAGGGACTTCTTCAGCAGAGGACTTCTCTGTGCTATTCATTAAGATTCTGATGGTGGGATTCTTTCCACTCTTCCTCCATTTCCCGAAAGGAAGGAAGTATGTATTCCACCTTTTCTACCCATCTTATAAGGCATCAGCTGTGTGGTGAACAGCATCCATTTTTCATGTCTTAACCCCTGCTGTGAATATTATAAATGATTTATTATGATATGAAATAATATTAATGAATAGTTACTGAAATATGAATCGCATATTATTATGAATGTATTATGGATACTGAATTATTAATAATGTATTCTTAATTCATTAGAATGACTTTGTATTTTTGGTTTTTAAATGAAATGACCCCTTTTCAGATTGTTCAGGAATTGTTTGAGAAGTTGGATGTTGATATGGAGAATAAGATAAGTTTTGAAGAATTTTTGTCATTATTTTTAAGTGGAGATGTGGTAGCATCAGAAGGAAATGATAGTGGTGGTCTAGAGGTGTGTATTCAACTCCAGTATGCTACTGTTTAATGTATTATTACTCTCAGTGACCAGAATTGACTCTTGTTATTGTTCAGTCACTGAACTTTTGCTTAATAAAAAATAAATAATAACCATCTTGGACCTTTCACTTCATATTTACTGCAATAATAATGATGTCATTGAATTTTCACCAGGATTTACCTGAAAAGAGAGATGATCCAACAGTTACATCAGGGTATAGTGTCTTGAGGACTGATGCACTAGACAGAAATACAGTAATTATTGGGAATGAAAAGGATTCCTTGCCTTGCATTCTGGACATCAGTAATTCAGGGTAATGGTTTTAACATCACATATCAGAGAAGCTCAATTTCAAGAAATATTTAAATTATGGTAATCATTTCCAAACTACGCATAGTAATGTATTTGCTCTACTTCGTTTCAGGTGTATGAGCCTCGAGTCTGTGATAGGGCTGTGGAATTCATGGGGTGTGTCAGAACCTGAAAAGCTAATAGAAAACCTTGGGTTTGGTCGGGAAGAGCAGGTACCTTTCTCAGTATTGCACTCCACAGTAGAGAATGAGCTAAAATCCATGCTCGTTGATGAGGCAGAGGAAGATGAAATGGGGTCAAGGGGAGAGCCAGCTATGGATATTCACATCCCTACCATTTCTGGTCCAGATTCACAGATTCTGCGTGCTGCTCTTGGGCTTTATCTTACTGAAACCAAATTACTCAAGTATGTGTAAACTGTGCAACTTCAAGCTTCACTTGGTGGGAGTGCTTAATACCCATACAAGAGACTGAGACCATTGTACATTCCCACATTAAAATTTTCCTGGCTGCTCATCATGTACAAAGACTCAGAAAAATTGAGCCATTGTGCACCTGATTTCACTGTGGAAAATTTAAAAAAATATAAAAAGAAAATTGTTTTAGTTTCTTGTGTCCATACTAAGTATGGGCTCCAAATGACTTCTCTGTTGAATTGGGCTCTGCGAGTGTGTTTTGAAATTTTAATTTTCCAGAATACTACTATCCTTAGTGACAAATGTGACTTTGTTTCATGTATATTCATTGTTTAAATGGCCATTCTTAGTTTAGTTCCGATTCATGTATTTGGGCTTCAAAAAATTGTCTTATATGAGCAATGAATGAACTTGGGATGAAATAAGCTATTCAGATTAAATTATGAGGTGTATGTTATTAATTTTTTTAGAGTATCTATGGATCAGATGCAGCGTGAGAGGGACAAACTCCAACTAGACTTGGCTGAAGCCAATCACAGGGCTACACTATTAGCTCAAGAGGTGGATGATCATCATGCACGCCTTGAAAAGTCAAGTCAACTTCAGGTGAAGTAAGTGTTGCCTCTTTTAGGATGACTCTTCATTTTCAATTTGATGCCATTTTTATGTATTATCTGAGTCCCAAAGGATCTTTTTTGACCCTATGTCATAATGATGTGATAGGTCTTTGTTCACAAGTATTGAAGTAAACTGTATAATTGAAGGGAACCTTTTTCTGTGGGACTTAAACTACAGGGCATTTTTGTTCTTGTATTTCTTAGGCTGCTTGAGCAAAGACATGCGGAAGTAATACGTGAACTTCAGGAGCAGTCATGCATGGAAAGAGATGCTCTTTCGTCTCAGAATGCTGAAATGGAGAAAAAAATCTTAAAACTCCAGGAAGAGGAAACCTGTCTTAGAGAAGAATGTTTATCCTTAAGAAATGTGAGTTTCTTATGTAGATAAAACATTTCCATTATTTCACACTAAGTTACTTGAGATGCACAATTTTGTTTCAATAATTATTTATTTTTGTTGGAAGGAAAAAGCAAACAACTATGAGTTCCTCTTGTATTATTGTAAAGGACATTTGTTATTTTTCCCTATATTTTCTGAAACTGCCATGTATGGCAATCTCTTTATCCAACTATGAAATCATTTGTTAATTTCCAACCTATTTTTTTACAGCAGTGTAATTCCATTATAAATAATCATACTAAACATTCAGTGTAGGTTTCTAATTAATACTCCCTGAAAAGATATTTCTATGATCTTGTGCAGTGATGGGAAGTAACTAAGTAAAAGTAACTGAGTTACCAGTAATTGTTTATGTTATTTAAAGTTACTGTTACCTTCTTGTTTTGTATCTCTCATGATAAGTTCAATTTTCACAGTTGGTCTTCTGCTTTTGGAGGCAAATGGCTCCAGCACTATCGAAAGTGAAGGCAGGAGTAGTCCCAGTATTTTGTGAATTTCAACATTATTTGCAATGAAGGTGGTAGAGGAGGAGGCATTGGCCAATGGCAAGCCAACAAGTGACAATGAAGCCAGAATGGGGGTGTTTGGGAAGGATTAGTCATAGCCTCCTCCATGTGAAACATTGCAGACATTGCACTTTATATGGCCTCTTATTGAGACTGCTTGTGCATTAATACATGAATAACTATGAAATCGAACCAAAATTTTATTGCAGTGGCATTAGTTAATCTTCCTAAGGCTAATTCAATGATGAAGAGTCTATGCATTCAGTTCTCCCAGGAGTTGATTTTATCACTAAAACTGGTTTGACTTTAACCTTTTTAAACTACATACCATATAAGCCCCATATAAGGAGTATGGAATATAATGAGAAGTTTGAAGTAGTGACATATGGCCAAGGGACCATTTATTACCCTATGGTTTGCATGTAAAATAAATTGGGAATAACAAGGGGAACGAGTTGCTTTCAAAGGGATCATTCATTATTATGGGTAATATACAGCTCATTGCATCTGCACAAGCTGTGCTCGTGACGTCTATCATTTGCATGAAAATGAAAACATAAGTTTGCTGAATATTCTGCCCAATGGTGAAGTGTTCATTTACAACATTCCAGGCATACCCATAGGTGCAATTTGGATTCCTTGATCATTCATGCACTTTTCATTGCTTTTTTGTTATCTCCCCACTTCGGTTAGTTCTCTCCAAGAGCCAACTTCATTACAAATTTTGAAAAGTGACTAGATGAGCCCAGTTACTTTTTTTATGATACTTCTCGTATCTCTGGTCGTATTGAAGTGTCACTATTTGTCATGTTACTACTCTCTCCTTGCCAGAAAGGGGAGAGGAAAATGTGTCAGCTTTTTTCTTTCATTGAAAAAACTTTGGACTGCATTCCTGAAGAAGGGTAAAACATTTTGAAACAGCTGTTGCATATTTGCTGGTGAAAGTTTTTATTCATTTCCTAAAAATTTTTTCAGGAGAATGAGATCTTGGAGAAGGAGAATCAGTCCTTGCTTGAGCATGTTGCACAATGCGAAGAAGATAAACTAAGACTGACAGAAGAAATTGAGATTCTCTCAAGAGATCAAAATGTTAGTGAGCCCTGAATAAGGATGTTAAGCCTTTTTTTGTGGGTTTTTTGTAGTATCATTTCAGTGTCTATTTTATTAGTGTTGATATCATAATGAAGTTTTGTTTGTGCTTATGTGTTCAATCATTGATGTTAGCAATTATTGATTTTCATTTTGAAATCCAATCTCTATTATTTATTTTAGCCAAAGCCAAATGGTGATCAGTTCATTAAAAAATGGGACTTCAGTAAGGAAGACAAGGGTATGGGAGCAGTCATTGAAAAATTGGCTGCACTTCAGGAGGAAAATCGCTCATTACGTGATCGCAATGATGAACTCACAATGGAGTTGGAGGCAGCGATGTCAAAATTGTCTGCATCATCATCCAGCAAAAAGTAAGTTTTTCTGACATGCCATGGTGATGAGTAAAGAAATTTTCTAATTTTCTTTTGGGTCAAGGTCTCTTGAGTGGTTATATGCCTTCATACGCAGAAGTATGTGTGCTGCACCCCTGAATTACAAGTCCAAAATATTTTGTAGTTAAAAGGGTTATGATGTTGTAAGTGTTAAATGCTTCAACAATTAATTTCAAAGAAATGACAAGAATTTTATTAATTTTTTCATCGTTTCCCTGTTCTCCTGGCTAGTACATGCTCAGCTTATCATTATGAATAACTTTCTGTATTTTCAGATTATTTCTGCAGAATTAATCATGTTCTAGTGATGATTATGGTAAAATACCTAAATTAAGATAGTGTAAATTAAAAAAATTCTAACTTTGAGGAAAATTATACCTTAGCTTGTAAAAAGGTAAAAGTGCAAGTTTGAATTATTAGCAACATTAGATTTATGCCCCTCCATGGGGATGGAAGGGAAAATAAATCCTCTGCTATCGTAGACTCACAAAGTTAAGTTGTTTTGTTAAATAATGGAGGAGAAAAGGGGGCACTTGAAAATGTTAGCCTGGTAGTCAAGATGGAGCTTTAACAGAGGGCTTTTGGTAAAAATTGTGGTAATGAACGTTTGGTTCTATTTCTCCATAATACTGATCCCTTTCAGTGAGGGAAGCAACTTTTCTTGGCTTGAATCTGAGTTGGCTGCTGATGGTGATGCCCAGTTTTCAGGATCTGCCCTCAAGGAGGATGAGGCAGTTCAAGATAGCTCAGACCAAAGTGTAATTGGAGTCCAGATGGAAGGTAATAATCTTTCTTACCTTTGAGTGAACTGTTAAAGGTATTTTATTTATCAATTTTCTTATCATTTTATTTACAGAAACATCGGTGAAATCAGTTATTTATGAAGACATAGAAAGTGAACTGGATGCTCTTGAAGATAGTAAAAGTTGTTCGAAAATTCTCTCTGGGGTATGTGCTGTTTCATTAAGTTTTCTCTGAATAGGTGCAGTTGACAGTCTTCATTCTGTGTGAAAAGTATTGATAAAATATTGCAATCAATCAATATTTTAAATCTTTATCCTTGCTAATGCATGAAAGTGGTTTCATTGATTCATTCCCATTTTCCACCTTGAAATTGACTGTGTATTACTGAAATAATGGTCAGAGAATGAATTTGCATGGTCAGAGTACTAAGTAATTCAATGGTTTGAGGCATAATTGTAGTAATTCATTATTTCATCAAAACAAAAAAACTATTATATCCAATATTATACAATACAAAAAATATTATATACAGGCGTTCTCCGACTTATGAGCAGGTTACGTTCTGCAGACCCTGTCATAAATCGAAAATGTAGTATGAGGGGTAGCATAATCCACCCCTTTTCTAGAGCTATCTCAGATGTTGCCTAAAAAAACTCAAAATAGTTAGGAGTGTGATGCATTCAAAAGGTTATAAAGTGGCTGAAAAACAACAAATAAGTTATCACAGCCAATGCAACTATATTCTTCTCTATCCACTGTTTTCACCACTTATTTGCTCTTTTTCGATAATTCCAACTACCATGGGGATGCAACTTCCAACATCAACTGATGGTGATGTTGTGAACAAATATCCATTACGGGGCTGAAGAGTTTTCATATGCTTCCCGGACACTCAAGCATTTAGTTCACGCATATTCCTTGAGTAGTTTGATACTGCAACATCGTATGCTCAGTTAACGTATATACATTTCATGAACTTATTACCTGGAAGAATTCTATGCTTGTTCATGCACGCATTAAGGATAAATGAAAATGATCAATCAATTAACTTGAGAGAATATGAAGCTGTATGGTAATTTTGTTGGAACCTGTTTTTTTATGGTTTGTAATATTTTTTGAGGTGGTTCTAGAAGTCGTTAGGTAATCCTAACAGTTTCTTGAAATGCATAAACTAAACTTACAATGCTTTTTAATTTGACGATTCACATTAATACAAGTATTGATAATGGGATTCTCAAACAGAGATGGTCCATTCTATGTATCAGTATGGCTCACTTTCTTTGAGTAAATAGCTACATTGTCACTACCCTGAAACATTTTATTGCTAAAATGCAGGATATTGTTTTGAAGCCATGTAAAGCTACTACCTTCTTCTTACTTATAGGAGTAAATCGCCACTAAAACATTAAATGTTAATATTGTAGAAATTTAATTACATGCAGTGAAACAAATTACACAAATAGTGTGATTCCAAAAAGAGGATGCTACCTTTAATTGGATGAGGAACTTAGTTGAAGTTTTTGCTATAACATTATCAGCATATTCACCATCACTTTCAGCGGATTAACTCATTGAAGGCATGATACTTACTATATCTTGTGGAGAGTGTATGTGATGTGGGCTGAGTTTCAAAGCTTGGCGTTTTGTATTGCTTTTTGATAAAATGGCCTGTCTAGATTGTTAAGTGTGACTTAATTTATCATCATTAACTTATGCTCACATAACATACAAGAACCTCTTGAATCACTACTTCACCTTCTAATGACATGTTTCACTTTCATCCTTATATTCAATCATCTGTAGGCCATCATTTATTTTACTTAAGGATAGAGCAAATTTAATTACAGAAAATATTTTGGTCTCATAATTCCAGAGTTCTTTTCTTCGTCCTTCATTCCTTATTCTTTGGTTACTGTGGCGTAACTTTGGATGGTCATTAGTCAGGTAGTGTTTGCATTTATGCTAAAATTTATTTTGGAACTAGTTTCAACATGATGATGAAAATGCGTCAACAGTAGTTACGTATGTACAGTGTAACTCTCATTAACACATTTGTGTAGGTCCTGAAATTTTGATTGGAGCAATGAGGAAAATGTACTAAACAGGTTAGGCCTTCCCAGGTAGAATCACTTTGGTGGTTGTCAAAGCAATATGAAATTTAGAAATGAAAGGGAACTATGATAGTATATAAGTCATACTTTTGTCACGATGTCCTTTAAGTTTCAAATGATTTACTTTTTTCATTTTAGGTTATTATATTAAATTTATGTGCTGGGTTTTCTCCATAAGTATACAACTTGGAGTCACATGACAAACACCTTCATTTTCCTTTTAAAATTTCTTATGCAAATCAATACAGTTGAGCACCCTTAATCCGGGAACCCCTAATCCGGGAGCACCTATAATATGGCAATTTTGCCATGACTATCTGGTACTTAATGGAAAATGCCGAAACGTTTTTAACCGGAACATTGCTTCATAACCTGCCGAGATATTATTCTTATATTAATACCGAGATACCATTCTTAACGTTAATTATCCTATTTCGAGAATCAGAATAATTTAAACATATTAATTTCTGGTACTTCGCCTACACTGGAATTATTCTGGAACTTGGAAGTAAACATAAATTTGACATCGCCGAGACGGAATACGACTAATTTACAGATCGACCACTTTCAATGGCGCGTGCATTTTTGATTGACCACTAGACGTAATGTGATAAAATTATTGGTTTTATTCTAATATTTCATGCAAAACATATCTCATCCATACAGTTGTGGCAACAGCACAAAACGTTAACCATCGCAGAAAAAGTGCAAGTTGTGAAAAAGCTTGACGCCGTTGCATCAGTAAAGCGTTTGACTGAAACATACTACGTGGGATCTTCAACAATATAGCACATTAAGAAGCTGAAAGAGAAAAATCATCAAAATTTTACTGTTAAAGTGACACGATCAGAAGTAGATAACAGAGAGAAAAACTATGAAAGAAGATTTAAGTGCTGTTTTAGATAGCCTGGTTTCGATATCAAATACGCAATATTGCGTCGGAGTGAAGGCCTTAGTATTTCTGGCCAAATGCTAATGGAGCAGGATAAACTCTTTTAGAAATAGACGTGATCAATCCAAAAGACGTGATTTGGGAAATTTCACGTGCAGGCAATAGCATTTCACCATCCGTTCTAAAAACACGCGTGGTTTAAATTGTGGACTGCTTTAAGGTTTGATATAGACGAAATAATTGGGGATTTAAAAAAATTCATGTTTCTGAGGTTAAAATATGATGATGGAGTTCGCAAACATCATCCATAACCCTGAATTAAAGGAAATGGAATTGGTAAATTTAGACGAAAGGATAGTTAGCGGCCACGATATCCTCACCACACAACATATCATAGATGATGAAATCATTGAAATGGTAATTAATAACAATAAATCCGAGTGGAGATGACGATGATCAGCCTGAAATTGTTGAAGGAAGACTACTATTGATGATGGTCTTTAAAGAATAATCCAGTCCGGTCGCTCGTAGCGACGTAGTGATGGGTGTACACACGACACTCACGCGTTGGCATCACGCTGAATCAGCTGATAACAAATCGAGCGCGGTAGGAAATTATGTTACGCAAATTACAGCGTAAGAAATATCAATTTTTATACCCTTTTCCAATCATCATCAAGGGTCAACAATCCTAGGATTGGTTTGACGCAGCCCTCCACTCGATTCTTCTATCGGCCAACCTCTTCATACCAACGTAGTTCCTCTCTTTCACGTCCTTTACGACCTGCTCCATGTAACTCATACGAGGCCTGCCTCTTCCATTTTTCCCGTTCACTTTTCCCTCGACGATTGTCTTCATCAGGCCATCGTGTCTTAGGATATGTCCGATTAGGTTGCCCCGTCTTCTTTTTATAGTTTTTGTCGTGGTGTTTTGGTGGTGTATCAAATTGAAAACATTTTTGTTGCATTTATATTCTCATCAAGTTGCGTAGGATTGATATTTTTTAACATCATTTATAAGGGTCACTGACTTGGTTTTATCAAAAAGTAATCTGGAGCCGGCTTAAATGGTACGTGACGTCATGTTGTTTGAAATTTGTGCCGAGTTTATTGACTAATATGCACTTAACATTACTCCGTGGCGTATATTTATTGGCGTAATTGATGTTCCTGTGTTTTCGTAGTATTCGTGGCCATGGATACCACCGTCGACGGCAGTGTTATTTGTTCATTGTTGATTTTAACGATTCGTGATTCCTGCTTTGATTGTTGAATTTGCGACGTTAGTATTCACCGTTAGCGCATTTTAATGGTTATATGAAATTTTAAATGCAATTTCTATCTTTTTTAAATAGTGTAGTTCTGACTACTATATTAATACTATTCCTTTTTTATGCATGATATGTAGTGCATATTTGGTGAGCAATCACCCCCTGCCACACACCCTTGTGGTGGCTTGCAGGGTATTATGTAGATGTAGATGTAGATGTAGATGTCACTCGGTCGATCCATTTTATCTTCATCATTCGTCGATAGCACCATATTTCGAATGCTTCCACCCCTTTCTTCTCCGCTGCTGTCATCGTCCATGCCTCACTGCCATAAAGGAACATGCTCCAGATATACGTTTTAATGAATTGCTTCCTTACTTCCAAGCTTGTATTTCCAGCTGTTAGTAGATTCTTCTTTTGATAGAATGCCCTCTTTGCCTGGGATATTCTACTCACTATTTCTTTCTTGCTTCGTCCATCGTTGGTTACTCTGCTTCCCAGGTAACAGAACTCTTTCACCTCTTCCAGTTTCTGTTTTCCTAGTTTAACGTTGGTTTTGGCCTCTTCTCTTTTGCTGCACACCAATATCTTAGTTTTCTTCTTATTAATCTTCAGCTGATGTCTGGTCATTGTCCTTTCCATGGTTGTTAGCATCTTATTCAGCTCCTTCTCTGTCTCTGCTATGAGAGCTATGTCATCAGCGAATCGTAGCATGCTGATTGTTTCTCCGTGGATGTTCACTCCAGAGCACTTCTCCTTGACTTCATTGATGGCTCTCTCAATGTAGACATTAAAAATTACGGGAGACAGTGCACAGCCTTGTCTCACTCCTTTCCTTATTCTTGCTTCTTCACAGCTGGGTCCAGATTTAATCACAGCTACTTGGTTTTTATACAAACTGTGGATAATTCTTCGATCATTGTAGGAAACTCCAATTCCTTTCAGAATATCAAGCATTGAATTCCAGTCCACGTTGTCGAAAGCCGACTCTGAATCCACAAATGCAATGAAGGTCGGTTTGTTCTTCTCCATTCTCTTCTCTATAAGCAGCCTTAGGGCCAATATTGCTTCTCTTGTACCCTTACTTTTCCTGAATCCGAATTGATCTTCATCCAGGAACTCCTCTGCTTTTCGTTCTATTCTTCTGTAGATGATCCTTGTCAATATCTTCGATGCATGTGTCGTCAGGCTTATAGTCCTAAAATTTTCGCATTTCTCTGCTCTCTTCTTTTTGGGAATAGGAATGATGATGTTTTTCTCGAAGTCCCTGGGTATTTCTCCTGTTGAGTACATGTCGCAGATGACATTATAAAGTTGGGCCAATGTCCTCTCTCCCGCATTCCTTATCAGTTCTGCGGGTATATCATCAATTCCAGAAGCCTTGTTCATCCGAAGGTCCCTTACTGCTGTGTCAAATTCTGATCTCAATATTGATGCTCCCATATCATCCTTCTCGACTTCGCTTTCCTCTTCAATCACTTTCGTGCTGAGGTCGTTCCCGCTGTATAACTCTTCGAGATATTCTTTCCATCTCTTCACTTTGTCTTCATTTTCAATCAAAAGTTCTCCATTCTTGTCCCTTATAGCATTGCATCTTGCACTCCGTTCCTTGAAGTGGTTCCTCACTATCCTATAGGCAGCTTCCACCTTTCCAATGGTAAGGTTGTTTTGTACATCTTCGCACAGATTGTTCATCCACATTTCTCTAGCTTTCCTGGATTTGCAACTTACTTCGTTCCTTATTATTTTGTAGCAAAGCTGCCCTTCTTCAGTTTTCGCATTCTTGTACTTTCTTCTTTCTTCAATCAGCACTAAGACTTCTTCCGTGATCCATGGTTTCTTCTTAACAACTTTTCTTCTTCCAAGAACTTCTTTTGCGGCTTTTTGTAGTCCACATTTAATGTTTTCCCAACGCTCTTCTACTGGTTTCTCAGTCAGGTCCTCTCCTATGTTGTTTTCTACTGCTTTTTGAAATTCCAGCTGATTTTGAGTCTCCTTTAGTTTTTCTACTTGCCAAGTGTTCTTTACTGTTTTCTTCAATCTCTTGAATTTTAGATGGCATTTCATCATCACTAAATTATGGTTGCTGTCGATGTCTGCACCCTGGTAGCTTTTGCAGTCCTTCACCTGATTCCTGAACCTCTGCTTCACTAAAATGTAGTCTATTTGAAATCTTCCTCTGTCTCCTGGCATCTTCCATGTGTATTTTCTTCGGTTGTGATTTTTAAACAATGTGTTAGTAACTTCTAACTTATGTTGTGCGCAGAACTCCAGCAGTCTTTCTCCTCTTTCGTTTCGGTTTCCCAATCCATATTTTCCAGTTATTCTTCCATCTTGTCCTTCGCCGACGACAGCGTTCCAGTCTCCTAAAATAATTGGGTTTTCTTCTCCTCTTACCTGTTTTATTACTTCAGTGATATCTTCGTAGACGTCTTCCACTTCTTCATCTTCGTAGTCCGACGTAGGCATGTAAACTTGCACCACAATGGTATCTGTAGGCTTAGTTTCAATTTTAACCATTACAATCCTTTCACTGTATAACATGAAGCTCTTCACACGCAGTCCCGCACTCTTCCTGAGCATTATGCCTACTCCAGCGTTACCATTCAGTGATCCGGTGTGAATAATTCTATAACTTCCACTCCAAAAGTCTCCTTCTTCGGGCCATCTCATTTCACTGATTCCCAATACATCGAGGTCCATTCTCCGCATTTCCACCTTCAGGTTCTCCAGTCTTCCGCAGGTCCGAAGTGATCGAACGTTCCACGTTCCTACCCTAAAATGAGTATCACACTTGACTGATGTACTCTCTCGGGTAGTCCCTGCCCGGAGATCCGAATGGGGGACTATTTTACCTCCGGAATATTTTACTCGAGAGGGTGCCATCACGTCTTGATAATAAAGGAAAGAGTGGAGTAGCTGCGACTCCTCGGGATAATAATGTGGTGGTTTCCCCTTGCCTTCCACATCGCAGTACTACAGCTGTTAAAGTAAATGTTACCACGCCTGCAGTGAAATGAGTGTCGCTGTACCGACCACTGTGGTCTCCACCTTCACTCATGTGAAGAAGAGCTGCTGCCCTCTCCTCCGGGTGATGGGAAGCGTAATTGTTGGCGGCCTCCATCGCCAAGTCACGGCATCTTCACAGGTTCTGTATTATTTAAGGCCTACCTTACCCAAGGATAGACCAATACGCCCTCGGAATGCCGTCGCTTTTTGTCCACGACTGCTTATTCGACGAGTAAACTCGCTTATCTCGCAGCTAACCTCTATATCTAGAGGTCGACCCACCATCCGCAACCCGGTGGACGCACTCGGTGGCTTTAAGCTCAGCCGCGAGCCCCTTTTCCAATAACAATATGAAACTTTTACATGTGCAGCAATATGCACAATGCTTAGATTCCGTTATTTTCACTCACTCTGCAACTTCGATAATTTTAAATACAGTGGAATCCCGGTATAACGAGTGCTCATAATCCCTCGGAAATCACTCGCTAAATCGAGCGCTCGTTATATCCGATGGTGTTGAAAAAACCCACCTAATTCTCAGAGTCGTTCATATTTACAGTTTTTCTTTTGTTTCCGTGGTATTTGACGAGGGTAAATAGCAAAAAAGTCATTTCAGGCACAATCTGGTAGAATATCAACATATTTCATGAAAGAAACAGGACATTTTCCATTATATAAAATATAAATTCCCCTAGTTTCGATGTTTTTCTTCCAATTCTTCTATTTTTCGATCACCGAAGAAAGCTGTAAAGACAGCGTAACTAGTCGGAATTAAAATATTAGGTATACTGTGGAAGTTTTTGGATAATTTTGCGAATATGTCATGATGATAATATCAGCTTTGTCGAGTTTTCGAATGTTAACCAGTACGCCCATCAGTTGGGAAAATTGGCCTGAAGGTTCACTGAAATACGGCATGTTTCGGGGGTCGTAGATATTTTTCAAGCTTAAGCGAAGGCCAACTTACGGCTGTCTTATTCCGACACGATTAACTGGAGCAATATCACGATAATTCATCGGACGCGAACACGCTATGTTTGAACGAGCGCAATATCACGATCTTTTATCTCGATATTTATCGTGATAATATATAGTGGTATTTTATCAGGGCGCGATATCGTGATATTTTATCGGGGTGCGATATCATGATATTTTATCGCGATATTTATCGAGACGTTTATCGTGATAGTTATCGCGATACCTATTTATAGCGATATTTATCGCACCCCGATATCTTATCGTGCCCCGACATCTTATCGTGCCCGACAACTTATCGTGCCCCGACATCTTATCGTGCCCCGACATCTTATCGTGCCCCGACATCTTATCGTGCCCCGATATGTTATCATCGTCACGCTGAGTTATCGTTATCGCCACCTTATGATATGCTAAAATTATCGTATCCCGATATTGAATTATCAATATCGCCCATGCCTAGACCTAACTCCCTCTCCTACTCTCTCGTCTGCCCACTCCCACTGATGACTGGGCCTAACAAAAGAAGAACGTAAAATGGGAGCGCTCAGAGCGTACTGAAGGCCGTAAATCGTTAATGTTTGGACATAACTGGCTTTAGGTGTTGTAGATATGGCACACATCTTGTATTTTTAGTTTAATTAGCAGATAATACAAAACACAATACTTTATTTTTGCTAGGCGGTGCATCGCCCTCGGGAGATATCTGTCGTAATACCGAGCGTATACCGTGGAAGGAACTTTTTGGCCTCGCTATATCCGCTTTATTTGACATGTAAAACATAGGCCTTTTGGCGGTACAAAGACAATCACTCGCTATAATGCGATTCTCGCAATAAGCCGTACTCACTATACCGGGCTTCTACTGTAATAACTTTGTGTATTAAGAAACCATTTCTTTCTGATTATTCTCAGTAACTCTTTTTACAATAATGTTCAGTAAATGGCAAACGAATATATTTTGTTATAAATAATTGACTCCTTTCAATGAAAACATCCCAGACGTAAGAAATAGACTAGTTGCCATGCATGACCCATAGTCCAGCAAAATCCCTTATCCGGCATCACTTCGGTCCCGACTGTGCCGGATTAAAGATGCTCAACTGTAATGTCATAGCACTTAACATGCCGCAATACTTTAGCTGAATTTTATAATTTTTCGAAAACGAGTTCGGAGCAAACGCAGAAACTCTGATCAATGTAAGCACTAAGTAGGCTGATCTCTAGTTTACTGTTGATGGTAGAACATTTTGGCAACTATTTCAACTGCTTCATACATGAATTTTGTCTTCTTGGGAGAGGTTGATCTTTTCAATTTGTATTTTTTGTTCCACTGCAGGCATTTCTATGGCTGATTTTAAGCTCTTGTCTCACTTCTAATGTCGCGAAGTATATGTGCTCACATAATTTAGATATTCAGTTGACACTTGAAACAAGCAAACATCACCATAAAATACGTGGTTTGTGGGTGATCTTTTAATTCTTCTTAAACATTTTTAACCATAGCATACCAATGTAAATATTTTTTTAAGCAATGGCAATATTTTTAATGTTACATTTACCACTACTCCCTCTTGATAGATATCCATCGTCTAATTAATCTATATGGTAATTATTTTCCTGGGTCAAGTTTACTTTGGTTGTCCTCCAAACGTGCTAAAGAGGTAACCAACATGTGCTTCCAGAATTATTTACATGCACTGTGACGGGGGCCTGAAAAAATGAATGGGTAAATGAGGAAATCATGTTATCAAGGAATTTCCTAACAAGAGTTCACTGTATACATATGTAATTTATTTACTTCATTTTACTGAAATTCATCAATCATTATGCAAACACAATGTATGATTTAGCAAAGTACTTGCCTTGAGTGTTTACATTTCATTGATTTGCAGAATTTTTCATTATGACCAACACCTTAATTCTTGAACTTGAATAAAATATAAATACCCCGTTACAATACTCACAAAGTGGAATCGAGTTTTATCTTTATTGAAAAGGTAATTGTTGACTTGCATTAATTTTATCCTTGGGTTCTTATATTATTTTGAAGTTCCTTCTGAAATATGTATTCCAGGAGCATTAAAAAAACTCTTCATCATAAATTTGAGATGAAGATTAAAGTATTGTGGAATGATCGATGGAATTTTATATGTTAGTAATTTTTATGTTTCAGGAGCCTGTAGGTGTTAGTTTAAAGGTAGACGGTGAAGAGTTGTGGAGTAGTTCTAAGGACAGTATTCAAAAAGTTGAAGAAGCCAGAATTCCTGAACATTCTCTGCAGCTGGATTCAAAACAGCTGCAGGTAAGTTAGCACTGGCTTGAGTTTCAGAAGTTTTATTTTATCCAGATTCACAGAGTGTGCATGTGTGTGAGTGATTGACTTTGTTGTATATATTCAGCACATTGTAAAAGTTTTATCCATTTTTATTTAAGCAATGAATTATCAGTATGCATGGCCTACATTTGTACAGTGAAATATTTTGTAAATATTTATAATATTTTTGGAACAATTATTATGGATATTATGAATAAAATAAATTATCATACAAATTGAGATGGCCATAGATAATTATGTTGCAAACATCCCCCTACCAATATCCTTGAGAAGTATATCACACGTGTTTTGCACAATAGTCGATCTTAGAGCCCTCGCGTCCACACTCAAGCCTGTTGTCATTTTACGGGTTCCAAGAGCTCCTGATTGGGTAAGTCCTCCATTGGTTACCCTATCCTTCCCTATCTTCAAACTAAGATTCTTTTCTTCATTCTGTTGCTTGCTTCCTTGCTTGCTTGCCTTGTGGTAGCTAGTCAAATTGGCTATTACTGTCGCAAACATTTTCTCTTTCTTTTTATTTTTAAAATGTGCATTGCTTTTGTTCACCGTAGTATCCTTTACAGGCTGACCTAGTCATCAGTCCACTCAGTAGCCATGACAAAGGAGATGGGGACTGTGTTGCTCTGCAGTCAAAGGTAATGCCTGCCTAAAGTGTGCAGATTTTATTTTTTGCCTTGTCATTTGTATTGATTTCATTTGTCCTGTAAATTCTGATCTGTAATTGAGTTGTTGCTTTTGGGAGTAGAAGGTATAATTGAGTGACGGAAGTACAAATTTAGTGTAAACAACCATACTTAAATAATAGATTTAAACAGTCCATTTCTCGCTAAGCCCAAAAAAACAATTTATTTGTTTTTTCCTTGGAGGTTATGAAACGGCATCCTCAAATTGTTTGACATTGGGAATCATCAAATGCAATTATAATACACATATACATGGTATTGGTTCACATAAAAGAAACATGATCGTATTCTAGTGCTAGGTAGTCTTTTATGCTTAAACAGTTATTCATTAATAGACAGTTTTAAAGCATGTATATAAGACAGAATGGGAGACATTTGGTATCTGCTGGAAGTTTATTTTGGATTGGATGAAGAAAACATAGATTCTTGCTGGCTAAGCATGCTTTTTTAAGGGTATATCATTAGTAGTTCTTGTAGATATGTGATTTTGAGAAGAACTGTTTTTGGGAAAGTAAGGATTATTTTTTAAAAAGTCGAGAAGTTAATTGATGGTATTTGTAAATACTTTGTGAAATTGCCACATTTCATTGCAACATCGTCAGATCAATGGGCCTGATGATCTTGGGATGCAATAAAACCTGGGTCATATAAAAATAAATAAATTGGTGGGAATCAAGTTACTGATTCTGTTAATATTGAGGAATTCATATTTTCCGGCTTATAGGAAGCACTTTTTACCACTCACGATACGCCAACTATGGGGTGCGTCAAATCTGCCAGTAAACAAAATTATGAGTAGAAATTTCTATAGGTCTAAATTTTTGGTTTATAGCAATAGACATGTTCAAGTATTCTCTGGAATTTTTTCTCTTTGCAAAAGAGTGGTTTCAAATAAATTGTTCCATAATTTTTTCCATTATATAAGAAGTACGGTGATATATTTTATGCTTCATTGCTGAAAGAGGGAGAATTCCAGTAAAATAAAAAGATCCAATATTGGAAGTGGATTATATAAATATAATCCAATCCAATCCTTTGAAATAAGGAAGTGTGAAGGAAAGGGAGAAGAACACGTGTGTAGCCATCCTTCAAAAATTGAATGTAGATGGTAATCCTGTTACACCTGTAGTTTGGCATCAACTCTTGCGTGCTTGGTCAGTCGTGGGTTGTCACTCAGTTAAATCTGTCGTGGCAACTGAAACGTGGAGAAACGCAAGCGTGTCATCGGCCTAAATGAACATCCGCGTAACTCCAGATCCATGTAACTTGGATCCGCATAAGTCGAGAACTTACTCTAATTGCTCGTGTTTAGCATTTAAATCGTAAATACCATGGTAGGAAATGTTTAAGCAACATATTGAAAACTAATAATTCTTGTCCACGTATGAATTCTTTGAAATTCCTCAATTTGAATATTTTAACAAGTTCCGCTGCATTCTTCCAGCAACAGTATTTTCAGAAAGAGCCTTCAGTATTGCTGGAAATTTGGTTGATAAAAAAAGAAATCGATTTCATGAATCAATCGACAGAGTGAAAATGCCACATTTTTTAAACAAAAACTTGTAATCTATTTTCATGAATTTTCTTTTATTTTCCATTCTATTTCAGAAAAATTAAACATTAATTTAACCAATTTTTTATATTTGCCTTGGAACATGTCCTTAATTTCAGTATTTCAGAAAAATTAAACATTGATTTAACCAATTTTTTATATTTGCCTTGGAACATGTCCTTAATTTCAGTGAGTGGGGACTATATGACCATTATTCCATTATTATTTACTTTAAGAAGTAAGATCTTGCTTTGATTGGATTTAATTACAGAATTCACAAGAAAGGAAGCATTATTTAACAATTTATATATGAAAGGAAGTTTTGAATTTAATGAAATTGAGGAGGATTAGGATTTGGGATTAGGATTCGAGATTTGGATTCGATAAAAAAACAGGATTCTGATTCGGGATTCAGATTCAATCAAACCTTGGATTTGCCCCATCACTAGTATTAAATGTTGTATTTCACACAGTACAATTCTAGGTATGAGGTGTAATCTGTCCTCCCTAATTGAACTGAACCTCAGATGGAAGACTTTGGTTTGGTTTATTACTGGAGACTGCTATCTAATACAATTGAGCACCCTTAATCCGGGAATCCCTAATCTGGGAACACTCATAATCCGGTAATTTTGCCATGACCACCTACCCGGTACTGTGTTGCCAAAACATTTTTTTACTGAAACATTGCTTCATAACCTGCTGAGATATTATCCCATTCTTAACGTTAATTTTCCCATTTCGAGAATCGGAATACTTTAAACATATTAATTTCTGGTAGGTACTTTGCGTAGATTTGGAATTATTCTGCAACTTGTACAAAGATACAAAATTGAAGAGATCACCGAAATGGACCAGGACTAATATACAGATACACTGTCAATTTTTGAATGACCAATGGACGTAATTTGATGAAATTATTTAATCTGCTTATGTGTCTCCCTAATGATGTCTAATCTATACAGTTGTGGCAACAGTAGATGAGTGAGCATCAGTACAAAACGTTAACAATTGCAGAAGAAGTGCAAGTTGTGAAAAAGCTTGATGCCGTTGCATAGATGCACTGATTGGTAAATAATTTGTCTGAATCATACTGATTGGGATATTCGACAATATAACACATTAAGCAGCAGAAAGGGAAAAGCCTCAAAATTTTACTGTTAAAGTGACACAAAGAAATGGATGACTGAGAGGAAAACTATGAAAGAAAATTCAAGTGCTGATTTAGATCGCCTGATTTCAATTGCATCGAAGTGAAGGCTTATGTAGTATTTCTGGCCAAATGCTAATGGAGCAGGCTAAACTATTTCAGAAACAGATATAATCTAAAAGACGTGATGTGGGAAATTTTGCATTCATGGAATAGTATTTCACAGTCAGTTGAAAAACATGCGTGGTTTAAATTGTAGCCTGCTTTGAGGTTTGTTGCACATGAAATAAGTGGGGAATGGAATTGGTAAATTTAGAGGAATGGATAGCTAGTGACCACGATACTCTCACCACACAACATTTCACTGATGATGAAATCACTGAAATGGTAATTAATAACAATAAATCTGAGTGGGAATGAAGATGATGAGCCTGAAATTGTTGAATGAAGACTACTATTAATGATGATCTTTAAAGACTCATCCAGTCCGGTCGCCCATGACATAGTGATGGGTGGCCGTACAGACGACAACTACCTGTTGACATCATGCTGAATCAGCTGATAACAAATCAAGCCTGGTGGGAAATATGTGGTGCGAAGCACAGCCCAAGAAATATCAAATTTTATACACCCTTTTCCAATAACAATACTACACTTTTAAATGTGCAGTAATATGATTCATACAAATCTTAGCTTCCGTTATTTTTACTCAATGCTGAACTTCGATACTTTTAAGTAAAAACTTTGTGAATTAGTGAACCATTTCTTTCTGATTATTCTCAGTGACTTTTAATAATTATTTTCAGTAAATATTAAACAAATATTTTTTTTAAATTTGATTCCTTTCAATGAAATCAGATATCAAAAATAGATCAGTTGCCCTGCATGACCCATAGTCTGGCAAAATCCCTAATCCAGAATCACTTTGGTCCTGACTGTGCCAGATTAAAGATGCTCAACTGCAGTCTTTTTCACTTCACTGCTCTTTGCTTTTGGTTAGTAATATTTTTGCTTGATCCATTTGACTGCACCTGAATTTTACTTGCTTCTTGGCTGTCACTTATTTTTATGCTCATTTTTGGAGGTATATTGGTTACAAATGGAATTTTGGTATTTTCCTTTGGATAAAATTCTGCTCTTTTATGGTTGCTATGCATATTTTTTGTGGACTGGACATAGAAACCGGAACATAGACATAGACCGGACTGGACATAGACAAAATAAGGAATAACCGGTAAGGTAATAGGTCTCAGGTTTTCCATGTACCCAATATAATCCTTTTTTTCTCTTGGTCCTTATTGAAATAATTATAAAAATTGCTCACACACTAAAATTGTTCATAGATAAAATCACACTATTCTAAACTTCATTCCTCTTCTCAAAATGTTTTTCTCATCTCTGTTTCTGGGTTATAAATGATTGTTTAAGGCAAAAAGAGGACATAAATAAACATTGCTACTGACCTCGATAGCATTTTACTTTGGCATTGTTAGTGAAAATGCTTTTAGCATTTTCTTGGATGTTTAGATGAAATGATAATGTGATTACGTAATCGTAGTGACAATGGGGGAGGAAGCCAAGGATGGTAAGGAATATTGAATATTGAAAATATGTGTATGTATTTTTATGCATTTTCCAATGTGTTATTAGTGTGTTATTGCTTTTTATTATTATTTAGAGCTTTATGTTATGTATGGGCCATGGAAGTAAGTTTCTCACAAAAATGACCTATTCTTAGTATTCATTATTTTATAATGATCCCATCTTTAAGGTGTATGTTCTGTATTAACTTATCTTTAATTTCCTATGCTACTCTTGATAAACCAACATATGTAGGTACTATTTATCAGTCATGCCACAAAACAACTATGTTAACAATTTCATTTTTGTTGTTATTTTATTATAAATTTTGGGAGCAATTCTATCAGTTCCTACTTCTACTGTGGATATTGATTTGTTTTTTTTTGTCTTTTAATATAATTGAATGAGGTCTTATTCTTATAGTCTGAAAATTAAATTTGATGAAGAGAATTGAAGTACCTATCTGAGTTTTAAAAGGAGGTGTTGATGCCTACCTAAGACCTAGAAAAGAACAGCTTAATGGCTATTCAGCACTACTCCATCGCGTGAATAAAATCGCTCTTCACCTCAAGTCTCTGTTTCTTTTCATCATATTTATTACATATTTTGAATCTGGAAAATCAGTCCCAAAACTGTATGAAAAATACACAAATTATAAAATTCTGAATGATATTGTTTAATAACATTAATTTTGGATGAAAGTCCCTCCCTCTTTTTTTACTTTTGAAATCACAACTATTTAACACCCTCATCCATTCACATTCCTGCTTAGAGCTCTATTCATAAATTTTGTGGGAATGGGTATTATGTTTTATACTTTATACTTTTTTGGAGGAAAATTTGGTAGAAAGGATTAAAAACCTGTTTCACTGATTCTCATTTTTTTGATCTGTTAGCAGCTGACCAAAGCACTGGAAGAATTTGAAAAAGAAGCTGAGAAACATATATCTAGATTTGCAGAATCAGAAGGACGGTATGTTACTTGTACGCTTTCTTAGTGAGGATTATTAGTAGTGAGATATGCAACATTTCTTTGTACAATGGAAAGTAATCAATTTTCCAATCACGATTGACATTAAATACCACCCATTTCATTGTAAATGTGCTTCTTGTAAGAAAGCAATGTGTGATATGTGTATATGTTTTTTTTTTAGGGTTGCTGAGAGCAAGAAGCACTTGGATTCTACTTTGGTCAATGTCTTAGATTCTGCTGCCTCGGGCATCTCATCTGATAAAGCAAAGAAAGTTGAGGAGGCCTCTCCTTTTGACAAAGCACCACTCCCAAGTAATGAAAGGTATAAAGTCAATGCTAGCAAGGACCTCAAGACCAAACTTGACTTTGTCAAGTTGGAAATTGTTAAAATTCTTTCAGCGAAAGAGGCTTGCTCTGCAGAAAATTCTGCCCTTCGATCACGAATGTTTAACTTAGCAGGCTTAGGGGGCCATGGTGATGCCTCAATGTCCTCTACGGACTCAGAACCCCCTGGAATGGCTGGGGCCGAAAGAGTAATGGCCCTGGAGATGGAGCTGGAGGATATGAGGAAAAAGATGCAGGATGCAGAAGAGAGCCGAAAGAAGGAGAAGGTGGCTCTGGAGGAGCAGTGCAAAGAGCTAGAGAGGAGCCTGGAGCTGATGAATGTGGAGTATGAGAAGTGTGAAGACTACTGGCAGCAAAAGTTGGAAGAGGAAAGGAACTTCTATGAGGAGTCGCAGAAGTTGATGGATGAGAAGCAGTGCAGTTTGGAGCAGAAGATCAGTGAATATGCCGAGTTGTTCTGCCAGAGTGAAAAAAATGAATGTGGATCACGGCTTGCAACTATTGAAGAACGGTCTAGTCTGGAAAGACAGGTTTGTATAGTAATGATTCATAAATGATGTACTGATAGAAAGAGTGTAGCATCTACTTCATAATTGGATTTTTAAATTAGTAGTTCCTATAATTGTTACAAGTGCTTATGATTTTTTGTGAAATGTAAGCCAAAACTTTTGAGGCATTAATAGAGGTATTGAAAGGGGGAATGCAATTGGAATTTTAGGTCCATTCTAACTTTTCCCTAAATTAAAGCCTGTGTGTGCTCTATGGCCTCTTAATATTACAAATTTTTAAAAATGGCCATGAAGTACAGCCACTGGAGATTTTTTAAAATTTGTTTCTCTAAATTATCATCATCACTGGTGCTGCAAGTAAACTTGATATTTGTCATCATTCTCTTTTACTCACATGCACGTCCAAATTATTCTCCAATTCTCTTAGAAGGGGCTGGTTAGCATCTTACTCTTTCAGTTTTTGTAATTAAAATATATTCGTAATAATTTTTTTTTGATTCTTGTATTTGAGGGATTTCATCATCCGTAAATTGAGATCACTGTCGGTAGCTTCACATGGGCAGCTTTTACCCATTACAGTCTTATTAGCACGTCTATGTGGTCACGTGGTTAGCCAAAATTTTGAACTTGGTAACAAGGAAAATGTTCTGAACTGTTTAGGCCTTCCCAGTTAAGTTGAATATGTATGTGTGGGTTGCATAACTTTTATGGGAACATTATGGTGGATGTTCATTTTAGTTCTTTCTGCACATAGCTGGTATTCATTTATTGTAGCTAGTTTCATTTACACTTGTTAGGGCTCCCAAGCAAATACATACAATACCTTACATTGATGCAACTCAATAATTAATTATGATGGTATGTAATGACCAAACAGCATGTAGTGTACGTACAGTCCACGCAAAAATACTCAAGTATAAGGCTTTTATATCGTAAGCAGAAGAAGCGATATTCATACAGAGAATAACACGTAATGTGCCACAATACTTAGTTATAGTTTTATTTTTTAGAAAATGTAAAATTCAAATAGTCTGAGACAAACAAATGATATCTGAGACAAATTTACTTTGGTCTACCTCCAAATGTGCTAAAGAGGTAACCAGAATTATTTAAATGTATGGTGATGCAGGCCCGAGGAAATACAGTAGAAGCCCGTTATAGTGAGTACAGCATATAGTGAGAATCTTGCAATAACGAGTGATTGGCAAAGTACCATCGAAAGGCCCATGATTAACATGTAAAAGAAAACGGATATAGCGAGGCCAGGAGCTCCTGCCATGATATACGCTCGGTATTGCAAGCGATATTCCTTGAGGGCGATGCACTGCAAAGTACAGATTAACGCCTGGTATTTATCTTTAGTAGCATTATTAGTCAACTACAACTTAGAATACAAGATTTGTGCCATCACTACATTATTTAAAGTGCAATCAAGTCCAGACACTAACGATTTACGGCCTGCCCTGGCATATCTTGTGCACGCTCACACTTTTTAGTTGTTCTTTTGTTAAGCCAAGTTCACACAGGAGTGGAATGGGTGTTAGATGGTCAAGCGGTAAAGCAATCACACGACAGCGAAGGGCAGTGATGTGGGTTGAGTTTAGCCCGCCTGCCTTCCCCATCCTGCCTCCATCTGCTCGTTCCCACCTCTCCGCCTGCCCGCTAGTTGCCACCCCTCCACTCGTTCCTGCCCCTATACTGAAGCAGACGACGATTGAATAATTTCTCAGCTAGGAATAGAAATTGAAAGTACTGTGCTGTTAATGTGAAGCGTGTATATGTGTGATACCTAAGGTCCGACGTTTGTTTTGTTATGCTTTTTATTCTTGCAACGTAGTCGTCAAAGTTTTCCATTGACAAAGAATAATTAATTTCCTTATAATTTTACGATTCATATATCCTGGTTTCGGTTATTTTTCCCATTAGCAGAAATAATGGGAATACTTATTTTTTCTGGTACATTTGTTAATTTGTGCATATTTTTCAATGTTTTCATAAATAGTGTCAGGGTTGTTCTTATGCGAATAATTAAAATGTATCCCATTCAACAAATTTTTATTTTACGATTTCTGAATTCACAGACACGTACAATTTTGAGTGAATGCATCGATAATTCTCAGGAAAAGTATTACACGCGAGTTACCTCCGTTCGCTCTACATCCTCCAGATGGCAGCACTAGTACGAAACACGATGTGCAGCGCAACCTACAGAGGCATTTGCTTGAGTAAACAAATACTTGCTGCGACTAATTTTCGAGAGGTAACTAAATGTGAATATTAAGAATGGCTAGGAATAGGTAATTACGCAAGAACGACCCCCGAAAATGCTGTATTTCGGTAAGTCATTACAACTTTCCTAACCAATGGACATACTGGTTAACACTAGAAGACTTCAGCAAAGTGTAAATTATTGTTTTGGAAGATTTAATTCGCAAAATGATTGATGAATAAGCAATTGTGCACGAAAACGGCTCTTCTACCTGTTTCTATTAGCATGGTAACAAAAAAAATGGAAAGTAAGAACAACTGTGGGAATTGAGAGGTTTAATCCAGCACCTTTGGGTATAACAAGCACTCACCATAGTGAGTGATTTCTCAGCCATTGGGAGCACTTGTTATACCGAGCTTCCACTGTATGTGTAAACGAGGAAAACTTGCTATGGAGGAACATTCTACCGAGGATATACTGTATTGACATGGTTGCATGGGAGAAATTAACATTACTGACTGCAAGTCAACAATTTTCTTTTTCTTCCATCAAAATTCTTGTTTTTATGATGTTAGAAATGAATGGTTATCATGCATCACTGAATGGAGTGTCAAAAAAGAGTTAGTAATTGGTGGCAGGGCTTTAAGCACAAACTGAAGCAGTCATCATTAACATTGATAGAGGTTGTAAATTGTGGATATGATTCATGAGAGAAATATTTACGAAGAATGGTGTATTATTGATATAACTTCATGAGCATCATACATATTTGAAAATTAGTGACTGTGAACATATTTTTTCTGAATTTGTGCATAGCCTATGGCAATTACTTTCAGAATACAAAAAATGCCTCCAAGAAACATAATTATCTATCCTAATTGTGGGTGGTTTAATTAACCTTAATTATTCCAAGATTTCCAGAAAATTCCATAGTTTTCCTCATAAATTTGAGAAAAATACCAATGTTTTAAACAAATCCTTTTCTTGTTTAGGTATTTATTTTATGATAAGTGCTTGCTGCTGACTTGATGTACTGACAGCAAATTAACCTATGTGCAATTACTTCTTGCAGGTGACTGATTTGGAAGAAGAGTGTGATGAATTACGAGCGAGAATGAAGGTTGCTGAAGCATTACAGCAAAAACATTTGGAAGAAAAGGAAAGAATATCGCAGTGTCTGCAGGAAATGGAACAGAGGCTGCTTAGGGAGCAGAAATTACTGAGAAAAGGTAGACTGCCAATAGATATTTATTGAGAATTGATATAGGTACCTTGCCAATGCATTCTTTATCACAACTTTCGTCATGTCTTTCATTTTAAAGATGTTGAAATGAGATTTAATTATACAGAAGCAGTCTCTGTGCCTAATGTTCCTCATCCTAATGTCATTTTTAATGTGGAAAAATGAAAAAGAATTAATATTCAGAAAACCAAGGTTTTGCATTAGCTGAATAACTGTACTCAATACTGTATTTAGTGATGGACGGATACAGGTTTTTTTTTCGGATCCGGAGCTGGATCCTTGCTTTGGTTTCGGATCTTTGTCTTGGTTTCGGATCCTTAGTTTCGGATCCTTAGTTTCGGATCCTTAGTTTCAGATGCTGGATTCTGAATTCCATTCCTTTTCTCATCCTAGATTTTTAATGTATACATAAAACAGCAACAATAGTGTTTTCCAAAAACAAGTAAATTTATTGCAGAAAAAATCAACTTTCATCATCTGTGTGGATAATATTTTCCTGGATCAAGATTTATGAATGCAATTCCTAAATGTGATTACTTCTAATATAAAGTTCACTTTCCTTATCACATACTCATCAAATAATACATTTTTTAAACCTGTTCAACTATTCTTTAGATTGCAGATAAAGAATCATTATAAGTTATAATTAATTAATATTTGAATTATTTACAAAATATTAGATCCTAGTGGTGCTGTATTGTATCACCCTCTACCCAGAAAGGTTTAAATGTAATTATAGAAAAAACACTTGTGAGCATATCACATGCCAAGAATAAGATAATATAGCAGGGTGTATAGGAACCTGGAAATCCTGGAAAACCTGGAAAAGTCCGGGAATTTAATGTGTGATCAGGGAAAAATTGCAAAACGTTCAAATTTTGGAATTTATCACCTGAAAATGCCAAGAGATCAAAAACTGAGCATAGGAGCGGAGGGTGGGGTGAAGGAGGGGACGACTGGCCTCAGGCTGGCTTCGCTGTGGAGGCAGCCCTATTCTGGTTCTTTCTGGCTATAGCCTGCACAATTTGGTGAAAAGATGGGCGAAAGGTGTGCGCATCTCATTTTCATTCACTAGCGTTTTTGCAAGGAATGCTTTACTTTGTTCCTCTGGTGACAGAAAAGTTATTCTCAGTCAAATTTGATTTCACTTAGCCAAATTTGTAGAAGGATGTGAGGAAGAAAAAATGAAGATTGATTGAAAGAGCTACTTTAACATGACATCAGGTTTGAAGGAAAAGCCAGGTTAGCCCTCTTTGCATATATTTTTCTGCAATTGAAACCCTTTCTGAAGCCATATCAATGTAAGTAATCATAATTTTTATTTTGTGGACTTAAAGTTGTTGATCTCTTATTACTGGAAGTTCATATGATTAATATGAAAATAAACCTACAATTTTTCATAAGTTTAGACTTCTCTGCTTCCTCACTACCACTTTTATCTCTATAAATGACCGAAATCTTGGAGTTTTCAGGTGCTCAAAAGTCAGGGAAAATCACTAATAATGGTCATGAAATCCTGGAAAAGTCAGGGAAAATAAAAATGAAAACCCCTATAAACCCTGTATAGAGTAATAAATAAAAAATAAAATCAAATACCTGAATTTAATTCAGTGCACAATGAGTTTACATTAACTTGGGTTTCTTTTGTAAATGAAATCCTTGAATGCTTTCAAATTTTTTTTAGAAACACAAAAAAATGTTAATGCAGTTAGGATATTCCATTCATGGAATGCAGTGGAAGCTCGGTGTAATGAGTGCTCTCAACGGCTGGTAAATCACTTGCTATAGCGAGCGTTCGTTATATCCGAAGGTGATATATTAAGCCTCTCAATTCCCACAGTTGTTCTTACTTTCCATTTTTCTTTCGTTACTATGCTATTAGAAACAGGTAGAAGGGCTGTTTTTGTACACAATTGCATATATATCGTTTATTTTGCTAATTAAATCTTCCAAGTCAATAATTTACGCTTTGCTGAAGTATTCCAGTGCTAACCAGTACATCCATATTTTAGTTAATTTTCCATAATGATTCGCAGAAATGCAGCATGTTTAGGCAGCTGTAAATATTTCTTTCATAATTACCTCTTCCAACCCATTCCTAAAATTCACATTCAGTTATCTCTCGAAAATTTGTTGCAGCGAGTATTTATTTATACAAGCAAATGCCTCCATTGGTTGCGCTGCACAATTGTGTCATACTAGTGCTGCCATCTGGAGGATCTAGAGCGAATGGAGGTAACTACCGTGATATACTATTCCCAAGAATTATCGATGCATTCACTCAAAATTGTATGAATCCGTGAAGTCAGGAATTATAAAACAAAAACTTGTTGAACGGGATAAATTTTAATTATTCGCATAACATCGGCCTTGGCAATATTTACGAAAAAATTGAAAAATGTGCACAAATTAGCAAATGTACCAGAAAACATAAGTAGGTATTCCCATTACTTCTGCTAGCAGGAAAAATAACCGAAACCAGGATGAATCGTAAAATTTTAAGGATATAAATATTCTTTGGCAACGGAAAACTTTGGCGACTTCATCACGATGATAAAAAGCATAACAACACAAGCGTTGGACCTTTAGTATCACACATACGCATGCTTCACATTAACAGCACAGTACTTTCAAAATCTATTCCCAGCTGAAAAATCATTCAAGCATCGTGTGCTTCAGTCTACTGACAGTTGCTGAAAGCGCAGACCTATCTACTTCACTAAATTTGCTAAAGTCGTCGGAGGAAGCATCACTGGCCCAGTAAACGGTGCTAATTTTTCCAAGAGCCTGCTGTGCGTTAGCTCTAGTCGGCATAGGCACTGTTTCTTCTTCTGAAAGAGAACTAATTTTGTCATCACCTCCGTTTCTCTCTGAGTTAATCAACTCCTCGTCCATCAACTACTCCCGCACTGGCAGACAAAGACAGGCGGGCAGAACTCCACCCCTTACCCACACCACTGCTCTCCACTGTTGTGTGATTGGCTAGATGCTTTTCCGCTTGTCCATCTTCCGCCCATTCCGCTCCTATGCCTCCGTTTGAACTTGGCTTAACAAAAGAACAACTAAAAAGTACGAGTGTTCGTGCAAGGTATGCCAGGGCTGGCCGTAAATCATCAGTGTATCGAATTGATTGGACTTTAAATAATGTAGAGATGGAACAAATACTGTATTCTAAGTTGTAGTTGACAGATAATGCTACTAAAGATAAATACTATGCATTAATTCGTACTTTACGGCGCATTGCTCTCAAGAAATATAGTTTGTAATACCAAGCGTAAACCATGGCAGGAGCTTCTTGTCCTCACTATATCTGTTTTCTTTTACATGTTAATCTTGGGCCTTTTGATGGCACATTGCCATTCACTCGTTATTGCGAGGTTCTCGCTACATGCTGTACTCACTATAATGGGCTTCTACTGTATGTGGGACATTCCATTTTTAAGATGAAAAATTATTATAGACTAGCTGAGGGTGCCCGTTGAAATTCAGTGGGAGTGAGAAATATAATAATTACAAATTGTACTAAGAAAATTTAATAAACTTATGTTATGGAGTTATCTATGGCTTAAAGTCAGTATCGGAACCATATATATTATTTAAACCAATGAAAACATATAAGTACTGCCTGGACTCACCTGGGCCTTTACAAAAATAAGAATATTATTTAGAAACTTTCAGACCAGAAGATACAAAGGAGGTTAGAAGGGAGGGTGCCTACAGATGTCTGTCCGTCTATTGTTGACAATGAGGCCAGATTCGGGTTTTTGGGAATGGTAGCACCTGCCTTTTCTGCAAAAAATTTTTCTCTGGCCTTTTACATATGTTATGTTTGTCTCAATTCTCCAACTTCATGACAATGGCATCAATGAACTTCCTACGGATACGTATTAATGCATTTTATTCTAATTAGAGTAAAGTCTATTCTTATTACCTAGTACAGATTTAGCCTACTTAAACCTGGCACTTGTCGCTCGGTCGCGCATATTTACACCTTCTACTGTATATTTGACCTATGACTATATTATAATTTTTTTCATCTTGCTACTCTTATTTTTGATTAGACTTCATTTAAATCACTTTCTTGTGTCTTAGAAGACAACTATTTTGAAAGCAATTCACTTCGGAATATGGTATAAATCAATAAAATATTCACCTTTTGAATCCCGCAGAAACTTTCATTTAAATACTTTTAGTTTTACCGAATGCAAATCTAATTGATCTGGAAGTAACGCGAAAAGTAAGTCCGTATGATTTTTCCTAATGAAATAGCCAATCTAGATTCAAGAATTAGCTGCGATACCTCATTTTGTACCTTTCAGTATCATCACAAAAAGAACAATTCAGTTTAAGGCATCGCTTTTGGATGAACTTTTTTAGCATCATTGCAATGGCATCAATGAACATCCCCCGGTTACGTAATGAGACATTATGCTCCATTGGGATTTGAATTTTATTCCCTGGTTTTTGTTAAACTATCTCAAATCTCAAGCTAATTTATCGACAACGATTCCGATTTTTGCATGGTGCATCGATCACTAAGCCGCCAAATTTTAAAATCTTTGATCCGGATCTGAATTTATACTGTCTTCGGATCTGAATTTATACTGTCTCCGGATTTGATTTCAGTAGCAAATGAAATGAAAGACCTGTAGATCTTTGGATCCAACCCGACCAACCCTAATTTTGAGTGATGCATTGGTAAATCTAATTTAAACTATAAAAGTATAAAATAGTGAGTATTCAGATTAAGGTTTGACATTGAAGATAATAAGATAGATAGATTGAAATAGTGGTGGAGTTCCTCGCAACGGAGGCCCTGGAGCACTTAGACCTATTGGTCCATTGTGCCAACCACCCTTTTGGAGAAGTCACCCATAAAGGCCAATCGCCTTGCTAAAGGCCAGCAAGTCCCCGATGGGGATTTCCCTTACCTCCCTGGGTTCCAAAAATGGGGAACCCAGGTACCTGTTTCGAGTCCTCATCACCGCAGGGCACTCGCATAGTATGTGGGATGTGGTTTCGTCCCCTTCTTCGCACCACCTGCATCTGGGGGAATCTACGATTCCCAGGAGGTGCAGGTGCCTCATCACCTGGTAGTGCCCCGTGAGGAGACCCACTACCGTCCGTAGTTGACCCCTGTTTAATGACAGGAGTCTTCTGGCAGGCCCAGGTCTAGGCTCTCCAATATGCAGTTTGGCCTGTCTAAGGCCTGGTGCCACTCGC
This sequence comes from Platycnemis pennipes, assembly GCA_933228895.1. Lineage (NCBI taxonomy): Eukaryota > Metazoa > Arthropoda > Insecta > Odonata > Platycnemididae > Platycnemis > Platycnemis pennipes. The sequence goes on from OW121853.1 coordinate 18,127,014, forward strand.
CAGATCTCAGAATGTCGGGCTAGCCCCCACATTCTAATTTCCGCCATCCCTACCGACGAAGCAATAGGTATGATTGGCTCTGGACCAACCGGATCTCGGCTGGAACCGGCCCTTGCCAGCTCATCAGCCATCTCATTTCCGGATATGCCTGCATGACCAGGCACCCAGAAGAGTTCCACCTTGCCGCATCTTGCTATATTATTGAGTGCCTCACGACACTCCTGCAGCAGCTGTGATTTGCACCATGGCGATGTCAGCGCCTTTAGAGCTGCCTGACTGTCCGTGCATATGTGTATCGGTCTGTTAAACTTCCCGATCTCCTTAATAGCATACGCGCAGGTCAGAAGTGCATATACCTCCGCCTGGAACACCGTAGCATATTTTCCCAAAGGGATTGAGAGCTTTCTTTGTGTACTACAATTGTAGATGCCCGCTCCCGCTCTTCCTTCTTTCCTAGAGCCGTCCGTATACCATACCTCGGCCCCAGAGTGAAGATCTTTCCCCTTTCCTCTAGCCCACTGTTCCCTATCCGGGAAGTGGGTTTTGAAGTAGGGGGGTGTTTGATTGAATCTGGCTATCATTCCATCACTGCCCATCCCGAGGATGGGACTCGACTTCATGAGCTCCGTCCAAACCTGTCTATGACCATAGGAACTTCCTTTGTCATACCACTGTCCCATACATTTGAGACGATAGGCTGCTGTCCTTGCCTGTACCTCAGCTTCCACATAAAGTGGAGGAAGGTTCAGCAGCGTTTCCAGAGCTAGAGTTGGGGTTGTTCTCATAGCCCCCGTAATGCCCATGCAGGCCATTCGCTGAAGGTGGTTCAGTTTATTCTCAGCAGTTTTGAGCCGGACTCTCTTCCACCACACTATAGAGCAGTACAGGAAACTAGGTTTAATGACTGCCGTATAAATCCATCTAGTGGCTTTTGGTTGAAGTCCCCATGTTTTACCAAGGGTCCTCCTGCACATCCATAAAGAGGCACAAGCTTTCTTTGCCTTGGTCTCCAAATGCTCTCCCCAGTTAAGCTTGGAGTCCAGAATAACTCCAAGATACTTGACCGATGGTGAGGGATGTAAAACCTTTCCCTGCAAGGAGGGAGGTCTAAAGCCCTCCATTTTCCTTTTATTGGTAAACAATACAATCTTGGTTTTCTCCGGATTTACAGTCAGCCCTGTTTCTGCACACCACCCCATTACCTTATCCAGGGCTTTCTGCATAAGTCCGGAGACAGTATCAAGGTATTTTCCAGTGATGAGTATAACTACATCATCTGCGTACCCCTGAGTGTATGCGCCAGTCTTATTCAATTTTAAGATAAGACTGTCGACTACCATATTCCAGAGGAGTGGAGATAACACTCCTCCCTGAGGGCAGCCTCGAGTCACTGCCACCTTCATTGAACTGTCTCTCAAGACTACTTTGACAGTTCTCTGTTCCACCATGTGTCTAATCCAGCTCACAATGTGAGCATGGATGCCATGTCTTCCTGCAGCAATGCAGATTTGATCGAAGGACGTGTTATTAAATGCTCCCTCGACATCAAGAAATGCCCCCAGTCCGTACATTCCATGCTCCAGCACCCCCTCAATCCTGCTAACAAGATTGTGTAGCGCCGTCTCCACGGATTTTCCTTTCTGGTAGGCATGTTGATACAGGTGTAGGGGGTGATCTCTTAATGGTCCCTCCCTTATGTACCTGTCCACTATCTTTTCTAATGTCTTCAATAGAAAAGACATAAGACTGATTCCTCGAAAGGAATCTGCTCTTGTGTAGTCCGTCTTACCCGGTTTAGGTATGAAGGCCACCTTGGTGACCCTCCAGGCTTTTGGAACATATCCATAAGCCAGGCATGAGCGAAATATTCTTACCATTGGAAGGAGGAGCAAATCCTGCCCTTCCTGAAGGAGTGCAGGAAATACCCCATCCTCCCCAGCAGCCTTAAAGGGGCTAAAGCTCATGATTGCCCATTTTGTAACTGAGTACGTCACGATGCTGGAGGAAAGTCTCCATTCCGTCCGAGCCGGACGGATGGGATTCCTCCCATACTGCATCTCCCTCAACTCTCTGGAGCCTGGGAAGTGGGTCTCCAGCATTAGCTTTAACGCTTCCTTATCGGAAGACGTGAAGTCTCCCGAGGGAAGCAGTAGAGAACCCACCCCTGCTTCCGAGTCTTTTGATAGGATCTTATGAAGTCTCGCCATCTGTGGAACAGTCTCTACGCTCTCACAGAAGCCCCTCCATGAGTCCCTTTTACAGCGCTTAATTGCTGCTTTGTACCTCCGTTGGGCAACCTTAAAGTTTTCCCAATCCCGAGGCATTCTTGTCCTCTTTGCTTTATTAAAGAGTTTCCTAGTCCCTCTACGGAGACCGTCTAATTCTGCTCCCCACCAGGGCAATTTACACCCTTCCTTCCTGGTCATTAGGGGGCAGCTGTTTTCGTAGGATGTGATGATGCTATTCTGTAGATGCTCCACAGCAGCCTCCACCTCATCCACGTTTCTAAACTTGCACTGAGGTGCCCCCTCTAGGGCAGCTCCCAGCCTCTCTCGATATAGTCCCCAGTTGGTATTCCTGGGGTTTCTATATGTTATTTCCCTGTAATTGGATTCTAAAAGAGTGAAGAGTATGTGTCTGTGGTCGGACAAAGTTATCTCCCCTGACACTCTCCACCCATCAATCCTGTGCAGCAGAGAACTGGTGCACAGTGTAATGTCTATCACCTCCTGCCTAATGCTGTTTGCAAAGGTAGGTTGTGATCCTTTATTGAGTATTTGTAACTCCGTAGACATAAGGTACTCCAACAAGGACTCTCCTCTACCGTTGGTGCTCCCACTCCCCCACACAATGTGGTGCGAGTTAGCATCACAACCGATAATCAGGTCCCACTTGTTGGTCTTGCAGTGACTCACCAGCCTCTCCATCTCATTCGATGGTGGGGGAGCCGGTGAATCATATGGCAGATAAGAGGAGCAGACAACCACTCTCCTCCTATTCTCACCTTCCCCAAGGGTCAGCAGAACTACTGCCTGATCCCTCGTAGTAAATTCTGATAAATGTGTTGCATTTATCCCATTCACATAGATACAAGCTCTAGGTCTATCAACAGTGGTGCAGTAAAATACTTTACCCACAGTCATACCTAGTCCTCTGACTCTGCCTTGGAAAGCCCAGGGCTCTTGAATCAGAGCTATCTTAACCTCACCTTTCGATAGGATCCTTTGCAGGACCCCCGAGGCAGCCCTGCTGTGCTGCAGGTTGGCCTGGAGCATGTCGATACCCGCCATGCTTAGGCCCTCCCAGCACCATCTTCCTCCCCCAGCACCTTTTCCTTGGGGGGATGTTGGACCTTCCCGTCCTCAGAAGTATGGGGCTTCTCCTCAGCCCCATCCCTACCCAAAAGGGTCACCTCTACCTGCTGTAGGCCGATGGTTCCCTTGAAGTTTGGCGCTGTCAAGCACTTGATAGATGCTTCATCCACCCCCAGGACAAACCGAGTTCCCCGAGGGGTGTCGCACCTTTCATAAGGTCTCCATAGGGCTATTTGCAGCCCCGGATTGACCCTTTGTAACCTCCCCAGGAGGGTCTTGGTGTCCGGTTTACTACGCCCCGGCACCCAGATCATCACTCTTCTCCTCCTGATGAGTTTATCGGCATCCACAGCTTGGAAGATGGTCCCCTCAACCGGTCCCATCCTCTTTGCCGCTTCAACCAACCAGGCTGCCGAACGGTCGTCGTCACAGCTAATCTCGAGCGCCCCGTTTGCAAACCTGGTCCCCCGAAAGACAGGGAGGTCCTGGTCTTCTGGGACCTCGTCCCAGAGTCCTTCCAGTCTCCTCTCTATCTCCTCTTGCCATTCCTCTATCATCATCACCTGAGGATATCCTATTGGGATGATGGCCATTTTCTTAAAATTCCTGGACGCCTCTGCATATGAGGGCCGAGAACCAGTCTTTGCCCTCTTGGCGTCCTGAATCTTATTTGTAGGCGTACCCCCTGGGGTACGCCTCCTCTTTACAGAGGTGGGGGGAGTCTCTATCGTCCCCACTCCCCGCCCCGGGGCCCCGCCAGCAGTCACACCAGCAGTACCCCCATGAGCAGGAGGGTCCGGCAGACTCTCACCACGTCCCCCCGCTCCCGGCTTTTTCCTCTTCCTCCTCCTGGCGGCACCAGTCCGCTTTCCTTCCGTAGTGAGCCTCTCCATTCTCTGAGAGACGCTCCCTAGGGTGTTAATGGAGGCCCCCGAGTCAGAGTCTACCCCTTTGGGGGGGGAGCCCCGACCCGGTGCCTCTTTAATGGTCGACTCCGAGGAGTCAGAAAGGTTGCCCATCTCCTCCAGGTGGGTGGGTAGGGATGGAACAATGGAGGCTGCGTCCTCATCGGGAGCCCCACAGGGGCTCACCGACAGTATCGCTTCCTCCATAGATAGGGATGGGGTAGTGGGGGCTGCGTCCTCACTGGGAGCCCCGCAGGGGCTCACCAGCAGTATCGCTTCCCCCACAGGTAGGGATGAGGTAGTGGAGGCCGCGTCCTCATTGGGAGCCCCGCAGGGGCTCTCCAACAGTATCGCTTCCTCCACAAGGGAAGTGAGACTACAAGAGTCCATTTTGAGAGTGTGCCTTTCAGCACCCTCCATAGCTCCCTCCACAACTCCCTCCATAACTCCCTCCATAACTCCCTCCATAACTCCCTCCATAGCTCCCTCCTTGGTTATTTGGTTGGTATCCATATTTGGTCCCACGAGTAGCTAGGGAAATAAAGGGTCCACCCACACAGAGCCCCGCATGCGTGGGTAAGGCTAAATAAAACCGGAGGTCGCCCAGTATCCGGAGTCTCTCTGTTAGCGACTTCTTACCCTCCGCCCCGCAATGCGGTCACCCTAGGCACAGAGACGCACCGTGGTGTTGGGAGCTGTTTATCGACCGCCAGGTCTAGATCCGTCATGTTCAGCGATACCAGGGGCACCTCGTGGAGGATGTGGCTCTTCACCACGCATGACGGTCTTGGTGGTCCATAGGCATGGTCTGCCCTTGTCCCACCCTGGAGTCCCTTACTCTTTACCCCCTTGAAGATAATAAAGTTTTTGATGCAATGACTGAAAGAAAAAAATTAAACTGCGATAGGGATCAAACGTCACACAGTACACCATCTCTTGTTATCCGCCGGATCCCGGCAAATTTAGGCTACCCACGTGGCATTCTACGTATTTTTTTTCTCGCGATACCGGGGTAATGGGGAAAAAAGTCATATTTCTTTATTTTGCTTCTAGTTACACGGAAAAATTTTCATCTAATTTTGTGACCTGAGTTACATAACCTCTCCTTGTCATTATCTACTGCACCTACATAACATTCACGGGGTGCTTAGGGTGAAAATTTATAATCTACGATCCGGATCTGACCTTACTCTTCCTCTTTGGATCCAATCCGGAACCGAGTAAAATGAAAGATCCACGGGTATTTGGATCCGACAGATCCAATCCGACCATCCCTAATTGTAATATTTGTTGTGAAAATGATTCCAATCCGATTCATTTAATAGACACACAATGCTGCAAATTTAATGTAATGGCACTTTACTAATCTTGCCTATCTTCACATTGTTTAGAGGGTGCTTAGCACATTGTGAATCTTTGAAAACCGGGAAATGTGTAACTTGGTTTTTGTCATCCCTTGAAATACCCTGGAGTTTGCTTCAAGATCCTGGACTTCTTCAGTATAACTCAATAAATTATAAAGGTGCTATTTGATTTTAGGAATAGAAGTGAAGGAGCATCCCGCTACAATTCCTCAAAATGAATTAGCTTTTAGGGTAATAATTATATATTTTTCTTTGTGGAAGGGGTTATCATTTAACTTTGAACGCAATTTGTTTAGCAAGAATGAATAGTAAAAATACTAGTTTCATTAAAGTGGTGTAGGTAAGTGAGCAGATCATTGCATTTTGTATAAAAGCTCTATATTTTTTAAAGAATCATATGAATGTAAGCATTGCTTTAAAAAAACTGGTGTAAAGTTTTCCATAAGCATAAAAAGTAGTTTATGTTACATATTAATTGGTTAATTATCATAAGACTTACAAGTGATGGTTGATTAAGGGAAGGAAAGCACATTACATTCTTTAAATGTAATTATTTTTCATAACTGAATTGTATATTTTATCAAGTATGTGACCAGATGAGAATTCAACTTCATATGCAATATGCAAGACCCAAATATGAGATACGAAACTCGAATTTCCCAGTTAAATATAGGAACTCCCTGTTCTTTGTTGCTTTGTTTTCATTGTTCCATCATGTGAAATATGATACCAATGATTTGCTACTCTGTCATCATGATCTGCTTTTTTGACACAATGATGCTTAGCAACTATGCTATTTGAAGTTGAAAAAGGGCCAAATTGTCATTGAATCACCTGCTCTTTAGCTGAATAGTTTTAAAATGTTAAATTATATCTCTTTAAGCCCAAGTATTACTTGTAAATATGCATTCAAACAAGTATAAAGGCTATAATAAAAGTAAATCCACTGGAATTTACTTCACAGTATTTAATAATTGATAGAAATAAACTAGGGTGACTTACACTCAAGATATGAGTGTAAAGAAATGAAAATATTTGGTAAAATTCAAGGAACAACCTTTGCACAGATTGAGCCTTTATGCAAACATATTCAGTAATTTTTTTCCAGTATATATCTTTATTTCCAGAATTATGCCAACACACTAGTTCTAGGCTGTTTCTCAGTATTTCATGAACATGCTTACCAATGGCAGTACAGAGATCTCTGTAAAATACTGTATCATTGTCAAAAAGGCAAGATTTACTCTAAACTAAAACATTTATGTAACAAAGTGAGCCACTAATGCATTCTTCAGTGACTTGGAGTGAACTTAATCTAAAATGACCCCAAGCAAGCATCCTTAGTATGTGTTGTAATGCCATCCAATCAATGGAGATTTGCTAATTTGTTTTTGGACCATTTACTTCATATTTTTCCACATTATTTAGTTTATTGATTAAAGTAAATCTGGGAATAGGGTGCCTGGGGTTTCTAATGTTTGGGTGTCTTGGAAATGATTTTGAGGGGTCGATTCCCTCTTTTGCGATAATATTTTACGCTTTAAGCTTGTTTTCATCCCTTTTGAATTAAAGTGAGTTTTATTGACTTTCAGATAGCCTAGATGTAGCTGTGCAAGCCACAATATCAGATCATAAACAGCAGAATGGAGTGTACCATAAAGGAGATGGAGTCACTAAGAGTTCTGCAAAAAGCAGAATTAAAGTAAGTGCATGCTAGTGTATTGTGTCAGACTTGGACTTAGGTGGATAGATTATAACCCTCCTTTCTTTGTTCTTGCAGGGTGTTCCTAAGGCTGGTAGTCCCAGTTGTCACAGTTTAGCCAACAGTTTGTCAAATTTTCCCCGCCACCAGTGCCATGGTAAAAGTTCATCTGACACCTCAATTTTTGGGAGAGAGGTGAGTTAGAAGGGAGAGGTTGCATGGTTTGGATATTTCATGAAAGTGTTATCATGCCATATTATCAGCATTGGAAATTTCTTTTGCTTAAGTTTTTCAGATACAAAGTTACCCTACCAAAGTACTGATTAAAAAGTCCTTGTGTCTTTGCAGGTGGAGGATGGGAGTAGGAATCGAATATTTATGCCTAATGCCAGTACAAGGAGGAAAGTCAATGAAGTAGGGACTGAAGATAATGGTGAGTCCTCTTTTCAGGAAAATTCTGTTTAGTATCCTATTATTATTTATTAAAAAAATGTTGTCAAGTTGATTTTAATCCTGTTATTTGTGTCCTCTTGGGACTAATTCAGCCATAATACATGATAAAACTAATCTCAGCATGGCTCTATGAAAATGCAATGCCCTTTTAAGAAAATGTTTGCCTGCTGTCAGTGTTCAAGTAATCATTTAGTGTGTGCTTTAACAATCTGGGATGCTCAAACAACCAATAACATGAGAATGCAAGTTTTCTTATATGTAGTCCATGGTGATTAAGTTCTGAAAGTTGTATGTTGTGAGTGATCATTAAACAAAAATTTTAAATGATTATCTTGCTGTTCTACACCCTCTGGGATTCCTGGTCTTGTTTAATCTCTCTTAATCTGGTGTAGGTTGACTATTTACCATTTTAATTTGTTTGCAATCTTACATTTACAAAGGTGTTTCATTTACAGATGAGTTGCAAAGTATTAAAGCAGATGTGGAGAATTTAGAGGCTATTCTTAGTAGCACAAGGGAGAAGCTTCATAAGCAAACATTGCTTTGTCAAAGCCAGGTAATTCTTACAGGTTCAAAATATTTTAAGGGAGTTAAAAGTATGGTGTCAGTTTTAATTTTGCATGTCTTGTAAGAGTGAGAACAAGTGAGACATGTGTGAAGGAAAGCTTGTGTAAGTGATAAGTTCATTGCCATCAGCTACAGGTAATGATATTATAATTGCTTGTGGACAATGGATTTTGACTTTTGACTGGTTTTTATTTACATTCACTGTTATAAAAATCGGAGTCAACATTCCTGAAAACACTTGAGTTATTACTGATGTAAACTATAGATTTAGCCGTAACATGGTATAAATACATTAGATTTGGTGTGATTACCTTTGCAATGCCCATCCATAATTTAGGTTTTACTTTCAACATAACCCGGTGCCAAGTGCATACAGTAGAACCTCGTATATATGACCCTGTTTTATATGATGACCTCATTTATGCATCGTTTTTTTTAGTCCGGTAAATAACCACATAAGACCCCATGTATTTCCAACCTCCCTTATGAAACTTTTCATTTATACGACAAACTCAATTATGAACCATTTTTTTTAGACTTTTAATGATACCACTTTTTCTGATACCAAACCGATACCTCTATACCAGTGGACGCTACCGATAGTTTTATTTGCCGATACCTTACTTATTTTTCTAAAAAAATTTGATAATTGATTTCCTTCTCGTGAAGTCAACTCAGTAATCAAAAGTGTTTCAAAAGAACACCTAATTATTGAGAGAAATGACATTGTGGCAACTCTTTTATTTTGCTGATCGTACAATTATCATTGGAATTGGATTTTATACACCAAGCTCTCTTGCATTTGTAAATACTGAAAATTCTTTTTAAGATATAAGAGCTGCTGAACATGCTCAGCAGCTCATATTTGAATGTATTGTTCATTGACATATTATTGACATGGCTGATGAACATGCTCAGCAGTTAAGAGGGTTCTTCTATCAGGACCATAGTATGTACCAGTCTCTGAAAACATTTGCTCAGGAAACTAAACCTGCAGGTACACCCAAATACACTGGACTCTTGTTAGCACGATTCTGTAGGGACCCGAAATCCTGAACATGGTAACGAGGGAAACTTGCTGAACCGGTTAGGCCTTCTCGGGCTACGTTGGAGAAGTGTGTGCGGGTTGCATAACGCCCACAGGGTCCCATATGCGTGCCATCAAATTAATTCATTGCTGGCATTAACTTATTGTAACAAAGTTTCATTTTCAATTATTACGCCTCCAAAAGGATACGTACGATACCTTGCGTTGATGTGCACTCAATAATTAATAATGACTATATTACCAAATACAGTAGAAGCCCGGTATAGTGAGTACGGCTTATTGCGAGAATCGCGTTATAGCGAGTGATTGTCTTTGTACCGCCAAAAGGCCTATGTTTTACATGTAAAATAAAGCGGATATAGCGAGGCCAAAAAGTTCCTTCCACGGTATACGCTCGGTATTACGACAGATATCTCTCGAGGGCGATGCACCGCCTAGCAAAAATAAACCATAGTGTTTTGTATTAGCTGCTAATTAAACTAAAAATACAAGATGAGTGCCATATCTACAACACCTAAAGCCAGTTATGTCCAAACATTAACGATTTACGGCCTTCAGTACGCTCTGCACACTCCGATTTTACGTTCTTCTTTTGTTAGGCCCAGGCATCAGTGGGAGGGGAGTGGGCGGACAACGAGCAAGATGAGAGTAGGAGAGGGAGTTAGGTCTAGGCATGGGCGATATTGATAATTCAATATCGGGATACGGTAATTTCAGCATATCATAAGGTGGCGATAACGATAACTCAGCGTGACGATAAACATCGTCTTATCGTGCCCCGATAACATATCGGGGCGCGTCGGGGCACGATGAAATGTCGAGGCGCGATAAGATGTCGGGACGCGATAAGATGTCGAGGCACGATAAGATATCGGGGCGCGTCTGGGCACGATTAAATGTCGAGGCGCGATAAGATGTCGGGGCGCGATAAGATGTCGAGGCACGATAAGATATCGGGGCGCGATAAGATGTCGGGGCACGATAAGATATCGGGGCGCGATAACATATCGGGGCGCCGATAACATATCGGGGCGCGTCGGGGCACGATGAAATGTCGAGGCGCGATAAGATGTCGGGGCGCGATAAGATGTCGAGGCACGATAAGATATCGAGGCACGATAAGATATCGGGGCGCGATAAGATGTCGGGGCACGATAAGATATCGGGGTGCGATAAATATCGCTATCGGTAGGTATCGCGATAACTATCACGATAAATATCGTGACCATGATAAATATCGCGATAAAATATCATGATATCGCGCCCCGATAAAATATCACTATATATTATCACGATAAATATCGCGATGGACGTACCGGTTAACATTCGAAAACTCGACAAAGCTGATATTATCGTCATGACATATTCGCAAAATTATCCAAAAACTTCCACAGTATACCTATAATATTTTAATTCCGACTGGTTACGCTGTCTTTACAGCTTTCTTCGGCGATCGGAAATAGAAGAACTGGAAGAAAAACATCGTAACTAGGGGAATTAATATTTTATATAATGGAAAATGTCCTGTTTCTTTCATGAAATATGTTGATATTCTACCAGATTGTGCCTGAAATGACTTTTTTGCTGTTTACCTTTGTCAAATACCACGGAAACAAAAGAAAAACTGTAAATACGAACGACTATGAGAATTAGGTGGGTTTTTTCAACACCTTCGGATATAACGAGCGCTCGATTTAGCGAGTGATTTCCGAGGGATTATGAGCACTCGTTATACCGGGATTCCACTGTAGCTCGTTTTGTGTATACTGGTCATGCAAAAAGTATATATAGACTTGGTTTTGAGGCTTGATATCCCAAAAAAGGAAGAAGCGAAATTCATAGAGAGCATATCAGCGTGTAGATAATTTAGCCTTTCGTTTAATGCAGGTACCAGACTTTTTTTTTGATAAATCCTTGTGAGGCATGTTTTTACAGTGAGGATGAAAAATGGCACATTTCTTACAGTTGCTGAGGCCAGCATCACTTTGGAGATTGTCGTAACAATATGAAATGCACAAATGAAAGGAAATTTTGATAGAATTTTAATCGTACTTTTGCCATGGCATCCGATAAGTTTCAAATATTTACTTATATTCGTTTAAGTTTTTCTAGTCAATGAATGAAACTTGGTTTTCTCCATGTGGAACATTGGAGGATTGCAAGCACCTTCGTCTTCATTTTAAATTTTCTAATGCAAATTCATTGACGTCATTACACTTGACTATGCCACAATACTTTATTTACATTTCATATTTTTTGAATTCGAGTTCGGAACGTGGGTGGAAGCACGGAACAACAATGCATTGAGCAGAACGAACTTGAGTTGACGGCAGAAGTTCAATTTTTGCTGCTATTTCAGCATACTTTCTTCTCATGTGGATTTTCATCTACATTTTGGAGGAGGTTGAGCTTTTCGCCTCAGGCTTTCCCATAGCCAATTCTAAGCACTTGTCTCACTTTTACTGTCATGAAGATTGCAACTAAGTAAACACATATGCTACACATTGGTAAGTCAGTTGAAGGTGGGATTTCAAAATTATATGTTTTTAAATAATTTTCACCAAATGAACCTTCGCGTAAAAGTATCAGAAAAAAAAATGCTTGAAAGTATCGAAGTATCGGGTAATGGCTGATACATGGTACTCGCTATCGGTATTGGCCAAAGTCCAATTTTTTTCCAGTCCTTTGGTAGGAAAGTCCTCACTTACATGACTTTTCAGTGAATGACCTGTGGAAAGACGTCTAATTTGAGTTTTTGTCAATGACTATTACAAATCTCATTATTTTCATTAATGCACCATTTCAATTATTTGTAAGAAATATGACTTTTTCCTCATTACCCTGGTATCGCGAGAAAAATAATGCACAGAAAGTCACACGGGTAGCCTACATTTGCCAGCATCAGGCAGACAATGAGAAGCACACAAAGTTCGATCCCTAACGCAGTTTAATTTTTTCTTTTAGTAAACGCATCAAAAATTTTATCATCTTCAATTTCAAACCCCCACATCTGATTACTCACATTTTTGTATTTATATTGTTTAAATTAGATTTACGAATGTATCACTCAAAAATTAAGGATGGTCGGGTCGTATCTAAAGATCCACGGATCTTTCATTTCATTCCCTACTGAAATCAAATCCGAAGACAGTATAAATTTCGGTCCTGATTGGAGATTTTAAAATTTCATTGCTTAGCGATCGAAGCGCCCATGAATGGGATGTAGGTACGGTAGATACTGACAAGGAGAGGATTTGTAACTCCGGTCACGAAATAAGATGAAAGTATTTTCTGTGCACTAGAACAAAATAAAGAAATATATATCTTGGCTTTTTTCTCCATAGGCCTGGAGGCACGGGAAAAAAATTAAGCAGAATTTCACATGGGTCGCCTTCATTTGCCAGACTCACATGAACCGATGATAGCGTAGTTGAAAAAGAGAGTTAGTGTACTGCCAGTGCGAGTTCATTCCTTAACACTGCCTAGGAATATAGTCCATGCTGTATCCCTAGGGTAATGCAAGCAAGCATTTTAAAAAAAGTAGATTATCCGGAATTGCACGTCGGTTTATAAGTCAATATATTAAACAAAAAATTAATAAAATTTGGCATTAGTGAAAGTGATTGGAAAAAATATTTTATTACAGAATTAAAATCGTGGAATCATTACGTTAACTTTACAATGCATTTTTGAGTGATGCATTTGTAAATCTAGTACATATAAGCAATGAAAGTACAAAAAGTTAGCATCTACATACAAAGGTTGAAAATTTAGGATGATAAAATTTTTGATTCAATAACTGAAAGAAAAATTTGAAACAGCGATAAGAATCGAACTTCATTATCTGCAGTACTCTACCCCTCTCTGCTATTGTCAGCTTACCAGAGTTCGGAGAATGCAGGCTCCCCACATGTCATTCTACTTTTTTTCTTGCAAACCCGGGCCAATGGTGAAAAAACCTGAGACACATATTTTCTAAATTTTGCTTCTGGTAGCATGAAAAAAGGCTCATCTCATTTCAATATCCGAATTACACAACCTCTCCTTATGAGTATAAAACTTGCAAATTTCATTTTAAAGGTTATTATTAACAAGACATAGCAAAATTACTAGTTTAGTGGCTTGAAATATTCTATAATAACTGGGTGGCAATCGTCAGGAAAAACCGGGAAAACCTTGTCAGGGAATTTTGGAAATCTGGAAAAGTCAGGGAATAGTCAGGGAATTCTCGTAACAGTCAGGGAGAATTTGGGATAGGAAATTCTTGTTATATTTCTACCATTACATTTACCACGCTGTCTTTCCCTCCCCCCCCCCTATTATTTCACCAAAACATTTCATCAACTAAAACTAATGTCCGTCGCCGAAGTGCATAGAATAAGCCTCGTTAATTCGTTGAACATTCAGTTGTGAATCTTAGTTATTTTTTGTGAATCAGTCGTACAATGTAGCCCTTGTGTATATCCTTAGTGCGATATTTGCCTAGTAGTGTTAAAATTCATGATCACCGTGTATTCTGCTCATCACAAGGAATCCGAGGCTATGTTTTTCGGAAGATTTTACCTCGTGTTTTTTTTAACTTCCGAGACTCAGGTCGAGGGGTAGTTGTAGCACACTAGTTTGCAGTAAATACGTGCTTGCAGTTCTAAAAATACAAGACGATGATTATTAAAACGGTAATACAAGTACGATCACACGTGTAAACACAATCTTATGTGAGATCATCTTTGATTTCCATACCCCCCTTTGCGAGTCCATAACTCTTCGTTCTCTCCCCACCTTTCATGCTCGACGTAATTATTGAATGGCCCCCTTAGCTCCCTCTCGAAGCAATTTAGTCAGGTCACAAACCACCTCAAATATGACATTCCTAAATATGATGCTGCCGTTGCTAATTGCCTTCTGTTTTTGCTCGCAGTGGCGTGATTACGTTTTGTTTGTTTATACAAATATTTTTACATTTTTAGTTCCCTCTTACAATCAAGGGGTTATGACCACGTTAATCAAATTGTTATTCGCTTCTGAAACTCGTGCCATCCAATTTTGATTCAGTCCAAAAAATTGGCTTTGGTTTGTATTTTTCGCGTAGGTTTGTGCTACATGTGCTGGAGTCTGCCTGAAAAATTGGTCATTAACTTTCCCTTCGATGCCTTTTCAGTATTCTTCATCTTCCCAGGACTACCACGACATGCACCCCTTCCTTGAAGAATTAGACATTGTCAATTTGTAATTTACCGAAGGAAACATACACGGCCATAGAAATACGATACACAGCCGCTGATATGCGGCCGCGAAAAATATATTAAAAGTGTACAATTAGTGTGAGGGCTTAACTTGTGAAGGTTTAATATATTTTTCATTAGGGTGGAGGTTCAATTTATTTTTTCATTCTTATAGCTTTTAATCTATTGATTTCAGCTTTTAACATTTTCTGAGTTGTGACAAAAATTTAATTCAGCAGAAATAAAATAATCCGATAATAGGAGACCTTTTGGCGATCGGTCAGGGAAATTGGTAAAGCCATCAGGGAAAAGTCAGGGAATTTTAAAATTGGTTATCAGTAGCCACCCTGAATAAGTTTTTCATCTTAAAAATGGAATTCCATAAATGGAATCTCCTGGCCCCATTAAAAATTTTTTGTTTCTCTAAAAATTAATTTGAAAGCATTCAAGGATTTGAATAACAACAGCAACCCAAGTTAATGTAAATTCATTTATGACAATTGTGTGCTGAATTAATTTTAGGTTTTTGATTTTGCTTATTATTTAATGTTCTATATTATATTATTCTTGGCATTTGATATGCCAAGTAAATATTATATGTCTTCCACTCAGCAATTGAGATACACCATAAAAGTTCTTTGCATGAATTATTTGCCCTTGTGTATTTATAACTTGAACAAGCTTCTCAGGTATTGTATATTGAGCATCATTTGTTTTCACGACAAGGTGAAAACAAATGATGCTCGTTCAAAAAAATCTTTTCTTTCACCATCAAATTGCTCAAACCTACAATCCAGACATAGTAATTAAATAATTATTTCAAAATGGCTGAATGAATAACAATCTCTAACTTTTAATACCAACTGGTTTCTAATACTTAATAGAAACTTAAAACTATTTTCAGTTAGATCTCTGTTCATACCTAGTGATATTCTGTTTCAGAAGAAAAATAGTTGGTAAAGGAAAAAAATTACCTATTATTCACAGCCGAGTTTTTATTAGTCAATACTCCTTCATAAGCTGGTGCATGTGTATAGAAGATGAACTGACAATAAACTTTATTACGAAATGTGCGAAGCATTAATTGAAACTAAGCTTTGCTAGTCAAGTGCCAGGAATGCTAACTATTAGAAAAAGAAATTCAACTTTGGGAACAGATCTTAGCATATTTCAGGATTGCAAATGCACACTGTTTCTATGTGTCATGAACATACATTTATTTGTATAGTTGCTTGTAATACAATAAATTATTAGGCTTCATTTGCTTGCATCTAAACATGCATCTGGAAGCATGAAACAAAAAGACTAAATTGGACATTTGAAAAGGGTTTCATGTCCCCCTACTATGAAACCTCTGTTATTAAACTTCCTCCCTTATGAAACTTTTTTTTGGTTGTCCATTGAAAGTTTCATAAGTGAAGTTCTACTGTAGTTACATTTCTGTGTCACGTGTACCATAAGATACCTATGTTACTTATTAAGTAGATTTTCACAACTCTGAAGAGAAGGAGAGGTTGGAGGAAGGTTAGGATGAAGTTGTTGTGGATGGTGACGAACACCTGTTGTAGGCATTGCTGTGGCCATCATTTCAAGGTCATTGAGGTTGATGTGTGGGTGGGGAGAGGTGGAGTGGGAATAGTTTGTGTCACAATTAAGGAATCGAATTCCCAATTGTGAGTATGTGAATGGATGGTACAGTGGACTCTTGTTAGTACGTTTTTATAGGGTCCAACATCCTGAATGTGTTAACGAGGAAAACATACTAAACAGGTTAGACCTTCCCGGGGATGCCGAAGACGTAACGTGTGTTGCATATGTTGCAGGAAACAACATTCTGTCCATCAAGTTAGTTCATTCCGTAGATAGCTGGTGTTCATTTATTGTCACAAAGTTTCATTTGCAATTATTACACTTCCCAAGAAATATACGGATACAGTAGAAACTCGAAGTTATGAAGTCAACGGGACTGGAAAAATAGCCTCTTTGTAATATCAAAGAGTATTCTTCATCAACATCGCGATGAAGCTATTTTTTGTTTTCTGAAACATATGCACCCCTGCAATGTCCCTGCATTTTTTACGAAGCTATAATTCATGAATGTATCTTTAAATGTGTATTAATGCTAACATGGTTTATAAAGTTAAACATAACTAACATTCCTTTTTTCCAATGAGTTACAGATTAGGCAATCAAGCGTCTTACAAAAATATTTGTGCAGTTTGGACTAGAACTATGAAGCTCCATTAGTGTATTTTTCTATATTATTTTATTCTCTACTGAAAAACTTGTATTATAAGCATGAGAGATGTATTTATATTTTTGAGCTAGAATTGATGTATTCACACACTATGGAAGTGTGAAATTTGCACGATCATTAGAAACTACATGCTGCTCCCAATAGAAAATTTAGAGGAATAAATTTCCCCTATAAGAAAATCTTATGCTCCGTGTCAGGCATAATCAGGGTTTATAGGAACCTGGAAATCCTGGAAGACCTGGAAAAGTCGGGGAAAATGAAAACGGTCATGGAAATCCTGGAAAAGTCAGGGAATTTAACGTGTGGTCATGGAAAAATCACAAAATGTTTAAATTTATCACCTGAAAATGCCAAGAGATCAAAAACTGCACATAGGAGTGGAGGAGGAGGGTGAAGGAGGGGACGGTTGGCCTCAGGCTGGCTTCGCTGTGGAGGCAGCCCAGGGGGCCTATTCTGGTTCTTTCTGACTATAGTCTGCATGATTTGGTGAAAAGATGGGCGAAAGGTGTGCGCATTCATATTTTCATTTTCATTCGCTAGCGATTTCGCCAGGAATGCTTCGCTTTGTCCCTCTGGCAAGGAAAAAGTTATTCTCAGTCAAATTTGATTTCACTTAGCCAAATTTGTAGAAGGATGTAAGGAAGAAAAAATTGATTCAAAGAGCTACTTTAACATGACATCAGGTTTGAAGGAAAAGCCAGGTTAGCATATATTTTTCTGCAATTAAAACCCTTTCTGAAGGCATACCAATGTAAGGAATGATAATTTTTATTTTGTTGACTTAAAGTTGTTGATCTCTTATTACTGGAAGTTCATATGATTATTATGATAATAAACCTACAATTTTTCATAAGTTTAGACTTCTTTGCTTCCTCACTACCAATTTTATCTCTATAAATGACCGAAATCTTGGAGTTTTCAGGCGCTCAAAAGTCAGGGAAAATCACTAATAATGGTCTGGAAATCCTGGAAAAGTCAGGGAAAATGAAAACTCCTATAAACCATGATAATAGATTAGACCTAAATTAAGCGAAAAGAGTGAAATGATTCTCCCACGGGCGCTATGTCAATCATGTATTTTGTACAAATAATGATATGCCCATTAATTTTGTGAAATAGCAAGCCCAATTCTCCCCTGGATTCAGCTTATCTTTGCATGGTTATTTCGGAGATGAAGGCTCTAAAAAAGAGCTTAAAAAGGAGCTTAGCTTAATGTTTACCTCCTTTCAAAAGTAGATTGTACAAGCCACGCAATTCAACGGTGAAGGCGTGATAATTTCCTTTGCACTTCTTCAGCTACTAACGATGGTAACATTATAAATCAATGATTAATGTTTTTCACTATGCTCTGCGAAAGCTTCAGTTGTGGCTCTATTCAAATAAGGTCGCCTCCTCTTCATCCACTAAATTGTAGGCATCATGTAAAGTTTTGATATGCCTAAAAATTGTGGAATATTTTTGCATATCGTTCTTCCTCTGCTTCCGATCAAGCTTGAGGGGATTTTTGTCTGAGCATTGCAGTTCAAGCTCCGGCCACGCATGAAAACGGAATTGGAAGTATTACCCTCTACCCGTCACTGAGGGAATTACTCCATTCACCCTCAAAAAAACAGTTATGAGACCCATGGTCTTGAAGTATCTTACATCACTTGGGAGGTTGATCCAGCTGGGATTCAAGGCCAAGGGATGTGTGCAGGAAATAAACATCGAAAGAATCATATCCTTATGCAGCATAGTCACATCTTATCTTCCTCCTGACTTATCTCAACAAGCTACACCTGCGGAGATGGAGGACAAGTGACTGGAGAGTGGGGTCTTTAATCATGAATCAAGATATGCCCACAAAACAATATTTGAACATATTATACCCCATGCACAGATTCCTTGCGAAGGGGAGCACTTCAAGGGGCCCAAAGGTGGCTTGTGTGGCCTGTTGAGCCAGCGGGGGAAAGCGTCTGCATGAAAGCGTCCGCAGCATCACATAGTGGCAGATAGAGGAATGAGTGCCATGTCACGTATAATTTACCGGCATGCAATAGTTAACTATGTTAACTATTGGATGTTAACTATTAGTTAACAATGGTTAACTAATGAGGAAAAGTACTTAACATCATTTAAAATTGAACAGCTTAAAATATACACTCCAGAGGTTATAAACTTATGATCAAGATAATAAAAAAATAGATAGGAAACTACCCTATTGGTAATATGTATTAGTGATAATAAATGTGGCATAGGGAGAAAATGATGTGCTGGATAGCATGAGGGTAGTTGGAAGATATGAAGAAGAGGGAGAATGTAGGAAATTAAGAGTGGATGAGAAAGAACGTGAGAGACAACTTTCGTGAAGAGGGAATAGCAGGCTGGAGCATCCACTACCCTGCAAAAACTGGTAGATCACTCATGATGATGTTTGCTAGTCAGTGTAAGATAATGACTATTGCAGTATGGTGGTGGTGGGGGATGCACAGTGTAGAACTTAGCAAACTATCCAAATACCATTTCTAGTGGTGGTGCAACTCAAGAAGTAACTGTGTTATGAAATGATCAGTATTCAGTTGGTCAACACTTTGAAGACCAGGACTTTTACATGTGCTGTGCTCTACAACCCTATTGTTTTTGTTATTTTTTATAACACTACTTGTAACTAAATTACAAAGATATAAAGACTATTACTGTAGATGAACAAATCCATATTTTGGGGTAAAAAGAATTAAACTCATAACAAAAAAATTTAAATGTTGCCATTTATCCAAAGTCCATGGATTTTTTCCATGGGTCGAAATACTACAGTGCCAGCACTGCTCAGGTTTGGGTCCTTGAGTAAAAGGATAGCACAAGGTATACGCAGGCTTTGGCTGCAAAGCATAAGAAAAAAGATTAGGAAATTGATTGGAAGCTTCATACAGCAATGCATGAAGTTTGTAACACATTCAATCTAGTATTACCCACCAGTGGTTCCCAGAGATATTGGTCCATGGGGCAGTGTGACCCACTGATGAATCACATCAGTATAGGCTCTTGGGGCAGTGGCCCTTGGATTTTATGCATAAAATTTAGGAGTAATTGGATTGTGATCAAAAGTGTGACTTGGTCCTTGCCAGGTAAATGTTTAATTTTTTATGTTGCATCCCCACCAGATAAACATTTTTTTCACCCTCAATCCACCCCTACATTATCTAATAGAGAACCATAAAAAAAGTGTTAATGAAGGCTGGTGAAAATTAATCAAATTAACTGTCTGCATTGTTATAAAGCACCAAGTACATGTAGCAAAGAGAACAAAATGGACAATTTTTCAAATCCTGCTATATGCAATCTTTGAAATGTTTACACCTAATTCACTCAAAATAAAAAGCCATAAGTTGATGTGCTAATGATTGAAAGTGTTTCAGCCTCTTTTGAGATGTTAAACCGCAATCCCTGGTGACAGTTATGAAAGAGGCAGTAATTGTTATTGCTTGACTCTGAACAATTACCTTGCTGTAGAAATAGCAATACGTGACATCGCCGCTTCTTTTTGACTTTGTCATTGTGTACAATTATTTCCATAGGGAATAATTGTCTTAAAATTAGACTTGATGTTGTTTTTCTCTACACCATTGCTGAGAGTAAGTGTAATATTGGTTTCATTTTCTTGTGTCCTAGGACCTCATTTTTAATTTGTTGCACTTCTCTAGTATGGTTTTCAGTCACATTTGATTCATTGACTTTTCAGTTGACTTGGTTTGTTTTTCACAGTGCCCATTTTTAAATAGAAGTGTTTTGCATTAATGCATGCATACACATTAGTCATCTGATTGTTGGTGTGGGTAAAATTGTAGAAATTCTTAATGGATTGATCAACATGCATGATCACCTTGTGTGTGCTGTTTGCATTATTTATAATCATACCTTTTATGTCATTTTACATTTGAATTTCTTATTTTCAATATTTCACCTTGTACGAAGAGCTTAAAAAGATTTTTTATAGAGATACTTAATAATGGACTAAATGATGTAGAAAATGAGTTTGTCATTGTATGAGTGCCATTATGTGTACTCTGTGGAATGGTGAAGGCCCCCAAATCAGCATGGTTTTATAGCAAACCACCTAACTTACACTTATGCCAACTAGTTTGCGTGTGCAGTCTTGTTTTCTGAATCTGCCACAAAGGGTCTTCCCAGGTTTGATTTTAATTATATTTTCATTGTACATTCCTTTAGTTACGTAGGTAGTTTAAAAGCCTCACTATTTTATATCCATGGTGGAAAAAAATTGTTTTTCATTGAATAAATGACCTTCTCTTCACAATGGTGGAGTTTACTTGGAACCAAAATCGCTCTTTTCTATACGAAATCGTTAGATGGATATGAAAAATGAATTTTAGTGAAAAAAAAACAATCTTCTAACCAGATTCATTCGCTCATAGATCAAAAATTAAAATAAGCCAAAGTTGACACCCAGCTGCATAAAGGATATCTACTTCAGCCACCTTCCATCCTTGACTGTTTTTAGTAAGAACAGAAAAGGTTGGAGGTGGGGAGGGGAGGTCTGCCTAAAGAGATCCTGTGGAATCCTGCAAATAACCCAAAACAATCTAATAAGAAAATATGTTCGTGTACATTTTGGTGTGACTGAAAGTGTGCTGAAGTTTATTTTCTTATTCACAAATTAAGATGTAGTCAAATATGGAATGCCTTTCAAAGTAATCATCATGGAGTCTAACGACCACTTCCATTGCCAGAGTCAGCTCTCTCTCCCCCATTGTGATGGAGCAAAAGAGCTTCGTGGTCTCAGTTGTGATTGGACGAAGTGGATGACTCATGAGTCCTTTGCATGCTTACTTTTCCAAAAGGGTTAAAAACATCAGATTTTCACCGCTTATAACTCAAGAACGACTCAATGGATTGAAGAACTGAAAAACATGGGTCATTTTATTTTACTAACTATCAGATTCGGTAATAAAAAGACCCCATAGTAATCTCTCACAGTAAAAACCTCCAGCATTGATTTTTTCATCAAAATGTAAAGGACTTTAAGTCAAAGTAGATTTCCTATTCTATTTCTATTTGTTATAAAATATGAAGCAAATTTTTGCTTCTTGAGTATTGTAGGAGCCCAGTGTTGTGAGTGAAACTTTATACCTTTTTCTCGTTGTGATTCGCTAAAGAAAGGTCTGAAATAGTATTTTAGAAATTTCCATTCCATGCATGTCTAATCAACTGTGATCATTTATTTTCTGTGTAATCATCTCGTTAAAACATTTCCAGAATTTTTCAATATGCATGTTAAAAAAGGAGTATAGAAGCAAATATTTCTCTGACCTAAAATGAAACTTTACTTTCTTTTTCAGGCTGAAAGGCTTGTTCAGTCGGATATCTTGGTCCAGAAACTGTATGTCGAGAATGCTTTTTTGAGAAATTATTTGCAGCAGTGCCAGGAATACTAGCAAAATCCCTGAAGATAAATTTATTCTGTGGGTATTACACCTCGGTAATAGAATTAACACTAAATATAAAATAATTTGGTTAATAGATGTGATTTATACTTCATATATTACCTCTTGGAAATTTTAGTAGAAAGTACTATTTTATTAAGAAAAAAGTAATCAACTGACAAAGTGTAATAATCTATAACTAAAAACCTAGATATGAAACAAATAATAAAACATATCTACTGTTAAACTTTCCTCTTGATCTATTGAAATGGTTGTTGAAAAGTTAGTAAATACATGTAATTTTGCCTAAAAATTTGCTGTTATCAAAGTGGTTGTTGTTTCCGATGTGAAATTTCATCTAAGATGTGATTATACCAGTTTTATAGGTCCTAAAGTAAGATCCATATCCATAAATCTTTTTGAGAATGCTTTGGCTAGAATAAGAAAAATATGCACTTTGATGTAGATGGAGCCCAGTGTGTGCTGTTCTTTCTAGCCTTAAAATTCTGTTGGGCTTCTAAGCCCAGAATTTTTACTGAGCAAGTTGCCTTAGGTATGGATCCAACCTGTTACCAGAAATGTAAAAATCTATTTTTAATGTGGATTTTTCGATTGTCATATTTTTAATAATGTAATTGATTTTAAAAAGGAATTTTGCCTTATGTATAAAAGCTGTTTTAAAAATGTTTTCAGTCAGAAATGAATGTGGAATGTGATGCTGATGGATGAATGTTTATGATTTGTCTACTCCAGTATTTATATGATTTTTAAGTTGTCTGTTCATATGTATTGTATGTCCTAAGTCTGCATATGTCGTGCATTTAACTGCCTTTTTGTTACTGTGTGGTGTTTCATGGGCAGTTATAATGATTCGCCATATCATTGCTGCATTCCAATATACTGGCATTTTCAGCCAGAGCTCATCACACCATTTTTAGGGTACCATTTCAGTGTGAGAAGAAACTGTCTTACACTACCTGTGTGCATCTATTTAGTTTCTGTCTGTCAGAGGCTCACTATGCATAACATGTGTATCTAAAGAGTCAATGCATTGCTATATGGCATTCAGTAAAGAATGCTAAAGATTTTTATATTCCATGACTTTCAAGATTCTCTTTTGATGCAGCTGTGATTGGCTGTTTTACTTGTTTCAGGAAGAATTCAGGAAATGCTTTTGACAACCATTTTAATTTTAAAGCATGCCTTATGCTTACTTGAAAATAATTTATTGTCAGAATTCTGTTACTTGCTGGGAAGCTTTGTATTACTTCAGTAATTTGAAGTACAGTGAATAAATCCAGAAATTAGAGCAGCCGCAGCTCTTTTCAAGTGTAAGTCATAGAGATGTGCATTCATTGAGCAGTGATTTTGGTAGTGAGCAATGATTATTGCTATTTGAGTATGGAGCAAATGCTCACCAAAGAGTCCGAGTCTCGTGTACTTTTACCACTGACTCCCTCCCATGCCTGCAAGCAAATTAGGATGTAATTCAATTGTCATGTTTTTGGTTTATTTGTACATACAACTGAAGTGGCTTGAACTGGTGTGCAATAAATCCATATTGGTTGCGAAATAGGAATTAACAGAGAGAAAGCTTGGGCTGCTTGGGTATGTTTTCCCTTTCTTGAGCATATTTCCCATTTATAATTATTTATGCTTTTTCTCATATTTGTGCTTCTGAATCATACCCTTCCATTGAGTTGTCAGGGACACTTCAATGGGTGGAGAGTTCACAAAAGTCAATTTCTTGAAGTTAGTGATTTAATCACTGAAAGCTGTCAGGCTCTAATACCTTTTTAACTGGTGATTTTGTCTGGTACCAAAAAGTTCTAAGCCAAAAATTGTTGAGAGAAATATTGGCTGCAATATTATGAGTATAATTAATGATAGTATTGCTCTAAGATACATGCTTTTCCTTAAAGATGAATGAGTTGTATTATGAGTAATGGTTGGGCTTAAAATGTGCTTATTGTCTTCAGCAGTGAGGTTTTGATGGTGAGAAAGTACATTGTTGTTGTTGAGCACATCAATTTTACTGAAATGGACAGGCTGTATTGAATGAAATAATGTTGATGGTTGCTATTAGAACGTAAAGAAATCAAATAAAATAGGTCTATGAAAGTTAACATGAAATAGATTCTTTATTGCTCTTATAAATAATAAGAATACATTAATAAATTCTAGCATTCCATCTTTAATGAGGGGTAAAATAACTGTTGATATCAATAGCAATGTTAATAATTGTTGTGATGATATAAAAATACCTAATATTTTTGAGCTCATAATGCAGGGACAGTTTTGTGATATATTTTTCCTTGTTATGAATGAGTTCATATTCATAAAGTAATATTATTAATGTAAATAATATTTTTGCATTTTAATTTACCTACCACCCATTGCCATATTGGCAATTATTTAATCATTTCCCTGCCATGATACTTTTATTTTTTGTGTAAAAATAAGTCCTTATGTATAAAAGTATGCCCATGAAAAATGAGCAGTGGCATTTATCTTTGTAACTTGCCCTCTGTACATGATTTTCAGTCAAAGTTTATAGCTGGAACTTCCATCCATTTGTTACCTTATACCAAAGATACTGATTACATTTTCAATAAATCTCTCAACTGGAAGTTTACTACCAAACACTGAATGTATTTTTGAACTTTCTTGTAGTTTTGTTGGAGTCTGAAAATTTATCATTATTATATGTGTGGTCAACAGTTTTACCAGAAGAATTATGGTTTGCTATGTTAATTTTGTGTTACATGGTCATCCTGCTATTATTTTTCCATTCCTCATTCCTGTAGGAAAATACTTGATATCATATTGATGCAGAAATAGCCCCATGTATAAGTAAACTCTTTGGCATGTCTTGCAATAGGTTAAATGCTTTGAAGAGGAAATAGCCTGGTTAAACCTATTTTTCTTGACACCACCTCTCTATAGCAACAGTTGATCTCAAAGTTTTGATCTTTCAATTGATTGTAATTAATGAAGCTTTCAGTCATTATTATAATTTATGTGTATGCCATGGCCTGCAAAATGATTATCAGTTTCTTGCTACACAAAATTATTTTTAGGATTGAAACCTTTACCCAAACTCAGGATGAACTAATTTTCTACTGGTCTACAAAATACTCTCAATTTCCGAGGGAGGCCTAAAGCAATGCCATAATGGTAGCTATTTAGTTTTGTTAAAGAGTTGCTTGTGTGTTGGGCTGCACTGAACATGAATGCTACTGTTTTGTTATTTCAATTAGACCTGGATTTTGTTGTGGACCACCTCTTGTTGGTGGTTTTGGTTTGGTAATTTATCAGTGTGCATGGCATTACCATATAAAAATGTATCAAGTTTTGAGTAATCTCATAGGTGGAGAACAAGATCTTTTGGTGTGATGCTCTCTTATTGAATCACTTCATCGTAACACTTTCTCACTGACAGAAAGCCTTATTACTAAATTATATTAATGGTGCTTTACCTAAGGGGCAGTGCCTTCAGAAAAAAATATGCAATGAAATTTATTTTACTGACAGTGTACAATGATAACAAATACCAAGAAAAATGTTTGGTATGACTTGCCATTGTAGTAACATTTCTTTTTATGAAATTTTGTAACTTACAGTTGTATCAATAAAGTATTAATTTTTAATTGGCCTTTCATTGACAGATCAAGTTGATATTAAAGAGTAGATATGCTTATCAAAGTAGATCAAATATTTAAGCCTACCTTTCAGGGGTAAAGAAGTCTTTCATTGAATAGCAGATATTCCCCTGAGAAAACATAGTTTGCCTTGACTTGGACTCGAACCTGGACCCCCCAAATTTCCTGCCAGGTGCTGTACCAGTTGAGCTATCGAGACATCCTCTTTCACTGTGGAAATTATAGAGGCTCTAAAGGAGCAAGATGTTAACGAACTGCTGGACATTTTATGTCACGTAGCAGCCAAAGTAGTGTGCATGATGCCATTGTCCACAAGGTTAAAGCCGAAATTGAAGCACTAAGGTGCTTGCTTAGATAGGTTAGATATACATATTAAAGTAGATCAAATATTTAAGCTTATCTTTCAGGGGCAAGGGAGTCTTTTTTAGAGTTGGGAGTGTTTTTGTGGATTTCAGCGACAAAAAGTCATGCTTGTAGATTGGACTTTTGTTATGGAGATATGGGAGTTGCTATGGTTCCTCTTTTGGATTACTTATCCCAGAAGGACATGAATGAAATGACATTACTTGTGCTTCGTAATGTGAGTGATGAAATAACACTATTAGCATAGGTAATGGGACCCATCTTAAATATCTCTCTACAGTTATGGCATATGGACAATGAATGTTGAATACTATGAGACTCAACACTCAGGGGCCTGACCTTTGCTTTCCATCATGCATAATTCTTGGAAGAAAGCACTTGAAGATTATAAGACTACAACTGTGATTTTACGTGTGGCGGAGGGAGTGTCAAGAATAATTAATTTAAAGTATTATAATAGGGTAAATGATGTCTTTGGGGTAATCAATTGGTGAATAACAAAGGGACAGGATAATTACAATTGTTATAATGGTATTATGCATTAGTAGGAAAAAATATCATCAATCCTAAAGCTTGATTTGGTGCAGCTGTCCTCTCAGTCCTCCTTAATTTCTTGTCTTCCTTTTCACATGCTGTTCTACTTACTCCGTCTATCTCCCAAAAGGCCTTTAATTCACTTGTCCATCAATGACTGTCTTCATCAGATTGTCATGTCTCAAGATATGGCTGATTTGGTATTTCTATCTTTTTAAATTTTTCTTAGACCTCTTATTTACCTCCACTCTTCTGAAAACTTCATTTGTCTCCAACCATTTAGATTTCACCCTCATCTCTAGCATCACATTTCAAATACTTCCAGCCATGACATCTGTGGCTGTTATTTTTACTGCCATAAAAAAGTATGCTCCATGTGTAAGTTAAATGATGAATTTCCATGGTTATAAGGTTATATATCCAGATGTTAGTAGATTCTTCTTCAGCTAGAATACCCTCATCCCTTGTGTTGATCTACTGACTACTGACGGGCTACGCGAGAGAAAATTGTAAATGTTTAAATATTTATAAAAAACGCATTTATGAATTGCCACTAAATTTTATTTTTGGAATAGTTAGCTTGGTATATTTAAATTACGGAAAGAAATTTTCGGCCGATTCTGAGATGGAGTATTTGAGAAAAGTTTATTAACAATTTTTTTAACATTTGTAATTAACAACAAAAGGGTTTAGCAGAAAATAATTTTTTCTTGATATATTAGTATTCAATAAAGATTTAGCTTTAAAAAGAGCTATTAATCATTTCTGTATGACCATTGCAAGCGGAGATGCAAGTGATAATATGATCTAAGGCTCGGATTTTTGCTAAAAATGCAAAAAAATTAAAACATGCATAATTCGCTCAAAAACTTTTTTTAACAAAACTGTTTGAGGATATTCAGTTTGAGTTGATTTTGTTCCCATACACCAATTTTTAACTAAATCTGAGACCCTAAGGGACAAACGTTTGTTGAATTGAGGTGGAATGACCCATATATGTATACTCTATTTCTTCAAGTTTCTGTTTACCATGTTTTACATTGGCTAGGCATCTTATTTTCTACTGCATAGTGTTATTTTAAGTTTTCTTTTTACTGGCCTTCCAAGTGACATCTGGTCTATGTCCTTTCTACGTTCAATACAGTTCCTGAAATCTCTCCCTTTCTCCACCCAAAGTACAAAGCAATCTGCAAATCACAGCTTGTTACTTTTTTCTCATGGGCATTCACTCTGGAGCTCTGCCACTGAGCTGAAGCCCCCCTTAAAGTCTTCTCTTAAACTACTTTTATGGCTTTCTTAATGGAGGATCTAAAGATTACGGAGGACTTTGCACAATATGGTCGTACAAATTTCCATGTTCTTGCTTCTTCAGTTTTTACCCCCAAATTTAATCATAGCCACCTGGTTTTCATACAAACTATAGATAACACTTTGGTCATTGCATGGCACTCTAATTTCATTCAGAATTCTAAACATTGAGTTACAGTGAACTTTGTCAACAGGTAGTTCTATCCACTTCCACTAATGCAACTAGCATTGGTTTATTCTTCATTCTTATCCCAACGTGTAGTGTAAAGGCATTAAATTGCTTTTCTTGTACCCTTACTGGTCCTGAATCCAAATTGATTTCTTTCCAGGATCGAAAATTTTGTACTTTCTCATGTAAGACACACATTTTTTTCTAAATCCCAGTGAAACAAAGGTGGTGCGTGGCTTCCTCAAATCCTCCTAATTTTAAAGAAAGCCACACACCTCTTTTCTTCAAACTCCTGGTTTTGCATGGCACATATTTTCCCCAATTCCTATTTCTTGCATTATTAGCCATTCCTATTTGTCAAATTTCAATTTAAAAAATGTGCTCTCAGATTATGACCTAATGGCAGGCATTTGTACCATGTGGGAGGATAGATGTGTAACTGTGTTAAGGTAGGAGTTTACAGGGAATGGCTGAAGGGTGGAGAGAAACCTGGCATTGGCGTTAACCTCCTCTTAACAAAAGGTACCAAGGGAACCATGGCTTAATATCCCATCTGGTTGACAGAGTGCTGGACTTGAAGTGCTCTCCACAAGCCACTCAGGCAGGGGTAATTATACCAATGAAGAATCTGCCTTGGCCAGGATTTAAACCCAGGCCCCTGAGAAAGGAGGCAAGTAGGTACTCTAGCCACCACAACAACATAATCCCGACCAGTATTATTTAACATATACGAAGACGAAATCGTAAGAGAGGTGTGGAATGAGCTTCAGGCAGGAGTAAAAGTTGGGGAAAAATTAATAAAGGTAGAGAGATTCGCAGATGACCAAGTCCTAGTCAGCCACTCACTTCAGGGCTTACAAAAAATAACCTGTGTGTTATAAAGACAGTGCGAAATAGACATGATGAAGATTTATCAGAAGAAAGACAAAGCAATGAGATTTTTAAGATCAAAAAGGTTCAATTTAAGCATAAAAGTAGGAGGGCAGAAGCTATGTTAGGTGGGGCAATTTGGCTGTGTAGGTTATATTTGGAGGAAAAAGAACATAGCAGTTGATCAGAATTAGAATTGTATTGGCAAAAGAAGATTTTACTCATAACAGGGTTGAGTTGGGAAGTAAATAAAAGACTTGTGAAACATCTTATAAGGAGTGTGGCACTGTATGGTGAGGAAACATGGGCTTTAAGGAAAGAAGATGAACATACGACTTGGGGCTTAGGAGATGTGGGTATGGAGAAAGTAAAGTGGGTTGAAAGGAGGATGAACCATGAAGTAATATAGTTGGTAGGAGAGGAAAGAAATTGATTGAGGAAATGTGGATGGAGAAGGTAATTAAGTATGGGTGATGGTGTTCTGAAAGACATGATTAAGGGAAGAATGTTAAGCAAGCAGGGTAGAGCGAGGAGTAGAACGGGTAGCTTGGATAGAATGATGGGAGGTAGAAGGTATGAGGGCTGAAGATGACAATGTAGGAGAAGACAATTTAGGGATCATGGGAAGAAATGAGGGTCCATTTAGACATAGCTTCACTGGTAGAAAACTAGTAATAATAATTTACTCTTGACTCATAAGGTGAGTCATCCTCCCCTAGAAAGTTCATTGCCATGGCTCACACATTTGCATTATTTCCCCTGAGTGTGTTAATGAAGCCATTATAAAGACCCAGAGAAATATCAATGCAAGATTACTCAGACTTGGCTAAACAACATTTTTTAGTTTTGCGTAAAACAAAAACTAAATGAATCGTTGTCAGTGATTCTGAACTGATTAATAAAATAAACTTCTTTAAAATATCTCAGATAATAGTCAATGACCCAGGTATTTCCTACCCTATTTCGAGTTGTAACTTTGGTATTATTATGAATAGTATCTTGGCCTCACAGACCAAGTAAATGTCATCTCAAGTAAAGCAAAAGGAATATAATATTTAACTATAACTAGGCATAAATATGTGTCATCTGTGATTTCCTTATTGTGATTTTATACATTTTTGTACTGAGAATAGCTATTGCTAAATAAAGACATCTTATTATTATCTCTGAAGAGCCATTTGTTTAAATATTTATGGTATAATCCTTAGCCTGAGCTATGGATGCATTAAGAGGAATTACAATGGAAAATACATTCATGTTTGGAAATAATAGGTAGAAACTGAGATATAAAATACTGTTAGAGTAGTTGTTAATGAATTCTTGCAGAGTTAAAAAGGAATGCAGTCACATGCTAGAAAATAAGTGCCAGAAATAAGGTGAAAAATCAACTCAGTCTACCGTAGCACCAAGAAGCAGGAAGTTTTTAATGGAAATAAAAGACCTACTTGAATTGAAACTCTAATTCAGCACCCAAGTTTGACATTTAAAATTGTTTATCTCTTCATAATGCTCAAGCATGTACTGCCTAAATAATATCTCCATTGTATGTTTTACACTATTTCAAAACAGGTTGCTCTCTGGTATTCATATGTGGGGTACTGGTCAAGATTGGAAATTCACGACTACAATAAGGTGTGGAGAGGATTTTTGCTGATACCAAAGCATATGACCATTGTAGGCCATTATTCATCGAGGAACATATAATGACAGTGATTACTTTGTGCATTCTAGAAGTATTGGTTTATCCTAAAACAAAAATTGTTAACTGTGACACGAGGAAGAACATTCATTACTACCATACAAGAACTAGTCATTGTGTTGACATTCCATTTTGTAGGTTAAAGAAAACAATGGACCAGCACCATATAATGGTTGCATGGCTGTACAATAAACCAACCAATGTGTAACAATAATTCTGCTACCATCTGTTGAAGTTCAAAATGTACCTCTGGTGAGATTTGAAAGAAGACTGAGTATTTGGATTAGGCATAATCCTTTTTGTGATTTGAGATAGGCTCTGGAACTGAAGCAGTATTTTTAGGAGAAGGCAAACACTGTTATAAGTTGTGTTCTTCCCATTTCATTGAATTTCTTGACAATATCTGTAGCAATTTTAATGTTCTTTGTGACTAATGAAGCATTATTATTATAATTTCTACCTTGTATGTAATTTCCACCTCCAAGTCTCCAGCTAGCATTGGGTTTCATTGCTGTCATATTGCCTGGAGCCTCAAGAGAGGTTATTTAAGCGGGTAACCAAGTCTGCCAATGTCAAATAGGTGATAATCCTGCCTTCGGGTCGTGAGCACAAAGCTGGCGGAGGGACCCAAGAAGGACGGCTTTCTGCACTGCTCCTGTTAGTGCATCCGCTCGTGTCCTGGATGCTGGGATCCACTTAATGTTGTCGATCAGAGAGCCCTTGACACCATCAGCACACCCACGACAAGGACTAGCAATTTCAAAGAGTAGCCCTCATATATTTTCCTGAGTTTACATGGCAGATCCTGATATTTAGTCCTTTTTTCTATCTCCTTCATTGTTATGTTCGTTTTGGCTAGTGCTGAAAACTCGATCACGAGCATGACATGTGAGAGATTGTTGAGGAGAACGACATCAAACTTCATCGCCATCACCTACAGGTGGTGGGGAAGGAACAATTCCACCAGATCTTACATGTATCATTCTTCATGATGGA
This sequence comes from Platycnemis pennipes, assembly GCA_933228895.1. Lineage (NCBI taxonomy): Eukaryota > Metazoa > Arthropoda > Insecta > Odonata > Platycnemididae > Platycnemis > Platycnemis pennipes. Next base: position 18,158,867 of record OW121853.1, read on the forward strand.
CTCGATATCTCCAGGGGTGTAAGGCCTTGTTGTTATTATTTATTATTTACCGTAAGGAGTTAAAGAATAGAAGAGTCAGTTCATAGAATGTACAAGTCTTAACTGAATGATAATTTAATCTAGGTTTAATGATAGGTGAGATTAAATATTGACAAAGGCTTCCACAGAGTGGTTCAGTAAGAGCCTGCAAGGTTTCTAGGATGTCCTCTGCATTTATCCATCTCCATGAGAACAGTTTTGCCAGCATCACTGCAGGTGTCTTCAGGTCTGAAGTGCTACTACCCTTAGAAAAAAATACTATGGAACTATATATAGTGATTATATATAGTTTTCTATAATCACTATGGCTATAGTCCTATAGTTATTTGGAACATAGTGATTATAGGACTATATATAGTGATTATATATAGTGATTATATATAGTTTTCTATAATCACTATGGCTAAGGTATTTGGAACGTACCCATGTAGCACAGACGGCTGGGCCAACGTTTGGTCATGAGGATTCCTATATTATTATTATACTAGGTGCAGCGGTTGGCCAACCATTATTCGTATCCGTTTTGCCAACTGTTCCCCAAAGGAACAAAATTGAATAAAAAGGAAAATGAAAGATCATGATTCTCACTTACTGAATGAGTAATATCTTTATCTCACATACTACTTATACCCCTACCTTACGACCTACACTTAACTACTTTGTATCCTATCAACCTTTGACATACGGCCTGACACATTTTCCAATTACATTAATGAGACAGGGAGGCCATATATATACTGCTGCTGGCTGGCATTAAGTCGTTTGTGATTATTAACTTTACTCTAAGATTGAGACGGATAATTTGCACCGTTAAAGCATTTCGCTAATAACCATTTTGTGGCTAAAATTAAGCATGACCATTATAAATATACGTCTCTGATATTCTTTGAACTCTAGGAGAGATAAATAAGAGTTTCCTCCATAATGCTGAGAACCTGTTTTCCGGCGAGCGCACCAGATTTTTCTCTAAGTCCGATACCGTCTACGAGGGACTGAGGAAAATCATACAATCATGGATATCCATTTGAATGGATATAAGATGAATGTGACATTTGAATCCATATGAGATGAATAAAAAATAAAATTTTCAGAATGTTTTGCTTTTAAGATACATAATTTGAAACCTCTCTCCTATAGACAGCATGGTCCAGGAGAATATGTCTGTATATGAGAGGTCTATGTAAGTTATGTATGTATAAACTGTATCCTATAGTGATTATAGGAATATACCCTATAGTGATTATAGGACTATAGAACTATACCCCATAGTGATTATAGGACTATAGAACTATACCCCATAGTGATTATAGGACTATAGAACTATACCCCATAGTGATTATAGGACTATAGAACTATACCCTATAGTGATTATAGAAATTTCTATAGTGATTATAGAAATTTCTATAGTGATTATAGAAATTTCTATAGTGATTATAGGACTATAGAACTATACCCCATAGTGATTATAGGACTATAGAACTATACCCTATAGTGATTATAGAAATTTCTATAGTGATTATAGAAATTTCTATAGTGATTATAGGACTATAGAACTATACCCCATAGTGATTATAGGACTATAGAACTATACCCTATAGTGATTATAGAAATTTCTATAGTGATTATAGAAATTTCTATAGTGATTATAGAATTCCTATAATCACTATATATAGTTCTATAGTATTTTTTTCTTAGGGTAGGCTCATCCAAAGGCCATTGAGATAGCCAAAACACCCATTTTAACAGGGAAGATAGCTATTCCCTCTCCAATGCATGAAAATACAGTTGAGCACCCTTAATCCGGGAACCCCTAATCCGGGAACACCCATAATCCGGCAATTTTGCCATGACCAACTGCCTGGTACTTAGTCGAGATTGCCGAAACCGTGGCCCAAACATTGCTATCTGCCGAGATATTATTCTTGTATTAATACCGAGATACCATTCTTAGCGTTAATTTTCCCATTTCGAGAATTAGAATAATTTAAAAATATTAATTTCTAGTACTTCGTGTACACTGGAATTATTCTGGAACTTGAAGTAAACATATAAATTTGAATACATCGCCGAGACGGACTACGACATCGGCCACTTTCAAAGGCACGTGCATTTTTGATTGACCACTAGACGTTATTTTATAAAAATTATTTGTTATCTGCTTATGTTTCACCCAAAACATGTCTCATCCAATAGTTGTGGCAACAGCACAAAACGTTAACCATCGCAGAAAATGTGCAAGTTGTGAAAAAGCTTAACGCCGTTGCATTAGTAAAGCGTTGACTGAAACATACTACGTGGGATCTTCAACAACATAACACTTTAAGAAGCTGAAAGAGAAAAATCATCCAAATTTTACTGTTAAAGTGACACGAAGACGTAGATCACAGAGAGAAAAACTATGAAAGAAGATTTACGTGCTGATTTAGCCGGTTTCGATTGCGTCGGAGTGAAGGGCTTAGATAGTATTTCTGGCCAAATGCTAATGGAGCAGGATAAAATATTTCAGAAATAGAAGTGATCAATCCAAAAGACGTGATGTGGGAAATTTCACGCGCATGCAATAGTATTTCACCGTCCGTTCTAAAACACGCGTGGTTTAAAGTGTGGCTCGCTTTAAGGTTTGATATAGACGAAATAAGTGGCGATTTAAAAAATTTCATGTTTCTGAGGATAAAAATATGATGATGGAGTTTGCAAACATCATCCATAACCCTGAATTAAAGAAAATGGAATTGGTAAATTTAGATGAAAAGATAGTTAGCGGCCACGATATTCTCACCACATAGCATATGTTATATATCATAGATGATGAAATCATTGAAATGGTAATTAATAACAATAAATCCGAGTGGGGATGAAGATGATCAGCCTGAAATTGTTGAAGGAAGATTACTAATGATGATGGTCTTTAAAGAATAATCCAGTCCGGTCGCCCGCGGTGACGTAGTGATGGGCGGCCGTACACACAAGACCCATGCGTTGACATCGCGCTGAATCAGCTGATAACAAATCAAGCGCGGTAGGAAATTATGTTACGCAAAGCACAGCATAAGAAATGTCAAATTTTATACCCTTTCCCAATAATAATATGAAACTTATACATGTTCAGCAATATGCACAATGCTTAGGTTCCGTTATTTTTCACTCACTGCGCAACGTCGATAATTTTAAATACCTAATAACTTTGTGAATTAAGAAACCATTTCTTTCTGATTATTCTCAGTGACTCTTTTTAAAACAATGTTCAGGAAATGGAAAACGAATATATTTTGTAATAAATAATTGACTCCTTTCAATGAAAACATCCCGGACGTCAGAAATAGACCAGTTGCCATGCATGACCCATAGTCCGGCAAAATCCCTAATCCGGCATCCCTTCGGTCCCGACTGTGCCGGATTAAAGATGCTCAACTGTACCTCTTCTCCAAAAACCTACCAATCAGAACATACCTAGGCAAAACCAAGGCCTATACAAGTGGTGACCTAGTGGCTAGAGTGATGGGCTACAGACTTTAAATCACGGGAAGAAACCTTTATGGATATCCCCACCCAAAATCCTTTTGCTTTGATTTTCTTGGGGTCAGAAAATTGCAGGTAGTCCAGTGAAAGGAAACAGCCATTTACCCTGAGTGTGTGAATTTCACACGCCGGTAGCCTAGTACCGGTTGAGTTCGAAGCTCTCCTATCAAGCCAACTTTCGGGTTGTTGATGGGGGCTTCCGTGGCGTGGTGCGGTAGGCGCAACTAGTTTTTCGGGTTGTCCTCCGCGTCGATTCATCTTCGAGACGACAGTTCCGCCGACGTTACAGCAGGCGTCTTCAGGTTTGAAGTGTTGGATGCAACGACACCATAACTAGCCGCGCCGGAAGGCGCGTCAAAGAGCTGTACAATATTCTGTTGCTCACCCATACTATAGTAACGTTACACAAAAAATTGAGCGCTGACGGATGAACGTTTGCGTTGTCTAGTGTAAATGTGTGGTCACGTGAAAGAGAAACTTATAACTAGAGCCATACAGTGGCTAAAATGTCCAACATTCAAATAAAAAAGTGTCTCTTTCGAGACATAATGCTAATGAATACATAATAAGGAAATATGCCAATGCATAGCAACATTAACTTTTTTGTGGGAGTTGTCCAGTTGTTTTTTCTCTTTTAATTATTTTTTTATATTTTTAGTAAATTTTAATGGTATTAATGAAATAAACGGCGCACGTCGTGTGCCGGCGCCAGGTGAGACGCCTTTGAAGGCGCTACTTTTTGAAATGGAGTTCTTTTGCAGGGAGGAAATACGCCCAGAATCAGCGGCAATGACCCGAAGTGCTCCGAAATGGGCCTCCATCTTTTCAAAAACATATTCGCCGCAAGGTGAGAGCAAAAAGTAATCAACTTTGAATACAGACATAGTGACATTAAAGACGAAAAAGCTAAATTTTCGTCAATTTTCGGGAACATTTTAATAGTATTCAATAATCTTTTTGATTAGCATAGAAAATTTGGCTTATTTAATTAAATTTTTGAAAAAAAATTTGATATAAAGTCATATACATCATCAATACACGAGAAATCAATTCCACGCATAATTTCCATAATAAACAATTATTATTATTATTATTGCGCTAAAATAGTCGGCCATAAGGAAGAATAATAACGGTTAGTATAGCACTCGTAATTTTTCAACCCCAACAGAGAATAGACAATTTTTAGACATCCGCACATAGGTTGCCACCGATATTTCAAAACAGGATATTTTTACAGTGGGAGCACCTGACAACAGGAGAGTATTGAAAGGATAGAAAGGCTGCGACAATAAAATTCCACCAAACCATTTTATGAAACATTGTATAAATACTGTTTGTAGATAAATCCTCTCTACTCAGTTATAATTGTAGAAATATGTTTTTAAATTCTCTTAAACGTATGTTCTCCATTATATTTCACAGTGATACTGGAATTACACAAAATTCATTTTGCTTCCGCACTCCCCAATTAATTCCTCTGGCCTTCCTTTCACGCACCAACGTACTTACATACTTTCTCCCTACATCCCCTTGAGCTGCACAGTGCCATAAATGAATAGCCCTTAGCAAAGACCCGTCCAGGATGTACTTACCTACAAAAGATATTAAGAATTATTAGCCAAATACTGAATGAATTTTTTACAAAGCCTTTATTTTGATCACCATTTTAGATTCATTATAAGAACATATATTCTAAATCGAACAAATTTTTCATATTTTTATATTTATTATAATCATATTATAAATGTACAGAAACAGATAATTATTCGTAGTTTTTATTAGTATTCGATTTTTTGTTAGTTATATATCCAAATATGTCAAATAGCTGAATAAATTTTCCAAAATGTTTTAAAGCATTTTCCCACAGTCAGAGGTCAATTTGCATCAATTTTCGTACCAAGTTATCATCGCTACCTAATCTTTTTATTATTCTTCCTCTTCAGATTTTTTCTTCATGTTTTGATATTTTCGAGAAAAAATAATATTTAACTTAATGTTGGAGTACGAGAGCACCGGCGAGAACAGTTTTACTTGGGAAGCATATTGGCCGAAGGTGGGCGTAGCAGATGTTAGGAGAAGAATTGCCATGGTTAACCGACAGAAAAGAACGTCTTATGACTGGAACCTTGAGCAGGGATGCAAATAAAAGGTTAGAGAAGTGTTTGATACGGAGCGTGGCCATGTATGGATCGGAGAAATAGACTCAAGGGAAAGATGGCGAGAAAAGATTGGAAGCTATAAAACAAAAGTAAACTTGGTTATAGTTCACGCCTTCTTTTACCGGTTTCGATATTTTCAGATCATCGCCAAGAGTAAAACAAGCAAGAGTTCAGTTTTAGTTATTCAGGGGAGTTGACCAACTGCTGAAGTCACTTAGGATAGACATGGGTAATTGGGTAATGGTAGGAGTTTTTAGGGGAACGGAGGAAGGATGGAGAGAAGTCCGGCTTCGGCATTAGCCACCTCTTAACTACAGGCGCAAAGGGGACCACGGCTTAAGGTCCAATCTGACGGACGGAGTACTGAACCAGAAATGCCCTCCACTAAGAACTCAAGTAGGGACCGGTTTTGCACTGAAAAATTCTCCCCTGCCGGGTGTAGAACCTGGGCTCCTTTACTGATATTTTCATTGTGATTGCGTTTCCGTAGTTAAGCTGATGAGAGCCCCATATCAGGTATACCTTACTATCTGCTATGCCATGAAGTGTCATGGATAAGTTCCGTACTTTCCACCGCTCTGAGCTCCCTCCCCCTCCCCCCTACACTCCAGTCCCTTTCCCTAAAAACAGTCAAGGTGGATGACGTAGTAATCCTTAACGCAATTCGTTCGGTGAGCGTCACCTTTGTTTATTTTTATTTTTGATTTATGAGTGAGCTGGGGACATTTAGGCACTAAAATGAAGAAATAGGCAGCCTAAATAGGCACTGAAAATTTCAAAATAGGCGCTTAAAATATTTGTTTCATTTTGGACGATTCTGCCGGTCCTGGAATCCCAAAACCTGTAATCAGGTTTTCCAGGGATCAGACAAACAGAACTTGACATGCATATATGCCTTGGGTGGTGTAATACCCACCCAGGCGGGACTCGAACCCGTAATCCCAAGATGAGCAGGCGAAGACTTTACCCCGTCGCCATCGTGGCCGGCTAGAAACATAATGTGGCTTATTGCCGCAAAGAAGCATCTGAATTTTAAGCTTGAGCTGAAATATACGATTAATTTTCCAGAAAAATAATGGAGAAGAAAGAGGATAAATTAGCTTATTAAATGAAGAAACATAAAATACATAAGGTTTACTTATTTCAAGATACATTACAATTGTCACAACAACATATTTCTCTAAATGTTCTCCTTTAAACTGATGACGAGAGTCAGTCAGGATATTTCTATAGTATGAAAATGACCTCTCAACTTCACACGAAGTGATAGGGTGATACTTAAATGATGCAAGCTCTTCTGCTGTCATCTTTGGTCCTGGAGCAACCGAAGTCCCTGATAAAATGTCTGCAATGTTCTGGACATCTTCCCAACCAAGGTTCCTTTGCATAACTTTCTTGAATTTTCGAATCAAGGCTTCTCCCACATCAGTTGGTATATTAATAAGTTCACTCTCTAGGATAAGACACAAGATATAGCACTTATTGCACAGGTTTTTATTAAAGGTACAACGCGTTTCAGCGGTTAAGCCATCGTCAGGTACCTGATGATGGCTTAACCGCTGAAACGCGTTGTACCAGTAATTAAAACCCGTGTAATAAGTGCTATATCTTGTGTCTTATCATGATATCATTCCACTACGTCTCGCCGGACACGTCTCTACCTTTCTATTTTTTCCCACAGCTGCCACAAGGAGTAGTTCTCTTTCCTCCAGCGATTGAAATGTGGATGGTAATTTACCAAAATAGCATGTTATGAATGCTAGAACTTTGTCGACATCAGGGTTTAACACTGCAGCTTTGGCTTCCACAATTCGCACGTATGTCAATAATTTTACCTGCGGAGTACAATGCGGTATTTAGCCTTGTTCCCCATAGGTAATATCAATACTGGCTGTGAAGGCAGAGCAACTTCGGACAGTATTCTTTAAACTCAGCAATACTGAGTGGTGCCTTCAAAAACAAGTTTTTTACAATTGAAACCATCGCATGTACGCATCATGTAAAATTACCATAGTAGTTCTTCTACTCTTTATATAATAATAATTAGGATAATTTTTCTTTTTGCATGTTCGATGACATTATTTCAACCTTGATAGATTAAAAAAGAAACTGAAATAACAGACTAGTTCCGCACTGAAGAGAGGTTTGGTGACGTTGGGAAGAGTATTGCTTTTTTAGGCCATTAAACAGGCAATATCAGAAGAAAAAGGCATAAACAGGTAAAATAGGCATTTTAAGCAGTAACAAATTGCCTTAATTTCGACATAAATGATCTTAAATGAACTTATAACTTCATGAAATTGGTTTCCTGAGTAAAAGAAAAAATGGGCATTTTAGGCAATGTCCTCAGCTTATTAATGAGCGAATGGCTCTGGCTAGAATTTATTTTTTCACCAAAATTCAATTTTCCTCTCCATCTAACGATTTCGTGTACAAAATAGCGATTTCGGTTCCGAGTGAAAGTTCATTAAGATTTTTTTCTCCGCCGCAATATCGGCAGATTTCATGATCATTTTGTAAGAAACACGTAAAAAAGACACGTTATTGGAATAACCTAACCTGGGCGCTATTTGATAAAAATTCCTTGGGACACTCATTGCAAGATTTTTCTATACAGGCAACATTTGACTATCTCTTATACTATATTTACTTAAAATAAGAATGAACGTGAAAAATGTGAAGCATACTCTTAGAAAGCCTTAAAATATGATATGAGGCCAAAATATTTTTATTGAGTCAGAAAATAATAACTTTAACGATGATAATTAGGACAATAAAATTATCGTAATACGATATTCATTTATGTTTTGTTACATTTAATCATCTCTAAATTACAACATCTACTTTTTATATTGATTACGGAATGATTTATTTTGCGATTTAACCTTGCCGAGGGAAAAAATTATTTCTCTAATGCTGATTCCTTAAATTAGATGAGCTACAAATACGATATTTTTGGTAGGTGTTATGCTGGGGATATCCTAAAGCATTGGAATGTGGTGAATTATTTTTTTTTCAATCTGAATGGATATCAATCACATGTTTTTTTTGACAAATGAGTTAGTTGATTCTCAGAAAATCTGGAACCGAATCTGTAATAAAATTTGGTTCCATTTTAGATCCATGGGTGAAAATATAGAGAGAGGTTTAAAGAGCCGCGCTACTGCGCAAAACCTGTTGAGAAGGTTTTAATTATTATGCTTAATTAAGTATGCTTCGAGGAAATTTAATTCCAGTTTCCCTTCAGTCCACCGTCGCTCACTGTAAAATGTAGTTTCCCCGCGAAAAACCGTTCCCAAGTAAATCTCACTTGGAACCACAGAGGACCAATTTGAATTTCTTGTTTCAGGTGCGTGGCCCTCATCCGGCGGCAAGGTGGTATATATACCACCTTGATCCGGCGGCACCTGTGCTGCCATCTCAGCGGACGGCATTCGAGAAGGAAGTCGTTTCGCCGGCCGCTTTTCATTTTCGCCCTCCCCCTCCTCTTCTGGTGCCGCTGTGGATTCGTCCGTTCCCTCATGGGTGGAGCGTCATTTCCGCCTCGCAGACGGTGGTTCTCTGAAATTCCGCGCCATGGAGGTCTAACGAACGGAAGTCTTATCGAAATCCTTCTCAACCGCCCTCAGCTTTTTTCTTCCCTCTTCGCCGACACCTTTTTTTTCGGTTATATTTTTTCCGTCTGCGGGCGAATTTCATTCGTGGAGGCCCGCCTTTGTTTGTCGCTCCCAGATACAAGGTTCCACTAACCCATCCTGTTCCCAGAGGACCCGCTGCTTGAAAATTGCCCGCAGTGGGTGTTGAAGTTGCATGAAACTATCCCAGCCCAATTCAGGTTCGTCTCTGAGAGCCAGAGTCACTAACATAATTGGTAAATTTGAAACTGAACAACGAGTAAATGTCCTCGCTATAATGACCTTTTATTTTTTTTATCTAAAATCTGTCGATTTTGATTGAAATAACACGTTGCAAATACTAAGCAGTTAAATATCTCTCTCCGCAGTAAAGCAGTAAAAAGATCTGGTACTCTCTTTTTGGTATCCTCAGCCCATAGATATTGGGTTCTGGTGAATCAAAACATCTCTTTGAGGTATTAATCTGCAAGTGTTTAGCATATGAAAAATATATAATCTTTGTGTGCCAGATGGATCTTATTTCCCAGAAATAGGAGCGGTGTTTATTAATTTCCCGATTGAACATTTGTCATGGGGTGAATTTTTTTACCAGACCGTAGTTACCACCTCCTTTTCAATTTCGATCCATTTGCCCCATGGCCACAGGCAAGTGTCTATGCGATTTCACTTATTTTTGCGAGTGACCCATCAAAAAATTTAAGGGCATAGGGTCGACCACGCGTAAACACGCCTCCAAAAGTACCTATTAAATGGATTCCCACCGAGGGTACTTATGTGCGGAGCACATCCGCGCGGGATCTTGAGTCGAACTCATTGGAGACTCCTTTCGTCCTCGACGTCTGTGAGTGGTCAATACTCACTCAAGAGACCACCCCCTTCGTAGCTATTCGAGACCGGACGTTCCCCAGCTCGCCCACGGGCCACAGTAGCCACCCAACCCCTTTCCACCCCTCAACAGCGAAGCCTTGCGTTGCCACGTTTCCCTCGCGCCAAGCGACGTTCTGCTCGACATGCATCACTGCGAAGATATGCGCGCAGAATTTTTGTGAATTTATTCTGACCTTTATTCGTCAATACGTTTAACATCTCACGGCAAATCCTTTAGAATACCTATATTATAACAACTACATTTCCTATTTGGTAAGGTTAATGTTTTATAGGAGTGAAAATATTGTGTTTCTCCGCAATTTGCCAATGAAGACTGCCAATGATACGGCAAAATTCGGAAATTACAGCATTAGGAATATCTGAAATCGACCCGCTTTTTACCAAATAGAGTGAATTTGGCACCCCCTTGGAACTGCTGGACGGGAACTTCACTAGTAGAGAATGAAATCACATAGGCGAGGACGGACGCTGAAGTTTGCATGAATTCATCACTGCTCACGAATGGGCTTTTACAGAGTTGACTGATGCACAGCTTCATGACCTTTTGAGTTGCCTTGTCCTGGTTTTTAGTGGAAAAATTATTAAAAATCTGATATCTATGAGAGGAAAAGAGATTTGATCGCACTGGATTGGACTTTTTTGAATATTCTGGCACGATGGGAGTATTTTCGTTGCGGTGGCGAAGAGGGTCACGGACATGGCAGGGGAAGACTGAATCTTCATTTTGAAAGGGCAAAATAAATCGTACTCTACGATGTGCTAAGTTACAATGAACAAATTTCCTGACTGAATTATGAAAAACTGTTCAATATAGTCTTCACCAGAATGTAATTAACTTCCACACCAGTGTTACTGAGATTTTTCTTACGGTGCAAAACTTAATGAGAGAGAGCATGGGGCCGAGACAAAATGCTGAAATATATTTTTAAGACATGCATGAACGCATCATAGCGAAGAAAAAGATCTACTTTTTCCTACTTAGGTCGCAGTTCCTCAAACTAAAAATACTCTTACTCACTCACTATTTTTCCTTTAATAGTTTCGAGGTAATCACGCTGAGTACGTTTCAATCTCATATTCATTATAATGTTACTTCGATTTTCCGTGGATTTTTGTTCACATGGTTTCATTTGTTGTTGTCTAGGATTGTTGAGTTTCATCTGCATCTACAACTACATAATACCCTACAAGCCACCATAAAGGTGTGTGGCAGGGGGTGAATTCACACCAATAATACATAGGATATCATGCAAAAAAGGATTAGTATCTATATTCTGCTATAAAATTCACAATTTACAAAAGATAATTATAGCAACGCAAGCATGCAAAAACATGCTGCGAGTTGGGTTAGTTTAAAACCAATATACCAACATTAACTACCTATGCTATCCATAGAGTATTTATAATTTTATACCATATTTATAAAATTTATTCCATTGTACTTGTATTTATAATATAGTATACATTTACAGCTATTTATATCCATAATTGTACGAGGAAAGAAGGATATTTGAATCTGTTATTTCCGCAATCTATTTCTCTAATTTTACGATTATGGTACAATCTACTATATTAAGTTGGAGTTCGCAAAATATTTTTAGCGTCATCAAAACATACGGTGCAAGAAGTACTAGTAAGTAATATATAAGGAGGGAAACTGAAATTAAAATGATGAGATTAGCATTGGTAGAATGTAGGGGTGAGCTGTATCACACCAATCTCAGGACTGATGGCACTCGTTATTACAAAGTTTAAGAACAGATATTAGAAAAGGGCTCGAATGTCGTCCCTTCTTGTGATGCGTCCCCGAATGCGAAAATACTGTCTTGTAATTCAGCTTAGAGATTAGGTCTAAATTTCAACCTGCTGTCTGACAATGATTCCCATTTTAGTTCATCCAATAGAATGGTAATGCTAATATAGTTATCATAACGTCCCTTTATCTACACGATACCCTGCCAGCCACCGCGAGGGTGTGTGGCAGGGGGTGAAGATCACCAAGCATGCACTACTAACATGCAAACAAGCAACTATAGGGTCTCATGCAACTAAATTGTTAGTATCTTTAGTGTTTCTGGGGTTAATACATACATCATGCACTACAGGCTTCTCAAAAATATTTCACCTACCTATCCCTTTGCTATGCTGCCTATTCTGTTCTCTTATAGTACGGGGGAAAAATGCCATTTTGAATCTATCGGTACGACAATCTAGCTGTATAATCTTATTTATCTGGTCGAATCTAGCATAATACCTTGGTTTTTTTAATATGGGCCTAGCATCTTCAGTAAAGCTATCCGATTGAAATTTCTCTAATAGATTTAATCTGTACCTAAACCTACGCTCTGATAATGATTCACACCCTAATTCTTTTATTAATTCTGAAACGCTACTCAACCTATCGTAACACCTTTTAACGAACCTAGCTACTCTACGCTGCTCACTGTCTAGTTCTCTAATTCATTAGGATCCCATACACTGGCTGCATATTCAAAGTGGGGCCTTACTAGTGAAAAATAACATCGCTCTTTTGTCTTCTCATCACATTTCCCAAGTACTCTTTTTATAAATCCTAGCTTTCTCTTCGCTCGGCCACATATTTCCCGGATGTGTCTTCCCCACGATAAATCTTTAGTGATTGTTACACCTAATTATCTTATGGTTTCAATGTTTTCGTTCTTCGTGTTACTAATTTCATAGGTACGCTCTATCGAATTATTCTTCCTCCAAAAATTGATAGCTACACACTTTTTAAGGTTAAGTTCTAACTGACATTTATCGCACCACTCTTGAATTGCATCTAAATCCTTGCTAAGCGATTTCCTGTCTTCTTCCTTAGATATACCCCTATACACTACCGCATCGTCTGCAAAAAGTCTAAGCTTACTACTTACTACGGTTACTTATTATGGTTACTTAAACTTACTATGGTTAAGTTCTGACATAAATGTGTCTCCAACGATTTTTCATGTGAGAGGCTAGATATACTGGACTTTTTGTTCTATCTAGCAATATCTTTTTTTGAGGTCCATTCCTAGAGAATCGATCCATGGAAAAATTTTCTCATTTTGAGGTATATTTAAAGAGTCCATCTCATTGTCCCAGCGTATTCAAACACTATCTAATTAATAATCTCCTTTCCTTAAATTTAAATGGGTACACACAGAAGGTTTTACCTATTCGTAAATTGTGGTTATAAATATTGTGAAATAAGGAAAATCAGCATGAATCAGCGGAAACGTTCGCAGTCTATATGGTCGCAGACATAATGTAAAAGCGTTCGTGTTAAGCGTGGATCTCAACGGACTTAAGACATGAGTCTTTGAAGGCGGACGGTGGAGAGGGAATGTTTTCTTGGAATCATGATAATAGGTGCGGGTGCTTAAATGTTCCGATGAAATGAGAAAGAAAAACTTCACAAGTGGTTGGGAAGAGGAAGCGTGGATGATTACGTGGAAAAGGAGGATCAGATGAGCAGGTCCCTAACGGAGGCACAATCCATTAGTTTCGAAATTTAAGGGTCAAAAGGAAAGGGACAGTTTCTTCGACCGGACAGAGAGGGTTATAGGCAAAAAAGGAGGCACCTAGGTGCTAAGAATGGCAGCTTGGTGCAGTGAAAAGTTATTATGGCTACCAATACGATTATTATTCGGAACAGTCTGATAGAAAATATGACCATTACAGTGTTCGGCACTTGATCATTTGTTTTTTTCAAATTTTCAATTTTTTTCCTATTATTTGGCGTTTTTTCCTCTGGATTTCCCCAATTTCGTGTTTTATTGTGAGGTGATTTTCCGTACTTTGTGACGAAAAATGAGAATAATCAGATCTCTGTCAATATGTATGCTATTTCCAGACTGTATCTCCATTGTCATTGGCTTCTGTATGCGATGCCTTTAAATTTTAATTCTTCGATAAAGGCAATTGATTTTCCCTGATTGGCTTATATTTAAATATTTATGCGCTTCATAAGTTGTAATGATCATAAGTACATACATGTTTAGTGCTGACCGTCCAAGTTTCACGATAAATTGAATCACGGTATCGTGGGGTGAAATTACGGTTATGGTATTTTCAATTTCGATTTCAAAAGGTACACTGAAAGAGATGAATTCACTAAAAGGATGGAGCCCTAGCCCAAACCTTCAATTCTTATTATAGTATTTCCAAAATTTTATCAATGTCCATCTTGTTAATACTTTTTTCCGCGGTTATTTCTTTTGGAGGGGTATAATGAGGTGGAGGAAATAACTAATGAAATCACTATAGGTTGATTAGTTAATCAGGGGAGGCAACCGACAGCTGAGCTAATTGGGTAATGGTAGGATTTTGTAGGGAACGGAAGAAGGGTGGAGTGAAACTTGGCGTCGGCATTAGCCTACTCTTAACGAAAGGCGGCAAGGGGACCACGGCTTAACGTCCCATCCGACGGGTGGGGTACTGAACTTGAAATGCCCTCCACTAGGCACTAAAGTAGGGACCGCCATTGAAAAATCTACCACTGCCGGGATTCGAACCCGGGCCCTCGAGATGGGCGGCAAATACTCTAGCCACCACTCCAACCCGATCCCCCAGTGGACTCTTGTTAGCACATTTATGTAGAACCCAACATTCTGAACATAATAACTAGGAAATCATGCAAAACAGGTTAGGCCAATGAAAAATGGCCCAATTTTTACAGAGGCACAGAGGGTAGTGACACTTTGACGGTCAAAACAATATGAAATTCACAAACGAAGGGGAATTCTGATAGAATAAGAAAGAGTAATACTATTTTCATGACGTACTTGTTTCAAATTATTTATTTTATTTATTTAAGTTATTCTATTCAATTTACAAACTGGATTTTCTCCATAAGTATATGAATTGAAAGAATGCAACTAGGCCAGTACTCTAGCCACCGCACCAATCCGATCCCCCTGAAATCACTATACACGTTACGCTCGTTGTAACAGCATGGAAATAAGGCGAACTAATAAAATATTCCTCTAAGTAGCATCATCCGTTTCTTCTTCCAAATTACCGATAGAAAAGCAGTCAAAATATTGATAAGAGGGCTTTGGTGGGGGATATGAAATTATTAAAATGAAATGTGGAGCTTGCACCCCGCTGATAGCTCAATTACGAGGCATATCATGTCAAAGGGACCGGCATAGACTCGTCTGTCTTCCACTTGACGAGACTGGTGAAATATTTTGCCTCAGGCGTCGCCAAGAATTATGAAAAATGAAGGACGGGGAGGGATGATATAAAAAAATCTTCCCGACCGGAAACGAAAATAATTGTGTGGGAATAATGCTTTACATCCCCTCTCGCGCGTACAACACGCTCTTTCACAGCAATCCCTTGTTCCCTCACCCCCCCCCTCCCTCTGCACTTCCGTTCCTCTGGAGACATGCGTTAGGGGAAGGGGGCGGAGGGGTGAGGGGAGAGGGAGGAGGTGAGCATCTTGGGCGCATCGGTTGCGGGCTGGCAGTCGGGAACTACATTACACATCCCAACTATCGATAATCGAACGGCTCCATTCATAGTCGATCACTGTAAACCGATATGATAATTTAGAAGTTACTATCGATATTTATGGACAAACCGAATGAGCATAAAGTTTCTCTGTATCTCCAATAAATCATCTCGTTTTCTTGATGTATCGTGAATTGACTCTTCGGTGCAAATAGCGGGCATTATGACCTGCTACACACTCAAATTCTCACCCTATCCCGATAGGGTGGATTTGAAAAATAAATAAGTACCTCACGTTGAATGATTTACATTGAGTTTAATTTTTTCGCTGGTAAAATATGCGCCTATTGCATGTAACATTCAACTATTATTTCATATATTTTCTCTGAAAAGTTTGCATTCTGTTTGGCCCTATGGCTGGTAGCTGGAAACTCTCGGGTAAATTCCGTTGCGGCGTATAATGTGAAGTACTTACTCTTCAGATCCCTTCATAAAAACCTCACTTTTACTTTTGTTGACCAACCACCCACTGCCATTATCCTTTGCGACACAAGGTGACGAAATCCGTTGTGAGTAAAAATATTTTTGTGCACTGTACGAGTGATTTTTTGACTCTGGGTTGTGATTAGTCTGTAGTGAGAAATATGTTGAGTCATGACTCCCTGAACGCCTAATGAATCAGTTTCTCTATTTTTGTTCGACAAACGAACCCACAGGTTACTTGTGGACTCTGCCGCTCGACCGTAATGTCAGGGAATTGCTGTAAATGTCGACTTGGCGACTTCGTCTCGGAGCCTCGTGAGCTCTCACCCCTCAAACGAAAATCACTCCGACCCTGTGAAAATCGGAGTCCGCGCCACTCGTTCCCTCCGACAATTTATACATCCTAAAGCCTGCTTTTTGATGTTTCTTTCGACGCCGCCTTATGACGCTCAAGACAGTAGGCAGTCTCTCCGAAGAAAGAGAGAGAGAGAGGGGTGAGGAAAGCGGAGCGGTTGCACTGTTTTATTGGTTTGGAGGCAAAGGGACGGGAGTGAGTCACCCTAGCGGGGCGGCGGGTAAAGAAGGCGATAAAAAGAAGAACGGCGGTGGTTTGGAGGGGTGGGGGGATGTGTGGGTGGAGGGAGTGGTCGTCAGAAATCCTAACCCCTCCCCCTCTCCCTCCTCCACCTCCACCACTCTCGCCACTCTCACCAGCTCCAATGAGAAAGGGCGATATTCTCTTGCCTTGAATAACTACTCCCAACTTTCTGTCGGCATACTGCGCCTTTTAATAGGATAGCAGCCAAAATACATACCAAGGAAAAATATGGGGAGCTTTCGGTTTGTAATCTAATCTTTGAAACGATAGATGTTGTATATAAAGATCGCATTATGCAAGATATAGTTATAATATGCATTATATATAAGGTTCCCTTGTCCATATATTTGGACTACCGGTTATACGTCCCTCAGAGGGTAGGAACATGCCTAATTTAGAAATTTCCGCCTTGACAGGGCCAATTTCATACACTAGAATCTCTTTTAGCTTTGGTTTCTCAGAAATCAATATCATCATTATCAGTATTTCAATCCTAGAATTGGTTTACTGCAGCCCTCTATTCTGCCCTATTCAGTGTTAATTTCCTCACGCCCTGGTATGTTTTGTCTTTCATGTCTTTCTTTATTTGTCCTATATATATTTGTCCCTTGGTCTTCCTCGCGGGACTTTACCTTCAATCTTCCCTTCCCACCAACCCGATCCCCCTGTCGTTAGGAGAGTAGAGCAACTGCATAAGAGAGCACAATAGGCTGCAAAGGAAAGGGATAGGTAGGTGAAATATTGTTAGAGCAGTGTGTAGTGCATGATGCATATATTAACAACAAAGAATAAATTCCTTATTACGTAGGTAATAACCATCTAGCTGAATGTGGCAGTATTATCTAGCATTGTCTCCATTAAATATCCTAATTGCATGTCAATAGTACTTGTTTGGCGATCTTCACCCCCTGCCATGCCCCCTTGTGGTGGCTTGCAGGGTATTACGTAGTTTAATATGTAGATAAAGTATGATATGGTACGCTAGCTCCGGTTCGGCTCCGAATATAATGTAAATTAACTTCATGGGTATCTGCTTATCAGTCTTTCAAACACCCTACATTACTATAAATTAATAATCGTATTCCACCCCTGGTAATATTGTCCTCTAGTATTTTACTCCGGCATTCTCCATTAAAATGCATGTGCAGTTATTGGCAATAGAATAAAGTTGTATCTATACCATGGTGTTCATAGCTTTTACTACCTCTCTTACTATTCTCAAGGTTCAAAAACTCACAGTAGTAGTACTGCAGTTTAACTTGTTCGACATACATGGTCATTATCGCGCATAACTTTTGCCACTAGCAGACAGTGGCTAGATTACCCTGGCGAGAACCATCCAAATTCGAACAGGTAATATCTTCGCTCAGCATTTTGCGGAAACCGTTACTTCCGCCGTGGCAGGGCGTGACCATAAAAGTTAGTAAGACAAAACATACGACTACACCAGAGTTTTCACAAATAAATATGCGTCGACATACACATCTAAGCGATACCCTGAAAGCCACTGCGAAGGTGTGTGGCAGGGCGTGAAGATCACCAAGCAAGCACTATGGACATGCAAACAAGCATGGACAGTCTCATGCAACTATATTGTTAGTATCTACATCTACATAATACGCTGGAAGCCACCATAAAGGTGTGTGGCAGGGGGTGAATTCTCACCAAACACGCACTACATATCATGAAAAAAGGATTAGTATTTATATACTGTTCTAAACTTCACTATTTAAAAAAAGATAAAAATAGCAAAGCAAACGTGCAAAAACATGCTGTTCGTTGGGTTAGCTTGAAGTGCTCATACCAACATGCTACTACCAATGTTATCCATTGCTACACTCGTATTGAATATATTTACCCTTATTCATATCCCTAATTGTACACTAGGATTTTACTTTTCTTCTTGTTGATGCTCATATTATATTATTGAAGTAGGTACTTGGTCAGGGATGCTTGCAAGTCTTCTTGACCTTCTGCTACAAATTCGATGTCATCAGCAAACCTTAGCATTTTTATTTCTTCGCCATTCACCTTGATGCCCTTGATACCAATTTCTTCTGCGTCTCTTATTAGAAATCAATATGGTGGCCACAAATAAAGCGAACTAAATTTCATCTATTTATCTCTTGCCCATGTTGCATATTTTTCTGACCGTTCACTGAATATTAATGACTAAGGTGGTACTTCATTATCATTCATGCAATCATCCACTTTTTCTATTTATCAAATAAAAACTGTACAAATATGTGGGCTATAAATATTTCAACAAAAATAATAATGATACAATTTTTTTTCAGCATATGCGAAAATTTTAGGACTATAAGCCTGACGACACATGCATCGAAGATGTTGACCAGGATCATATACAGAAGAAAAGAACGAAAAGCAGCGGAGTTCCGATGAAGATCAATTCGGATTCAGGAAAAGTAAGGGTACAAGAGAAGCAATATTGGCCCTTTGACTGCTCATAGATAAGAGAATGGAGAAGAACAAGCCGCAATTCATTGCATTTGTTGATTTAGAGAAGACTTTTGACAACGTGGATTGGGATTCGATGCTTGGAATTCTGAAGGGAATTGGAGTGTCCTACAATAACCGAAGAATTATCCACAGCCTGTATAAAAACCAGGTAGCTGTGATTAAATATAGACCCAGCTGTGAAGAGGCAAGAATAAGGAAAGCAGTGAGACAAGGCTGTGCACTGTCTTCCGTAATTTTTAATGTTTACATCGAGAGAGCCAACAATGAAATCAAAGAGAAATCTTCTGGAGTGACTATCCACGGAGAAAAAATAAGCATGCTGCGATTCGCTGATGACATAGCACTCATAGCAGAGACAGGGAGGGATCAGAATAAGACTAATAACCATGGAAAGGACAATGGCCAGATATCATCTGAAGATCAATAAAAAGAAAACTAAGGTATTGGTATGCAGTAGGAGAAAAGAAGCCAGGACCAATGTTAAACCAGGAAAACAAAAAATCGAGGAGGTGGAAGAGTTCTGTTACCTGGGAAGCCGAATAACCAGCGATTGACGAAGTAAAAGAGAAATTGCCAGTAGAATTTCCCAAGCGAAAAGGGCATTTTACCGGAAGAAGATTCTGCTTACATCTATAAACGCAAGCGTGGAAGTGAAGAAATATTTCATTAGGACATACATCTGGAGCATTATACTATATGGCAGCGAAGCATGGATAATAACAGCAACGAGAAGCCCAGGCTGGAAGCATTTGAAATGTGGTGCTACCGAAGAATGATGAAGATTAAATGGATCGATCGAGTGACAAACGAAGAAGTCTTAAGAAGAGTGGGAGAGAAGAGATGTCTACTGAAACCCTTAAAAAGAAGAAGGGACAACCTAATTGGCCATATCTGAAGACACGATGGCCTGATGAAGACAGTCGTTGAAGGACAAGTGGACGGGAAGAATGGGAAAGGAAGGCCTTGTAAGAGATAAATAGAATAGTGATGAAGAATGTGAAAGACAAGACATACGTAAACTTGAAGAGATTAACCGATAGAAGAAGTCATTGGAAAGCTTCATCCAACCAATCCCGGGATTGCTGACTAATGATGTTGATTTCATCAATTCTTTTTGCATGAATGAAATAGTCTCATAAAATATATTATTGCTTTTAGTAATCTAAGTTTATATCCCTTGCTTCAGGGCAATAGTGACAATTGTTTTTCAATTTTTACCACTTAATGGCAATCCTGGCTACGCATCGTAGTCTTAAATTTTTCACGAAAGAAATATGATTAGAAGAATTTAGAATGATTTTTGACCCCTGTCAAGCGAGTGAAAGTTATGGAGAGTGTCTGTGTCTTGTTGCTATTTTTTGATACATTTAATGCAACTTTCGACTGACAAGAAGTAAGTCCCCCATGAAACTTTATCAACTGGTATGAAAATATAATCATAAATATCGAAAGCGCCTACGAAATAGCCAGGGATTAGTCAATAGGGTGCGGCTACTTCAAGATGCCTAATGTAATGCGATAAAGTTTCCTGAAACCCAAAAATCATCTCAAATTCAATAGGTTCACTAACACTGACGCAGTTTATACACATTTTGTATCTCTTTTAAAGATTTTAAATGGCCTGCAATTGGATCATACAGCTAACTTATTCCGAACAATATTAAGGGCATCCTTAAGGGAATTAACATCCCCCTACCCCTTCCGTTACATTTAAACTCGATTGCTGATTTTTAAGAGCATATTTGCATTAGAGAAGAAGACATATTGAGGATAAGCAAAAAGGAAAGATACATATGTCACCCAATAGTGATACACCATCAAGTCAGTGTTCCAGCAGAAGGCAGATTTAGCTCACTGTATATTCAACCTAAAGGTGTGTGAAATACACAGAGACATGGAGTTATTCACTGGGTCACCTTATACTTGGCGGGAATTCTCATATACAATCGATAAAACCGCGAGAAATTCAGAAAGAGTGCCCGAAGACTCTTCACCAAAATCTGATCAGGAGATCCTGTGATTCCTAGCCCATCCACTCACGCTCTGAGCTGCCACGCTGTACTGTAAATTCACAAATAATAAATCTCTGATGTTCTCTGCATCTGAACAACGCCGCGGAAACCTTCGTACCAATAATAAATCTCTGTTCATTTATCTGAAGTTTGAGAACTGCCTTTCGTCCGTTTCTTTTTAAATTATTTCGAATGGCACAAGATTACGCGGAGCATAATATCCGTTTCACTCTGGGAGGTGAATTGAAGCATTTCGTGAAAATGTCGCACTAGTCATGCTATTTTTTCCTGGAATTGCCATTTTACGTGAGTAAACACCGTATTTGCTTAGAGTCATTTTTCTCTATGCGTGACTTGCTGATGTAACGAGTAATTGTCAGCCGCTAATGAGTCTTCATTGCGACAGCACGTTCAGACTCTCCCCAGTAAATGAGCGTTTTTCTCATATTTCCTCGATCTCTCTGTCTCCAGGAGGAACTTATCACCCGCGGAGTCATTGCCCTGTCCATTTCCTCGCTTTCTCTCACTTGCAACGAGCTGTTTCCATCCTCCCTCCCACCTTCCACGGTTCTTAATCGATATCCCGCAATCGCCAAAGTAAGGCGATGTCCTAATTTTAGCTGAAGGGTTTTATTAATCAATTTAGGATTCAAAAATTATTTTATTCTTACCACGTGAGCTGTTCACAGTCAAAACATCCGTTTCAGTCGGAGTATCATCTTCTCTCTCAAAAGGCGATGCCTTGTTACCGTCGTCGTTACAGTCACTACTATCTTTACGCAGCCTCATCTCCTTGTAGGAGCTAAAGCTAGTAATTGACATTGTGTTGCGCGGAAAGGAAAACTTTATATCTTTCTCGTGTCTTTTCCCCTTCATTATGTTCTTAAGTAAATCGTTGTCTGAATAAATGACCGGAAATTTGATTGAGTGGATTTGAGCATTCTCCTTTCAATGCGTATTCTGAATATGCAATTGTATAGAATACGCTTTTTGCTATTTCACTGTGATGATTGAAATCATATTATTATTTACAGTCAAGTTATTGTTAACTATCTTTACGTTGACTATTCATATTAGATCGGCAGATGAATCGAGGAACTTCCAATCAGAGGTGGGATCGCTCCCTATTTCGTACCGTAGCTATCGTTATCAATAACGCAAACCCCCATGAAAGCTCAATGCTCACAGTAACCACTAGAATGGCTAACTCAATGTATTGAGACTTATGTTAGACATGAAGCAGCAGAAAAAAATTGAAAGGTGGTCATAAAGCTTTCGCTTTCCTAAGAGCAATTTAAAAATAAGGATAACGCGAGTACCCGTGACATGAAGATATAATAATAGCGCCCCAGACCATTGTGGGAAGACGAATCTCTCGCTCCGTTCTACATCAACACAATACCCTGCAAGCCAACGTGTGTGGCAGGGGAGAATTCCCAACCAACATGTCATGCATAAAAAGGATCAATAATTATATTCTAGTCTAAACTTCTCAATTTACAAAAAAGATAAAAATAGCAAATCAATCGTACAATATCATGCAGTTAGTTGGGTTAGCCCAAAGTCCTTGCGCCAACATGCAACCACCAATGCTATCCATTGATACACCACTAGCTATCTATACTATTGGATATATTTACCGCTATTCATGCTAGGCACCGTTGTAATGGCAAGTTTCCATAGGTTGATACGCAGAATGGTGCCAAAGACATCCATCATGAATTCTTATCAATAAATTAGCATCTGACTTTCATTGAAGGCAACTAAGAGAGAACAAAATGGTTAGTGATACTGAAACTCATCACATATGAAATAATGAGATATTGAGATTTCTTTGAGATTTTTGACTTAATTTTATTTCAAGGGTTTATTTTTGAGTTGTCATGCTCAATAATTTTAAATATTGCCTCCTGAAATGGCATTTTTAAAGCAAAATGCTAATGTGGTTTTAAATAGTCCGCGGATTATTGCTTCAATACCAGTTATTCGCTTTTCTCGACAGTGAATATAACGAATTATTATTGTAATAGACCTTGAGGATTATCCTTGCAGAATTCATGCGACGAATTATATTCCCCTTTGTGTAGTAGGTCTGTCAAACTTTCGCAATATATTCGGAAGGAATAGAATACAAATTTCGTAGAAACAATTTATATAATAATCAATATATGTTTCGGTAGAATAATTCATTCCCATCTCGGACTTTTTCCCAATGAGAACCTTTTAGTGGTTCTTTACAGTTTAGTACGTTTTATGACGTAAAAAAATGGGCGTAAGAACTGTTTCTGTCGTTTTTTCAGGATACGATGAAAGAGCTTGCACTGTTTAATTCAGAGGAGCGGCTTCGTATAATTTACATAATTCCATTGATGGTGTATGGCATATGGAGTTGTAAAAGTGTCGTGAAATCCTTGAATGTACTTACTCCGACACTGGTATCATCGAGCTACGTCTTACGAGCGTTCTCATCCCAGAGGGCAGCGGGCGACAATTTCAATGCCCAGGGCGATTGGGTAAATGTGACGAAGTATTCGAGAAGGGAAGCGGTCGTAAAAACGGGATTATTGCGCATTAATTTGCATACGTGAGGAGAGCCCTACACGCTTTGCGTGTGCTCGTGTGATTGTGAAATGGGCGTGGGCATTAATATTGTTCTGCATGGCTCCGCGATGTGTGCAGTTGCGAGCGTTTCCTCCCGAGGGCGCTCGTAAACGCGAAGTCCTTGGCCTGATATTAGGTTCCGTGCGTGTGCTCATCCAAATATACGAATAGCACGCTAGCTAAAACCCGTTGTTAACAATTATAGTCTATAATATGTGTACAAATTCTTTTTCTGCAATGATTTTTTTCCACAACAAAAAAACAGTTTTCCGGCTCCGGCTTAATCAACTAACCTTTTATTCCTGGTGCAAGTCACTGGACAAATCCATAACTATGCCTTTGCAACAATACCCATTTTTTAAATGAGTTAAGCTCCCATAGGTTACAGGAATGATCGAAATGAACTCTCCTCATGGCTTTTTCCTCTCTATGAGGGACTGTAAGTGTTAACTCAGTCGTGATTTGTATGTTGTAGATAGTCCATTATTGCTATAGCCTCTGAATCGCTATTAAATGAATCTTTCTGGACTTTATATGTTACTGGCCTCCCATTCCGAAGGTCAAACCCCGTCAGTGGCAGAGATTTTTCGTTGGCCTACCGGTCCCTACTTGGGTGCTGTGTGGGGAAAACTTCGAGTTCAACACTCCGTCCGTCGGATGAGACGTTAAACCATGGACCCTTAGGTGCCTTTTGTTTAATTTGCCGACGCCGAGTATCCATCCACCCTTTCTCCGCTCCTTTAAAATTTCATACCTCATCCTAATCACCCCCTATTCTATATGCTGCTGATGAGTTAAGCTCTGGGTGCCTCTTTACGCTTCACATCTCATACTAGGATTGTTCATCACAACCTCATTTGAATATTACTTGCGTAGTTTGCCTCTTTGGAGTGTACTATCGAGGAACAGCTAATTGAACCTGTATTAGATATTGGAAATTATTGTCAACAATAGCCTATGACATTAAATTAGCCAATGAATATGTAAATTATACAGATTTTGGGGGTTTAACTTTCATCATCAATGATTGTAGCATATATTGTTAGATGGGTAAATGTTAGTTCATCTGTCTTTTTAACATTTGATGTTGCCAATGAAACACAAATTTTGTCAGATTGTTGAGGAAAGAGAACTCCAGTTTTTTTTTCTCTAGGGAGTATGGACAGATTATTATTAATGCCTCTCTAAATCGCATAAGGCAACTCAGATTTTATCCTCACCGTGTTTCCATAGAATATGTTTGTGTCTGCCTTACAACCAAATTATTCTCTACGTCTACGGAAAAAAATTCAAAAACTTATGTACCACAACTTTCCGCGAAAAATACTACAAACATTTTTTTGACCTTTATTTATGAATTTTTGGAGGAATGAGCTGGTGACCATTTATCATTTTATAGATTTATCTTCATTTAGGATATCAGAAAAAGCTCATTTCTAATTTTTATGATAACAGCAGTAGTATAAAATTGTTTAAACACCACGTGAAGTGTACCTATTCCGTTAGATAATAGTACTTAACCCCATATGAGTTATAAAAGCAAAAAATAGATAAATAAAATAAAGATAAAAATATATTTTTTCTTCTCTTGTTGATACCTAGTTTTTTTCTCCGAAACTTCATGTTCACTGCTGAACATCTATCACCCCTTGCCGCACGCTATTTTGGCGTCTCTCGTGGTAAAATTTGGTTGTAAGTGTAATACTATGAACGTTTTGATACGTATTGGGATAAGCAGAATTATTTTTAAAATTTACCTCCACAACGGAATACAGGTCTTATATAATATATAAATGGCCAGTATCATTAATAATTATTTTCAAGAAAAGCATCATCATCCCGTCAGAATTATTGATGCCAATTTGGCACAGTAATGGACTCTTAGATTGCACCTTCAATTCTTAACCATAGAATTAATGGAGGACCAACTTTCAAATTTCGTTCGTTGCTAAGACTAAGGCAAAAATTCGAGAATTCCAGGTATTATGGCTGCACGCAATGTTCAGGGTGATTATGCATTACACGTATCTTAAGTTAATTATCTTCGGAACAGTGAGTTTGGTGAAACGGTGGAAGATAAACGGTCATCCGGTGAGCATAAAGTTTAATGGAGCTACTGAGCATTAAGCTGACCGTTATATGAACTCTAATGACCTTCACCGTGAAGTATAGCAAATTGTTCAAAGTGACTCCATAATTACAAGTTCATTATCTTAGGACTTGTTACATATCCTGTACTCTGGCTTCACATGCTCATTTCACTCTTACTAATTATCATATGCGAACCACTCTTGACAGTTAAAAATTATGCATATATTTTCAGTAAAAATATAAGACGGGAGATTTTACTGCTGAACGGGAACATTTACGTGCTGCTCAGCCAGTGATAAAGGGTAATTTTGTGGCAACTCTGTGTTGGAAATATTGCTTCAAATAGATAATTAATTTTTAAGTGCAGGTAAATCTAATGAGCCGTATCGAAATAAGCAAAATATTAATAAATTGGTGGGAAAGTGAGAATGGTAAAGATTGGCGTGCTCTTTCTCATAACGTGCAACTGAGAAATTCTTCCGGAATCAATGGATAGTTTTTAAGTATTAAGTGGCGTTCCTATTATGTGTCATGAAAATTTTCTTCACTCCATGGCCATGGGACTTGGAAAAGCCACACCATGTGCTATGAATCATCATACTGTCGTTTTAACTATCAGCAGATTGAAGAAGGCTGGGTGACTCCCTAGAATCGTGAACACCTTAAGGTCTTTTTTGGTGCTCGTGATTTTAGAGGGATAAACCCATTATTCATTCAGTCATCGGAGAGATGATGGCATCTTTTCATGATAGAAGTGGTTATCCGGAGTAGGCGATCAACAGTCGAGGCAATGCAGTGACCGAGGTCATAGGTGGGTGGCTGATTATTGGCGGGAATCATTCACGGATCATGAGAGGGGTAGAGGAACCCGACGTCAGCATTAACCTAAGGGCGTCAAGGTTTCCGCAGTTTGAATGTCTCACCCGACGGCCAGAGCATTGATTACCTCCACATTAACCATTAAACAATTCTTGAAAGTCAAAATATTCGAGAAAGTTATGTTTACATTTCAACACAATTCTCAAAATTGTGCGGAAATCACTGAGTCGTGTTTTTATACCGAAGCATGGAAATATTTCCCAAAGTGATCATCTTAATTCAATTCATTATTGACTCTTTAACGTATTCAATGAAAGAAATCATATTTGAATCCTACTAAACTTTCAACGTGGGGTAGTTGACCATAACTACCATGACATCGGATTAAATTGGAGATAGCAGACAAAGAAGAATAACATTTCTCTTTCCGGTTTTTTTTTGCGCAACTAATCACAAATTTACAAAATAAATGGGTTGGTTTTGAATTTTATTAGGTCGCAGTTGCGTACTACGAGAAATACAAAAGAAGAGCTACTTGTATCTTATTTCATTCCTTCCACCTCACTGGTCAACGGTCGAGTCATAATCGCTGGGGACGCCTCACGAGAAGGGACGATATTCGAGACGTTTCTAATGTCTATTCTTAAACTTTGTAATAACGAGTTCCATCAGTCCTGATATTGGTGTGATACAACTCTCCCCTACATTCTACCAATGCTAATCTCATCATTTTAATTTCTGTTATCTTCCTTATATAAAATATTTTGCGAGCTCCAACTTAATACAGTACCATAATCGTAAAATTAGAGAAATAGATTGCGGAAATAACAGATTCAAAATATCCTTCTTTCCTCGTATAATTATGGATATAAATAGCTGTAAATATATCTTATAGTATAAATACAAGTGTATTAATAGATAGCATAGGTAGTTGATGTTGGTATAAGGGTTTTAAACTAACCCAACTCGCAGCATGTTTTTGTATGCTTGCTTTGCTATTTTTATCTTTTATTACATTGTGAAGTGTAGACTGGAATATAATTACTTATCCTTTTTTAACATGTTATTTAATTCATGTTTGGTGTGAATTCACTCCTGCGTGCACACCTCTATGGTGGCTTGCTGGATATTGTGTAGATGTAGATGTATCTTCCGAGGTCTACCTTTGCCATTCTTCATTTTCACTTTTCCATCTACGGCTGTATTCAGCAACAGAATTTGGCTTTAGGTCCTTCAACGGCTAAGGTTATATCACACCGTCCACCATCAGCATTTAACTTTGACAAGCACGTTAATCACATCCAAAGCAGGATTAGAACCCAGAACCTTTAGACTGTCAGGACAATAGGTTACCAGCCCAACTGCTAAGGCAGTCGTCACGATGTCTTCAACAGAACGTCTTTTCTCAAGTTGTGCCCGATAAGACAGTTCCGTTTCCTTTTCAAAATTTTCATCAGACCCTTTTTTTCCATTCTTATTAGAGCCTTTTTCACTTCCATGTCCGTCCAATTCCCTTTCGTAATCTTTTACAGCGCCACATTTCAATCCATCTTTCTTCTTTCAATTCAGGACTATTTTGTGCTGCCATTGTTCAAGCATTGATGCTTCAAGGAGTCTGCTTCAGGTGCATGTTCTTATGACGTATTCCTGTGGTAGCAAGAATTTAATTTTTTCCGGTGGAATACTCTCTTTTCACTTTCTATTCTACTGATAAACTCCTTCATGTTGAGATCAAATTAAGATATAATGAGATAGAGTAGGTAATAAACCGACTAGAATACCACTTTAAAAAACTTTATCAGCACCCACACAGCCACCATATTGTTGCATTTTCTGCTCTTTTTCTCCCTAGCATCTATTTACGTTACTATTTTTTTTAATTTCTATTATATAAGCATGCTGCGATTCGCTTATGGCATAGCACTCGTAGCAGAGGCATAGAAGGAACTGAATAAGACTCTAATAACCATGGAAAGTACAACGGCCAGATATCATCTGAAGATCAATATGAAGAACACTATCATATTGGTGTGCAACAAGAGAGAAGAGGCCAAAACCAACGTTAAACTAGGGAAGCTAAAACTGGAAGAGATGAAAGAGTTCTGTTACCTGGGAAGCCGAGTAACCAACGATGGAAGAAGAAAGAAAGAAATAGTCGGTAGAATAGCTCAGACAAAAACGGCATTCTACCAAAAAAATCTACTTACAACTGGAAATGCAAGCGTAGAAGTTATGAAACAATTCATCAGAACGTATATCTGGAATATGTTTATTTGCGGCAACGAGGTATGGCAGCAGCGGAGAGGAAAAGGGTTGAATCATTCGAAATGTAGTACTGTTGAAGAGTGATGAAGATTAAATGGATCGACCGAGTGACAAACGAAGAAGTCTTAAGAAGAGTGGGAGAAAAGAGAAGTATGCTGAAAACTATAAAAAAAGGCGGGAAAACTTAATCGGACAAATCTTAAGACCAATGGCGTACCGACAGGGGGGTTAGGGTTTAAACCCCCAAAAACATTCACGTAATTTACTATTTTTTGTATATCTTGCACTAGCGTTTAGAATTTTGCTTATTGGGCTGAAAAATACAGTTTAATTGTCTTCACCAAAAAGAATGTTAATTTAATTGTGGTTTTAGTGCATAATAATCTAAATATAATTTTATTATGGTGTACTTAAATATTAATTAAACCCCCCAGAAGGAAATTCTGCGTACGCCGCTGCTTAAGGCACAATGGCCTGATGAAGACAATCGTCGACCAAACGTCAAAGGAAGGTCTCGTATGAGATATAAGTAACAGGTCGTGGAGGATGTAGAAGAGGAGAATTACGAAGAGGTTGGCCGATAGAAGAGTAGAGGGCTGCGTGAAACCAATCCTAGGATTGTTGACCGATGATGATGATGATTATTTAAGCGAATTGATTGAAGGCTGAATTCATGCGCTACGTGGCCCTGGCGGGCCGGGTAAATACTCATTAATACTAAGGATAAGTGTGTAATAGGGCGAACGCAGGGGTAATCTTACTTTGCTGTAGTCCCTATCACCTTGCCTGTTGCTTCTTGGAACGATGCGCCCTCGATCGCTGAAATTACTGTGGCAATCGCAAAAGTCGTTTGCCAAGGAAGAGAGTACACGGAAGCCTTTAGCAAAGCATTAGACTAATGAAAGGGTGAAAGTCGATCCTTTTAGCGAAACACCCACCGACGTGCGTACGGAAACTACTTGCGAATCGGGAAACAACTCGTCGATCGAATGCTCTCAAATCGATTGGACGAGAGATCGCACACCAGCGCCCTCCCACCCCTCGCCTTTTACGCCCTCTCTTGACTCGGGAGGAGCCCATTGAAGACGCGAGAGGGAGGAGCTCCCTCTTGAAACCGTTTCCAAGATAATATTCATCACGCCGCAGGAGTAAATATTTCTTTTATCCACCACGGCGTTATGAACGAACGATCCTCGCTGTGTATACGCTGGAGTGTACGTGACAGGCTCGCCGGGATTTTTAGAGGAAGGAAAAGGGCTCGCAATTCGAGAGGGTAACCGTTATTTTATATTTCGTGCACGCCTCCGATGTATCCGAAGACGAGAAAAATAAGGGTGCGGACGCTTTGGAGCCAGTCGACAATCTCATCACGAGATTGCAGCGGTCAGTAAAACGTTTGAGAAAAGGTCGGTCAGCATGTCTGTATTGACGCCTCGTAAAAGGGAGCATTTACTTGTCATTTTCAGCTCTTAGCGGATTACTTTTTAGGCATTAGTAACGAGTGAATATCAAAACCTAAAAAGGAACGTGTTCAAAAGAATTCCATGAACTATAGCGGAATTCCAAAGCAGCATTTAACGACATCTTTTTTTACGAAAATTTGAAAACAGCCGTCGACATGTTTCAATATTATCTTTTAGAGTTCCATATTTCTGTCCAGTGATTTCCATGTTGCACTTTGAGTTAGACCTCAGGGTATCTCTATGGTATTCATGCGTTTTTGACTGAACGAATTTATTCATATAGCAAAATATACACAGTGAAATCTCAAAGTTGAGTAAATGGCTGAATATATTTGAATAATTTTTAAAGATGAGGAAACGAAAACCAGTCACATGAGTTTTTGTTTTGCACGCCCTCAATGAATGATATATTTGGATCCGACAAGGCATTACAGAGATTTTACGTACTAGTATAAGATTATTCTCTATAAGAGAAGATTATTCTGAGAAATAAATATTGTAAATCAATTTAAAAACAGATGTGATGAAATAATAGGTGCACCTCATGAACCGAGGCTTTGCTCAGAGAAGATGGAGCCAGAAACGGTCAGTCTGGAGTGAAACTTGGTTTTGAAATATCATATTATCGGGAAAATAAGGTTAATGTGGTCTAAATCAAGAGAAAAAAATGACGGAATTTAGTTTCAAAGTCTTGAAAGAGGGTCTTCAGAAGAAGTCCAGAGGAGAAAAAGTAGTTGTAAGCATTTCACACAAACTTAGAAGGCATTCAAAATAAGCATATCAAGGATGGAATATGAAGGATATGTAAATAAATAGTTGTGTGAGGGACGTTAAGAATCAATTTTTGGACTACCAACTGCTGATGATATTGAAAAATATCTTTCGGTGCAAATGAAAATAAACTGGCAACAAATGCCTGACCCAGTTTCCACGAAGAGAAGAGCAAAAGACAGTGAACATTTTTGCAAATCATTTCGAACATTTTTGATATGACGGCGAAACTACTCTCATGATACATTTTATAATTACTGAAACTGTAGTAAAATTCAACTGTATTACAATTCCAGGTTAAATTTTGGGTTTTAAAAGAGTCTCGAAGAAAATGGTGACGAAGTATGTCTGAATCTGCAGAGTCGGTGACTAACTGTACCCAAGAACAAAGAAGAACCCAGCCGGAAATGAGTGGCGGCCACTGCAAAGCAGCTCGTATCTTTCAAAATATCACTGTTCATTAGCATAAAATGGAGTGACAGCTGAAAGAGCACAATGAAGAAAGTGTGCAGGAAACAGATGCTTAGGCAGTTAGTTAACGGTTCAACAAATCAGGCAATAAGGAAAGGAGTAAATTGCTCGGTGCAGGTAGAAGTAGTGCAAAGGAAAAGGTGCAAAGAATGGGAGCTTCGGGACAAAAGAAAATGAGGAGATAATGAGAATGATTATTGAGGAGTGTGAAGTAAAGTGGAGAATGCCAACTGGATGGAGAGGAAGACTAATGAAGAATTATTAAAGGTGGTAGGAAGGGGAAGGATGGAGAATTTTGAAAACGGCGAAAGCAAAAGAAGTTTGAGACAGATTTTGAGAAAGTGGGTAATAGAAGAGAGGACTTTTGGTGAGCGAGGAAGAGTGAGTGGAAGAGGAGTTTTTGATTGCATGAAGACAAGCAAAAGGCACTAATATGTAAGGAGGAGTTTAATTTAGGAAGCCTGCGTTGAACAGGAAGTAAGTTAAGAGATTACCTATGTGGGTAGGTTATAATAAGTAATATACACTTATTATAACCAGGGAATGTGGACAAATGGTGCGTGAAGTGTTGGAATTGGATTCAAAACATGATGTATATGTATATAACTAAATTGGTGGTAAATTCATACAGATAGTGAAGTTACTATCTCTGCTATGAATCTAGCAATTGACAACGAGTTGAATGTGGTTTTTGCGAAGTTTTGATCAGTGGTTCCAGTAACTTCGTCAATCAACTGTCGGTAAGGATGAAATATATATTTAACATAATTTCATTTTTTTAAGGCAGGTACAGTGGGCTAATGTGTAGGGAAACTATCAAGCAGCAGGAAGTCATTTTCGTTAGTTTGAACATTTCCTCTTTTTTCCTGATTTTCTAAGCTTCGTCCGTGGAATGCCAATCACCCTAATTGGTCAGCTTTTCAGTTGATAGATTTCTCTGCTTTTTTTTTTCTTTCGGTACTTCTTGATGATGAAACGTAATACACCTGGCCTTTCACAATTTGAGAAGTGTACTCCAATAATACTCTCGCAGAAATAGGTCAAATATACCAAATATTAATTCTGTGTTATCGTATTAGTGAGATACATATCGAGCGACACAAACAACTCTCCACAAATTGTATCCCCTGAAACCGAAAGGAATGAGTGATTAACAGTAACATTGGCACTCTGTAAAATGTTGAGAGTTACCGAAATATGATAAATATTGATGGGTAAAGCAAGAAGGAAATATTCAGTAAAATAGCCTAGGCGAAAAAGACATTATACAAAAAGATAATCTTCCTATGGATAGAAATTCAAGATTGGAGGTAAGGAAACAATTCATTACAACATGCATCTGGAGCACGATTCTTCAGGCAGTGAGGTATGGACGATAACAGCAGAAGGGACATCAAGACTGGAATCATTTGAAAAGTGGTGCTACTGAAGAATGATGAAGATCAAATTGATAGAATAAGAGACTAAAAAAGAAGTCCTTAGGGAAGTAATAAAAAAATAAGCCTTCTGAAAACTCTGAAAAGGAGACGGGGCATCTTAATCGGCCATATCTTCTGACATAAAGGCCTGATGAAGGCAAATCTCGAATTGTCAATAAGTGTAAGCGAATAATGGAAAAGAAAGGCCTAGCGTAAGATACATGGAGCAAGTTGAAAAGGATGTGAAAGAGAATAATTATGCAAATCTAAAGAGTTTAGCTGATGAGAGAGTCGAGTGGAGAGCTGCGTCAAATAAATCTTAGAATAAGTTCAGAATCACGATGATTGGAATGTAGAAAAAATATTGGAGATCATGCAAACATATTAATTTTAGTTTGAGTCAAGTCGGTAACTCGCCGGCCTATCAAACGAAAAGATAAAAGGTTCAAATTCTGCCTCCAACAAGGATTCTAATGATAAAATTTGGATTAGATGATGGAATTTGATTAGGTTCTCGGCAATTTGATCTGCTTAAAACTGATTTCACCATTAATGGCATAGGTTACAGGAAATAAATATTAGGATGTCTTACATGAAGGGTGGGGAAGGGAGCAGGTACGGTGTCGAGGGAGATATGTAGGAAGAAATGTAATCAATTTCAGACGAAGTGATGTAATGAACTATGTTATGAGGAGGAGTGAACGTTACTACATGCTGGAATGTAAGAGGCATGTGTGAAACAAACGCCGACATTAAGATGAATAAACATTTATTGTGAATAATTGCGATACTAGTAATGTTTTTTTTAATTCAAAGTTTTTAGATGCCAAATCTAATTATCTGTTTCGATTACTCGGTACAAAAATATTAAAAAAGCGAAAACGTGCTCGTAACAAAGAAGTAAAGCTGCAAGAACTTCCATTCTCTTGAAAATAGATTCTTTATTTGATTCCATTTGCAACCAGCAGCTGCCATGAAATTTAGAATTTTAACGAGAGAATCGCCACTATTTACGGGAAATTATGGCATACATATATATATATATATATAGCATAAAGTATACTCTGCTGGAAAATATTAAGTGCCCTCAGTGACTTCATGTTATCCTCTTTACGTTATGATAAGAGGAGAAAGGTAAACTCTTCAGGGCATTGATTATCATGAGTATGAGTTGCGATACGTGGACCCTCCATATGATGCCGAGAAATTTCATCAGCCAATGGGAGTAAATGAGTTAAATATATGTTTACGCATACGGTAAGTGTGCTGAGAGCAAACGTGGATCTGGCGGCGGATAATGGAGCGGTGGAGGAGTGGGGAAGACGGATGGAAGTGGTCCATTTCGAGGGCGAGGGGGGGGGGGGAGGAATTAGGGGAAGGGTTGGGCCCTAAGGAGCAGGCAAGCAAGCAAGAGGGCTGCATGGGGGGGTGGGGAGTTTTTGAGATGGGCTGGTGAGAAACCCTGCACTGCGACACTGAGGCTCCTTCTACGCCAAAGGTGGAGAGAGACGAGGAGGGGTCGTGGGAGGGGGGGCAGGGTGGAGGGGGAAATTTCTTGGGGAGCATGTGTACATGGCGTGAAGCTTCGATTTTGCGTTTTCCGAAGGGATCGGACCACTGGGAGAGGGGAGCAGGAAAACGCAGCTGGGGGAACAAGCGCGGCTCGTCAGAGGACGGCGGCGTCAAATCGAGACAAAATTCGAGAGGATCAGTGGAATAAATCTGCCTTCGAGTCCTTGGATCCGTGTGAGAAAATGCCAGGAATTCCAACCCAGAAAATGGCCGGAAAATACTTACTTTTTGAATATTTTAGAGCTATCGCCATGGGAATTTTGCGACGATCGTTGGATTTCGGGCTTCACTTCCTCCTTCCTTTCATGATTTTCGTATCTCTGAAACTTCCTGGCATGAAATCTGACACCGTCCACAAACATCACTTGAAGATTGATATTTATATTTGTTTTTCTTCTTCAAATCTTATTAAAACTCTTGACTGATTCTTTTCTCACGACAATGAGTCCTAATTCCGGTTACCATTTACATATGTGAGCAGTCTATTGTGTAGGGTGAACAGACGTCCGGATTTTTACGGACATGTCCTACTTTTTTATTACTATGTGAGCGTTCGACCGGCTTTTTTCGATAAAGCCAAATTGTCCGGCTTTCTGCCTTTCAAAAACACTACGTACAAAATGCTGAAATACAGCATATGAGATGATATCCGAGGACAAAATTATTTTTTTCTAGCTTTATATGAAAAATATGCATTTAAAAGGGAATATTGCCGTTTGTAAAAATACTAGTTTCGGTCCTGCTTCCAGTTAACAGCCACAACGCTCGCAGCAGAGTCT
This sequence comes from Platycnemis pennipes, assembly GCA_933228895.1. NCBI lineage: Eukaryota > Metazoa > Arthropoda > Insecta > Odonata > Platycnemididae > Platycnemis > Platycnemis pennipes. The sequence continues at coordinate 18,194,391 of OW121853.1, forward strand.
TGCTGGTCTGGCGTTTAGATCAATTACCGCTTCCTGCTCTTGTTTACGTATCATATTTAAAAAGAATTATATTATCGTTGCAAATATGTCAGTTCTCTCTTTCTATAATTGCACATAATGCCAATGCTGTAAGGGTATGTTCAATAATCAATACCCAATGGTAACATGAAAGGAACTAATTATCACTGGAAGAAATAAAGGGGATTATAACAGTACAATATAATGTGAAACATCATGCTTGCAAAGAATTTCACACCCCTTTGTTGCAATCTCCGAAGCTACTGAAGGAAATTTCCTCTTTGCAGAAGTAAGAAACATGAAATTAATAATAATGTATAACTTTAGTTGTGTATTGTTTTTACTGTTCTTAGAAAATGAAAATGAATTTACTGTGTTGCCAGGCTTATTTTCAAAAGTCCTGCTTTTTTATTTCATTGCCCTGCTTATGAAAATTTTGATCTGGTCACCCTACCAGAGGGGAAACTAAGGAGGGAGGAGAGTGGGATGCAAAATGTCTGGATCACTTAACTGATTATTTTGTATTTCAATCGATTAGTCTCGGATGCGCCTGAGTCTCTTGTAGAGGAGCAGTAGTTTCTCGAGGAAGGAGGCTACCGGCAGCTTATATCATTTGCGCCATTCAGGATCGGAAGAGAATTAGGTACGAGTTATGAATTTTCCATGGAATGGAGGGAGACTTGTATTAACTTAGTCTTTAAAAAAGGCGCTGAAGGGTCCTTGGTTTACACTTCCATTCAACATAATGAGTACTAAACTTGAAATTTTCTCCATACAGCAATCAAGTGGGAGCCCGCGTAACAAAGAAAAATCTCTGCTATTGCCGGGATTCGAACGCGGGCCTTCGGAATGGAAAGTCAGTACTTTATTGGTCAGCACATCACCCCTACCCCCTTCAGAGTCACTCATAGAGTACTTCCATTTTTGAAGCTTCTGGCGAATTAATAAACCCAAAATTCTGTTCGTTTATACGAACTTAATAAATAAATTGTCTCTAAAAATTCACATTGAAACAAAAATTCTGCTAATAACAGCTGTCAAAGCAGAAGACTGTCAGAGCAGAATTAGATATGGGTTTATAGAAAAGAAAGTCGTAATGATGAGCTTAGAAAATAGTGCTACTTAAATGCCTATGAAACTGAAACAAAATATGGAAGAAAGATACCCCAAGCCTAAGTTAGCATGCACGAGGAAAATTAGGATATTGCGATTCGCTGACGACATAGCTATCATGAGAGAGAGAGATAACTTTAAGAAAGACTCAAGTTTCATTATTGAAGATATTCTGAAGAGGTGCCATCTGAAGGTCAATTTAAAACCTAAACAAAAAGACAATGGTGTCTGCAGAAGAGCAGAGGTTGAGACCAAGACACGTGAAAAGCTTGAATAAATGGAAGATTTGCTGCGCGGCAAGCAGAATAACTAGCAACGGACGAAGAAGATGGATGGATCTCTTATGATAATCAACGTAGCGTGTGTCTATTCTATGATGTAAAAAGATAAGCCCTAAAATGTCACGTTTTTATGCAACGTGAAACAACAATGAAACCAAATTCAAATTTCATCGCAGCGGCGTCAGCTAATATTCTTGAGGCTGTTTAAGTAAGATGCTAATCTATTTCATTTCGCAGGGATTCTATTCCTTAAAACTGGAACAGTAAGAATAACATGTCTAAGGCCGTCACAATAATGGAAGATGAATTCTTTCATTGCATAAAACTAGTTCGAATTTAATCTATTTAAACTACATAATACCTATTTGGCGCTTGTTTACGTGTATGCGCACTTTCCTGTTTACTTGAATTTTTTTAAAAATTCATTCCATTACTCATCACACTTCTCTAAGTTTTAGTATGAGCAAAATAAACTTCATCCTTGACTATCGCGAGTAAGCACGTATGTCCGTGCCGATCAATATGGCCGACTTGTCTTCTCAAATTGGCCACTATGCCTCCTCCAGTAGATTCAAATCATATTGGTTTGGACCAGTTTTTTATTCATCTGATAGTTCCGGGTTCGAATTTTCAAAATTTTGCGTTTTTAAATAAGAGTACACGCTCAAATCTGTTTCTCAGCATGCCGCATTATTATATTTTCGAGAATTAAATAATTTAAATTTGTTAACCAAAAACTCATGAAGTAATATCATGAGGAATAAAAATGGAGATCTTTTAAATGCGCTTGAAAATAAAGTGAGCGCAAAGTAGTGGCATAGAAGACTGATGAAGAGCAAATGGATCAACCGAGCGACAAACGAGGAAGTAGTGAATAGAAGAAGCATTTGAAATATGAAGGCACAGAAAAATGAAAAAAATAAAATGGATAGACGGAGAACGATGAGCTTCTTAGAAGAATGGGAGAAAAAATGAGTCTGAGGAAAAATATGAAAAGCATAGTAGAGCACAAGACAGAATAATAGAAAATCATAACACAATACACGGCATAGAACAAAGATAGAGACACAGTGGTCTGATAAAGACATTCATCGAAGCGAAAATGAATTGGAATAAGAAATAATGTTTTTATTATTGTTTATAAAGTATTTCTTTTCACTCCCTGACAACATATTTACTCTTTGTATTAGATTTAATGTTACACAGGCTTCTAAACCCAACAACGATTTCAATTGCCCGTCAACAATCAAAAACCAAATACACGCTGTTATTTCATTTTTTTCGCATTTGTATTCAACACTCCCCACTGGACTAATTTTTGTTCCCCCGTATGCTTCCAGAGTAACATCCGTTTTCTGTAACCTTCCCCCAAGCGTATCAAAGATGTACCTCGGTATAATATTGGCTTAGGACCCAGTATCTAGCTTAAATTCTATGTCCATTGAATTAATCCTTATTATTTCCTTCCATTCTTTTATGGTGTCACTTGTACCCTTCTCACAACTATCGATTTTCAAAATGCCAACACTAAACAATTCACAACTCTGTACTTTCTTCCTCCGGTGTCCAACTTTCCACCACTTCAGCATCGTCAGTCTTTCTCAGGCGACACTGCTTCTCAAAGTGGTTCCGTCTTCTACATCTCGCACATCAATGCCCATAAGCGGGACAGGCGAATTTCCTATGACTCTCACCACAATTACTACAGTTAAAATATCTGTCCCTTGGATCTGAATCCCTGTCCTCCTTCCAACTCGCTTCCGTTCCCGGGCACTGTCTTTGATTTAAATTCGTGTTTATACCTTGACCCCATTGATACCAATCCCTAGTCTTCGGTTTCCACTCCTCATCTACTAGGAAAAGTCCACCTCGACGGGGATTGGAACCCGGACCCTGATTTCCGGCCAGGTACTCTGCCACAGGGGAGAAGGAATCAACTGGTGTAGTACCTAGCCGGAAAAGGGGGTCCGGGTTCGCTTCTCATTCGAGGTGGATTTTTTCCATGTGGAAATCATCTATTGTGCATTTCAGCGGATGACTCCTCCAAGGTATTCGCGGCTAGTTGGCAATCCTTGCATATCCTTGGTTTTTGTTGGTCTTTTATGATGGTTTTGTCCGGTTCTTTTTTTCATCCTTTGAAGAGAAAATACATCCTGTGGGCCCAAAAATTTTTCAGCGATTATGTCAGCACTGAATCAGAGATATATTTCTGTTTTTTCTCGTTTAAACACTAATTACAATATCCCGTCACATATACATCCAGTGCTTCGGTTCTGAAGCGTTGAATATAAAGTATTTATTATTTGTAATGAATAGCATACTTTCACAACTGCCACGCTTAAAGTTGTTTGAATTCAAATCTTTGAGCATAAAATACTTTAGCGGCGTCTCTGAAAGTGGTTTCCCTCCCAGATTGGAGCAATAATTTAACGAGTGGCTAAAATAAATTACCTGCTCAATTCGTCTGGGATTTCTGGTAGTTAAGCAGCTGTATCATTGGGCAGTCTTACATTTTTTGCTCAGAAGAATCCTGCTATCTTACGAACAACAGGTTTAGAAAGAGCAAGCGAATTTTCAAAAGACAAGAATTCCAGAATAAGAAAACTTTGAGCACGAAAGGGTCGCCCGTCTCCCACGGCAACCTTTTACTCTCTGCCTGGAAAGGACTCAGGAAGAGTCGTCGGAAAGTATCCAAGCTTGATAGCTGACAGTTACTTCAATCAAGGGTAAAGAGCGAATGATTTCCTCTTCTTGTCAGATCTGCTCAGACTACCATTTTCAAAAAATGTTGGGAGAAATCTCCAGTTCCATCAAGCATAAAACTATATTCATGTGCCGCGATTTCAATTTTTTTCTCTTCTTATCCTGCCGTCTTTCACCCTCTACATTCAAGCATTGATAGCTTGACTTTTCAATTTGTCTTTGTTTGCCATTGCTTCCATTCAATTCTTCCATCTATTACTATCCTCAGGGTATCTGTATATTTGATCAATGACACCTTTTTCCTTCTCCGTTTTTATACGCCCATACACCATGTATGTAAGTACTTCACTGGCTACGATCTAGTTGCCTAATTTTTTTGCATGAAGTCATTTTTTGAATAGTTCCAATAAATTTTTGTCTCTGAGTGAATATTTGATCGTACGTGCTTCAAGGTATTTTTAAGGTTAAAACCTAAATCAACTACATTGACTTTCGTCTTTTCCTCCAAATTTTACCACAATGGATTTTTCTCGCTTTTAAAGCGAGCTTTCATTTTGTAGAGGATTACTCTCCCCATTGAATATTTTACTAAAAATGTCCTAATTTTCTCCCAAGCATGGGTAGTGGAATAGCACCAAGGGACAGTACACAGACCACCCTACGTTGACAGAATATATCACATGACGATTAGATATTGTCCCGACGACGGCTCGTTTGGCATTTGAGGGTGGTTCACGCCTCGTATTGTGGCCATGACCTCGTTAAAGTTTAGAATGGAAAAGCAAGCTCTTTATTCTGGACATCCTGTGAGTTCCTGCAGTATTTATATGGTCAAGAAATTTCCATGCTAGGAGGAGGAGGTGACCGCAAATTCTTCACCTAGATTTGAAACCTTCATTTAGCACTACTACAGCGCTGTAAAATCCGGGTTTAAGAACTGTTCATTCCTTCCTGTGTAGATATGATTAAAAATGCCTTTCTTACCATTTTTTTGCTTATAACTGCCAATTACAAAAACTGTTTCTGCATTTTTCCCAAAGGAATTATTTCCCATCCTTCAAAATGATTCTTTCCAATTAACATTTAAATAAAAGATGATGGCCTTAAAGCAATAGAGAGCAAAATGTTCCAATTTAGAATTGCCTAGCACTTTTATTCGTCATAATTCAGCTATCCACGAGAATTCATTCAGCTCTGGAGACAGATAACTATAACATCACTCATAATTTATTCGCCAGTGCCTACCGTTAAAACGGTGAGTTTCCCCACTCAGGATTTCCCGTATCTCAGATTTTATATGGTTCATTTACTTTGAAAACAATAACTTATCCTATATAAGATAAGGTGTACACATCATATGATAAAAAGGAAACAGGTCAATTAGTTACAGTACCCTTATCTAGCACATTTTCTCTGCTTGATTTAGAGTTAAGAAATACTTATCATGACATTATGGAAGGCGTAACATGGCCAGGAAAATGCGAATTTTAGCAAAACTTTTTCTATAACTACTGAGCATATGTACTCTAGGTCTTGGAGAGACGCATAACGTATAGCGAACCTCGACGCTTGGGTCATTATGCGACTTGAACCGGTTACCGTAATTTTATATGAATTGTAACTTTCAACGGGTAGTAATGAATCTAAGTTCGCTCAATGTGGGCATAGTGCTTCACTCACACAACTCTTTAATGTGCTCAGAATAGTATCCGAATCCTGTTCTTATCCGAAATCATGAAGTTCCTTCGGATCGAAAAAATGTTGCAATAGCGTTGGCAATTTACGTTTATCCGGATCCATGAAAGTAACGTTCCTCAGGTTCCAACCGTTGATGAAAAAGGCGACGGCGGGCAGTGGTAATTACTGGTAACAAACAGGGGAAATGCGAGTCGAGATACACGCCACAATCACATGAACATAATTACTCCCTCCCTCTCTCTCCAGTTTTCCCCGAACAGGTTTTTAATTCGAACCATTTGCATGGGCTGTCGTCGTCGCGGCGGGCGGGAGTGAGTTTCTTATTAAACGCGTGGGAGGAGGAGGGGCGGGGGGCGGTTTGGGTTAACGAGGAGTTGGGGATGTCGATTATGCCGAGGGCATAATTCAGGGCAAGGCTCCGGGGCAAGGGGGATATTAGAAGGGGAACCCTCCCTCCCTTGGGGTTCGGATAGTCACACCCGGCCGAGGGCCTGACCCATCCGCCGCGTTCAAGGGGAGGATCCGTTGTCTTGGCATGTGGCACTGATGCCGCGTTCCCACAGCTATCACGCGCAACAGAGCAGCCAATCAACACGTGCCCTCTCAATTCCTGGCTTCTCCATCGTATCTCATTGCTACCCACCACAATATGATGCGATGAGCGTATTACAGGACCTTAGTTAACGTCTGATAGGGGGCAAACTCACGCTTAATGCTTGACTTTCAGGTTTTGCCTTTAGAAAATATGTTTTTAAAAAGCAAACGATACCGTGGTAGAAACCACTATTACTAGATAGAGCCTTCGGTTACTGACCAGTTCCCGGGCTCTAATTCATGGGAAGCGACCAAGGGTGCTATAAGTAAGCCTAATATAGTTTTCAGGGCATCACGTGTTCCCAAAAAAACTATAGGAAAGGACACCTCCTCCTCAGATGTGTGTTATTTCTCGCGCCTTTGTTGAACTCTATTCTTATCGAGGTTGAAGACTTGGTTGAGGAGTTGGAAGACTTGAGATGAAGTTTTTTCTATTATAAGTAATCGACTTTTTCAACACTAGGGGTTTTTATTTTTTGAGGCTGTGACCAGTTTATTCGGTATTTTCAGTATCTACTTATTATTTTAATTGTCATTATTTTTGTGTGGCTGTGACCAGTTTATTACTTATTGTTGAAATGATGTTTTTGGATTATTCACCCTTTAATTATTTTTCTTTCTAAATAAAAGCGCTTCTATGTTATCATATAAATAAGATTAGAGAGATAGATTTTCGTGCCGATAGATTCAAAAACGTTAATGTTGGGTAAACATTAATCACCATAAATAAATAAATAAAACACTCAAAAACTCAAGTTCATCCATTTCTTTTTTACCCGTCCATTACTACCCCGCTTTAATTTTTTTCACGGTTTGCGCCTCGTAACTGGCGCTTTCATGGCACTCGGGAGCGTTCAAATTTGCGAGATATGATGGTGACAACGTGCATTTCCCACAACGCTTCCCGTCCACTAATAATGATACGTTTGGCTGTCGGCACATCGGTTGTGGAAACGGCTGGGAGGAAAGACACCAGGCAGGAAGGGGAGGGAGGGGCGTCTGTGATCGGCGGGTTCATTGACCCGAAGACAGGCAGACTGACAGACGGTCAGTCAGGGTGGGAGAAGCTGCTGGCTTCCATCGGAATCGCGCCACCCTCGCCTCAGTGGGTGCCTGTATTTCGGTCGGACCTGGGGACAGGTGCAAAGCATCAGGGCTCTCCCTTAATCCCCGCGCCCTAAATGACCCTGGGGAGACGAGAGCTTCCTCGTCGGGGGACCAAGTGCTCAACTCCTACATCTACATCTTTTCCTCTTGGTACTCTGGCAGTGTAATCATTATCAGAACGGTGGTTAAAGTAGGTACATATTAAATCTCTTGCAGAAATTTGAAACGGACAAGCTTACTGAAGATGTTCAATATATATAAAGAACCCCTGCGTATTATGCTAGATTCAACCATATAAATAAGTAATTCTGAAGATTCAGGCATTATGGAGTGGAAGCGAAACATGATGACATAGAAAAGAAACACGTGCCAAATCCACCAGTCCTCCTCCTCCGCCACTCTTGACGATGCTGTAATACAGTGAAACTCGGGTCGTAGTAAAGTTAATTATTTTTGTGGATTTGGCTCGTGTTTTTCTTTCTATGTTATCATATAAATAAGATTATAGAGATAGATTTTCGTGCCGATAGATTCAAAAAAACGCGATCTACCACCCTTTGAACAAGCCCCTATGGCTGTAAGAACAAAAAATTCCTCTCCACACAATATTTAGAATTTATTTGCTCCATGTCGTTGATGTTCCTTCCCAGGGACAATTATTTACGATCGACGACTGGCTGAGAAAATGTAATGGAAAAACAAATATGTTTCAGAGGGTTAAATTTAAAGTTATATTAATAAATCAACAGGATCCCAAGTTTTTTTTCAAAATTAACTCCTGTGTCATGTAAATATCTAATGCAAACGTATACACATAGCAGAATATCCACGAAAAAAGAATTCTCCATGACTATAATTTGAACCCGAATCCCCTGTGGATTACTAATTTCAGTGGCTGGTTCGAAATATTTCAACGCATTGTATGCACTGCATTTGTATTGTACCCTGCTGGCCATCTTAAGGTTGCGAGGCAGGGGGTGGCTTCACACATGGCAAGAATGAAAAGTAAACAATCACATTGATGGTGATTAGAATGCGGTTATTTGAAGTTCAAAATTCTCAAAAGTGAAGCTCAAAACCTTTACTTGTAATACTACGTCACACCTCATACTAACTTGTAGTTGAATATATTTTATGCAAATTTGGTTCGTGCCAAACATATAAGGAGAGAAAAAATACAATTGCACTCTGGACTATTGTTGATTTAGTGCTTAATTTTTCCCATTACCCCTTCCGACAATGATTTCACTCACATACTCTGTGTGTATTGTCCATGGATTCATAGGTAGAATCATCATCTTATATCAAAATTTGCTTAGTGCGCCAGGCTCATGTGCGGAGTTGGAATTTAGGAAAGAGCGAATTTTGAAGCCGACGCCCTTTTGATTCCTCTATCGCAACTTCTCCTCGGAATCCATGATTGCGGGTCCTCAGCAGCGGATATACCCCCTCAATTACACGGATTCAATTCCTAGTGAGTATTTTTCGAATATTCACTGGGAACTGACATACTGTAACCAGCAAGGATCGATCCCTAGTCTTCTTTGATGAAAATCAATGTGCTAACCAGTCAACCACTTCGTCTGCTTTAGTTATTCAGGCTACTCTTACTGTGAATCTAATTTTGGTAACATTCTGAACATTTTACAGAATTTTTAACTCAAGACACTTTTGACGACCAAAGGTTGGTTCATAAAAAAATTTATCGTGAAATCGACGTTAGCGTAGACAGCGTGAGGTTGCATAGCCCTTCCGGCAATGGCGGCGTTCATAGAGAAAATTAGCGCAAAACATGTTTTAAGTTATGGAAAAATTAGCGTAAGGATTGGTCGAATTTAAATTAACGTGAAATTAACTTTAGAGCACAGTGTCGTTGCCGTTTCTTTGCCATTCTTCAGTGCCTTTTAAATATTTGCCGCATATCATGGGAATAAAACAGGATGAAAAATTTGCAATAGAAATGAACTCCCTTTTCTTCCAGACTATAGACGGCAGTTTTCCTGCCGATATGATAAGAGGTTTCCAAAAGCTTCCCAGAATTAAGTAATGAAGGTTATGCCAAACGCTTTTAGTTCGCTTTTTTAATTAACCAAAGCCAAACGCGTTTAATTCGCTTTTAGTTCTTAAATAATGGATAGATGAAACTCAGTCCACGCTATATTTTTTATAAACGCACTAGGGGTATTAAGTTAATTGTAAGTTCATTACTTATGTTAATTACGTGCTAATGTTTTCCATTAACCGGCCTTAAGTAGAATGCTTTCCTGGAAACTGACTTATTCTAGGCCAAATATGATCAATGGCCCTTTTCTCTAACTATTCATACACCATTTGCACATAGATATAACCTTAAAAAAACGATATTCATGTATCTATGTATCTCCGGGTTCAAATCCTGGTGAACCTGGCCCTTTCCCGTCCATTTCCATCCTGATACCTTTCCTCCCGGACTGAAGCGCGGACCTATTTGTGCGGAAACAGCCTTGAAAACACCCATGAAAAAATCCTGGCCCTGTGAAAATATTTTTTTATTGGTAAACCTGGATATTTTTTATTAGTAAAACTGGATTATTTGTGCGTTTTTTGGAAAACATTCGAGTGTAGTACCCCGACCGTCGGATGGGACGTTTAGCCTTGGTCGTTAAGTCGGTGATTCGTTAAGATCGTTTTCATTTCGTCTAATGTCGACGCCGGGTTTCTCTCCACCTTTTCTCCTTTCCCTTCCATTTCCATCCGAGTACCATTCCTCTGAAGCACTTATTGGAGCAGAAACGGACTTGAAAACACAGATGAGATAAGTCATTACTTTATCGTCCCCCTACTTTTAAACGAGGTCTTGTATAGGTCCAACTAATAATGCGGCAGTTTTGTCATTCGTCAGTTATGGATATTTTCCTCGTAAAGCCTATGATATTATATAGAGGTTGTTCAGTGGATATAGGTAAATCCCAGATTTATATTTTGTTATTTGTAATTTTTATTTTTTATCATAAATAATTTATTTTGCCTGGATTATCAGATTAAAACTGTAATATCGTTATTATTAGAACATGATTTGCATTAGCTTTTCTCTTAGTCTTTAGATAGTCACCGTCGGCATCAATTTGTGAGCATTGGGACTATTTATTTCAATATCACAGATGTAGCGAGGAAAACGCATTTTTAGCTGAGGTATCCATCCACCATTTATGCACTGGAAGTTCACAGACATAAACATCTTTGTTTGGCTTTGTATCTGCACATTGAGAGAATCTTCAGAGCATGACTTTTTCCTGGAGTATGCATAGACACATCTCTACACGAACACGTAGTGTTCGATTGGCAATTTACACGCAACAGTGCTGAAAAATTAATTCTTCTCCCTCTTAGAAATTGGAATTCATTTCATTTTCACGACTGCTTTTGAATCTTATGCCTCAAGAGATCCCTTAGAAAGTTGTTGTAAGGTTATAATTTGTTAATACTATTATAGTTTTTTGGGAGGTGTTTCGTTGAATTTTTCCTCAATAAACCGCTTTTCCACCGAAACGGAACGTTGGAGCACTCCTCCCCGTCAATAGTGCACCGTAATTCTTAACCCCGCCCCTCACCTCCTTTATTGTTACACAATTTATGTAGCATTGGATATAGTCTTCTGAATTAATCTACGGTAAAAGTCTCCCACAAAAAGTACCAAAACACGGATTTTTCCCCGGGCGTCTGCGATCGCACCTCTTTACAACGAGAGCGGAGCAACGCCCGACTGGTCGTCCAGACTTCTCACGGCGCAGAGGGGGGACGGGACAGACAGACGCAGTCTCGCAAACGGAAAGTGCCGTCGCGGCGGATTCGCGCGACCATTACTCACTGCTCAGCCGGCGTGCGGAAGGGCGATGCGAGGGGGTTGATTATGTGGGGACGGGGGATGAGGGTGGATCGTAGCGGGAGGAAGTTGGGAGGAGGAGGCAGGGGGGGTGGAGGAAGTGAGGTCGGAAGGAATCACCACGAATGGGAGGGGGGAGAATGCTGAGGGAGGGGGGGGGGAGGCGCTAGCGTTTCGATGGACTGATGTGCCCGAGGCATGAAGGAGGGTGTGAAGCGAGGGTAAGAAGCATTAAGCTTAAGTGGGCGTATGACTCCGTACTAGGAGGCATGTACTTGCGTGCCTATTGCGTGTTCCGCCTTCAAAGGGATGCGGGCGGATGGGGCACCGCCTACCGGGCGTAATTGAAAATTACGCCACCGCCCAGTGCGTGTGAAACCGCGATGCGTGCGCGGTGCGGCATCATGGGAAGGTTGCGGGTGTGGGGGGAGAGGGAGGATGGAGTGGGGAATTAAAGCACTTCGAAGGGGAAGAGTCCCTACATCCTTGGGCCTCCTCTTCGAGAGGGCGGTGTTCGATTCCCAGCAGTCCCCCCCCCCTCTTGCACATTAAGCTATTCCTACATTTTCTCGCCACATTTTTCGCTTCTGCCGGCTCGCTTGTGTTCAGTAACGTAGAACGGCGTGTCCACAAGCATTCCGAGTTGATGGGGTCTGAGGGAGTGTTCAAAGGACAATCCAGAAGTGAGAGAGAGAGAGAGTGACAGGTGTCAAACAGGGGTCGTGAATTCTTGATTGTTTTGTCGCGCGATAATTAGCTTCTATAGATGTAATTGCAGGCTTAAGGGGGGAGGGTGGATACCGCGGACAACACTGCTTTTCCAGGTTTTGGATTCCACTACATCTGTTGGTATAAAGACAATAGTTTTAAGTTTTCACTTTTTGATGCTCGATAGATGCCGCTTTGTTATAACCACGGTCATAACTGTAACAAAGCTCGATGGAATTCAAGGACCGTCCAAGTAGGACGGTGCTGCCATCGTGACAGTACAACGAACAAGAAGTAGAACATTTTAGTAGCTTTTTCGGGTGAGTGTTTCTTCCTCAATCTACCCTCTCCCGTCGGTGACCCTCCCCATCATTTCTCATGTATTTCGGAATGCTGGGGGCAGGTGCAGAGGTCCTTCGCCGAACGTCGATAGGGGGGAGTTCAATCCGATAGTGCTTCAGGGATTAATCCTTTATATTTCAAGGGAACTGCCAACATGATTGCTGTGATCCTTTACAAGATTTATTCATAAAAAGGAATAATTTCTATGATAAAAGATTATTCTAGGTCACAACTGTTTTTATAGCTGCATGTTTCCTCTTATATCCAAGGACTGCTCCCCCAAATATGGGTGATTTTTGGTTATTTTTTCTCCAAGTTTGTTAATTTTCCTTTCTCACTATGTGCTATGCGTCAAGCGTTAATTTCATCCATGTAAATCAAACATTTGTAACGCAGTGGTATCTCTCTGGCCTCAAATTGTGAACATTGGGACTTTTTATCCCAATGTCAGCAGACGTAGCGGGGGAAAAGCCGAAACGTCTGAAAACACATTTTTAGCCGCGTTATCCACCCTCACATGCAAGAACAGTTCTTGCTCACATGTGTGCTGGTAGTTCACAGGAATAAACAGCTTTTTTTGAAATTGTATCTGGGCATTCAACGAATACTCAGATCAAGGTTGTTTTCCTGGAGTAGAGATAGAGATAACCTCTACCCGAAAACTTAGTGAGCCATTGGAAATTTATACGGAAAAGAGCTGAACAATTTATTCTTCTCACCATTAGAAATTCTGGGATTAATTTTCTTTCAGCAACTGATTTTGAATTTTAGATCTTAAGGGGCTCTTTAGAAAGTACATCTAGCCTTATTATTGCTAAAATACTATGTTTTTTTGGGAGATATTTCTTTGCCTTTTTATTTTTGCCTCAAGAAACCACTCTTCCTAATGAGCAAACACATATATTTGAAAAATTTATCCATTTATGAAAGTAGTGATAGGTACTCGGCGAGGTTATTCGCGCCATTGAAGATAGATGCGCGGCTGTTCATTGGTAGGATTATTTCGGGGAACAGAGGGAGGGTGGAGAGAAACCCGACCTAGGCGCCGCGGCGAGGCGCGCCGAGGGGTCAGCGAGTTAACGTCATATGCGACGGACCGAGTACTGAACTCGAAGAGCTCTCCATACAGTGACGACAAAAAATAATAAATACAAAATTACACGGGAATATCTCCATCACACCCAGAACTCAAACACAGTTCCTCGAGATCAGAGGATATTAATTTATCCACATCACCAACCTTTCCACAGTCATTTACATGCTCCACTTGATAAGGGAAGACTACATTAAAGTGTAAAAGGCGAAAAATCCTTATGAATACTAAGGTCTTATTATTACGGTCTATCATTTTATTAATAAACTCATTTAAGCAAAAATTGTAATTATGTATGCACGCTAGAACACTTTCTATAATTTTAAACACCATAAGCTACTTCCGTATCTTGCAAGTAGGTATATTTAAAAGGGACTCAATATGTTTTATGAAGGGAGTGGAAATACTCCATAAACTGCAGATAAGCTACGCCCAAATGACCTAAAAAAATGTAATTAGGAGTTGGCTAGGCTCGCTCTCAAGAGCAACTTTGTTAACATGGAACAAAGAGTACTTAACTCTTTACCAGAAAGCTGAAAATATCTCATAGCTTGAAGTCATCCATAAAGATTATTTTTAATTGGTCAATCAGTCATCCACATATAGTTTCTTTTTCTGTTTTTGATGTACTATTTACTTTACTAATACGTGATAATTATTATGCATGTTCGATAGAATTTATTTTTCCGATATACGCATATTATTCTACTGCTTTTGAATGACCTTTTCTTTTCCTGATTCTGTAGTCTGTACGTTTTATTTAGAGCAATACATATATTATCATATCACACTGAATTAACGCCCAAACTTTCCTCCCGTAGGTTGAAAATATTTTGCGAACTCCAACTTAATATGAAAGACGGGACCATGGTCATAAAGTTAGAGAAATTGGTCGCCGAACCGACAGATTCAAAATGTCCTTGTTAGGGATATGAATACAGTTACAGTCCATACAGTTAGGGATATGAATACCCGTAAACATATCCAATAGTATAAATACAAGAGCATTGGTAGTTGCATGTTGGTGTAAGGACTTCAAACTAACCCAACTAACATTATGTTCTTGTATGCTTTCTTTGCTATTTTTTTTTTAATTATGAAGTTTAGACTACAATATAATTACTACTCTTTTTTATGCACAATATGCTGTGCATGCTTGGTGTGAATTTACCCCCTGCCACACACCTTTATGGTCGCTTGCAGGATATTATGTAGATGTAGGAATCGAATCTCCAATTGAGTGAAGCAGCGCACTTGCTACTATCTGATTTGCCTCCTCACTTCAAGGCGGGAAGTCATTCTCTATATCTCCCAATACGTGGAATGCTCGCTACTGGAGAGTCCATCTCAGCTACTTGGATTGCTACCACGTTTCTCTCGCTCTCCAAACCTCCAGCAACGTCTGAAAAGTTGGCCAGGGCGCTGAAAAATCTCCCCACGTTGTCAGACGGCGAGCTAACCACGGGCACCCTCTCCTCGCCGAGCTAATGCCGGTTGTTTCCAGGGAGTCAAACCACTTTTGCCCCCTCTCCAAAAGCTGGATGCTCATTTCCCACTCGAAATATCCAGCGCTTGAACTTCACTCGAACTCTGCGCAAAGCATGGACTAAGTACGGACTCAGGCGAGATTTGTAGAACCCTCACGAGACGACTTTTTAAAAATAATAATTTTTTTCGTTATAATGAATTTAAATATTGTTGACTGAAAATTGGACTGAAATATTTTTTACTTTCTCCTCCATTTGTTAGCTCATGTAAACATTTCTTAATTCATTTCTACTAGAAATCGATTGCCGGCCGTGATAACTAGGTTGGGAAAGAACAGATATTACTACCCTATTGTCCCAAGTTCGCATTACGCACAGATCATTGATGTGGTTTGCCTTTGAATTGAGATATTCATCTACATCTACATTTCACCCAGCGGTTCACCGAAAGGGCATGTGGCAGGGGGTAGCCCTTGAGTTTAGCTAGAAAGAAAGTACATCGTATGATGTGTTTGAATGGAGTATATTTTAATTAGACTGTAGTCGTGTATTATGCATGGGAAAAGATTCTTGTTTTCCTCGATCCGAGAATTGATATCTCTTAATTTGTTTTTTCTGTTTATCCTGCTGATAAAGCGTTGGGTAAAAATGTATCTGGAAACCCAGATTCGAATTCGTGAAATTTGAAATTTTCAAGTTATTTTAATTGTGCGAACAAACTATTATTTGTAGATATAGGGCGTCTAAGGATCACAAATCAAGCTCTTCCAATAGCCAAGGAAGACTGTAATTTCGTATTAATTTTTCAAAATTTTCGTAGCTTCCTTAGTGTCTTATTCAGTTCCCAAATCAGATCTTGATTATTCATTGAATCCCTAATGCCAGATGCATATCCTGAGTGAGGTCTTACAAGAGTGAAATAACATCTTTCTGCTACTTTTCCATTCGAAGAATTTCCCACAGTCCTTTGATAAATGCGTCTCTTCAGTAGTGTGCCAAAAACTTTAGAAAATAATTTCCTCATGGTAGATTTGAGGTGAGAGTAATACTCAAAGATTTAACTTCACGTGCCACACATATATGTAATCCACCAACAACTTTAAATTTGAGGTTGTTGTAACTTCTTCTGGTGGACGTGTATTATGGTGTATTTTTTTAAGATTTAGTTCCAACATCCAGTCTTGACACCAAGAATTAAAAGATATAAGATCGGTTACGAGTGATTCAAAGTCTCTTTCTGCGCCAATGTCTCGATAGACAATAATATCATCAGCAAATAATTGTAAGTTACTGGAATTGTAGTCAGTCATATCATTAATGCAAATGAGTAAAAACAAGGGACCGATAACACATCCTTGTGGAACACCGGGGGTCACCCGTAACCATATCAGAGCTGCTTCCGTCGAATACTACTTCCTGATCGCGGTCTTAGGTTTGACTGTGCAATATAACCTTAGCTGTTGGAGCAAATAAAATCCAAGACTATTTCTAAAAATCGAGTCACCTAACATTCAACAATCTCATTTTTTTCGGAGGGGCTTACCGCGTTTCGCGAGTAAATGGAGTTCTTTTACATCTTTTCCAACAAAATCTTTCATTGCGTGCGGCAGTATAAATCAGCACAATATATAGTAAGTTAAGAAGCTATTTTCTACTTGATTCCCGGAATAATCTTCGGATGCAAAGCGTTGAGATTATGGGGCTCCATTAATCAAGATGTGGCTCAAACGAACGTTACTGGTTATGACTGACTAGTTCGTTCAACTCACATTTGACGTCTGGATAAGCTATCTTTGGCAAGAAAATATTACTTTGTTATGTCTTAATCTTACAGTTTGTATCTGACATTAAAAATGACATCAGCAAGTTAAACATGTTATTTTTTCGAACTTGATCCGTGAAAGAAAATTTGCCGTTGAACAACAGTGGCTGAAATTTTACGTACGGGCGAGACTCCGGTTTAAATCCGGATTAAGCCACCTCTGACACTCTATTCTAAATACTCACGACGTAATTTTCTAACTATCGAGGTGGGTCGCACGTGACTTGGGGGTGGGAACAGTCTACCTCAGTACCCTGGGGCCATTGGCGTGACACAAAGAAACTTTACCTTCACTTATGATATACATTCTGGTTTATAACTAAGTGAGAGATAGAAAAGTTCTCTTTAATTAAAGGAAGCATTTAAGGAGTTACGAAGTATACTCATGACGTTTCATTTATTGCGTATAGTAATGTGGTTTTTTTGGGTTGCTCCGCGTTGTCGTAGTTGTCCACCTACGTTTCCCCTCCGCTGCTGGAGGCCTCTTCAGGGTATAATGTTCTACCCTGGGTAGAACAGGGTAGAATGTCATTCTACCCTGAATAGGCCTCCAGCAGTGGAGAGGAAACGTAGGTGGACAACTATGACAACACAGAACAACCCAAAAAACCACAGCACTATAGACATGAACCGCGAAAGTTTTAATCAATTGACGTTTCATTTATTTCTTCGTTTGATTCCCGTTATGAGTTTGAATTGGTTGTCTGAGATACACCCGTCTTGACCAAAAAAAGCGATTCGATCATCAAGCCTTTTATGACTCTTCGCCAATATTCTCCCCATCCTCCTACTAACCAACTTATCTTACAGCAACGTTTAATCATACTTCCTTCTCATCCTCTTTTTTGTCTCTTCCTTTCAATTTTCCGCCTTGCTGCATCACTTTAAGAACTATCCTTCACATTCTATGGCTCTTTCCTACCCGTTTCCTCCTATCACGGCCTTCAGGATGTCGAGCCTTAGAAGAGGTGTACGTTTTATTTCCGCAGTAAATTTCGTATTTTCCGCACGCTTTTCCTTCACCACTCCCAAGGCCTCTTACCAAATGGAATTCAAGGAATTGTGTAAAACCACATCCTCATTGCTCACCTCTCAAAAATTCTTGTCCTATAACACCATTCCATTTGGCAGCATTCAACAAACATTTATATTTTCCAGCAGCACCATTTGTGCATCGAGGCATGTGTTTGCAAAATGCATATCTCAGATTTATTTGTGATTACATGCAAACATGCTAAATGTATTTGTAATTGTACACTCGTATTTTAAAGACCTATCCATTGTTTGCACTACTGTGCTCGCTGCATACACCTGATTCTTTGATTCATGTAAATAACGTTTGGACATAATGTGTTTGAATGATTGAGTAATTAATCTGAAAGAATAATTATTCATTTGGAAAGCTAAGTAGATGAAACGGCGCAAAAATAGTCCTTAACACGCGTAATGGACTCTCATCACTGTTTTGGGGGCAACTACTGTCCTAATAACAAATTAATCACTCATGCATACTAATTATCAGGGAGTAGACAGCGACGGTAACTTGTCTAACCGCTTAGTTTCTCACCATTACAACTTCTATGCAATCGCTATTGTTTAATTACTTCATAGAAGCCGTGGTATTAAAAACGGAAAATTTAGGCATGGAGAGAAATATTTCATGTTTCAACAAGCTGAAGAATGTGGCTGATAGATAAGATGCCGAATTTTACGTAACCGATTAAGATTAGTGATAGAATTTTTCAAATTCATTGCACCTCTAAAAATAAAATGTCGTGAAATTGACAGTGTTTTATTATCCCTATCATGGATAGTGGTAACAATAATTATTATATATATTTGTTTATACTAGTAGCCCAACGTGTCTCGTGAATATATCTAACATATTTGCACAAAGTAGTAGAATTTTTCCCTCTCTTTTGCATGAACGCAGTGCATGCACGGACGATTATTTTTAGGTATCCATGGTAACTGACATAGCATTTCATTTAATTTTATAATGAAATTTTATGTAATATTCATTAGGACTTACGTCCTAGAATAAAACATTATATTTTTATTATTATTTCGGCGTGCCTGCATGATAGTAAGCGTATATTCAGTTCTATCTGATTTAAAATGCACGCCTGGTGATGGTTTGCCCCCTGCCACACACCCTTGAGGTGGCGTTTGGGGTATTATGTACATTTAGATGATCAAATAAATAAAATCGAAGCTTTTCTCCCAAAAAAATCTGTGAACAAATAAAAAAGATGAAAAAATGTTGACGAGGTAACTGTAATTCCGTATTACTCTCATTGGCCCCATATTCAAAGGGCAGGCTTGCAATTTGCTCAAAATACAAATCCACTGCATCTATAAGACCAAGCAAAACGTCTGTTTTCAATTGAAATTCCAACGACTGAAAAAGTAAGGATGCGCGAACGTGCAACCTCATATCACAAAATATGTAATGTATGCATATCTTAGTGTAGATATAGAAGGGATGGGACGCAAATATAGAAGGAATGGGAAGAACGAAATCCAGATATCGGAGCTCTCACAAATCGTGCTCTGTCGATAAATTTCATTCCAAAATGTATTCTATCAAGAACTATTTCTGCTTTCCATGAAGAAGAACATAAAAATGAAAACCAACAAATACGTGTTTAAATATAAACAAATAAATAACATAATCCCAAGTATTTTTTTAGAATCGAGCGTTGTGATTTGGGATAAAATATCATTAGCTAGTTAGCTAAACAGGGGAGGCGACTAACAGCTGAGGTCATTTGCGCCATTTAGGATAGGTGGGTAAATGGTTAACGGTAGGAACAAACCAGGTAATGGAGGAAGGGTGGAGAGAAACGCCGTCGGCATTAGCCTACTCTTAACGACAGGCGCCTAGGGAACCACGGCATAACGTCCCATCCGAAGGACGGAGTACTGACCTGAAATGCCCTCCAGTAGGCACTCGAGTAGGGATCGATTAGCCGGAAAAATCCGCCATTGCCGGGAATCGGCCCGGGATGGGAGGACAGTGAGTACACTAGCCACCACACCAATCCGATCCCCGAGAAAATATTTCGAACCAAATATATCCTATAGTAAGCCTAATAGTTATTACTAGATGTATCCTAGACATGAAGAGAAGATACTTTTAAGATTATTTTGCAATAATTTAGCGAGGGAATTCATCTACGTTCATCAATAAATGCAATTGTTTCAGCGTTCCTCGACATGCATGGTTCGCCAGGCAGCTATAATATTCGAGAGGTGGCAGCCCTGCCGACGCTGGTGCTAATGGGTCTGAAAACGCCGAACCCGGGACGGCGGCCGAGGGAGACCAGTTTGACCATGCCAGCCAGCGAGGGGGAGGCGGGGGCGTTGGGTGGGTGGAGAGGACGAGTGGGTGGGGGGGGGGGCTAAGGAGGCCGCCGCGGATGTCTGGCCACCTGTCGACTGGCGAAGACACACTCGCACACACTAAGAGCCCCTCGTGGAGATAGCAAGCAGTCTCCTGTGTGAGCAATAGCGTGGGAGGGAGAGGTGGGGGCCCCGAGTAAGATTATGTTCGCGAAAGGAAGGGAGGCCAAGGAGGAGGTGGGGACTTAATTACGGAATCTTGAAGGCCGAGACGAAAAAATTAACAACCTGGAGGAAAAATAAATTTTTACGTCTGGTGGAGATGGTTCCGCTATTCCCCATTTTATTTTTTTCCCCTCAAATTACCCCCATCCCCCTCCATTTCAACCCCTCTGGCCGTGTGGCTGCTGAGCGGGGCTGGAGAACGCTCCCGCTTCTACTTTTTTTTCATTTCGTGGCAGCGCTCGAAGATTTCTTCTTGCCACAATAGATATCCAGTTTACCAAAGATACATCCGCTGATAAGCCGCGCTTTCGCAATGGCTGCGCGCGCGCGCGCGAGAAGGCGCCCGCCTCTGAAGAAGAAGACGTTGGGTTGGCGGGGAGAGGATCCGCCGTCACGCTCCAAGAGGCCGATTCTCATTCTGCATTAATTCCAGAACCCGCGGCAACACTCGGCTCGCAAAATCAAACTACACATCCAATTTCGGACCGCCTCACCTATTCCTTCCCCATTGAAATTACATTAGAATCGGCCATTTAGTATTTCTGCTGATCGCCGCGGTGATATTGCAGTGAGTTTAGAGTTTCAAAATCTTCCGCTGTGGTTGTTCAATCGTGACATGAAGTATTAAACGACCCATTCGTGCAGATCGCAGAGTAAATTTTCAGTTTTGAGGTGCTTAGGTCATTTCGGCTTTTGACGACGCGGATTGGAATTCAGTGATTGGAATTCTGAAAGGAATTTGAGCGTCCTACAATGTCTGAAGAAATATCATTTATACAGTTTACATAAAAACCAATTAGCTGTGATTAAACCTGTACCCCACTGTAGAGAAGCAAGAATTAATAAAGGAGTGAGACAGGGCTATGAACTGTCTCCAGTAATGTTTAAATCGAGAAATCCATCACTGAAATTGAATAGAAGACTTCAGGAGTAAATATAATGTGAAGAAGAGGTGAAAGAGTACAGTTACTTATCTGAGAGGCCGAGGAACTATCAACGGACGAAGGTATAAAGTAATAGTTAGTAGAATAGCTCAAGCGAAGATGGCATTCTACCAAAAGAAGAATCTACTTCCAGCGTAAAATACAACTGTGGAAGTAAGGAAACTCTTCATTAGAACTTACACCTGGAGCATGCTTTTTTTACAGCATTGATGCATATACCATAAAAGCAGCATAGAAATGAAGGCTAGAGACATTCGCATAATGTTACTACAGAAGTACGATTAAGATTAAATGGATCTACCACGAGTGAGTAACGAGGAAGTCCTAAGAAGAGGGGGGGAAAGTCTTCTGTAAATCCCTAGGAGAAGACAGGACAATTTAATCGGCCACATCATGAGACATGATCACCTGATGAAGAAAATCGTCGAACGACAAGTGAACGGGAAGAATGGCAAGGGAAGGCCACGTATGAGGTATATGGAACAAGTGATGAAGGATGTGAAAGAGAAGAAATACGTAAAATTGAGGATACTAGCTGATAGGGTAATCGAGAGGAGACCTGCGTCATACCAATCTAAGGATTGTTGGCTGATGATGATAATAATGAGTGCGTAAAGACAACCTACCGGACATTATCTGCTCGCAGCATCAGAAGCGAGTTTTGTATCGACACTAGGTTTGATGCCATGGAATTAATCTGCGTAAATTTCGAGTAGGAAGCTATGTCAAACCAATCTCAGGATTGTAGGATGATGATGATGAGATTATATCGCGCTGTCTAGCTCATTAAACTTAAGACGAACACAATTTTCAAGGCAGAACCCGAACCTTCGCTCAACGGGTTACTAGGCCGGCACGTGGCTACCGCGGCCGGTTCATACCTATTTAAGAATGAACCTTCATATAAATGAAAAATTCAGTATAACTGTAGGAGTACAGTTGGATAAGACATTATTTCTTGATCATAGATGTTGTCTGCAATATGTACGAAGTACCTATCATTAGAAAATCAATTCAGAAACGTATCAGGGGAACCCTTAAAACCAAAAATGCAGCTATTTCGCTAAGTAATCAAGTAGTCTTTCACCTTCATACTCTTTTAAACAGTCGGTAATACATTTTAGAACTCAAAAGAAGGAATGAGAAGCATGTGAAGAATCAAATTTGCCAACAATAATTATAATATGAACATAAACGTTACTTGTTATAGACGATTTCTGAAGTATATTGGAAGATTACGTGTATCCCTACTAACTGGGCAAGCAAACTTTTAATGATAACGGTATGTACATTTTTATCTGTTTTTCAATTTTTACCGATTCTCCACTAATATTCTCCACTGAAGATTCACATAGTGGAGAATTTTACAATGTATCCTTTTAGTAGTTTATATAGCAGAAAAAAATATGTTGCATGAACTTTTGAAGCTTGAAATTGAATATTTTTCGGGTAATAAGATTGTTGGTCTCTAATTCTAGGGCTATTTTTTCCTTTTCCTTTTGTCTTCCTCCCATGGTCAATGTCGAAAGTAGTTACTTTTACACTTGTCACCAATCACTTACCCTTGTCAATTATAAGGAGTTATTTTACTGATTTTCTCTTGATGTTTACCTTTTCGACTATCTTAAACATTAGCTCTTTCGAATATCGTAACTAGGTCGGAAGTTGTCCTTCGTCATTGCAAATGTATAAGTAATATGATTTCCTAATAGCCTCACTGAGTTGCATGTACCAGCAAACAAGGCCTCAAGGAACATTCTTCTCAGCCATAATCTTCATTGTTCCCTTTCTCTTTCAAAAGTTTCAGAATCCAGTTTTTCCACTATCCCGCGCTTATTTTATCGCTCGGAAAAAATCAACTGCTTACTCTAAAACTGGACCGGCCATTTTTTGCTTCATAAAAAATAAACGAGTCTGAAGAAAGCATTATCCGAAGAGTACACCAACCAGCTCTCGACTTGACTTTGAATCTCACGAGCACTTAGAAAGTACCTTTCGATTACTTTTATTCCGTGGATATTCTGTAATTGCACAAATTTTGGAGATCATTTATTTTTCACGGAGATGTGGACAGATGAAAATTCCACAATATCTAGGGATCAGAATATTAAAGTGAAAATCTACTTCTTCTACAATATTTTCCAATTTGTTCTTTTCTATTTATGACTGCCACACGATTCCAAATTGCTGGTTTCTAAGTCATAACTACTTTCCGTTATGTATCAAATATAGGTAACATCACCTGGAAAATCAGCCAGAAATTCTTGAGGCTTAAATAATACCTTCATTCAAAAGTTATGAGCCGTTTTAGCCAATGAAAGGTGCTTTTTTATAATTTTAGTTCTAACACACAGAAGAGGACAGAATCGACAGGATAGTGAGGCAAGAAAATTCGGTCGGTGGAGAATTACCACTTTCCCTAAATTTCAACTCGCGATCACAGGACCGTAAATAGCTACTTATCCTTCTTCGGCCAACACAATCTATTACAGTATTTAGATTCTCATCCTCATTATTGTATCCCTTATACGCATCAGTGTTGATTTAGAGTGGGCGAAACTTTTGTTCCTGTTGACTCTAGGCTTAATTAATGGAACAAACACTTCGTACCATCTTAATATTTAGCTTTTGAGTTAGGCTTTGAAAAAGAAACAAACCTTGTGTGCGCCATTTCAACATGCAACGTATAATTTAACAAAAAGGATTCAAGAAATCCAAAAGTGATTAAATATATACTTTACGTGGCTTTCTGTAAAGGCTGTAGGATAAAAAAGGATACTGAGTAAAACATGCGTGGCTTTTGGACAACTTTTGTTGAAGTAATGCTTATGACAGGAGTCACTTCAAGTCATTATGAAGAAACAACTATTTCCCTGCCATTTTGAATAAATTTCTTGTATATCTGGTACAGAAAGGTATTATTAATAAAGAAAGTGAAAATGGTACTTGGTCGTACTCTCTATTAAGATCATGAATAGTAGATTTAAAATATTTTTAAATGCCTAATTTGATATTTTGTACTTCATCAGTTTACCAACTAATTCCTCTGCAACAAATTGCCTCATTCTTAGCAGAAGTTGAAAAATCTTTTATGTGACTTAAAGACAGGAGTGCTATTCACATAAATTCTGACTTAAAGGAGAAGGGTGCACACTGATCGTTCGTCCTCTCAGCAACAGGCAGGCTAACACTTCGTGGCCGATGTAATCAGCTTTTTCGGCTGTGTTCATTTTCGAAGTGGGTTTTAAAAAATGGTAATTTTTTTAGATAACCAGTGTTTGATTGATGCGCTCAAGCTCATTCGTCGTACAGATAAATGTTATAAACAGATAACCTCGTTCTCCTGCGGTGTTCCCTATCGGTCTGGCACTCAACGTGAAAGCGAGCATGGCGGTGCTAACTAGCTTTCTACATTCGCCCATAAGTATATTTCGGTATTTGTGTTTCTGTACTTTAAACACATGTCCTTTTCAATGGACGATTGCATTTAGCGTTTCAATAAATCATCACCCTCTCTCACTGGCCCATACTTTTGAATATGTATGTTTGATATATGGACACGATGCAATTTCAGTAGTGGATCGATAGCAATTAATATTTTTTCCCCGAATAAAAGCAGGAGCATGTCCTCACGATGCTTTGTATATTTCCGCTAAAACTTGACGATCGTTCTCCCATCATTCCGCAAATAAAACTCTAAAACTGTCTAAAGGCATCGGGCATATTAGAAAGACGTATTCCATGCTGGTTATTGGTACTTTCAGGAAAATTATTTGTATTCCTCTAAAAAATCTCACTCCAATGCCATACTCTTATTTCTCATTACGTAGTTCGGCTCATAAAAACGCTATGCGCAGCCTTGACATTTTTTGCCTTCCGTTGCATATGACTCGGTATTGTGATAGCCTGGTGGGTTGAGTATTCCACTATTGGCTGTCTCTAATATCATGTATTGGATCTCAGGTCAGGCCTAAGAGACGTAGATAATCTTCCGGTCTGAAGCGTGTTTAATAGCGCGGCACTTCAGTATTAAAAAAACCACCGTTGACAAAACAACTGATTAGTAGGGCAGTAGAAGTGACAAATAAGATAGACTGTCTCTCATGAAGATAAGTAAATTCGTTTATTCTCACGCACGTCAATAGAACTGACAGAGCTAAATATTAAAAACAAAAATATATTTCTCTTTCTATAAGTTTTTAGTCTTTCCTTTTTTTAACACCTATTTTCACGGCTGAGATCCTGACACCCCCCGCCGGATGCCTAATTTAATCCTTCCAGCAGCTCACATGGTAATATGCCGATGCGGATGCATTATTATTATTATTATTATTGCTGCAGATGACTATGGGACCTTCCGCACGCTTGGGTGAGAAAATTAACTACTTTGTTCACCGAAAAAAATTGAGCTCCTGCCGTATGACTCCTCGCTCACTCCCATATGTCACTCTTTCTAAGACTCTCGTACATCGAATCTAGCGAATTTTTTCAGTGAAACAGTTTTCATGGCCAAGTTTGAATATTATCCGTGGCAATCTAAAGTATATTACCGTCATCGTGGAGTCCCACTTTTATGTCTCATGATGAAGGTTAAATTGGGGATTAAATTGGCCGTAGTGGGTATTATTGTGGTGACCGAACAGCAGAGGCGAGTCACTGGTGGCGGAACGTAAATGTCTCGACCGCCAGAATCACCGTCACGCACTGATGACTCCCGGTGAGAAGTGGGGAGGGCTCACCTACGCAAACATGACGCGGATAAGGGCTTAACGAAGTCCTTTTCGATCCCATTCGGCCATGCCTGGATTCTTTGGACATGATTCATCGTCAATTTAAATTTATAATTGGCCTCCAATTAATCAATTTTTTTATCTTATACCGATTACGATCCGAATCAATGTCGGCGTCTCTTTCACCAGGGTACTCTAATAACAGGAACCCAAATTCATTCGTCCTTGACCAATTATATTATAGTCGGAGTTATGAATAATTTGGAATTTTGATTTTATTACTAATTCATAATTAATTTATACCTCAGAAATCAAAGAGAGGGTAATTTCACCTCATTATTATATGGTTCTCCACCGGTTGGGATACGTTGTTAAGGAGTAGGTACTCCGACTAAACTATCTTCTCTCATGCTTCTCTTCAAATTTGCCGTCTCGACACTATTGCTCTCTTCAGATAAGAATGATTCCGAACCCTTTGATTACATCTATTTTTGATTGCATTATGCTCCTATCTCTTTGCCCTCTTCCGTGCTCACTGAGAGCCCTTCTTTCTACGACCAAATTTCTTCCTTCAGAACTCCTTTTTCTTATTCTCATCAATGTTTTATAGCAATGCGCAAGGAAATGATCTTAATTATTTAGTTATTTAACAAATACTATCGCGACTTTCAAAATAATATTCCCGTTTCCATGTCAGTAAATTTACTCCTATTTTCGCTTTCTCAGGTAACACGTTCATATTTCTAAGATGACCATTTCTTAATCTTTCCACTACTTTTCCTTTTCTTCCCACCGCAAAATTGCTGTAGCAAAATCGTTTTTTCATACTAATTGTAAGCCTGAAAGTTTTTCCACCTTGGTCATTTTATCCTCATTGTTTACACTTCACTACCCTATTTAAATTTTTCCCTTCACCGAACACAGAGCACCAATTAGATAATGACAGATACCTAATTTGTGCTCTTAGCAACTAGCGAATATTAAATGTGCTTTTCCAGGAATATTTTCCATTAGTTGTCAATGTAGTTCGCCATACGCCTTCCTTCAAATGGCCACTCATCGACGCGCAAACATACGCTATGACGGCTTCGTTGGATCTGATATGACCTCCATTTATCCAATAACTCAACTATTTCATATTTAATACCCTCTTTCCCATTTTTCATTTCACTACTGAAGCCTCTCGTAGCTACCTTTCTCTCCACGCCTGTATCTACGCGTCAGCTCCTGTAGCATTTAATATTTAAAGAATACCAATTCCTTATGTTGCTTTATTTTTTCACATCGACAAACGTAAACCTCTATTCGTTCCATAGAGTATACCTGATATTTTTCTACATCGACAGTTATAGTGAACCCAATTATGAACGAATTACGATTCTTTTTGCGATTAGCGGTGATATTAGACACGGTTGATATTATTCCTAATTTGAATATATCGAAAATGTATTCGTGATCCCGCCCATTATAGTCCCGGAAACCTTATCTTTAACGGCTCTGGCTCAGAAGCGATTCGTTTCTTGAGATATGGCGCCGCTTTCTACTCGGGAGAAAATGTGAGCAAGTCGCTCCCGTAGACGCCGCCGAGGTTGACGACTTCCCAGACTGTTAAAACGTCTTTATTGGTTCAGTGCTGTTATTGCGGCTGTCGAAGTCGAAAGAGTCTGGGGATAGTGGGAGGCGGAGCAAGTTTACTCCAAGAGTAATAGGATTTAAACCTTCAATCCGGTTACCACCACATCTCCTCCAGCAAAAAACTGAACTAGCAGAATGTCTGCTCTTATGTCTCTTTCGTGATACCCTTCCGCGCAAAGAGAGCTTGCATTCACCTCCTTTCACTTGCCGCAATGATTTTACCAAAAATTAACCGGTCGTACCAGTTCAACGCCCGCTAACCTTCAACCAATCGGTGCTGGCAATCCGAAACCTGCCAGACAAGTATGGAACTGGAAGGGCCATTCGAGCGCATTAATTTTGTACGACTGCTATTCAAATTCAAAATAATAGTTCTCTATAAATATAAATAAATAAATATATATATGGTAGAAAAACTCGGATAGAAGCATTGTGCAGGATGCCAACTACCTCAGATCAGAGGAATGACTAGGACTCCGGAAGAATGATTGAGGTTAACGGAGACTGTGGGCGTATAGCGTTAATATTTACGCTTAAAAAACTGCTCTTTTTGCTTCCAACTGCTGTTGCAGCATATTGAATTATGAGTTCTTCTTGGAGGGTAACATTATATGTCATTGATACAGTACCTTATTACCTCATTTAGTTTAATGGCTGACTAATATTATTTATAAAAATGGTTTCTCCAAGTGTTCCAAAGCTATTACCCAAGAATATTGAAAATAATTCACATTTCCTTTGAAAGCCGATTTTTTATGATGCCATTTTTACGTGCCTTTAACTTCAAAACCATGATTTTGGTAGGAAGATCTTGTAGATAATACGATTTCAAATGTACGAAAATAAGATTTTATTTGTGTTCGACTGATAGCTGTACACTTTCTTACTTTTAAGGAATTTGAAATAAATGACGGGAATATGGACAAATTCTGTAATAAGAAGTTGTAAAAGGTGTTAAGGTTGTTAAGGCAAAGGTTCAAGAAATTCACGCAAAGAATACTAGCTTTAAGTGGGCTTATTCCATGCCTAAAATTGGCTCAAAGCACATATTCCACTCGGTGACTCTCATTTGCATACCAATGGCGGTTCTTAATTTATCCAATAGATGCCAAGAATAGTGTATTCTGACCACTTTCTTCATTTTTTCTGATCAGAATTCATCTTGTTTGCTGCTCTCATGAATACTCCATCTCTACTGCTTATTTCATTCAATAAGTTTCTCTCATCACTGTAACCCATTTTGAGGTTCCATGAGTTATAGAAAGAAGAAAAGATAGATAGATAGCCGGCCCGGCTCTGATTATAAATACTACGACAATCCTCCCGCCACGACTGACAATGATTATACTCGCGCCGGCCGTGATTCCGTCGGGGGCGGCGGCGTGAGAAATAGGGTCTACTTCTAAAACGGAGTGCGTCCCTGAAGTGGATTACCAAATTATCAGCTAAAGAAAGTGGGACCGTTAAAAGGAGTCTTTTAATCTCTCTCTTAAAACTTCTAAAATATACGAGGTTGGCTCCAACAATGGTGTTGCAGTGTTTTTACTGCACCTAATATTCGGGTAAAAACTTGATGAATACCGAAATCTAGGCAAAACTCTAGAATGAAAACAATGCGCTAGGTATTAAGGAACGAATAAAACTGGAAGCGACAAATATTTTGGGACGAGGCGAGATGAAGATTTCGGGACGAGACGTAAAACTTTTGGGTCGAGACAAGATGAGACGAATTCATTTGTGTACCTACTCATCCACTAGTCGAGGTATTCATGTACACGTTCGGGTACTCATGTATTAATTCGGGTACTCATCTACTCATCGAGGTACTCATGTGCTCATTCAGCTCCTCATGAATACGTCGAGTACACATTCGGGTACTCAAATACGTATGATTGAATACATTTAGCGAGCCTAGTATTTACAACGATACCTAAGATCACACGCAATCTAGTACGATATTGACGTTAATATGGATCCTCTTCCTTTTCCTGTCAGAAACAATTATGTGGTTACATTGTTTTGGGAGATAGCGTCTGTACACCACACCAAATTATCACGGTGTTTGATGATCCTAATTCCCCACCAAGGACTGTCTGATAGGAGTTTCTAGAGTTGCTGTCATAGGCTTATGGATGTCCGATTTGGATACCTATGTTGCGGGTAAACCACAGTACTCCTGCTAGTTTTCCTGTGGTATAGTGATCAAATCAATTTAATCTATTGACGGATAGAGATCTGAAATTCTGTCATGGCAGAACAATTCCTTTCGCATGGTTATCTACTCTGGCGAAGAGCGTCCTTTGCGTCCCTGATACTAGTACCTCATCGGAGAGTCTTCCCAATAGCCGGTCGTACCCTAACGGTTCAATTGTCCTTACTACTTTCTCGTGATTTGGGCAGAATAACTATTTATGATAGTTATAATCTTGTAGTTCACTGATTCCATTATTAAAACCTATTACCTCATGTTTATTTGTTTTTATCCGAAAACCAGAACAGTTCATTGAGTTCTCTTACGATCGTTTATTTTACAAATGCTTTCTAGAGTTATACAATATTCTGATCAGTCCGTACCTAAATCTACTACTTTATTGAGGATAGTATTATTTGGGTATCTATTAGCGTTGGTCATCCATTCCTTTTAAATAGAACGCTATTTTAGAGCAGCGATATTACATTGAAATACTTGTGCCAGAGAGGCGGAATGCAATTCAGATTCTCTTTTTTCTTCCTCGTACTCGTCATTGAATAAATTGATGGACTGACCCTTACAAATGTGGAAAATCGAGAAATGCAATCTCACATGCGCTATAATCACGCCATTACGCAAGCGTATTGGCATTTGGTCAATTGCATTTGTCAATGAATTATGTTTTCCCATGACACCCTAGCGAATGCATGAATTCGTTATGAAGAAATAGACATCTGCCCCTGGCAAGTAGCAACAATTAATTGGTTACACAACAATTGCAGTACACGACGCTGCCGCCGCGGCGGCAACAGTTGTTAAGCCAGTTGCCGAAGCACCTAACCCACTGATTATCGAGCTTCACTCAATTACGATCTTTTATTAAAATTATTCAGTTTATTATTTTAATTCTGTGTATTTATGTAAAGCAGTCGTTCAAATTTCCGCAAGCAGTGAAATAAATTTAATTGAGATGGTAATTGAATGCACAGTTAACAATTCTTTTTTATGACTAATACTTTAAGTAAGTATTATTTTTATATAAAAATATGCATATTATAAATCTTTGGGTAAAAACTGTGAATTAAATTCATCTTTACTTTATATGTCTTACATGTTTTCACAGTTTTAGCTAGCCCAACGGGTTTTCGTTTTCTCTCCATAGGCGTGAAAATATTAAGGTTCTTTGTGGTGCTTTTTTCTTGTTAAAAGTTTTTTCCACCTAAAATTTTCGTTTTCTCCCGCTCCACAACATATTTTGTCCCGTTATTTTTGTATCTTTCCGTCCTGCTCAATTTCTTGACTAGGATTTGTGTCGTCTCATACCGACATTTTTTTTACCTGAAAATTTCGTCTCGCCTCAACATTTCTCTCCGTCCCAAAATTGTGTTCAGTCTCTTTTCAACATTATTTCTGCCCTGAAAATTTAGTCTAGTCCCAGAACTTCCCTCCGTACTAGCAACATTTCTTGGACGGTTTTTTCGTCTCGTCCCAAATCGTTCCAAGCCTTGGTGCTGTAACTGAATATTTAAGGCAGATATCACGTCAACCCGTAAACGAGTTGTCTGATTACCAAATGTCGCGGTCATGAGATGTCGTGGTTACGAAGAGCCTGTTTACAGGAGGATGGTTCCAAGATGGCGGTTTCGAAACAGCCGGTTACTGGTTCATAATAATAATTATAATAATAAAAGGTCTCAATTGGGGCGAGATTGAGACAAAACTGTCCCTCCTGCCATCTAACCCCTAAATGTGCAGGTTCATGTGGAACCTGCAGGCATAATCAAATTTAAGGTGTCCTATTACTAACGAATTCGACTCTATAAGGCGTTATTTGTGGAATAAAGTATTGTTTAAAAGAGCAACAGAAGTCTGTGCAGTCCTCTGGTCAGGCCCAGGCAGTTACCCGAGGTGCCACAAAGAAGAAGCCGTGGGTATGGAAAACATTTTTTTTTATCAGGGATTTGCAACTTACTTCATGTCCAGCAAGCTAATTTACTACCTTTTACTACTTAACTTTACTAATACGTTTAACTGGTGAATATGTGCTGCAACAGGGCTCAACAAGTGAGTGAAGGGAAGGAGGGATGCCTTCTCGCCCGGGTAAATATTTTGTCTGAAGCTGGCCGTGCCTCTGGTGTGTTATACTGGTATTATTTCGGATTTCATTAGTTAATGATACTAAGATGTAAATTACCATATAGCGAGGGTTTTATTTAAGTTTTTACCGTTTCCATAGCTACAACTTGGGTCAAAACCTCCGTAGGATCTAAGCAAGGTCCTTAAAGTATACTTTGGACCTTGGGATTTAAGGACCTTAGATCAGCTATGCTTCACCTTCTTAAATTAAAGCTATTTACATTAATTGGCCTTAAACGTGGATATTTTGTCCCCATTGTAATGCTTGAATAATTACACAGTCATCTATTCTTTAATTCGACACACAGTAACAAAAAAATGAGAGGATGAGAACATACTTTCTTCTTCATAAAACTTTACAGGTGGAAATTTCAGCACAGTTGCAACAGGGTTAACAAGAGAGGGAGGTGAAGGAGGGGTTGGAGGGAGGGGCGCTTTCTCTGAATACTGAATTTCACTCCCTTGGCACCAAGTAATTGAAAATAAAAATATTTAATTTTATGAGAATAAAAACAATAAACTATACACATTTTAATTAGTGTATTATGATACAATAGGATACTAAATACAAGCAGTCTTCGCGCCCATTTTTCCTACGTTTTTCCGGAGGTCTTCATTCTTCGTAGAGAGATTTTGTAACAGAGAATAGAATCTATACACATCTAGAATACATTTATCTAGACTGCTATCAGACTCTCTCGGGGACCGTTTGATCCCCACATCACTCTCCATTCTTTTCTTCAGTTTTCATTCCTGCCTGCCTTTTTTGGGTGAATTAGGCTCTAATTGGTGGCATACACGATCCATTTAACTATAAGACAAAGTTAGGGTTTTATGCTGTTTCTATTTTCTGGAGTTCAAGTTACTAATTATTCCTCTTCTCGGCAAAGATTGGGCATCAGCATTTCTGCGCAGCTTAGACCTTTGATGTCCATACGGTGCCGAAGTCTAGAACTATCCTTCTCACCAATTATTCTCAATCATTCATTCGATGCTGTCGCCAGGGTTGCTAAGTATCGGATCCGGAGAATGTACGATTGTCCAGACTCGTTCGCTGAAAGGCGTTCATCTACGACGGTCTGAAAAACCACAGACACCAACTCGCCGCATTTCCCGTATTGATCTGGCGCGGAATATCCGCAGCGCGAAAGTGTGCGGTCCATTTCATCATCTTCTCATCCGTGTCCGGGCGTGATGCTCTGGTGTCCTGCTAAGAGAGGCGACGGCAGAGAAGGGAGGAGATAGGGAGTAAGGAATACTGATTACTTCTTAAGGCGTCAACTACATATTTAAAAATTCCACCATGGTGGTTCAGTTCATAACGACGGAATAGAGGGATAGATAGTATGATGGAGGGTTGGAAATTGATTTTTTCGCGTATAATCAGCGAAAACAATAAATGTGATCTAAATAACTAGGGAATTAATTAAGAATTATGGTAGCCGTTTAAAAACCAAGTAGCTGTCATCAAATCTGGACTCAGCTGTGAATAAGCAAGAATAAGGAAAGGAGTGAGACAAGGCTGTGCACTGTCTCCCGTAATTTTTAATGTGTACATCAAGAGAGCCATCAGTGAAATTAGGGAGAAGTCTTCTGGAGTGAATATCTGAGAAATATATCTGGAGAACAAATTAGCATGCTGCGATCCGCTGATGATATAGCACTCATAACAGAGACAGAGTGGGATCTGCATAAGATGCTGATAACCATGGAAAGAACAAAGGCCAGATACCAGCTGAAGATCAATAAGAAGAAGACTAAGATATTGGTATACAGCAAGAGAGAAGAGGCCAAAACCAACGCTAAACCAGGAAAACAAAAATTGGAAGAGGTGAAAAAGTTCTGTTGCCTGGGAAGCCAAGTAATCAACGATGAGCGCAGCAGGAAAGAAATAGTCAGTAGAATAGCCCAGGCACAGAGGACATTCTATCAAAAGAAGAGTTTACTTGCAGCTGAAAATACAAGCGTAGAAGTAAGGAAACAATTCATCAGAACGTAGATCTGGAGCATATATCTTTTCGGCAGTGAGGCATGGAAAATGACAGTAGCGGAGAAGGAAAGGGTGGCAGCCTTCGAAATGTGGTGCTAGAGAAGAATAATGAAGATTTAACGGATCAACCGCGTAAGTAACGAGGAAGTCCTCAGAGGAGTAGGAGGAAAGAGAAGTCTTCTGAATACCTAAGGAGAAGAGGGCCTTAATCGCCCAAGATATGATGAAGATTATCCTTGAAAGATAAGGGGATGGGAAGACTGGAGAAGCCAGGCCTTGTATGAGATACATGGAACAGGTTGTGAAGAATGTAAAAGGGAGGAATCACATTAATATGAAGAGGTTGGCCGATAGAAGAATCGAGTGGAGGGCTGCATAAAACCAATCCTAGGATTGTTGACCGATAATGGTGATGATGATAGTTTAGGCTAGGCTAGGCTTCGCATATCTTAACAAGACATTTTTGAGAATTTTTGAGATTGTTTTTTTAAGATTCCCTGCCATGTTTGGTTTCAATTATTATATATGATTTCATTGCGACCACTTCGCATTAAGGTATTTGAAAATTTGCCTTGATTCAACAATTCTAAGATACGTTTGACACATCTTTCTTCTTTATTCTACTATCAGCCAAAATCTTTATATTCATATGCTTCTTTTCTTTTCTATTTTCTCTACTTGCTCTAAATGACTCATTAGAGACTTTTCTTTGCCATGCCACCCGTTCACTCTTCACTCGAGACAAGGACGTCTTCAAAATGCCTCAAGGTATGGCCGATTAAGATGCCCCCTCTTAAATTTAGTTTTCAGCAAACTTCTCTTTTCTCCCATTCTTCGTAGGAGATCTTCGTTTTTCAATCGGTCAATTTAATTTATCTTCATTATTATCATGTGGCACTAAATTTGACTGCTTCTAGCCTTGACTTCTCTGCTGTTGTTATCGTTTCGCCTCTTTGCTATAAAAAAGTATGCTCCAAAATAAAATTCCAAAGAAGTATTTCTCTGCTTTGCTCAGAACTCCCTAGTACTCTCTTGAAGAATACTAGGAAAATGTGACGAGAAGACAAGAGAGCGATGTTGCTTTTCACTAGTTAGGCCCCACTTTCAATATTAAACCAGTTTATGGGGTCCGAATGAATTAGGTTTGATCAGTGAACTAGACGGTGTGCAGCGTAGGGCTGCTAGGTTTCTTAAAATATGCTACAATAGGTTTAGAATATGATAATTAATAGATGAATTAGGTTAGAAATCAATATCAGATGGTAGGTTAGAATTTCGATCAAAACTCCTGTCAAATTTGAAACGAATATCTTTGCTGAAGATGTTAGATATATACATATTAAGAGAACCTGCGTATTTTGCTAGATTTGATCAGACAAAAGTAGAAAGTTAGAGATTGTAACACCGATATGTTTCATTTTTCCCGCGTACCATTAGAGAACATAGTAGGCAGCATAACAAATGGATAGGTAGGTGAAATATTTTTAGAGTTGTCATTAGTGCATGGTGAATTAAATAGTTTAGGCTCGAACCTCAGTGGGCTGTTTAAAATGTGATTTCCGAAGCATAAAAGCCTATGTTTTTACCTTTACTATTTCATACGTATGCATATAAGACTGTGTCGTATGGCCTTCATTTATTAGAGTTACCTTCATTAGAGTAAGGTAGTCTCTCACTCGATATCACACCAAGTGATATTACACCGATAACCGCGCCCCTTCTATGTTCCTTCTTTTAAGATCTTAGTACCGTAGTATCACAACCAATCCTAATGTTACAGTATTCTAATACAAAAGAAGAATGTTGCTAAAGTCTTGCCACGAGGCTAATGGCGGATAAATCGCTCAGTGGCATAAATATATAATAGAAAAAGATAAATAAATGGTTATATCTACTTCTCATTGGCTCTCTGTTAAAATTGAATAAAGTAGGTATCAACGGAGTTATACTTCCAGTGTGCATGAAGTCGGATATATGTTTATCTGTATAAAGTGAGATACTTCACATGAGTGACGGCAGGTGATGAAACTTTGTGCCTTGTATGCCGTAAAAAAAGCGATAGCAAAAGAGACTTGTAATTAGTCACCCAGAATTGACTTCTCGGGAACTCATGGGAAAAACTAAACAAAAAAATGTAAAGTAGTTCCTGCTTCTCTGGTGCCTGATAAATATCTCTCCGCCTCAAGTTAAAGCTTTTTCTGCTTCCACTTATTCCCTTTCCTCCTAGATAACACTTGTGAGTACTTTCCTTCATATGTGGTGAGGTTTGCTTCTTATCTGTTTCCCATACCATTTAAATGCCTCAGCATTGAGTTATTGTAACATTTTCCCACCACTACTTTAAAGGGAATAATGTTTCTGATAATCCGCTCTATAATTGTTCATCAAGGATTTTAAATATGTTCATAAGCTTTTTTTTACCTAAATATAGTCTAATTTGAAACTTGTTTTTATACTCATAAATGAGTTAATGTAATCTGTACCAATTCGCTGCTATCACTCATAAATACTGAATCATTGATTTCAGTTCTGAAAACAAAAAGGGAGAATAATGTTCTAAATAAGGGAATAATAAAGGGAGAATAATTCTATACGCACTAAAATTGATGGAGTGAATGCATATTACAGGGACCAAATATTTACGAGTACTCATACCGTTTACAAATATTTTTTTAACACGACGCATTTTGATGCCTGGCGCAATTATCGATAAAATTGACAGTGACGCAGTGTGTCTAAATGTGTCGTTGTTGGAATGCAGTTGAATTGATAGTCATTTTATTGCAGTCCTACAACGATATTAACTTTTTCCGCGCAATCACACCTAAAACCGCTTACTCATAGCAAATGCTGAGTAAAAAACTGTTTCCGCCACATAAAAGCGAGCAGAATATCTAGGGACTAATATCAAAGGTTCATCACTATGCTGAACTATAAGTTGAGGAATAAAGTCGAAACGAGTTGTCATCATCCTGGTGGAAATATCCACTGCAGTCTAATTGGCAATGATTAATATTTCGCTGAATTAGCCTACACACCCCATGGAGATATGTCGGCATAAGGATTTAATGAAATATTTGGGCAAGAACGGATTTATTAGTTCAAAACTGCGCATTATCTTTTATTGGTCATTAATAAATTTAAATCTTTCTCAAAAGCTGGACCCATTTTCAAATGCCGATCTTTGTTAGGAAAATGTTCTCTCAATTACTTTTCTGGTGTTTGAAGGTTCAAATCTTGGCTCTTGGCTCATATTTATTCTTCTAGGTCAAAAACTGAAGATGATTTTTCATACTTATCATCGGTGAATATAATGCAACTGGATACACTCCATTCTGGCACTTGAGCCACTGCAGTACCGGCTACTGCCGCGTTGTAAATGCAGCAATATATTTCACAACTTGAAGCTATGTCAAATCGTGAAAACTGTTCGGATGCATTCCTTGAAATAGAGCAGGAACTACTTTTGCCCTGTCCTTCATGCATTTGCAAAGTTTTGCATGCACTCGATGTAATTTTCACAGCGAAACTCTTCATGTCTCAGGCTGCTCCATGACGAGCCTCATTTAAGATGGTCTTTAGACAACCAAAGAAATCGTTTTTAAGCAGTGCCCTCCCCACAATCTATGCTGATAGAGTGATTGCATCTGAATGTAGAAACTCATCTAAAGAATTAGACTTAGAAAGTTTCTGGTTCATTTGCTTCTCGAAAATAATAAAGGGAATATTGATTTAATGGTATCTTGAGTTATTAATAAATACCGATGCAACGAGATTCTTGTATACAATAGCAAACAAATTCATTAAAAGAAAAGATTTCATGAAATGGACAGGACTTTTGTCCAGAAAGTTTTGCCACTCATTTGGAGAGGATACTCACGCAGCAGTGCTTACTAATGGGATTATACTCGTCACTGGTATGGCGAAAGTTGAGTAGAACTCAAATGCTGTTAGAATATGATAGATGTTTCAAGACTCCCACGTGAAAATTTTCAGCAATGGGCTTCGATCACCCTACTTCCTGAAAAGAGGAAGAGGTGTCCCTCGCATGTGTATTTTCACCACTTTCTGTACGCAATCTTGATGTCAGAACTTTCCGATCCTATCTGACAGTCTCATTTCAATCTTTCTAGGGATTATTCTATCTAATCTCTTTGAGCAGTTCTTATCTCAAGTGACTCGGGATGACAAACTTCGTAATCCGGCCAGACCAGTCCTTCAGTTTGCCTAGAAGTCAACGTATGGTTCGCATGATGAGCATAGCAGTAGAAATAGAACAAACCGCTAAACGGTGAGAAATTAAGGTCAGCGCAAGAGATCCTTTACCCGGGAAATATACTGTGTGTAGTTTTAACATTCTGAAAATGAAATAATAACATTTTCGCTTCAAAATCACACGTTCCTCTCAAAATAGGAATTTTCGGCGAAGGCTCAAGTTTCTCCATTTTAATTTTAACTATTTCAGCGTTAGAACGAGGTAAATTATTTTTTCTTCCACCATTCCCAAAGATGCCGAGAGCATGGTATATACGTAGCTTACTTTCACATCAGCTTCGTTTGTGTGTGAAAATACCGTGCATTATTTTATGATAACTAGAATAAGAATGCATTTATATCTCTTAATAGCCGTAGCCGAATAAGTAGCAAAGGTGTTAAAAAAGGCAGTAAATATCAGGAAAATATTTATAATTAATCTCTGGTCTAAATTTTTACACAAAGCTGTAGGTTGATGAAAATATAATCATGTAATTAGAAATCTTTCAAAAATTTCATTGCATAACACGATTCTTTTCAACGAAGAAGTTCTAAGAATAGAGGGAGAAAATAAATGTCTGATTAACATTCAGAAAAGGGCACATTTTGAGACAGGAAGACCCCATAAATACTTTGCTGGAGCTTACATGAGATGACATGGAGCAACTAGTGAGAGATGAGAAAGAAAATAGCTTTCTTGACAGGAAGAGGTGTGAGGAAATGAATGGAGAGCTGCGTTTTTCCAGTCATAGGATCGAGGACTATTGATGTTAATAATTTTCTCAGGTTCATTATTTTGTTTCCTTACTGCTCTTGGAATAAATTAGCAGAACATGAGCCAGGAGGTATTTTACAGCAATAGTTCTCTGCAGTTATTCCATCAAATAAAAAAATAGGAATAATACTTCAGGTTGTAAAGTCGAGAACTGAAATTAACTGTGGTTGACTGAACACAGCAGTACTGGTGTTCCCAAAAAGACATATTTTCTTGTCATACGCACCGTGAGCTTCAGACATTACAGATTTTGAGATTTGTCTAATGATTGTTAAAGTCCTATTTGAGAAATTAATCACTGAGCGATCTCGATGAAACTGATACAGACGAATGAACACTGAACTCTAGAAAGCAAGAAATCATCCGAATGTACCCAGGAGAAAAACCACTCTTTAAGATTCCACAAAGTTTATTGAGACACCGACCTAGATTTCGATTGTAGTACAAGGACCTTGAAGATAATTGGTATACAAACGAAACCTAGGTCGGTGTCTCAATAAATTTTGTGGAAATTTAAAAAGTGGTTTTTCTCCTTGCTACAATCATGTGGTTCCACCAAGTAAAGCCTGAGGACTTCCTTTTTACATCATCCGAATATAGGTCTTCCTATGATTAGTGAACCAATGAAAAACGTAACTTTAAGAGGTAAAGAGTTTAGGTACTAGAAAAAAACTCGACGGAAAGAAATAATCTCTTGCTGCAGTTGAGAACAAATGAGAGAGCTGAAGGAGTTGATCAGCGTCACATTGTTATCAGAAATCATGTTTCATACAACCAATTAAAGGGGATGTGCAAAAGACCCGGGAGTTAAGCATCTCACTCCACTTCGCAAAAGAAAAATTCAAATTACATGCACGCAGTAGTTCGCATTCTCTTCTAAGCTAATGTTAGTGCAAGTCGTGGTTAATAACATGATGCAATTCTAGATAGCAAGCATTGCTTCCGAAGTAATCAACATCGTTTTCGCAAAAGTAGAACTTGTGAAACCAAGCTTGAATTATTTGTCAATGATATCCTTAAATCAGGCGAAAATAAAAGGAAACTGCATGCGGTTTTCCTTGATTTCATCAACGCGTTTGATAAGGCTTCCTATAAAAGCTCACATCCCATATGTCCGCTTGTAAAGGATTAAAAAAAGGAGTATAATATTTTGGTCAAAAAAAGTATTATTTTCAACTTCACAGCCTCTATCTGAATATAAAAAATTCGAAAAATTCGAGTTAGTAAGTCATTCTCTAAATATCTCCCACTTTATCTCGTCGTAAAGACTCAGCTGAGACCGAGGCCCGTATTCATAGTCCCAGTCTCAAGATTTGCTTGAGATCCATTTGAGAATTTGTGCGATTCCGTATTCATAGTCACTATCTCAAGATCGACTTGAGATCGCGTTGAGCCAGATTGGAGATTTTGCCAAGACAACGATGGGGCAGTCTTGAGCCGATCTCAAGACCAACTTGCACCAATATGGCTGATGGCGTAACACCGAATATCGTTTTTAGATTCATTTATATTCCATACGCTTCGACGTTTTGGAGTTATTTTAACTTATTTGTTGTTAACAATAAAGGCAAACCACATTTTAATTACTTTGACGGGTGAATACGATTGTTGTTATTTGTTTGGGATACCGCTTGAAAACACATTGGGTGAACGAACGCTCGAGCGCTAATGCAATTATTCTTGACTATTATATACTATTTTTTGTATAATTAGGGTTTTTGGTGATATTATTTACATTATTTGACGACGATTACTCTTGTAAAGTACGGTCTGGTGCTTTCCCGGATCTGGTGCGCATAAAATTCACAAAGTTTTCACGGGTGCTCCACCGGGTCAAGACTTCATTCTCACTTGATGTGGATATATCTTTTGGAATACGCTCTTGATCTTGGCTTCGCTTAACACAGGTAAGAAATTGTTCTACTAGATCGTTTCCCGTTGCAATTTTGACCAATTTAAGTCACTATATTGGATGACGATTACGATCAGTTTCATATTTGTAACTCTCCTGTTTTCTTATATTTTCTGACTCTGACATCCTCGAATTTGATTCTTGGTGAAGTGATCTTGATTTTAGATGGGTAATGGTCGGTGTTTTGTACCATGATTTAGGAAATGATGAATTTTTTGGACGAAGATGAAGAGAGAGTACCGAAGCGATATATTAGTGACAATGAGAACCCCATGGAATATTATTCGGACGAGGAATTTTACAGACGGCGCCTATGTTCAGAAGACACCGTTTGAAATGGTATTTACCTACTCCATTGTGGACATCGAAGAGGGCCAGTGAAACAGGGGTCTTCCAGTTCCAGAAATGCTACGACTGCTAGTTGCTCTAAGATTTTATGCAACCGGAGACTTTCTGCAGGTGTGTATAAATATATTTATGCTGTCTGATTCACATTATATATTAGCGCTATTCTGATGCCAATATTGATAATTTTCCCACAATTAACTTTTAGGTTTTGTGTTTGTAGTCAATGTACGGAATGAAAAATATATTTGCATAAAACAT
Source organism: Platycnemis pennipes (assembly GCA_933228895.1). NCBI lineage: Eukaryota > Metazoa > Arthropoda > Insecta > Odonata > Platycnemididae > Platycnemis > Platycnemis pennipes. The sequence goes on from OW121853.1 coordinate 18,235,962, forward strand.
ACACAGCCAATGCCAATATCACAAATGGAAGTAATGGCATCGGCAATGAGTCAGCATTCATAAATTATGCAAAAAATGCAGTAGAAAGATAGTTATTAACGAGTGATTGAGGATATTTGGCATTATATGAATTCACTACCCATGGCAGGTGAAATAAATAGAAATACCTATACAATTAAATTCTATTAGCTAACAGAAAGTGAATTTAGTGAGTACAATACTGTGTCAATACTTTGTTCGTGAAGCAGGAAAACTTTATGTTGCAACATTTCTTCTTGTCTCTCCTGCCAGTGGTAGTAAGTTCACAACATGTCCAAATATTGACAACTACCCTGCATTAATAGTATAATTAGAGAACACTGCCGATATTTAATATGTTGGTGTAATTAGTAATTTAAAAATTATGTGGGATTTGCACATTGGCTAGAATCAAAGCAGTCTTAAACATTAGTAAGCTATGAGAATAAGAAATAATTGCAAAGAAAATTAAACAGAACCTATAATCGTTCATTAATTTATTATAAATTATAGGTTAATTATTTGGATAAGCACCTATAAAAAAGTATCAATTCTTTAGTAATTACCATAAGAAAATAAAGTGAAATGTCTCACCACATACTAATCATTCTTTAGTAAATATGTGGCTAACTTTCTTGAGTGTTAGGAAAACTAAACAGAGCGCAGCTCAAATGCATGTGATATTCCACTATATATAACGTAGTTTTAATTCGCGAAAGACATAAACGCTCTTTGGTAACAAAAAAACTTATTTTCCAGGTGCAATTTAGCCAACAGATGGACAAGGAATATCATTGAAAAGGAGTTCTGAAACAAAAGTTCCAGTGTCTTCGAAGAAAAATTGTAGCAAATATGAGGACAACACAAGTTTGTTGCTTGTACTGCACAATATTGGGGCACACTATCAAGATCTATGAAATGTAATGGATGACGAATCAAACACAGTACCTGTGCCCCATGCAGCCCAAAACCACCAGCCATTACCCATCTAAAATCAAAATTACTATGTGGAAATGTTATTAGGCAGTAGTTTATTCAAATCATTTTTCATTATAGGGTTGTAAATGAAGCAATTTTTACAATAGTTAATAAAACTAGGTTGTTTCAATTTAATCAATTATTATCTCTGAAAATGGTTACATTTGCTAAGTTGCTTTTGTAATATTGCCATTTGAAGCCTATGGAGTTCCCCTTTTCTCCTATCCTCAACCTCAAACGCCACTCTTTTAATTTCCTCCTCAAGCAGTCTCATCTTCTCCTTAGCCAACTCCTCGGCTTTCTAGCAGCAGAACTCTTTCACCACTTCCAGTTTTGGCTTCCCTAGTTTAATGTGGGTTTTGGCCTCTTCTCTCTTGCTGCACACCGATATCTTAGTTTTTTATCAGCAATTAATTTAAATATCATAATCTCATTGCAAAAGAAAATTGAGGCAGTTTCATTGATTGTTTACTAAAAATACGTCACATTGCTCTTATCTTATCAATGTAATGATGAACTAATAGTGAATTAATGTTGTGACTTTCAGTGAATTCCCAACTTTTTTAAAGAGCTGAAATCCCGCTTTTTTTACCTACACTATATATACAATAAATGCTTGGTAATTTGAATTCCGCGGAACTCATGAATATCCCTAATTTTAACCAGTTTATCATTACGTCCATTGGTGCTATTATATATCATAGGTATTTGTTATAAAGGCTATACAATGTTCATGCTAGGCATTAAGATCATGCAATCTTTTGAGTTGTACATGGATAGTTAATCTAGCACACATAGGTTCTTTTCCTTCCGTTAATAAACATGAAAATTATGTTTCACCAGTATATTAGTCACCAGGTCATTACAACTCCAGCGATACTTCACTTCACCTAATTTTTTTTTCTGTTTCTGTTCAATCATAATTGATATTAATTAATGTGGAAGGCTATTTGTGCACTAATAATTAAAGCCACAAATAAAATTGCTGTATTATAATAGATGGATATGCTCGCAATTGAATTGAAGCTGCTTTTCTTCTACAGAAAAGGGCTTGTTTATTCCCGCCATAATTTTAAGTTTACTCTCACCGTTCTTGCGGAGTCGTCACTTTTTCCGGTATGAAAAATAACGATATCCAAAATAACCGCGCATCGCTGGTCTCAAGCCGATCTCAGTCTTGAGATCGCGCTGAGAAACAACTATGAATACGGATGGCGGTCTCAGTCTCATCTCAGTCTTGAGCTGAGACTGAGCTGAGATCGACTCAAGACCTGACTATGAATACGGGCCCGAGGCTGAGACCTTCATACTAACATATTTAAAAGGCAAATTAAGGTACGATACATTATTAATTCAAATTTTAGAAGCTGGCAGAGGAGATAATGAAGAAGTAGATGGAATTCTTCTCCAGCCACATGCTTTTCTCCAGCCAGTACATTTTAAAACCTTCTGCAGCCACATTTTAGCGGTTCTCTTCATACTCATCTGTTGCTGAACCACCTTCAATAACTTCGGTTCATAAATATCCTTCCCAATTCAAGAACACGAGAAAGGACTTCGCCTTAACTTTTGTTGTCCATCATCATCATCGGTCAAAAATCCTAAGATTGGTTTGACGCAGCTCTCCATTCCATTCTCCTATCGGCCAACCTCTTCATATTGACGTAATTCTTCTCTTTTCACAACTTTTTCCATATATCTCACGTGAAGTCTCCCTTTTTCCATTCTTCCCGTTCCCTTTTCCCTCGATTACTGTCTTCGTATTCACAGCCATATGGAAGGATATTCTAGGTTCATGTTCTAATGAAATATTTCCTCACTTCCACGCTTGTATTTGCAGTTGTAAGGAGTATCCTCTTTTGGTGAAAAGTCCTTTTCGCCTGGGCTATTTTACAAGCAATTTCTGTTTTGCTTCGTCCATCGCTGGTTACTCGGCTTCCCAGGTAACAGTACTCTGCCACCTCCTCAAGTATTTGTTTCCCTACTTTGGTTGTTACATCCTAGATAACTGCTAACATTTTCTTAGCAGGGAAGCTCGCATGTGTCATGTTTAACAGCCGTGCAATGACGGCCATGATGGACGCCATAGAACTTCATCGGTTGAAAAGAGATAGAGGCGAGGAGTTCGCGACTTCAACGTCGGTGAATCAGCTTTCTTCTGATCAACAACCGCGAATCCATAGAAGGGCGTCTCGCAGTCTCCACGGACAATGCAGTTCTCCGAGAGCGTGCTTCCTCGCGGTTGAGTTCCATGGCGCTGGAATGCGAGAAAACACATTCTTTTATGCGGATCTGACGTCAGTACTCCACTGCTTTCTTTGTATTTCCTTCTTTCTTGAGGCGTAGACGACGCAAGTGTCACGAAGTCCATTTACGTAATGCTTGCGCCCCCCCTACAAGTGAAGCCAGCACATGGTATAAGTTGGCATCATTCCTTTATCTTCTCAATAAATTTCCCCTTGTAGTCCTTAACTTTAAAAGGAAATAAATGAAAAGAAGAACTCTCTGGAGTTAGAATAATAAAATTAAGAATCTTAATATAAAATAATGGCTCAAAAATTTCGTAGTGAAAAATATTAGCATTATTACGAATCACACACTTTCATTTATTCTTTGTTTTTTTCGCAGTTTTTTTCTTCTCTTTACCCAATACCTCTGCTATTTTTATTCTATACGCATATCTTCTAATCGCTTGTCATAGATTTTGTAAGAGACAACTCAAAACAAGCCAAAAGCAAGGTTTGGTTGCATATAAATGTTTGTCATATTCTATCACTAATGATATACATCTTGGCACTGTAAGCCTTTTTAGTGGTTTTCCCTAAAACATTCTATATTTTTTTATGATTAATTTTTGCCAGTTAAAGTATTTATTGGTTAGTTGGTCAATAAATTGTTTTTGGCTTAAACATTTTTTAAAATCCCATTCGTATTAATAAAAAAAACTGAAATTTTCACGAATAGATTAATCGTTTTACAATTGGTTTCATCACCAATGCCACAATCAGCAACTTCGCAAAATCGGTAGGTAATATGGAAGATTCCAAATAGTCATATCGAAGCATTTCCCAAAAGTCCGTTCAATAGGAATTCTAGCACTCCACCCTTAAAGAATAAGAGATGGGTTTATGCAACGTCACAGACATTACAATAAAAGTGATTTTCAGCGAAAACTTTTATTGATTTTTTCTTCACGGAAAAATATTGTGCTACCAAAATAAAATATCATCAATGATCTACGAGTGGCATAAGAGTCTCACTATATTTTTCCCTCCTGAACTCGTCCTGAATTTTCACTATAAATTTCAGTCCAAGAGATACTTCTTAGATTAAATAACATATACCTAATGCAAAATGAGAGAAATATGAAAAATTTAGATCTAATATAAAATAATGAATAATATAACATTGAAGTTTTGTTTGATCAGATTCGAATCTCGGAAGTGACACACATTTTTACTGGATTTCCTGTCTCTTCTTACTTGCATTGAAAATCATTCTCTTAAGGCCGCTTTACACGATACAATTTTTTGTACAAACGCTTGTATGAGAAAATTGTAGCGTGTAGAGCGGCAAATTGTACGAACGCTAGTGCGATTGCCTGAATGACTGAACGGGAAATAGAACCTCTTCTAATTCCATTCAGACAAGCATACAGTTTGGTTCAGTTTATACATTATACAAGCGTTTGTACAAGAAATTGTACAAAAAATTGCATCGTGTGAAGTGGCCTTAGGACAGTGGCTCAGTTGCCTCTTCTCCCTAAACAACGTCTATTCCTCCTCTGTAAATATGATATTCTCCGTTAACGACGCTTTTAAACTTATCTAAAATTTCAGCATTCTCTTGTCAATGAGTACTCTGTGATCAGCTAAAACTTGTTTAATGTGTTGCTCCGAGTTGAGACAGCAAGCAACTGCACGAAACATGAACCGAGGCAATTAGTATTCATACAGTAAAAACTCATTTCAAAAGTTTTAATGCACGTAAATACTATTTCTATTATCGCTTTACATTTTTTTCTCAAAATATTTTCTTAATATTTGTTCAGTTAGCTTTCTAGCATTTTGTGTCGTAATCCCACTTCTGTTGGTAAGACTTAATAGTCTTACCGGAAATTTTTTGGCTTCAAATTTTATGTTCATGCTTTGGTTACTAGTAAGCATAGTTGGTTATTTTAGCCAAGTAAGCATACGGTTATTTTTTAGCCAAAATTGCGGTAGGAAATTACGAGATGAATCATGTTCCCAAGTACGGTACTCAAATCCTACTTCCCTCCCATATCATCTCTCTTTCCTCCTTCACAATATGCGATCCGCGTTTTCCGTTATTTTCCCTTTGACTCACCAGGCACTTCATTTTATTCTTCGCCACGAAACATTGGAATCATTTCGTGCCTACTAACATACATGCATTTACATGCTATATCTATGTTTTCATTTATCACTGTGCATGTTTTTTATTTCTATGTGCTAATAATGAAAAAGCCAATTTAGTTGTGAGAGTTCATTCGATATTTGAGAATCCCTTCTAACGTTACTATAATTATTAAGTTCAATCCTTGGAGAAACAGTCTATCTGATGTAGGAAAATAACTCTTGCCTTGATTGACCCGTATTTGACTATACATGACAATAAAAAAACCTTATAATCATACATATTCAACTCTTGAATTCAATACTTTTCTGATAATTTAAGATTAAGTGATGGTTCAAATCTTATTTGAACAATACTGCTACGCTATTATAGATAGATAGATACAAAGTTTATTACTCTGGGACTATATAGTCCCGTGGAGCGCATGTATGCACCATTAAAAAATATCGTGTAGCATGATAAGGGTCAACCTCGAGTTCAGTACCTGAATGAAAATAGTGGTTCTTTTACTGGTTTTCAACTGTGAGATATGATGTTTAAGAATTTATTTGGGAAATTATTTGAGGACCGAAAATACCTTAATACCTAACCAGAAAACGGATGCAATGCATCTTGTCCGGCATAATGTCATTCAATTCTACAATGCAGGATGGAAGCTTAAAGCTTATCAATTACAAGCCATGTCACTCCAACCAGGAGCTCCTGCCTCCTTCTATTTTCTTAATTAGGCATTCACTTCCATCTATTCTTGGATTACCCGTAACTTTTCCTTCTTGGTCGTCCTCTTCCTTTCCTAGCACCTTTTCCTTTTGATATTATTCCAATCATCCTGATTGGAATAATATCAAAAGCGGCTAATGTAGTTTCTGCGACGCGAAACATGACTCATGAATTTAATTTACCTATCACCCATAACATCTTTCATCGCCCTTTTCATGTGATTTACACCGTTTCAGTGAACGTTTTGAGCAGCCCTCAATGAAGCTTTGGAGTTATATCTGCGGTTAAACAGATGATAGAATGATTACTGATTTAAATAATATGCATTAAGGAGTAACTTAACAAGGGTAAAAGAAATACATTGATCAGACAACTTACATCTTAATGACAACATGCATGCATAACAGTTGTCATAATATTTCTGCGCACTTGCACAATAGCAAACATTCCACAAAAAATCATTCGCCTTTACCGGGACTCGAACCCGTACCACGTGATTTCCAGCCAGGTGCTCTACCAGTTCAGCTACCAAGGCGTTCTTATTCCCTTTGGATATTTTTGAGCTCTAAAGAGTCCGGGTTCGAGTCCCGATAAGGTGAATGATTTTTTCTGTGGAATATTTGCTATAGTGCAATTGCAGCGGGTAACGCCGCTAAAGTTTTCACGGCTAGTATGTTATCTTTGAATTCGTTATTTCTACGCACCCTCATAATAAAGTCTTAAATCCTTATTTGTTAAATTAAAAGACAAACCTTTAATCGTTCATTTTCTTCCGATCGGCTAAATGAAATGCAATGGTAACCATGGCTGCAACAATCGATTTAATACTCACATTTCAGTTCATCTTTCGACTAAGGAATGGTTCAGTGACGAATCGAAAATTTAAGAATTAGTGCAATGAAGCAGCATGTACTAAACATGGTGTCCACGAAAGATGGCCTTTTATTAGCGTTGTAATTAGACAGTTCATGCGTAATTATTGAAGAAAAATATGCATATCTGCTGATAGAACCTGCACAACTCGTTGGCAATTTTGTGAAAGCTAACCATTTGCAGCAAGTCGTGTTGAAAGTTGGTTCAATCCTATGGATCGAGACCGATTCGCAAATTGGCTCCTCTCGAGTCAGTGTCGCAGGAAGTGGGATGGGACGAGGAAAACGGCCTTGCCTTATCCGGGGGCTGCTTTGGATCAATAGCTTTTCTATTACGCAGCGGCTAATGTAGTTTCTACGACGCAATATGCGCCACTAAAGGGGTTCAATTTGTGAAAGTGAGAATATCTAGAAGACCTTCTAGTTGTTTTGCAAACGCCTCCCTCCATCCGCTCAATTTAACGACTCCCATTTAGAATGGGGCTTTTTCCTAAACGTTGAACTTAAACTTGAAAATTTATGACACCTTCAACAGCGCACAGGACTTCTGCTGCGACTTCATCGAACTCTTGGCGTTCGATGTTCAACGGTTTTCACTTTCCTCGACCGTTACTTGCGCAAAGTCGTCTTGACACTGGGTGACTGTGCCATTCTTTAAAGGCATTTAAAGGGGATCTGCTCAGACTCGCGGCACATTAGCGCGCCAGATACGCTTTTCAGTCATCGGCCGCGCAATTACTCCAAAGGAATGAGTGGTGATAATGCATGTGTCTCTTGATTGTAAACATCCACGATCCACGATTCCAAATCATTGCATATTTGGACCCATTTGCAAAACTGCGTCTCATAGGAAGGCCTTGCGCCTTCGAATGGCGACGTGGCCTACCTCAACACTCACTACTGCGCAATTGCTGACGCAGATTGTTTTTGCAAGCCACCAAAGGAAAGGGAGAGGTGTGAAGGTACTCAGGTATTTACCCTTCACATTTTCCTGGGTTTTTTGGCCATAAACTTCTTCTTCCACAGAAAAGCAGAATTATTAATTGCCCCGTATACTACTACAGAACAGTTTTCTAATTTGAATTTTAAAATAATTCATTACCTACTTTTTCTTATATAAAATTGAATCCTCATGAGAAAAAATAAGAAAATAATGACAAATTTTTGGAAAGCCAGACACACGTAAAATATTTTTTTAAATTTTGAAGCTCTCGATGGAAATGAATGAAACGATGGAAGAAAATATATTTTGGCATTAAAAATCAATGTATATTATTCAGAGACCAATGAATTGAACAAGAAGCATGAAAAACAATTCTATGGTTGTTTTTTTGGATGTGAATATAATTCACGATAATTCAAAGCAATCGCGGAAAAAAATATTGAATACAGGCGATAACGTAATGATTTATGCCATCTAATCCAAACATTTTAGAGTACACGTGAAAAGTTAATATTTCGGACGATTTTCTCCGTTTACTTGCATGAAATTCAGGTTATCCTCGCCTACGATAGATTTCTGCTACAACTGAAGGGTAAACGTTATCATTAATGTCATTTATTCCATTTAAAATGAGTATGCGTGGTGATATCTGCTGGTATCGCCGTATAAGGGGAGATATTTTAGGGTAATGGATTGCGTTCTGACATCCTGCTTCCTGCACGTGGTAACTCAACCTCTATCGGACCGTATTTTTAAGCCAGCCATATCTCAGCACCGTCTCAATAGGAAAGAGTTGGCTATCTACCGGATTAGAGGTCTTATTATCATGAGCTTAGGGTTGTACAATTTTTTTAAATCAGGCTGCTTTAAACTCAAACTCGTAAGAGTTGAATATTTAACCCGATAAATAACTTGTGCCAAAATTTTAGCTCCGAAAGTAAAATATTTCAATAGATCTATTTACTTTATCCAATTCTAGCCCCTAACTACAAGATATGAGATGAAGCGTTTAGAGATACTCAAATACGTGAGAGTTGAAAATTATACTCGATAAATAAGTTGTACCAAGTTTTAGCTCCGAAAGAAAAATAATTTGAATAGATTTATTTACTACTTCGAATTCTAGCGTTTAGAGACATTTAAAATGTGGAATAGGGAGAAAAAACTATCGTTTAATATTAGCGACGTCCTTTGTATAATATAAGCTATAGTACTTCAGAAATTTCCCCTCTGGAGTTAGGCTAAATCAAGTACCAGGGCTTGTTCTGGTCAGTGCGGTTAGAGCCCTCAGCCAGCCAGCCATCCACTGCAAAGGTAGACCTGACGAGCTCTTAACTCACCCATAGAATACTAGACGAAGAGAAAACGAGGCACTATACCTAATGAGCAATGACCGTACACGAGCTGTCGCGTTTATGATATAGTAAGTTACGAATTGCCTGGTTACCAATTGTCGCGGTTACGATATGCCGGTTACGGGTGAAAGTGAAACCGGCACCAATCCACAAAATGTTTAGTAAGTCCCACGTACTGCAGAAAAGTCAAATTGAACTTCGAAATTTTGAACAACTTTGAAATTGCCTTCAGAAATGGCTAAATATATTCCAACGCAGATATCCTTGTAATACGTGACTCGCTAGATATAATTGTGATAATATAATAGTTGTCACTATCGGAAGGTGATAGGTAGGTATACTGAAGGACTGGGAAATAACGTGTTGATCTAATCCTTCAAATCGGTTAAAAAATTATAAGTAATCAAGTCATACGCTGAAAACGTTGGCATCCCTTTGGAGTGAAAATGTTGGAATAGTTAATGACGCGATACATTCCCTGGATAATAAAAGTTTCTTTCACATAAATCGATATGGTTTCCGCAGAAGTAGAAATTGTGAAACCCAGCTACAATTATGAGTTCATCGCATTCTTAAACTAAGCGGAATGAAAAAGGAGGAAGAAGCGGTTTCTTAGAATTTATTAAGTCGTCAGATAAGGTTCCGCAAATCAAACTCGTACCTAGTCTTGAGGAAAGAATATTCGAGTGGATATGTACAAAGACATGACTTACGTCGCTCTGCTAACTTGAATACCGTTTTTTATCATGTTGAAGAGCAATGATTACTCCGCTGATGTGCAATGGTTTTGCTGAATAAGGCATCAGTTACGCTGTTATGATTATTTCAGGTGAATCCTCAGCTGTTGTAATTATTAACCAACATGAATGGGTCTCAGATCTCGTAAACTTTTGGTTATCGTAAAACATTGAATATACGTAGGATATCGGGCTAAGGTATTTGCACTTCGTTTCCTATTCTTCGCTTTGCAAATCATTATCTTACATATTACAATGGTAGTTATGTACAATATTAAATTTTTCACATTATTCCCGTAGTGTAAATATAAATAATATCATCTTCTTATTCATTTGGATTATTTATAATTCGCATTTACCTAACTAGTGTTTTATATTATCCTTTTGATCTCGCGTAAATGCCGATCAAATATAATTACTGTGAAATAACAAATACATAGTTATTTAATCGAGCTGCATCATAGCAAAGCAGCGATATGATTCAAGTCGGCAGAGCACCGTACAGTAATTTGCAAAAGTCTGTGGGCAACCTCCGCCGCGCTACTAGCGGCCAAGCTTTAAATCCACAAAATATGTTGGCACTAACTGTGTGGCAGAGAAAATTTGTGCTAAGGTAACGGTAACACAAGTTATGAAAACATGGCGGATTTTAATGCGAGGGTCCACAGGAAAAATGTTTGGTACGGAATAATTACGGTGCCAAGGCTGAAGGTTGTGCCATAATTAGGACCCTACCACTTTTATTCTGTAAAATAAGTCTCGACAAATGCGTGTAACTGCTTAATACTCTGATTACTCCAGCGATATTGCCGCGAAGTGTCGAGAGGTAATACGTTAGAAACTTCATCTTTATCACTTAATAGTTTATTTTCAGTCCCTTTCTCTCTCTCTCATATGATACAGTTTCGACGGCAAGTTTACAGCATGAAACTGCGAGCATGCGCAGTAGGAAAAAAAGGCATTTGTTATCGTTGATGCATTTAACATGTTGACAAAGATCATCTAAAGAAGAGTATAACGAATATCAGAGGAGTTCCTGGATGAAGATCAATTCGGATTCTGGATAAGTAAGGGTACAAGAGAAGCAATAGTTTGGCCCTCCGGCAGCTCTTAGAGAAGAGAATGGAGAAGGAAAAACCAACATTCATTGCATTTGTGGATTTAGAGAAGGCTTTTGGCAACGTGGATTGGAATTCAATACTTGGAATTTAGGAAGGAATTGGAGTGTCCTACAATGACCAAAGAATTATCCGCAGTTTGTATAAAAACCAAGTAGCTGTGGTTAAATCTCGACACAGCTGTGAAGAAGCAAGAGTAAGGAAAGGTGTGAGATAAGGCTGTGCACTGTCTCTTATAATTTTTAATGTTTACATCGTAAGAGCCATCGATAAAATCAAAGAGAAGTCTTCTATGAATTAATTCTGTAAATGTGTTAGGCGTCATAAGAAGATTCTGTAGATGTCATAGGCGTCATAACTTCGTCGTCGCCGTCATAGCGTATGACGGTCAAACTTCTCCATCATAGCTCGGTCACAGCCGTCATAAAATCTCAGAATAGGAGCGTTTCCGTTTAAAACGGTATCATGTGGTTTTATTTCGTAAAAAGGACAGAGATCAAGGTGACAGGTAAAAGCTTAGCATTGTGAATCTGTAGCGTTGTAACACGAAAATCCTCCTTATATATTTATATTATCGATAGAATGGAAGCGCTCTACGTCTTCCTTGTTGTTTGGAGAGCAATCGAAGGCAAATCCAAGAACGACGACAATTTTGTCTTATCGCTGGCAGTTGAGGGATACACACAATCCTTCTGAAATAAGCGAAGAAGATTTTAGAACGCTCTTCCGCATTTCAAAAGGACTGACTCGCGATCTCACCTCCTAGCTCAGCCCTAAACTCTAATAAAAATTAGGCAGACTAGTTTGCCAGTCCATTTGCAGGTTTGTTCCGTGATTTCAAAATGTTCACTCCAGTATTTGAAAATTCGAACGCTCCGTGCATATGAGTGCATGCAACTTTTACCTGTATGCAATGATTTATTCTGACGGCAATAAGATCCATGTCCCATTACGCGGAACTGCATTGAGCAACTGTTTGGAGTAATGAAAAGTACGCGGCGATATCTTCACTCAGACAGGGTACTGCACTATAAGCCAAATTTGCAGCAAAAATAATAATTTCCTGTACCGTGGTGCACAACCTATAATGTTGATGCACCACCTCAACATTGAATATCCCACAGCTAGAATTTGTGGAAGAGGTGCATTTGTTGTGCCTAATATAGGTGGAGATGTCAGGGAAGCTGAAAAGGCAATTATTCACATGAAAGTAATTCATTATTATATGGATATTCTTAAACTTTTTTAATGTGACAACACTGTAAGATCTGAATATCCCCTAACGATTACTTGTAATTGATCTCTTTCAGCAATCCAGCATCATAAAAAAGGGATTAGTACTTGTATAGGTACTGTTCAAAACTACGCTATTTAAAAAAGGATAAAAATAGCAAAACATGCTGGAAAAAACATGCCGTTAGTTGGGTTAGCTATAAGTCCTTATACCAACATGCAGCTACCAATGTTATCCATTGATACACTCGTACTGGATATATTTACCGTTATTCATATCCCTAATAGTACGAGGAAAAAAAGAAATTTTGAATCTGTCAGTTCGGCAATCTATTTCTCTAATTTTTTGATTATGGTCCAGTCTACCATAGTAAGTTGGGGTCCGCAAAATATTTTTAACATCATCACTGAAAATATGGTCTTGGAATTTGTTCAAGAGATTAAGTCTAAATTTTAACCTGCGATCTGACAAATATTCCCAATTTAATTCATTTAATAGACTGGTTACGCTAATAAGGTTATCGTACCGTCACTTTACAAATCTTGCCGATCTTTGTTTACACGTTAGAGTTCATTATTTAGACCGATTTCATATGGATCCCATACACTGGCAGCATATTCCAAATGAGTTCTAACAAGGGAAAAGTAGCTGATTTCTCGTACATGATCGTCCAAATTTATTTACCCAAAAATTTACCCAAAAATTTACCCAAAAATTTACCCAAAAATTTACCCAAATTGGAATCTGGGAAAAAATTAGAATGCTTCGATAACTTAGTACTCATAGCGGAGACAGAGAGGGATTCGAATAAGATTATAATATTTATGGAAAGGATAATGACCAGATATCACCCAAAAATCGATAAGAAGATGACTAAGATATTGGTGTGCAGCGAGAAAGAAGAGAAAAACGCAAGTACTTGAATAAGACCGAAATGTTATAATATCTCACCCCCTGCCACACGCCCTCGCGTGGTTCGCAGGGTAATACGTAGATGTAGATGAATGTAAAGGACAAGATATCGGAGATTTTTCGCAGAGATACGGAAATAATACACACAGAATTTGTATACGGTTGTATACAAGATACAGAAAAAATATTAACGGAGATAATGACCCAAAACTGAGTTAATAGTACTATTAAAAGAGGAAAGCCATATCAACACAGTTAATTCCGAAATTGACCGTGGTAAAACAATTATCATCACTGGTGAAACTGGTCCTCAGAACCAGAGCATATAGAGAGTGAGTAAGCCATGTCAGGGGTCGGTAAACATCCAATCCACTTATACCTTATTCATTGCTATAGGCCTCGAATGAGCTGAAGAAAAGGGAGTTTGACAATAGAAATAATATATAAGCTGCTTCTCAATACTTCTCAAGCGTACCTTCATGTAGATGGATTAACTTCTTTAATGGAAATCATTGCATAACATCAAATGCCAAACCGGATAACAAGATTACATCAGAGAAACTAATGAATATGTTGCACGTGACTGGTTAATGCATGACCAACACATGTACACTATCAGGTGTTGTTATGTTTCTTAGTGCATGCCTGTAGATTATGTTGATGCAGTGCATGATTGGTGGTGATTCACCCTCTGCTACACATCTTAACGTTGATTTGCAGTGTGATCTGTATATAAATATGAAGATAATGATAGAACACTCATTCTGTGCACATACTTGTAAATTCATTCAAATATTTATCAAAGAAAGCGAGTGGAAACTAGGGAAGTTTGCGTCGTAGAGGTGAGTAGAGTAGAGGTAGGTTTGAAAGTAGAGAGAAACATGGCGCCGGCATTTCTCTAATCTTAATTAAAGATATCAAGGGGTCCACTCACAACTTCCGACGTAGGAAGTTCTGAAATTTAAGAACTGCTAAGAGTCGTATTCTAATGAGGATCGGTTGACAAATCTCTTCCCTTGCCGGGATTTGAAACCGTACCCTTGAGATGGAAAGCTATAGCCACAACGACAACACGAAACCCAGTTCACAAAGTTCTCCTCACCACATAGGTCGTCACTTGTAGGAGGATAAAGGTATCCACATCTACCGCAAGCAGCCTCGATGGTATGGCAGAATGCAAATCACCAACTAACATGGGATACACATCAGGTATAGAGGTACACACACATGGGATACACACATGTGCTAATGTTTTTACGCATACTACAGGATTTAGCATTAATAACGTGCACTACAAACTTCACTTTTCATCCAACGCGCAAGGAACAATTTTAGTAATACGATGAGCATGCATTATAAATTAAAAAAGGAGTTCATTCATACGTGCTCAGTTCATAAAAAAATCACAATCCAAATCTCAGTCATGTTTCCGGTTTATTTCCTCAATCTTTATGAATCTGCTGAGTGTAATGCAAGTGGCTGTATGTTCGTGTTACATAAAGTTAATTTTTAAGGACATCTTCATGTGACATGTCTTGATACTGTGAGGGGTAGAAATTTTACCGGGGAAAAGAGAATATTTTAATCACTCTGTGGTGCAGTTTACCCTCTTATCCTTATTTGAGTGATCCTGCCCACAACTGTAGTGTGGAACCTTAATTCACTTGGTGTAAAATAAAAATAAGGTATGGTATTTGTCCATTTTTTTTAAGAATCACCACGCGTTTCAGCACTCGATGTCATTTTCCAGTGTGACTTCTCATTTTCGTTTTTTATCGTCATATGCACCACGAAATCTCGCCAGCAACAGTCAATGTTTTTAATTCTCTTGGTGACGGAGGAAACTTCGTCGGCCTTTATAGTCTGGGTTGATGCCTTCGCGCTTGAATGGTCTCCCATGCCAATGTCTCTAGCGACAAAATTGATAGTTTACTAACTTAAACTAATTATTTACAAACCTTGGAGATATTCCCTCATTTTTCCCTATTCCCTCATTTTTTCCTTTTCCCCACTGGTCGAAACTACTACAGGCATATTCCACCTTGGCCTTAACTAACGCGAAGAAACATTCTCCTTAGTTTTTACGGTGTACCCTCCCATTTAGCCGTCTAATGAATTCAAGTTTATTTTAAGCGGATCCAAAATTCTTGTGATATGAGTTTTCTGAGTAAGTATTGGGATTAGCGTGACTCCCACTGCGTAACCTCAGCCTTAGGAACATCTAAAACCCAAGTTCGATCTGTTGGTTTTTATGTTATTGAGGAGTTTAGTGATCCGTGTTTCTGAAATTATTACTTCGATCAAAATTTCGTCTGGTGTTTGTGTCATCTCGTCTGGTTCACTGTTTTTTTATGTAGGCGCTTTGGAAAAAATGGGTTAAGCATGCTGGACTTATTCACGCTGTTCGCAACAATTTCAACGTCTCCTTTCTTTTAGGATTAGACTTTTGGTCACTTCCTGAAGTGTCTTCTCTAACATGAGACTAAAATATGTCAGATCCTCCTCTAAGTATTTGCAAAACATTTTACTTTGAAAGTTGTTTAATAAGACATTATGCATAAACCTCTTTGTTCTTGATCTACATTAGAATAGTTTCTCTTACATAGTTTGCCTTCGTTCCTCATTTTTCCCCTGTAAACTACTCTTGTCCTTGGTCTCTGTAATCTCTGTCACATTTGTGCTGCTTTAAATATTAATATGGCAATGTCGGCGTAAGCAAAGACGCTCATAAAATTATTCTAAAGAATTTTGTTGTCAACATGGGCTTTGGAGATAGTATGGCAACGCTATTTTGACCACGAAGCGCCGTTAAGGGGATAGCCTTGATAGGTCTGCAACTAGCATAGTATGTTGTAAGCGATAAATTGTTATTGACATTAACACATCTACATCCACGCAATACCCTGCAAGCCAACGTAAGGGATTGTGGCAGGGGGTGAATACCACCAAACATTAATTCTTTTCCGAAATTTCAGTGCTGATTAGTTATTGAAATTAATTTTAACTGCTGCAGTAGAAGTGCATGAGATTTCACTTCGGGGAATTAACTATAATATCGACAATGTTTGATCCTTATTACTCTACATTACCGTTGTTTTTCAGACTGTGCAGTTAATACCTTTGCTCGGTTTACATAGTAAATAAATTTGGCCCTAAGTCGTAATTTAAATGGTTATACATCGTTCTTGACTAAGTTCGTATTTCAACACTAATCCATCCGGCTATGGTTTGACAATGCAAGGGTCACAGGTTCCAATCCTGTCTCAAGCAAGAGCTCTTCTGTCTTGTCTGTCTGAAGGCAATAAGCTTAGGTGTACGCTAAGTTAACCTTTACAGGTTGGAGCAGTACAAAACCTAATTCTATCAATTCTGCGACAACTCGTCCCAGCTTGACTTTCACGTATGGCAGTATATATCTTTTAAACCTCCGCCGCTAAACCATTCCCGGCAGGATTAGTTGACGTACCGGTCGCTGAGTAACGTGCTGACTGCGACGTCAATGAAACCGAGTCCATAAGGTCAAGGTGTGCATCACACTGCTGCTTTGCTGGGCGGGAGATTCCAAGGGTCGACTCACAATGCCACGCTTACTCACCCCCCTCAGCTAATCCTATTTTCGACCCATATTTGAGAAAAGCAGTAAAACTAGCATGAGTCAAGCCTTTGTTCACGGGAATGGTGGTCAAAAGACGTTGGTGTCTCATTTACCTCGATTTAACTTCGGGTCTTGGGTCTAGACTCAGACTCTCTTGCTTCCCTTTGAGGCTGGCGACCAACCAACACCACCAATGCGAAAAGCCTCCTCAGTAAGGATTAATAATTCCCGGATCACGACACCACCTATAAAGTACGTATATGATGTAATGAATAGGATAGTTCATGAGTCGGTCTTTATGCTCCCGTTAGAGCTCGTGTTGTGTTTACTCCAACCAGCTACTGCAATCAAATAATGTTTGAGACAGGAATAGATTACATTGAAGACACATGGGGAAATTAGAATAGGTACTGCTTGTTTTGATGTAGAAGAATAGTGTGAGCTAATTATTTCAGCATGGTCATATTTCAACATAATTTTCCCATGCGTGTCATAGAAAATGTTAATTATTTAATTACATCTACATCTACATCTACATAATACCCTGCAAGACACCATAAAGGTGTGTGGCAGGGGGTGAATTCTCACCAAACATGCACTACATATCATGCATAAAAAAAGGATTAGTATTTATATACTGTTCTAAACTACACTATTTAAAAAAAGATAAAAATGGGTAAGCAAACATGCAAAAACATGCTGTTAGTTGCGTAAGCTTCAAGTCCTTATACCAACATGCAGCTACCAACGCCATCCATTGCTACACTCGTACTGGATATATTTACCGTTATTCATATCCCTAATTGTACGAGGAAAAAGGACATTTTTAATCCGTCAGTTCGGCTATCAATTTCACTAATTTTGTGATTATGGTCCAGTCTACCATAGTAAGTTGGGGTCCGCAAAATATTTTTAACATCATCACTGAAAATATGGTCTTGGAATTTGTTTAAGAGATTAAGTCTTAATTTCAACCTACGATCTGACAAGGATTCCCAATTTAATTCATTTAATAGACTGGTTACGCTAATAAGGTTATCGTACCGTCACTTTACAAATCTTGCCGATCTTTGTTTACACGTTAGAGTTCATTATTTAGACCGATTTCATATGGATCCCATACACTGGCAGCATATTCCAAATGAGTTCTAACAAGGGAAAAGTAGCTGATTTCTCGTACATGATCGTCACATTTACCCAGTACTCATTTGATGAATCCCAGTTTACGATTGGCTTGACCCATTATTTCACGAATGTGTTTACCCCAGGAAAGATCATTTGTCAGTCTTATTCCAAGATATTTAATGGATTCCACGTTTGTTAATTCATTATTACTTATTTTGTAAGTGGTAGGAGGAGAATTACTGCTGTTATAAAAATTCCTGACTTCTCAATAAGTGTTACACCTTTTGGACATATAACAATTTAGTAACACAGTTCTCGTGAATGCATATGTAATGCTTTCCACAAAGTTCTTTTAATTCTCTTTAGATTTCAAACGTATTTCTGATGGGTCACCCAATTCCACACACCCCTCCGATAGCTTTCAGGGTATCATGTGGATGTAGATGTATGCTGGAGCAGCTGGACTAGTGACAGATCGAGTAAATGAGACCTTATTTTATTATGTGTAACAAAACATATTTATGTGATAAGATCTGTGACGCATTCACATACTCAATACTCACTCGCTCACTAAATGCACACTATACATTCCACTTAATACATCCACTACGTTTCAATCAGTACTTTTATTAGATACTCGTTACACTACACATGCTTCATTGGTTTTTTTGTAGGAGCATGAATTATTTCAGATGAGGTCCGCCTTTCCGGCATTCGATTACGTTATATTTTTCTCAAGTGCCTCGCTCTCGACCCTGAGAGTGAAAGTGAGGAGGAATCATTTCAGCGTTTGTGAGACCATCCAAGTTCAAGAACGGAGAAATCGCTCGCTTCAGTCCCTAGTTACTTCTTGCGAGGCAAATACACGACCCGATCAGCTGACCAGCGGTGCGAAATCTGTGCGAGAATGCTTGGAGGCATTTCCGTCTTGTAATACGAAGCTGCTTTTCGTTTCAAGACTTTTACAAGTAATTAATGTTTTAATTTCTGTGAGTGATAAAGTCTAAGACTGGCGATATCATATTTACCAGTGTCGTCTTTTTAAACTATCCCCGAGAAGATTATGTTGTTCACCAAATCCCACCCACAAAGAAGCCTATTAGAGATTTGAAACTCCTCAAGATTTGGTTCAGTGTCCGAGTGCATTCCAGTGCAATTTGTGAGAGTGCTAATCAAGAATTGTGCAGTGAGCCTACATCTACATCTTCACAACAACCTGCAAGCAAACGCAAGGGCATGTGGCAGGGGGTGAAGCTCACTAAACCTGCACTTTTGACATGCAACTGGGCTAACCTTGCAGTGAGGTGGGAATAAAGGTTTAGTTGAGTGAATCACGTGATTAGTAACCGAGTATTATTGCGACGCGTTCACATGTTTCGTGATTGTAAATGCCTTACCAACTGAAATTCAACCGTAGGTCGTTGCTGTGAGGCAGCCCTTACTGTAGTATGGTGCACACGTCTTCTTCAAGAGTTCTCGATTCTCGTAAATGTAAGTGCTCGCTTGTTTTCCATCCATTTTCTATGTTTATGTAGCTACCCACGCACGAATGTGATTTTATTGCTGATGTATTCATCGACATCTAAGTAATATCCTGCGTGCCATCGCGAGGGTGTGTGGCAGGGGATATATAATGGAATCGATGCCAACGAATTTTGTTGTGAAGGAGGAAGGTATCAATTTAGAAATACTAACGTTTATTTGGAAGTCAAGCTACCTACGAAATACTTAATACTATTCAGAGGTATTATTCAAGAATGTCATTCATCAGATTATTAACTATTATCAAGGTTAATGGAATTCCTACTCGAATGTGGTGGGAATGTTAATCTGAAAACATTTTTTTATGCAACTATTTCAAATATCGCCATAATTCTGGCACCGGAAATTGTAATCGGAAAGTCAAGGATCAGTTGTCATTCAACTTGAAGATTCGGTAGATCTGAATTAATTGCTTTGCAAAGACATTTTTCAGGTAGTTGATTCCAAGCGTCTAGTACGTTTTGTCTCTATTTCCCGCCAAAACGTGTAGTTTACGGAAGTAATGGCGTTTGGCGCCAACATTTTTTTGTAAAGTAATAACGTAGCTATTAAAACAAAATATTCGTATAAAAAATAAATATCCATAAATAGAAATTCAAGAAAATTTTTAAAACCGATATTTATTAATCGTTTTCAAAATTGGGAATCACGACGAATTCTCATGGTACATTGGCGGTCACGTCTCGTGTGACGTCACGCCATACCGTGACATTAATCCCGTGATTATGCCTCCAGTCCTCAGTACTCGTCAGGACGCGGCAATAGAAGGACAGGTGAGTTTTCAGCCCTTATTTAAGAGAGTTGTGCTTTAAGATAATGCGTATTATTAATGATCATTGAGTTTTCAGTTATTTTATGCCAAGGTTCATCGTAGTTAAGAAAAATTAGAAACAATTCGTTATTTATTTTTCTGGATTTAGGAATAATAATGATATACCGAGAGATAAACCATTAACTCACGTAAAAATTCTTCTTTACTTACTAATTATGTATATAGCACATGTTTTATTTCCTTTAATTGTCTGATATTTCCAGCAGCAGTACTGCGAAATTTATGATGGAATATTTATGCATCTGTTAACTATGTGTATTGTTTCAGGAAGAAGTTTCCTCAGTTATGAGCGACGGAATTGTGGATCTTCATCATCGATCACGCGGGACTTCAGGGAAACTGTGAATTCGAGATACAGGCTGTGAGGAATGCCCTTCAGGAATGGAGATGGTAAGTCAGTTTCGTTACTAATTTCTTGTATTCTCGAGTGATTTAATTTTCACATAAAGTTAGGTAGTGTTCTTGATTCTGTACTTCTGGTCTTCTAGTGTTTGTTCTCTGATCTCCGCCACTTTCCCGCCGAAATTCCAGATGGATTGGTTGGAGTGTTGAGAATTTCTCGAACGACTCTTGATTATTCTAGCTTCGTCTTAACGCTTGTCCGTTTACGTATCTTTAGTAATCTAAGTCTGTTTCACCTTCTTTCTTTTTGAAATTAAAAGAAATCCGAGATTAAGGGGTTGCTATTTATGAATATGGACTTGAAAGTAATGTGCGTTTCTTCATTTTCTGACTTATTGAAATTCATTTGTGTTTGTGGACGGTTTACTTTTCGCGATCCGATTTTCTTGTAATTGCATTACCTTCGTGGCCCCTCTCCAGTTCGGAGCTCAAAATCATTTTTTATTTAATTAAGACTCTTCTATTACCGTACCAATTAATATGCTCAGCGTTTACCACTATACCAAAATTTTAGAAAAATGTACTTCAGTTGATTTGCTTGATTCAGGCATCACCCGTTAATTTTCAAATTTTGAGACAAGGCCTATGATTGATTTACACTTCTGGGATATTATAAACGGTGTAAACAGCTTGTTACAACAGTTACAAGACGGCGAGCACTCAAAGAGATAGGACTGAAAACAGTGTGTGTTTCGGCCTGTTATTTTTTTTCCAAATTTAGAATGACGTGTTAGGTGAGGTAATAGAACCAATGCCCATACATATATCTAATCTAATTGTTATATTTTATTTGCTGTTTGCGCTTGTCACTTGCATTATTTTATCTGTTCCATGAAATTCCGCACGAACCATTTATTTCAGCGTTCATAAATGAGACATCTTGGTTGATCCAATTGAGTAAATATTGATTTCATTTCATTTAAAAGATGCTAATTTTTCATCGTACATTGCGAAATATCGTAGGTATTTTAATTTAGAGAATTCCAGCAAGGCTTTTCGTGGGGGTTGAAGTTCTGCACGCACTCCAAATCACATTAATAAAGACAGATTAAAAGATATTTCATCTAGCGTTTAAGTCAAGAGATTCGAGTGCAGAAAAAGCCGCAGTAAATTATCATGGCATAGTTAAGCCGTCTGACTTTTATCGTGCATTCTATTTCTTACACTTTCTGATACCTTATACGGTCTTTTGTGTTGATCACTGAACTGAATGAATCACATTTATCGCAGGTTGATGTGGAGGAGCGTATAGTGAGGCATATCTAGCTCGTCCGTTTGATCTTCAATACTTTTCAGCTGCTTTTACCGGCGAACATTTTGAAAGTCCTCAGGTCTGATCACGGATATTGATAACGCACACACTGTTGTAAATTTTTTAATTGCGCTTAAGAGTGCGGAAACGTTTTTTTTCCCTCATTATTCACACCGCAAGCCTCAATTACTACTGCCTCACACCAGGTTTGTTGCATGCAACACTTGTTGATTTGCCCATTTTCTGTTCATGCAATATATTAGTGAAATCAATATATATTTCCAATATTTCCGCAAAGATAAGTTATGAATATCAGTGTAAGCGTGTGTGTGATTGATGATATATGTTAATAAATCTGATTTTATACAATTATTAACACCAATTTAACGGTTAGCTACAGGAAGAAACTTAAATCCAAATACCCGAATCTAGTTGTTAACGACGACATATTGAGGTTATCCAGCAATGTCAGATTAGCTATTTTTTCTGTGACGGTCTTTGTACTCAGGTTTGAATTAGACTTGCTTGAAGAGAGAGGATATGTGGGGCTTTCGTTTTGTGGCTTAATTACTACTATTTTTTTAAAGTGTTCTCCTGTAGATGATCTTATCGATGAGCTTATCGATGGCTTGCTCTTTGAGACAATAAGTGAAACCATTTTTCATCGACTTTTGATGAATATACATACTTCTTCCGTATTCATTACCTCTGTCTTCCTGTAAAAAAATTCAAACTGCACAGGATACAGGGTCACTTCGAGATTTTTACCAAAATTTTCGTACGGTAACAGAATCTATAAAGTACCCCGTTCGCACGTAGTGGGAGGTAATGAAAAGTATTTATTCTGCTTTTTACATGATAGGCTGCCGTTAGTTTAGAAATTAGTTTTACGAACTCTGTCCACATTCGCGGACTCGTAACGCCTTATCTGAACATAAATAGGAGTCGCTGAATTTCAAGGTATTTCTCCCTAGTTATACTGCTAACATACATGAAATAAACGCCTTAACAAGAGAAGGTACCTACTGATAAAGCAATCCACTAAACTTCCTGCCTTGTAAGTTTCCTCTTCCTCGAAGCTAAAGCCTAGCATTTTGTCATTGAGATCCTATTTGTAACCTTTTATTCTGACAATATATTTAATTACTTCCCTCTTCTGAGCATGGAAAAGTTTCTGTAGCAAAAGATGAAATGAAACACCTATTCGGGTGAAGTCAATCCAAGCATCAAACTCATTATTGTTCCCATAGGATAAGTTGGTGACTTCCGAAATTATAATTTTCCCTTCCGTTTCCTTTTCTACTCTGAAATGAATGTCCTCATATGGATAATTTAAGTTTCTGACGAAACTAGCCGTGGGGCTCTTTCAGTCCAGACGGCAAGGATATCGACAGCAATCCGGTATTCAGCAATACTTTATTGTGCATAGCAAACTTTTAAATGGTCTGTAATAGCATTAATTCCAGGGTGATATGCTAAATAAGATGGTTTGTAATTGAAATATCGATAAACCTGCATGGCTTATTTTTGACTAAGATCAGAATTTGAGAGATCAGAATATGATTCAGTAGGTATTATCTTACGTGAAATCTTTACATATAATACTTAATTTTTAGTGCTGTCATATTCTTCTTTGTCCCTGTAAGAAGGGTTTGTTTTTCACTATAATTAATGGTTATTATGTTTCATTGCAAACGATTTTCATACACGAGTGTTTTCATTTTCACATAAAGTTACGTCGTTCTCTACGGTGCTGTTATATCTGATCAATGCGGTGATGTCCTATAAAATATTCTTCTTTCCCTTTAGAAATCTCGCTAGATAATTTGTAGTCTTTGAGAATTCTCTCGACAGCTTGTCGGCTATTCTGGATTCTTCACTTCGCCTGCCCACTTATGGTCTGAATGAAATTGAAATCAGTTTTACTTTATATCTGATTGAAATTAATAGAAATCTCAGAATAAAGAATTGTCGACAGTGAAACTTGAAAGAAGAGGCGTTCCTTCATCAACTACCACTGGATAATAATTTCTTTTATTTGCACTGTTTTCATTTAGCGATACAAACCTCTACATCCCCCTATCACATTGGCGAGGAATTCGTACTTCTTCAGAAATTTGTTGGCTGGACGGGTAAAGCGTCACACAATCGCGTGATGTAAACAAACCAGGTGGATTGTGAGGTAGAACTACTGGAGAAATATTGTAAACAAGGAGGTTAGAATGTACTGGATGTTAAAATGCAATGATTTGAGAATCCAGAAGCCATGTTGGTAGGTACGGGAATACGTTCTTGCCATTCGCGATACTCGTACTGATGAAGTGTTCTTTCACGCGGTAAAACTTATGTTATAAGAGCTAGAAGAGTACTGGAATTCATTTTTTTAACGTGAAGTTAACGGAAGAAAGTGAGTAAACAAACGCCAAATATGTAGTTTAAACAGTCAAATATTAGAATTTCTAACCTTTTATTGTTAAAAAGTTAGTTCGGGGGACAAAATGCAGTAATACCTGCCATAAATATCCTTATGAAAAGTAACATACTGCTGAGATAACTATAGTGCATTATTTAATCATTACTTATGTTTATATACACATGAAATCTCCATAAGAGGCCTTCGTAAAAAGACTCGTTAGTTTTTACGAAGTAGGTGTGGCCTATTCCTTCCCAGTCATCCCCATTCTCGCTTCATTGTCACCCACACGCTAGCATGCCAATTCCTCCCCCAGTACATTCTAACCTCCTTGAGCTATCATCGTAACTGAACTGTTAAGTGCGAGTGTAGTTTGTGCTCTATCGTGAGATTATTCCATTAAAACTATTGTATGTCCTCCTGTTTTAATACTCTTATTATTCTCATAGTTCGCGTAAAGCTTGAAAACTTAGCAAAACTTTCATTTAACCTCCGTAAATGACAGCGGCGTCGGAAGTGGGGGGCAGGGGAGGCATTCGGCCCCCCTCCAGAATTTGCCCCGGGCCCTTGAGAAATGAGTCTTCAATAATAAAAATTTATTTTACTTGTTTCCAGCTTGCTATTTCCCTTCTGACACATATTCTACCACCTTCATATGCGCTTTAAACGTAATTCTAGTCTCTACCCCCTCCTATCCGCTAAACAATCCGGGCCCTTTTCATAGGAGCCGGGCCCTTTTCTTAAGAGCCTGGCCCTTTTCAAGGTTGGCCTTCCCAGCGAAAATAGTTCCTACGCCCCTGCTAAATGACAACGCTTGCATATGCAATGGTCGTAAAGTAGAATTATTTACCCTACATGAACCCTGAAGATATAGTGGTAAAATACAAGGGCGCGTCCATTGTTTTGAGTGTTGGCCGATTATTGCGTTTTCTTAATGTTTATCAAATTAGAGAGATGTAACATTTTGGAGCATTTCAGCAAAGGTTAGTTAGGCACAACACTAGTTGAATATGCAATAACAAACTGGTTGATCGTTTTTTATAGATGTGTCTTGCATAAGTGAGGGATAAAATATTTTTGCAATATTTCAAAAAAGGAAATTCGTAAATATCAGTGCGGATGATCTCTGATGGTATTTGCTAGTGGCTCTGAATTAATATTTTAATACGCCGATATCACCGTTTGATACAATACGTACTTTAAGCCAACGTAACCGAAACTAGTTCTCAACAACAACATACGTTATTTAGCTTAAAACAATAATTTATCGAGTTTCAGAAGATTTTATATTTTCCGTGACTAACTTTGTGATTCCGGTTTAAATTGGACATAGTTGACGCGCTTAAAGAGAGCATTCATTTTGTAGCTAAATTGCTACTTTTTTCATTGGCTCTCCTTTCGAAGACATTCCAAGTCTATCGGTGGATTTTTTTGAGACCATAAGCTAATTGTAAGTGACTATCAGTGAATATACATAATAATAACTGCTGCCTGCTTACAGTTGGCATGGATGGGACACATCGTTTGATATAATATTTTTATCAATTATTTTAGTTCGGTAGCACGAGATACCGCAAGCATCCGTGCATAGCGAGAGAAAACGGAACGTTTTTAGTCCACGATTACAGACTATTTAGTGCGTATTGTGCTTTTTACACCTCGGGCTATCGGGAGAATTGAAATGTGTTTAACGACTTTCATCCGCATTAGCGGTCTCGTAAAAAGTATTCATCCGAGTATAAATTTGAATTTTTGAAAAAATCTCAATTACTGACGTTTCCTATCAGCTGGAGAAACAGAATCTATCGTATGTTTCGTTTGCTTTCGTTTTGTAATTTAAAATATTTGCTGATTTTGTTATCCCAATCCACTGAGGGGTGTTGAAAGAAATGTATGATCACCTCGTTTGCTTTAAAATCAATCCTGTAATAATAGTATCTATCTTACTCTCAATTCCTCGCAAGTTTAGAGCACTCCTAACAGATTAACAGAAACAGCTAAATTTAGACTGACAAACTATGATGAGCTAGGATGCAAAATCCTCTGCAAAATAAACTTAATATTAGTTTAATTTATGTTGCGGCTATGGTATCGAATATCGTTTTTCTTGCTTTCCTCTGAAGTTCGAATTTCATTTGAGTTTAAGTGTTTTTACTTTGAGTTAAAATCTAGTGAATTTTAACAAACGTCACTCTATTATTTCACCCATTTTGCTGTAATTTTTTTTATTGATAACTCTTTTCGTCTTTTCGTAAACAAAACTTTCTGCGCTTTAGACAGAATTAATCTGGGAATACATAAAAATGCTACGCGATTGCCCTGCACGTCATTTGGTTCTTGCTAGCATTAAAAAATTTTCTCCATGATAGGAATCTAAGTCTGTTATTTTTGTGAGTTTCATGAACGTTTACAATGTTTTGAGTACAGTATTTCTTCATATATGTGTTGTACTATATGGAATAGGGTCATAGAAAATAATGGGCACATATTCGGAGACTAAATACCGCTGTTGTTACAGACGTAGTTTTCTGTTTTTCCTCTGATTGTTCCTCAATATTCTCCGCATACTCCTTATAGAAACCACTATCTAAACCACTAAAAATTTTTTTATGTGAAGGATTTAAGTAATTGATGCAATATTCTTTGTGCATTGCATTTATATCTTCATCACAGGCCAACAATTCTAATGGTATGACGCAGCCTTTCACACGGTTCTTTTATAAGTCAACCTCGTTATTTTTACATGATTCATCTCTTTCACGTCCCTAACAGCTTGCTCCTCATATATCTCACGCAAGGTCTTCCTTTTCCATTATTTTTACTCACTCTTCTCTGCTCTTCCCCACAATTGTATTCATCAATTCACTTTGTCTTAAGGTATGGCCGATTGAGTAGTCCCGTCAACATTTCATCTACATCTACATCTACATCTACACGATACCCTGCAAGCCACCGCGAGGGTGTGTGGCAGGGGGTGAAGATCACCAAGCATGCACTACTAACATGCAAACAAGCAACTAAAGTGTCTCATGCAACTAGATTGTTAGTATCTATAGTATTTGAGGGGTTAATACATGCATCATGCACTACAGAATACTCTAAAGTATTTCCCCTACCCATCCCTTTCCTATGCTGCCTATTCTGTTCTCTTATAGTAAGGGGGAAAAATGCCATTTTGAATCTATCGGGACGACAATCTATCTCTCTAATCTTATTTATCTGGTCGAATCTAGCACAATACGCTGGTGTTTTTAATATGTGCCTAACATCTTCAGTAAAGCTATCGGATTGAAATTTCTCTAATAGATTTAATCTGTACTTTAACCTACGCTCTGATAATGATTCCCACCCTAATTCTTGTATTAATTCTGAAACGCTACTCATCCTATCGTAACATCTTTTGACGAACCTAGCTGCCCTACGCTGCACACTGCCTAGTTCTCTGATCAAACCTAATTCATTAGGATCCCATACACTGGCTGCATACTCAAGGTGGGGCCTAACTAGTGAAAAGTAGCATCGCTCTTTTGTCTTCTCATCACATTTCCCAAGTACTCTTTTTATAAATCCTAGCTTTCTCTTCGCTCGGCCGCATATTTCCCTTATGTGTCTTCCCCACGATAAATCCTTAGTGATTGTTACACCTAAATATCTTACGGTTTCAACGTTTTCGATCTTCGTGTTATTAATTCTATAGGATCGCTCTATCGAATTATTCCTCCTCCAAAAATGGATAGCTACACACTTTTTAAGGTTAAGCTCTAACTGCCATGTGTCGCATCACTCTTGAATTGCATCTAAATCTTTGCTAAGCGATTTCCTGTATTCTTCTTTTGATATACCCCTATACACTACCGCATCGTCTGCAACGAGTCTAAGCTTACTACTAACTACGGTACCCAAATCGTTAATGTATAGAAGAAATAGGAGCGGACCTACTACGCTACCCTGGGGACCTCCCAATGTGACTTTGATTGTGTCCGACATGATACCATCTATGAAAACCCTCTGCTCTCGTCCACTTAAGAATTCTCTTACCCAACACAAAACGTCTTTATTTATACCAAAACTCTCTAACTTCAAGATTCATTTATCATGAGGAACTTTATTGAATGCCTTTTTGAAATCTAAAAATATCGCATCAACTTCAGTACTGTTTTCGCCGTAGACTAAAATATCGTGTATGAATAAAGCTAATTGTGTCTCGCAAGATCTACCTTTCCGGAACCCATGTTGGCTGTTTATGAGTAATCCCTGGCTATCCAAATGCCATTTGAGGATTTTCAGATCTTATTTTCTCTCGCACCTTTTCGTTAATAACTATTTTTGTATTTTTATATGTTTGATAGTATAGATATAAACTTTTTGTCATTCGATACCTCCTTAAGAGGCATCATATTGAGAATAAGTTCCCTTAGTTATCGAATTAAATTCTGCAAGATGAGAGGACATATTAGCGTGCTCATTTAGCTACAGCTTAAGAATATTATATTGTATAGGGATATTATTAGCCGATTTTGATACGTATAAACCTTATTTATTAATTCTATGTAGATGTCAATTT
The DNA here is from genome assembly GCA_933228895.1 of Platycnemis pennipes. Taxonomy (NCBI): domain Eukaryota; kingdom Metazoa; phylum Arthropoda; class Insecta; order Odonata; family Platycnemididae; genus Platycnemis; species Platycnemis pennipes. The sequence continues at coordinate 18,264,951 of OW121853.1, forward strand.
GATTTAGAAGGGGAATAAATCAAAACCTAAACATCATGAATTTTAATGTATCGTATGTAATGCATGTGTTTTATATAGGTGATATACTCGGTCGTTGCAAACATAGAAATATAACCTAGTATCCAGAATGTTGCATTATTTTGACTAATATAAAGTATTACAATAGCAAGATCCTCTGGAAAAAAGGACTCACGCCCTCTCAGTGAATGGCCTAGGTTCATTCTCTTTTTGAGGTGTTACATGGCTGAAGTTTCGATAAACTAATGATTTAATTGAAGCTTTTGATCGAATGAATGAATTTCGGTATTCTTACAGAGTAAGGAGATGAAATGAGGAAACAATTGTCGATAAATTCAATATATCTATGCTAAAGGCTTATCTAATACCTACACACTAGGTACTTTTATGTAGTCTACCGCAGCAGCTTCTAAGTACCGTCTTTATAAAAATAGCTACTTGAACTCGGATGTAAACTGGGGTGTGTAATAACGGGTGAAGATCACCATACATGCACTTTTGACATGAAACTAGGCTACTACTTGGAAATATGTTAGTTAATAAGGTCACATTCAGCTACATGGTTACCTTGTTAGTCATTTTTTCTGGAGCTATAAAAAAGATTTTAACCCTTACGTTCTCACGGTATCTATATTTCTCTTTCTAGAAAACTCACGGCATAGTCTTCGAAAGATTTACTCTTCGTTTAAAAAACAAAATTTTTACGCGTTTGACAAAAAAGTAGGAAATATTAAACATTTCTACATTATTTTTTTTAATTTCAATGTCTAAATATAATACATTTTTACATCAAAGCTTACGAATATTTTAAAGTGTATTTTTTATTATAAAGTATATTACTTAAAGTATATTTATCCGTTATTTACTTGAGCCATGAAAATCAATATGTCTCGTGCCCACAATAATATCTCTATTTCATTATTTATGTACAACGCCCCCGTAGGAGCGTTCTTATTTATTGGGCGTGTATCCACAGCATTTTTATTGTGGCTTAAATTTCCAAATAATTGTTCTAATGAAAGCTGAGTATAATATGTCCGAAGCATAAAAAACCTAGTCAATCTTCACTTCTTTCCTCTTTCACAATTCCTTATTCTTCACTGCAGGCTTTCTATCAGTTAAGGAAAAGGAATGTTGTCAACAGATATAATATATGAAAAAATATAAGTATTTTGTTTGTACATTATAGATTGCTTTTAGGACCACTTATCTTTAATTCAAAATTTTCTTTCTGTCTTTACAGGATGGTGAGCTCCGATTGGAAAATCGCTTCCTGGAAGGTGACGGGGTTATGGTGAGGATCCTGCTTGGGTGCCCAAAAGAGCGGAGGGTGCAGTCTCAACAACAGGAGAACTATTTGGTTTGGTCATGGGTTTACAATATTATGGCAAAACTTTATTTGTTTCAGGTTCTGCGATCTAAAAGGTAAAGTAGGCTTATTTAAACGTGGGTAAAATGGGTGCGTATGAATATTTGGTATTTAGTAATTGTCTTAGGAGCCAATTGCTCCATTTGCAGACATTACGTGATCACGATGTCTGGTATGTATGAAGGTAATTGGGGAAACCAAGTGTGATTATTGGTAAAAAGACCCCGATAAGTATCGGGGCCCCGATTTGATTTGGTACTATGGTGGAGTACTCCACCAACTCTTAGACAAGAGGCCTCTTGTATAGCGAGTCATGACTCTAGGCAGGAATATGTTTGCATATGGTGTGTTGTACGCGTATGATGTGTGTTGATGTCCTGAATGTTATCATCAATGCTTTATAATGAGTGTATTTTGGTTATGCCGTATTAATTTGTTATATATGATCAATGTTTTATCATGAGTGTACTGTGCCTGTTTTTGTTGATGTTATATATATATGTTTAAACATTAATGCTTTTATTTTTAAGCTGTTTCAATCTCATTCTTCCACAGATGAGTGAAAGTTCCTTGGCACTCCAACGACATCGCATGCAGAGCACAGAGTGGGGAAAGTTAGTAAGTTAAGAATCTTTTCCGGCCCATATGGCCCGTCGTATCAGCCCGTTTGCGTTAAGTAAGCCACCGCTGTAATTTAGCATTTTGTGGATGTCAAGTTTGCTCTAGAATTAAAACTCGAAATTTATGGAATTGGATCGCCTGTTACGAAGTGCATCCATGTGTACTTAGTTTCTGGGTGACCATTTCTCGCATTTTTGTGAAATGCATTTTCGGCTATCTTCCTTAAATGTGAGCAACTTGGCGTTCGACCTATTGATTTTTTGTTTTTTGTATGTAATAACCCGCTCTCTCCCTAGGTAACTCCACAACGCCCCGGCCTGCCAGTAGAGTGTAGGGGAAATTAGTCAGTTCCGAGACTTTGAATCAAAGGCCCTTTTGGCCCGTCGTAACGGTAGGATAGATAGGACTTGCGTTTAGCTGATAGCGTTATATTATGGATGCAAAGACAGCTCAAGTGTTAAATCTCAAAATTCATGGAATTGGTTCCTATGGCACTGACTTCCTCTAATTGAGGAGGGCAGATGTCAGTGGTGTCCTTTTCCGGCATTTTTATAATGATTCATTTAGACTTTTCCATTAAATGCGAGCAGCTTTGCATCCATTTACTGTTTTTTGTGTGTATTAACCCGCTCTCTCCCTAGGTAACTCCACAACGCCCCGGCCTGCCAGTAGAGTGTAGGGAAAATTAGTCAGTTTCCGAGACTTTGAATCAAAGGCCCTTTTGGCCCGTCGTAACGGTAGGATAGATAGGACTTGCGTTTAGCTGATAGCGTTATATTATGGATGCAAAGACAGCTCAAGTGTTAAATCTCAAAATTCATGGAATTGGTTCCTATGGCACTGACTTCCTCTCATTGAGGAGGGCAGATGTCAGTGGTGTCCTTTTCCGGCATTTTTATAATGATTCATTTAGACTTTTCAATTAAATGCGAGCAGCTTTGCATCCATTTACTGCTTTTTGTGTGTATTAACCCGCTCTCTCCCTAGGTAACTCCACAACGCCCCGGCCTGCCAGTAGAGTGTAGGGAAAATTAGTCAGTTTCCGAGACTTTGAATCAAAGGCCCTCTTGGCCCGTCGTAACGGTAGGATAGATAGGACTTGCGTTTAGCTGATAGCGTTATATTATGGATGCAAAGACAGCTCAAGTGTTAAATCTCAAAATTCATGGAATTGGATCCTATGGCACTGACTTCCTCTCATTGAGGAGGGCAGATGTCAGTGGTGTCCTTTTCCGGCATTTTTATAATGATTCATTTAGACTTTTCAATTAAATGCGAGCAGCTTTGCATCCATTTACTGCTTTTTGTGTGTATTAACCCGCTCTCTCCCTAGGTAACTCCACAACGCCCCGGCCTGCCAGTAGAGTGTAGGGAAAATTAGTCAGTTTCCGAGACTTTGAATCAAAGGCCCTCTTGGCCCGTCGTAACGGTAGGATAGATAGGACTTGCGTTTAGCTGATAGCGTTATATTATGGATGCAAAGACAGCTCAAGTGTTAAATCTCAAAATTCATGGAATTGGATCCTATGGCACTGACTTCCTCTCATTGAGGAGGGCAGATGTCAGTGGTGTCCTTTTCCGGCATTTTTATAATGATTCATTTAGACTTTTCAATTAAATGCGAGCAGCTTTGCATCCATTTACTGTTTTTTGTGTGTATTAACCCGCTCTCTCCCTAGGTAACTCCACATCGCCCCGGCCAGCCAAGACGTGAGTGGGAAGAAAGTGAGAGTGGTGTCAGTGTGTTGTCAGTGCGGTGTCAGTGCGGTGTCAGTGTGGTGACAATCTGGTGTCAGTGCGGTGATAGTGTGTTGCAAATGAGTGATGATTTCAACATTTGGTGTCCATCAAGAAGACTAGAGAAACTAGTGTATTGACTTTTATCTAAACCTGTATATTTTATACTCCTTCCTCCTACCCTTCCCATATCCTTGCGGTGACAGCGGACCAAAAAGGAGAGAGAGAGCGGCCATGACTACGGACTACCAAGGCTTTTATGTGAGTTTGGCGTTTATTTGTGTACTTTATATATCGTCATTTATTTCTTTATGCTTAAGTTATTATATAATCTTTAGAACTTATTGTGTGTACGCATTTGCACATATGTCGCTGGACACATGTCGATCCAGGTTTGGTAGTTGAACTCCGGTTAAGCCTTGTTCACTGGCTCTTAGTTTTTGCCTTAGGCAGGAATTACATTGTTAGTGCCATTATGCGCTATCATACCATTTATATTTTAAGATTATTCCCTGTATTTACGTATTTTGCCTTGTGCACGGGCTCTTAGTTTTTTTAACATGGCAGGAATCCCACTGTTAGCACTTACAGTGTGTAGGGGTTGGCATATCTGTCGTTTGACCCAGGTCGATCCTAGTTTGGTGGATGAACTCAGGTTTAGCCTTGTGCACTGGCTCTTAGTTTTTGACTTAGGCAGGAATCACATTCTTAGTGCCATTATGCACTACCATTCTGTTTTATATCTTAAGTTTATTCCCTTGTTTACTTATTTTGTCTTGTGTACGGGCTCTTAGTTTTTGACTTAGGCTGTAATCACATTCTTAGTGCCACTATGCGCTACCATTCTGTTTTATATCTTAAGATTATTTCCTTGTTTACTTATTTTGCCTTGTGCATGGGCTCTTAGTTTCCTTAACTTGGTAGGAATCCCACTATTTAGCACTTATAGTGTGTAGGGGTTGGCATATATGTCGTTTGACCCCGGTCGATCCAGGTTTGGTAGTTGAACTCAGGTTTAGCCATGTGCACTGGCTCTTAGTTTTTCACTTAGGCAGGAGTCACATTCTTAGCGCCATTATGCGCTATCATACCATTTATATTTTAAAATTATTCCCTGTATTTACGTATTTTGCCTTGTGCACGGGCTCTTAGTTTTTTTAACTTGGCAGGATACCCACTGTTTAGCACTTGTAGTGTGTAGGGGTTGGTATATCTGTCTTTTGACCCGGGTCAATCCAGGTTTGACATTTGAACTCCTGTTTTGCCGTGTGCACTGGCTCTTAGTTTTTGATTTAGGCAGGAATCACATTCTTAGCGCCATTATGCGCTACCCTTCTGTTTTATATCTTAAGATTATTCCCTTGTTTACGCATTTGTCACTGATAATTTGTTTCATTTTTGACGGTTAATTTAACCTTCTTTTAATAGGTTTTTACTTAATGTATTTTTTACAGGTTTTCCCCAATTTATTGTATTTTCTTTTGCAGGTTTATGTGTGTATGATATTTTGGAGTTTTGTTGATTGCAGGATGAATGATGATGAACAGGGTCAGCGCCGATAGGTATGCGAATGAAATACGAGTAGGTAGGCATAGAGTATATAGCAGAAGGTGTAGTTTACATGGTAAAAATTAATGTTGTAGATGCTTTATGTCGTAGATGCTTAGTTTATAGTTCTTAGTTCGCTTGAAGCCGTCGCGTCTTGCCCTGGCCCTGGGAGTGAATGCGTGGAATATGCCTCTGCGGGCCCGGAGGGGAGCGCAGGGGGAAACGCCACGTTAAATAAAGGTTAACGAGCCGGTGGCGCGACCTCTTGGGTTCGGCATGGAATAGCGCCTCTCTGTGAATGCCATGTGTGAATGAGCCAATTAGGATTTTGGATTTTTTTACATTTATTTCACTATAAAGCTTTTACTCATACAAGATAGCGGTAATTTTCAGATGTTGATTTTGGGCTAGGAAGAGTCTATTTTTCAAATACTGGTCACTGCACTGGAGCCTCCTTCGCCATTCCTACCTGCGCCTGCAATGCCACAGTGAGCGGAAGAACTCGGGTATCAGGACTGAAATTTCAGAACATTATTCTATCATATGATATTGTTCTCCTTACCTGATAGGTTCCTCCCAAGGTTATAAAAAGTCTTTTACTGCAAAAAAGGTTTCCTTTCTCATCTCATCCTTCCCTTCTAACTCCACGCATACCCGTGACCTTGCGATGTGCGCATGTCTGCTATGATCTTCCGCGACAATTATACGCATCAAGAGATTGATGTTGGATTCTGTAATGATAAATTTAGTAACAAGACCTCTTGCCTATTAGACTTCATGTTTCGAAGTATTTTTCAATCTCAGTGTTTCTCATTATAGGAACGGTAATAGCCACTTTAATTGCGTATTTAAATTTTATTCTATCTCTCACATTTCTCTTTACTTGAATATTCTTAATGATGAATTCACTTTTTTAGGATTGATGATTTACGAGTAGGATCACGATATTCATTTTGGTTGATTTATTATGATGCTTTCTATACTCTGATGTCTCATTTGATGTTTTCTATTATTTTCATCTCGTGTACTGTATTCTTTGACTCTTCCTGTTTTCGTTCGGATATGCACTTCGGATATACCATGACATATGATATGCATTTCAAGGCACATTTATGTACTGCATGTGTTAGATAACATTAAGTTTACTATACATAGCTGAGTTAATTTTTAAATGTTAGTAGTAATTCTGCTGTGACAATCTGATAAATCAAATCATATTTTAAAAAACTTGGTTCCTTTAGTCGCCATTACTTTCATATTTTTTGTTGAGCAGTATGAAGGTCACCTAATTTTTAATGTGTTTCTTTTATTAGAGTAATTATTATTCATCTTTATTTTGTTTTAAGCCAGTCACGAGCTTGTTTTGATCCAGCCCACAGGAAGGAATGTAATTTACATTCGCTTTAAATTGACTGATTGGTTGATTGGTTATTTAGGGGAGGCGATCGACAGCTGAGGTCATTTGCGCCATATAGGATAGGTGGGTAATTGGGTAATGGTAGGAGTTTTTAGGGAACGGAGGAAGGGTGGAGAGAAACCCGGCGTCGGCATTAGCCTACTCTTAACGAAAGGCGCCAAGGGGACCACGGCTTAACGTCCCATCCGACGGACGGAGTACTGTACTTCAAATGCCCTCCACTAGGCACTCAAGTGGGGACCGGTTTTCCACAGAAAAATCCGCCTCTGCCGGGAATCTAACCCGGGCCCTCGGGATGGGAGGCCAGTACTCTAGCCACCACACCAACCCGATCCCCTTGACTGATTGTAGCTGTTAATGTTTCCTTTCATGCCCTAGTTCTTTGAATTAGAGGTAAATAGTTTATGTCCTACGGCCCCTAAAAATCCCCTGTCATACACCCTCGCAGTGGCTTGCAGAGTATTATGTAGATGTAGGTGACGTGTCCTCAGTTTTATTCAGGTTTTTGCTCTTCTTTGTACGCTTGGTATATTCACAAACAATGAGATAAAAACAAACAAATGGTGATTGCACACCTGCACATTTTTAAATTATGTATTCCGCCGATACTTTCCCTTACGTATTAAGACTTCATTTTTTTGCGTAAACCTCTATTTATTATCAAATATTTTTAACCACGCTGGAAAAACAATATTAAACTATACTGGAACAACATTATGAAAAAGGAAGCGGTACGATATAGTTTTTATCGCTGCGCCAATTACAAATATATACCATTTTTACAATGATTTATTCTAGAAATTTTAGGACAGTTACTAAACATTCCTTGCTTGTTTAGGATTTTTCTCCTAGTTTTTCCATTTCCACGATGGCCTACTTATACTGCCTAATATATTTGTCGTTAATTCTTCACTTTGCTTCTATCATGTGCTACCACTTCACCACTTGTCAACGTTTGTGTGTACTTTCCACGCCGAGCGATTACGTGAATGTTGATGTTGGTTATGTATGTTTTCAATTTTTTGGCTCATTGCTGCAGAATTGATATATTAACGGGCGATAAAACGAAAAACATGCGGAAGCCAAGCCTCAATCACATTTTAAGTAATCTAGTGAAGCCAAGCTACATCACAATATAATACCATGTATAATTAGTATAATATTAGTTTTAGTAGTGGATACTTCAGAAAAAGCTCTTCTTTTTTACATTCGGTAGCATCAAATATTTTCCTTTACCAATACAATTGTTTAATGGAAGCATGGAATCTTACTAATTTTGTATTGAGAAATTCTTAGGATATCATTTAGCATTTTTTTCACTTTCATAATAAGAATATTGAACGTTATTTGTAATAAAGTACACTTTTGTTGTTTTCATATGCTCAAGTATTATTTCAATTTGTCTGGTGTGGTTCTATAAATTTTATGTTCATTGTTTGAATTGCATGTAATGGCATAATATAATAATAACGTTAGTAATTTACATTTTATTTCTATGAACTTATACTGCATTTTACGTATTGTCTGAATGTATTCGTGAGTGATATTGTTCTATAAATAATATGTTCATTTTTACACATATTGTTGTGAACTAGTGCAAAATTTAGTGAAGTGGGTATCATCATCTGTTTTCTTTAATTATGGCTATGATTTTTATTTTGTGAGTAATTCTTTGGATGCAAATACAAAATTCGGGAATAAATCAAGGGTGAAGTACCGGAACCGCGTTACATAAGGCATCAAATTCTATCCATCCAGTTCTAGAACATCGAATTCAATCCTCAATTGGTCTTGTTTTTTTATTACTGTGATTCTTGGGCCTGATTTTGAATTGACCTCTAAAATTGAAGCATCTTTACATACTCTTCAACGTAAATTTAATTATTTTTTATCCATTATTCCTCGGCATGAAACGAATCTATACTAATTTGAAGTAGACATAAAATTGAAGTGGTAGTTAAAATATCACGATTTAATATGATGTTTTTACAATTATTTATTCAGTTGTAAACTTGTAGACATGGATGAATTGGACTGCCTATTGAATATTGATTTTCATAAAAATGAGGCATTATAAAATAACTTTTTTGGGATGATACGTCGCACGCCACCCGGAGTGGATTTGAATTTTCTGTTCGCCAGGCGCGGAGTCGGTGTGTAAAGGTGGTATTGTCGTGGATGTTACAGTATCATAGTTGGGAACGTTGCAAAAAAATTAACTGATTAAAGTTAAATTTAATCTCTGTAAAAAGTGACTAGTTAAAGTAAAAAGTTACGTTTCTGAAAAAAGTAACTAATTAAAGTTAAAGAAAAAAAGCTACTTTTTCAGTTACTTTGGCAAATTGGCTACTGCGCTAATAGAGGTTGTTTGTTGAAGGTAATTTGTTGAAATAAATTTTGAAGTGGCGATTTTCGTTGTAATTCCGTTTAGTGTCCAGAGTGATGCTGGTCAGGTTTCCTAGTGTCTGCTGAAAGCATTCGGCGATTTTTCTGAGTTGGAGCTCCAATTCCGGGATTTTTAAGTAGTCGTGAATGTAAGACTTTCTTACGAACCATGGTAATTGCTGGAACTATGTAATTTGCTGCAAAAGATTGTTCTGAGCGGTAGAAAGTTTTAAGGTTAATTTTTTATATCGATCCCCATTTTCGATGTAAAGTAACCCTTCACAATTGTAAAATTGCATTTGAAACGGCTTAGTTATATAGAGTTACAGTACATACTGAGAGTGTGCCTGCGCACTTTTTCTCGCGATTCTCGTTGATGTGTTGACGACGCAATGTCGCCGGGTAAGAGATTTTCACACGAGCTCTCCTAAGCACGCTCACCAGAGCGGCTTGAGAAAGCCAGAAGCAAATGCACAAGCTCATGTGAGCCGGGTTAATAGGCTCGAATTCACCACAACGCTATTCACTCCGGCAATGCTGATCAGGTCTCGTCGTTCTTCGAAAATTTTGATTACTCATGCATGTGGTGTTTGAAGCATGTTATTTCTCGGTTTGTTATGTTTCGCCTAGGTATCTTCTTCGTCCGATTGCAGTATCCACTGTATCCACTGCCCCAGAGGCAAGGATTCGCTTTAATTTCAAAAATGAAACTTCCCGCATCAAATACGGAGAATTTCTTATCCAATCTAGCGCTCATTCTTCGCAATGATGCCACGAGAGCACAAGACACAGCGAACGGTTTGCCAGTCGGAGTCAGAGTGACAAGGAATCCTGCATAGCTGCAGCTCTCCTGAGTCTCGTGTGAAAGGCAAAAGGACATCGCAAATCTCCCCTCCAGTCGGTGGCTACTAGTGGGTTGAGCCGCAAGCTGGCTCGAGAGACTCCCACCTCAGATCAGATGTACTCGTCTGAAAGGTTCTAGCTCAGTTCCGTTAAATTTCATGGCCGTTCAAACCCTGCCGGTCGCTTCAGCTCGTGTGAGCGCGCTCAAGAAAGCTCGTGTGAAAGGGGCCAGGCATACGTAGACTGGCGCATTATAACAGATATGTTAGTTTGAATGAACCCCCTCCCCCTCGATACCGTCATAGGTTTTTAGTTGACCCTTCTTTCTCGGCTTCAGCTATGTGTTATTGACGACATGATGTCACCGCGTAAGGCATACGAGCCCTCAAGGACATTGTCTTCGCGTGGTTTCGTGTTTTCTTGTCTGAGGGTGCGTTTCTTAACTTTGGTGGTCACTCCCCTCGGCCCCGATTTTTTTTGGATGTATGTATTCGTCTGGGCCTATTCACTGCGTTCTTGCCCAACTAACCTTGCATTCTTAGATAGCGTATTGTTTTCCCATTTGTCTGTTGGGCAAGCTTTGCACCCAAATTCGGACAGGCTGACATTCGCCAAAAATTAATATTAACAAATTAATTAACAAGTTAGTTTTGTATCAGTTAATGCATAATTTTACCGATTAATTAAATTGTTAACCACATTTTTAGTGATTTATTTTAATCGTTAATCACAGCTATGTATAGTATCTACAGGCAGAAGCTTCCTACTCTGTTATTGCTCATTATTTTCTTCAAATCGTAAGGTACCGATGTAAGTCACAAGATACCTTGCCCCGAGGAAAGTGGGCGTCCGTTAATCACGTGAAGTGATGAAGAGGGAGAGGATATGGAGACACGGTTTGCTGAAAAGAAACCTAGTGGTAGGCTGATGAATTACGTGTATTGTTAGTATCCAGACGAACCCGCATAGGGGATGTTGCGTGTGTTGTGCAAGCATTTTTTTTTGTTCGATATATTGCTCTTTGTGGCCCGGAAAACCAAAGGTCAGTGGTTCCATTCCCGGTCTAGGTGAATTTTTTCGTATAGCAATTAATGTCAATTTCACCGCCGAACACGCGGCAGGCATTGAATATCCTACATATGGCTCTTTGTTTGTTTTTATCAGACACTTCGTTATAGTCCGATGGCGTTGAAAGGAAGGTACATGGTGTCATTTCCGTATTGCTATAATACATTCCTCATTTCAATGCGTTTCAAAACAATCAATTGTTCGTAGCTCTCAGATTTTTTAAACTAATGCCTAAACTTTTCTACCTATTCTACACATGTACAACAATCTATTAACCATGCATCGTTTTTAGTTTCTTAACGAGGAAATACAGCTTTTTTCAACCTTTTTTCGGATTTTTAACTAGTGTAAGACATTTTTTTATTTTCCAACATGATTACGTGCAATTTTTTAATTTCCTTATGTGTGGACTTTGATTACTAAAACAATCAATGTAGTTTACAATCAAAAATTTTTACGAACTCTAAAAAGAATATGCTAAATAGAAATATGGTAATTTAATGTTTTTTTAACATGATATATTTATTTGTGTAAATATTATAAATGTCTTCTGACAGATTTAGATGTCATGACTAACTGTTACGGTTTGCATGTTCATGAAAGTATTCTTCAAGGTAGTCCCCGAAAAGATATGACTCGGGACTCGGCATCTGGAGGCGTCTATACAAATATGATTATAGTTGGAAGGGCAAGAAGTGATCTGGAGTGCATCACATGATTAATAAGTGCTTCTGGTAGCGGAAACAAAATCAATGATCCGTGTATAATAGGCTACATTGTATCTGTTACATTTGCCCTCTTTGTTTGCTGTAATTATTTACTCCATGCGTCGGCCGTTCCTTCAAGCATGTGAAGCAAATGTCAGAACCTACGCGGTTCCACTCAATAACAGACGTGTTTAGTATCTTGTTTGTTGAAGGAAAACGACGTGGAAATTGCATTTTGCATTTTTAAAATGTATTATCTCTTATTTATATAATATTTTTTCTCCCCTGTACATATAGTAAAGGCAGCAAGTACTTTATACATGTCTTCTGTATGCTATTGTTAATGCTTTTTGCATAGCGGAATTCCCCTCTGTTGTGAGAGTGGTTGATAAGAGAGTTCTAATTGACGATTATTTTTGTTGAATTTTCCTCTAAATTGGATCACTTATCACATTGTGAATAACTACGTGCAAGAGAAAACTGTTTTACGAATGATATTGGAATTATGTAAAGGTCGTGTGAGAGTATTTAGCAAAAAACAACCTACTTGTATAATTGGATACTAGAAAATTATCTAATGGCCGTGAGACTTTATTTTAATATAAAATTGTATTGGAAATCCACATTTTTTTATTTATTCGTTCTATATGTGAAATGGTGCCCAAGTGAATGGCACATGACATTTTTTTTGTTCATGTTTTAATATTTCATTATTTTTAAGTTCTCTGGTTTTTCCTATGTGATATACTACGATCAGAACATAAATTTCATTTGTATTCATATTTATTTTATTCAATTCTGATTGCTACAATTTTCCTGAAGAACCTTGATGGTGTTATAACGGACGAGTAGTCCTGAAACATCATGAGATTACGTGTTATTAAAAAAAACTATGAGGGTTGAGGGATAAATACACTTGACTAGTGTTGTAAACAGAGAAATAATATTTATATGTGATTGTGTTTTGACCATTTTCAATTGTTGATTTGCCTCTTATTTTACGGTGTTTTATTAAGGCACCGCGCGTCGTATATTACATGTGTGTTTGCGTTGCTGATAGAAACAAAAAGTACCCTCTCTCTACTGATTACAAGGACTAAAAACTTGCAAACTATGAAATTATTCGAAATGTAGAAAGGACTGGAGCACCTTCGGAATACTACGTGGATGGTGTGATTTTAAAACAGGGTATTTAAATCCGGCACCATCCAATCTGGATTCTCATTATAATAAGGATACATTTTGTTGGTTTTGTATGGTTTCCTTTATTCGAACAAGACTTACAGCTGCATTGCAGTTAAAAGTTTGCCACTTTGATATTGGTTTTGACCCAGCTATTGGGCTTAAATTTATAAACGACTCAAACTGTTAGCAAGAAAATTATGTTAATTTCTTTTTCTAATCTGTGATTTTTTCAAGTATTTTTCGCTTTGATAGTTTTCCCTACTTCATGAACATATTTCTACTCTTGCGTGTGAATGTATCTTAAGTCATAAAAGGCATATCATAAATGATTAAAACAAATTAAAATGACCAACATTATATTGATGAAAAGAAGAGTATATATAAGTACGGCACAAGAGGTGCTTATTTACTGTGTTGGACTCTACGTAAAAACAGTCGCTATTTTTACAATTAACTAGTTTAGAACCTTTAACCATTGATGTGCTACAGTACTTGCAGTACTTTAGAGATTCTTGAATCAAGAATTGAGTGCTGGTTTTTCATTTTTCAAATTGATATTTTTTTATACTGCCCCATTCCTTTATGTTGTTTTGTTGCAAATTTTTATGCTTGCATAATGCGCTGCTTTTCTGTTTTAATACGTACAAAATGTGTTTATGTGAATAAAATTTTAACGATCTACGCCGACATTTGAATGACGTTTATGGTGCTACTTTGAATATGCGATGTAAATTCCAGCTATATTTTTGGGAAAATATATAAGACTGAAATACCTTCGATATGAAGAAAGGATTAGAACTCCTTCGGTGACGTGATGGCATGATTTTTAAAATGATGTCTTGGAGGCCAGCACCAGCACGATCTCCTTTCTCAAAGGATAAAGATGAAGTCTGTTGGCTTTGTATCTCTGAATGGAACCATTTTATACTCTTACGGGATTTATATAATTACGTTTATGTCACCATTTTGAAGCCCTTAATATGCTCAGCAAATGTGAAATGGTTTACCCACTGGGTCGTAGCTCGCCTCGTAACAGGGAACGTATGCCGGACTGTGGCGTTCTATTGTACGGCTAAATCTTTTTCGAGCTTTGGAGGCACCAATTAATCGTTTACCAATTTCACGTTTGTATTCATGATATTTGTGGTCCACGGCCTAAATAAACACAATGTGATATAAGCTAATTCTATAAGCGACTCAATATACGTATGTCGTTTTTCGTTAATTTTTTCTACCTTCATCATTCAATGCTAGTTTTCTTTTTTATTGTGTATATAATATGTATAGACGTATGACGATTCACTATGGTATTTGTGCAACGTTACGACGCTGTGTCGAATATGTAATGTGAATCGCGGCTCTCTATTCACAGGAAATATTTTAAGACTTAAGTAGACGTTACGATGGAATTTAGCCAATCCTGATTAGGATTGACTATCGTTTTGTATTGATATTATTACTCACACAAGGCACAAGGCTCTGTCTTGGGTCCAGTCCTATTTCTAGTTTATATAAACGATCTATGTAATTTCAATTTTAGAGGTCATGTGACAGCATTTGCTGATGATGTCGCTTTAAATTATGAAGGTATTAACTGGGGTGATGTAAAATATGATATGCAGTCTGATTTGATCAATTTGCGACGTTGGTTTACCTCCAACAAATTGAAAATGAGTGTAACTAAAACGAAATATATGTGTTATAATTTATGTAACAGGTACAAGTTTGATTGGGTTTTATATTATCATGAAGAAAACTGTCCGATAACTTCATGCAATAGCTGCTTGCCCATTGAACGGGTTTCCAGTTTAAAATACCTGGGAGTAACCATTGATGAATTCTTAAAGTGGCAACAACATATTGATAGTCTAACAAATAAAATGCGACAAACATTGACAAATTTTCCTTCATCAGAAATAAATGTCCTATAATTTCCTTATAATAATTTATAACGCGTTAGTACAATCCAGACTAAGTTATGGAATTTTTGTTGGGGTGGCGCTTATTTGAACTCTTTAAAACCTGCCGTTTTTTACAAAAAAGAATTATTCGTGTTAATTTGAAAACGAACAGATTTGAAAGATCCTTTCCACTTTTTCTTCATTTACGTTTGCTTCCATTGAGGCATCTATATATTTATAAGGTTCTACGGTGTTTTTATACAAGAAGTGGTAACTCTGAAATATTTCTGTGCCTGCCTTCTCCATTTACCCTGCGTAAAAAAAGTATACCCTTGCCAAAACCAAATTTGACGTTGTTCAAAAGATGTTTTTTGTATGTAGGACCAAAGGTATATAATCTATTACCCCAGTCATGCACTATTTCTAAGTCTGTGAAAAAATTTTTGGAAAATGTACATTCTTGGCTTCTCACTAAAGAAAGTGTAGAGCAAATATTGTTGTAAATAACTAATGTAATTGAGTTGTAATTAAACTGTTAGTAGTAGCTTTTAAGATACGCACTTACATTGTTAAGAGATTGTTATGGCATCACTACAAGAGCAATATGTATCTTTAAGCAAAGCATATTGTAGGGTAGACTGGGTACGGTTGTGCCAGGGTACGGTAGTGACAGTCGTCATATTAGCGAAAGTATAGGGAATAGCGGGGAGTGTACAAGGGGAGAGAGGAGCGGCTTGCACGTCTGAACCTGTGTCACAGTATTGCGTCAGCCGCCGCGCGCCGTAAAAGATACCAGAGGCCCATATTGGTTTTCAACAATCTAAAGTAAGTATTTTTGTTCGATTTCTTTTGCTAATTGTTGTTACATGTATACAGATAGAATATTGAGTGTTATTCTTAGATATAAGTTAAACATTAGTAGTTTAATGGCAGTGAATAATTTGTTTGTAGGTTATTTCGTATTGACATGGCGTTTGTTTTTTTTCGAAAGAGTGCGTTGGGTACGGTTGTGACATTTTTCCTGGGTACGGTTGTGACACAAGTAAAAAATTTTTTTTTTGTTTTAGATGCCCAGAAAACGCGTGAGAAAGACTGAAAGAGGACAGTGTGGCATATCTCAATATGAAGACGCTTACAAAGAAGTGAAACGCGGGTCTTCTTTGCGGAGAGCTGCGGAAATGCACGAAGTTAATCGCATGTCTTTGTTAAGATATGTTCGTAAACGCGATGGCGCCGGCACGGGTGATAGTGAAAACAGTGTCAGCATGGGATATGTCGCTCACAACAAAGTGTTTTCGGAAGAACAAGAGCAGCAGCTATCGAGAAACATTAACACGTTGCGCGGACATTTATTTTGGACTTTCTCCTAAAGAGGTGCGGAAGTTGGCTTTTGAGCTTACAACTAAATATAATCTGAAGCGACCTGCTACTTGGGTTGAGAATGAGATGGCAGGTGAGGAATAGTTCCGTTCATTCTTGAACAGAAATCCTTCGCTATCTGTTCGAGTGGCTCAAGCTACCAGCTTTTCAAGAGCAACAAGCTTCAACCAAACAAATGTGGAAGCTTTTTATGATAACTTGCCAGTTGTTATGGCCAGGCATACCTACGAGCCACAGGACGTATTCCTCCTTTATTTATTTTTCCACGTGTTCGATACCACGACCACTTTGTTAGGGACGGGCTAGTAGGATCTATTGGGACTGCAAATCCTTCAGGCTGGATGCAAGATGTATCCTTCCTAGTATATCTCGAACATTTTAAGAAATTCTCCAATGCTTCACCAACGCATCAAGTCTTGCTAGTGTTAGATAATCATTCTTCGCACATGCATATTAATACATTGGATTTTTGTAAGGAAAACGGAATCGTTTTGCTTTCATTTCCTCCACACTGCTCGCATAAACTACAGCCTCTTGATAAGTCTGTCTTCGGACCCTTAAAAAAAGCTATAAATACTGCTTGCGATGAATGGATGCGGAGTCACCCGAGTAAAACAATGACTATCTACGATATACCAGGTATTATCAAAACTGCTATGCCTCTGGCTCTCACACAAGCGAACATTCAGGCTGGTTTTAGCAAAACTGGCATTTATCCATACAATCGTAATCTATTCGGAGAAGTTGATTTTGCCCCATCTTTTGTAACAGACAGACCAAATCCTGACATCAAAGAGAACAATCCTGCAGCACCATCTTCTGTAACAAACAGAGCAAGCCCTGACTCTGAAGAGAATACTCCTGCAGTACCATCTGTAATGGACATGCCGAACCTTGACTCTGGAGAGAATTCTGCAGCTGACAATGAAATGCAGCCGCTTACATCAGAAGAACTTCACTTTTCACCGTCCCTTGAAAGAGATGGACCAATCCCTGACGCTAGAGGGAACAATTCTGGACCTAGCAATAAAACACCTCCACTTTCACCTTCCTTATTGTGCAACTCTTCAATTCAAAATTCTAGCAATGTTCAACCAACTGCTTCACCCTCAGCCACACCATCAGTTTTTTCTCCTGAAATTGTTCGGCCCTTTCCGAAGGCTCCCCAAAGAAAAAGAAGAGGTTCCAGAACCAAGAAGTCCACGATTTACACAGACACGCCTGAAAAAGAGGCAGTTAGACAAGAATATGAAGCAAACGAAAAACGGTTGAAGGCAAACCAGCAAAAGAAAAATCTTATTGAACCGAAAGGAACAAACAAAGGAAAAGGAAAATCAAAAAGAAGGAAAGCATCACCACCGTCATCAGATGAAGAAGAGTATTTTTGTCTGGTTTGCGTTGGAGCATATTCTGATAGTAGGCCTGGCGAAAAATGGATCAAATGCCAAGGAAAGTGTGAACTTGGGTCCCATTTAGGCTGCACAGATGGTAGTCTGTGATGAGTCTATTTAGTTATCAATGTCTTTTTTTTCTTGTCTTCTCAGTTTTTCGAATGTTGAATTTCTTTTATTTTGGATGTTGTATGTTGATACACAAATGTTTATTTTTTCTTGAAGAGCACGTTTTGAGTTTGAGCATTACTAGAAATGTTTAGTCAACATCTTAACTAATTGTAAATGAAGACTGTTATTATAACTATAGAGTATAAGTGAAGACTGACATAATAACTATAGATGCTCTGGTGCCTTATTAGTTGTAAGTGATTGAAGTGTTGCCAGATTTTATTTCTTTTGTTACAAAGTTGTAATTTTTTCAGCAAGAAGATTGTGTTGTATTATGTTAGATATTGCTTGCAATTAAAGTGATTTCAGACCATTTTAGAATATTTTTGAACCTGTCACTACCGACCCCAAGTACTGTCACTACCGACCCCAAGTACTGTCACAACCGCCCCTGGGGTGTGGTCGGTTGTGACACTTTACCTTTTTTTTATAACTTGCTCCTATGAGCTAACCATTGTGTTTAGGGATACAATTTTAATATTTACACTTAGACCAATGTACACATTACATTAAAAAACACTTTTCGTTCAGCTTAGTAGTATATCTACAAAACTATGGGTGATCAAATGAAAATTGTCACAACCGTACCCAGCCTACCCTATGTATTATTATTTGATGGTAGCCTTAAACAGGTTCTCCTTCAAGGCCACCAAAAATTACTCTACTTTTGTTATTGTATTACTAGTGTTATTATGTTATTTGTGTATGGATTAATAAACTTATTATATATTATATATATATATATTACTAATATCATTATTTTAATTATTATATTAATTTAACTATCTTAATATTAAAGGGATTAAAAATTTTATGTCTAAGGTATATAATATTCTTGTACTACCTCTTCATAAATAAATTGTGATTTGTACTCATGAAATTCTTATATTATCATAATGTTACGTTTATAATTCGTTATTGTCATCTTCATTGAAATTATTGCATTTTTCTGACTCACATGATTGTGAATTTGTTCTCACAATGATGTTTGCTTGCTATTCGTAATGTATTTAACATGTGCTATGCACTCAACTCATGTACTCATGTGTACGTTACTTGTTCTCAAAACGAACGTAACTTTTTTTTGCTCGATTTTGTGTTTTATTTCATATTGTTAAATAATGTTTTGTTCTTAGAGGACATTTATCTTAGACCAATAAATGTTTTTCAAATTCAGTATTTATCCACAATTCTTGGTTATATCTCTATATAACCTAGAAATGTGGAACCGTCCTAGGAGGTTTTACACGATAATTGAACTTAAGCTTGAGACGAAGTTCTTAACATATTGTAAAAAAAAAAAGAGAATATAGTATTGATATGAACGCTTAACGTGATTTGTTGATGGCCACTGGACCCTACCGGGAGCTAGTAGTAGAAATGTACCGCATCAATTATGAAATCAAGTAGCTTAGCGAGTATGATAGGGATCGTGATGCTGGTCCTATTTACCGCGATACTGGAAAGATATCTCACTAGGTAGTATCCTCAACCTAGCGCTGGACCAGGTATCGTGTGAATCGGCCTTAAGCTGAATGTGAAGGCTATGCTGATTCTCCACCGGGTCAACACAACATGCTGTGTTCAGCAATAGCTAATCCACCACGGCCATGTCATCAAATGGTAGAAGAAGTATCTATTCAGTACCTGTTCTAAGGTTAGTTTTCATCTCTTCATTCTTCAACTATCATTTTCGATATTTCATATGAAGTTGAACTACAATGATATGAGGAGATCGTACCATTCGCACTGCTCCAATCGTCGGATGAGGCGTAAAATATAAGAACTCTTGGCACCTTTCGTTGAGGGTATGCTAATGCTATTCCTCAACTCCCGTAATTCCTGCCTAAATCGAATCACCCGCCCGTCCTCGGTGCGAAGGGCCTTAGATATCGATTGCTCATGCTAAATACAACAATTGGGCATGAAGAAAGGATTTATATCACGACTGATGGTTTCCTATTACGTTCTCAAATGCAGCAAAGTCGAAAATGACTTGATTGCGACATAGTATAGAGTTATTTGTCTCATGGACTAAAATTGATTGTCAACTGATTACGCTGCCTTTGAGTGATAAAAGGGTTGAAAACAAGAGTTAATTCGTGACGATGCAGTGGAGTCATTTGAAGGCGTTCGTTAACTTCGAGGAATATTTTCCATCGTTTTAATATTCATGAACATTTCGCGTGTCATCGTTGACAAAACTGCAACAAGAAAGTCAAGGAATTTAACGTATCCTTTGTTTAATGTTCATTCTGTTAATTTCTAAAACGCTCTAAAAATGCGAAACTCCCAAACATTTTACTCTGCCACGATAGCGTGAAATGCCCCGGTACTATTTGGTACTGTCAACTATTCACACCTTATTCCAGAATATGATGAAGAATAATTGGGCAACTGGGTTATAGGGTTATAGGCTAAACGATAGTGTTAGCACATAAACCGTTCCACTCATTTAATCATTTGAACTCCGATTCCTCACGGAAAACTAATAGTGAGCAAATTGTATAATACTCCTCATCTCTTGTTTAGTCTAGAGAGTTTATTGTTGGGGATAAAGGACTGCTTCAGTTTTTTTGGAAATTAATTTAAGTATATTCAGGAATAAATCATTTCTCAAGCACACACATAAAACATTGCCCAATAATTTGTTCTTTTGCAGTAATTTTCAATGCCTTTCTCACCGAGAATTCTGGCTATTAGTCCCACGGAGTTGTGAAAACTAGTCTCGCAATTATTTATGACTTCCTGATGTAGCCGGTTGTACGAGGAATGAGTGGGCGGTCAATGAGTTAACCATGAAAGGTGGTGATAAAATTTTTCGTCTTGGACTATTTTCAGGCTGAAACCACCAACAATTGATAGCGCTAAATTTTATAATCTTGTACGTGCACTCACTACCGGGAACTCCTCATCATTCCAGGTTTCTCCGACGCAGTGTGTTTGAACAAATTAATCAAGTGCTGACTCCAAGGGGGCGTCGAATTTCCAGGGCGAGAGGAACAATAAACTTTGCCCGGGAAAATAAACGCTTTCCAGGACAGGCGTCGTAAAACCCTTGGCGGTCACAATAACCTCTTCCGTGAAACGTGACTCACTCGGCGCGCGCTTCCGCGTGTCACGCCGGCCGCGGCGGTGGCTCCCCCGTCGTAAAATGCGAAATCGTTCGTCCGCCGTGCGTACTATCGTACGACGCGCGCGTTTCCGTAAACTCGTTAAATTCCCGCCGTATTGCGAGTCCCGACGTTTATTTTTTCCACCCTTCCTCCTAACCCCACTTCTAACGCAGCTCCGCCTTGGAGTCGCCGCGGTCCTGGACTCCAAGAATGAGGAAAATACCCTCGGATGCGTATGCCATCGTGCCCTATGATGGCTATCGATTGCAGCACTTGAAAGATCTATCTTTATCTACTGACTATCCTGCGAGCCACCTCGAGGGTGTGCGGCATGGGGTGAGTTTTCTTCAAACATGCACTACGTACAACATGTACAAGTGTTTACCAATGTGTACTGTATTACCTCAGCTAACGAGTAACCCGGCTAAGGAATTTTTCGGCTGACGAAGATATTTTTGTTCGTTTTTCGTTCTCAGCTAACGAATTATGAATCCGGCTGACAAACGTTTCAGTGGATGCGCACGCTAGCATAACGCAGCCGCGTTGGGAGCTGACTGTTCGCACCCATCGTCTTTAAACTCATTGTCACTGGAGTCACTCCAATTGTACCTCTTACTATTTTGTAAAACTTATCTTTAAATTGTGCGCAGCAACTAGAAGGAATTGAAGGATTTTCTGTTGAGAACTCAGAGAAAATACGTTTCTGGTAACGACTGTGATTCTCGGACTAATTATCTTCGTAGCCGAAGTACCATTGTATACATGTATACATGTACTACTACCTAAGGAGATATTTTTATGAGTAACATGCGGGCACATATTGCAAGTTCTACAATTCATTCAACATGCAAATAAATATTTGATAAGCACTACAATAATGCTATATATTAATATCTTATTATTTCATGCTAGCATACTTAATTAATAATAGTAATAAAATATAAATTTTTTTAAATCCAGCATCTTGATTTATTCGCTGTTTTTTTATAAATCCGTATTTATTCAATGTGTACGAAATGAAGAGAATGATACCATGAGAAACGTATGAATCCTATTAAGAAGGATTTGAAGCGTGTTTGATGAAACATGATTGCTCCGTCGTTTTTGTTGGTAGGGCGGGGCGGTTTTCCGGTGCACCGGTTCAGCGATTCGGTTTTTTTCAGAACCGCCAGGCCGGTTCAGAAGAAGGAAAAAAAACGGGGAAGCGGTTCTGAACCAGTTCACCGGGGAAGCGGGTCTGAACCAGTGCACCGGGGAAGCGGTTCTGAACCGGTGTATCAGGGAAACGGTTCTAAACCGGTTCACCAGTGAAGCGGTTCTGAACCGGCGCACCGGGGGAGCGGTTCTGAAACGCCGATGATCGTTCGCTGCTCAGCTTTCTCTGCTCGCAGCCTGGATGGCTGGCGACCACGCCTGTGAACTTTCCTGTACTATAAGTTGTCCGCCTGACTGTCGCCTGCTACAGCCGCTAGAGAGCAGAGCGAGCACTCACCTATGTAAAGCATTGTCACATACGTCACTCAACAGGATGTTTCGTTTTTTCACGTTATTTTGTTTTTTCGACGATTGGACCGAATGAGAGAGAGAGAGAGAGAGAGTTAACAATCCTTCAAGTTAGTGAGTAGCAATTAACCAATGCTGTTGGTTTTGGGAGACTTCGTGGAGGAAGGATCATTGTTTCAAGTTCCTATCTATCTCTGCCACACGCAAGAAGTGAGAGGATAATGCAACTGCTTACGGCAGTCTCAAAATTCGTGTCCGGAATGCTTGCATGGGTGGGAACTATCTTGCATAAGATGCGCCATATACAAACAAAATTTGAACATTTTGACGTTGATTATTAATGCTCAATATTGTAAGTTCTTTCCAAGAATTATTTTATTTCAAAGTATGATTGAGATATTTTTTAATGAATAATATTTTAAATAATGGTAAATTTACGGAAAATACGGTTACCTAAGGCAAAATTTGATGTGACACCCTATGTTGCCAGAAAATTTCGGGTGGTTTACGGACTGCCACTTTTTAGCACTGTCTCAAAAAAGGGGTCATAGATCCTCGCCCCATAATCGTTGCCAAGATGAAAGATAAAGGAAATGTTGAAAAGAAAGGCAGAGAGCTATGAGCTACAGACGAAAGCAATCATCCTCTCCACACATATCAACTCTCTGGAAGCACTTAAATCACCTCTTAATTGGAGAAATTTCGTCCGTATGCAGACACCAGTCTAGAGAGCTCTAGCCTCAAGAGAGCTTTTCATTCACCAGCATGATATAGTAACTTAGCACGACGCGTTTTGTTGTTACAACAGCATTATCATCAAGGCCCTTGATAATATTGTTTTAACGACGCAACGCGTTGGGCCAAACGAATAAATATCTATGAAAATTTTGCAAGATCCTACTTCAACAATAACGCGAATTAAATCGCCGCCGTTACAATTATAAAAGGCAATTCATTGTACGCTCATGCCTCCCATAAAAACCACTGGCTGATGCAAACATTCTTTTTTTTTACTGTTCAGTTTAGGAAAGCTTACCCATGTTATCAAGAAGTATTCTCTAATATGAAAAAAAAAACGTCTTAAAAAACAGGTAAAAGAAAAATTATGGCCAAAAACCTTTTGGATGACAAAAAACGTGGTACACGAGGAAAAAAATTCAGCAGAAAAGCGGTTCAGTAGAAAACACCGTTTCAATAGAAAACGCCGGTTTAGTAGAAAACAGCGGTTCAAGAGAAAACACCGGTTCAGCAGAGCACACCGGTCCAGCAGAAAACACCTTCGTCCTTCGTCCATAAAGAACATCCAAGAAAGCTTAAGGCCAATGGTGACTGCCCCTGAAACGGTTTTTCTTCTCGCAGCTAGGCAAATAAAGTTATCGACATGAATCTTTCACCATCAACTTTTTTTGGCCAATGAAATTCTTTTTTGCTTTTTACATTTTGCAAAAAATTAAAAAACATGATAAAAAATTACCAAAATGGCAGAATGCGTTGTTATTTATAAAAATCGAAAAACTACGAAGTTTTCGAGTTTCTTCACTAATCAATTCCAATTTTCTAAATAATATTACGAGAAGGTAATAACTAGTAATTAGAATAATTAGAAGTCGCTAAAAACGCGCTGCTAGGAGCGTCACTTGCGGCGAAATCATGGAACCATTACGAAGCACCCGAGGAGCGATGAGGGAGGGGAGGGAGAGATGCCGCTGGAGGGATGAGGGCCATGCTGCTGGAGGCGTTTAAGGGGAGGGACGAACGAAAGACAAATCTTGCAACCTTGTGTTTTTGCTGAGAAGAGGACAGCGCGCAGGATGTCGCAAGTTTATGCGTCCCTCTTCGTTGCTCTCAGTCCGTCTCGACTTTTCGTATCGAGAGCTATTTCCAATTGCCTAATATTTGCGTAAATCTTTCAAGAAATTTTTCTACATTCAGTGAGTCAAGAAATAATTTACAATTAATTTCTTCGATTTAAATTATCTCTGAAAAAAAGACTATCATGGAAACTGCCAGAAAAGGCCATCCTCGAAGTAAGAAAGACGTGGTCTATTCTCATCTGCAAAACGAAAGAAAAGGTCTGCCGGGAGTCTCAGGAAATGGCAAGCGAAGTAATTATTTGGTTGAGGACGACTACAATGAACCAATTCTTCAGATTTTGTACGTTTTTTTGTTTTCATCAAACCGATTCTCAGAAAAATACGTGTTTCTGCTAATGACCTAGCCTCACCGGAACAGATTAAACATTTAAGATTTAAGTATAATTGTTGTCCATGGCTGATTTGACTGTTTCACCACAGTATGTTTAGACAGTGGTTTCATCAGTTTCATCTTAATATACATGAGGAATGCGAAAATGTATCCGTCACTTTTCTAAAAGTCATTTAATTGTTAGCGATATTATTTTACATTGCAAGAGACGCAATGTTTGTTCCTATTTAATCCGATGAGTAAACCGTGGTACTTTCTGAGAGAGTTATCTTCAGCCTGGAATCGCCACGTCCTATATTCCTGCATTATTTTTGTTTTTTTTTGTAATTACTAATTATATAATTAGTAAAACCCCCGGTAATCATGACGAAATGTAAATTGAATTTTAAATCTAATAACAATAAAAAAAAGTGATGGCAAACTATTTTATGAAGCAAAATCTGCGGCAAAATATATTTAGGCCTTCTCAAAGTATAAAATAAAATTCTTTTTAATTTTGTTTACAAGAACTGCATAGCTTTTTTCTTTTTTGTTATGAAATTTTGCCGTGTTCTAAATCTCCCTTATTTTTGGTCAAGAATATGGAAATCTCCCTTATTTTCTTCAAATATAGTTGTTGGTCACCATAAGTGGATCATCACGTGGCATGGAAGCTGACATGTCTGTTCAGGCATTTCGATAGAGCGAGGAGATGCAATTACTTTTCTTTCAATACCATTTCCTCGTAGGCAGTGGTGATTCGAGTGCTTTTGAAAAGGTGCGTGAATCCGTTCCATGTGGGAAACTGGTTAAGAAAAGTGATTGTTCTAGTCACGAGGTTACATGTTATACAAAATCCATCTTCAAAATTCTGGATGAACACCCTGAATTGAAACTATTTCTAACAAAAGAAAGTAAAAGAAAAATATGGCTGCAACTCACTAGTTGAGGATCTAAAAAACGGGCCGCTTCGCGTATTCAATAGCACTCGAATTGCAAAGTATATAACTGCAATGATCAGGAGGGGAGGGAAAACATTTTCAACGACAAGGAGATGGGTGCCCTGGAAAGAGTCAACGAATTATTAAAACCCTAGGTATGGAAATCAATTATGCTAGCCATGATTGACACTAGTAATCTGGCGGAGAATTTTGTCGTTAGTGGCTAAGTTTATGGGAGGCAAGCAAGTGAACCGCGGAAAAAGTAGTTTGTATGCTCATCGTGTGCAGGGTGCAGGGGCTTGATTTTCAGCTGGGACCAGGGTGGAATTATTCTGCGTAGAAAATGATATGTGGAAGAAGCCCTTTCAAAAGTATACACAGACTTGGCGAGCGAAGGCCTAAACGCTAACAGTCAACTAGGAGGTGTCTTGCAAAAAAGCCTAAGAGGAAAGTTAGGGAAATTTATGAGGCAAAAGAAACTAAGGATTATGGAGAGTTCTGTCAGAAATTGGACATGGACCAATAGGAAATGGATGTAGAAATCGAAGAGCTGATAAAGAAATTGACGGTTGAGGGGTCAATAGAAGCTCTAGAGAGAGAGAGACGCGGGTCCAAACCGAATGTGAGCAATGGTTTGATGAAAGACAGAATAGATTGACGTAATCAAATTTTGGTGTTATTTGTAGGAGAAGGGAAAATCACTTGTGAAAAGACAAAGAAAAGAAAAGTTTTATGCCCAGTCATCTGAAAATGATACAATGAGATACAGTAGCCTAAATGAATTTATGCGATTAAGAAATATGAGGAGTTAACGGGTAGCAGAGTTTCCATGTGGCCTTTTTGTTGATCCCGGACACTGTTTCCTAGCAGCCTCGCCTGATGGAAAAACAAATGATGCAGCATCATTGAAGTAAAATGTCCAATATCATCGGAACATATGACATTAAAACAGGCAGCTGAGGAAATAAAGTGTTTTTGCTTGGATGAGGATCTTAAACTCAAGAAAACCAATGGTTTTAAACCATAATTATTACTACGAAATTCAGGGACAATTACATGTTTCCCGATATTCCTTTTGTAATTTTATGGTGTGGACTCCTATGGACTGCAAAATCCAAATAATCTTCCGGAATGGTGAATTCTGGAAGAATCGCATGGAGAACAAATTTCTTTAATTGTATAATAAAGCTTTGCTTCCCGAAATAATTGACCCCCGACTTTTCCGATCTATGGAAATAAGAGAACCGGAAATAAAAGTTTGAATAGTGTTAAAGTACATTTATTATTGCCATCTATAAAATGTTTAAACTTTCAATTACATGATACAACCGGCAATGTTGGCTCAAGAATAGGAAATTCATGTTAATGCACCGAATTACTCCTAAGTCATTAGCAGCGATCAATCTGAAAATTGGTACCTATGCTGTAGCTCTACAATCTGCACTCTTCTCAACGAACCTCTTTACTCCCTCATATTTCTTACCTTAGCGTATCCATTTATTTGCTCACGATGATCTATCCTTGGCCTTCCGTGGTAATTCTATCCGTCTACTATTCCTTCAATGATTGTCATCAGGAGGCCTCATAGTATGTCCGATGAGATTATCTCCTAATGCAAATCATCTACAGAAAACGTCTTTCCCCAACTCTTCGTACAACTTCTTTATTCGTATTTCAGTCTGTACGTTTGATCTTCATTAATCTTCTACAACACCACTCATTTCCATCGCTTCCAATGTTCTCTATTCTGCTGCTGTTACTGGCCAAGCTTTTATGTGAAAACATCCAGGTTTTACTCCTGACAGTAATTAGTTGTGAAAGTTTTTTATTGAATTTTGCTACGAGTAGAACATATGCCCCGCAGCCCCTTCTGAGCAGGTCAAGGGGTTTCTGCAAGTATCGAATTCAGGGCGTAATATTCCATCGGGTCCAATTATTCTGGCCGGAATATGATCCGCGTGAGAACTTCGCTCCTATCACTCTACTCTCTACTACCCGTTTTACTATTCTGCATGTCACTCGAGTTCTGTTACAGCCGATTTGATATCAAGGAATGCCCACCTGAAGCCTTTTTTACTCTGTTGATTAGTATTTTATTCCAATTTTGCCTAGAATAAGCTGCGCTCTTTTACAGAGGGAACAGAACACGGACTCCTTTTTGAAATCCGTCCTGAAGTAACTTAACATATGACACTTCAGTATAGAAGATAGAAGCAAGTATTTAGCACACATTAGTATGTTATAACATACCATTCAGGCTCGCCACCTGAAAATTGATTCAGACATCTTTCGTGCCGTCATCTTCGTAGGACGGAGCGAAAAGAAAATTAAAGCGGATTCAGTGGACATGTTGGGGGAGGGAAGATATTTGGAAATCAGGATAAGACAAAGCATGTCACTGGGGCGAGTAGGTAATAGGTGGCGATAGGATGTTGAAGATAGCTCTTGAGGGTGGAATGCTTGGAAAAAGGAGAAGAGGGTTGTGAAGCATGTCAGATGAGGGGTGTTGGAAAGTGGTGCGGATGCAAAAAAAATACGCCGAGATGAGGGGGTTGACAGTGAATGGAGATGCTTTGTGAAATCCTACCTTTAGTCTGTTAAAAAACTATGATAAATGTTATCATAGCAATGGTGATGTGTGATGCGCTGCTGGAAAGAAAATTCCTAATTTCTCTCCTGCCGACCTCTTGAACTCGTCTTATTTCCTACCTTACCAGGTGCTGTAGAATATTTTTCATTTAGTAAGAGCGATGTGGATTGTTTTCGAGGCTACCCAGTGGCTTCTGATGAACATCCTTGGGATTCGAGGCTTTCGCCGCATTGCTCTATTTTTAGGACTATCTTTTCGCCAGTCATCATGCAGTCTTCTTCCGATACAAATAGTGAAAAATATATTGCAGAAAACGATGAATAAAGAATAATGACCAATGCTTGCGACGGCTTCCCAGTTCCCACAGAAAAGGAAAAGGGTGGGTGGGTTGCCGGTTCACGCCAGAGGCAGCCGAGGCGAGATATTCTAGCTAGACGCAGTCCGAGCGAGATATTGTAAAACTGCTGCGATGTTGCAATGTTAGGAGTGGGGCAAGGGTATGGGCGATGTAGGGGAGGGTGCAGCCGGTGTCCGAGGGGAGACCAAGGCCATATTTGGGAATCGTCAGGTCACTTAGTTAGTGTCATGGAGCGCTGACAGTCATCGACTGTGGTTCCATCTTGACAGGGGAGATTCACACCATAGGCCACTCACCATTCGCCTTAAGGCTGAATGCCAATTATTCTTAATACCTGCGCTCTGAATGCCTTATGTAGTGACAACCGTAGAGGAATAAAATAAATGCTTAACCTTTTTACGAATATTATATGCCTTTGTAGAGTGTATTCAATTATTTAGACGGGCATGCTTCATGTTTAACTACTGCCGGTCTTTCTTATAATTTGCATAAGAGGTTCGCTGAATATACATGCCCAATGTCACATGCTTGGAGATGATTAACTACCTGCTACTCACCCTAGAGGTGGTGTTTCTGTTCATGTAGATGTAAGATTCGTGGCGCTCAGCATGTGCATTTGCGGAATGAAAACCGCTAGTTTCCATAATCGTGTGTTAGGACAAATAGATACAAATAAAGAATCAAGTAACTATGTATATTTCCACTTGAATTTATTAGGTACAACTAGTTTCAACACATAGGCGTCATCTTCAGGTACAAATTTGTATCGTACATGTAAATGTGTACAAATTTGTATTGTACAAATCTTTGTACCTGAAGATGACGCCTATGCGTTGAAACTAGTTGTACCTAATAAATTCGAGTGGAAATATACATAGTTACTTGATTCTTTATTTGATCATGAATTTCCACATAGTTACGCCGCAAAGTATTGAGTGCACAAATACATACCATAAAATTAAATAGGCAAATAGGAAATATTATATTTCCAAATGATACCGTAGAAAAATCCATGCAATCAATGATCCTCTTTCAGAGAAAATTCGTTTTGTTTATTACAATTTAGGAAATGATGGCGCTTAAACAAGTTGAAGTGATGGATTAACAGCAGTCGGGGCGAAGAAGAAAGATTGACCAATTGCACACCATAGATTCGAAATTCGCCGAAATGAATCGATCAGAGAGTTCAGAAGAATTTATACCGGGAGTATTTTATTGGGAGGAAATTATTCGTTCATGCAAATCATTGAATACAATCCAGTGACAGTTCATTTATTTGCATCCTGATCTCTGGTGCAATAAAAACGCCGCTGAAGAAGTCGATTTCCTGCTTGTTTAAATGCATATGAATTAAGGAACGAGCTTTTCACAGCGAGATTTTATGGTATGATATCTCGAGTTGGAAGACGAGGAAATCAACTGGGATGAAATAGGTACTTCTCAGGTGATGTGGAGGAATTTCAAGCCTAAGGTTCCGGCAAATGAATTGACTGAGGTTTTAGCGGCCGATTCTCCGCAGGGATAAATTCTTCCATCAAAACTGACCAATTTCTCTGATCGTCGTATTAGAAAGAGACAGTAGGTACGTTGCTGATGCATATTGTGTGATTTCATTTAAGTAAGAATAAGTGACAAAATTAACTGAAGACTCCAAAACTAGAACAGATTCATGAAAATAAATTCCTAAAGATTTCTGGGAATCAAATCTGCTATCGGTATCAAAATATAAAAATTAGGAAGAACGTAATCGGTCATATTTTTATTAGAATGGGAATCTTTAAAACACAGAAATCTGAAACCACCCATAACTTAGCGTGTTTTTATTGAATAATTCATTTGGGGATTTTACGTCCTGATAAATATCTTGAAGAATTTACAGTGGTCATAGTTGAGAATAAGAAGAGCCTTTGTAATTTTCCTCGCAAATTTTAATTGCCCCACCGATTTCAACACCATCGTGTCATCATCAGGGTCTAAAATGAAAGAGCATTGCGGAGGTCTTAGAAGTGAATGCCAGGGAAGGCTAAAAGGAAAAATTTCGCAAAGTTAAGGCCGAGGTTTATTCTATGCTTATAGCGAGCATATAAACTTTAGGCTATGGGTTCATACTGATTGGTTAATATTCCCATTTTCGCTATTTGGTACACTCCATGCTATATCAGGGGGTAGGGAATTGGGCTAATGGCTGGTAGTCCCGTGTTCTAATCTGGAAGAGGCATCTTAGGAGGCGCCCAATTAAGCCCAAGCAAGTGTGATTTTCTGAGCACCAGATCTTCCAGGGAAACCTCAGATAACACCGGAGAAGGAATCGGGCCCCAACGTTTTTGTGAAATACCCACCGTTTGCCGTTGAACTTGTAAGCTCAACAAAAGATTGACCTTCTAAAATCAAAAAGTTGGTTCAGATAATGACTGGAGTTAAGGAACCGAAATGGCAAAGAGCAGGTACACTCAAATTCTTTTCAGTGTAGCTCAGCAAAGCACAGAGAATCCTCACATGCAGAATGTTGAATCACCAGAAGTTCATTAGCCCGCCTACCGATGCACAGAAAAGCCTCCGCCTGTTGACTGGGATCGTGCAAAAGCCTTCTCGTGGAATACGACATGACTTTCTCCCTTAACTGCATCACCGCATTCTCTGAAAATGCCCTAGCATTCTCTGTTCCAAGAAATATTTTGCGTATGCGTCATTTTTCTGCTAATGTGTACTCATCTTAATGGCACCAATTGAAAACTCAAGTACTCTCTGATTAATATAACCTTTAAAGTTTTTTTTTTAATTTTACTATACGAATAGTGATTAAGTGGCGATGAAACCTTGGCTCATTCTGGGGAAAACCACCCATATCTCGCTCAGCCATACCTGAATCATCAGAGGGCATTGTTTCTACTCTTATAACGTTTTGGAAATTAAAAATAGGTCAAA
The DNA here is from genome assembly GCA_933228895.1 of Platycnemis pennipes. Lineage (NCBI taxonomy): Eukaryota > Metazoa > Arthropoda > Insecta > Odonata > Platycnemididae > Platycnemis > Platycnemis pennipes. Next base: position 18,296,309 of record OW121853.1, read on the forward strand.
AATCTATTAATTAGTTGTTTAACACGTCATTTAGAAGAAGCTTATCTCAAAGGAAGTGACTTTTATTGATAATCGCGGTATTCGCCAAGTTAAGGCTAACTGATAGTTCTTAGAACGCGGGAATATTCTTCAGTGCCGTTCGCTTCATCACCGCAATTCCGAGAGTCCACGGAAATGGCCATAAATCCCATTTATTTACCGCTTTATAGTTTCGATATTTCCGCAGAGTTGCTATGATTCATCAAACTCGTCGTCGCCAATCAAACACCTTTACATTGATAATCCTCGTGTTGATACCGAGAAACGCTTTAAAGAGGGTAGGGATGCAAGAGAATACCTTGGAAATATAGTTGTGAAATAAAATGGGCGTGACTTAATAACGCCTCCAATGAAATGTACCTTTATCATTACGTCTACTTCTACACAATAACTTGCGAGCCACCACGAGGGTGTGTGGCAGAGGGCGTAGATCACCAAACATGCTCTACTTGCATGCAACTATATGATGCATTGCTACTTCTTCATGGACACATGTTAGATATAAGGATCACGTGCAACTAGGTGGTTACTAACCACACATTGATGAATTGATTAATAGTTAGAAAGGCCATATCCTAAATACATTTATCGGTATTTACCTATCACGCATGTGTTAGTAATGCTTAAACTTGGATCATGCATTACAGACTACTCTATCAATTTTTTTACATGCCTAACCCTTTGCTATTCTGCCTATTGTGCTCTCTTATAGTACGCGGGAAATTTGACATTTTAAATCTATCGCTACGACAATCTATCTTTCTAAACTTGTTTATCAGATCAAACCTAGCACAATACGCGGGGGTTCTTAATATATATCTAACGTCATCTGTGAACAAATCAGCTTTGAATTTACTCAAATGGTTTAGCCTAAATTGTAACGTGCATTCTGATTCGTAGTTCCCACACTACTTGTCTTATTCAACTCATAAAACTAATTCAATTATCATAACGGCCTTTAACACATCTAGCTGATCTCCTTTGCACACGCTCTAACTCCTTTTCAATTTCACGGGGATACGAACCAAGATCCCCCAAATTTACACCAAATGCTTTAGTCAACTAATACAAAATCGTCCTTCTTCCATTGGATCTATAAGTTCCAGTTTCTATGTTGTATTCTATTTCCAAGATTTTATATTTCAGGTTACAATCCTTGAAATTGAGCAATCGTCATCAATGATATGTCAATTAGCAGGAGTTGCGGAGGAATTAAATGAGTTATTAGCATTCCCCGATGGCTGAGGTCATGCTGCCACATAAATTCCCATGTCACGAATGCATAAGATGAGATCACGTCACACATTTCCGTGGTATAATTCTATGCCTGAACTAAAGGCAATGCGGTGGCTTCATTCATTACCAAAGCAGCTGTTTAGTCAGTAACGTCAGTAATGTAGAAATACAATGCTACCAGATACAATTATACCACTTTCATATTCTCTAATGCGGGAAGATGGAAACCCGACCGATTTGAGTAAATCCTGGTACAAGTTAGTTAGGCGGCAATGATAAAACAGATTATTGATAAACTTATTAGAATTTCAACGAATAGTTTATTTGATTTTAGTCTCAAAATAAAAATTAAATGATGTCGAACAAAATATAGCTTCCAATCCAACGATGCTAATCAGAAGAACATAGTCTGTAATTTCATTTTAATTTCATATACTTAATATAATAATACTGTATAAGTATGGCTTACTATCAGAGGCATCTGGGGACAAAAATATGAAACACCTAACCCTTGTGCTGACAGGAAGTTGTCGTTACTCCACCTTGCTGCGCACTTTGCGTTGAAAAGCATTATTTGACAATGTTCAATCACTCTAGAATACCAAATCCCCCTCTAAATGATCACGTATTTATAATTTGTCATTGTTGTTTGACAATAATTTCCATCCTCCTTTAGCGATCTTTAGTGATCAACGTTTTAAAACACGGCAGAAAAAGTCCCTAAATACGCAAATTCTCTGGCTCGGATCTGAGGTGGAAGCAGCAAGTATGTAATACCATAAGTATGAACTTAACATGCTTAGGATAAGTTATTTCACAATTTCTCTAAAAAGACAATGCATTAATTTATATTTTGCCATCCAAGCCGTATTCAGAAAATTACGGAAAATGAACAACAGACACATGAAGGTACGAGTATATGGAAAGTAACTGGTAATTGGGGAACGGTGAAAATGAGATTAGAAGAGATTTTCAACAGCATGAGAAGAGGTAAAAGAGATGAAGGATTAGAAATGTCATCATATGGAGCATTAGCAGTGCTATGAGATAAGAATAGCAACGGGGATAATGGCGGGTATATAAATTATGCACGAACTGCCCTAGAGTATACCATAACTAGTGAAACATGACTAGCATTACGAGACTAAAGGCATTTCGATGGCTCGTATGACAACGGTCCTCAACGTCCTGCTTTATGGACTGTTTCCATTTATGAGCTGAGAACCGTCCTCAGCGATGTTTCTCTCTGCAACGATCATGATGGTTAAAACAAAATAATACCCAACAATTTTCTGAGAATAGAAGAGGTCTTTCGCCGAACTAATTCGTCTTCTCACTTTTACTCCGGTCACTCACTCACAGAACCAGGTGCATTTAATTGAGTTGGTGAGAGAATTTCTGATAGCATGTCTACTTTTCCTGGGTGGGCAGTGACCACTAAGCCAGCTGTGGTGGCTAGGTCAGTAACGCGCTGGCAGGCTACACCCAAGGTCGCCAGTTCGAATTCCTCTCAGGGCAAATAAGGTCGTGGTCGTACAAGGATTAAGATTAAACAGATCGATATAACCTCAGGCGTTGAAGTGCCTAAAAACCAAGACTGATACTACTGCGATTACGTGATCTTGATCTGTTTTACTTCTGCTTCACGAGTGAATAATCAGGAGCAACAAATTTCGGTCAAAATGAAACGCTTGGTTCATGTAATTTTCTGCTTTAATACTGCACTCTTTAATAAAAAAACATTTCCTTTCAGAGTGAAAGGCCGCATTACATAATCTAACGTTTAAAAAAAATTACTTCACAATAATTTAAACCTCCTTAGCCTTTTTTAAGCAATATTATTCACTATTTTTAATTACCCTTGCGACGAAACAAATGTGTAGTTCCCTTGTACGAAAACATTTTTCGAATGCAGGTCATTTTAACGGAAAATACTAATTTTTTTGGAGTACTTAATGGGTTTTATTTTCTGCATTTCCTCTAAGGAGCTGGCAAATGTGAACGCCCTCGATCCCCATTGGCTGGGCGCCCGGAGGAAATCAGGTCCGCGACCTTGGGGCTGTTCCCCTCCCTATCCGAATGGCGCATCTATGCTCTGCTCGGCCAAATTGAATCACAGTGAATCCTCCTCCTGCCTCTTCCCCCTTCATTCCTCCTGCCCCCCATCCCCCCCCCCCACGCCCAATGGTCTCCAGGCAACCATCCCCTCTCCCCCAACCCCGCCCCAGACAACGTGACTGCCCGCGATGCTCGCTGCTTCGAGCAGTCCCCGCTAAACGACGCACTTCTCCTTGCGACGGGAATTCCAAATGCGAGCGTCGCAGATTTGGGGCCAATGACGCCTCAGCGAACGATCGAGCCTTTGATTGCTCTGCCCGCGGTCATCTCTTCTGGAAAAAAAAATTCGACCCTTATTCTTTCGCGGAGTACGGGAAAGCCTGCCAAAAAAAAGCCAGAGTTAAATGTGCGTATACCCATATCTTTACACCAGAGCTAGGGGTGAATTTCTTGATAAGGGTAAGTTGGAGAGCGAGGGTTCAGTATGGGCGTGCATGAAGGTGATCTACTCGTTGCATAGTTGAAGGACGGGGTGAGCTTTACCCTCAACCATCGGGTTGAACGCCGATATTTTAGTAATTAATTTTTCTTTGCGCTTGGAAGTGACGAATGACCCTGAAATTTATCGAACCCTATTTCTCATTGACTCACGATTACTGAACCAGGAAACCTAAAAACATTCGCCGCCACTCAAATTTCTCATCGCAATGACGTGTTACTCAATCGGGGCACGCAGACAGTATGCCCCTGCCATCGGCTGCAGCGAAGGCCCCTTCATTTACACTCCAATGCCCAGACACATGCGCAAGTACTTACCAGGAGGAGATGGGTTAGGTCACACACCGCGTCGACTTCTCCGAGCAGGGCAATGGTGCGTAATTCACTGCATTGCACGATACAGACGGCTGCTTCTGAAATACGAGTATGAAGCATGGATTAGGGAGATCACGGAAAAAAACCTGCCAAAATGAATAAGCAACCAAAATCGGTTGCGGAAGCTATTCATCTACATACACATCTACGTAACACCCTGCTATCCCCAGCAAGGGTGTGTGGCAGGGGGTGAAGAATACCAAGCATGCACCATTCACATTCAACTAACAATAAGAGCTACCAAACCATGCGGCCATGCTGATAACAGATTCCATGGAATGCTAGCGATGCCCGATACTATGCTGCTTGTAATGCTCTATAAACGTATGCAGGAAAAAAGATAGGTATTTTAATGCTATTGGTACGATAATATATCTCTCTAATCTCATTTATCTGGTCAAATCTAGCATAATACGCTGGGGCTCTTAACATATATCTAATATCTTCAGTAAACCTCTCCGTTTTAAATTTCTGCACGAGATTTGATCTGTACCTAAGATTAACCTAAGATCTGATAATGATTCCTAACCTAATTGGGTGAGACACCGTTCTCCGATCGATTATATCGTCGGAAACGACCTCCAAACTGTAATTCTTGATTGTGGATGGCGTTGAGTGTTAAAATAATCGACCATCAAGAAGGCTAAATTAAGGGTATTAATTTTTCATGAAATATTCCTTACGAATAGTACCTTTGTTCACAGTTTCTTTCAGCATCAATTTAGGATGTTCGTAACAGACAAGTCACAAAATAGATAAGGCGAAATGAAGATTACTTACATACTCCCAAGTACATGATATCGCTGCGCCTTAAGGCAATCTCATTGCTGTACCTCGCGTTCAGTACTTCACTAATTTTGGCAAATATTTTTAAGTACATACTTTAATAAGCGATCTTATTTTAGAGATTATTTTAATATATAGAAAGCAATGATACAAGGGTGATATTTAGGTCTATAGAGTACCGACTCGGTAGGAAAAAATGGAAAATAATCCATCGTTATTTGAAACTTAACAGGTATACGAAAAGAGTACTTTATGTGGAATGTAATATATTGCTTCACATCGAAGGACATAAGAGAGCATTGAAGTAACTAATTAATAATTCATCCCCTTTTTCACAATAATGTGGCCGTGACCACATCTGAATACAACTGTGTGGAGGAAAATAAAATAATTAATCAAGACTAAAACTTGCACTATTCTCTTTTAATTTTAATGCCTATATCGAATGAAAAATTCAATTGAGAAGTTATAGGGATTCCCAAAAAGGAATTAAAATTTTATGTTTTCACATCGATGTAACTAAATTTGCGAATACGGATTGAAATCTAGGAAAGACGCAGAGATGACAGTGACGAGGCATGACCCGAGGGTGATAAAACAGGAGTTAGAGGAAGAATAGAAAGTCGAACTGCATCTAACCAGCTAAATCTTGAAGAAGGGTAACGGAAGGGAAGAACAATTATTGTTCTTTGAAAGATTAACCAACAATGGAAGACGCTAGAAAAAACGAATCAGAAGTATAGCCAATATCTATTGGAAATTTCATCTGAAACCAAATGTAAAACTGTAAAGAAACACCTGCCCAAGAGAGAATTTTATTAGAACGTACATTTGGAGGATGCTTCTATATCGGAGTAAAGCTTGGGCTAATACTGCTAGCAGGAAATATAAATGTGTATTCACCATAAATTTCATTTACCACAAACAAACAAAAGCTGAGTCTGTGGCCAGCGAGGAAGTATAATAGCACAGAATTATAGCAGGAATTAAGCAGCATAGAATTATACCCAGATATTGCGTCATGAATGGGAGGATAACTGTAAACGAATTGACTTGTGGAGAGGTCAAGAGGAATTAATGTGTAAAGAGAATCAAGGTCTTTTGAGATAGAAAATATAAGACTAGAAGGATTTGAAATGTGGTAATCCACCAGGATGATGAATATCAAGTAAATAAAAAATGCGGCGATTCTGAGAAGAGTAGAAAATAAAATATATCGAAATTGAATTCTTAAAATAAGAATATATGATATCACGGCACTACTCTCGGAACACGTTACTAATTCTTTCGATGCTTCATGGAAACGTAAGTTATGACAATGAGATAATATCTACTTATTTTTTCTGTCAGATATCAATCTTGTATTGTCAAGTAACCATATATTTAAAATGCTTCATCGGTCCGATGACTATCTCCCTTCGTGATAGAAAAAAAGAACTTGTATGTAATTATTCCATTCAGGATGCCATTCCTGATGGACGAAACGACTACAAAATTCCAAATCACTGCGTGTCTGCAGAATAAAAACGCTACATAATTCCGTGCGGAGGCGTGCGGGCTCTCTTAGTCAACCCTTTGTTGAAATAATTCATTGATTTCGTGGGACAAAGCATTCCACTCAAAAATACTAACTGGAAACCATCTCAGAGTGATTATCCTCACTTGCCTCCCGTATTTGTGGTTTAGGTGACGCTCTGCTTATACATATATTGAAAGATTTTTCTACATTTCCTCCTAAAATATGTCCATCTAAAATACTGGTTGATGAGCGCTTTTTTGTGGTATTCTAATACCTGTTGGGCTGTCAAGTGTATCGGCTTTTCACTCGTAAAGCCCGGGTTCGAATTCGGGTCAATATTCCACTAAAATCTCCACTTGAATATTTGTGCCTTGTGAATATGAGTTCAGTTCTCCGTCCGTACAATGAGACGTAAAAGTTGGAGCCCTGGGCGCCTTTTGTCACGGCCGCTTCTCACGAAGCTTTTCAATGCTGTCACGGAGAGAAGCTGCATCGTTTAAGTAACGTATGGCAATGATGCACAACATTATATGGAAAACAATATATAATCATGGCTTGACACTGCTTCAATACGCGCTATCCGTTGCCACGCTGAACACAGGAGAGGAGTCAAATGCCGAGTTTCTCTCCACCCTCCCTCCCTTCCCTCCTTCCCATCCCACCCTCTGCACCGAGGTCTCTTCAAGTTCGGTACGGGGTTGAAACTACGGAATGATGCTCTAATGGCACAATTTTACATTATTACTAAATTCATCTCCGCTATTCACATTTCAGTGCAGTGCCTTTGATGATGAAGTCCCGTCGCCCACGTTTCCTGGGGAATTAAACCGTGCGGTCGAGTCGTTCGTGGCGGCCCGGCATTCTCGCGTTGCGGGAGAACCGCAGACAGGTGGGCTCTGAAGCTCCCGGCCGTTGGAAGCGGACGAAAAGGAAGAAGCGTTTATGATAATAAGCTGACATCCGCAATGCGACGCCGAACAAATCATGTCCGATTTATCAGCCTTCCCAACGGATTTACAGAACAAGTTGAAGCGCTTCCCTCTAGCTATTTCTTCCTACCTTCATCGATTCTTCAACTAAAAACTACCCTCATCATCCCCTAGAGCCTACCTTTACCCCTCGTTGAAGCACTTTTTTCGCTTCATGCCCCGCCATCGTGGTCGTTCTGAAGTAAAAAATATATTGTTCTATGGTAGGTTAGATCACGAAGATAAAATTACACCGATAATACAACGAAGAGTTTTTCTAGGTAATAATTTCTCTGCTTCTGTAGGATAAGGGGCAAATATGCATTTGGTGGAAGTCACTTTAGAGCTAAATATTTGTATCTGTCATTAATTTTTCTAATTTGAAAAATGCGAGGTCTAAATGTATGGCATGTATGTATATGGAATGTAGTATTGTTGACGGAAAACTAAGATAATTGTTTTCAACATATTCTCGCATATTTGGTGTACATCCACAATTATTATTAATACTAGATTTGAGCTTCGACTGTTGCAGATTATGAAAGTTTGAACTTTGAAGCTGTATGTTACGTGAATCTACTTTGTTTCCTCGGCGCATACGATTTAACGTAGAACTGGTAATTTAGTCTCAATAGTAGATACTGAATGCTCGACGATAATACACTCGTGTGGTCGAGTCACAGTTTTCAATACACCGTCGCACTGGTTCGAAGGCACCTTGTAGATGTAGATGAAATAGCGCAAAGTATGTTAATGCACAGGGATTTGTATCAGCGCCACATATCCGCCGGCACGCTGAACTGCTACATATATGAATAGAGCACGTTACGGAGTCATGTTGAGTTGTGCGAATACATAACACCAGTACTCTTAAAGAATCTAAATGAATTTTAATGAGCAATTTAGGCACTTGCCATGGTCCATATAGCGTCTATTGTCTTACATATACGGATTGGCCCAATTATTTCCTATGAAACTCAATCTTTTAACGTGCGAGTAGCTCTGAATGAGAATATTTACGGCATCGGATAGCTCGACTGATAACAAGTTTACACGATTCCTTGAAGTGTTAAAATTTTATGCTTGAAAAGGTCTAAATGTTCGCTTAAATCAATTTCATCACCACAGTAGCACCTGGTTTTAATAAAAGGATGATATACATAATAGGATGATATACATAATAGGATATTCGATTAATGAGTAAATTGATGCTGTGCTTGAGTAGGAAACAGTAATTTATTTGTAGCATATACTTTGAGCAGCAATAATCATCACCCCATACGAACAGCGACGTTAACTCGTGGCTCTCTCAAAGGTCTTCTGACTCGATGCGTCGCAAAATCTCGCCAGCCTCCCACTCAGTTTGTGCCCCCCCTTCCCCTATTCCCTCTCCCCCCCCTCACCCTTACCCTCCCCTCCCCCTGCTATTGTCCCTCTCCTCCCCCGCCGTCCGCAGCTCCCGTTATTCGAGCTCCTCGTGGGCGGCTCCCCTTTCCAAGGCTGAATAATTTCGGGATGTTTCGACCATGATAGTCCATATCGGAATGTGATAACGAATCGCAAAGGAATGTGGCATAATAATTTGTGGAATCTTCCGTTTGCGATTCAATTAGAAATACGGTAGGTACATAACTCGAGGAAGGACATCCAGCCTCCTCTCAGGACATGTCCAGCTCAACCCAAGATAGTGATTTTCCGCGTATGAGGCCTTTTTGAAATCTTTCATTCTGGGAACTGAATTTACTTGGAAATAAATCGGTCCCCATTCCCTGGTGTATGAAAATGGGCGCCCATAAACGAGGGCAGGGGGGGCTGCGGCCCACCTAGTCTCCTGGGAAAGTGCCAATGTGTATGGCAAAGTGCCTTAATTAATTGTTTTTTGTAGGATTAAATTAATATTTTCGTAACAAATTAGAACATTGTCCTTCAGAAAAAATTCCCAACAAAGTACTCCTAAGACCTCACTAAGCTTTCTTGAATAGGGCTCCTCGGACCCCCCACTTCATAAACCTATATCTTTCCCCCACTCCCCTCCTAGAAAAGATTGCATGAGCGCCCATGTGTATGAATGTCATATGCCGAAGGGTTTCGTATTTTATGAGATCTTTCTTTACCAACCAGAACGTTACATTGAAAATGGATCTGATGCTTTCCCGGCGTATGCTGGTAGTGAAGGCTGCTCACCAATTTTTGGAGTACGTGATCAGCATTGTATTTTATATAAAATTATCGTATGGCATAAAATATCGCGCATATTTTGGTATTAATATCGTGTCAAACACGCTATATAAGGCGGCCACTTTTCGAGCCACGACATTCAGCCCTGATGAAGGAGTACGACTCGTACCCCGAAACGTCGGCAGCCATGGAGGAGATTACCCGGTGGAGCACCCGAGCAGCCTTCACTACAAGAACGTTACATTGCATTTCATAAGTAAAAAAGTAAATACGCATTTACGATACGTCATTGCTATGTACAATATATCTTTGGAAATCGAGATACATTAGTGTGTCTCGCGATAGTTCTTTGCAAAGTCGATGTTTGACAGGATATTAATGCCAAAATATACACGATATTTTATGTCATACGATATTTTTATATAAAATAAAATGCTGATCACATCCTCTAAAAATTGGTGAAAAGAAATTTGTGTAGTGTACTCTTTATATCTCTTTGCTGCGTTCATATTTCAATACTGCGCGGCCCTAAGTCCATCTACTTTTCCCACTCCACTTTGACTGCTACGTATTGCGTCTTCTTCCCCACCAGCGATTCGCATCTGCCTCTTCTGCGAGGAAACCAGCGATCATTTCCCTTCCTCTTCGGTGAGTTGGCTCTTCAAATATCCGATCTGACCCCCTCAACCCACCAAGAGTTTTTCTCAACTTCGCAAAACAGTTCCCGTTCGTGTGAGGGGGAAAGCGATCGCTCACGGGAGATGGAAGCCGCTAAGTCCACAGTGTCCAGACTTCCACCCATTTCTCTCCTTCCCTACGATCGGAGGCGGTGGTTGCGTAAAGGTCACCCCGCGGGTTATTGTTTGCCCCCCGGCGATTGTGGAGGGAGGGGCAGTTTTATTTTTGTGGGGCGGTCTGACAAGTTCTGCAGCGTTGATGGACCACGTGCCGCTATTATAAGCCCACCACTGTGTCAAAATCAGAATTGCATACTTTATGGATTGAAGAGGGCATAATCCAAGGCTTGACACTCCCATGAGTCTTACGGAATCAGTCTCTACATTATGGTTTTTCATTGCATGTCTATTGGCGTAGGCTGAAGATCATATTTTATTCGAAAATGTTACGGGCTCTCCACACTCGGATAGGCTGGGCAATAAGAGGCAAAGGATAAGAAGTTATGGTCTCCCATTGAAGGTGGAAATATTTTTTCCAATGATGTTAAATTAGTAGACCTTAAAGTAGGATTACATCCGCCCTTCATTACGAATAAGGCGAAAATCTTAGTTGTAAAGACTATAATTGTACATAAGTGCATTTAATTGTGGAATTTTAACGAAATAAAACGGAAGCGGCTTAGAAGAGTGCATTCATTTCCATGTTTTAAAAATTAACATTTTATGAGTAACATATTTTTAGCGTAGCATTACTTTTATATTTAGCGTAGCATTACTATTTGTTTTAAGCTGAATAAATTCAATGAATTAATTCAGCCAGTGTACGAGGAAAAAGAAAAAAAATATTTTATAAAAATGTTTAATATGCCCAATAGTGCTGTATAACTATTCCTTTACTACCGGTATAACTGCTTATTCTATGGTAACACAGTGTTCGAATCAAGTCTGGATGAAATGAGGGCTAGCCTGCCCGTGTGACGTTCGCTGAAAGTGTTGTCACTTGAAAAAACCTCCCCTGTCGATATGATGTTCGTTCGCTGGAATCCCCTCCGGGTCCATGGCCGACACCTTTGCCGCCCGACTAGACTTTTGCAACTAATAGCTGAATGCAAATATGCTCTTGAGGGCAAATTTCATTAAAAAAACATTGACTTGAAACCTTGACCGATTAATAAATCACGAACAAACCATAAAGAATACACAAATATAAACATACATCTGCAGAATCTCCTGAAGGCTTGGTGCACGGTTGCATTTGATGAATTAATTAATTAACACCGAACGTGAACTAGGTACATGATTGATATGATACTAGCTAATAAGAGTAATATTATACCTAAGCATGGCCATGACTGGCCATGCAACTGAATCATTAGAAACTACAACACACAATATATAGGTGTACATATATCTCGAATCCTCATTTTGAGGCAGTTTGCGAGGGGATGTGAGTGACTTTTTATCGGGGTGGCGCTCATCGTGGAAATTCTATTGTAAGCTGTCGAAAATAAAAACAGAGTTTGTAATTGGTTCTTCCCACCACAATATCCTCTCAACTTAATCTATCTATTCATTCCTCAATTAAAAAATTAGTTCTATACAAATGTGATCTACAAATGATATTTTATATGGAGGCACGACAAAAGAGCCGCCGAGAACTTTAGTTGACCAGATTTTGTTGAGAATCAGCGTTCGCGTGCAGTAAAATGCTATTTTTTCCTTCCCACGAATCAGGCGCCTATGATTTAAATCTCATTTTCGGCGAAGGGTTGACATATTGCGGATAATACGCCTCTGCCCCGGAAGATAAACTACTGCGCTGACCGTGATTTTTTTCAAGCCCCACACCAAAAAACTGCGGAATTGGACCGAAAGGGTTTGCACAAGCTCGCGAGGGGAGTTGATTGATCGAGGCGGACTGGTGAAGGTCAAAGAGAAAGATGAAGTTATTGCGTCTTAAAATGGTGCCTCACATGAAGTCCATTGATACGAGCCTTCGTGAAAATCTATAATCATGGAATCGTTAAATCTTAAGGTGTTCGCAGTGACATCAATGAAGCTAATTTGGAAATTATAAAGTGTTCTGTTAATCGGTGGTTTTGTCTTTCCATTAGAAAGAGAACTGATTTTTGGCGGAGGTTTGGTCTCATGGGTGATGGCTCGCAGAGGTCTACAGAGAATTAAGTCCCTAGAAAATGTCTGAGGCGCTTCGCAATCTTTCACAGTTCAATCAATCTCTTCGGCGCATGGCGACGCATCTACTGCGCGTCGGAAGGCAAATGAGGTGAGACTCAGCTGGAGGGGTGTCGACAGGAATCCCCTTCTCATTCTGCCCGATTCACGGGGATAACCAGTTTGGGATTGCCCAACGGGTGAGTGTGTCGTGGGCCTTGGGGGCCCTGGTGCTTCATGAGGGGCCCACCGCGCCTGCGGGAATAGTATCGGCACAAGGGGGGGACGTCCATTTGCTTGCTGACTTGCAAGGGACTGCGTCGCGGAATTGAGGGCTAAAAATCGTTAGGTTGCGATTTCGGAGGGAGGTTTTTGCGCAGCAAAAATCACGCGAGTGAGAGAGTGAGTGTGAAATTTCAAAACCATTGATATCAACATACATCTACATAATACCCTGCAATCCACCATAAAGGTGTGTAGCAGGGGATGAATTCACACCAAGCATGAATTATATATTATGCATAAAAAGGATTAGTAATTATATTCTAGTCTAAACTTCACACTTTAAGAAAATATATAAAAATATAAACTTAAAGTTCTTATACCAACATGCAACTACCTATGCTATCCATTATATTTATATTTTTTGGACATTTATGGACTTTTTAGGCATTACTTTATAATTTTTATATATTTATGGACTTGTATTTATACTAATAGATGTATTTACAATTAAACATCCCCCTAATTGCACGAGGAATGAAGGACATTTTGAATCTGTTTGCTCGGCAATCAATTTCTCTAATCTTATGACTATGGTCCAGTCTACCATTTAAGTTGGGAGTTCGCAAAATATTTTTAACGCCATCAGTGAATATATAAGCTATATTAATATGCGTCTGATAATATTACTATCCGTATTAAATAAGTTGAAAACGTAAAATATCAGGTTCATTAATCCATTTCGCTGAAAAATACAAATGGGTTTATGTTCACTTTCTTCATAATACCTACGGCCGTGGTAGCCAGTTCAGAAACGCACTGGCTTGGCAGCGCTATTGCCCGGGACATGAATATGCGTGGATGTCTTAGGGTTAATACGTTTCCCCTGCCACACGCTTTTATGGAGGCTTGCTGGGTATTATGTAATCATGCAAATGTTACGTTAGACGGCGTGATACAATCTTAAATGCTGAATCGCCTAAAACTGAAGATTACTACCAAGAATACCCCAAATTTAACCATATTTATAAAATATTAATTTTTAATAAATGCTGTTTAACATTATGCCTCGGAATATGCTTCAATATCCATACACGCGTTTTTTATTCGATTAAGACTCACCGAATCAGAGGAATCACTCATTCGCATAACTCTTCAAATAGAAACTCATATCCGTTATATTTTTAGCAATAACTCTATTTTCACATTAATATGAATATTGTGCAAATTACAGCGACGATATAACGTCAGTATGAAATAGACAATATCCGCCAATGGACTAGCCAGCATTGAGGATTTCATCGTGGATTAAAGCATAAAAATGAAATCTAAGACTGGCACGACTATTTAAAGTATGACCTTTTGCACATAGTTTATCCGATTTTAATATTTACTAACGGAAATAAGTGGTTATTCCGTATTATTTATCTCATAAAAAGTAGGACATATTCTAAAGAATGCATAGTTTTTCTTGTAACATTCTGTGTACGCCTAGCATAAAATAACTTCTTCTAAGCCTACATCTACGCAATACCCTGCAAGCCACCACGAGAATGTATGTCAGGGGTTGAAGATTACCAAGCATGCACTATTGACATGCAACTAGGCTATTCTATGGAAACGTGTTAGGTAATTAAGTCACATGCAGCTAGATGGTTTGTATCTGCATAGTCATAAAGAGATTATTTATTATAATGGCATTTAAATATATTTATCTGTGTATTTGAAAAGTGAGCGGGAAGAATTTAAATGGCAGGCCTCGTATAAGATATATGAAGCAAGTTGTGAAGGATGTAAAAGAGAAAAATTACGTTGATATGAAGAGGTGGGCGGATAGAAGAACCGAGTGAAGGGCTGCGTAAAACCAATCCTTGGATTGTTGACCGGTGGTGTTGATGATGAATATTACCTTGTAATTCCTATCTGTATATTAGGTATTCTTAAATAGCAACATCGCTTCGGAAGCATAAATTGTATCGTCCGAGGAAAATCTACCTCTAGCGCGAGACCTCAGGATTAGGTCCCTTCATAAACAAAATTGGATGACAGGAGAACAATGGGTAGAGCGGCGGCGCCCTCTGAGCTTTCTCGCGGACTTCCCTCTCACGTGTGTCGACGTCTCATAATTCCCGGTGACGCCACGAGAAACTTCCAGAACCTTAGGGAGAGAGAGAGAGACCTCTGCTCTCCTTGCGCCACCCTCGCTTTGAAGACCGAGAGCAGCGGAGCCAAGGAAGATGGTGGTCTCCACCCCCCTCCACTGCAACCGGCGGAAAAAAGCGAATAACGAGTGGGGGTGGGGAAATAAGTAGCACTTACATCCCCCGGCGGAGGCATTGAGCGCATTCTCTGCATCCCACGTCATGGCGTGGGATTCCGACCGCCCGCCCACCCCTCCGTGCAACCCTCCCCCCCCCCCCTTTCCTCCTCCAGCCAGTTCTTCGCCACCACCCTTCGGAACATCCCCCACATCAGGTGGTCTGCTCCTCCACCTCACCCACTCGCCGCTCCCTGCGTCATCCCACCCACTCCCCTCCCTCCCACCAGCCCAACCATTCATTCCCTCCCGCCCCCGTGAGGCCTCAGAGTGGGGAAAGGGGTGGCGCCTCCTCTCGAAGGCGCCTCTATTGCGCATTGCTTTTCGGGCTGCGCGTTCGCCCCCGCGGGGTCCACCGATGCTGCCCCCGCTCGGTCGCGAAAGGTCAAGCCATTCTCCGTCAATTGTATCGACTATTGCCAAACTGATTACGCCGTTTTATTCACCAAACGATTCATCTACATCTACACGATACCCTACAAGCCTCCGCGAGGGTGTGTGGCAGGGGGTGAAGATCACCAAGCATGCAATATTGACATTCAAACAAGCAACTAAATGGAAACATGCTACATATTAGGGTCTCATGTGACTCATGCAACATGTATCTACATAGTAATAAAGGGATTGGTTGATAATGCATGCATCATGCACTACAGACTACTCTAAAATATTTCCCCTACCTATCCTTTTGCTATGCGGCCTATTGTGTTCCTTATAGTACGAGGGAAAAATGACATTTTGAATCTATCAGTACGACAATTTATCTCTCTAATCTTATTTATCTGGTCGAATCTAGCATAATGCACTGGTTGTTTTCAATACATTCCTAACATCTTCAGTGAAACTATCCGATTTTTAATTTCTGTGATAGATTTATTCTGTACTTTAACCTACGCTCTGATAATGATTCCCACCCTAATGGAGGCGTTTACTCGGAACCGAAATCGCAATTTTGTACACGAAATTGTTAGATGGAAACGA
Source organism: Platycnemis pennipes (assembly GCA_933228895.1). NCBI lineage: Eukaryota > Metazoa > Arthropoda > Insecta > Odonata > Platycnemididae > Platycnemis > Platycnemis pennipes. The sequence goes on from OW121853.1 coordinate 18,312,335, forward strand.
AAAAAGAAATTTAATGAAAAAATTAATCTTCTAACCATAACCATTCACTCTTAAGTCAAAAATTAAAATAAGCAAAAGGTGACGCCCACCGAAAATGCTGCTATGATAACATTGACGTCACGATAGATTCTCTATCTTTTTTCGCGATTACTTAAAATTGTCTTATAGCGTGGTTATGAAGTTCGTTACAAGCGTTTATACCATACACATAGTGGTTGTATTGTGGTTGTATTTCGAATTCTATCAACTATTTTTTCCATAATTTAAACTCTGTTCCTTCCTAGAACATCTCTTCCCTTCCTTCCAATCTGATGTACTTACATTACCTTGGCTAATATCATCGAAGCTTGGGAGGTCAGATATGAGAATCTAAACTATTAATATTTCGCTCTTTTGTGGATCTAGGAATGAATATGAGATTTTCAAGATGTCCGGTACCTAAATAGTGGGCTATACGTTAGCTTCTTTGTGGAGCTCTAATGATCCCCTCTCCCTAGCATTTCAATGCGTTCGGTAGCTATTTTTTCATTAATTTAAACTCTGTTCCTTCCTGGAACACCTCTTCTCTTCCTTCCAATTTGATGTACTTACATGACCTTGGCTAATATCATCGAAGCTTGGGAGGTCAGATATAAGAATCTAAACTATTAATATTTCGCTCTTTTTTGGATCTAGGAATGAATATGATATTTTAAAGGTGTCCGGTACCTTAATAGTTGGCTATATGATAGCTTCTTCGTGGAGCTCTAATGATCCCTTCTCGCTAGCATTTCAATGCGTTCGGTAGCAGTATAATGGATTACGGCATCCACATTTATGCGCAGGTTCTTATATCCTGCGTCAATTTCCGAGTAGCGAATTTGATTTGCTCCAGCTGCTTTGGATACATTGCATTGTCTTGCCCAAATTAATGCTAAGATAAATGTTAATATGATACAGCACGCATCCTCGAGGCGGGATCTATATCCGCGATCTTTTAGGTCACGGGTTCCCAGTAGTCTTGCCGGTGCATTAACGTCCTGACTACCACGGACGACTTGAAATCAGATCTTAATACATATTAAATTTTTAGTCTTCTCTAACATTATGTTGCTCGGTGTTGTGCTTAATCGAAGCATCCTCAGCGATGTCAATTGCGCCGTAGTAGATGGGTTGTATTGAGGAGTAGAGAATTATGGAGAGGTAGTAGAAGGGTGGAGAGAAAGATGGCTCCAGTATTCGGCTAAACTCAATGAAATATCGATGGTTTAACATACGACTCGACGGACGGAGTACTTAATGTGAGGGTTTCTCCAATCAAGTTTGCAACTGTATTCTGCTCAAAATATGTTTCACTCGAGTCAAACCCGGTTCCTCAGGGTGGAACACCAGTACCTACTCTTACAATCACCAAACCAACTCCATTCCCACATTTTTCTCTTCGAATACATTTCCTTCCATAATAAAGAGTAATAGAGAGCAGAGAAATGGAGTAGTAGTAGAGTAGTAATGGAGAGCAATAGAGAATTTTAGCTTCATACGTAATTCACTATCTTCAATTTCCCAATGTTTTCAATAAAAATGTTGGTTCCCCACAATGCTAAAATCAGCTTCAATTAATTTTTTCAGTGTGAGAATAAAATATTATCTCTCTTCGAACCTTGTTTTTCATGCTGTCTAAAGATTTCATTCTCTTATCTCTCTAGGCTTCACTTCCATCTTTTTTTATTTTTATCGGTCCCTAGAGAAACACTGCCAACAAGCTCTTTCTATCGCTGACATTCTGATTAATAATGGATTCAAGCATGGTATATCCTGTCTTGACTCTGTTTTGCCAACAAATAATGCTTTGTTTCCAATAGTCTTAAAATTATGTTAAGAGTTAAAATCTACATCTCATCATCTACATCTACGAGATACCGTGCAATCCACCGCGAGGGTGTGTGGCAGGGGGTGAATATACCAAAACATGCACTATTGACAAGCAACTAGGGTACTACATGGAAACATGCTAATAAAATGAGTCACATGCAGCTACATGGTTTGTACCTACATAATAATAAAGGGATTGGCAGTTAATACATGCATCATGCACTACAGACTACTCTACAATATTTCGCCCACCTATCCCTTTCTTATGCTATCTATTGTGTTCTCTTATAGTACAGGTGAAAATGGCATTTTAAATCTATCGTACCGATCTATCTCTCTTATCTTATTTATCTGATCAAATCTGTTTTTAATATATATCTAACATCTTTAGTCTATCCGTTCTATATTTCTGCAATTTAAATTTCCTGTCCTTGGGTACTATGTGTCTTTTACCCTTTAGTCTTTTATTGAATATTATTTCTAGATAGGGGGCTATTTCAGATGCTAATGTTTTATATACTCTGGAAGGAATTTGATCGGGACCTGGTGATTTGTTTTTACTAATGTTTTTTTTTACTCTATTTCGCGACATGAACTGGTTACTTCGGGCATTTGTTCACTGAAAGTGTTGGGCGATGGTTCCAATGTGATGTGTGACGATGAGTTGACTACGCTTTGGAAGTAGGAGTTTAAAGAATTGGCTTTTTCTACACTGCTGGTGACTCTAATTCCTTTATCACTTTTAAGTGTGTGCACTTAAGACTTATTTCCCTGAAGCTATCTCACATACGACCAAAATGCTTTAGAATTTCTATCTAAATATTCTCCTAGCATCTTGCTCTTGAAATATTATAACGCTTTCCGACATGATTTCCTTGCTATTGCTCTCGTTTTTTTATAGTTTTGAACTAATTCATTTATTTCCCCTACCGATACACCCTGTCCTGCATTCTTCATCCTAGCATGGCATACCCTTTTTCGCTTTAGTGATTTCCTAACCTCCGCGTTATACCACCTTTGATCTGTATTATCACTTATATTTGGAAATACTTGATATGTATTTGTTAACTGCTTTACGGATGACCTCAAGAAATGCTCCACGAATCCTCTGCGTATAATCCTTCGCTTTTCACACTAAATACATTAAACAATTCCCTTAACTCCTAGTTCATAGCATCGTAATTAGCTTGCCAAATAAGTATACCCTCCTCCTTGGTTTATAAAGTATTTCTACGCCCAAAATGAATTTCTCATGCACTATTTTCTGATCACTAATTCCGGTGTCTGTAACAATATTTAGAGCTTTTCTAGGCATATTTGTTGCTAATAAGTCTAGAATGTTGTTAGGTTCTGTTACTAGCTGTTGCAAGGAATGTGATGTAAGAGTGTTCAACAGTGATTCACAGATCTCCTTTTCCTTACCTCCTGTTATAAACCTACACGTATTCCAGTCTATAGAAGGAAGATTGAAGTCCCCACCCACTATTGTTCCCCAATCGCTGTTCCGAGAAAGCAATGTACCTATCTCTGACTCTAGATCCACAAATGAATTGACGCCTGCATCCGGTGACCTGTAATAAGCACCTACATATACCCTAAAGTAATTACATTGTAACAATATAAGTTATGCGCAATGGGGAATATACGCGATTTATTTCTCGTGTATTGATGGCGTACTTCATATGAAATTTTCTCTCAAACTTGAATCTATAAGCCAAAATTATCCATGATGTCCACAAGCATTATTAATTGTTACTAAAACGGTCCCTAAAATGGCCAAAAGTCACGTGACCTGAAACGCCTTATGACGTCACCGCACGGTATAGGGTCCATATGGCTATAGAGACACGTTAATTTTAGAAGAAAACGAAGCGGATATATTGTTTTGAGGTGTATAGTCGTTCCTTAGCCGAATCAATGACTGAAAAGAGATTTAAAAAAGCCAAATCTGGCAATATGCCATTGGTTGACTCCCTTACTCCCTAAGGACTCTTATCCTTCAAAAAAACAGCGATTGCTTTGTCGTTGCAGCGATTTCTCAGAGTAAAATCAAACAGGGTACAATATAGGTATTATATATTTTATGCACGATTTGCTCATTTCGATCCACGCCACTCAAATAAAAAATCGAAATTCATTAATCTAATGCATTAAACAAATGATATTAATACATATGTTTTCGCCAAATATTCATTAAACAACTTACCTCCACGTACAAACGATAAACAACGCCCATAGTGATACCATGCCGTGAAGTCATGTTTTTAAGCTGCCGAAAACGTTCAATTTTTGAAGAGTAATATCTTTGTAATAGTGCTTAATTCTTCAGCAAAATTTTCGCCTATTACAATTTAGCTAATAAACTTCTCATTTAAAGAGCTATAAAAAATGATGCACCTTCACCATTATTATTATGATGATACGATGTTTATGCTGTTATACCAACTTCATTCAACAACAGCTGAATTTCTCGTTTAGACATTTCCTTCTTCACTGAAGGTCAGGGGGATCGGGTTGGTGTGGTGGCTAGAGTACTGGCCCCCCATCCCGAGGGCCCGAATTCGATTCCCGGCAGTGGCGGATATCTCATTGGAAAACCGGTCTCCACTTGAGTGCCTAGTGGAGAGTATTTCAAGTTCAGTACTCCGTCGTCAGATGGGACCTTAAACTGTGTTCCTTTCCCTTGGCGCCTTTCGTTAAGAGTAGGCTAATGCCGACGCCAGGTTTCTCTCCACCCTTCTTCCATTACCCACCTATCCTAAATGGCGCAAATAACCTCAGCTGTCGGTCGCCTCCTCTGAATAACCAACCAACCAACCAACCGAAGGTCAGGCGCCTGCATCTGCTGGAGTAGCATGGATCTCTATCAGAAACACGGATATGCTGGATAACAACTAATCTTTTTTGGCGCCTGCCTTCTTCTAATTCTCTCTTGAAGAAAGATCGTTCCGCTTTTATCAATATTACGCTAGCAGTTGTCAGGATCAGGGAAAAGACGAGTTCTTATTCATTCATAAATTCAGCACCCTTTTTATACCTGGTTCAAATGCCACCGCAGTATCATATCATCGCCTCATTACTACATTTGATTTTATATTTTGTTGCCTAAGAGGTACCTTTCTTGAAATTGATGTCCGCATCGTAGCTGAACCGATTTCAAAGTGCAGAGAAAGATTCCCGAGCGATGTTTCCCGCCGGAAGCATGCAAGCAAGTCGTAGAGATGTGAGGTTTGATGTCTTTTTTTGCACTTCGGCATTTAATGGACGCCCGCAAGATACGGGTTAAACTGTAAAAATAACTCTGTGAGGGAAAGACGAAAAAAATACTGGTCGTAAAAAAAACACGTCGCTGGCACTTTTACGCAAGTTGTGATCCTGCAGAGGCCATAATAATTCCAACCGGAAACGCATTCCCCCCACCCCTCCCTCTTCCTCTTCTCACCACCGCCCGCACGTGCAAGACTTTTTGAAGTAAGACTGACACATGATGTTTCTTGGGTAAACACACGTGGAATAATGGGGCCAAGCTAATCGTAAACTGGGATTCATTGAAATGGTACTGGGCCAATGTGACGATCATGAACGAGAAATTAGCTCTTTTCCCTTGTAAGACCTCATTTGGAATACACTGCCAGTATACATATGGGTTCCATACGACATAAGCTTAAATAACGAAACGGAGCGTGTGCAGTGTAGATCGGAAAGATTTGTAAAGGGACGGAACGATAACCAAATTAGCGTAACCAGTCTATTAAATGAATTAAAATGGGAATAATTGTCAGATCACAGGTTGAAATTTAGACTCAATCTCTTAAATAAATTCTAACACAACATTTTCGCTATTGACGCGAAAAATATCTTGCAAACTCCAACTTACTATGGTAGAACGGACCATAGTCACAAAATTAGTGTAGTCACAAATGCACAAAAATAGTCACGAATAAAGTTTCCCCTGCCACACACCCTCGCGGTGGCTTGCAAGGTATCGTGTAGATGTAGATGAATTAGAGAAATTGATTGCCGAACTGACATATTCAAAATGTTCTTCTTTCCTCCTACAATTATGGGTATGAATAGCTTTAAATATATCCAGTTGCATAAATAACAGCGATTCAATGGATATCATAGGCATGCTGTTATAAGGACTTTAAGCAAACCCTACTAACAGCATGCTTTAGCATGCTTGTTTTCTATTTTTATCTTTTTAAAATTGCGATGTCAAGACTAATATATTATTACTAATCCTTGTTTATGCATGCTATATAATGTCATGTATGGTGCGAATTCACCCCTGCCAACCACATTTAAGGTGGATTGCAGGGTATTATGTAGATGTAGACCAAGGTGTTCTATAGCGGCGGCGAGATCTATACCGAGGATAGGCATGTTCTTGTCTCCTCTCCGGAAGTGAACATCATCACCGCTATTCTTTAGCGACGTGACCGGCGAAAGTCTGTCGCTAGCTGGAACACAAAATGAATGAAGAAATATTCTCCAAAGCCGTAATCTTAAGGTGCGGAGGGTAAAGGGCGGAGGATAGAAGAAGTATATGAAAAGTAAGGGAGCTCTCAACCGTACAAAGTCAAGCATACAAAGAAAAATAAATGAACACAAAGGACACACTCATTCATTAGGGTCACTGCAGCAATCGTCAATAGGTCGTCACACACACAATTTTAAGGAAATACAAAGTAAAAAATAAAAGCGAACGGTGATTCACTCAATCTCTCACTCAATCTCTCTCTCACTCAGGTTCGTATACTAAATACAGTCATCGCCGTGAATTCAAGCAACACACACAAGTAGGGTTTACGAGAATTTCTCCATCATCAGCCGTGATTCAGACAAAATAAAAATAAAAAAGGAGGCGGTTATATTATAATAAAAAATTGATATTAACTTTCAAGCACTCATTCACTTTGGTTTGTATACTGATGCTACAAAAGAATGATGAAGATTAAATGGATCAACCAAGTGACGAGGAAACCCTAAAAAGAGTGGGAGAAAAGAGGTCTGCTGAAAACTCTAAAAATTAGACGGGACAACTTAATAGGCCACATCTTAAGACAAGATGGCCTGATGAAGACATTGGTTAAGGGAAAAGTGAGCGGGAAGAACGGCAAAGCTAGGCCTCATATGAGTTATACGGAACAAGTCGTGAAGGATGTTAAAGAAAAGAATTTCTTTAATATGAAGAGGTTGGCCGATAGATGAATCGATTGGAGGGCTGCGTCTAAACAATCTTAGGATTGTTGGCCGATGTTGATAGCAATATAGAGTAACCCTCGTGATTCTCATTCTCACAATCACACACAAGTAGGGTTCAGAATTGACTTTTTACTCAATCACGCACTCCAGTTTGCGCATTCAGAGACAACAGCCACCCATTACATTCACACACACAATCAGGGTTTACGAGGAATCTCCTTTGCCAGTGACCCATCACACATACACGGAAAGAAGCAAGGGCGGGGAATGGGGGAAGGTTGCCCAACGTCAAAAACTAAATGCTGGAATACACCCGCTGCACCAACCACTTCCGAGGAACTTGCAAAGAAAAAGTAGGAACAAAGGAATCCAAGATCAATTTTCTCAGAGGATCTGCAAAAACAGCTACAGGCGGAATGAACCATATTTTAAATCCAACAAATGAAATTAAAAAATATCGATGTGCGAAATGATAACTTATTCATTTTGATCACGTTCGAAATCAGTCTGGTCGGTTTGGTGGATAGTGTAATGGTCTCCCATCCCAAGGGTCAATATTCCAGCCCCGGCAAGGGTATATTAGCAGCTGGTCCCGATTAGGATGCCAAGAAGGTGGAGATCATTTCACGTTCAATATTCCGTCCGTCATGTACGAAGTTAAACCGTGAACCCCTTCACGCTTTACTTGACGAGTAAGTCGATGCCGACGACGTATTTGTATCTCATTTCCTTCTGTTCCCTGATAGATTCCTGTTTCCAACAAGTACCCACCTATCTTTTATCTTCTCTCAAAAGACAATGCCTTTTTGCTGACGCTACTGCCAATTATCTCTGCTTGAAACCGTTGCTTTCATCTTCTCAAAGTATTACAGTTCATGACAAATGTTACCAGGGGCACTCTTTGATTTCCTATGCATCGCTTCTCCCTCCATTATGCTACTGACATGCTCCATCTACTTCCCGAACGGTGCAAACGATCTCAGATGTCCGTGCCTCATCCGAATAACTACTTGGCGATCAAGTCCAAGAAGAGCACGGATATACCGTTCTTAGGATTGAGCGCTCACGACTTGAAACTTAGCACAAGGAATGAATTTCAATCTGCCAATGAATTTTGTAAGTGGTAGCTCTTCAAAGGTGCTTGAGAAAGGCAGTTATTTAAAAACTTTGTGGAGTTTATTATCGACAAAATCCAGCAACTCTGCACAGGGACAGCGGACGTGAGAGAGTCTGTCTTCCAGTCGCTGCATTCAACGAGGTCACTTTCCATCGTTAACATGAATCAATTTAAAAATAAATGCCACCGTACGTTATACTTGGCTAAGAAGGAATACACAACATGCCTATTTTAATTCGCCTACAAAAAACAGCTCTGCTTGCTTGATTGGCCGGCTGTTTATCATGGCCGTAAAATACATTACTTTTAATGGGTTTGCTTCTGAATTCTTGAATGAGTCAAAAGGTCATTGTTTCAATCCCCATAGGGGCCACAAACAATATGATTTATGGATTTACATCAGCTGTTGGTCTAGTGACGATAATTGGGCTCACAAAAACTTTATTACTGACTAGGATTATTTTATTTTCACATACTTAAATTTTTGTCAACCTATAATTTTTGAAATTGATGAAAGATGATAAACGTTTAATCGATATTCAGACAGCAAATAGGAAATCTATCATTGGATCCGCGTCACGGTTTACGTAATATGGAAAAGGATAGGCTATAAAGAAAGGAGCGTAAATATTTATTTATATAACAAATAACTTTAGGGAAGTATTAGGCAATTATTTTTCCACGGGAAAACAGAATTTTTGAGGTAGCAAAATTTTATTGATTAATAGAGATGTGGCTCCGTTTGAACTATTTTTGGACTGGAATTTCACCCCTGGAGACTGCTATAAATCATCGCACGATTTCAATCAGTAATTATCCGCAGTTTGTATAAAAACCATTGTGATTAAATCTGGACCCAGCTGTGAAGAAGCAAGATTAAGGAAAGAAGCAAGATTAAGGAAAGAAGTGAGACAAGGCTGTGCTCTGTCTCCTGTAATTTTTAATGTTTACATCAATAAATCAATCTATGAAATCAAGAAAAAGTCTTCTGGAGTGAATATCCAAGAGAAAAAATTAACATGCTGCGATTCGTTGATGACATAGCACTCATTGCAGAGACAGCGTGTGATCTGAATAAGATGCTGATAACCATGGAAAGGACGATGGCCAGATGTCATCTGAAGATCAATGAGAAGAGAACTAAGATATTGGTGTGCAGCAAGAGAGAAGAGGCCAAAACCAAATTTAAACTAGGAAAACAAAAACTGGAAGAGGTGAAAGAGTTCTGTTACCTGGGAAGCAGAGTAACCAACGATGGACGAAGCAAGAAAGAAATAGTGAATAGAATAGCCCAGGCAAAGAGAGAATTCTATCAAAAGAAGAATATACTTACCGCTGGAAATACAAGCGTAGAGGTAAGGAAAATACTGACCCGAACGTACATTTGGAGCGTGTTTCTTTATGGTAGTGAGGCATGAACAATGACAGCAGCGGAAAAGAAAAGGGTGAAAGCATTCGAAATGCGGGAAAAATGAAGATTAAAAGGATCGACCGAGTAAGTGACGAGGAAGTCCTAAGAAGAGTGGGAGAAAAGAGAAGTCTTCTGTACCCTAAGAAGAAGACGGAACAACTTAATCGGCCACATCATGAGACATGATTGCCTGATGAAGACAATCGTTGAAGGACAAGTGAACGGGAAGAATGGCTAAGGAAGGCCTCGTGCGAGATATATGAAACAAGTGATGAAGGATTTGAAAGAGAAGAAATACGTAAATATGAAGAGACTAGCTGATAGAAGAACTCAGTGGAGAGCTGCTTCAGTCCAATCTGAGGATTGATGACCAATGATGACGATGAAAATAATTATAGTTAGGTTATGAAAGGGAGAAAATATAATGGTCACCCGCCAATGAAGAGTGATGGGATATTTCCGAGCAAGCATTAAAAATAATCAGAAATAAATAACTGCTAAAGTAACGAACATTATTTTCTGTTTAATGATCTATGCCTACGTTGTACCCTGAGAGCCACCACAAGGGTGTGTGGCAGGGGGTGAAGATACGGTCATCAATCGATCACATCATCACAATTCTCGGCTAGGAGGAGCAGATTGATAAGTTGGTATGTACTATATTACGTGCCTTTGGTTTTTTGTCACTCAGCGTTATTACGGATTTAATAGGGGCTGGAGAAGGAAAAAAGCATGCATTTTTGTTATTGGCGTATGTAGTCTTAGGCCAGAGAGATATAGTCATTCAGTAAATCGTTTCCAAAGCATTTACTGACATCCATTGGCTTAGAGAGGCAACACGCAATTGGTAACACACGACCACCTGAGCCAATTCCGCTGAACGCTATCAAATAGTTCGTTGGTTAAGGTTGATGCTGCTTACAGAAATTTGAATTTTCTGCGCAAATAACGCAAAATTAAACTGCTCAACTTCTGATATTGAATGTTCACGCATAAATAGAGAGAAAGTAGTGACTTTAATTCACTTTTCTCGCTTTACACTCAGCGATATTAATCATACAATTGATTGATTGATACAACTATGTACTTTCTTTTTATCAGGGGTAGGATCTTATCACGGAGGTAACTCACGAAATCTCGGTATACACGCCATCCTTTATGGAGAGGGAATTCAGATGTTGAAACTGCATGTTGGATTTTATGATTGATGCTTATTTATTCTCAAGTGTAATTTAGATGCTTTAATAATCCTGTTTAGCTTCAGCTCTCCGGGGACTAATTGCTTGACGTGATGGGAAGGGCCCTACCACTACTGCGATATTCTACTAAAGTTGGAGAAGTAGCTGCTTGGGGGGAGGCGGCCGACAACTGAGGCCATTTGCGCCGGTGGAGGAAGGGTGGAGAGAAACTCGGCGTCGGCATTTACGGAAGGCGCCAAGGGGACAACGGATTAACGTCCCGTAGAAAGACGCAAGGGAGAAGAAATGAAAAAATGTAAATACAAAGATTGGTATTGTAGTCCATATGGGAAGGTGATTTATAATATTAGTGGGGTTCGGACTTTAAGTACCCTCAACTGCTTTGGGTTGGCAGATCGGCACATGGCGGACAAGGCTACCTCGGTGAGGGGAGGCGAGTTATTAGCCCCATTAAGAATAGATGGACCATTGGATATGTGACGGAATTTTTTTGGTGACGGAGGAAGGATGGAACGAAGGCTGATGGTGCGTATTCGCACACATTGTCGGCAACGACATACGTCAGAACGAATGAATAATCCATCACTCGTAATGTTAAAGAACGTTAATATAACCGAGTTGGACCTCTAAGGGTAATATTTTAAGCCCGATTTACAGCACACAATGCTGTTACTTAGTGACCGTTGTCCTCCAAAATGTCGACAACTACAGTATCAATGTATATTCCGTATTAAAATGTAAATAATTTTACGTGGTTTTCCATAGTATCAGGCTCAATTTGGTGGAAGTTGAATTTCGTAAATGAAATATTAACTTTGGTTCCTTCCACAGATTTATTTCCTTGGTACGACATGTTTCGACACATCGGTGTCATCATCAGGAAGGAAGGAAACAAATCGTGGAAGGAAACAAAGTTAATATTTCATTTATGAATTTTACATGGCCATTAAAAATAGTTCACTTTCCCATAAAGATTATCAATAGTTATACCAATACTAAGATCAAGTCAATCAAATAGACTGGGTGTAACTAACTGGATAAAAAAAGAGATAAGGCCATGAATAACAGAGGTGACAGAAAGAATAACATATTCACGGTAAGAACGGTAAGTTCTTATTGGTACTAATTGGGCCAAATTGTTGAAAACGCCTGATACATCGTGGTTCACAAGGAACGAGGCTCTGTCCAAATCACTCCCCCACTTGTCGCGATTAGAGATGAATCCAGGTAAATCCCTGCCGTTGGGAATACTCACGCTGATATCTCCTTCACTCGATTCGCTTTTTTCAGCGCTATTTCTGTAGTCTCTCTCTGTAGTCTCTTTCGATTGGGAGTGATGCTATGAATTTTTATGGCGATGCCCTCCTTAATCACCGACGAGACAGAGCTAGAGTAGCGCATTGCCGTCAAACATTCCCTAGGTTCTCGGATCCCCTCGAGGATTGTCGGAGGAAATTCAACGGCCTCGTAGAAACCTCGTTTTACGCCAATTCCGACTTGAACAGCGAGCTGGACATAAGAGGAAGAGTAAGAAATCGAACTGGTGTGAGGAATGTGAGAAAGGGGGCGGGTTTTTGAAAGGTATCTTCAATCAGGGACGATTTTTACTAAGGTGAGCTGGGGCAAGTGCGGCCTCGGGGTAAGTGCGGCTTCGGCTAGTCTTGCATTGCAGAGATGCCGACGTGAGGCGGTATGTCGAGTAGATGCAATCTTGCCAATTTTCACACTTAAAACGGTTTCCAATGCCAATCATTAACATCGGTGAGGCAGTAAACAGCCAATGCTACAAAATAACTTAAATATCATGTTGAACCATGTGGCTGTTTACGTTTGTTATTAGTGCCGGAGGTAAAATATTAATTTTTTTTCTTTAAAATAGGTCTGCAATTAATTATTCTTATCGTTTTTTTTCAAATCTGTAACTACAATTAAATTATTGGCTTGCTTATTCTTGATTCATTAAAACCCTTCCTGAGGCACGTGCGACTAATTATGCAGCAGGTACGACCGTGAATTTATAATTCATTTTTTTATCTGAAAACCTTGTTTGTTTTACTGCTGTGGTTTATCTTCACCATTTATCAGATATTGTTTCTTTCGCCCAACATTTTTCATCTCATTGTACCAGGCAAGGCTATGTTCGAAAATACAATCGGACTACATACAAGAAAGAAAATATGCATGACGTCCTACATTTTCTTCAGTCAGTAAAAAACTTATGAATACAAGGTTAAAAGTTTGTAAAATCTAGACAGACCATATATGGTCATCTTAACATCGAGGATAGAACCCACCAACCCTTCGCTAAACCTCCAAGTGAATAAAAAAATTAACGGAAATAATTAGGCCCTTGACAAATATGGTTTTAGCTTATCAAAAACTGAAATTTAGATGTTACCGCGGAAATTTAAGAGGAAGAATAAAATTCCCACTCCATTCAAAGACGGTGGGCCCGGTGATGTTTGGTTAATTCAGTAGAAAAAAAAACTGCCATAAGTTATCCTTCACGGACGCTCGAAGCCAAGAGACAAAACATATATAAAGTTATTATCCATTCTTCATCATTGAATATTTTGATCTCTTTGGTGAGACGGTTTAAGAGGTTTATCTAAGAATTCTAAAATAATTTTAAAAGATCCAGGCAAGGAAAATGTTGCGGAAACTGTTAGCGCAAATCCGACGAAAGAGACTAGCGGCCCAGAAAGGCAACACGTGTCTTGTTTTACGTGCTATTTTGCTGGGGAAAAACACCCACAATAGTAATTTTTCTGGAAAAATACTTCAAAACTATGGATGCTCCCTATGGGAACTGTTTTTTTTTAACACTATGCATACTGCTTCTGACAACAGATGGAAGGAGAAAGCTCCTTTAGAAAAACCTTTTGAGCACCCTTTTTTGAGTATAATTGAGTATGTTTATCTAAGACTAACCTTACTTATCATGGATAGATACAAATCTGATGTCATTTTACTCTTTACCAAGGAAACTCATGAAAAAACTGCGCTGAAGTCTTTGCCATATTTTGAATGGCGTGAGTAATAGCCGAAGTCGAACTTGCCCCAAAACCAGGGCAAGTACACCATCGGGATGGAAATTTATTGAGTGCAATTATTTTGTCTTAGTTTATTTTCCTTACTGAAATAACCCCATGTATCTTTATAGAATAGCTAAAATGATATGTTGCCAAAGTATTCATTTTTCATGAAAATCTGAAAACTAGTAGGAGGTGAGGAAGCGCAAACTTTGAATTTTAGGGTAGATACTTACCCCTGCTACCTTTACCTTCGTGAGGAGAGGCGAGAATTTCGTGATTGAGAATCTACAACTGTCTTGGAGGGCAAGATATTCTTGAGGGATTTTAGGAAGAGAAGGGAAGATTTAACTTATGGCTTGAGCACAACCAAACGTGGTGGATAACTTTGAAACAGAAGATGAATGCATTCATTCATCTTAGGAGATGCCAAGAATATAAAATTTTTAACTAAAAATTTGCTGCTCAATAGAAGGATCTGCTTCCCTTAAAAATACTTCCTTGTCTGAATTCATTTGAATACGGGTAATCTAAAATTATTATAATATTTACCTCCTCGCCGTCATGGTTTTTCATTAAAATCATAGCTCACTCGGATTAATTCTTCCCCAGAATTACATTCATATAGCTTTCCAATGGTCACACGCTCAGTATTCATGGAAGAGCAGCTGTCGCTTTCTCTTCATGTCCTCCCTCACTTTGTCGGGAGAGATTCCTAGGCCCATTCTCCCTCTCCTCGTCTGCGCTCAACTCCTTCCCACTCCGCCCCCCCCCCCCCGCCCCCCCACTCCACTACAATACTGCATTGAAGTGAGGGACAAAAACCATTCCAGCAGACAGCACGTAAATCAATAGAAGCAAAATTCGTATACATTCTGTCGTGATTATTTCGGTAGCAGCGACTAGATTCAGATTTTCAGAATACACTACTAGAATGTAGTCGTTAAAAAAAATTATTAAATCGAACGGTCGTGGTTCATTTCTTAGGGTCGTCATGATTATCAATCATTGCTTAAAATAGCATGGTACCTACGTCTAGCTAATCGGAAAAACAAAGTACACTCGCAAAAATGATGAATGCGATTGGTTATGAGATTCTAAATGAAAGAAAACAAATTTCTGCTGTACATGGAAGTGGAGTAGCTTTCCTAATTGCATGATTTGATTCTGCCCACTTCTCGGAGCTGTCGATCTCGTGGGATTCACTTTACGTTTTGTTGAGGAATTGATGTTCATAATGGATTACACTTAATGGCGGAAATGTCATCGAGTCATCACCCCTGGTCATCAATCCTTAGTTCGATGGAGCTCTCTACTCAATTCCCCAATCGGCCGATCTGCATGTTCTCCCACCATATTTCATCTCCGCCTTAGATTTTGTGATTCGCATTTGGAGAGACATCGTTTCTCCAACTTCACCTACGTGGCCTCTATTAATTTACTCTGGCCCTCAGTTAAATAATTAAATATGCTTGCATATTTTGCAATCGGTGAATATAAAATAGCGTTCATGTTTTCTCTCGCACAAGCTTGAGAGTAAGGAGAATTTATCAGAACTTACATTTGGAGCATGTTTCTTTATGAAAGTGAGGCATGGATGATGGCAGCACCAGATAAATCAATGGTGGAAGCATTCGTAATGTGGTGCCACAGAAGAATGATTTATTGGATTGACCGAGTGAGTAACGAAGGAGTCTTGAAGAGTGAGAGAAAAGAGAAGTCTTCTGAAAACCCTAAGATGAAGACGGGACAACGTAATCGACCACACCATGAGGCATGATAGCCTGATGAAGGTAATCATCGAAGGACATCGGGAATTCTTCCCGATGGATTCCGAAAGCAAAGGAAGGCCGCGTTGGAGACGCATAGAACAAGAGATGAAGGATGTGAAATAGAAGAAGTTCGTAAACATGACTAGATTAGCTGATGGAAGATTTGAGAGGAGGTCAAACCATTCTCAGGATTGCTGACTGATGATGACGATAATGTTTTCCCAATATGTATAGACTATTGATCATCCTCGCACATCACATTAATACGCAAATTTCGATTTATTCCCTCATAGTTTTGAGAAAACACTGCAAGTATTTGTAGAATAGCCTTTTTTGAGGAAGCAGCTTTTCGATGACGCCTTTCCACCGTCACCTTTAAAGGCAGTAACATTTTAGATTCTTCCTTAGTGTCCGCATATCCCATTAGCCATAGCCATACAGTCATTTCATCTGCGATAGTCTTAAATTCACGGTGATACTGTCTACATTGCCAGAGAGATAGCCGCGAAACATAACACGCCAATCATTCAAGCGCCGGAAAAGCTTCTGTTGCAACGGAATCGTGAACGGATCACTGCCATAACAGTTGTGCGATACTTCTATCGTACTGCGATACCATTTGTGCTTCCTTGTGATTTCATTCATCCTAATTTAATAATGACAAAGAGCTATTCCTTTTTTATCGGGTAAGAAGGAAAAGTCTTCGCTACTTTACTGCTAGAACTCAATTGAAGATGAATTCAATTATGAGAGGCCAGTGATCATAATCGCCGGTCTCAGCCATTAGCCGATACATATCCTTCATAAATGGCGAAAAAATCGCCATTTTTCATATTTTTACAATTTTTCAATATCTAGTATGCCTCGAGATACCAAATATCAACCTCCCGTTTGATGTTAATACTGTCCTAAGATATGATTTAATTTAACCTGACGTTGGTATATAATTTAATACGGCACTACCAATGAGGCTGAGAAGTAATCGTGGTGCAAATTGATCAGTAACCTTAGCTGTAGATTTTTTTCAATCGATTAGCCAATTTCACCAATAAGGTAAGTATAAGTCGCGATACGCTCGTTGGAATCAAATTCCGCTGGAGCTATAAAATAAATTGTAGATTACTGCGATAATCTAATCAATATTGTGGAAACTAGGAGTAAAGGAGACAAGATAGGCAGGGAAGTGTCTTCAATACGTTGAGATTCGTTTAACGAAATGAATATCCAATAACAGTCTTCAATACGTTGAAATTCCTTTAACAAAATGAATCTCCACGCATTGAAGATTTTTATGATTAAAATGCTTCCTACTTTATACGCCTGTCGCGCGGGGTAGTTTCATGTAGATAAAATACTTTGCATATACGGTTTGTACATGAATGCGGCCTTTAAGCTCAGCCTCGCGGCTGAGCTTAAAGCCACCGAGTGCGTCCACTGGGTTGCGGATGGTGAATCGACCTCTAGATATATAGGTTAGCTGCGAGATAAGTGAGTTTACTCGTCGAATAAGCAGTCGTGGGCAAAAAGCGACGGCATTCCGAGGGCTTATTGGTCTATCCTTGGGTAAGGTAGGCCTTAAATAATACAGAACCTGTGAAGATGCCGTGACTTGGCGATGGAGGCCGCCAACAATTACGCTTTCCATCACCCGAAGGAGAGGGCAGCAGCTCTTCTTCACATGAGTGAAGGTGGAGACCACAGTGGTCGGTACAGCGACACTCATTTCACTACAGGCTTGGTAACATTTACTTTAACGGCTGTAGTACTGCGATGTGGAAGGCAAGGGGAAACCACCACATTATTATCCCGAGGAGTCGCAGCTACTCCACTCTTTCCTTTATTATCAAGACGTGATGGCACCCTCTCGAGTAAAATATTCCGGAGGTAAAATAGTCGCCCATTCGGATCTCCGGGCGGGGACTACCCGAGAGAGTACATCAGTCAAGTGTGATACTCGTTTTAGAGTAGAAACGTGGAACGTGCGATCACTTCGGACCTGCGGAAGACTGGAGAACCTGAAGGTGGAAATGCGGAGAATGGACCTCGATGTATTGGGAATCAGTGAAATGAGATGGCCCGAAGCAGGAGACTTTTGGAGTGGAAGTTATAGAATTATTCACACCGGATCACTGAATGGTAACGCTGGAGTAGGCATAATGCTCAGGAAGAGTGCGGGACTGCGTGTGAAGAGCTTCCTGCAATACAGTGAAAGGATTATAATGGTTAAAATTGAAACTAAGCCTACAGATACCATTGCGGTGCAAGTTTACATGCCTACGTCGGACTACGAAGATGAAGAAGTGGAAGACGTCTACGAAGATATCACTGAAGTAATAAAACAGGTAAGAGGAGAAGAGAAAGTTGTTAAGAAGAAACCATGGATCACGGAAGAAGTCTTAGTGCTGATTGAAGAAAGAAGAAAGTACAAGAATGCGAAAACTGAAGAAGGGCAGCTTTGCTACAAAAGAATAAGGAACGAGTCGCAAAGCTAGGAAAGCTAGAGAAATGTGGATGAACAATCTGTGCGAAGATGTACAAAACAACCTTACCATTGGAAAGGTGGAAGCTGCCTATAGGATAGTGAGGAACCACTTCAAGGAACGGAGCGCAAGATGCAATGCTATAAGGGACAAGAATGGAGAACTTTTGATTGAAAATGAAGACAAAGTGAAGAGATGGAAAGAATATCTCGAAGAGTTATACAACGGGAACGACCTCTGCACGAAAGTGATTAAAGAGGAAAACGAAGTCGAGAAGGATGATATGGGAGCATCAATATTGAGATCGGAATTCGACGCAGCAGTAAGGGACCTTCGGATGAATAAGGCTTCTGGAATTGATGATATACCCGCAGAACTGATAAGGAATGCGGGAGAGAGGACATCGGCCCAACTTTATAATGTCATCTGCAACATGTATTCAACAGGAGAAATGCCCAGGGACTTCGAGAAAAACATCATCATCCCTATTCCCAAAAAGAAGAGAGCAGAGAAATGCGAAAATTTTAGGACTATAAGCCTGACGACACATGCATCGAAGATATTGACAAGGATCATCTACAGAAGAATAGAACGAAAAACAGAGGAGTTCCTGGATGAAGATCAATTCGGATTCAGGAAAAGTAAGGGTACAAGAGAAGCAATATTGGCCCTTAGGCTGCTTATAGAGAAGAGAATGGAGAAGAACAATCCGACCTTCATTGCATTTGTGGATTTAGAGAAGGCTTTCGACAACGTGGATTGGAATTCAATGCTTGATATTCTGAAAGGAATTGGAGTTTCCTACAATGATCGAAGAATTATCCACAGTTTGTATTAAAAACCAAGTAGCTGTGATTAAATCTGGACCCAGCTGTGAAGAAGCAAGAATAAGGAAAGGAGTGAGACAAGTCTGTGCACTGTCTCCCGTAATTTTTAATGTTTACATTGAGAGAGCCATCAATGAAGTCAAGGAGAAGTGTCCTGGAGTGAACATCCACGGAGAAACAATCAGCATGCTACGATTCGCTGATGACATAGCTCTCATAGCAGAGACAGAGAAGGAGCTGAATAAGATGCTAACAACCATGGAAAGGACAATGACCAGACATCAGCTGAAGATCAGTAAGAAGAAAACTAAGATATTGGTGTGCAGCAAAAGAGAAGAGGCCAAAACCAACGTTAAACTAGGAAAACAGAAACTGGAAGAAGTGAAAGAGTTCTGTTACCTGGGAAGCAGAGTAACCAACGATGGACGACGCAAGAAAGAAATAGTGAGTAGAATAGCCCAGGCAAAGAGGGCATTCTATCAAAAGAAGAATCTACTAACAGCTGGAAATACAAGCTTGGAAGTAAGGAAGCAATTCATTAAAACGTATATCTGGAGCATTTTTCTTTATGGCAGTGAGGCATGGACGATGACAGCAGCGGAGAAGAAAAGGGTGGAAGCATTCGAAATATGGTGCTATCGACGAATGATGAAGATAAAATGGATCGACCGAGTGACAAATGAAGAAGTCCTAAGAAGAGTGGGAGAAAAGAGAAGTCTGCTGAAAACTATAAAAAGAAGACGGGACAACCTAATCGGCCATATCTTAAGACACAATAGCCTGATGAAGACAATCGTCGAGGGAAAAGTGAACGGGAAAAATGGAAGAGGCAGGCCTCGTGTTAGTTACATGGAGCAGGTCGTAAAGGACGTGAAAGAGAGGAACTACGTTGGTATGAAGAGGTTGGCCGATAGAAGAATCGAGTGGAGGGCTGCGTCAAACCAATCCTAGGATTGTTGACCCTTGATGATGACATGAATGCGCCGTCACATGAACGTGGCAGAATTAGTGACATGAAGATTTCCCTCTTACTTTCATACCTGTGTTCAAACATTTAAAATTAATTGTCACACTCCATCACGTTTTCGGAAGTTATATCGTCTGGTTAAGAAGCTTTTTGATCTTCTTTTTGTGCTCCTACAGATTCCAAAATATGAAGCGACTTTGATGCCTAGGCATGAGGAATCCTCGGGACCGACAGAGGCAAGAACAAAGAACTGTGGGTAACGTACCATATGGATGTCCGACAGTATAGGCACAAACATTTAAGCTTTATTGAGGCGAAGGCGAAAAATATATTTATTCACTACATTTAAATACATTTCTATGGGATTGAAGAGGCTGTAAATGAAGTACTATGAAGATGCTCGTCTTTCGGCATTCCCTCCGCATTGGTCCATAGTTCCTGGGACGACAGTTTCGCCGGCGTTGCAGTCGGCTTCTTCAGGTCAGTGAAGTCAAGCCATTTCACTGACCTGAAGAAGCCGACTGCAACGCCGGCGAAACTGTCGTCCCAGGAACTATGGACCAACGCGGAGGGAATTACGAAAGACGAGCATCTTCAAGTAAGACAACCCGCTGAAGCCTACACAAGGAAATGAAGTACTATGCATTTTTCTACGAGCCGGAGTAATAATATTGGAGGTTGTCTTTATTAGTGGAACGTTCAAGCCATTTAATGCTCAAGTGGTACGAGCAGTTAGCGAACTTCAATTTCTATGGAGTATTGTTTGAGATGGGTGAAATGCACATGTCTGATACGTTAGCGGCGGTTATTACGGATTGGAACCCTGTTGTCTAAGGTGATTTGGCATGATCTGGTATCAAAAGAATATCAAAATATATAGAATGATCATCCTTGTCTTTGTCCAATTCTTTACGCACGCGCTGATTTCTCATTAGTATTGACCTAAGACAGTGTTATAAACTATAGGGTTTAAAATGTACACTATTGCAGTAACCACCTCATAACCAAGTGATGGTGGTTACTACTCCCTGGTGGTCATCTAATCAAATGTTCAATTGAGGAAATGTTTCGGGGCATTGGTGCTGAAAGCAGTACTTTCATGAGAACTATTCGTATCTACACTAGCCAACCTTTTAACGATCAAATATCCTGGTCCAAATATTTGAATTCTTTTCTACTCAAAATCTATTTTACCGGAGCGCGTTATTAGTTTGTTAAAAGAAATACCTACTTAAAGTATCTATGATTAATAAATTCACGGATACCAAGTTTTTTTAATAACCAGCCATCATTTGTCCATTTACAGGAAGCTAAACTCCACTGACTTCATGGACCGTGTGGGTGGATCCAAAATATGCTTTTTAATGAAAGATTTCATTTGCCGACGCTTGCTTGTTTATCAAGCAGCCACAAAAACAGGTCAAAATCGCACACTACTCTCAATGGGCTCCAATATGCCATCGGATAAGGCTGGGGTCAGGCCGTACCAAGCATCGGCTTGGGAGGTCTGCTGAAGATCTGCTTGGGCTGCATGACAGGACTTTGATATTGCGGCTGACGCAGGAACATTGTTCTCTTTAGCAAAGGATTTAGATGCGATTAATGATGGGTTGTTAGTTGGCAGCTAGCATTAAATTTGAAGAAATGCGCGATAATTGGAGATAATTAACTTTTGGAAAAAGAATAGCTTTCCCCGGAATTATAATCACAGCAAAGAAAAGAAAATATCTAACGCAGAATCTATTAAATATCTAGGCGTCACCATCACTGAAGACAAGCACAAAAAACGTTGCCAAGCAGTTTACTCACTTTACTTAATATTCTAAGTATCTTCGAAAGATATCTTTGTCAGGAGGAAGTGGTGCGAGAATGTTCTGAGGAGTTGCATAGGGCGAAGTACGCGACAGGAAAACCTTACGTAACTGGATTAAAAATGAGGTCAATGTCGATAGTATGTTTAAGTAACGTCCTCAAGTCCCAGTATCATTTTAATACTTATATTTGGATTAGAATATAATTTAATTTTTTTAATTTAATGGATTACAGCATTAAATTACGAAAATTAATTTATATTTGAGTCGCGGGCGTGATCACGGGCGAGCATGTCGCTGTATTGGCCGGCTGATAGTCTGGCCCCGTGACAAGGCCTTCCGCGCATGCAACCGAGTTAACATGCTCATATATCATGCAAGGAGAGGAGTTACAGGGGGTGGGGTGAGTGTCACCGTGCCAAGCACCAAACTTAAAAGTAGTCGCGAACATAATTATATTATTAGAGCTACAGTACCAGTTGTATTCCTAAGCGCACTAAAGTCAATTGTTGGAATAAGGCTTCACTTTGTGGAAATATTTTGTATTCATGTGGAAAGTAAGAAAAAAACTTATTTTTATACTGCAGTTAATTACAACACCGACCATGGTTTCAATACAAAAGTGTCATTATCAAGCATAATTATGCGAAAATTTTCTTATTCTTCAAACAAAAATTCACCTAGGAATATAAACCGGTTTTCAATTAAATACCGTTTCTATCTCCATAGAGTTATCATTCGGTATGGACACTGCACGAATCTTGTACAGACATCAGGAAGCCAATCTTAAGAAGAAATGGCTAAAGCACTTAAAATTCTTCATTTCAAATTTATATTCTCATGTGGACATGCAGCATCAGTCTTTAAACTACCTTACATATCATATGTAACGATCTCCACACTAATTTTGATCACATTTACTATCGTCTCTTATTGGTCGTGGAAAAGTAAAATATTTAAATATTCTTCATCGTAACCTGGAATGAATACTTCGCACTAATTTCATAGTACTAAAATGCACTAGGCCAACATATTTCACCACACTGTTACATAATCAGAATTAAATACAAAGGTGACCATTTAAGTTACTGAACCTATTAATATTGGTGACTGGTGGCTATTAAAGTTATATAACCTGTTAATTTCAGCTTTGTATATAGTGCTGATGATGCTATAGTGTATAGAAACGTTACCTGAACAAATTCTATTGCTGTGGAATTTGTGCAAATCATTGATTCCCATCCAGAAATGAAATTCTACAAAGTATCAGCCTTCATCATGTATTTCCTCTCCGTTGTCATCCCTCCAATTGAACATTTATGGTGTAAACAACCAGAGCCCTGAAGGTTTCAATCTGTGTTCATCATCTTCAGATAAGGTATCCGCCTTGAGTTTCCACTAGACATTTAGCGTTTGGATCATTGAACTACTCACTGGCATTAAATCAGCTTAAGTAATGCATACGAATATCAATTATGTTGTGACGAAATGGTAACTAAATTTCACAATCTTGGGAGTGGCAGGTCTTCCCTCGAGCCTTGCAGCGGGTATCGCGTCCGCAGGCTCACACAATGGCGGGCGCCTTCGATTGGCAAGATATCGACCTCTCGGGCGCTTCCTTTTCCGATTTGATGCACTGCGGCGTCGCATGCAGAAATGCATCTTGGGGCCAACGCTACGATGCAGAGCACGACGAGAGTTTCCTCGCACCGAGGGACAGGCGAGATGGGATAGCCAGGGGAAGAGATGCTGAGATTACACAACAGCACAGGAATCCTAAAGATTTTGCGAATAAGCAAAACAAAAATACTAATGCAAAATTACTAGCTCATGGCAGTTCTGAACAAGCAGTTCATTTTCGTTCCTGCACCCCAGCTTCGGAGAAAGCTATCGAAGAAAATTATACATTTTTACATGTGATTGCATTTCCTTGCATATCCTGCGGATTTTTCTTGATGTAAGATACAGTTTAGATTATTTTTCAATGTCTCGGTCACGTGATCAGCATGAGAAGATACTCGGAATTTATCCTGATCATAAGGCAGAGTTGCGATTATTTACTTCAATGGGAAGAATAATTTTCTCCACTAATTCATATTTATGAGTTAAACTCCAATAACTTCTTTAATGGCTCTCTTTATTTTAGTTGAAATTGTTGAATCTTTTTGCCAAAAATATAAATATAGCTTGTTGTGAATCTAATACAAAAAAATCATTTAATGTCTAAACAAAGTTTGAATTGATAGTAAAAGATTGTTGAATTCCGACGAAATGAAAAGTAAAAAGTTAAAAACCCATATTGGTTTTTCCCCTCGTAATTAAAGTTTTCAGCCAATTTCAGTCTTTCAGTCTTCTCTGTCTCTCCCATTCCATTCGAACTAGCTAGAAATTAACTATTATGGTACTCGGTATATCCATTCCGTATTAATCTTCTGAAACAACACATTTCGAATGTTTCCAGTATTATCTATTCTGCAACTATTCTTGTTTGTGGCTCTCTGCTAAGAAGGAGCAGATAAGTTTTATGGAAGTGTTTCCTTACTCCCTGCCTGGTATCCTAAGTTATAGCTGAGAACTTCTAGCTCGTATAAGTACTTATAGCTTATAACGAAGACGGTTGTCGAAAGAAAACTAAATGGGAAGAATGGCCAAAGAAGACATCATATGAGAAACACGGAGCATATAATCAAGAATGTAAAAGAGAGGAATATTGCAAATGTGATGAGACAATGAGATAGAAGAATCAAGTTGAGAGTTGTGCACATATAAATTTGGGATGAACGACTAATGATGATCATAATGATGAAAGAATCACTTCGACGAGCTTTGGTAGCTCTTGACTCCCAAAGAACAACGAAAGATCCGATGTAATACCTTTTCCAGTAAACTTCCTATTTCCAGGTGCGGAAGGACTCGCGAGGAATTTAAGTGTAGCGTACGTACGTTTGTCCTATTCAAGTGTACACGAGAGCCTGTGTGCTTTCGAGTACACTTCTAATTCGGGATCGCGGATGAGCATCGGTTGTTATCGGGAAGCATGGCCGTCGCGAAAATAGCGGCGCGCGATCGAAGACAAAGGATAGACGGAAGGCGGCAAGATTACTCAAGGTCGCCGCCCCCACCCTATTGTCCTGCCGCCCCGCAAAAAAATATCCCCTCCCTCCCCATTCTGGAGACACGCCCCTAATTCTATCCCTCCACCCGCACCGCGAATCGTAAAAAAATGGGCCGCTATACACAAAGGCATGGTTCCCGCCGCTGAATCAATAAATGAGAAACATTGACGCAGTGCTTGGCGAGGAAGGGGGAGGCAGGGATGTGAAGAAGGAGGGGAGGAAATCCCCCCCACCCACTCCTTCTTCCTTCCCCTCCTCCTCCTTCTGGGTTTCGGGTCAATGAATGCCCGCTCAGGGTGATGCAATTATGCCCCAGCATGCCGGATCTTTATTTTTTCCCAAAGTGCTCTTGCGTCATGTATGTAGTAGTGGC
The DNA here is from genome assembly GCA_933228895.1 of Platycnemis pennipes. Classification (NCBI taxonomy): domain Eukaryota; kingdom Metazoa; phylum Arthropoda; class Insecta; order Odonata; family Platycnemididae; genus Platycnemis; species Platycnemis pennipes. Next base: position 18,337,499 of record OW121853.1, read on the forward strand.
TAGTGGAGTCCTTGCGGGAGGTCATTCACGCTGCTCAGGGGATCCATCGCGTCTCGTCCGCACAAGGGGAGGAGGGATGGAGATCGAGCGATTCCAAATTTCAACGTCGGAATTTCAACAAGGGCGAGAGACGAGGAATGGATAATGGGACATCGCACCTTGCGCAAGACGTATTGCACTTGCGTAGGTCTCCATGCGACGACGTCAGGGTCGGGATCCAAATGCCACTGACCCTGGAAGGCCCGCCCCTCTCCTTTCCCCACCCCTCTCCCCCCTCACACACCGAGAGGTCGAGGAAAGAGCATTAGCCTCCGCCGGAATCTACTTCCGCACTTTAGCCTGTCTCCGCTAAACCATCAATTTACAGAAGCTGCAATGATATTAGAGCACCAAATGTTTCTGTTATTTTTTTAAGAAGGTAAATTTTTATTTTATTGAATCTTATAATATATGTACAGATAAATAGAATATAAAAAAATAATGATTCCTCATAATGAGCAATATTTCGGTAATTATAGATTAGCGTATCCGTTATCGTTTTAAGTTTACATTATAAGGCTCCGCAAAATATTATTAGTTACAAATTATTTTGCTTCACACTTTGTGTAATGGAGTTTTCCAATATTTTAGGAATGAAAAAACAGTTGGGAAAGCTCTGCTATTAAAGGAATATTAAAATAAACTACGTGGGTTCATCAGTAGTTAACTGGTGGTGTTTAAAAGGTTCAATAGTATTTTAAGAGCCGGCATCTATAGTATGATGATATTTTTCTGGCTTTCGAATGTAGACGTGGGCAGTCTATATCTAAGTATGGAAAAGAGATGTCGAATTTTCAGTCTTCAGCCTATGTAATGTCATGAGCATTTCTCTGATGAATCTCTTGAATTTGTATAGAAACTTACTTTTCTTTTCGAGGAGCTAGAAACCTTTGGATACATTGGTTTGGAGTACTGTGCTATTCCAAGGGTGACCGCAGAGGTGCGGTAGCTGGAGTCCTAGCTTCCATATATATTATTATGTTGATCTGAATTGTGAACGTTTTCCAGTTGTGCACCGATCCTTTCTTGAGCGCCTTATGGAGAGCAATCTACGTTCAGCACACTGCCCACCGGATGCGACGTTGGACTCCTAAGGGTATTTCGTTAAGTGTAAACTAATGCCTAAGCTGGGTTGCTCCTTGCTTGGAGCCCCGGTGTGTAAGTAAAACAATGTCTTTCAGATTCAAGGATTGCGGACCAGCTGCTAAAATTTTAACCGAGTTCCATACGTATTTAAAATAGCAAGGTTTCCGTATAAAAAAATCATCCTCCTCGGTCGGGGCTCGAACCTGGAATCATTTTAATAAAGTTTCAGTGCTCAGCTTACGCTCAAAGTTGAAATAGTTATTTTACTACGTATCGTCATCATGGTAAAATTGCCTCCGTTTCCCGAAAACACCTGGTTTCAGGAATAAATTATTTTATTTTTGTAATAATTACTGTCAGTGCAGACAACGTATCTAAGACTTAAGCTGAGCATCGGCCTTTTTCATCCACAAAAGTCATCTTTGACCTTTACGTCTTTTCTATTATATATTCAATTTCATTAATTTAGAGCCCCAAGAAAGGCCTTCACTACTGATATATATGCCCCGAATGATTGAAATTTCGTTGAATAATAACTACGAAAATAATAACGCAAAACACTTTAAGGAAAAGGAAGATATTTCTATTTTAAATAAGTCATTTTTCTGCTATTTGTAAGCTTTTTTAAAACGGTTTCAAAATAAAAATCTTTCGCTTTGTTGTTAGAATTTGCATAAACCGTTGTACTGATGCAAATATCGAGTCGAAACACTCTAGACGTGAGTGATGCGACGAACTGAATAAAGTTGATCTCCGACATGATCCGACACGAGAAGGGGAGGGAATCGTTTACTCGAGAGGCAATCGGAGCGTGCGTGGATTTTCTGTACGTCGGAAGGCGAGGAGTCCACTGAATGAATGCTACAAGTGGATTAAGTCCAATGGAACAGTGATAACTCGGAGTCGGACATCATACGAGCCATCGGCGCAAACTGCCGGGGACCTCCTTTGAATATCTCCTTCGGATTTACCATTACGTTTACGACCGCTTTTTATGGCAGCCATTCCAAAGAACATTTTTACGACATCGCGTGGTGTGAGGCGGATGCTATTCCGACGGAGCCATGCGTGCCAGCGATAGCAGTCTGCAGATGCACTGCGGTCGCCTAGGTGCACGCAACGTGTGCATTCATTCGATCGACGGCGCTGGGAGGAGGGGTGGGCGGAACAACTAACTGTCAATGCGGAGAGACGGGTGATTGGGGGGCAGATGTCGTGCCCTCCCCCTGGGGAACAGATTCGTCGTCGCGCGGAGAGGACAGCCTTACGGACTCACTCCCCCCTCCTGGAGTGTGCGGAAGACATCCCTGTCGTCATGGTGTCGCCGCTTGATCTCGTGAACGGCTCGCCGACTGCGGCACTAAATTGAGAGCCAAGAGGGTTGGCGGGGGAGAGTTATGATTATGAATCCATCGTGGTGAGAATGGTGCCAAAGGTCCGTCTGTGTCCATAATTTCTTAGGCGATATTATTTCGCTATGCCCTTAAAGGAGTCTAGAACGTGGTACTTCTTTTGTTCATTTTTTACACTGGATATATTTTACAGTAACGGCTGCTCCTTCCTGACGCTCTCTAAATTTGCACCGCATAAAAATGTAATAAGCTTATGACCGTGTTTGAACCCAGCAGGCATCTATTAATAATAGCATTGTACTATTCCTAACCTCTATATATTTAGAAGATTTATACGTTACATACCGATTCTTCTTCATTCGCCCATTCTAATATGTTTAGAACGTCAACATCAATTAAGTACGTTTGCCAGTATATTCTGGAGATATTTGGTAAATAATTATATAACGTAAACTATATAGGTTAGGCTCCACAAAATTTTGCAGGTTACGCAAATGATGTATAGTACGCAGGATTTCTACGCAAATGATGTATGGTACTGAAATATTTGTAGTTCAGCCGAAAGATAAATTCATTTTGACCCAAGATTTCCCGTATCCTGGAACATATGCAAAGCAATGGACACACGTTAGGGGATGATTTTGATTGCTCATATTCCTCACCTACAATCTATTCAGTGGTGGACGAAAGTCCATGTAAAGACGTTTCTACAAGTAGCCTGACGAATAAGTAATCATAAATACCAGGTGAGAAATAATCTTAAAATCTGGAATTTTTTCCACATTGCCTGTTAATTGTAAGTGCGAAAAGGGAAAAATTTAAACACATTGAAATACACAAGCTCAATAGCGCACCAGTCACGAATTTATATAGCTGTAAAGTAAAGCTTAAATATTTTAACTGAATTTTGTTTTCGGCATTCATATCATTTATGTTTTTCTTAGCATTAGTATTTCATTCCCTTTGCCATTTTCTTCATATGAGAGCACAATGTCTCTTGATGTGTCCAATTAGGTTGCCACGTCTTCTTCTTAAAGTTTCCATCAGCCTATTCTCATCTCCAGCTAATTTTAGAACTTCTCATTTTCAAGTCTTTATCATTCTCCTTTAACGCTACATTAAATACTTTCCGGCATAGCCCCCCCGCAGCCATTCTTGTCTTTCATGCCTCACTCTCATAAAGAAGTATGTTCCAGAGTTAATTCCGAATGAAATGATATTTACTTCTACCCTTGTCTTATTCATCTTCTGGTAGAATACTATCTTTGTAGGGGTCATCCTATTGAGTATTTCTCCTTCCTACCTTTTTTCTTCTGCTGAATACATAATCCGTGCCGGTATATAGCTTGAAAAAAATGAATCACCACAACCTTCATTGATACATCAGACGATGACGTGACAATGAAAATTTGTTTGATAGGCCAATCTTAACCATGGCTTTCCTCAAGGAAAAAGCAAGGTATAGATATAGAGAGTGGTCATTTCTTCTTGTTCTGTCCTGAAAGTTGCAATGCCCATAGAGGCGAGCGGTTTGACAGCCGCACTTTATAATTACCCTTAGAAAATATCACGCACGCTGAAATCTCGGGAAAAATGTTTACACCACCGTTCAACGAACGATCTTATAATATACGATTTTACAATCTATATTTGCATTACTGAATGTGAGGATAATTTTCACAATAGCCTGGTGGGAATATCCTCGACCACAAGTGCTGGGATTACATTGGTGCGTCTCCAAATATCGTTGCCGGGCGTTAACTGCTTCTAGAAATGCCATTGTAGCAGTTTCCTTGGTATTTTTTGTTGCATACCTGCATACGGTCACCCCCCTGTTTCTATAGCTTTGAGAACAGTCATAACAGAGATGGAAAGAGGTTCGGAGTAGAGCCAAAAGAGTTCAAACGAATGGTACGGCATTCCTCGGAGACAGGAAATATTTTTACGTTTATTGTTTAGTGCATAAATGTTGGATAAGTTGGGCCATATTGGTATGACACTATTATCGCCAAAAATTCTACTTTTAATTAAACTAGACGTATTAGTCCACCATCTTCATCTTCCATCTCATTTTCAACAGCACTAGGGAAATGTGACAAGAAGATCAAAGAGCAAATTAGCTACTTTTCACTAGTTAGTCCCTACCTAGAATATGCAGCGAGTGTATGGGAACCAAAGGAATTTGGTTTGAACAACGAACTAAACAGCGAGCAGCATAGAGGAGCTAGGTTTGTTAAAAGATGTTACAACATGTTTAGTAGTGCATCATAATTAATAGATGAATTAGGTCGGGGATCATTATCAGATGGTAGGTTAAAGTACCGATATACCTGTGGATATTTACAAGGGGTAGGTTTACTGCATATGTTAGGGATATACTAAAAATGCCTGCGTATTTTGCTAGATTTGAGCAGATAAATAAGATTAGAGAGATAGATTAACGTACCGTTAGACTCAAAATGTCATTTCCGCGCACTATAAGAGAACCAAAACCAGAGAAGACCAATAGGCAGCATAGCAAAGGGATTGGTAGATGAAATATTTTGACCGACTCTGTAATGAATGCTGCATGGTTTAACATTACTACCCATGCAAAGTAGGCCAATACAGATAAAAAATATTGAGATAAATGCCATTATAACCAATAATTCCTTTTCTATTATGCAGATAGTAGACACCGTAGACACCTAGATTCATGGGACTATATCATTGAATATTTTTTCCATGTATTAATAGCATTATAGCTCCTATTTGCATGTCAATAGTGCATGTTTGTGATCTTCACCCCTGCCACACACCCTCTCGGAGGCCCGCAGGGTATTGCGTGGATGTAGATGAAGATCTTGATCTTTGGGTGTATTATATTAGTACGCAAGCATCCCTCCCCATCTCAACAGTACTCCAAATACTCTCTTCACTCCTTCACTAAACAGGGAGCTATTACTGTAGAGAAGATTTTACGGCAGGCAGTAAGTGCTTCTGAGCTCAAAGCAAGCCGGCTGCGATAACCAGGTTGGTGACGCGCCAGCTTCACTACTCAAAGGGAGCGAGTTGCTATCCAGCCTCAGGCATGGATGCCGTGTTTGTATTCAATTAAGTCATGTTGCTCCGATTCAACCTCAGTATGATGGAGTGCATTAAACCTTACTCCACCTCTATTGCTGCTACAACTGTTTACAGCTAAGAGAGAGGACGTTATTTCTCGTCAAATATTTTGGACGTTAGGAATCGAACGCGTATTCAGAGGGTTCAATCAAATTCTATTGATGTTCCCCTTATGTCATAGCAATGGTATTTTCTTCAAGAGTAGTCTAGGAGAGGTTGATTTTGAAATACCCGAGGAAGCGATAAAAATATAATGTGCTTTTTTTAAAGTGAGACGCACAAAACACATAAGGAGTACTTTTCATGTTTATCTTCATACTACAAATCGGTGGCGGCGTGGTTAAAGTTCTCGCCTGCTAACATTAGGGTCGCGGGTTCGAGTCCCGCCTGAGTGGCTTTTTTCACCACTCAGGAAATGGAAATGTGTACACGTCTCTTGTCAAATTGTCAATACCCCGATTTAAAGGCCACATGTGCTGTTTTCGGCGGTAGTGGAAAATAAAATAAATATCCTTGAAGATGATACAATCCAAACCTAGGTCGGTGTTAAAATAAAAAAATTTGTGGTACCTAACAAGGTCATTGTTCTATTTACCAAAATAAATATCTAAATAAATCTTGCCACATGACACCCTATTATCTAGCATGTTTCCATGTAGTACCCTATTTGTCAATAGTGCATGGTTGGTGATCTTCACCCCCTGCCAATACCCTCACGGTGGCTTACGCGGTATTGCGTAGATGTAGATGTTCTACTCCTTTCTCCTCACAGAACAATTATCCAACATTACCGACATTATCATCTTTTTACAACGTTCGTCTTACATAATCCATGTTCGGAGAACGATGGAGAATAATGGCTACCAACGAGCCGTAATCCTGAAGGAAGAGAAAAGATTAGACAAGGTCCACAAAAGAACCGACGATCAACCATTGGAGGAAAGGCCAAAATCCGCTGCTTTCGCCCTAATCTCATTTGTCGCGGGAACCACAGAGAGAATCTCACGGGCTCTCAGTAAACACGATATTGTGACGAGATTTAATTGTGTTTCCAAAACATCAAACATGCTAGTGAGAGTAAAAGACAAGATAAAAAGAGAGTCTAAGAGTGGTGTATATCAAGTGAAATACAGCTGTGGGAGCAGCTACATTGGACAGACGTCCAGAAATTGTCATTGAAATGCCGCCTACAAGAACACCAGAGAGCAACAAGAAATAGACGGCAGAGACTCTCTGCCATAACAGAGCACACATGGTCGGGCCCCAACCACAACATCGATTTCGAAGACGCAAAAATCATCGCCCAAGAGAAACGATATTTTTCACGGATGATACGAGAGGCCATCGAGATAAGCAAAAATGAAGACAACTTCAGTAGGGAAGACAGCTACTCGCTAGCAAACGCCTGGAAGCGAGTTCTACGAGAAAAAACTCAACGGTCAATCACAGACGCCAATGCAACAGCCAATAATGGGAGACCAAAACAGCCAATTATGGACACCAATGCTACAACCAATCACAACGGACCTATCCCCTACGGATGAGGATATAAGACGGCCAAAAACTCTGCACATCACTTCACTGACCACTGATCTGAAGAAGCCGACTGCAACGCCGGCGAAACTGTCGTCCCAGGAACTATGGACCAACGCGGAGGGAATCCCGAAAGACCAGCATCTTCAAATGCTCAAGATCTTCCATAATCTATACCACACATATAAACTGAAGAATCTCCACCATAAACCCCCTTTAATTGCTCCTGCCGTTGCTCTTGGGCTATTTCTTTTACCATTTCCTTGATACATGTAGGTTTAAAATTAATAATTTTCCATACTGAAGGTGTTTACATTATTGCATCTCGCAATTCATTTGTCTCATTATCCCTCTTTGGAATTTTGAATCTCTTTACTCATATATATATTTTTTTTCATTAATCTACACCCTTTTCTATCCCTCTTTAATGTCATTTCCACTGCAGCCCTTCCGACATATTGGCGTTTCCCCAGCATATACATTATAAACATATCGTGATGACAGCTAATTAACTAAAATTGACTAACTAATGACTGCCTATTTTTCCTAGTCTTCCAACATCCCAAGTCAAAGTCTCACAGCCTCTCTTGGTGGCATTCCTGATTTGTATCGTATTCCTGGCTCACCTCCAGCTCTAAAACTTCAAGCACGTTCCCGGAACCTATCAATCAAATCGTTATATTCTAATATGTGCTGCAATCAGTACAGTCCATGCTGGGCAACCTAAATAGACCGTTACGTAAATATTATACAATATCACGTCTTTATCAACTTTTGTGATTTATTCTGACAAGCATTTCCATTCAGCTCACTTATATTTATCTCCAATCCTTAAGTTCCTCTGCATATTTTCTGCATTTCTTCTTATTGGAAGGATTTTGTTTTTTCTTGGCGCATAACTTCTGTGAAACTTTCTTACTAAATCCACAAGGTGAGTGCATTTAATGCCAACGTTTATGTGGTAAACTCTACAAGCGGTAAACTTCATTAGGTAGCTCAGATTAGTGTGTGATTGGCGACTTGCCAGCAATAAAGCCATTTCAGAAATGATTGTCGCATGCAATGAATAATAAACGAGGGCCATGAGGAGAATAAGATCTAGGTTTTAATCGTGGCATTACTGCAAATACGGCCCACAAATGACGGGTGTAATATCGCAATCGATAGAACGGAATGCAAGTCATGCGTGGCATAGATTCTCCAGCGAATGAAATCCTTGCGTACTTCATTCAAGGGAGGGTTTAACAGTTTAAGGTGCGGTCCGTTATTTCCGATGTTCTTCCAGATGGCGAGGTTGGCATGACGTAGTACTATCAGCAAGCCGATGTGGCAGTGATGGTGGTATAATCGTTAATTGCAAAAGAATGCATGACGGACGCAAGGTGGTGGAGAAAATGAGGCGACTGGATGCAGGCGAACACTCTGGCGAGTCCGAAGAAACCAGCCCAAGTGGCGTGATGCCTCCACAATAGATGGCGGTCGGGGGCTTTTTATGGTCTGGTGCTCACACGATACGCAGAGAGGGGGCCGGGTCGGTGAAGTGGTAAGAGTACTGGCTTCTCACCGGGAAGACCCGGGTTCGTATCCCGGCAGTGGAAGATATTTTTCATTGTCAAACCGACCCCTACTTGGCCTTGGCGCTTGTTTGTCCCCTTGGCGCTTTTTTGCTATGAGCAGGCTAATGCCGACGCCGGGTTTCTCTCCATCCTTCCTCCATTCCACCCTTCCTTGCTCCTTTCCTCCCCGTCTGAAGCGCCTATCAGTGCGGATACTGACTTGAAAACAAAGATTATTCTCAACTCAATATCTATTTCAATGGGGGCGTTAACTCGGAACCGAAATCGCTATTTTGTACACGAAATCGTTAGATGGAAACAAAAAATGAATTTTAGTGAAAAAATTAATCTTCTAACCAGAGCCATTCGCCCATAAATCAAAAATTAAAATTAGCCAAAGGTGACGCCGAACGAACGAGCTGCGTTAAGGATATCTACGTCATCAACCTCCCCTACTTGACTATTAGCAGGGAAAGGGAAGGGAGTGGAGGTGGGGGTGGAAGGTCTGCTTGTACAGATCCTGTCGCTGCCACTGCATGGCATTACTGCATACTTATGACTCGTGAACTAATTGACGGATCGTAGAATGCAAAAATACGACTTTTTTACGAGCTCTATCAGATTCGGCAATAAAAAAATATGGTAAACTACCCCATTTTTATTTATATATTAATACCAGTAAACTCTTCATAAGAGACACAAATAAAACACAAATTTTATTGCCAAGGACCCTCTAACCTTCTTGAGCCTATGAGAAACGAGTATGAATAGTATGTTGACAAGCCACTAAAAGAAAATTATCGGTTAACATAGAGTATCTAGAATAAGAACTGACTGGTAAAGGTTCTCGCCAGGAAAAATCTATGCATGAATGAATCATGCTTATTTTTGTAGTCCGAGGGTGATGTATTTGTCCATTGTGAAAAATGAGTCGTAGTATTGCTATGGATAATAAAACTTCAAAAGACTGCAGGATGCATTTATTTTTATGCAATTATCTTATTAAACTGATTCCCTTTTCAACCCTTCCTTGTTATTTCATTGCTCGTCTTTGAATTTGCAAAGAGCTTGCCCTCGCAGCCGACGTTTCTGCAGCGCATGAATCCATGCTAGACGCGCCCAAGTTTCGCGTCGATGTCGCCGACACAATGGGAATCGAAAGTCGGCAGCTGCCTGCAGCAGATGTTCTAGTTCCTACTCCTATGCTTTCTTTCCCGCATCCTCCATCCATTTCACTTCCGTGGCTGTCTTCTCGCCGGGAAAACGAGGGCGGTCATGAAAGTGAAGTATATTTTTCTCATCAATGAAAATGGGGGCGTTTACTCGGAACCGGAATCGCTCTTTTGTACACGAAATCGTTAGATGGAGACGGAAAGTGAATTTCAGTGAAAAAAAATTATCTCTTAGCCAGAGCCATTCACTCATAAATCAAAAATTAAAATAAGCAAAAGATGACGCCCACCGAACGAGCTGCGTTAAGGATTACTACGTCATCCACCTCCCGTCCTTGACTGTTTTGAGGAAGACTGGGGGGGAGGGGGGGAGTAGAGGGGAGGACGGGAGAACTGCCTGCACAGATCCTAGTGTTTCCTGCAAATAATCCAAAGCAACTGAGTGAAAAAATATTTTTGTATATTTTTTGGCGTAGCTACAAGTGTGAGGAAGTTTATTTACTTATTCACAAATTACGATGCAGTCGAATATGCATTGCCTTTCGAAATAACCCGCATGGAGTCTAACAATCACTTCCATTGGCAGAGTCAGCTGTTTGTCCCCTATTGTGATTGGGCGACGGAGCTCCGCAGTCTCCGTTGTGATTGGACGAAGTGGATGACGTACAAGTCCTGTCTTATATTGGTTTCCTCACTGAAGGGAGAGAAAAGAGTTTGTATTTTATCAATGCCATACTGGAGTTCATAATTTATATAACTGCCATGATATTATCCCTCATCTTCTCTTTTAAATAGCAAAGTAAAATTATTTACCGCCGTAACTACAGAAAATTTAACACAGAACAATTCAATTAGGAGTCATATATAAGACCTAATGCCCATAAAATGCGAATATCGTCAAACGTTATTTTGGAAGTCACCGCTGCAGTTAGCTTAGATACCGTCATCAGCGAATGACTCATAACTAGTTCAGCATGAAATCAGACTCCAGTTCTTCCCGACATAGCACTCTTTTTAGTCCTCAACATTTTGGCCAATCCTCTTCCATTAAACATGACTTCGCACTGTCTAACGCCGCCTCGTATTGTCCCACTAATAATTTTGACAATTTTTGAAACAACCTTACGCTTCACTAAATTCTATGAAGATTTCTCATTACTATTAAGTCTTTAATGGCGGTACATTCGTCTGCTCTCTCTCTCTATAACACTTCATCTTCTCAGGATTGGTTAGCAACAGCACTCTCTATCCTCTGCCATTCTCTTCATTTCCAAAAACCGTCCACATCCCATGTCCTCCGTTATGTGCTTCCAATGCTCCAATGTAGGCCTTCCTCTTTTTCTTTTGCCTTCTACCATCCCTTCTAAAATTATCTTCACCATTCCCTCATGCCGCAGTAGATGACCTATGCATTTTCTTTTTAATGCTCTCCACAGGTTCCGCTCTTCTTTCACTTTTCTCAATACCTTTTGATTCGTCACTCACTGTGTCCAGCTTAATTTACACATTCTTCTATAACACCACATCTCAAAAGCCTATCGTTTATTCCACTCCGTTTGTCCATGTATCGTTTTATCAATGCTATATCAATGCTGCCATACAGCAAAACACTTTGCACAAATGTCGTAACCAGCCTTTTCCTCATAAGCATATTGACGTTGGAAGTAAAGATTTTTCTTTTATTGTTAAAAGCTAACGTAAATGAAATACTAACTTTGTTTCCTTCCACAGATTTATTTTCTTGGTACGGCATGTTTCAACACATCGGTGTCATCATCAGATGCTGATGAAACCTGCGCCAAGAAAACAAATCTGTGGAAGAAAACGAAGTTAGTATTTCATTTACGAAATTCAAATTCCACCTAGTTGAGTCTGGTACAATGGAACGTGTTAAAAGCAATCTTTGCTCTAAATATTCTATACTGTATTTCCTTTTTACTCTTGCCATAGTAGTCAAATGTTCTCACTTGTTTTAGTAATTTTCCGTCCAACATAATGATATAACACTACTGAGAGTAAATTGTAAGCCTTAATGCGGAGCGGATGCATGGTATTATACAACTTACACTGATCGAAATGATCCAGCGAGTTTATTGATTCAATGGTGATGATCAAAGTTCGATATGCCACACATAAAGTTGGAAAATTTCTATGTATATTTTTTCCATCGACCATGATAGTGAAGTGGTGAGAATGAGAAGTGGGAGAAAGATATATGGAACAAATAGTGAATGATGTGAAAGATGATGTATACGTGATTCTCGCATTCAAAGTTATGGGAACTTAAAAATATTACACGCTGGAAGAGTAGAGCGCAGCATTGCGTCTAACAAATCTTAGAATTTATTAATTATGATAGTATATTAGATTCTGACAAGGGATTGGCAGGGAAAAAGTGGAAATTGTGATGTCAAGGGTGTACAACTTCCGAAGAAACTCGTCCTCAAACACGTAGTGATGATGTCGGCTTTGTTTCCGTCTTCTGACATCATTGTTGGCGCCTCGTGGAGTTGACTCTGGCTCCACGAAAAGATAACTTCAAAGTCCTGTTTGCCTGCCGCGTGTGCTGCTCAGCCACCCCCTTCGCATTCCACGCTAATCTTGGGTCGCATGCGTCGGCACGCGTTGCGATGTTTGGACAAAAGACTCGCGTCCTGCGCCTATCTGGCGAGCAGAAGAGAGGTCCGCGAGCGGAGGTCTTCCCATCGACAAGAATCGCTGTCGGCCAATTTACAAATGGAATTTGGCTTTCATGGCAGGAGCGATAATAGCCACCCATTGATATTTATGACTAATTGCTGAAACTAGCACTGCTTACACGATACATTCGCTTCTTTCTGGAAAGGCGAATGAAAACAATGACTCAAAAGTAAACACCGTTGAACATAGCGTACAAAACGTAGATCCATCAGAGATGCTCCCTTTTTACTCTCACCTCTTTAAATTCCTCCAACACAGAAACGGATGCTACGTTATTGGTTTAAGGAGCATCAATATTGAAGGGAGCCGAGTTGACAGTATATCAAAAGAATTACTTGCAGGTCATGGCAAAGACTACACCAAATTTACTCGGTTTGATAATCAATTATTTTCCTCTTAATTATACTTCCGGAGTTATTTCAAAACTCCCTCGCCATGTCAATAATGGCAGTATTACGGCATCATCCGCTTGTTTACCGAATGTTTATTATTCCACAGACATTATCCCAATTTATATCAATAATAATTATCATTACCAATAAGCTAAAGAGTGTGCTGGATGTCGTCTAACCTGAAGCCATATTTAATAAAGCTGTTTATAGATCTAATTAGTCTTCCTCCGACATTTATTCTTTGAATACATTTATATGTTTCGCTAGTGACCATTTTCCTTTAAAATCGACTGGGTGATATGCGATTTGATAACCTCTCGCCGTCTCCACTTGCAAGCAAAATATCTAGGTGTTTATTTCCCTGGAATCAAGAATCATGGTCGATAGTGCAGCGATATCGACCCTGACAGCCGTAGAAGTCGATGTTTACACATGGCAGTTCTACTTTCAAGGGACTATCATGCCAGTGTGCTTTTATATGTAAATGGATCTTGGCTCGCTACGAGCTGTCGAGACGCAGTTCCTTCTCTCGATAACTACCATGACTACCCCTGACTTGGCATGCCGGGCAAATGCGCGAAAATCCCATCTCAAAGTTATACCCTTCATATTCGGTCAACACCATGGACTCTGAGCCGGTGATTTTTCAAACCGCAAGCAATTTCCAGTAACTTATTGGCAGGAAGATGAATCGCACTATTAAAAATCATTCATCTGAAATAAGGTCCTATTTTTTTCATTATGAGGAGGTAAACCGTGTATACGGAGCATGTGATTAAACATCAAATCAAAGTAATAAGATACTGAAGACTGATATTGATGGAAAATACAAGATGTGGTATGTGGTAGCCATATCAGTAACGCGCCGGCATGGCAACCAAAAGGTCACAGGTTTGTGTTGCATGTCTTAGGATTAAGAGTTTAAGTTAGGCCGTGCGAAAAAACTTTAGCCGTTTGAGCACCGTAAACCGAAACCTACTAATACAACTAATGTAAGAGGAACACGGAGGAACAAAACGATTTTTTGTTTGGCATGTGGAAAGGCGAGAAATACGCTTTGCACAAATGAATGGCGTAGAGAAGGAGCTGTTTACAGTAGGTAGTAATACTCTGCATAGCAGAGAAGGGATACTCCATCAAAATTTACCCTATCGGTTAGCAAACTCATTTATAAAAAGATATATATCATTTCTACTCCTTTGAGCATACGCAGTAGCCCTTGATAATGACGCTAAAGCGTTAGAACCTTGCTTGTATTCATAAAAAATCTTAGTGGAAAAGTACAATTAGTTTCATTAATAACATAACTATTACTTGGTACACGCAAAAAAATTGTTTGGCTCTGGGAACTGAACTTGGCATGCCTGTCAGAATTCGGTTGATCGAACCTAATGATAGGTGGTCCTGACCAACCCAAATTGGTGATGACGTCCGAACATGCTCGGCTGAAAGTATGGTTGCGGCAAACATACTAGCTCAATTGGGGCTTATGGTGGCCCTGTGCTCAGAGGACCTAATAGAACAGGCATTTCAAGACAAATGCGTAATGGAAAAAAACACTAAGGAAAAAAAAGGTATAACCATGAGAAAAACCATTAATGATGTAGTTCACGTTCATTCTACAGCCTGCATCAATATTTTCTGCGCTCTTTTGCCTCGTGGTTATCCTTTTTATTCACTCGATTGCATTACAAAGGCGTCACATACAAATGAAATAAGCTCTTCAGAGTATTTGTAAAATATGGAGGAAAATACTTCGCCGCGTACCGCAACGAACTGTAGCAAGTAATAAATAAATTCTTTTCCTGGTCAAGTGAAAAGGTAAAGTTGGTGAAAAACCAGAGTCAACTAAGGATAATCTCGGCTGAGTTAAGATGAATTCCTTCGATGGTCACGCTGTAGCTCAAAATGTGTTGACCATTTTCCGATCATTTTCCTCCCACCCCCTCCCCCAACGTCTCGGATCAGCAGTCGACAAGTTGCCAACATTCTTCCGTTTGCAGTTCTCCTTTAAGCAAAAAAAGTGAACGGTTTGATACTCTCTTATCTAGTACTGATGACGGAGGAACTCTGATACAGGAATCTTTATTGATTCGGCCTCTATCGCGTGTTTACAGGAGAAATTGTGAACCAATACTACGTTACGGTTCATCTTTTAGCTGAACAAGGATAACATTTATCTGGCTGAGCACTTATGCCGCGGGTTGATAAAGCTACCCCTGGAATATGGGCGTTTCCAGAAATAATTCCACTGCTACAAGTTTCCCAAGGCTGGAATTGATAACCTTAAAACTCGGAGCATAATACTGGATTCTATATCAAAATTGTGTCTGCTTATACTTGTACATACTACATGTTTGGCAATAAAAACGTGACGGGGAAAATAAATTTAGAAAGTGTAAATAAATGTCTACTCTCTAAGGTATTCCGAATCTAGAACTCTGCTGCACATATCTTAAGGAGAAGATTATAAATTAGGTGGGGCGATGTGACCTTAGCTGTTGAAGTACCAAAAACCCAAGTCTGCTGAAAGCATGCACTTAGTGACAGTGATTATAATTTCCTTATACCACAAGAAATGGAAATTATTTGCAAAGCTTCAAGTAGAAAAAATTCACTGTATCAGATATGATGTGGCGGAAGTTTACGACATTCATTTCTGAAAATACAGACTTCCTCAACCCCACTCAGACAGGCTATATACTGCCGGTTATAACCACCCAGCCCTTTCACATAATTACGCCGCAGTGTGTTGAAACGCATCGTACTACTGCCGATTGTGATAAGTAGGCCAGAAATAGCTACGTGACCTTTTATCCTTTAATATGGTCACACAATCTCCCCGACAACACTTCCACTAATATGGCAATACGAGGGACTCTCCAGCTTTGGTAGTGTTCTCCTAGGCTAGTTCAACGTGTCGCGTCATATCGCAATCCTTATACAATTAAACACAGAGCTTAAATGACAGAGTCGGAAATCCTAGGGTGACATTCGCGATATTATAAGGGAAGTGAACTTGAAGTGAAAATGAAATGCCTGAAAGCAAATAGAAAGCGCAAGCTACACATCCGCATCGGCATAGCAAAGTTCATTTCAAAATATGGTCTTCCAATATGGAAGCATCCAGTGAAAATTTATTTTCGTCTCCTTTCTTAATTCCTAAAAATGTCGTCAATGTTACTTCTAACACCACCGAGACTTTGCACTTGCAAGATATATTTAGCCCACTAAAAAAACTCCATACCGCAGTCTTAATTGGTGTAAAATGGACTTGTTCTGGCTCTTAATTCTCACAAGGTAAGAAATGTTCACATGCACCCTACATTATGGCGTAAGAAAAGGATGCATTAAACCTTTTTAAAAGATCGCATATTCTTTTGTGAGGGAAGATCAGAGAGCTAGACAGTGTGCAGCGTAGAGCAGCTAGCTTTGTTAAAAGGTATTACGATAGTTTTAGTAGTGTATCAGAACTAATAGAAGACGTAGGTTGGGAATCAATAGTAGACCGTAGCTTAAAGTACACATTAAATATATTGCAGAACTTTAAAACGATTAGCTTTGCCGAAGATGTTAGATATATTTTACAAACCCCTGCGTATTATGCTATAATCGACCATAAATAAGATTAGAGAGATAGATTGTCGTAACGATAGATTCAAAATGTAATTTTCCCCCGTATTATAAGAGAGCACAATAGTCAGCATATCGAAGAGATGGGTAGGTGAAATATTACCTGAGTAGTCTGAGGTGCATGATGCATGTATTAACAACCAATCCCTTTATTACATAGATACTAACTATCTAGCTGCATGTGATCCTATCATCTAGCATGTCTCCGGGTAGTAGCCTGTTTGCATGTCAATAGTGCATGTTTGGTGATCTTCACCCCCTGCCACACACCCTCTCGGTGGTTTGCAGGGTATTCATTAGATGTAGATGTTGTGTAGTTTTTATCTTTATGCGACCGTCTGCGTAGTGACACCGATCTAAGGAAAGGATGACAGGAGGTATAGATAGGAAACCTAGTTATAGTTTTATTGCCAGATGTCAATACAAGATCATTTCCTACAATATGAAAGCGTAGAAAAAATGTTTAATGCATATTATAATTTTTATTTAATTGTTTCCTTACTTCTACGCTTGTATTATCCATCAAACAATTCATCAGAACTTAGTACATCTGAATCATGTTTCTTTTTGGCAATGAGGCATGGTCGATGACAGCAGTGGAGAAGGAAAGGGTGGAAACATTTGGAATTTGGTTCTACAGAAGAATTATGAAGATAAAATGGATCGACCGAGTAAGTAACCAGGAAGTCCTAAGAAGAGTGGGAGAAAAGAGAAGTCCCCCGAATACCCCAAAAAGAGGATGGGACAACATAATCGGCCAAACCATGAGACTTAATGGCCAGATTAAGGCAATCGTTGAAGGACAAGTGGATGGGAAGAACGGCAAAGGAAGCCCTCGTGTGAGACACGGAGCAAGTGATGAAGGATGTGAAAGAGAAGAAATACGAAAATATAAAGAGAATTGCCGATAGAAGAATTAAGTGGAGAGCTGCCACAAACCAATCCCAGGATTGCTGTCTGATGATGATGACATTATTTTCCGCATGTAAATTTGCAAACTCTAAATCATGAAACCATGCATTTAATTAATTTGTCAATCGAGGCGCAAGGATGGAGAGATGTCTAGGGGCCATCATTGATGCTTCACGTGACCGCTGATTGCTGGTGAAAATTGCGTTCCAAACATTAGATTTTTTTGGGACGCCTTGTGAATGCCAAACCGAACCTTCACTTAGTTTTCCTCTGACACGATTAATGTTGCAGTTTCCTTATCACTGATGTAAGAAAAATTGGACTCTCGAAAAACGAGCTCAAGAAATCAGGTGCTGCCATCTCGCAACCCTTCCTTGCACGTTGGTCCGCGTAGAAATTCGACGGAAAGACGCGTGCGTGTATTTTCTGATTGCAGTTCACTGGGCCATAGTTTTGGGTTGATGTCTGATGATTTCCCGCAACCCGTCCGAGACGCGGCGGCCACTTAATCGCCGTGTCTCCCCACCCACTCGTCAGGCCGTCTCGTGGGGCGATTTTCCCCTCGTTGCCCGTCGCGCCGCCCGTTCGTGAATAGCCGCTCGGCGGCAATGGCCATTGTCTTATCGAAAAATTTTGCGAGTTATAACTTCCGGTGAGAGTGTAGCGTAAGCGTGGAGCGGTCGGGGGAGGAGGGGCTCGAGTTCGCGGCGGTGACACCAGGTGGCGGGACGTCCTTCGTCAGCGGCACTGCGAGGGGAGGAGGAAGATAAGGGTACAGGGGGGTGGGCAGGTGCAAGGTGCGAATTTCGAGGAATAATGGGCAGATGCATCGGGGAGTAGGGGGTGCAGGGGAGGGAGGATTTGCGGATGGAGGGGGGAAAGGGAGGGTGATGTGGCCTACCTAGATGTGGTATTAGAGTCAGTTTTTAAGGTGCTCCGTCGAAGACATTTGCCAATTCCCCGTAGTCCAGAGAGTAGAATGATGAGATATTAACCAGAGGTCGCGGGATCGAATACGAGAGAGTGCTTTAGTTTCAGATAAATTCAAAAGGCGTTATTTATTGGTTTCCAGCTCTTTCTCATTCGCACCAGGGGAAAGATCTAACCCCCGACCCTGATGTATGAATTTCACGCGCATTTCGGCTTTGTGCACGGCTTGATGAGCTCTACTCTCACGAACCAGTCCGATTCGGGTTGAAGACGGTGGTAAAATGTTCTGCACCCTGAAAATAACTCCAAGTCCTTGTGTTGCCATCAAATTAAGAGTCCAAGCACTTTCAATCCCCGTTAAATAAATTGTTTCCAACCCACATGACGTCTTGTTAGCATCATACTGTCTTTAAAGCTTTAGGGACTTGGATTACATGGGATTTTTCTTAAATGCTTCCAAATATTCTTGAATCTTGGGCAATTTCGAAGAATCGCTATCATGGTAATAATTCTGCGGCAAACTCACGTACGATGAGGCGCAATCCAATGAGCATGAGGAGTGTAATTGAATTAGCATGAGGAGAAGTGCTGTTCACTGGTGATAATTATTGTCAACCTAATTCCTCTATTAATTCCTATAAAATACTAATCCTCTCGTAGCACCTTTTCACGAACCTAGCTGTTCTACGCTGCACACTGTCTAGCTCTCTGATCAAACCTAATTCATTCGGATCCCATACCCTGGCTGCACATTCAAAAGTGCCTAACTAGTGAAAAGTAACATCGCTTTTTCCTCTTCTCGTCGCATTTCCCCAGTACCCTTTTAATACAACCTATCTTTCTCTTTGCTCAGCACCATATTTCCCGGATGTGTCTTCCCCACGATAAATCTTTAGTGATTGTTACACCTAAGTACCTAATGGTTTCAACGCTTTCAATATTTGTGTTATTAATACTACAGGTTACTCTATCGGATTATTCCTCTTCCAGAAATGTACACACACTTTTTAGGGTTAAGTTTTAACTGCAATTTGTCGTACCACTCTTGAATTGCATCTAAATCCTTGCTCAGCGATTCCCTATCTTCTTCTTTTGATATACCCCTGTACACTATCGCATCGTCTGCAAAAAGTCTAAGCTTACTTGGGATGTTAGGGGACTGAGATGGGCGATGTTAGAAAGAGGCTCACATTCATTGCCCAAATAGCTTATGTATGAAAGATAAGGAAGCGGGCCTCTTTATTCCTCTTTTCATCAATCCATTCCATCTTGGAAGTTATGACCCTATTATCTAGCACGTTTCCATGTAGTAGCTGGTTTACATGTCAATAGTGCATGTTTGGTGTTCTTAACCCCTGCCACACGCCCCCAGGTTGGCTTTCAGGGTATTGCGTAGATGTAGATGCAGATGGAAGTTGAGCACCTAGCATGCGCATCGCCAGGCGTTGGTCGACAGCTTGTGAATTTAGCCGTGGCAGCAGGTTCAACTCCAGCCCTGATTCGATGACGAAACCCTTAGGTGCACCTTTTCCCTGAGGTGGGTGGGGCGTAGTGACGCCGAGGAAAATGCAAGTGAAAAGTGTAAATTTCCTGGCATCGGTAAACTTTTGATTGACACTGGAGGATGAGTGGGGAGGGAGGAAGGTGAAAGCGTTCGCAGATTGGAATACCTTTTCTCGGAACCGCAAGTGCGTTAATCTTTCCGTGCCGCCGTGTTCTCTGCCCCTCCTCCCCTCTCCGCCCCCACCAGCCCCTTGGTGATACCGGGAGGCCTTCGACAAACATGGTCGTCGTCACTCCTTCTCCTCCGCCATCCCCTTCCCGCCACCCCCTTCCCGTCCCCCTTCTCCACTCCACCTTCGCAAGCGCCTTCGCAAGTTATGTGCAGCCACTCTTTTTGCCACTTCCTCGGCGAGTTCCGAAGCGAAGTGAAGAAAATGAACACCTATCTTCCACGCGCTACGAGCTATAGTTACCTGCTCCTTTGACGTCCGAGCGAGGAGAAAAGCGTGGCCGTTCACCCTTAAGCTATAATCCATTGGAGGTTCTAGGCTATTACTTTAAATTGCCCTAGGATATCGTCTGTACGCGCCAGTTGCGACAAAAAAGTCATGAGTTCTGGGGTCGGCCATGTTAGAAAGAGGCTCACATGCGACGTGGTCTTGAGTCCGGCTACTGGCTGGGGACAGAAGAGCCAACTTAAGAAATCTTTTAAATCGAATCATACACGGTGAGTCTCCAGTTGCCAAAATGTCACAGACATCTTATATTTCTGTGATAAATTAATAAAAGTTGAAGCACTACCGGCATTTATTCAATCAAAAAGCATCAATATTTTAAAAAATATTGTAAGAGATGGTAGCGAAGGATGTGAACGTGAAGAATTAACCTATTGTGAAAAGTTTTATTCGTGGAAGAATCGGGATCCGCGCCATATCAATCTTAGTGCTAATATTTACTCACAGCTGTTAATTTACAGAGGAGAATTTACAAAGGCTGAGAGTTTATAAACCAACTTCGCTTTAATAAACTAAAAGTTAGCGTAAAGTCTAGAACTATTCTTCTTAGAGAATACCTTAAATTTGTACCCTTAAGAAATGATGAACCAAAAAAATCAAGCGTTGAATAAGACAAGTTTTGACAACTCGATTTTTCAAATATATTCTGCGCAAAAACTTTACCGATTTTCCAGTGAAACGTCCCCCGCACCATTTCAGAGCTTATAAAACGAGGGAATGACCCAAAGATCTAGAATATTACTCTTCCTCCCCATCAAAAATTTCAATATTTCCATTCCTCGGTTCCTTAATGTATCAAACGTTGCATGGTATTTTCAAATACACTTCCACTTGGAAATTCAGTGCCGTATAAGCATTCTTCCTCACCGCCTGAGTTGGGTTCAAGTCGAGGTGTTAAATAAAACTTCGTTGAGACCTTAATTTTTGCACTATTTCACAACTAAAATGGAAAAACCTCATCACACCCAATAACTTCTTTGACATTAGTGCTTATTTACTTGTTTGTTGTATAAATTAAAATACTCGCATGAATATTCCCGAAATTCTATCAGTCAATGATTTTGTATACTTTTCTAAGAATAAATATATATTTTAGACCCATTACTATGATACATCTTCGCCAAGGTATACTTCCTTGGTGTAAGTTGGCGATTTTTTACATGGTCTGCTAAAAACCTTCATCTTACTCCATTCCATCAAACACAGCCAAAATTGCCTCAGTTAATCGAATTCGATCCCTTCTCCGACTCATTTTACTGAGACTTCTCATTTTACTGAGACTTCTCATCTTTGGCCTTAGAAGCTCAAAGGCCCCTTCCAAAACCCAGCAAGCGGGTGGTCTATAGTCTGTGCGGCCTTAGTTGGCAGTGACGACATCAAAAGTGATGACGACACATCGGTTTTTCGCCAATGAGAGAAGCTAAAAGTCACGCACGTTGCCAAGTTTTTTTGCCAAATTACAAGGTACAGAATAATTCACTGTCGCCAAAGGGAATTACCCTGCGGGAACTTCAAGTCATTTGATAGAGAATTATTCTCCATAGAAGTGTAATGCAATATTAATTGTTTACAGTGCAAGATTTTAATGGCAACGGTATACATTAATGTGGAATAAGTCTTACAACTTCAAGAAATTCGTGCCTAGTACTCAGTTACGTGCTCTCATTACCACAATCTCAACCCTCTCCCTGATTATTCTTTGTACCTATATTAATAAAGCCGCTGTCTCTTTACAAATGGTTATGCACGAGAAGAAGCGACAGCAATTTCATTGAGGAAAGGAATTAGCAGATCAAAACCCTTATCCTATGAGACTCCCTATGACAATTTTGTTGGAATTGAAAAATTGGCTTGTGGAATTCCTCTAAAGTTGACACTTAAAAAAAACACATAACACTGGGTTCAACCTTTGATCCCCCTGAACATAATTTACCTTTGACATTAAAAATCATCACATGTACTGAAATAAATGTGTTGAACCATAAGGAAAAATCTTGTTTCACTTACATTCTTCTCTTTACCTTGCATTAGCCTCTGCATCTTTTTATGATTCCCTCACTCACCAAGCTGCTTCTAAATTTTAAATTAATTTGCTGGGAAATTCGACCCTGAGCTATAGTCAACGCTTCTACTTTGTAACAACACAGTTCTTCCTATACCGAAATAATTTTAGATTTACTGACGTTAAATCCCAACAAATCCACTTCCTGCCATTTATCCCACATTAAATGAAAACCACAAACCCTTATTACACTTTATTTGTCATTTAAGATATGTTTGTCTGAAGATAATGACAAAATATGTGAGCACGTCATGCGCCCATGCGTCTGCTTTACGCATGGAAATCGAAAAATTCTAATAGAACATAGAAACAGTAGCATTTTTTGCAATTTTTCGCCATCACAAAGACTGCCAAGGTTACAATGTGTACAATGTTACACCTCGGTGCAATTCACTCAACCATAGTAACTTTATTGCATGACACTTCTTCACTTAATTCACTGAAATTGAACTTTTTACTCAAATATTCTCACTCCGATGCCCCATAACCGATCACTTTCTAAACTCATGGTGAAAAGGCTCTAATAAATAGGAGATTGAGGACGCCTTGAATTACTGAGAAAGAATTCATGGGAAGCTAATGAAAAATATTTTCACTCCCAAAACAATACGAAGGTGGAATATTTAATTAAAGAAAAACGTAGATTATACACCGGAAAATGTCAGTCAATTGTTCATCAAAGTTTGCGAGAGAAAACGAAACCTTTATTCGGAATTTCGCGATTTAGAGGCGTGTTTAGATACAGCTTCAGCGTATTTCTCTTTTCTAAGGCATTTATCACGTCAGCAAAACATATTTTCATCCTATTTTCTCTGTTACGACCATTTCCTTCATCCCCCTTCCTTATCTTACTAGCATTCCTCCTTTGACAAATGCCTTAAGGATCCATAAATCCCAAATTATTTGCTCCATGCTCTACTTCAGCTATTTCCATTCCATTTCGACCTGCATTATCTAAAAACGAACACAATAAACACATTCGTTTGGCCATCCGAAAACACCGATTGCTATTCCTCGTTATGGTGAAAAATAAATCATTGGGGCCGTTTACCATATTTTTATTTCCGAATTTGATAGAGTTTGTAAAATAAAAAGACCCGTATTTTCCCCTTCTTCGGTCGAGTCGTTCTCGAGTTAAAAGCAACCGGATTATTTCGTACGGCATTACAAATTCGAGTACTTGATAATTTTTGAATACGCGAAAAAACTTCTGCACACTTTAGTCGCACCAAAAATGTATACGAAAATATTTTGTTGCTCAGTTGTTTAGAGTTATTTGCAGAATGCGATAGGATCTCTTCGGGCAGACCCCCCCCCCCCTCCCAACCTCCTCTCCCCACCCGTTCTTCGTCAAAACAGTCAAGGACGAGAGGTGGATGACGTAGATATCCTTAAAGCCAGTTTCACACGATACTTGATCCAGTACAAGGTCTAGTATACTCGCTAGTATGCTAGCTTTCCAGTATCGTGTGAACAGAGCCAGTATACTGGCTGGCAAACATGCTAGCTAGTATACTCGCTGAGCTACTGGATTTTATACTTGATGCGGTACTAGATTTCTAGTAGGACCTAGTAGCCCAGTAGTCATCGACCAATCAAGTCACGTTACATACGCTGTGCCAACTTTTTTTTTTTTTAATTAGTATGGAATCATATGGAATAACCGCTTAATAGCAAGTACAAGGTCGATGATCGTGTGAAACCTCCCAGGACGGTTCCAATCTTACTAGATTCCGTCCTCAATATCCAGTAGCGGCTAGCACACTAGGTCTTGTGCTGGATCAAGTATCGTGTGAAACGGGCTTAACGCATCTCGCTCGGTGGGCGTCACCTTTTGCTTATTTGAATGTTTGATTTATGAGCGAATGGCTCTGGTTAGAAGGTTAATTTTTCACTAAAATTCATTTTTCGTCTCCATCTAACGTTTTTGTGTACAAAAGAGCGATTTCGGTTCCGAGTAAATTCCCGCATCCTCCCAACGGAAGCTAGCTACATGTGAATGTATCATACAAAATGTTTCATCTCTGAGGCTATTTTCTGGCACCCATATTATTCTTATTCACAGTATGTACTCCTTTCCTGTGAGAAAACGCTTTCGTCACGGTGGTGAGAGGAGGGGATGGGGGTAGAAGTGCATTTTGGAGTTGGAGGGGTGTGGCGAGGGAGGATGTGAGGATGGAGAGGGGGGAGTGGAGAGACGTCCTTCAAAACTCCTCTCATTATCCCTTCTCGTCTTTTACTCTCTTTACGCCATTCCCATCGCCCTTCTGACATTTATTTTTCTTTTGCCAGCGGGAGAATATTCTCCAAATAGAGCACAAGGAATCTCGTGCTAGGTCCAAAGCCACTTATTTCGATGATTAAATTTGGTTCTTCAACGGAGTCATGCGTTGCCATCCAGCTGCTTTCCAAACGACATTCCCGATGATCAGTAAAATGCTAATAGCAATATGCTTTAAATTATCGCTTCGCTTTCGGTGCCACTGAAAAATATAGCAAAACATTGTAAATCTTAAATCGAAGGTAATATGTTTTATCGAAGGAAATAAATCTCGATTATACATGGCATATAAAACTTATAACGGATAAAAAGTGGCTGAGATCACAGAAATAGAGTGGTTTATGAATCAAGTTCAAATGATAAACAGTAAGATCTCACTTGTTGAAAAACTAAAATAAAAGACAATTAGCATCTCTTCGAGATACATTACTTGTATTGCATCTGAAGACACGGTTAGATATTACAGGCATCCAATTATACTGGCGAATAATTGATTTACCAGCAAGGTAAGTGCCAAGCAGAGCCATTTTATTTTATTAAATATTCTTACTTAGTATCTACTAATTATTGAGTTACCCGTATCTCGTGAATGAATGTCTAACACAAACCACATAGTAGCAGCATTATACTTCTCAGTTGTGTAGGATTTGGTGTTTGGATGTAGCTAGTTCAGGTAGCTAGTTCATGTAGCTAGTTCAGGCTCAGTGCAGTAGTTAGGTAGGTAGTTCCAGCACATACTAGATCTTTTGCATTCCTTGCATCACAGTAGGTGTAAATTAGATTCTTTGCGGTTGATGCAGGCATGCGATTGCATGCCTGGTATCGGTTTGCTCTCTGCCGCAGAACCTTACGGTGGCTTTCAGGGTATTATATAGACGTAGATGAAGTGTTTGTGCGAATCTGCGGACTCTATTTTGACACTTCTGAACGCTTCCTTGCCATCGGTATTCCCACCGTCAGTTCAGCATTCGTCGAACTTGGAGCAAGTGAAAACGACTATTCTCTTCCTCCCCATTCCTCATTCACCCGCACTGTAGCCTCATTGAAGGCCTTCAGGAAAGTATAATTTGCTCGCTCCTACCAACCACTCTGCCAACCTCAATTTCCTCCACAACTTTTCTCCTATCCAATCATTCCCAGGACCTGCGCCTGAAACCAGTTCGATCTAACGAGAGCCTTTGTAAGACTCAACAACTAATTTTTCATGGATGAAGTTTTTACATCCAACAGGGTGAGCTCTCTCAGCGTACTTCGCAAGTAACCATGTTAATACGGCCTAAATAGTCAGCTCAAAATAGAGGTCAGTTATTAGCGGACATGATAAGAAATGTATCGTGCTCACTACCTAATTTCATTTTGTAGCGGATAAGAGGTGTCTTATGTAATTCACCGACATGAATAGAGCACAAAATTGGAAGTCTGTTTCCTTCACTTGCTCAGTATTCACACCAATACATTTTTAATAAGTAAATTATTCGATTCACACTGCTGCTTCCTATAACCTGCGCTATCGGCATAAAAATACACTTGGTGAAATATGACAAGTTAGACTCGAAGCATTGTTAACAGAAACCTGCATCAGGTCTCAAAAACTGGTTTTCCCCCAGCCATTTCAATGTTGTAAATTGCTTGTGATTTGACGATCCACATTTATATCGTAATACCCAGCGAACCATCGCCATGGTGTGGCAGGGGTGAAATAACACCATACATGCATCTTTTTGCATGAAATTAAGAGGAGATTCGATGGAATTGTTCGTTTTAGAAGTTCATCCCATGACCGTCGGTATTATTGGTAAGCTCTTGGTAAGACCGCACCTCGACTTTCTGACGGCACCAAGAAAATCCTCACAAGCAGAGCAAGCCGCAGACGTTTCGAATGGTTGAGTGGCCACGTTTAGCCTCTCCTTCAAATCCGCCAATCCTCCCCTTAACCTTCACCGCCCCCCTCACACGGAAACACCCGCCCTGCTGCTGTGTCCTTGGCCTTCAAAATCACATCCCGGATATGTATGAGCTCTCCGCTTCAGCAGGGATGAAAATGGAAAGGTACCAATTCGACCCTCCCGGACGTTCCCAAATTCTTCGTCTCACTTTAAAAGTTACCGACTTAAAAAAAAAGACTTCCATTACACTCCTAACATCAAAAATCGGAGTTGAGGCGACTTCGCAGTTTTATTACATGAAATTGTTGCCAGTATACTCACATCACGACAAACTCAAGAAAGGAAGTTGGTTAGGCATTAGATATCTGAGTTGTGTATGCTGGAGGCAATCGTAGACTTAGCTGAGGGCTGAGGGATAAGTCGCACCGTCTACTCTAAGATATTATCCTAGAAAAAACACGACACTCATGCCCTGGGCGGGATTCTTACCCGTGACCTTTAGTTTGCTGGGTCAGAGTGTTACCGACCTGGCTACCATGGCCGGACTGAAGATGATGGTGAGATTAAAGCTTAAAAGAAGAGAGATGCTTATTGCTTACTCATCCCATGGTTCACCTACAGAGGTAGATAGTAGCGGATCTATCTGGTTAGAATCTTGAAATAGAATGAAAATTATTGGAAACCCCAGAAAAAAACTTGTAGCCTACGCTCGAAGAAATAATAATTTGAGAACTTCATGGGACACATCAGGTATTGGAAATTTTAATAAATTTTTATGGTCCAACATTGAAATGCCAATTAATATTCACAACTTACTCAGTTAATATTTATGGAATTCCAATTCTCCATAAAATATTTACTCTCCATGTAATAACCAACAAAAATGAAACACTACCGGAGGATCTCAGCGATTACGGATACGTGAATAAAGGCGATATTCGAAACCCAACCATGGAAGCATAACATTCTGGGAAAGCTAGGGAATGAGGACGTTTACTCGGAACAGAAATCGCTATTTTGTACACGAAATCGTTAGATAGAAAATTGATTTTAGTGAAAAAGTTTATCTTCTAACCAGAGCCATTCGCTCATAATTCAAAAATTAAAATAAGCAAAAGGTGTCGTCCGCTGAACGAGCTGCGTTAGGGATATCGACGTCATCCACCTCCCGTCCTTGAGTGTCTTGAGGGAATGGCAGGGGAGTGGATGTGGGGGCGGAAGGTCTGCTCGAACAGATCCTGTCGCAACCAATTCCATTGGAAGAGTCAGCTGTGTGTCTACCATTGTGATTAGGCGAAGGAGCTTCGCGGTCTCAGTTGCGATTGGCCGATGCGGATGACGTACATGTCCTCTGCACGCCCACTTTTACAAAATGGTTAAAAATATCAGGTTTTCGCCGCTTATAACTTGAGAATAATTGACAGATCGAAGAACGGAAAAATACGGGTATTTTTAGTTTAAAAACTTGAGAACATTCGGCACTAAAGATATGGTAAACGACTCCATCTGTAGAACATAGAAAATTCAGTGACTCCAGGGATTTATTTACATCTCTGATTAGGCTAAGTAACACACATGTAGGTGGACTAGCAAATAAAGACGAGTTAATCGACATGAAGCTGTTAACTAAACTTGAAAACTGTAATGTAGATTGCTCTTACGAACTTCCGGGGGCCCAAATGCTCCATTGGTCGGGAGATCTCTCTTCACGAGTGGAGAAGCTGAACCTGAACGGTCATTGGTAAGAGATATTTTTAGGCACTCAATATGATGGACTTCATCTAAATCTTGTGAGCTTTATGGATAATGTTGTATTAATATGTCGCAAATATTATTAAAATTCGTAGTAAAAATTAGAAGCCAAGGAATAACAACGAAAGGTAATTGGGGCAGTCTGTTTGTTAGAGATTTTATTAGAAAGTCAAGATTATGGACTTAATCTAAATTATGTGAGCTTGATGGATTAACATGCCACTTGTGCAAGGGGGGCGTAAGCCTCAATTTATGGGTGGTGAATAGTTTGATTGTTTTTATGCCACTGCCATCACCTAAACTTTTTATCATGTTGCTAACTCTCTTTCCAACTTTAATTCCCCATCCATTTATCATTTCTCACATTAATTTTATCTACAGACTTGTGAAAGACTAGTGCAAAATTTAGTTTAATCTTTCTTATTCCCATTTTGATCGTATCCTCTTCACGTCCCTTCATCTTTCACCCGCTATTCCTTCTCCCAATTATTTTATTGCTCTTATTTCTATTTTGTACATCTTTCTGTAATCTTTTCTTATCATCCAATTTAATATCCTTCAATCCATATCTCTCCTGCTTCCGTAATTTTCTACACATTATTGCATATAACGCTTTTATTTTTCATTCTACAGGTATTCTTTGGTTGAGATTGGAACACCGATTATCTGCCAATAAATTGTTTCAATTTCCCGCTCGTACATATAGTTACCATCTTTTACATTTTTTCTCCAGATCAAGCGTCTATGTTACCCCTTCAGGATCACTAATATAAGATCATATAATCGGCAACCTTAAAAGCCTATGCAAAAGATGACTCAGTTTCTAATTATTCAATTACCCATCGTCTAATTAATACAATCGTGCCCTTCAGCTTTTTGCCAACACCTATGCAATAAACGAGTCACAAAATCTTGCAAAATCAACACTTTAAGTCTCCATTACACGGACCTTACTCCGTTCTTCCAATTCGTATTCAGAATATTGTATTTTCTCCCTAAATCACTTCTAATTTTGATTATTTCCTAACAATTTGTCGTAAACATTAACAATGTATTCCTCCCACATGATAGCAACAGGAATAAATGTTTATTTTATCATTATACGCTTTGGGTATGCCGCGATCACGTTTTCAGTAGTAATATCACCCACGTGCACTAGCACAAGCTCCCTACTTCTTCATATCATTTCACAATCCCAAAGTTTACTGATGGTCATCTCAGTCCACGTAAGAATGTATCGCTGTATCAATATTTCAACTTGAATTAAATTCTGTGACAAAAGAATATTCAAATATAGTGTTCTTCAGCTCCTTATCACCGGTAAATCTCGTGGGGTGACGGATATCGCAATCCATCCACTACGCTAAGGCTTTGATCCGCTGGGATAAGCATTTAGTGTTAACACGTTATATTCAAATTTTCACAGCGAAAAGCCATTAAATGAAGAGGAAAAATAGGTCAGAAACAGCATAGCTTGAGAATCTTATACATTTCATAAGAAGTGATACATACATATCATGCATCTAATTACTTAGAATGGTTAATATAATGCAGTATGATATGAATAGATAGGACATGCTGTAATTAATTATGTAGCTCATGCTTACCCATTCATGTCACTGAATGGTATCCCGATGGATTAAGCAATCTCCTGACAGAACGAGTTTAAATCCCAGGAAAGATACTGAGGAAGTCTAATTAAACCCAGATGGATGCTTTTCTGGGTATTAGATCCTTCTGGGAAATGACGGGCCACAGACTAAAGTGAACTGGGTATGAAACGTGACTTCCGAATCACTCTCACCGTTGTCCTTTGAACTTAATGATATCCATTTATTGAACCGGAGAGGCTGTAAATAGCTCTAGGACACACAAAAGACTGAAAAGAGTGAGAAAAAAATGCAGAGAAGGAGAAAGTGGAAATACTATTTGGTGCAAGGATCAGGTAGCAAACCCATGTTAATTTTGAGGAGCAAAAGACAGAAAAATCTCCTTATATCGGAGAGTGGTTCAATCTAAGCGTTGAGAGCATTAGAAGCTGCTTCTGAATAAATGGAATAGGCCTACATCCCAACATACAGGAAAAAAGTTTGACTAATATGGATATATCCAAGGCACAGAAACATTGGATTGCAGGATCTTCGGAATATGAAGTGGAAAGAGATTTTTAGAAGTGAGTATACTCTATCTAAGTTGCTTATCATTGTAAAAAGGAAGTAATATTAGAAATGCAAACAGGAAAGTGTATAGAGTATATTAGATTTCGGAATGATCTAGACGATCATTGCAAGAATTTAAATGTAGTTCAACAGTATGCAAATCCAGGGAGAGTGGCGTAAAATATGCAAATCCAGTGGAGTGAGTAGAAATGAAGATGAAGTATTGGAATATTGAAGTAATGAGATACCTAGGAGAAAGCGAAGCTGAAAATAAATTCAGAAGGCATGGACTAGAAGAGTTGGAGCAATGTCGATCATTTTGCACGAAGGGCATTAAGTATTTTAAGAAAAGGGGACTCTTTAGTAAAGTTTCCTTCACTGTAAGAAAATAACTCTTGACCAAAATCTTCATAATATTTAATTTCAGATTTCTCCATTTTCAATTTTCAATGACTTCCATAACATATAATTATAAACGAAATTGACTCTAGAGGGATTTGAAATGCCCAAAAACACTCCTGAATTGCACCTGACTAATTTTTAAGAATATGGAAGATCCTTTAACCTGCTATTATGTTAGTTATACTTAAAAACAATTTTTTCCCATTGAGTCAGAGGAAGGAGATAACAAGAATCCACGCACTATTTTTAGGTAATGTTCTCTCACGCACTGTACAACCTCCCTATTCCTGGAGAGATGAGTTGATATCAGCAGCCATTGTTTTGCTTTTTTATCATGAAATTGCTCAATAACGGGTGTTCCTCCAGCACTGCAGAAATAAATCAAACGGCGGAAGTGACTCATCGTCGGGGGATTGATAAAAGAGGAGTTCCACATGCGCTGGGCATTCGTCGTTGAGCACGGAGGTCGTGATGCGCTCCTTATCTTCTCCAATGGATGCACTACGGGGAGAGGTTAGGGGAGGGAGGTGAGAGGGGGGTAGGCAGGGAGTGGCGGAGATAAATTGGAGGTGTACCACGCGGAGCAAGGCATCAGGGCTGGAAGGGCGAGCTCGCGTCCACGTCTATCCCGTCTTCCAAGACGTCAAATGCTTTCTTGAGGTTGTGATCAAGTAATTTCCGCGTGGGGAGAGAGCAGCAAATTGAGTTATCGATACGAGAAAGGCTGTAACAGTAGTGTTTACGGAGCATTCCCACTCCGATCTTTCCCCATGTAATTTTCATTGGGTAGCTATTTCTGTTTGCTGGTATTGATGTCCGTTACGCGCAGGGGAAACTCGAAAAAATAATCGCGTTCGATTCGGGACTTGAATCTTGAGACTGGATGGCATTGTGTAATTTTCTCCTGAACCCATAGAGGAATACGTTACCCACCATTGCGTATTATATAGAATTATTGTTCAAATAGCTGAGTTTACTGACTCAGCGAGAGGTATTCGAGATATTCGAGACTCTGTAAGGCGAACTTTATAAGGAGATCATGAAACTATTCTTAACTTTGCCAACATGTTCCAGATAAGATTAGCTCTCAAATGTGAAAGATATACGGAGTGATCTCCTCATTCACTTGGAGGTGGGAGAAAATAATTGTAGGATGAATTAGCTTTAGTTAGGCCGTCTACCTAGAGTTAACAGTGGGACTTTAAGGTGGATATTTCAGTAAGCATAGAAATCTTGCACGGAATGCAGCATGAGTGGGTAGAAACCCGGCTTCGGAATCAATCTGCTCCTAACAAACCCGGCAATAGGTACATGGTTCTACGTTCCTTACGACAGACGAAATGCGAAACTTGAAATGATCTCTACACAGCTCAAGTGGAGACCGATATGGAAATGGAAAATCTCCGTTACTCGGATTTGAATCCGATTCTTCGAGATAGGGATATTAGTTACCAAACTTACATGATCGCCTATCAAATTATTACCCGATACTTATCGATTGATAAGTGCGTCAAACACACACATACTCTTTAAGGAAAGAATGAAAGCTTTTTCGAAAGGCATCCGTTGATGGATATAGATAATAGATAATAGATAGCGTGAGTTGGAGAGGAAAAAAAAGCCAAAAAGTGTTGGATTAGGTAGATAACGAAAGCCTAACATGAAAATGTAAAAAGAAAAGCGAAATGTGGTTGGAGTTTTGTATTTAGAAGGACAAATTCCGAGCAAGAGGGTGAAGCATATCTGACAGTAACGTAGTAGGTTGGATAGGAGGCTTCTTACATGAACGCTTTCAAAGGGTGGTATTAGACGGTGTTAACTCAGGTGAAGTAGTAGTTACATCGAGTGCTACCCAGGGAAGCGTGATAGACCCAATTAAATCTCTTATTTACTTAAATGATTTGAATGCAGTAGTTAAAAATAGC
This sequence comes from Platycnemis pennipes, assembly GCA_933228895.1. Lineage (NCBI taxonomy): Eukaryota > Metazoa > Arthropoda > Insecta > Odonata > Platycnemididae > Platycnemis > Platycnemis pennipes. Next base: position 18,370,394 of record OW121853.1, read on the forward strand.
AAGCCCCATCTTTTTACGAATGATACAGTATTGAACAAGAAAATTAGGAATGAAGGTGACAGTCAGTCTTTAGCAAAGGATATAGATGCAATTGATGATAGGTTTGTTAGTTGGCAGCTAGAATTAAATTATAAGATATGGGAGGTGAAGGACTTTTGGAAAAAGGATAGCTTTCCCCAGAAAAATTATTAAATCAAAAAAAAAAGAAAACATAGTATTTATAAAATCTTAAACGTCATCATCACTGAAGATATGTTATGGGTGGAACACCTCAGGGAGATAACTAGTGTAGCAAACCGTAGATTAGGATTCGTAAAAAGGCAAATGTGACGAGAGGGTACGAGAAAAATGCTACTTAACACTGGTCAGGCCTTGTTTAAAATATGCCACTAGTATATGGGATCCGTACGAGGAAGGTAAGATAAAGGAATTAGAGTGTGAGCAAAGGTGATTAGTAAGATTTGTTAAAGACCGTTATGGTAATGGCATTGCTGTTACGAGTTTAATAGAAGAACTAGGATGGGAATTATTATAAATACGCAGGTAAAAATTTAAGCTAAACCTTTTAAGTGAATTATAAACCAATTTGTTTACAGATAACTTTAGATATAAGTTTAAAGCTGCAACGTATTATGTTAGATTTGACAAGATAAATAAGATTAGAGAGATAGATTGAGGCCCGATAGATTGAAAATGTCATTTTTCCCGCGTATCATAAGAGAACATAATAGACAGCATATCAAAGTGATAGGTAGTTTAAATATTATAAGAGTAGCCTGTAGTGCAAGAAGCATGTTTTAATATTACTAATTTATGCATGCAAGGGAAATACAGGTAAATATATTTTAAGAAAATCTTTCTAACCAGTAATCACTTCGCAACTTTGTAGAGACTTATCATCTAGTTGCATGTGACTCCGATGCCCAACTGATCTTCACGTAGTGGTATCTTTGTAGCTCTTGATTTTCATGTCTGTAGTGAAAATATGGTTTTTTTTTCATCTCCTGCCACACACCCTCGTGGTGGCTCACAGGGTATTACGTAGGTGTGGATGCAGATGTAATTCTCATCGCGTGCATCGAAGATTACGATAGCGGGCACCCATGCCTTAGTCCCCGCCCTATCAGAACCATTTTGGATTTTTATTCGCTATTTTTAGTTTAGATATTTTGGAATGCACAGTCTATTCTTTCAAATCTTGATTTCCCTGATGAGCACTGACTTTTCCTAGCTTCTCTCCTCAAAAGAATTCTCGGAGTCAACGGAATAAACAAAAACATCCTGTTTAAATTTCGTGCATCTCCATTCCCTCTGTAGTCTCCATAAATTCCGCCTTTCTCTTTTTCGGGATCAAATCTACTTTCACAGATCATCACTCAAATTTTAGGAATCAGTAAAGTGATGGAGCAAGGTAAAATAAGAGAGCTTGAATATAATTCCACACATGAAATCGTGAGTCTGTCAAGAAGTCGTAGACAAGGGCTGGACGACGATACCACGATTTGATTTCGCAAAAATGAGATATGATATATTTCACTGACATTTTTCTCTTTATCTTGTTGACATTGAAAAGCTTAAAGAATGACTTATGAGGGACTGCGGACGTCGCGTTGTCTCATGTCACTGTTGGAATTTCATTAAGATGTGTTTCTCCACCAATCATAACTAAATTCAGTGAGTCTGTGACATTTCATTTAGTGTATCTCTTTCTCAATGACATGACGTACAATTGTGTCCATTTCTATCCCGTATTATTTTGTTTTTATTGTAACACAAGTAAATAAAGTATTACTTTCAGGTTGGAATAAGTTTCATGCAGTGAACTATATTTTAATCTGAGCGCGCATTCTTTTCTAATGCATTTTTCTTGCAGCCCATGATACTAGCGAATAATGGTTGGTTTCGAGATGAAATTTTCCTCTTTCGAAAGCATTCTATGTGCACGAGGTACCTTTGTAAATTTTACAGTTTATTGATTTTTGAAGACCCTGTCTGTAAATTCTGACTGACATCGGCCATATTTCACCTGTCTTCCTCATGCCCCCATGTTTTCTGCATTATAGCACGTTTTATATCTTTGTATTTATTTCTCTACCTGCCAGCCTTCATTCAAAATATTGAGAAAACTGTAAATATTAGAGTAATGTCGACCGAATGCTATCTGAAATTGATTGCGCCAAACTTCAGATGCATTGCTGGCTGGTGCTATACCTCAGAGAACAACGTAATACTCCTACTCAGTGAGAGCATATCGTACTGGTACAGCTTTAATACTCCAGGCAGCTCATGCTCCACGTATATCAGTGAAATAGGCCAGGACGTAAGGCAAATACACTTAAACAGTACGATCAGCATCCTGTGTAATTTGCGATCCTGCAAGAGGTGGACGCTCAGGATAATCAGTTGCTGCTTCTTTCGTTGAAGACATGATTCGAAAAACTGCAAATTCTTCAGGGTTTAGGGCATAGTTATGAAAATATACCGCTACACCCCAGTTCTTAATGTTACTGCTGTATGATGGTCCAACGTACAGGTTTATCGTGGAAGCTGTAGAAGAAGCCGATAAAAAGCCCATAAGTTTTCCTACCTTTTATTTTATAATTTCAAGGAACTCCGCGAAGATAATGCACACTGCTTTCTAATAACGAAAATAAAAACTCCAATGTATTAGTATGTAAATAAGAAAAACTCCAGTGTGGAAGAATTAGTTTGTAACGCTCAGCATTTATGCATAAACAAAAGCGTAGCCAAGGCAATTTGCATACACGTCCTTCGGGTTTTAAATATTCAAGACTCTTTCTTTTGGGCTATGAAATACTATACACTTTTTTGGAAACTCTTCGCATATTTTGTCCCGAAACCCAAGCTTCTGATAAGAATTTTTTCTTCTACACTTACGAAGCGGACTATAATATTTCTTCTAAAAGCAAAACGAGGTCGTTTACTATATTTTCATTGCCGAATCTGATAGAGTTTGTAAGGAAAAAGACCCGTATTTTTCCGCCCTTCGATTTTTCGAGTCATTCTCGAGTTTTAAGCAGTGAAAAACTGATGCCTTTAACCCTTCCGGAAAAATGGGCGTGCAAAGGGCTCGTACGTCATCCACTTCGTCCAATCATAACTGAGACCACGAAACTCCTTCACTCAATCACAATGGGGGAGGCACAGCTGCGCATGGCACTGCTCTGCACATAGAAGTGGTTTTTAGACTCCATTCGGATTATAACGAAAGGCATTCCATATTCGACTACATCGTAATTTGTGAATAAGAAAATGAACTTCAGCACACCTTTAGTCACACCAAAATGTATACGAAATTATTTTGCTGTTCAGTTGTTTTGGTTTATTTTCAGGATCCGACAGGATCTCTTCAGCCAGACCTCCCCTCCCCACCTCCGCTCCTCACCCGATCGTAGATCGATGAAGTATAATTCCTAAAGGCAGCTCGTTCGGTGGGCTTCACTTGTGCTTACTTTAATTTTTGATCTATGAGCGAATGGCTCTGGTTAGAAGGTTGATTTTTCCACTAAAAATTCTTTTTTCGGTTCTACCTAACGATTTCGTGTACAAAAGAGCGATTTTGGCTCCGAAGTATCGCCCCCATTACTGTTCCACGCCACTATACGTCACCATACATACAGCAAATCGAGGATGGTGACAGGCGGCTCGTTTGACACCAAAGCATGGCAATAGGTTCCCGTGGGAGAGAGAGGGGGGTGAGGAGGAAGGGGAGAGGAGGGGGTGGGAGAGGTGGCACCTACGACGGCATTTCGATTTCATATCTGCGTCGCGGGGAAGGAGGAGAGGGTGGGGGAGTCTGGCCGACAGGGGAGAGGGGTGGGGATCAGACGTGGGGTGTCTACACGCGGTCAATCTTTTATTTTATTTCGGGATAACACTCCCCCCTCCTCCCATGTCCTCACCCTCCGCACAGCCATTCCCGACGCTAAAGCCCTCGTCCCTCGAATCCTCCCCTCTCGCATTTAAGGGTCCAGACGGCCGGTTCAACCTCCCCTTGGCGGCTCGCTCCTCCTGCAGAGTCTGCAACCCCCAAAGTTACTTCCTCCCCGCCTCCCACCAACCCCCTCATCCGTCTGCGGAACGTTCCTAACGTTTAAGCATGCGTATCTACAGGTCTTCTGCGATTGCTCACCTACAATAGTGCGAGCTGTATTGGTTCTATAATTATGTTTTTACCCCGACCTGGTCAAAAGTCGGATTCACTTGGAAAAGAAATATTCATTCAAAATCTACTAGGAATCGCTCCGTTGAAATAAATCCCCCTCGCACAAAACCCCTCACCTCAACAAATCTTTTACGGTGACAGCTGCTAGAATAGGTATTCATTACTGTCAGACATAAGAAACCTAAAATCAATACTTGTTTTTAAGTCCAAAGTATACCGGCTACTTTTTAATATTGCATGGCATTGCCCTGTATAAATAAACATGCTACTCAAATAATTTACGTGAAAAGGAAAATAAACATACATACGTCTGTATATGATATGGAAGAAAAAATATGCTTTTCACAGAAAATCATTTTTTGTAGTAAAGCTAGTGGTTTGACTACACTTTTGTTTGTCCGTTTTCTGCATAGGCATAAAGATCAGACGGTTTACTGACTCTTGAGCATGTGACGTATAATTGCCCATGAGAGAAGAAATCGATTTTTAAATTCAAACCTCACACTGGTAAGGATTGCCCTTACTCTTTATTAATAGTCATAGCGAACTTATTGGAAATTGAAGCCGTTTGAACTCGAACGCCATGTCGGTCTGAATGAGTGGTATTCGTGGAAGTAGTACGCCTCCGTCTTTTTGAGGTCTAATCAGAATTGTTGCTTCAATTAGATTGTTCACCAATTGTTTAACAACTAATCGTTTGCCATTGTAAAACTTTGGCTGATTGATGTTTCGGAGTAATATAATTGGCACTCCAATTTTCAAATTCAGTATGTGTGACGGTAATCCGGGAAATTAGAGAGGATTAAGAAATTCCGTTGGAAAATTTACTACTTCACTTTCGTTCATTACGGAGTCAATGGATTTGTATGCCACTGTTTGACCTGCTATTTTGTTTAAAATAGTGTTGTTCATGTCGTGTACGCCGACATTTTAAGCCGCTAGAATGTCTCTTCCGCTCATCAATGCGTAATTTCGATAATTTGTTTCAATGCTTTGGAAAAACTTGTCTACTAAATATTCTTTAGAATTCACGATATTGCAAAAATTAGATGGGAAGGTGATGTTTCCTTTTCTGGATTTGTATTTACAGTGCCGTTGTCGACCTCGAGTAATTGTCTTGAAAATATGTCAGCTGTTGGATCGGTTTGAAGCTGAACTCTCATATTTGTTATTAAATGCATTTTTTGACTGTGCTCCACAAAGTTGAATATTTCAAGCAGGCATGCAGTTCATCAGCTGGTGTTGAGCGATGCATGGAAATGTTTGCCTGAAGTCACACACCAATGCTCCACAGAATGGAACCTGATTATTTCGCAAGTCTTTCGATGTATGGTTTAATGCTTCCAATGACTTCTTATGAGCCATTGTACACTCATTTCATACAAAGATTTTGAACGCTCTGAAGAACCTTTCCCATTCCTGATGTTTTTGAAATGTTACATGTTGAGTTGCATGTGAATTTAATGTTTAGTGACAGTCTAAGAGCTGAATGCGCTTTCTACATCCTTCCATTAACGTGGCAGCAATGCCCGAAGAAACAAGAGCTACGCAATATGGCCGTTTGAACGGATTTTAGCCCGGATCAAGGAAATTGAGAACGTTTTTCCCGTTCCACCTGGAGCGTCTAAAAAGTTTTACTACAAAACACGCGCGTATTCAGATGCAACGTTGAGTCAAAATTTCAAGTCAATCGACGGACTACTTTTCGAGTTTTGCGAGCACAAACATACGCAGGCTGAATTTTTATATATAAATATTTACTTATTTATACATAATTCTGTTCTTTCATATATTCACGAATTACTGTTCCACCTAACTTGGAAAATACTATGTAAATATGTACGTAAGAAGAATCTTTTCAATGCATGTGATATACATACACATTTTAAAGCTGAATTCCTTCTAATTCACGCTTAATTGGATTTAAATGTGTATTCTATATATTTATTACATATATATATATTTATATACTTTTCTTATTTACTTGTTTCCTTTCTGTAATAAATTCATATGGAATATTCTTGTAAAAATATCTCATGGGCCACATAGGATATCGATGAATTGAATTGAAATAAATATATACGTATATAGATCAATATATTATGCGTTTTAATACCAGCAATTTCTTGTCGAGCATTGTGTTGAAATAACTGAGTTCATTTTAAAATTATTTCTCACATGGCATTTTGATGATTGAAATAAGCTTATAGCAGATGGAGAAAATATAATAAGTACTCGGGAAGTGAAATATACTTCGGTCCCAATTAGAAGGTATAGCCTTCTAATTGGGCATCTCTCTGGCATAAATACTATGAAGCTCCCGACTGTTTTCCGCTATTACTATTAACATTTGATCACTGTCTGTCTCAAGCAGCTGAAATTATACGCTGATTTTAACGCGAAGCTTTTTATAATTAGGAGTTATTCTCACTAACGTTAAGCCAATAATGCCTTAACTAATGGCATAGTGGCTATGTTTCTGACGGTAGTTTACCTATGTCTTGCCGTGGAGCCACTCCAAATCACATGCCCTTAAGATGGCTTTCGGGGTACTATATAGATGTAAGGTGTTTTCGCTAAGGGATTTCGGATCAAGATATCTTGCCCTTGACAGTTAGGACAGAATAATGGTTATTGTATTTATTAGGTGTGGAGGCGAACGACTGCTAAGACTATTTGCACATTTTCAGTACCTTTGAGTGATTGGGAAGAGATGAGAATTTTTATGGTTTGGAGGGAGGGTGGGTCGGCAATAGCCCATTCTTAAAGGAAGTTACTAAGGGGTCAAGGTTTAACGTTCCATCTGACGGACGAATCATGGAACTTGAAGTGTGCTCCACGTTGCACTGAAGTTGGGACCGGTCAACCAATTAAAAATATCTACCACTGCCGGGATTTGATTTTTTGGTCTTCGTGAGGAGGGGGCAGTATTTTATCCACAATAACAAATCGATTAATTCAAAAAAAGATGATGGAAAATATGAGATGATGCAATGAGTGGCCGCAATGATTTTAACAGCCTGTTGTTGTGCAGTGGACGATTAGCCCTTGAACGCAAGTCCTTGATTGAACCACCACCTCTGAGCACAAACTATAAAAACTTATAAGGTTACATGCTCTTAATGGTTAGACACAATCAGGAGAGGTCAATGAGGAAAAGACATTTCTAGACGGGAACCAAGGTCATAGGAGCTATTTAGAGTGGAAAAATTATAGCCACCCAAGTGTATCTACTAAAGAGAAAGTTCGCTAAAAATAGCTCTGGTTTCGGGGGAACATGTCTTTCGACTAAGACAATAGTTTATCTATATGAGATTTTCATGCAAGAGGTATCGTTTAGTCATTTTATCATTCATAATTAGGTCTTTATTCTAAGACGAAAATTTATTTTATATCCGCAATGGTTTTCTATACGCTTCCACCTCTTAAAAGCTTTCCTATGCACCTATTCTTACAATAAACACCTCTCTTTCACTTTCCCCATGTTATATTTACATCCATATTTCCACTTATGCTTCTAGTTCCAATTTTATGTTCCGATGTTCTTTAAGCAAAAATTAAGTTTTGAAAGAATAATCGGAAATTATCACTAACCAATATGGATTCTTGTCTATATTATTTATTTACTTTAGTAAATAAATTAAATTTTTGATAGGCAATCACAAAGCAAGGCATTCTAAAAATGATATTAAAAATCAATACCGCTCTTTCTTTTACTTAAAATCTTATTCACAAACTTAACGCGAGCATTAACGTGCTATTGGCTGACGAAAGAATAATGAGAAGAGAAGTAAACTGTTCCCCTGCAAAGAGCGCTGCAGAAGGAGTATCACTCGCCAAGCAAAAGATTCCCGAGAGAAGCAAAGATTTTTTGCATCATTGAGAAACGGTCACTTTTTTCCGAAGTCCGTCTCGTTCAGCACCAGCAACCTTAGAGAGAATTGAAGAGAGACACCGCCAGCAACATCAAAATTCTGAGCCGAGGTCACAATGATCCGAGCACCGTACCGCTGAAAGAAGCGAAACTCGACCAAATTTCTGCGCATCGCATCCGGGCCATTGACCGTTGGGGGAGCGAGGATAGGCAGTGAGAGTGACTGACATCACCATCCTCCTCGGTTGGCAACGCTGTTTCCATGGAACCGATGCACATTCACCTCCCCCAATCACCTCCGGTGCACCCGCCCACGACGCCACCTTCATATCGCTTGTCTGCTCGGCGGGCGGCGGCGGAGCGTTACCTCCAGCATTCTCAGACACGAAAAAGTAACTCGAAAAGAAGAACGGTCGTTTCCGCTCCCCAAACCGCTCGAGAACGGTTCCATTAGTTATATTACACATATAATTTGAGCCTGATGAATGCATATCCTTTTCAAAATCTTTGTCCATCTCACCAAATCTCTCTTGGTTTTCATTTGCCAGACTGACTGTATTTATGCATTCCGAATCCCTTGCAGACTCATAATTTTCCCAAAATTTTAATCCTACATTATGATACTTATCAGTCTATGTCACCAAGTAATTGTTTCTAACGCGTATGCGCTTGACTTAAGGTAAGTCAGCGATTATTCGCAAAATAAACATTCTTCAACAACTTAAATTCAGCCGCAATTTTTTGGTGAATAATGTGAATGAAGTCTTCTCGGGATATTCAATACTTACGCATACATTCATTAGGCATGAAACTATGCAATACATTATGTAATTGAGAACCTGAAAGATGAAGAACGGGTGACTTTTCGAAAAAACATTGACGATGGGACTCTGCCGTTGTCGAACCCGAAATGACCTCATCTACTCGAATTCAGTTTATAAGCTTTTGCGCGGATTGATAGCCACCAATAATAGCAACATATCCCAAGAGCTAAAACATTCAAAAGGGATCAGAGGTTAACTCCAACAAGGATTTTATCGGCTAGTTAGCTATCCTTGAAACCAACTATATGATTTCAACCTGTTGCTTAGGTATTGTGTCGTCAAAAGTACCACTTCAATGTTCCCGAGTCTACTCTGGTCTGTAATCATAAGCAATGTTTTCTCTTCACTTTCCGTAACATTCACTAAAAATGGACGATTGCGATAGGAATCCACTGTCATGCAATCTAGATATTACATGTTTTTAGGAAACGGAAGTAAATTACAATCTAATGAATGAAGCATGTGCACTGCGAAGTACAAAAAAATCTACAGCGTAAATGAATATCAGTTATTCAGGGGAGCATTTAGGATGAGTAATTTTATCTACATCTAATGTGTGTGGCTTTACCTCAATAATTGATTTCCTACTCATGCGTAGAGAACTGCTGCATTTTATTCCCCTCCATTTAGTGCACTAATTCCTACGTGACCATTTAATTTCACTAATTTCCATGATTTTCTGTTCCTTTACCGCCACCACAATTTGTTCTAATTCAGATATTATGTTTCTCATCTAATAATGTCTATAATAATCTAAACCCCAATCTAATAATTTATTTCGACTCAATGTATTTTTTATTACCTATAACCATTTCCTCTCAGTTTTTTCTCCTCTTTTCAATAAAAAAACATTTTTTGTCCCATTGCTTGATTTTCTCATTTCTCCATGTCTTAATTTTTGAAACCTTTCGTTATATCATTGATGGGGAACCTATGGCCGTCTGTAACTCACTGAGCGGTGTTCTATAGTAACGTCTTGCATGCAACGTGGGCGATGCAGCCACATTCTACTTGCTCTAAAGCACACTTGAGGCAGTTAATTCTGTATTCGTGTCTCTTTTTCATTACTTTTTCTTAGGAGTGGTAGAAATTTACAGGTACAAGCATCACCAACAAGCTTACAAAATGTACCAAAGGTTACTTGTTACCTGCTGAACCATATGTGTGACCAACAATGCTTAATGTTGCTTCATCACAGGGCCTTGGGATGAATTTAGGCCTTAGTGTTGAAAAAGGTACCCCTGCAGTTTAACGTGATTAACTAATCCATTAGTTGTTTGTGGTATTTAGGAATACTAGAATCAGCTAACTTAATATTTCAATCAGCTCTCCCTTTCATTCCCTCACTTTATATACTAGCACAATCATTACTGTTTCCTCGTTAAGAACGCCTTCTTCACTTGAATCTTCCAGCCTTCATTTCTATTTCCACCTAACTTTTTCCTTCCTGGGAATGTAACTGACATCTCAAGCGGGAATTGTTCTAGAAATGTTGGGAGCCTTATCACCCCGTCAATTGAAAGCTCTGTTCTCTAGCTACAGACATCCTTCTTATGGGTATCAGATATCACTCACTCAGTGCTGAACCCGAAGTTTAAACGTTTGATAGATGACAGCTGAGCTTACCCCGTCCTAAGCAATTGGCGAGTGAAATTCATACATTCAGCGTGGTAGTTCCTTTCCCTTGGCCTACTGCAATATTCCACGAAGTTACCCACGAGATGAAGAAAATGGCATCGTGGAGGCTTCAGGTGAGGGTGTACAAAGAGACTTCACCATGATTTGAACTCTGGAGCCTCTGGTCCGTAGCCCTACGCTGTACTCACTAGGCTAACAAGACTCTTTACACCACAGATGAAAGTAAAAATTATGTGCATTTAATGGCAACCTTCTGTTCCATTCGTTCTATTTTCGAAAAAATGTCGTAGCCCGGAAAGAGAAAAACGATTATATATCTGCAATCATCTTGAAGCGGGTCACTCTTAAACGAAAATATCCAGTTATAAACTGAAGAAATACATGAACCAGGAGTAACCAAGTTTAACCATGTCTCTGAAATTTCAATCTGTCTAAATTTCGATATAACTTAGCAAGTGCGATTCTTGCTTCCTACATTATGAATATTCCGTATCCAATTTGGAGAACTTAAGGAACCAAACTTTTTCTGAAATATAATGAGCTGAGCAAATGACGGAATGTTTACAAATAATATAAATATCGCATGGAATAAGGCTGGTCACGTAGGTCCATAACCGCAAATGAGGAAGGGCTGGTGTAGATAGCACTATGTTTGAAAATTCACAGGCCAATTGAATTCAGGAATATTAGGTCGCTCTCATTTAAACACTATTTTCATCTCTTTTATAAGTTTTTTAAGTCAGCAGATGCCGGAACCCTGTTAATAAACCCCAATCATTTATTGAGACCTTACATCATAATTCATGATTAATCTACATTGACGTCTAATGCAGGCCGAAATTCTCGAATTTTAATCGTATTCCAAAGAATTATATTACAGCCAATTTTTTTGTGTTTTTGTCACCCAATGCAAAAGTCTTCTTAGGAGTGAAAAGTTGCGGGAGTTTTGATGGCACTCCAGGGAAAGGCGGTCTTGAGACGAGAGCGGGTCTTTTCAAAGTGGATTGGGGGGAGGTGGGGGAAGGGGGGGTGTGTGGCGAGACACCCTGAGAAAAGGGCGGGGCTCCTCGAACAGACGGAGGGGCGGAGACCGCACACTTCGCCAGCGCTCATAGGAGCGACTCCCGCGTCCTATCGATTATTCAGTATCCTCGTGTGCAAAAGGAAAGAGTACACTCTTGTAAAAGCAACAGGTCTGCAACGTATCGCGGGACTATTTAAGGTATGCTGGCGGAATATTTAGCGACTTTTCATGCTTGATTACACGTGACATGAAATACTTCAATCAGATTTGTGATTAAAGGAGTCGGCGTAATCGATTTTAAAATCCTTAATGAGTAAACATAATAAAGACCATTTATATCACATAGCATATTAAAAATGCGTGTAAAAAATGCTAATATTGATACACTGATTAATTATTGTGCTACTTCAACGAGACTGGTTATGAACGGTAATAACGAGTATTTACATGGCTTAAACAACGTGGGCTTGCATACGCTAGGCTGCTAAACTCAGTGGCTACATTACACATTGAGAGCTTTTTTAAGCCAGATAACCTTCCAAAAAATATTGCATTTCGAGAACAAATGTCGCTAAAAGTTCAATAGAATTTTCTCCACGGGACTTTGAGGTAGTATCTTCATACTATCTTTTGAGCCCTACTGTCTGTTGAAGTATTTGTATTGCGGCTGCTACATACCTGCTACATGTATATAGCCGCAATTCACATTATCATTCTTGGTGACAACTCAATCAACTTTTTTCAATGCAATAGGACCCGATTGTTTTCAGCCCTTCTAGTTTCTTAATTTCACAATCGTCTTCAACTTGTTGAAGCAGAAAAATTCAACTTGTTTTTATGCGGACATTTCAATAACCTGAAAAATGCTCTTGCCTTATTTTGGGAAAGACTTTTCTTTCAGTTTCTGATTTATGTACAGGCTTAATTACAGGCCTGATTAATACAGCTTCATGGATTTTAGCAAATTTACACCGTAAATCTCAGTTCTATCCCATTGTTGTTAAAATCTCAATGGCTATTCTTAATTGAGATTTTGTAAAATCAACTGGCCAATAATTCAGAATTTTAAACATGCTAATAATCCATGTATGCATTCAACATAAATGTAATTGTGATTCCAAACAATATTCTACATCTAACCAGAGTATGTAGACAGTAATTAAGTTTTTAAAGCTGCTAATTATAATCTTCTATAATGATTAATAAAATCAAAGAATCAATTGCTATTAAGTATTTTATCCTATTTGAAATATATTAGAGGGTGCAAATGTTATCCTGTGTCGATATTCCCCTGAAAGTTTTAATACAGTTAGGTACCATATGGATTTCCACTTTATCGGTCCTTTTCACTATGAACGGTAGGTGGTTTTTTATTTTATAGGATGCGTTGACAGCTGAGGTCATTTTGCACCACCCACAATTTAATTTATATTACCCAAAACTTGAAAATCAGCGAAACAGGCAATGCTGACTGCAGTGTACAGGCTTACATTTATTGGTATTGATAAAGAAAAAATGTATGTATACTGATGACGATAGCTTTAAATTATATTAAAAAGACCAATTGCTATCATAAAAGATGTGCTCGGAATAGACGGAGCCGTTTTCTTGGACTTTTTCATCATCCTCACAAGTCTAATCTATCCACCATTCCTTAAATTTACCAGGTTTTTAAACAGTTTAATATTTTTCAGTGTTCAGGGATGCAAGTATGCGGTGGTCACGCTTGGCAGAATTAAAGGCGCACATCCACAGAAAAGGAGTGACGCACGCACAGGAGCGTCATTGGTCGCCGCCGAATACTTCCGCATGGGACCTCTCTTTCTCCGTGGAGGTCGCCGACCCGTTGGATGCTGCGGAGGCAGACGACCCCTGCTCGCCTCATTCATATTGCGCAGTGCCGCAAAAATTCATGAACGCTGTACCAGCGGGGTCGATACAAGTGACCTTAAATGCCATTTCTCCTGACCTCCCTCGACCCTTTGTCTACTGCCCATATCATTTATTTTAAAAAAAGAGCGTAATTCGCATGCAACTCTCGCGTTTCTACATCACCCTAAATTGATTTCTTAACCCTTCTTTTCTAGTTGGATTAAAATTGCTGTCACTTTTTCTTTGTGTGAGTCTCCTCCCTCTCCGAGATCTGAAAAAGGACGCAAACATCCTTTATGAAGAGCAAGCAATCTTTCCGCAAAAATGATGAGCAAACCAGGAAGATCCTGAGCTGTACTCTTGGATTTGGTTCGGTCTACGAATGGAGTATTGTATGAGGGCTCGAGCATTGATTCACAAGCGTCCTAGATGAGCCTACAAGTCGTTGAACCCAGACAGTGCGGCGGGCCTCTCCTTAAGGCTGGGATGACGTAACGAACGTCTTCGAGGGGAAGAAGCTAAGGAATGCTTCGATTGAGTTATAGGGCGACAGTATATCAGATGAAGACTGGCAGTCCCGATTTTTATCCCCATTGGAAGTACAATCGCAATCACATTCCGGCCATTAAGGAATACAAACCCTTTTATCAAAAAATCATTGTGAGTACTAAAATCATTAATGTAATTTAAAATCTGCATAATATTGTTTTCTTAAGTGTAATACTTTTTCAGATAAAACTCACAGTAATCCATCATCCCAGTGAACTGTCTATAATGTGTATTGAAGGTCATACCTTGATAGGTGCACCAGTTCCTAATTGTGTAGATCGATTTTCTATGGGATGAGATTATCCCTCTGGTATGCAGCAAAATAACTAGACTGACGAAGGGAAACAATCTCTCAAGAAAACTCACGAGTAATTGACTTCCCTCATGTCAGCTGTTTGGGTATGTTCATGATGGATCACCATTTGATGATAGGATTCCTTTTTGCTCGGCGTTCATGTATTGAGGACTGGCCGACAATTTCCCTTTAATTTTTCCGGTTCGTTTTTCTCCTCCCGTCAGAGATGCTTGGATTGGTGTGCATGTATGAGCATTTTTTATCCCTCGAACAGCGACAACGCATGACGACCATTTATAAAGGGGAGAATTGGTGAGGGGCGGCGGATCACGGGAAAGATTTTTAGGACCCAGGACCGCCGTCCCTATTGACAGCCTGTGTGGCAACACGGAGTTGACAAATCGTTCCATACGTCCCCTCACCTTCCTTCATCCATCCTTTCGACCGTCATCCATCTTTCGCACTTGCTAACCGGCACCACCACCAGCCTTTACCTCAGACTTCAATGCGAATACATGTTTGCATCAAATTCATAAATATGATATGTTTCAGCCGTTTATCATAAATTTACACCAAATGCTGATTGAATAAATGCAGACGTCTCCTCACATAATTTCTTGTGATATTTCATAGTTTTTAACTACATTTTGGACTAGTCCGGTCTAAACTCGTAACATTGTTCCCAAAATTGTTTAGATTGACTGAAGGCAATCAAACATTGACTTTAAACTTTAGCTACTATACTTGCCGTAGCTTTTCCCATATTTGACAATATTTCGTTTATAATGGAATGAATTATCAAAGTCTAATATATTTCCCGTACAGCTTTATAGATATGGAATTCAGGATTATTAAGTCATTGTAAGTAATCATGGTCAAATATCAACTTGGTGGCATATCAGCATCAGTGAATTGCCAAAAAAGTAGAAAATCGAAGAAAAAAGGAAGTTATATAATACACATTTTATTGAATAAACATACAATTTCACACGACACCTGCACTGCGTAGCAAATGTGTGTGGCATGGGGTAATTTCACAGCAGGCATTTGATACCATCTAAATAATGTGGGCGATATAAAATTAGTGACCAACTAAATTTAAGTGAGAAAATGCGAGCCGGAAACAGCTGTTGCTTACGCTAGGTGACTCATGCGTGGTTTCTACATTAATATATTAAGAAATAAAAGAAGGAAAGTAATCAGCTTGAAGATGTTTGCGGAGAATAGTGACTATGAAAGGGTCTTATGAAGGGGCCAGTGAGCACGAGATGGAGATCACTTCAGTGAGTGAAGAGCCTGACAGCCCAAAAAGAGGAACTTCAGGAATTCAAAGCTGCTGCAAATCGTGATGTTGAGGGAGGACCTCCCGTTCGTTGTTCGCCATCGATTCGAACGCTCCGATTTTCTCCTCTAGCGAGTGAAAAATGTTGAGAGTTGGAGGAGAGGCGAGCGAAGAACCTCAACTCCCAGAGCGCCTCGTCCCATGTATTCGACGGGCCCCCGCCGCCGTCGTCGGGTCCTTTCATCGACTTACCGCCCCTCCGGCAGCCCCGCCCGGAGGTGGAACAATCCCCATGGTAAAGGCCGCCGCGAGAGGAATCCTCCGTCTCAGTTGGAATCGATGATTTGACGGAGCGCGCCTCGTCTGGGATTGGAGGAAGATGCAAGGATCACCACCCCACCCCCTCCGCAGTAGAGGAAGGGGGAGGGGGGGCGAAGGTCTCGCCTCCCCTCCGCCAGACGTTGCGGGCGAAAGGGGGTGGTGGGGTGGACGGGAGACGTGCCCAGCGTCTACGCCCGGAAAATCTTTTCCAACGCAGGTATTCGCCGCCCTGTAGCGCGCATGAAGTGCCTCTCTCTTCCATGTGCAAATACTCAAGGGAATCGAGAACCCCCCCGGCCGCCATTTCCGTCTTTTAAACAACATCGAGCGTAAAGACGCAATGAAAATATGAAATTCCAAATTTCCGTGAATCTAGCCAAGCGCTTTAACTGCCGACGTTAAAGGACTGGATGATTTAATGATATATTATATAAAAATTTCTGATGAAATTAAAGATTAAAATCGCTTCGAAATGGCTTGCTCGAACATGGAGGAATGAGATTGAGAAAGAAATAAAGAAGCAACAGATTTATTCAAAAGATTTTAAGATTTTTTCCTTATCTATAGGGAATATACGACGTATAGTATATTATTTAAAATTCACTGTATATTCTTCCACAAAGGGAGTGCAATTTATGGTAACATAAAAAGGGGCAAAACATATTTGTTTCAAACCTCTACCTACCAAGAGGATTTTAGTTTTTATGAACATAAATTCGAAGTGAATGAAAAACAAGTAGAGAAACCAAATTATTTGGGTTTCAATTGTTACCAGCTGAAAATACAATAGCATATTTCAAGTTCTGTGCCTCTTCATTGAATGAAAGGGTTACTGAAATCTCCTCATTCGTTATCAAGATTACATAAGAACGAATTAGGACAGCATCATTCCAAGTAAATGGTGTTCTCTAGCACAGCGATTGTCTCATATGCATACATATGAAAGTTGAAAATTTAGTTTCAGCTAGGCTACATTTTGATAAAACTATAGAGGTTTCCCCTTGAAAACATATAATCAATTTATTATTTGGAGGGTAGTTGAGGTTTGCTGGACTCGAGAAAAGACTGCTTGTAAGTTTGCTCTCCATGACTACAATGACTACAATTCGGGATCATAACAAAACATATAATGGCCATATTTCAGTTTTAACACAAGCAGAAACTATCTTAGAAAATAATTGTACCTCTTGTAGGAACTACATAACCTTAAATTGGAAATCAATTATCACAGCTCATCATATGTTTGAACAAGAGTCAAAGTTCGTCATCTCACAGTATACCGAAAATTCCCCCATATTATTTTTTAAGAATTCGCTTTTTTCCCACTCAGCTCTGACTCAGACCTGAATTTGGATGAACATATCGAACGCTGGAGATGATTATATGGATAAATTTCCCTCGCCAAAGTCTTCTGAGAAAAGCTCCTCCGAATTCCTTAAGACTCCTCGAGAAACGGAAATTTCTTTCTCCCGGTAATCTCAGGCCTTGCCACTTTTAGTTGGAGTGGGTTTACGTTCTTGATATAAGACAAATAATTACTCTGTAGGCCTCCATATAATATATGGAAATGGGATATAAGCGACTAACTATTTCAAATGGAGTGAGAAATAAGAGATAATTAGATCCAAACTGATGCATATATTTTAGCGTTGGTGCTCTGATCTTACACTATGTTCTCAATTGAAGCGTCGGAAAGCCGTCCTCTCGAATATTACATTCGATAGAAATTTCGTTTCTTTGATGGTCTCTTCCCTTCAGACGTATTGATAAGACGGTATTATACCCTTAACATCGTAAGCAAATGAACTTGTTTTAATCATTGCAACAACAGCAAATCAGTCTCAAGCAGCGTCTCCTGGAGTTCTCTTCCGAAATTTCCATGCGGTTAAAGGACGGTTTGGGGTCTCTTGTGAATATTATTACAAAGTAAATATATAAGATATTATTATTCACTGATTACTACCTACATTTTATAGTAATAATTCTGTTTCAATGTCATATAAAGGGGTAAAATATTAAAATATTAGTCCGCATCCATCAAACAAAGTCCTTTGAAAGAAGTTATTTTTCATTTGCTCAGGCAAAGGAATGCTTTTGCCGATGGCTATACCACGATCCCTTGAAATAAAATAGTCACAGCTCGGCCACTGACGGGATGCTTAAGGTTTCTCATTGGGCTCACTTTTTTACAACCCTAACCTATTTGGAATTTCCTCGTCATTTCAGTAGTACATAAAACTATAAGAGCAAGGCAGAAATAAATAATGTAATGGCCAAACTTATCTGCTGAATGTAAATCGTTTAAATCACACGTACGACGGGTGTGGGTTTTCTATAGATGATGGTCTGCTCCACCCAAATATAAAATAAACGTTTACCTAATCTGCACGATTGTTATTATTCACTCAATCGGATACAACATTTTTAGGTCATAATCAAGAGGAGAGACATGATTTTTGACTGATGGAGAGGAGAATAATTATTTTATTTTTGAGTGATATCGATATCCCACAAAGTTAACTTGCTATGATGATTTGCTCAATCATCAAAGTTACCAATGCGTTTCTATAAATCCTCCTTTCATTGCCTTTGGGTGATGCATTCTGGGTAGCATAATGGTGTTCGCATTGTCCCGACAAGACAAAAATGCATAGATCGAGTCGAAGAGACCTTTCTTCCTCTGGCGATTTTCAGCGCAACATATTCCGAGTTGATCCCAGACGCTGGAGGTATATTCCCATTGGCTCACGTCAGCTCATGCAGCTGGGCAACTTCTTCCTTATCCACGCATTGAGAATCCAGCTGGGGCAACCCCATTGGGTGCTGATGGTCGTAGGGCGTTGGGAGCACTTTTCCGAGGAGATCTGCACCCGCAAACGAAAGATACACACCCCAACTCCGACCGCGCCACAAACCCGCGCTCGCGACCGACGAGGGGAGCGAATGCAGACCTCCCTCGCCAACTACCGCGCGGCCACCAAGGTCGCTCCAGCAAGAGAGAGAGAGAGAGAGAGTGTCTGGAGGCCCTGACTACGCCGGCCACCCCGCATTCCTCTTCCCTCCCTTAGGCCCCCCTCACTCCCCTCTCCGCCTCCCCTCGCCAACTAACTGGAGCCGCAGTTCAGCAGCTTTTATTCGAAGGAGACCCTCCTCCCCTCGCGCCAGACCACTCATCCAGACATCTTGCTTTGACCATCCGTTCCCCCGCCCCTCTCCTCCTCACTGCGAAAAGCATGGAACTAGAGCGAGAAGAGCTAATTAAAGGCCGTGGAATATCAATGAATCAAGCACAGCGGTCGTTAACTCCTTGGAGAAATATCAATTTTGGTCACGATTTCCGAAGACGGGCAAAAAATGGTTTTCAAGATAAGTTGTTCTCCCGCGACTACCACTTCAATCATTAGATGGACTTTAAAACTCACAGAGTTGCCAATTCCTCGCAATTGGTTACTAAATCACTAGTTGAGGCTGAACTTAATTTGCCATTACTTGAAAAAAAACGAGCAAAATATTTAAACGACTAGAAAACTCTGGGCGTTTTTTTCCGACCCAACTGCATTCAAAAATAAAATATGTATCGAAGAAAATGGATCAAAAATACAGCTCTCAATTATATATGTTTGTAAAATAGTTTAATTTTTCTATCACATCATAAATACGCTTGGAGTGAAAATATTACATTGCAGCCTCGATATAGGCTCTTTTATTGTTTATTTTCTTTTTTCTATCAATATTTCTCGGTAGGCAGGAATTATTTTCCTGCTATGAATTATTGGAATAGGTCATAACTCTGGTTAAAATCACATAACTTATTGCTTCTGCATGATTTGGTTTCAAATTTTTCATTTTATACGAGGAATTATTTTTCTACGTTAATTGTTTAGAGTTAAAATCTTTCTCTGCTCTACCTTAGGATTTTGATCTTGTATAATGCAAAGCTAAGTCAACTTACTGAAATGTTATTATGCGTCTACGAGATATGTTGCCCAATCTCAATTTTTGATTTGTTACTAATTTCTTCCTCACCTTCGAACACCTCCTTTATCGTACGAACATCATCACAATCATGATGCTACAGCGTAGCGAAAGTAGTCGTAAATAAATTCTTTTCTAAAACAGTGGGATGGCAAAGTATATTTTTCACCTACTAGCAATGGAGTTCCATAAAGTATCGGCCTCTTCCATCAATCTCTGCTCCTTGAAACTCAAGAGACGACGTTGAATGCATGAGTCAGGAAGTGGAGTGAAATTAGAGGGGGCGCAGGTTTTTCAGGCAGCGCCCAGCCCGAGAACGGAGGAATGTGAGTCTTTTCAGCGGGCGGCTTTGACGAGGGGGTCTAGTCAGTTGCTCGTCCCTTCGGCGGGGGCGAGGCGGATGCGGGATTGCGAGGGCATTTGTGCTCGGGGAGGCGGAGGACGTTATTTGAAGGTCAGAATTGTCTGGAAATTCGCGCGGCTGATAAGATCCAACGACGCCGAATTTATTACGGCCTGGGCTACACATTCCATCGGAATAATTAGCCAAGCCTGATTTCTGCGGCCACTTTCGCAAGGCTCGACGAAGAGCCTCTTAAATATGTTCTTAAAATTTCATATAGCCTTACATTGCCAATTAATTCCTTAGCATTAAAATAAGGTAGAATATCCTCACCGCTTCTATTTCTGCATCAAGAGATGAGTGTTACTTAGAAGGCTGAGTAGGGAAATCTAACCATGCTAAAGCACTGTTTTTATACTAATATTATTCGTTTTTGTTTCTATTCTCTGCTTCACGTTGAGTTTACTTGGAAATATATAGGAAGGGAATGGCAAACTATAATCCAGTGGTCGCTCCACACTGACCTACTGTGGTTTACTTTAATGCTCATTTTAAACCTTGTCCTCCAGTATATCTTCGATTCTAGAAAAAAATGATATAATCTCATCATGTGCCGACTGTCTAAAGTTTCGTAATATTTTGGCTTTTAATATAAAAACTTACTGTAGCAATAATTAGCTATGTTCTCACTTTGTTCCATAGAATGCCTTTAAACAAATTTTATGCCTACAGATCCACCGTGCCACCTTAGTTACGCAACTACTTAACAGTCCATAAACTCGAATATATATTATTTAAAGGCACAAATTAAGGAATTCACCGGAGAGTAAATTTATCACAAAAAGTGTTACCTAACCTCTCTCAGCCCTAGCTGGTCTGCGCTTAACGCATTTGTTCAGAGGCAAAGAGAGGTAACATTCAGCATTATATCGCAAACCTTCAAATCCATACAAATATCTTACCTAGGGTATAATGTTCTAATTCAAAATAGTGTGTGTTTCAATGTGTTTGTTTGAAATTTTCTACACATTTTTCTGTATACCTTCATTTAACGGTTAACCTTAGTCAACGGTTCAACGCACACGGAAGTTTTCTTGATCTCATCAAATCCTTTCTTAGCAATAGAACTCTGCGGGTTATACTTTCTGGCACTTCTTCTCATTGGTCCCCGGTAACATCTGGTGTTGCTCAAGGTAGTGTCCTGGGGCCATATCTATTTAACCTCTTCATTGATGACCTGGCCACCCATGTGTCTCCTTCCCAAGCTAATACTCTACTATATGCCGACGACTGTAAAATATTCAAACAAATTCACACTACCTCTGACTGCAAAGTACTTCAGACTGCCTTAGATTTGACTGCAAAATGGTGCAATACCTGGAAGCTCAACTTGAATTCCAGGAAATGCAACTCTATTTCTATTTCTCTTAAAAAATCCCCTATTACTTTTCACTATTCCGTTAACTCTGAACCTCTTCCACGTGTTTCGGCTGTGAAGAACTTAGGTGTCTTAACTGACAGTAAACTGAACTTCTCGGATCACATTCATTCAATCAAGAGCAAAGCCATGTCTCTATTAGGTCCCCTATACCGGTACACCGAAATAACTGATCCTCAAGCTCTTAAATCTTACTTCACAGCATTTATCCTTCCAACTACAGGATATTGCTCTCCCATTTGGTCCATCGCAGCCCCTACCAATCTTACCTCTCTTAACAGTACAACAAGCTTCTTCGCCAGAATTGTAAAACACAGAGTTCCACACTTCCGTAACATGCCTACTAGCTCAATCCTATCTTCTCTGTCAATCCCTGATCTCTGCCAACAAAGAATTAAAACAGATTTAAAATGTATGTACAATATCCTAAACTCACACACTGATTGTCCTGAATTGCTTTTCTCTATGAATTTCCGAGTCCCGAGTCGATCCACACGTAATCATTCCTTGCTCCATATGCCTATCCCTAGACTATCCCTTGTCAAGCGCTCACTCCACCACCGTCTTTCCTCCCTACTGAATTTATTGCTGGATAATATTGATCCGTTTCTTCTGCCCTTAAACTCGTTTATCAATCTCGCCATGTCCCATTTCCTTGTGAATATATAAACCTCTCTCTTCTCTACCTCCCTTTCCACGTATCTTGCATTTGCGTTCTTTACTATTTTTACCCAGTACTCTTTGTTTTTGATTGTTTACGTTTATATTTATTGTCTGTTATTGCGTCACTGTAAATTGGCAGAAATGCTGTATGTGAGCAGTTAAATAAATGAATTAAAAATTTACGTTGTAATCTTCCTCACATAAGAGCCCTGAAAAAGGTTCCTCATTACTGATAAAAAATACTAATACAGTTGGTGATCACAGAAGTAAACGAGTTAATAAAATTTTCCTTCGTCTATGGATAACAGAATGGCCTATTATTGCTTTTTTCACAAAAACTAGAAGCTATACAGTGAAGGGTCTACTTGGGCACGATGAATGCAGCTACTGGGGAAATATTTGACCGATTTCAAAATATTTCTATGGCCTCTTCTCAACCTTCTTCCCTTAAATTCCATGAAACATCAACCGTGGCCGCAATGTCACTTTTGAGTACTTGCGCTGCACGGTGCGAGTCCTGTAAAGCGAAGCTATCTTTCAAGATATGGTCGCAATTGTTAATTTTTTCAATCAGAATTTTACGAATACGAGCTATATCATAAGCTAGCATATATTATACAAAATCAGCTGTGGACCTGTGACTCATATTTTTGTCTTTAATCTATTTTGAGACACACCCCACCATGCAATCCCTTTCAGCCTTGAGCAAACTTCACAACATACTTTCGAACTCTATTTCTTTCTGCTACATGATATTTTATATAACCTCGGTGATTTTTCCCGAAATCAGTCCACTTTACCAATTTGAGTCTTGATTACAGGTTCCATGCATATCTACATCTACGTGATACCCTGCAAGCCACCCCGAGGGTGTGTGGCATCCGCTGGGAATGCTTTTGGAATGCAATCGCTAATGCTAATAATGCAGAATAAAAATCTGACCGCAGTAACTATGGAAGCCCTGAAGCTTCTTTTGATATAAGCCTACCTGGAAAAGGTCTCTCCGCAATGAAACCCCCAAGTTTAATCTGGTAAAGGAATCATTACGTGAGCAGAATTATCTCATTGGTCTGTCATCATCATCGTTAAACAATTCTAAGATTTGACTAATGGTTTCAGGCTTAACTATTTGGAACCTCTCCATATCGGAAATGATAAAAAAATTCACTTTGTACGGTCCACTAGAAAAATTTACTGGGTACGACTCGGGTTCCACTACATAATAACACCAACCTGATAATGTTAATCTTCATCCTAATCGAATCCTAAGATTGGGTTAATGCAGCCCTCCACTCGATTCCAGCCCGGACTTCTCTACCACTGTCATCGTTAATCCTTCGCTTTCATTTTGTAGCATGCTCCAAATGTTGTTCTAATGGAATGTTTTCTCACTTCCAATTTGTATTTACAGCTGTAAGCAGAATCTTCTTTTAGTAAAATGCTCTTTTTGCACGGGAATTTCTGCTGGAAATTTCTCTTTTACTTCGTCCATTGCTGGTTACTCGTCCTCCCAGGTAACAAAACTCTTCCACCTACTTAAAATTTTGTTTTCCTAGAAGCACAGCTTTCCAGTAAACTTTACTAGATTTGTTTCATTTCACCTCCTTTTATAACAATAAATATAAATACATACATAGATTACCATATTCTCATACTATGGGATATTCTACGAGCACCCTTTGGGTCGCCGTCTCACGTGATCGAATGGGTCCTGGCTCCTTCAATTACGATGCGGCAGCCTGAGTATGTACTTCGACCCAGGTCTGGAAGAGGATTCCCAGACTTTCGACCGAGGGTCCGTGCCCGAGACACCCCGCTGATCCCATAATGCCCTCGGGGATTGCGTAGGCGAAATGGGAGGGCGAAGGTCAGAGGGAAAACGGAAAGGAAGCCTCAAAGAGAAATTCCTCGCATTCTCGAAAACGTTGAGCCGGTGGTCAATCTCGGCCTCTTATCGCGGCTAGCATCAAGGATGGATGTTAGTAGTCTTTGAGCCTCTTTATCCTCGAAATATTAACTTAATTTTTGAACTGTAATGCTTGCCACCTTTAAATGATTGGAATCTTACCAAAATGGCTGCGATAAATAAAAATAATAATATAAATCTGACCAGTCGAAATGGTAATGACATTATTAAATGGATTAACCAAAGACATAATTTTGATTTATCCTCTACAATAATACCATTAGCAAGAAAGGCATGAGTTTAAGCCGCCGGTAGTTTCAAATCGTAAACTGTTTTGTAATCCAAGTGTAAAAAATATAAAAGCACATCAACCGCATGTATATCTTCGTTACACCTAGCCGATATTTAATTAGTAAAACACATTTCCAGAATCATTGTTTTGAACCATAATTAGTTCATGTATCTAATGATATAATTGAAACATAATGTCGTGCTAATATTTTGCGAAAAGTTAATTAAATTATTTTATATACAATATTGTATATGAAAACTATTTGAAATTAATCATTCAATAGCACGCATTTTACTTAACACAGAGTATAAATTTTAGAAAGGTTGTCAAGGCATGCAATGGAAACAAATTATCCTTAGCGTATATGTGGGAGGCATAAATATTGCATTTTTCTTCAGGAGGAAAATGTTTACATTTACTCTTGTTCAATTGATACCCACAATATCTAAGTTTATTTTCAACTTTTCAATAATATTTTACCAGATGAAATATCTGCTTTGAATTTCAGATCTAAATCAAATCAGGATAGATAAAATCGAAACAGTGTGTATGACGCTTAGGTCCGTGTTAAGCATTTAAAATGGGTCAACCTAGAATACTTTTCTATAATGGAGTTGGTTGGGTGGCATAATCACTAGGATATACAGAGCTATACTGTTATCCGCCAATAGCGCCAATAGGAACTTGTGCGTATACCTCGGACGTGCAGCTACATTATGCAATCCGATTTTCAATGTGTAAATTCATTATCATGTTCTATAAGTTCCTATTGAAGCCATTTCCGTAATTTCCCAGCATCGCAAATTTAATCTTAGAAACTAGAAAAACTAAACCACCTTCGAGAGTCAATCGATCTGGCATTCAGCGAGAGTTTCAATGAGCTCATCTCTTGCGTCCATATTTCGATGCTCGTTGGTAGTTCAGCTTAAAACTCATCCTTTATCGCATTTGTGGTGAGAATTAATCTCTGATTTCCAGCTACATGTTTGGAAATAATTTTTTTCGCAAAATTAGGATAAACGATTCCTGAAAAATAAATTTTACTGTCCTGAATATATGAGAGAAATAAACTTCTTCCAAGTCTGGAAAAAAATTCTTATCTGATATATTCTGAAACATATTTTTAATGAGCGGAGATTGGACACGAAAATGTCAATTAATGTCCGCGATCGAACGCCAACATTCCCTGATATCCGATACCGCACGTTCTCCTGTATTAGCACAACAGTATTATTCTCGAGAGTACACTCTAAGTTGTTCATTCATGAGTATGCATCGAATATATGGAAAGTATTTCGGTTTGAGTGTAATTTTTCATCATTCGAAACATTTTTAGCGCCTGATTTTTTGCCTTAACGTTGGTATGCTAAATCATTATATCCATTAATTTGACTACATTTTTAAGTAACGACATAAATTAAAATCCAAACAATACGAACCATTCACATGCATATCAATCTCCTTATAAACATTAATATACATGCCAGTATTATAAATGGCTTTTGAGTATTAAAAGATCGTTTTATTGCTCATCTGTACAAGTAATTAATGACATTTTATTCAAAAAGCACTATACTCCCCATAACACTAAATCAAATTAATCGTCTGCTTGACCTTATATACATATTTTCCATATGCAGGCATCTTATTGTATTAGGAGTATAAGTTTGAAAGGGTTTAAGTAGGTGCAGTGCTTACGCTTTATCGCCTAAACTAAATTTTACTTAAGAAAATCACGATATTCATGACCAAGATGGGGTTCGAAGACACGTCTGTCGGTTATTTCACGCTCCCTTCATCTTAGGATGAGGGCCACAAGGGTGGAGGGGGAAGAAGTCCAGGGAGGAGGGGTGGCGAAGAGGGGTGCAGAGGGGAGAGCCAGGCATTTCCGGGGTGCGTGGAATATCTGGGGATGGTGGTGGGAGGCGGGGTCTGGCGAGAGTTTGGACTGCTGCGGAGCGAAGTAAAATCTCTTGACTGTGAGTGTGGAGGCCGTGGTTTTCGTTACATGGCTGACTTGACGCTGCAGGGGCCGGAAAAACTTTGAGAAAAATGAGTGAAGCTATATTGGTAGGCTTTGAAAAACGTACCTCGGCATTTTTCCTACTCCCGAATACAAATTATGTGACAATATCGAATTTTTCTGTTCGAATAGTTTGAATATCGCAGTGGATTTTTTCGGCAACAGACTACTTCTTTTCCAGCTCGTTGGCTGAATTGGTTGGATTAATATGGTTTTACGACATTTCCATCCCACGTTACCTATCGTAAAGAAAGAAACAATGGGGAGATACATTGAGTACTAGAAGTTAACTTTGTAAAATATTCAATGCCAGAAGCCACTAATTCCTGGGACCTAGTCCTGGGACCTGGGACCTTGATCTAGTATTGTCACCTAGTTTATCTAATAGGTTAATAGCTTATAAAAAGCTATAAAAATAAACTATAAAGCTAAATGTTTAGTGGGAATACATGGCAATGTAATTGAATAGAAATCTCGGGCCATCTCTTGATCTACATCAATCCAGTGAAGACTCAATTTTAAACGTTCAGTTACACCCAAGTTGCACAATTTTCGGGGTGTCATATCCTTCTGATAAGCCACAGGTGCCACTTGCAAATTAAATGGCTCTTTCTACTGCAGCCAGTTCAAAATGGTTTCAGTGTATGCTAAGCTCTCCTTTCAAGAACGACGCCATCGTTTGCACGGAACAAGTTGCTTAATGCAACTTAAAAATGTTAAAGGCTCAGAGTAAAAATGGCAGGAAACTTTTCCGCGAGAAAAGTGATCTGTCCGATAGTGGTATAACATAAACACTGTATTTTTCCAATACTTAAGGTATCCGTCACGTCTACTTTCAAGTTATACTGCCAAATAATCCCATATGATGAGTAAAGGATGTTGTGATGATGCCAAGGAAAAGCGATCAGTGGCCAGTCAAGTCCAGATAAGCCGCTTTAATATAAGTTGTAAAATAATTGAATAATTCACGATTATCTCTTCTAAAACAATGGTGAATGGGGTATGGAAAAATATTGACTAGAGATTGAAAAAGAAGCAAAAAATTGAAATTATACGAAATTAGGCAGTCCTGGATGAATATTTTGAAAAGCATGCTCCTATTAGGAAATGTGTGCGTTTTGAAGGATAGCAATCGAAAATCAAGAACGAGACTTAGAATGAATGAACCACGTTAGTCAAGACCAAAACCCGAGCAATTTTCTAAATATTCTACAGCTTTCGACTCTTTCATGCACTATACAACAGATTTTGGGAATATTTATAAGTAATTAACGAAATGTTGGGCACAAATAAATTTCATCGGAACTTTTTCAATAATGAATGCAAATATTTAGGTTACTAAATACTAAATTTAATTAAAAATTCTATAAAATAATTTATAATTACCTCATTTGTGGACATACATGGTTTGTGTTTCCATGATAGCACACATCTTCTGGCGGTATATGCGAAATGATAATTGGGAAAATGATTACAAACCCTTCGTAAAACACTTTGGACTTTTTATAGTTTTATAGATAACCAGAAAAGCAGAGCATTGATGAGCTTCCCGGGAGTTGAGAATTTCATTTCAACCAATCAATCCTTGCCAAGAGGGGAAATTTTAAAAATTGAGATTTCTATTTTTTTCATAAGCATCAAATGTCAATGTACATTCATACGTTACCCCATACTTTTCAAAATAGATTCCGCTGAAATTACCGCCAAACGATAAGGAACTTATTGAAAACAAATGGCGACACCCAACCAGTGTCCATTTTCTTAGCCAGAATATCGTTAGAAAGATATACCAATCCCCGCATCCCACCCACCCCTATTCGCTAGAGTCCACCCCTGCACTACAGGTTTCTGGGTTTTTCGCGAACATTTTGCGATAAACTAGTTTTAAACTACGAACAATTCCCCAAAAATGCCAAAAAGTCGAAAAAAAACCATGCTTGCGCAAAAGAATAGTTGTATGAGGGAGATGCATAATATCAAAGAAGAGTTAAGGGTGAGACTTGGTGGAATTTCATAACGAAAAAGGAAATAGCAAAGAAAACTTTTGCGTTCCGTAGGTTAAAGCATACTTTAATGCTACATGATTCTCGACACTTAAGCATCTTTAGGTACATGTACTTGTACCTGATGATGTTGCATTAAAGCTGACTTCAACCTGTGGAACGCTAAAGTTTTCTTCACAATTTCCTTTTTCATAATTTCGAAGACTAAACATCCTCGTCATCATCGATATTTCAATCCTAGAATTGGTTTACTGCAGCCCTCTATCCTGCCCTATTCAGTGTTAATTTCCTCACGCCCTGGTATGTTTTCTCTGTCATGTCTTACTTTATTTGCCCTATATATTTGTCCCTTGGTCTTTCTCGCGGGACCTTTCCTTTAATCTTGCCTTCTATTATATTTCTAACTATTTCATTGTGCCTCAAGGTATGTCCAATCCATCTGGTTCTTCTTAGCCATAGGGTTTTCCATATTGTCCTTTCTTCGTCTGCTCTTCTGTACACCTCTTCGTTCCTCACTTATCTGTCCATTTAATCTTCAACATTCTCCTCCAGCACCATTCTTCATTGGTCTGCTTTCCCGATGTTCTTATGTCTCTGATCCATAGAGTGCCACGCTCCATACGAATGTTTTGATGAAATGCTTCCTTGTTGTATTTGTCTCTTCTTCATAAACGCCGCCTTAGCTTGCGCAATTCTTCGCTCGATGTCCGTCGAGCTTCTTTCATCCCAAGTTATAGTGCTGCCGAGGTAGGTGAAGTTCTCCACTTGTTCCAATTTCACTCCTCAAATTGTGATATTTGCCCTAATCTTCTCTCTTCCGCACACTAGGATTTTACTTTCCTTTTTATTGATGCTCTTATTATATTCTTGAAGTACTTGGTCCATTGTGGTCAGGGATGTTAGCAGGTCCTCTCGACTTTCTGCTACAGCTGCAATGTCATCCGCAAACCTTAGCATGTTTATTTCTTCGCCATTCACCTTGATACCCTTGATGCAAATTTCCTCTGCGTCTCTTATTGCTTCTTCCAGGTATATGTTGAATAACGCTGGGGAAAGGTTGAATCCTTGTCTTACTCCTTTCTTTATTTTGGCTTCTATCTTCCTTCCCTCTTTCATTCGCATTATGGTGACCTGGTTTTTGTAGAGGCTACAGATCATTGTTCTATCCTTGTAGTCTATTCCAATTGCTTCCAGTATCTTGAACATCTTGTTCCATTCAACGTTGTCAAAGGCCTTTTCGAAGTCCACGAATGCCACATACAACGGTTTATTTATCGTTGGCTTTCTTACACTCTCTAGTTACTTGGTTACTAAACATTCTGTTTATCTGATATTCCAGACATTTCCCAAATTTTTTCAAATAATTTGGAAGGCATTCAATAGGTTAAAGAGAAAATGTCTCTCCGAAATATTGGATCTCGGCCGGACGAATGATAGTTCTGCAAGTTTACTGTTCATGTCAAGTTCATGCATCACAGTGGGTCCTGCAAAACTGAAGCATTCACGGCAGGTGTCGCCAAAAGCATATCACTTTAAGTACTATAGCCATCGGACTTCGCAAGCCCCGCTAGAGCACTCTAGAACCTCGTGGACTTATGAGAAGGCGTGAGAAGGAGTTGCTTATGAGTGTCCCGCTGACAGGCTCGGCTTTGGCGGAAAACAAATCGATACGGGGAATCCCGTCCTCTCTCACTCCCTTTCCTGGCCACCGCACCCATCCCGCATAATCCCTCCTTTCATTACCTCCCACAATGAGCGGAGGATTGGACGTTTCTTTTTACTTTCGAGAAGCCAGAGCAATTAGGAATAAGATACGATTATAGGACGAAGACGTCTACGTCATAACTTACGTCGGAGATTCTAAAGAGGTTATTCTTTAGAAGAGAAATAACTACCTGTACTTCCAAAAAAATACCAGTGTTTGAAAAATGCTTCAGGCGCTCTCTATTTCTATATTTTTCAGATTATTTTCTTTGTATGGAGGGGGAGGAAAAGAAGATAAATCGCACTTGAGACGTTTTCACCCCGAACTTGAATGTGACTGGTAAAACAGACGCGTTTCCATGAAACTCATCATGATTTAGCAACATTACAAATCATCTCACGTTTCACCTCGTCATCTTTGATTCCTCGTTACTTCTTTGGACTTGCCGGTGACTTCTTAGTAAAGGTGATGGGAGTATATCTGAGAAACAAGTGATAATTAAGTGATAATGAAAAACCATTGGGCTCTGGCTTATAAGGAAGACAAGAGGTCACTTCTGGAGTTGAGCTCACTTTAATAAGCGAAAATCTAGCGGTTCTTTTCTCCTTGATTTTAAAATACAAAGAGAACTAAATTGCTAATACCTCGAAATAAAAGTGAGAACTGTGAAGCATCAACGATAGTAGAAAAACTGGAGGGAACAGTGGGAGAGTAGCAATAATGACTCATTTTAACATGATATTGAAGAAATGAATCTATACTCTTAGACAACAGTCTCATACCCGCTAACTAGAATGTACTGGATTTCCACGGCATTCTGCAGTATCATTCAAATTCAAGCTTGTGATTTTGGGCTGGATTTAAAGTGATATTGTGGCCATTTTTAGGTATTGCACGTGGAGAGCCTACCATTTCGTGATAGCAGTCTACGCTAACGCCAAACGTACTCCTCAATCATTTGAACACTACAATAATCATTTTTAAGGTTATTACTATTTAGGTATCTTATGACGGTTCCAATAAAATTTGCTTACTGTACCGTAGGTGAAGATCTACTGCCGCTAAGAGGAGTATAAAAAAAGATGAGTGTCATTTGTATCTGCAGCGCATGAGCAGAGGACTACGAAAAAATATGAACAAGTCAAAATCTTAGGAGGAAGAGGCTTATCCGTGGCTCTTTTCCAACTACGTTCACTGTAGAAAAAAAATGCACTATTAATGAAACACATTGAGCATGTGAAGGAAATGAGGAGACTTATGGAATATTTCTAGCCACTGTACAGCGCATATACGCGTGCAAGTAATCGGAAAGTAAAATTATGATGGGAGGAGGACGATATTTTGAGATAGAAATGCGACGCAGTACTTCAGGACTTGAACATGAACAAGGCTTCCATAGAATAGATGTGTCGTTACCAAGCTAAAAATTCAGGCAAGAGACTGTTAAAGGAATTTCACATTGCCATTTGTGACAAGTACTCAACTGGAGAGATACCAAACGAATTCTAAAAAAAAACACTCTCCCGATACCCAGAAGGAAGGGAGTACACAGAGGTGAACACTTAAGAATACTCACGAAATATGATCCTAAGATATTGACAATTCATAGAAATCCATATAAAATGGAATGAAAAGCAGGCAGGATTAAGATCAATTTGGAGCCAAGCTCGGGCCCAAAGGAAGCAATCTTAGCTCACAGACTACTCATTGATAAAAAAAGGAGGAGAAAACATATACGTATGTAGTATTTGTGGATTTGTAGAAAGGGTTTTTATAACGCCGATTTAAATTTATTGCCCCGACCTATGGAAGAAATGGTGGAGTCGCACAATCAGAGAAGAGTAACCCACTTTTTTGTATAAAAACAAGATGACTGTGCATTGATCTAGGCAAGTTACGACAACCTATTACTTACTCCCCATAATACTTCTGGCCGTACATTTGGTGATTAACGTTACAAACTGTCGTTTTGCACAAGTGTAAGAAAGCATTTTGCTGGATTATCCTGAATCAAATAAGTTTTACCCAAATATATATTTATTGATTTTTAATGCTAGTAGCAATATTTTGTAACTTGCACGTGATAAAACATTTCTTATGTTTTTGATGGCCCAAAAATGATGATGTGACTATTGGATTGATGTGGTAATTGGAGTATTGGCTTCCCGTCTAGAGGGCTCGAGTTCTAATCCCGACAGTGGCTGCCGCTTGCCATTGGTATGTACATTAGGGTGGGCCGAAAAAAGGTTTTTTTTCCGGATCAAATTTGCCCTATGCGGAAAAGTTGTGTACTGATATCAGGATCTCGCATGCAAAATTTTTTCGAAATCGGATAATATTAACCACTGCCGCCCGAGCTCTAAAGTTTAAAATTTTGCGAAAATTCAGGCGGAAATGGGAAACAAACGGTTATGGAGAATAATTTAATGCGAATATTGGAATATTGGTAAATATCAACGATAGATACATGTTTTTAGATTACAATACTGAAATGTGAAGTTTATTTGACGAAATCTATGGTTTATACGATGCCTAAGAATAAACAGCTAATTTAGAGTGTAGGCAACCCGCACAACGACAAAATGTTTTACACGCTCCAAGCATCACTTCAAATAGATCACTTTTGGGAGCCGTATTTTGGATAAATTAATATTTTTTCGAATGCGGTTCCTTTATAAATGTCTCATGCTTCATTTGGGAATAGATGGGTCATTCTGAAATTAAGTGGAAATATGAGTCCTTAACTTTTTTTTACATCATTTAATTATTGATTTTATTTCATAAAATTTTAAGTAATAGTAATATAGGAATATTAACTAACAAAGTGTCCTAATAAACCAAATTTTACATATTTATAGCAAAAAAAAATTGATTAAGCGTCTAAATGTCACCTCCATGGGTGTCCCTCGCCGTGTTTTTACTTAAAGAACTGTGAGCAAAACTTTTTGTGCTGAGTAAATTAATTTATTCAACCATCGTTTAATTAATCAGTACCATTTCCTTAAACCTTGGGCTAAAAATAAAATTTTTCAATTCTATTTGAGATAAATATAAAGATTGAAAGTGATGTCCCTAACTTTTACATCTCCTCCATGGGAAAATAGAAAACGGTCTATAAAACTCCACCAGGAAGCAGCACAAGTTAGAATGTTTAACTGTAAGAAAGCCTTAGCAACCATTTAACTTGGAGGATGTGTTAATATAAACAGTAAGTACATTTGGTCTATTTATTTCTGCTTTTAGGTGTAAAAACATGGAGTTCTTTTATTGCCTGTCACCTCCATGTCGTCCCTAATTTTTAAAATGATTACCTATTTAAGAATTTTTTTAGTTGTATGGCTTGTTGTGATAAAAAAATGACTCAAAATCAAAGTACACTGCTACAAGAGTTTTAAGTGACGTTTAATTGAGGTAAACTCTTGATTTTGTCACCTCCGTGGATGTCACCTCCGTGGGACCCATTGGACACGGAGGTGACCAGCGAACCATGGAATTGACCAAATGTAACTCATAATTATTTCATTAAGTAATTGCGATGTATAGTTGATGATTTATCAAGGCAAGGTTAATTTTATACTATATAACAAGAACTTTGGCTCATTTTAACGTGAAATATACGGATATAGCTTATTTCAGGCTTGTTTTCAATGCCTCAGTTGTAGCCTTCTCTTAGATACTTTCCTTTCAATGAGTCTTCGGAGATAGCCTAATGTCAAAAAATGTCTTCTTGAAAATAACATTAGTAGATTACTTTTGTTAACTTTACTAATGCAATATTGGCAAAGATTGGCACTGGTGTTATGAAATTGCTTGTTATTGCAGTAAATATGCTACCAATCAACCACAAGAAGGCTAAGAGAAAAAATCCTGATGAAACTAATGAAAAGAAAAAAGTAGCAGAACAAAGGAGAAGAGAGAAAATAAAAAATGATCCACAGCTTTATGAAGAATACAAAAGGAAA
The DNA here is from genome assembly GCA_933228895.1 of Platycnemis pennipes. Classification (NCBI taxonomy): domain Eukaryota; kingdom Metazoa; phylum Arthropoda; class Insecta; order Odonata; family Platycnemididae; genus Platycnemis; species Platycnemis pennipes. The sequence continues at coordinate 18,404,569 of OW121853.1, forward strand.
GAAAAAGAGAGATACCATCGAAGAAAGGAGGCTGGAAAGATAAAGAATATTACCCAGTTAAGTGAAAAAGATAAAAGAGCACAGCGTAAAAAGTGGGTTGAAAAGACAAGAAAATCTCGGTTACGAAAGAAACAAGAGGTGGAACTCAGTAACGTTATTGATTCATCAACACTTAGTAAAGCAAACCAACCAGCAGAAGATCTTGACCGAGACTTTCATAACGTAGTCATTGGGAGAGCTGGAAGTAGCAGGAAAGAAAGTGGTGGAAAAGTTGCTAAAAGAAAGAAATCCCAGGCCTATCGAGAGATTAAGCGATTGAAGTCTCAACTAGAGAAAGAAAAGGTAGAAAATCAGAAAATCCGGAGAAGTAAAGAAAAATATAAGAAGATATTTTTGCGTATAAGAGAAAAAACTAAAAACGTAAATAGCCCAAGTAAAAAAGTGAAACAAATTTTGCAACACCAACGTGTTCCTCCACAAGTGAAAAGGTATCTTGAATTTGGAGCGGCACTGACATCTCAAATTGAAGACAATTATGAAAAAAACAAAAACTCAAGAAAGTGTAAGAAAGCGTTTGGATTAGTACTTTCTGGAAAAATTGTTAAAAAATATCGCACTTTCCATATGATGCCCGTTCAGTCATACAGGAGACAACTGAGCAAAATAAAAGACACAGGAAAAGTAATTGATATCATAAAGAACAAAGTTCCTTACAATACAAAAAATCAGATTAAAGTTAAGGATGATGTGATGAAGTTTTTTCAACAAGATGATGTAAGCCGTATTGAACCTGGAATAAAGGACTGCATCACGAAAAACAAAGAAAAGAAACAAATAAGAATTTTAATGGGCAGTCTTGCTAGCCTTCACAAAAGGTTTGAAGTTGAATTTAGCTGCAATGTTCCATATTCGACGTTTTGTTCATTTCGGCCATTTTGGGTGCTAAAACCGGATGTTAGGAAGAGAGACACGTGCGCATGTGAAAAACATGAAAACATGAGTTTAATCTTCGACAAGCTAAAATATATGAAAGTGATTGAGTATAGTGATTTAGATCAATTGGTGAAATCACTTTGCTGTCAAGACGTAGTGAACTCTCCAGAGCAATGTTTGGAAAGAAGATGTATGACATGCAGAGACAAAAGTCTTGAAATTAAAGAATTCGAAAATAAAATTATTCAAGTAGAACAGTGGATGAGAAAAGATGTAACGTTCACATTAAAAGGAAAGGAAAGAACTACCAAGAAAGTAGTTAAGGATAAAGTGCCTATAGAAATCAAAGAACTTGTAAATAAATTTCAAGGCATGCTACCTGATTTCATGAAGCATGTCTGCAACATCATACACCAATATAAATCAATTTCCAATCTTAAAAAGAACCTCGGATCACATGAGATCTTAATTCATGTTGACTTTAGCCAGAACTATGAATGCAAATATACCAAAGAAATACAAAGTGTGCATTTCGGAGGATCACGTGAACAAATAACATTACACACTGGTGTCATGTATTACAGAGAATTCGATAGCAACAAGCTTAAGGTACAATCATTCTGTTCACTTTCGGAGTGCTTGCGTCATGATGCAAGTGCTATTTGTGCCCACTTGGAAAAGATTTTGTCCCATGCTCAGGCATTGGTGAAGGGGTATAATACAGTGCATTTCTTAAGTGATAGCCCCAATAATCAATATAGGAACAGAAAATTGTTCTTTTTGATTATTAAATACATTTCTAGGTTCACCTCGGAAAAAATAACTTGGAATTATTCTGAATGTGGGCATGGAAAAGGGGCCCCCGATGGCATTGGGGGTTCTCTTAAAAGAGCAGCCAATAAGCTTGTTGCTGAAGGGAAAGACATACCATCATTCCAGGTGTTTTTTAAAACTATCAAAGAAAATTTTAAAGGTATTGAAATTTTTACAGTCACAAATGAGGACATAGAAAAAGTTGACTGTTTGTTAATGCCGAAAAAAATTCCACCTTGTTTTGGCACAATGAAAGTACATCAGGTTGTGTGGAATACAAATGACATACACCTCCAAATGCGAAGCTTAAGTTGTTTTCAATGCAACGGAAATGATAATTGCTCACATTACCATATTTGTAACTACAGACCAACAATCTCAGAATCATAGATTCTATTAAGTGTTTTCTGTCATTCTAAATGCAATCATTACCACATTGTACTGCATTATGTTGCATGGACATAATGCCAATTAAAATTTTAAAAAGTTATTGTTTATTTAATTATTCGTTCGTCTTACATATTTTAGTAAATTTTATCAGTATTCCCCCTATTAATTTCAACTAGAAGCTTATTTCAAATCAAATTGTCACCTCCGTGGAAATTTGTGTCACCTCCGTGTTTTGAGTTAGTGTAAATTTCAGTTTATTTAGCTAATAACGTGTTCTTGACCTCTGTTTAAATGTTAGATCACTTAAATACATTAAGTACAACACCATTACATATAAAAATACATATCATTTAATAATTGAAAAAATAATTTTTTTCGTTCCCAAATTTCCACTTAATTTCAGAATGACCCAGATAATACATTAAAACAGAAGGTAAAGTTAATTTTTTTTTAACTAACCTCAATTACGATGAAGAATTTTATGCATGTTGAGCTATTATCACAAAAAAATCAATTAATCAAGGTAGGATAAAGGCACAGCCTGATCACCAAGTATTTATTTAAGTAGCTCTTTGCTATTTTGGTGGAGAAACTACCCAGAACTCACCACGAGGAGGTGGCTACTATCGAGTTCCACCCGTTCCCTCCCAAACCACCCTTCCATAGGGCACGTTTTTAGGTATCTGCCTATCACTGGTTCTTATTATACCTTATGCTGTGCTTTATGTTCAAATTTTGGTTGAAGTTTTCGGCCTTTTATGCATGATAATGCCCATCCATGCCTGTTTTCTGGACTGCACACGGATTTTGACGCCACCGTGATCATTTGTACCATCCCTTCAACTGCTTGTGTGTGGCATGCAAATGGGGGTACTTTCAACGAAGCCCCTTCCTTCAGAATATCTCCCAAATCTTTGCTTATGATATCAGCTATTAAAGGTGGTTGAGTTACCGCTATTGTTTTCCAGTCAACTAAGTAGACGTAATCTTGTGCATCAAAATTCATAGTTGGAAGTTCGAATTTCCTAAATTCCTTCTTCTGATTTTAATATTTTTTCGACGGCCATTTCACGGATCGGTCTTCTCTCTTCGGCTAGCATTACAAGCAGAACATTCTCTGGGCGAGCAAAAAAAGCGTTTCACCGAATGATTGAGTAAAGGCGTAATTTGATGTCTCGATCCATATATTTCATGAAATGTATCATGTTCATGATATTCTTCGGGCCTTCCGTGCATTGTGGTCTTAATTTTATCGCGAACCACATAGGAGTTTATACTTTCATCACAGAAGTTGCCAATGTCATCTGTTCTTTTGAAGTAGTTTTGGTTGAAACATAAAATCGAAGAATACGAATTGCTGTAGTGGTCCACCTGGAATGAAACATTTTCCCCGGACTTCTCGCTGAAAGACTCTCCAGGCATTCTCCACTTGAAAAAGCACGTGGTCTCCTTGAGAAACCATCCCGATATCAACTAGAAGCGCGGATGCGAGTGCTGCAGCAGCTCGTTTCGATATACAGAATCTTTCACAGGCAGACGCAAATCTAGACAAATATAAATTATTTACACCAACATTTTTTTCCAAAAAAATCATCAGCATCACTTGCGTCGCGTAATTCTTCCTCTGCAGACGTTTCTTCACTTGAGTATTTCCAAATCTCACGAACTTCTTGCTCAGTTAGTGTGGCTCATTCTGATGATCTTTTTCTCTCTAACCTATTTTATTTCCTCTCCCTCTTTTTAGTTTCCTGGACCTCAATGGCATTGATATTCAGTTTTCTATCACTTCTCTGGTCCTGAAGGAATACACGTTCTAAAAATGGCAGTTTGGTGGTATTATCACAAGCACAATCAGTTCCAGTAGAGAATTTACATGCCGCAACATCAAACAGCTGATACGCGTGACGAGGAAAGTCTTGCTTCAGATCAACGAAAGTCTTCTTGTTGACAGATCGAAGATTATTGCGGTATTTTCCATAGCATTGAATAATTCGTCTCACAATTTGCTTTTGTCCGACAACTGGTATAGAGGATCTATTCCAAATGTCTTCAATGGCATAATCCACCGTCTCCGCGATTCCCGGCACAGATGTATCGGTATTTCCACTTTCTTCTTGAATGTACCGAGAGTACAAATACATTTTCATCATCTCCTCATAAGAAGGCAAAACATTACCCGCGAACTTTACGGGTGCACCAAATATCAGGCACTCCTATCCACACCTTTCAAGCTTTTTCTGTATTTTTGCCATTGCTTTAATCTTCTTGCAACCGAAACCACAGTACGCTGCACAATGTAGTTATTCACTCACAGCAATGAATACCAACTGACTGACTACCTCAAGCTTATGAAGTGAAATACGCATCTTGTCCGACAACGGATGGGAATCCCCAAGGAAAATAAAATATTGCAACGAATATGGTGAGTTAATGAGTAACGATAGTAACAGCATGAGATGAAGGAGTTTAACATCAGTTATAGGGGTTTACAATGGAATAGGTCTTGTATGAGAATACTATGCCATTTTATCACCGAAGTATTCACGATCAACTCATCGCTGGGGCCAGATAAGGATAACCTCCGTCCTCCGTCTCATTCATACTTTCCTTAGCTCTACCACTGGCTATCTTTATCATACCTGACTCACGTCGAACTAGCTGTACCTACTATCGCTTAGGGACTAGTTAACTCCCGGTTTTCCAAGAAAGTGCCGGTTGGAGGAGCACGTATATGCCGTACACAGAGATAAATCATTTCCTACAGTGAACCACCACAATTTATCAAAGTTCTTAGAAAAAGCTACTATCTTCTGATGAGTAGATCGTAGCTATATCAGCCTTTTTTAACAAAAGAATTCGTTTGGACTCCACTAGTGTATTAAAATGTCTGATTCGTAGTATCTTTCCCAGCGCGCAGCCCGCTTTGTCTCCGAGTGAACACCCACTCCTTTTGCAATCTAATTCACAGGCATTTACGACACACGAATTCGCTGGATTTGCGAAGAATATCTGCAGCTCACGGGGGCAAGAACCAATTATTGGATATTACAGTATATACCGAGGAAATTAAATGTTTGAATCACCTTTGTGATGAATACCAGGCCGTGATTCTTCGCCATAATTTAAGTTAGTTTCAAAACGTACCGCTTTTTCGTCTGTTTTAATGTATTATCTATACCCAAATGAAGCATGAGACATTTATAAAGGAACCGCATTCGAAAAAATATTAATTTATCCAAAATACGGCTCCCAAAAGTGATCTATTTGAAGTGATGCTTGGAGCGTGTAAAACATTTTGTCGTTGTGCGGGTTGCCTACACTCTAAATTAGCTGTTTATTCTTAGGCATCGTATAAACCATAGATTTCGTCAAATAAACTTCACATTTCAGTATTGTAATCTAAAAACATGTATCTATCGTTGATATTTACCAATATTCCAATATTCGCATTAAATTATTCTCCATAACCGTTTGTTTCCCATTTCCGCCTGAATTTTCGCAAAATTTTAAACTTTAGAGCTCGGGCGGCAGTGGTTAATATTATCCGATTTCGAAAAAATTTTGCATGCGAGATCCTGATATCAGTACACAACTTTTCCGCATAGGGCAAATTTGATCCGGAAAAAAAACCTTTTTTCGGCCCACCCTAATGTACATCCCCACTTGATTGCTTTGTGGAGAGGACTTCCAGTACAGTACTCAGTCTGTCGTATGGGACTTCAAATCGTGGACGCCTTGGCGTCTTTCGTAAACAGTACGCTAATGGCAAGGCCAGGTTTCTCTCCACCCTGCCTCCGTTCCTCGAAAAAATGCGTACCCATATCCAATTTACTACCTAACCTTATAGGCGCAAACAATTCAGCTGTCGGTCGCCTTTCCCGAATAACCAACTAACTAGTTCAATAATAATGATTATTCACTTACGGGAGCTACTTCGTTGCACAGGTGCACTGTAGATGGAATCCAATCCATAGATCCATCCGAGATTATGAAAATACCGTATTTGAAAGCAAGTCTTTAAAGAAAGTGTCATTTCGCAGAATTTATAATTGGTCTTATAAGTCAGTAATCCAGTCTGTTTTCTTCACTAGGGACAAAAATTCTGCCAAGTTTCATTTCTTTCCATAGTGACATAGTTTTTCAGTGCACGAGGTATTTCATGGATTGCACCTTATCCTAGCATACACTTCTTTCCTTATGCGCACATGCATTACTTTTTCTCGTAGGGATTTACAGTTCTTCAGGGCATTAATTCATAATAGTTTAATTTCCATTTCATGAACATATTTTTATCCTGCAACTTCAGTAGAAGTTCTTAAATTCGAGGAAGAAGAAATACTATAATTATTGCTTGGCAATCTATCGGTTAGAGTAGTTTTTTTCATGGAGTTCTCATCTGTTTTATTACTCTACATTTACTATGTTTGATTTCCCACTTTCCTACATAATTTCTCTCTTCAGATTGGCATTCTCCTCACCTCTGTTATTTTAATAGCAAATGCCCATTCTTTTACTTCGTCTACTCCCTAGCCTATCATTCTTCCATATCTGTCACGAAAATTAATACACTTTGTTATAATTCACGCGATTATTATTATTCACCTAACCATTTAAACCTCTTCAGGTATTATGAAGAGTAGAATTCTACTCAAAGGTAACAGAAGAGAGATTTAACTCTCGATAATGACCTGAAGAGGTTGAAACTGGTTGAGTGAATAGTGATAATCGTGCGCTATATAACAAGGTTTATTTTATGTTTTAGTGATATATGTCGATATTCCACAACATTTACGTGCCCACTACTGCTATACTTCCACATACACACAGCCTCAGAATACAATCACCCTTTTACTTGTTACAGCCACCTTGTCTGCACCCTCCAAGTTTCCTCCAACAACTTCCTCTTTTCGCCACCATCTCAAGAACTTTCTCGTTAGTCTCTCTTCCTCGGTAGTGCTATAAAAATCGACACTAAAAAATCCTATCGCTTTCCACACACAGATTAGAAGATAGGGGTGGTTAAAATGTTGGCGCTGGGAGTGAGTCGAGCGAGAGATAGCTGGCAGTCCGTGTTGTCACGCGTTCGCTCGGTTTCGTCTCGTGCCGACTGCAGCGAAGGCCGGGAGGCGGCGTGACGGTCGCTCCGTGTCGTGACGCGGAATGAATGAGCAGTCTCATTCACGGTGGGAGTGGCGACAGCGTTCTCAACGATTGTACTATGAGCCGCAGAGCAGGCAGAAACGAGCCAAAAATTGAAATTCTACGTACCATTGTGCAGACTCACTTTGAGCGATATAAAACAGAAAGTCTGGGACCTGGTCGTAGTTTGACGGTTAGCGAACCCGCTCACAATCTTCCATTTTGACTTATCCGCTCGCCCCTCTTTCTGAGCTACGAATCACCCCACAAAGCGTCAGGCTGCAAGTCATCTTATTTCCGTCGCATGACACAGTCACCGAGGAAAGGCTCCGCCATCCATTAAAGCCATTGCCATTGGACAAAGTCAAATCTTTTAGCATGTTTCCGCACAGAATTAGGGGTTAAAATTTCATTCAAACTATTAAAAAACAAAATTGAAGAAAATTAGCCTATAGGTGATATATGGCCAGCTGCGGTAGACAGGTCGGTTAAGTGCTGGCCTGATAACCCAAAGCTCGTGGCTTGGAATCCTGCATGCTTCTTATGCTTGCCCTGGGATAATATAAGTGCTCTATCCGCGATACGCCCTCAAACTTTCGAGCTTGGGCCACTTCATGGCCCAATTTTACTTCAGCCAGCATTATACTATTAGGGCATAGATCATTTTATCGGCACATATCAATAATGGTGACTGATCAGATTTCATGAGTGAAGGTGACACTTTCACAGAAGTGCGCTCATTGCGCGTGAAATTTACAAATTCAATGAAGTAGGAAAGTGACTCTCCGCACAGCATTCCATGACGTCATCTTACTCTGAAAATTGTAAGTCCTGGATTCAAAAAGATCCTGTGTGGAGAGCCTCACTTGGAGATGGATCCGGAAACATCTGGTAAGAGTTTACTCTGCCCACGGGAGACCTAGTTCCCTATAGCTTCCACGTACATAAAACGACGGTGTGCACTTAGTTAATTTTTGTTAAATCGAGGTCCCTTTTTTTCAAGCTAAGTTTTGGAAGAATTTTAATGGCCACGTGGATATTATATTAAAAAATTAGTAAAGGCAACAATATAATTCACGGATTCAGGCACAAAACAGTGTGAAGGCAACACGACAATTTTGCTCTAAAGACAAACAAGAAGTATTTTTTACGTAGAATTATCAATGTCTTTTACATGCAGACGACAGAAAAGGAGTTAATTTTTAAGAATTTAGTCATATATGAGGCAATGATCATCCGTCCTTTTGAACAATCGTAATGAGGTAAGAAAACTTTATGGTTATCATGGAACCAGAGGCGTTCCTGTTACGAAATAATCAAGCATTATATTACGACAGAGATACCCTTATTATCAGGATAAATTATTTGTTTCTTTTCAGAAATAAACAGAGTAGAACAACCCCCTAAAAAGGGCCATAGTGAATACCTATGATAACAAAAAGGAGTAAATTTCAAGTTGCGGTACATTAAAATACTTGCTCCTATCGGGCGCAATGCACCAACACTGCAGGACTGAGAATTTTATTGAAAGACCTAATTTTGAAAGAATAGGGCAGACAGAAAGGAAATGATCTCGTTTAGTTGGCCCTCCACCAGTAATTAAGATTTTTTGACGACTTCAACCCAAAAATAGTGAAGACAAGCAAAATGTCCACCCAAACGCATTTGGATAATCCATTAGGAGAATAATTGTTGCGGAGGTAACGAAGATAGTTTCGGTAGCCACGGCAACAAAGCTAAGAATCCACACGTCAAATCTGTTTTTCGTCATCTAAGTTGTAATTCTGATATATCAGTATTCTACATTTTTTAATGAAAAAAATGAGTCTCACCTGGAGGTTACATCAGCGAAAAATAACTTACCTATCTGTTTTCCAAATTTAAGAGCAAACACGTGAAATCTTGAATAACTTATTTGGAATGACCCACACCTATTACCACGCTAATGTGGCAAATATTATTGAACATGTGTCACTGAACAGTCTAGTGTGAACTATGGAATGTTAGAGAGAAGGGTGAATTTATTTTCAATATGAATTGTACAATCGGGTAACTATCAATGAAGTTCTCGGCTACCTTCGTAGGCAACAGCAAATTCCATTTTAAATAACGCGCTGACACCCGAATTTGAAATATGTATAGCGTTTGAAAATTTTGAGATAAAAATTGAATTGACCGATTGCATGTCAATATTGCATGCTTGGTGATCTTCACCCCGTGCCACACACCCTCGCGGTGGCTTGCAGAGATCGCGTAGATGTAGATGATTAACTATGAGTTTCTAAGAAGTGAGAGGGAGAGAGAGAAGTCTCATGAAAATCCTTAGAGGAAGACCGAGCAACCGTCTCAGAAATGGAATTTTCGATACGATTGTTGTCAGATCAAATTATTGGAGCAAGTAGTGAAGAACACAAAGGGGAAGGATTTTATAGAATCTCACAGAGGAATCAAGAGGACTGCAGGTCTACGCCAAACCAACCTCAGGTGGAGCACCAAAGTCTAATAATAATGTGAAAGCATTGATTCAATGTTAGGTCAAATCCTCAGCAACCCCCTAATAATTTCTTAAAAACATAAGCTAAGTTTCTGACATTTTTTTGACTCGCTAAAGGGTTTTGTTACAAATATCAGCGTCGAATAACCAAATTTGCTAAGCTGCGTGGTGATTATGGCAAGCGAATTGTTTGAGTGCCGTTACACTAAATTTTGAACGGGTTTTTAGCTCTCCTTGTGTAATTTGTCGTCTAATAAAGCAATCAATAAAATTTCTGGAAGTCGGCCCTCAGGGAAGCCAGCCCTCAAAATACAATTCACAGGTTTATAAATTGATGATATTTAGAGATGCAACTGCATCTTTTGCACTCCTTCATGAAGAGGATTATATGCAGTGATTCATTATCTAATGGAAATCATTTTCCTATTCTCCGGCTCAATACTATTCTCTCCAATTTTCCTCGAACCAGAGGCTTCCTCCTTGAGAGACCGTTTTTTAGATAGTAGTCATGCAGTAGCTAGTCGGGGTAGGGAACCGGCAGCTAACATAATATTCACATCTTAGAATACGCGGGTTATTAGATAGGGGAAGGAACTTGACTGGTTGATTATTGGTGGAGGGAAACCTAGCGTTAACCTCGGAATTAGCCTGCCCTAAACGAAAGGGGGCCAAGGGATCCACGATTTAACGTCACGTTTGACAGACGGAGTGCTGTACGTGAAATGCTCTCCACGAAGCCTCTAGTATAGACCGGTATACTGACGAAAAATCTCTGTATACTCCGGGATTCGAACTTGAGCCCTCGGGATGGGAGGGCAGTACTCTAGCCCCACCTTTTTAATCCCGAATGTGACTCATTTCGTAAAAATAATCTTAAGTTCTATCCACTTAAAGATTAGTCAGTCAGTAATATGTAATGGTAAGAATCTTCATATTAATCACGGTTCAGTCCTTTCCTTTCCTTCGCGTTGCTCTTGTGATGACGTCAGCTTCTGGTATCGCGTTACCGAGAAAAGCGGGAGTGAGTTATCTCCAACGGCAATACTTACTTACGCGTCGATGACAAATATGTGCTTACGTGGAGCTGCTTCCGGGTACGCAAGAAATTCGGGACATTTCCGCGAAATATTTCATCGAGCTGCTTGAAACTCCTCTAACAACATCTCTGGACCTTTTTTCTGAAGATCTTTAACTCATAATTGGGATATGAGAAGGGAGAATTTAGTTGTTAATGCTTACTTTGAAAATTAATGGCTCATTCATTTGAAATATGTATTATATAAGTTATTCAGTTATTGAAAAGAGGTTTATATGTCTCGGAGACACATGAGACAACCATCTTTTCTATGCAAACGTATGCAATGCTAGCCTACACAATATATTTGTATGCTTTGACGACTGTTGAGGGTTTACAGAGCCAGATTTATTAGAGGTCGTTATATTTGATGTGTCAGTGCCGCAAGCTTACAAGAAGTACCTACTCAGGTTAATATTTACACTGAATCATGGAAGTATAATTAAATCCAATTTGTCATCTTCTGGCAATAGAAATATTTTTTAGGACTCCCGCATATATTGTTCTACGAGAATATTGCAAAAACATGATTATACATATATTCTTTCGTGAGAAATTAAATATCAAAACAGGTAAAATGGTTAAGTTATTTATCATAAATTGATGGGATAGTGAAATATTAATAGCCAGACTTGTAGAACAACATTATCAAATTTTTCTCCACTTTAACAACGTCTTTTAGATGCATCGTTGCATATCTAATGCATTCTATATATAAAGCATTGCATACCATAAAAATAAGATTAGAAAGCTATATTTTCGTACCAATGGATTCAAAATGTCATTTTTCCTGCGTACTATAAGAGAATATAATGGTCAGCATAGCAAAGGGATGAGTGGGTGAAATATTGTTAGAACAATTTGTAATGTACGATGCATGTATTAGCATTATGTAGTGCATGATAGGTAAATACAAATAAATATATTTAGATAAATACGATTACATCCAATAACCCCTTTATCACTACGCAGATACTAACCATCCAGCTTCATGTGACTCTATTATATAAAATGTTTCCATGTAGTAGCCTTGTTACATGACAATAGTGAATGCTTGGTGACCTTCACCCCCTGCCACACACCCTCACGGTGGCTTGCAGGGCGTTGCGTGGATGTAGATGTAATGATTTCAATTTCAGATAACTATGAAACCACACCAATGACGCAAATGAAAATTCTATGCTTTCATTGCAACTTAAATTTATTTGAATGGGCGCGGTGCGTGCCTAATACACACCAGTTCTAGTAATTGCATGATGTGGGGTTTTCTTCTGTGAACTTTTCACCATTCACCATATTTTTTGAGAATATAGGTAAGTCAAATATTTTTAGAATATATATCAATGGTGACGCGGTAGTCTTTGGGAAGAGTATTTGGCTGCTTTCTAGAGGTCTAAGACTCAAATACGAAATGGGCCTTTGTACATGTTGTTTTAAATTATATTTTTTAAATTATATTTTTTAAATTATATTTATTATATTTTTGGTCTATTTTCATAAAAGATCTTTCTGGGAGGCACAGCGAAAGTAATTTGCCTCTTACCTGCGTTTTCAAGATTATATTGGCACTAATAAGTGCCTCACAACGGAAGAAAATGTACAAGAAAGGCAATGGAAAAGAAAGGAGGAAGGGTGGAGAGAAATTCGTAGTTGGACTTAGTCCTCTCTAAAGGAAAATGCGCCAAGGGGACCACGGCTGATCGCCCCATCCAACAGACGGAGTACTGAACTCGAGTATCTCATATCCTTCACTGGCCGTAGTGCCTAGTACTTACTGATCAGTCCAACATTCTAGATATCTTATTCGATCAACAGGATAAAACATTTTATTCCCAATAAATGAAATGTCTAAGGAATAGTAGTGACAGAAGAATCCCTTATTGGAATTGGAGTCCATTTCGCGACGGGAGCTTGACAGAGTATTTCTCGGGTGAAAATTATCGCTTCTGCTCGCCCACGTTGGAGCCCACAGCGATTACAGCGCCACCGGCGTCTGCGGTCGTCAACACAACCAATCGCCATCGGCGGCTAGGGGCAGTTAGCCACTACGCCATTCTCCGAAGACCTGGATATCAAGTCCAAAAGGGCAATTCGGAAGGTTCCCAGAAGGATTTCATTTCGTTTAAGCAATGTCCATGCATTCCAATCAGCAATAATAATAATCAGCAGACCAAACATCAATTAAACACCAGATTTTCGACAAGGCCTCTTTTAACCGAGAGCTTCGACATAAATTAGCATTAGAATATAAAAAAAATTCTAGCTACTCATCTTTCTGAGAAATTATTGATCTGTGTACGCCCATAAGCAGGATAACTCCTAACTCACTATTTCCAATTGAGGCTAAGCGAACATTATTTGAATGCATTCACAGGTTTGATGTTTGTACGAAGTGTGTGATTTCTCGAAGAATGCGCATTTTTTGAGTTATGGTGTAATTTAATCAGCTGTGTGATAAACTTTCCGGAGTCTCATTAGTCTCGAACAAGTATTAAGTACACCTAGGTATCGTACCACTGGCAACTTAGCTCGTCATCTGAGGTCTTCCCTGGCATGGAAATAATCTCCCGTAAACAGCATCAGAGGATGTGAACCTAAATACCCATTACATATCAGTATTTTTCCCGGGAGAGAAATAAATTTTTCCGCAAACCCTGAGATAGAGCGATTTCAAGTGTATTTTTCATTGTGTAGCCGACTGATTGTTCACTTGTAACCCAGGCATGCATAATATTTTTATTTACCACTCCACTTTCGTTTGGAGCTAAAACTTATACGGCCAGTATAGCTCTTATTTTCATTGACACTTGACGGGTGCGTTTTTAACACTTTTATAGTGCCCTTTATAGGTAGCATTTTGCGTGTTTCTTAAAGGGATGTTTCATATTTTCTTCAGGGTTGTAGTATTATTACTTGGTCTTGGTTCCATGGAAGCAGTTTTAAAACGGGGTTCTATATTTGTTGCATACATGCATAGTGGTAAGTGTTCTCTCTGTTAGATAAAACATGCCTGGTGACGGCTCATCCCCTGCCACACACCCTTGCGGTGGCTCATCTACACATATATCTACGCTATACCCAACAAGCCACCGCGAGGATGTGTGGCAGGGGATGAAGATCACCAAGCATGCTCTATTGACACGCATACAAGCAACTATTGGGTCTCATGCAACTAGATTGTTAGTATCTATAGTATTTTAGGGATTGATACATGCATCATGCACTACAGACTGCTCTAAAATATTTCCCCTACATATGCCTTTGCTATCGTGCCAATTCTGTTCTCTTATAGTTCGTGGGAAAAATGACGTTTTAAATCTATCAGTACGACAATCTATCTCTCTAATCTTATTTATCTGGTTAAATTTTGTATAATACGCAAGGGTTTTAATATACTTATGTCTTACATATTCAATCAGCCTATCTCTTGTAAATTTCTGCTGGATATTTAATCGGTACTTCTACGATCTGATAATGATTCCCAACCTAATTCTTGTATTAATTCTGATACACTAGTAAACCTATAAACACCTTTCAACAAACCTAGCTGCTCTACGCTTCACACTGTATAGTTCTCTGATCAAAGATAATTCATTTGAATCCCGTACAGTGGCTACATATTCAAGGTGGAACCTAACTATTGAAAAGTAGCACCGCTCTTTTGTCTTCTCATCACATTTCCCAAGTACTCTTTTTATAAATCCTAGCTTTCTCTTCACTCGGCCGCATATTTCCCGGATGTGTTTTCCCCACGATAAATCTTTAGTGATTGTTACACCTAAATGCCCTTATGGTTTCAACGCTCTAGATCTTCGTGTTACTAATTTTATAGGCTCGCTCTATCGAATTATTCCTCCTCCAAAATTTAATAGCTACCCCCTTATCTACATCTACATCGACATAATACCCTGCAAGCCACCATAAAGGTGTGTGGCATGGGGCGAATTCTCACCAAGCATGCACTACATCTACAGCAACATAATACCCTGCAAGCCACCACAAGGGTCTGTGGCAGGGGGTGATTTCTCACCAAACATGCACTGCATATCATCCATAAAAAAGGATTAGTATTAATATAGTAGTCAGAGCTACACTATTTACAAAAGATAGAAATTGCAAAGCAAACATGCAAAAACATTCTGTTAGTTGGGTTAGCTTTAAGTACTCATACCAACACGCAGCTACCAATGCTATTCATTGCTACTCTTCGATAGGACATATTTACCGTTATTCGTATCTCTAACTGTACGAGGGAAAAAGGACATTTTGAATCGGTCAGTTTGGCAATCAATTTCTCTAATTTTATGATTATGGTCCAGTCTGCCATAGTAAGTTGGGGTTCGTAAAATATTTTTAACATCATCACTGAAAATATTGCCTTGGAATTTGTTTAAGACATTAAGTCTAAATTTCAACCTGCGATCTGACAATGATTCCCATTTCAATTCATTTAGTAGACTGGTTACGCTAATATAATTATCGTATCGTCCCTTTACAAATCTTGCCGATCTTCCGATGCCATTATATATAGATTTAGATGTTCAATTGCTTCATCCCTATAACCACTCAATACTCCAATCAGCTAATCACTTCATATTTAGGGTTTTCTTCTCTTTCGCATCCTCCATCACTGAGGCTGTGGTTAATTCATACATCTACATCAACATGACACTCTGCAAGCCACCATAAATGTGCGTAGTAGACATGCCTGTATATCTCTGTATGTAATATGATCTCATGCGATGCCTGCCTTTTCCATTCTTCCTGCTCATTTGTCTCTCGACGATTGTCTTCAGCAGGCCATAATGCCTTATGGAATGGATGAGTTATCCCGTTTTTTTATCTTAGGGTATGGTAATATGATATTCAACAAAATTGTAGTGTGCCCAACAGTAAGGCAAATGGAGTCATCCACTGCCACACACCCTCGCGGTGGCTCACAGGGCACGATGCGGACAAGGACTTCCGCGGTCCGTGTCTGGCGTGGGCCTCTGAGTCTCCCGGATGATGACTCAGTGCCGGACGCCGCATGACGCCACGGTCACTGCATTCAAGGCTCCCGTGGGAACCGACTGGACCGGAGGACGCTCCCTCCCCCACTTCTCCTTGCATCGCACGAATTGATTTGTCGAGCCGCGCTGTAGTTTGAGACGAGGAGAAGAGGCCCTGCGCTCAGCAATCGAGACTCGGATAGGTTTTCCAGTGCTTCCCTTTAGCGATTCTAAGGTGCCTTAAGTTTAGGCTAGATTAAGATTACTGATCCTTTTTATGCATGTTTGGTGTGAATTCACTACCTGCCACACACCTTTATGGTGGCTTTCAGTTTATTATGTAGATGTAGATGAGTCTCCAGCGCGGGAGAAGTGCGTCACCATGAGCTCCGAAGTGAGGAAGGAATTAAGCGAGATGTGAGAGATATACACGCCTCAATCCTGATTGAGATAGACTTCGAAAAAAGATTGCGAACATTTATCAAAAGTTGATTGGCTAAGTGATGGCCGAATCTCCAGCCAAATCTGCATAATGTGGGGAGCTTTATTAATTATACGTGAATTCCTATGGAATTCTGCCAGCATAATGGCCGGATAATTATATCTACGCAATGCCCAGCAAGCCACCGCGAGAGTGTGTGGCTGGGGGTGATGATCACCAAACATGCACTTTTAACATGCAACTAGGCTACTATGAAACGTGTTAGATAATATATAGGAGTCTTCCACTATATACCACCGTTGGCATCGGTGTACTTAAGTTCTCCAAAAATTGTGATTTATTATGATCGCCCGCTTTTTAAATGACAGCTTAAGGAAAATAAAGGCAAAAAGCGTGGTCATAGTCACCTCCATGCAGGTTAGGCATCGCACAGCACTGGCTGCACATGCATCAGTTCGGGCATGAATGGAACCGCCATAGAAATAGGCTCGCGAATGGACACATGAGGCTTCGGACCGCGCTACTTTCGTAGAGGCAACATTCGATCAATATACCAAGACGGATGCGCCGTAGAGTGTTTCCGATTAATAAAACGGCTAGGCAATTAAAATGGCCACATTTGAATGGCAATCAGTAATACGAAACACTATTGAGAGATTATACAATTGACGCCTTCGAACAGTCATTACATACGGTTTATAGCTAAAGGCAATACATCTACACATCTCCATCATCTACATCTGCTCATCTATTAAAATCTCAAAATATTTTACGAACCCCAACTTACTATGGCAGACTGGACCATAATCATAAAATTAGAGAAATTGATTGCCGAACTGACCGATTCAAAATGTCCTTTTTCCCTCGCACAATTAGAGATACGAATAACGGTAAATATGTACTATCGGAGAGTAGCAATGAATAGCATTGGTAGATGCATGTTGGTATGAGTACTTAAAGCTAACCCTACTAACAGAATGTTTTTGCATGTTTGCTTTGCAATTTCTATCTTTTTTAAATAGTGTAGTTCTGACTACTATATTAATACTATTCCCTTTTTGATATGTAGTGCACGTTTGGTGAGCAATCACCCCCTGCCACACACCCTTGTGGTGGCTTGCAGGGTATTATGTAGATGTAGATGAGATCTACATAATACTCTGTAAGCTACCACAACGGTGTGTGACAGGGGGTGAATTCTCCAAACCTGCACCACATATCTACATCTACATAATACCCTGCTAGACAATAATTAGTTGAGATGCAAAAGATATTAATCGGTATATGGGAGCAGTTATAATATGCTTTGAATGATGAAGATAAAATGGATCGACTCAGTGATAAACGAAGAAATCTTGAGAAGAGTGGGAGAAAAGAGATGTCTTCTGAATACGCTAAGAAGAAGACGGAACAACTCAATCGGTCAAATATTAAGACACGATGGCCTAATGAAGACAATTGTTGAGTGAAAAGTGAATGGGAGGAATAGAAAAGGTAGGTCTCATATGAGGTTTATGGAACAAGTTGCGAAGAATGTAAAAGAGAGGAATTACGCTAATATGAAGAGGTTGGCCGATAGAAGAATCAAGAGGAAGGCTGCGTCAAACTAATCCCAGGATTGTTGACCGATGATGATGATACCAAGGCATTTTTACGGTTTATCTACTCTTGTTGGACCTGGAGATATCACCTAAGACACCCGTAAATATGATTGCCCTTCGCAAACGAAAGACACATGCGAACCATTGTAACTGGTGTTTAAATAACGCGTTGTTGTCGATTGCCATTGAACTCAAGATGCACATCCGTTCATTACTTCCACCCGAATTACTGCCGACTTGCGGTCCACGAATTAGGACGAAGGCAGCGCGTGCCTCTAATGAGTCCAGTGCGACGTGGTATTGAGGCCACGAGAGTCCCTTTATTAATAGACGCGGAAGGAATGCGGAGGCACTGGCTCTCGGGACTCATTCCAATGTTTTCGCGTTTCACGGCGACGTAAACATTTGCCAATCGGTTCGAGATCCAAACTGGGATTCGCACACGAAGGAACTACCCAGTGTTCTCTTTCTTCTGAACAGCAATCAAACTATTAAGGCCGACGGATTCTGCGCCCCATGCAATTCACGGATCTACGTGACGCGCGCGCTAGAGTCATCATCATTTTTCAATTGGAGAGCTAAGAAGAGCGACAGGGAGATCGCAATCCTTCAAATTGTGTCTCGTGCTTCACTTCTTCAATGCCGACTAGAAGAGGGAGTCGTTACTGTAAACAGTACGCACTGACCTCTTCGCCATAATACCATTAAGCTAGGAATAGGAAATTGAAGTATTAATCTTAAAGTGGTAAACATGGGAACATGAACCATGGAAACAATGAAAAGTGAACTAAAGAAAGGCATATAGTAAAAAAAACTGAATTTCCACAAGGAAAAAATCCACCCCGACCGGGACTCGAACCCGGACCTCTGGTTTCCGGCGAGGTATTCTGCAGGGGAGAAGTAAGCCTCGGTAGCTCAACTGGTAGGGACGAAAATCAGAGTTTGCGAGTTCGAGTCCTGCGTGGCTGTGTTTGACACCGTCGAGATTATCTCGAATCAGTAACCAAGAAGTCACATGGTATAAACACGAATGCTTCGCAGATTTGGTGTTTTAAAACCGCTGATTGCAACCTCATTCTTTGATTATAATTGTGTCATATCTAAACTTGGTCTTTGGTTGCAATAGACGAGAAAAACTCAAGTGAAAATCATTAATGATCTACATCTACATCTATACGATACCCTGCAAGCCAACGCGAGGGTGTGTGGCAGGGGATGAAGACCACCAAGCATTCACTATTGACATGCAAACAAGCTACTATAGGGTCTCATGCAACTAGATTGTTAGTACCTATAGTATTAAAGGGGTTAATACATGCATCATCCACTACAGACTACTCTAAAATATTTCCTCTTCCTATCCCTTTGCTATACTGCCTATTCTGTTCTCTTATAGTAAGGGGGGAAATGCCATTTTGAATCAATCAGTACTCTCAACCCATCGTAACACCTTTTAATGAACCTAGATGCTCTAGGCTGCACACTGTCTAGTTCTCTGATCAAACATAATTCATTCGGATCCCATAAACTGGCTACATATTCAAGGTGGGGCCAAACTAGTGAAAAGTAGCATCGCTCTTTTGTCTTCTCATCGCATTTCCCATGTACTCTTTTTATAAATCCTTGCTTTCTCTTCGCTCCGCCGCATATTTCCCGGATGTGTCTTCCCCACGATAAATCTTTAGTGATTGTTACTCCTAAATACCTTATGGTTTCAACGCTCTAGATCTTCGTGTTACTCATTTTATGGGATCGCTCTAGCGAATTATTCCTCCTCCAAAAATGAATAGCTACACACTTTTTACGGTTAAGTTCTAACTGCAATTTGTCGCACCACTCTTGAATTGCATCTTAATTCTTTTAAACGATTCCCTGTCTTCTTCTTTTGATATACCCCTGTACACTACGGCATTGCCTGAAAAAAGCTTAAGCTTACTATTAACTACGGTACTCAAATCGTTTATGTATAAAAGAAATAAAAGCGGACCTATTACTCTACCCTGGGGAACTCCCAATGTGACTTTGATTGTGTCCGACATGATACCATCTATGACAACCCTCTGCTCTCGCCTACATAAGAATTCTTTTACCCAACATACAACGTCTTTATTTATATCAAAACTCTCTAACTTCAATATTAATTTATCATGAGGAAGTTTATCGAATGCCTTTTTAAAATCTAAAAATATCGCATCATCTTCAGTACCTACTATTTTCGCCGTAGACTAAAATATCGTGTAAGAATAAAGCTAATTGTGTTTCGCAAGATCTACCTTTTCGGAACCCATGTTGGATGTTTCGGAACAATCCCTGTCTATCCAAATTCCCCATGATCGAACTGACTACAATGTGCTCAAATATCGTACAAGAGATTGACGTGAGTGAAATGGGTCTGTAGTTACTAGGTTCTTCCCTATCAAATTCCCTATTCTCCCCTATTGATGTTGTAAAGAGCAATTGAGACCCACTAAATTTCGAAAACAATCGTGTATGTATCACGTGACTCCTTGGTTACCTATTAGAGATAATCCCGATGGTTTCAAACACAACCCCCCTGGTCGGAGTGGATTTTTTCCTTGTGGAAATTCAGCATGTGTGAATTTCAGCGGGTGATTCCACTAGAATATTCGCGGCTAATTCCTAATCCTTGGAAATGCAATGAAAGATAGCGATAAAATAGAAATGACTATTTACTCAGCTCCATCACTGTGTGAGGTGCGTCAATTTTATATTCTGTTATTAATGCATACTGAAGAGTAATGCCGTGGGAAACTTTCTTCAATCCCATGTGCCAATCATTACAGGCCCAAACACTCCCACTTATAATAACATCATTGCATTATTAGGCCTCTCTGCGAAAACTAAAAGCGGCAAAGAGTCACAGCAAATAAATAAAGGTTTACCCCTGGGAACAGGAATCCAACCAAAACGCTCGCGTTCCAGAATGAAACTATTCATAGAAAAAAATACTGCAATAATTCAATTTGGTTTCAACTCTTTCCCTTCCGTTCAATTTTCTCTCTTTATCATGCACGCAGGAGAGCACGCAAATGATATTTAGCGTTCTCCTCCCATTTTTCATTAAATTTGCTGCTGGGACATGTCTGTGGTGGTTACTCACATAGTCCTTTGCTCGCTTATTGCCCTGTTACTTGTCTAGTAAATTTAAACAGATGTAATTCCATGACACATAACTGCGAAAGTATTCCCTAATTATTACATTTCACACGTGACAGAAAAGGTAACATTCGGCAAATCTTGCTCCTATTTATCATAGGAATGTGTTAAGGTATCAAGGGCATTGACACCATAAAGAATTCGCGGGAAATCGAACAGAGAGAAGAGGAACCTTTTTCTGGGAGCGGGAGAAGTTTGGAAAGAAAGCTTGAGTTGGCATTAGTCTACTCATAGTGAAGTTGTCAGCATTTGACAATCCATCTGAAGGACCCACGCATGAGTTGTTCACCGTATTCAAGAAGGGACCGCTATGCTACAGAAAAACATGCCACTTCAGGAAGTGAACCCGGGTCCTCAGGTTAGGAGGCTTGTTTTATAGTCACCACTTAAATTGAATTTCTATCAGCAAATCATTAGTAGCAGTCTTCATTCAGTATTGTGACACTCTTATCTGCGTATTATGTTATATTTGACCGAATAAATTAGATTAGAGAGAGAGAGATTGTCGTCCCGTTAGATTCAAAATGTCATTTTTCCCTAGTACTATACGAGGACATAATAGGCGACATAGCAAAGGGATAGGTAGGTGATATATCTCTAGAGTAATCTATAGTGCATGATGTATTTATTAACAACCAATCCCTTTATTAATATGCAGATACTAACCTAGAATCTATCATGTTTACATATAGTAGCCTAGTTGCCTATCAATAGTGCATGTTTGATGATCTTCACCCTCTGCCACACACCCTCGCGGTGGTTTGAGGGTTAATACGTAGATGTATCTGAAGTAAGTATCGCTGCCAAAAATGAAATACACTTCATTATATACTAGTTAATTCTTCTCATTCTTCTATATTATTTTAAATTTTTGCCAAACATTTGAAGAATTATCATTTAATTTCACGTTCCACTCCAAAGAGCATGTTCCTGTGGGAATGGCAAAATAGTTCCTTCTCTTCCTGTTCCTGCAGCACCCATTTCCTTCCCAGGGCCGGCGGACGAGGGAGGGAAAGGCTCCCCCGCGCCCCCCCCCCCCCTCACTCTGCCGCCACTTCCGCATCCCTCCCGACCCTCTCCCCCTCGTCACCTGCACCCCCCACTCCTCCTGGCCGACCCCCCTCCCTCGCCGTTAGCAAGTCAGTCAGTCAGTCATACCCTATTTCTGGAGAGTGACCGTCGGCGGGGGAAAGGCGGCTAGTCTGTGGAATGCGGCCCCGTCAGACCACGCGGCCACCGCCGGATAAAGTGGATAATTGCCCGAAACAACCCTTCCCTCCCAATGATTAAGACCCAAGACATTTACATACGCGCCAATGTTGAGATAGCTCAGACAATATTTGTATGCGCTACGATCTTTAATCTAAAGGAAAACGGTCATAATGACAACAGCTACCAGATCTTATCCTCTCCAGTTCATCTTTCAGTCTGTAGCTGTTATTTCCCATTCAATGGGTCGGAATTCCGCTAACGAAACAAAGAAGATTAAGAAATCATACAGATTGGAAGGTATGCATATCATTGTTGCTACATTCTGGCCTCTTCATTGGCAGCAGACTCCAATTTGAAAAAAGCAGCTATAATGATAAGACGAAGAGATAACTCAAATTAGACTTTTTAATTGTTCCTCTAATTGTTGTACAGATAATGAGATTCTATTGCAGAAAATGGTTATTCTAGTGCAAAAGGTCATACCCGAAGCACAATTAACAGTACAGAGTTGTCCAATTTCCAGGACATCTGGCTATACACGGGAAATCAGTTAAAACGATACCGATGGAATCTTTTGTATGTTTCCCTCGATTCCGCGAAAACTATTAGACTACAGCACCTTGAAAAATAGCATTTTTTACCATTATTCGTATTTCTCGCTCTACCCCTCCCCCCATTTCCAGTTCTGTACTTAGTGCCCTACAACTTTCCATACGAGTGCAATGCCGCAGGTGTCTAGGTGTCCGGCACGCTTTAAAGTCATGAGCCCAAGAGTACATAGTTTTAGTCATCTAGGAAAGTACTAGTACATTGTTCATGGTCGAACCACGCTAGTTGCTTGAGTATATATACTCTTTACACGCAAAAAAAATGTTTGTACCGAATAAATAATAACATTTTCGTTGCCAACGAAAGCCTAGCCTCGTAACGAATTTCCATATGAACGAATCAATGAACCAGTCTTTAAATTATTTGTTAGCAATGTACAGAAAAATCTTCGTTTCGTTCATTTAGCTTTTTCTGCAGCGATCTCCATGACGGAAACCATAATAAAACAAATTACTGCGAAAACGCAGCAATTTCCAGGTAATATAATATAGTAATTCCGTACTAAGTGATCAAAGAAAGTTTGGATTGTTTCGTAGTGTTTTTGTTCGAAGCTAGAAGTTTTCGTAGACTTTTGTTTCGTAGATTGAAAAATGTACCTTTCTTTCTGCTGCATGCTCCTCAGTAGGCATACCAATGCTCAGGAGTTCCTGGTACTGTGTTCTAACCGGTGTCATGCCAAGGCTGTAGAGGGGAACCAGTCTCTCCTGTGGTAAAGAAAAAAATAATTATCACTTTTTTAATTAGCATTTCTTTAGGAACTTCAAAATTTAATACGCCATGCATCCCATAGGTCATCCCATCTTGGTTTCCTTCAGAATAAGCATTTTACAGGGCTCTGCATACAATTGATCATCTCCAAATAAACGAATCATGATTTCCACTTGGGTATTTTGTATTTACATTCAAAATTTGTTGTTCATAATCAAATATGTATCCCTTCGGAAAATGAAATATGCATGTAAAAGAAAATAATAACCTTGGTAGTTTAAGCAACATCAACTAATTGATATTTATTAGCTACTTAATGTGAAAGAGAAGAAATACGCCAATATTAAGAGATTAGCTGATAGAAGAATTCAATGGAGAGCTGCTTCAAACTAATCTCAGAATTGCTGACTAATGATTATGAGCACTAACTCAACATTAATAGAGCGATTTCCATACCTATTACCACATAAATTTTCAGGATAGACTTCAGCATCCTGTACATTTATAAGAATGCCTTTATCTAGGTACGGGCGCTATCAATCGATCCAGAAGCACCTGAAAAAGACTCCTGATGATGACCTGCAAAGGTTGAAACCGGTTGAGTCTTCCAAAATAAACCGTGGAATTAACTAAGTAGTTTCTTTTTTTTTTTCGCCTGAAAAAGTCTGTTCCTTCAAAAACCTTGGAATTTAAACAGAACTTGGCAATGTCAAAGGTAAATATGCCATCTAATCATCTAATACATTTGTCCTTATAAAAGCTGGATGATATCTCAATGAGATGATTTATTTACCGAGCTTTTACTCTTCTTTGTTTATCATAGTTCATCGGAAAGTCAACCCATTTAAGAAGCAAATACTGATTCACAGTAGTAGTAATTTCCTAAGTGATACACTCCTCTACCTTACATTGAGGAATAAATTCAAACCTACTGTTTTCCGATAAATTCTACAGGCAAAAAATCAATGCTGTAACCACCTGCATTCGGGAAAATTAATACCTACAGGGCCATTATTCTAATATTTCAATACCGCAGTAACCATTAAATAAATTAAGTTTTGTAAGGTTCTAATTTTGCTGTAATATCGATTCCATTGTATTTCAATAGAATTACCACATTTAAATGGAATTTAAGAATGCCATGACTACTTTCAAAGACAGGTTACAATTACTTTTATTTGAATATGAATAGATTATCGCCTCGTTGATTTTATGTTACGCCTTTGCTCTTCCACAAAGCCCAAAGTGGCTTAAATAAAAATAAATCTATCTCTCTAATCTTCTTTATCTGGTCAAATCTTGTATAATTCGCAAGGGTTTTTAATATATATGTTACATCTTCAATAAACCTATTCTTAAAAATTTCTCTTCCCTTTACAGGTGCCTTCGTCCGCTATGCTCCTCGCAACAACAGAAAACTCAATAAGGCCGCCACATTAGTATGCCAAACCAGCCAAAATGATAAGAATTTTCCTGGGCCGCAAACGAACACTATTTGATGCTCGTAGAGCAAACGAAGAAAAAATCCGTCGAACAACATTCGTTAGCAACGATTTTTTTCGAAACTCTCGCTTATGGGTAAACGAATAACTTGAAACGGATGATGTTATCATAGCGATGATTTTTTAACGTTATATCGGGACGAAATATTCATGACTTGGGCCACAGACTGAACCAAATTGGTTACGAGGCTCGAACCAGTTCGGTTGATTAGCCTAGTTTCGGCAGCCACACTATTAGTTCGGTTGGGGCTTCCGGGCGAACCCAATTGGAACTGTCATTGGTAGTAACTGTTAGCTGTAGTTTGTCTGCGTAGACCTCGTAAAACCCGTTATTCACAGGAAGCTAGTCACGTGTGCATGGTTGGTTGAGAGACATGAGTTAAAGTTAAGAAGTAGACGATATATGCTAGATAAAGGAATTCTTAAGTCAGCGTGAGCAGAGGGTCATAGATGGTATCTTGTCGGAGACAATCTCGGTCACATAGAGATAATCCCATATACTGGCATATGTAGCCAATGTATGAGATTCGAGTGAATTAGGTTTGATCAGATGGCTAGACAGTGTGCAGCGTAGAGCAGTTAGGTTTGTTGAAAGGTGTTACCATAGGTTTAGTAGAGTATCAGAATTAATACAAAAATTAGGGTGGGAATCATTATCAGATCGTAGGTTACAGTACCGATTAAATCTCCAGCAGAAATTTACATGAGATAGGTTTATTGAAGATGTAACATATATATTAAAAGCCCTTGCGTATTGTGCAAGATTTGACTAGATAAAGAAGATTAGAGAGATAGATTGCCGTACCGATAGATTCGAAATGTCATTTTTCCCGCGTAGCATAAGAGAACATAATAGGCAGCATAGCAAAGGGATCGGTAGGTGAAATATTATTAGAGTAGTTACTGGTGCATGATGCATGTTTTTAACATTATTAATCAATGCATGAAATTTAGTTTTTTTAACCTGGATCAGATTATAAGATGGCGGCCCCTCTTTCTAGGTATAGATAAAATAAAATAAAGTATAGGCTTTTTGGGTGTTATGAAGGTAGTTATGACATATACCGAGGTAAAAAGGGATACAGTGAAGGAAAAGAAACGCATACAACAATAAAATAGAGTTCATCTTGCCTAAGCTATGATTCTCTAGCTGCAAGAAGATTGACAATTAGTGGATAGAACTCGATGGCATCTTCATCATCAGAAAATCTTTATTCATTCTGGAAACGACAAAAAATTATAAATAGGGCTGGTTCCGCACATGTACCCGGTATGAGTTAGTTCGGGAGATTCTCTTTTGGTCACTGAACTCGCAGCTACCTAATGTCACGCGTGGTCAATTAGCTAGTGAGGACTGTGAAAGCAGTCGCAATCAACGCCGCCGTTGTATCCTTAGTCCTCAGGCATTCTCTCGGTGGATTCCCTGGCTATTTACATCGTCGAGAGCCGAAAGCGGTTAGACACTTTCGCTGGAAACATATTCCATTTGTGCTGCTCACGGCCATTCACAGTGGGCGGGTCGTTAGCACCTTCATCTTGCGCTGAAGAAAAAGAGTTCGGAAATGAGGATTCTTCGGATTCCTTGCATACTTGTGAACCCGAGCTCATTGCTCCCTCTCGCAACTCGACAAAACGCGATGACTGCTGGAAGGTGAGTTATAAATTGCCTTCCCTGCAGTTGGTTATCATGTCATAGATTAGCTTGGGGCATTTCACCAATGCCAGCTTTCCTCAGCAAAACTCATAGTTTCCTCAAAACTTCCTGCGTTCGATATCTCCCCTACACGAAAACTGAAAAACCAAGATTTTCCCTAAATGTATTGAGCCATAACATACATAAAGTAATACCCAAGTTTTTGAAATTATCTGATTACCACGCCATTCCTTTACCATCTCTTACTCCATATTAATACCATTCCTTTTTTATGCATGATATGTAGTGCACGTTTGGTGAACAATCACCCCCTGCCACACACCCTTGTGGTGGCTTGCAGGGTATTATGTAGATGTAGATGTAGATTCTTCCGACTGAACTCAACTACTTCCCACCGCGTTCGTTCCTTGAACCTTTGCCAAACGCCCCGATTACGTATGTATCCTTACCTTTGCCGACCACTGCAATCGAAACTTCTATTGGCAATTGATTTTCAATTCTAATATCATTCCCAAACATTTCGTCCAGTCTTAACATGGACCTGTAGGCATGTAAACTTGAAATGTAATTTAGGATGCAGAGTGAGCTACCAGGACTGCTACCAATTGCTGTCAATAAAATTTCGTATTTTAACTGCTTATGTGCCAAAAGAGCCATGCGTGTGAAGAGCTTCCTGCAATGTAGCGAAAGGATAATAATGGTGAAGATCGAGACCAATCCTTCACCTTGGTGGCAGAGGTTTATATGCATAAAACGTACTACGAAGATGAAGAAGTGGAAGACATTATGATGTCACGGAAGTTATAAAACGTGTAAGAGAAGAAAGCTAATTTATTCTAGGAGAATGGAACTTTGTCGTCGGCAAAGTTCAAGATAGAAGAATAACGGGAAAATAAGGGTTGCGAATTCGGAATAAGAGAGAAGAAAGACAAGTTGAAGTCTGCATGCAACACAGCTGGTGGCGGAAAACACATAGTTAAGAACCGAAACTGACGGAGATATGCATGCCAGGAGATAAAAGAAGATTTCAAACTGTCCGCATTTTAGTGAATCATAGATACAGTAACCAGGTGAAGGAGATTAAAAGCTACACCGGGACAGATATCGACAGTGACCACAACGTCGCGACGATAAAATGCCATTCAAGAAACTGAAAAAAACAATGAATAACATATGGTAAGTAGAAAATTGAAGAAAATAAAATATTGACTAGCCTTTTATAAAGGAGTGAAAATCCAGCTGGAAGAGTAAGTGACTGGAAAATTAGTGGAAGAGGTGGGAAAACATTGAAACAGACAAGAGGAAACCGCAAAAAATTCTTGGGAGAAGGAAAGTTGTCAAGAAGAAGCCATGGTTCTCAGAATATGTTTTGAAAGTAATTGAAGGGAGTGTAATGTACAAAAATACGAAAACTGAAGACAGATAACTCTGAGACCAAGAAATAAGAAATAAAATATTACTAAAGGGTGATAAAAGCTAGATAAGGTTTGATTAAAGATCTATGCAAAGAAGTATGTACAAAATAACCTCAAACATAGGAAGATGGAAGATGCCTACATGTTGGTGAGAAATCACTTCAAGGAAAGGACCACAGTACTATTACGAATGTAAATGGTTAACTTATAATTGTACATAAATATAAGGCAAGGAATATTTGAAAGTAATTGAATAGGAAAATGAAGCTGAAAATGATTATATATGTAGTTCAGTCTAAAGATCAGAATTTTGTGCAGCAGTAACGGAGCTGCAGCTAAATAGGGCGTCTGGAATGGACATTTTTCTGCAGAGATAATGGAAAATTCAGGAGAGAAAACATGTACCCAGCTGTATAAAATCACCTGTGACATGTACTATACCGGAGAGATGCCCATGAACTTCGAGAAGAATATCATAATCCCTATTCTCAAAAAGAATAAACCTGAGTACTGTTAAAATTGTCTGGCTATAAGCCTGACGACAATAGTCTAGAAGATATTGACTATGTTCATCTAAATAAGAATAGAAAAACCTAGAAGATTTCCTGGGTTCAATGCAATTTGGATTCAGGAAAGGCACAAGAGAGGAAATGCTGGCTACGCTACCCAAAGAGAAGAAAATGGAAAAGAACGAACCGACCTTTATCACTTTCATGAAATAGAATAAGAGATTTGACAACACGCATTAGAATTCAATTCATGGAATTCTAAAAGAAATTGGAATATCTTATAATGACCAAAGTATAATCCAGAGTCTGTATAAAAACCAGGAGGTGGTGAATAAAGCTGGACCCAACAGTGTAGGTGCTAAAATTAAGGAATAAATTTGATAAGCATTGCATTATCTCCCATAATTTTTCCATTGTACATACAAAATCTATTAAAAAACTCAAAGAAAAGTCTTCGGGAGTGAATATCCAAGGAGATATGCAGTAAAGCCACGCGCAATCATGTTTTCCGGGTTTATTTCCACGGACAGACATTATCATGACCGAACTAATTTTTCCTGTTATTTTTCAACCCTAAAATTTAAGACTAAGCCCTAGTAATTATCTCGGAATAATTTAAACCTATAGTACTTTTCTTAGCTTTCTAGTGTAGTACAAATATCAAGGCAACTTCAAATGGCCATATCCATGGGAACAATCAACGTAAAATATTCTACCAGGAACATACCAAAGTAAATGTCACTGTCACTAGTTTTTGAAAATGCTATTATATTACAAAAGTGGGTCAGGGTTAAAAAAAGTGTAAATTTTCCAAAATAAAGGCAAATTTGACTAATTTCTAATTACCTTAGGAGGAAACCTAACGTTTTCATTATTTTTTCTTATGAGGTAAATTTCCTATACTTTTAAACCACGCAAGATTATAAAAACTATCTTTAAAATATCCTGAGATATTTGATTTTGCACAAAAATTGTCTAAATACTACTATGGGAGTAATCAATAAATCAGTGAATACCGTGAAAAATATTTATAATATAAAGGGAAACACCTTAGATTTGGAATTTTCTTCGCTCATAGGGAAACTGTAGATGTAATTTTCCCATGTTCTGTTCCGGTTCCAATAATAAATGTTCTATTAGGAAACGAATACAGAGGCAGGCCATACAGGCAACTACAGGAAGTCTTTAAAATCCCGTTTCGAGAACAATTTCCTCTTCAGAAACAGACTCTCTTTCCCTTGTGTCTATCTTTGTCCCGAGCAGGTGTTTCTGTTTGCCCCATATGCCTCCGCCATTGTCTCCAAGTATACACTTTGACAAGTCATAAGTAGATTAGTTTTACTGATTTTTCCTGATACTTGTGATGAAAGTGATACGATAATCAGGAAAATGAGTAGCTCTCTCCTACATAATTATTATTGTGAATTCTTCCTGCCCCATTGCATCTAGGGTTATTCCTGGACATCGGCGCTATTGATCACTTGCATGAAATTGCCGTTATTCATTCAGTCTTGAACAGGAAACGGTTAGGTTCGGCTCTCAGTAATCACCTGTGATATAAGATGACGATCTGAATAGAAGGATTAAGTTAGGAATCATTATCAGATCGTAGGTTAAAGTACATATTAACTCTCCTGCGGAAATTTAAACGGATATCTTTACTGAAGATGTTAGATATATATTAAGAACCCCTGCGTATTATGCTAGATCCAACCAGATTAAAACTATTAGAGAGATAGATTGATATACCGATAGATTTAAAATGTCATTTTTTCTCAGTATCATTGGATAACACAATAGGCAGCATAGCAAATGGATAGAACGCCGAAATATTTTAGAGTAGTCTGTAGTGTATGATGCTTAGTATGCTGACGCATAGATATAGTATAGATGCTAAAGTAGTATAAATGCTAACCTTAGTATAGATGCTAACGTAGAATCTATTGAATACTTAGGCGTCACCATCACTGAAGACACGTACAGGGGGAAAAAACATCGAGGAAATGACTAGTGTAGCAAGCCGTAGATTAGGATTCGTAAAAAGGGTTCTAGGCAAATGCGATGAGAGAGTACGAGAAAGAAGCTATTTTACACTTGTGAGTCCACATTTAGAAAATGCCACCAGTAAATGGTATCCTTGCGAGGAAGGTGTGATGAAAGAATTAGAGCGTGTGCAAAGGATATTCGCTAGATTTAAGGCCGTTATGATAATTGCATGAGTGTTGCGAGATAAGAACTAGGATGAGAATTACTATCAGAACTGAGGTTAAAATTTAGGTGAAACCTTTTAAGCAAATTCGAAATCGATTTGTTCGCAGTTGACTTTAGATATTTATTAAGAACCCCTGCGTATTATTCTAGGCTTGATCAGATTAACAAGATTTGAGAGATAGATTGTCGTACGGATGGATTTAAAATGTTATTTTTTCCCGCGTACCATAAGAAGGAAATAATAGGCAGCGTAGCAAAGTGATAGGAAGGAAAAATATAGCTATTCTGTAGTGAATGTATTTTTTTCCACTACCACCAAAACAGCACCTATGGCCTTTGACATCGACGTATTTAACAATTAACAACGGACGAGCACGCACATTCATATCCTGGTGAAAAAAACCCACTCAGGCGGGATTCGAACCCACAGGTCAGCAGGCGCGGATTTAACCACGCCGCCACCAGGGCTTCCTTATTGATTCACGAGGTGGTGCTTATATTCTTTTGCATCAAAAAGCTAACTCAGAACTTTAACATTTATTTATTTTTTTATTTTATAAACACAATCGATTTCTTATTTAGTAGATAATAACCATCTATCATAGGATGTGTCTATTAGCTATCCTAAACGAACGGAAAGTAGCTAACATTACACCTCATTTTAAAGGCTGTGATAGGGAAGAATCTAGTAACTACAGACCCATTTCACTCACGTCAATCTCTTGTAATGTATACGAGCAAATTTTAGTCAGTACGATCATGGGGCATTTGGATAGTCAGGGATTGTTCCAAAACATCCAACATGGGTTCCGAAAAGGCAGATCTTGCGAGACACAATTAGCTTTATTCGTAACCGATATTTTAGTCTACGGCGAAAACAGTACTGAAGTTGATGCGATATTTTTAGATTTTAAAAAGGCATTCGATAGAGTTCCTCATGTTAAATTAATCTTGAAGTTAGACAGTTTTGGTATAAATAAATACGTTGTATGCTTGGTAAAAGAATTCATAAGTGGGCGAGAGCAGGTGGTTGTCATAGATGTTATCATGTCGGACACAATCAAAGTCACATTGGGAGTTCCCCAGGGTAGAGTAAAGGGCCTCTTTTATTTCTTTTATACATAAACGATTTGAGTACTACCGTAGTTAATAGTAAGCTCAGACTTTTCGCAGATAATGCCGTAGTGTACAGAAGTATGTCAAAAGAAGTAGACAGGGAATCGCTTTGTAAGGATTTTGATGCAATTCAAGAGTGGTGCGACCAATGGCAGTTAGAACTTAACCTTAAAAGTGTGTAGTACTTGGGAAATGTGATGAGAAGACAAAAGAGCGATGTTACCTTTCACTAGTTAGGCCCCATCTTGATTATGTACCCAGTGTATGGGATCCGAATGAATTAGGTTTGATCAGAGAACTAGACAGTGTGCAGCGTAGAGCATCTAGATTCGTTAAAAGGTGTTACGATAGGTTGAGTAGTGTTTCAGAATTAATACAAGAATTAGGGTGGGATTCATTATCAGAGCGTAGGTTAAAGTACAGATTAAATCTATTAGAGAAATTTCAATCGGATAGCTTTACTGAAGTTGTTAGGCACATATTAAAAACACCAGCGTATTATGCTAGATTCGACTAGATAAATAAGATTAGAGAGATACCTTGCCGTACTGATAGATTCAAAACATCATTTTCCCCCGTACTATAAGCGAACACAATAGGCAGCATAGCAAAGGGATAGGTAGGGGAAATATTGTAGAGTAGTCTGTAGTGCATGATGCATTTATTGATCCCTTAAATATTACAGTTAGTAACCAACTAGTTGCATGAGACCCATATAGTTGTTTGTTGGCATGTCAATAGTGCATGCTTAGTGACCTTCACCCCCTGCCACACACTCTCGCGGTGGCTTGCAGGTTATCGCCTTAGATATAGATGTAGATCCTGGTTGCATGTCAATGGTGCATGTTTGGTGATCTTCACCCCCTTCCACACACCCTCTCGGTGTCTCGCAAGGTACTACGTAGAGTTAGATATAGATGCATGTATTGACAACCAATACCTTTATTACTATGTAGATATTAACTCTCTAGCTGCATGTGACCCTATCATCTGACATGTATCCATGCAGTAGCCTCGTTGCATGTCAATAGTGCATGTTTGGTGGTCTTCGCCCCCTGCCCCAAACCCTCGCGCGCTTTTGCTCGAATGTATTTGCGTAGATGTAGATGCAGATGTTTCTCACTAGCACAAATACACCTTTATGCCAAGCTGTGTCTTCATGACACATTAAAGCACTTCCTTACGCGTCTTTACATGCATGAGTGGAACATTGTGAATCTTAAATTAACATTATATACAGGTTTATCCGCTATGGCGTGTGGCAATGGGGACCAATGATATCCCAGCCTCCTTCCCCTCCATAAACGACGACGGGTTATCTCTTAGCAGTAGGGGGCGGGCTTAAAAAAAAAAAAAACTCACTCAAGAATGAAGAGCCGATCGGGTAAGATAGCGACTATTGGATTTCCGACGCATTCTTCTTTCAGTGGAGGGAGAGATTGGACTTGGATAGGAGGGTTGGTCTATAAGCGGAGGAGGGAGCCGTTAGTCACGTTTCCAGGAAGCAGCTGGGACCGCGCTGCGGGAGGCAATGAATCCGCTCCGCCATCTGCCCATTCACTGCCGAATCGCTAAGAATCGCCGCCGAGTTCTTCCTCGCCGGAATCAACGCTTTCTCGCGTTGACCACAATTACGGCGAAACTTGGTGCAGCACCACTTTCCTTGAAACTCTCATTGGGCAAGCGTTAATATCGCGAGTCACTCGCCATTTCGAGTGAGGCTTCTGTTTCTGGAAACGTTCTTCGATAGCGGGAAATGCATGCTTTAATAGGATTCCGACGAAGGCTACCGCGGGCTTTTTTCCTCGAACTACGGGAGAATGACAGAAAAATATTAAGAAAAAGTGGATGAGGGAAAGTGAAATAAAAATGATACCAAACTTTGATGACCCTTATCGTGAAAACAAAATTCGTTTTTGTGAAAGAAAGCATTTTTGACTTGAATTGAAAAGAGGAATAATTAGGCAAATACATTGAAAAAAAGATTTTTAATGTCCTTCCAGTAGCCTAACTACAGTAAAGGCAGGTGAGTAGGAATGTAAAAGAAATAAATCGGTAAATAAGCGTAGTTTGATTAATTTCCAAAGAAACCCGAATGACTCTGCTTAGAGAAACAAACGTTTATCATTTGCCGGTTACTATGATAGCATAGTCTTACATAGCAGTTTTATTTTGAAGTTATCTTGGCAAGATATTTGGCAGTCGGAAAATGGCGCAGAAACGTTGCTTACGAAAGACAATATTATCACTGATGACGTTAAAAATATTTTGCGAACTCCAACATACTGGACCATAATCATAATATTAGAGAAATTTATTGCCAAGCTGACAGATTCAAAATGTCCTTTTTTTCCTCTTACAATTTGGGATATGAATAGCAGTA
Organism: Platycnemis pennipes; assembly: GCA_933228895.1. Taxonomy (NCBI): domain Eukaryota; kingdom Metazoa; phylum Arthropoda; class Insecta; order Odonata; family Platycnemididae; genus Platycnemis; species Platycnemis pennipes. Next base: position 18,438,943 of record OW121853.1, read on the forward strand.
AATATATCCAATAGTATAAAGACATGTGCATCAATGGATATCAATGGTAATTGCATGTTGGTATGAGGACTTCAAGCTAACCAACCAACAGCTTGTTTTTGTATGCTTGCTTTTATATTTTAATATTTTTTTAAATTGTGAAATTTAGACTAAATTTAGAATACATTTACTTATCCATTTTACGCATGATATGTAATGAATTCAATGTCTACATCGAGAAAGCCATCCAAGAAGTCAAAGAAAAGTCTCTGGGAGTGAATATCCACGGGGAGAAAATCAGCATGCTACGATTCGCCAATGACATTGCAGTCATGGCAGAAACAGAAGAAGATTTAAAGAAGACACTAGGAAATATGGAAATAACAATGACCAGATATCATCTGAAGATAAATAAAAATAAAACTAAGGTATTGGTATGCAGTAGGAGAAAGGAAGAAAGGACCAATTTTAAACTAGGAAAACAAAAAAATCGAGGTGGTGGAAGAGCTCTGTTACCTGGGAAGCCGAGTAACCAGCGATGGACGAAGTAAAAGAGAAATTGCCAGTAGAATTGCCCAAGCGAAAAGGGCATTTTGCCAGAAGAAGATTCTGCTTACAACAGTAAATACAAGCGTGGAAGTGAGGAAACATTTCATTAGAACATTAATCTGGAGCATTCTACTATATGGCAGCGAAGTATGGACAATAACAGCAGCAGAGAAGTCCAGGCTGGAAGCATTTGAAATGTGGTGCTACCGAAGAATGATGAAGATATAATGGATCGATCGAGTGACAAACGAAGAAGTCTTAAGAATAGTGGGAGAAAAGAGATGTTTACTTTAAACCTTAAAAAGAAGACGGGACAACTTAATAGGCCACATCTTAAGACACGATAGCCTGATGAAGACAATCGTCCAGGGAAAAGTGAACGAGAAGAATGGAAAAGCCAGGCTCGTATGAGGTATATGGAGCAAGTTGTGAAGAATGTAAAAGAGAGGACCTACGTCAATATGAAGAGGTTTGGCCGAGAGATGAATCGAGTGGACGGTTGCGTCAAACCAATCCTAGGATTGCTGACCGGTGATGATGTTTTACGCTTTAAAAGGATTAGTAACTCTGCTCACTAAGTCATTCACAAACATACTGTTACTTTGGTTAACTAAAAGTCCTTAAACCAACGTTGTGAATTCACCCCCTGCCTCACACCTTTATGGTAGCTTGCAGGGCATTATGCATATGTAGATGATGTAGATGAAGGGGCTGTATTCGGACAGAGGCGTTTCCTGGAATAAGAGACCTTCTCAGTTCCCAGCGCTGGTCGTCCGCTTTCAGGGTCAGTGTCCAAAGTTCACTTGGACATATTCTAGACGCGTGGACATGCGTATCACAGCACGAGCGCGCGTGCTATTTGCGTACGCCCCTCTCATCACGATAAAGAGAGAGAGGGAGGGTGCTGAAGAGCAGCCGCTTCCTGCTTGGACTTCCGCAGCGAGTGACTAGTGTTGCTAGAGTATTGGGGATAGTCAAAAGCATACAGGAGACAGACTGAGAAAATTGTGACAGACTGAGGAAGAAAATTTTCATAGGCATAGCGGTGTCTACTTGAATTCATCCTGCATCACTTGAGAACAGTACATAGTCCTTGGAATGGGACGTGGAACCGTGGACCCTTTGGCTCCTTTCGTTAAGATGCAAGGGATTAATACTCCCGTAAATTCGGTCTCTTTTACAATTTTTGACTAACAAAATAATGTGTAATTTTTTTCTAGCATAGGATTTGATTTCTGCATGCTAATGCATCTGGTGTTTATTTACACTCCGGCCACACAACCTCGTGGTGGCTGCAGGGTACCACGTAGATGTACATAGGAACTGGATAGGAGTATTCTTAAATTAACGCGTTCAAAGGGTGGAATTAGATGGAGTTAGATCAGGCGTTCAGAACATGATGCAGATGTACAACAAAAAAATGTCCCTAAGTATATTACCATCACAGGTGCCACTGTAAGGAATCACATTAACGGTTTCACTTATGACTTCCCTCGGGAATTTGCAAGTCTGCAGAGTACCCTGGGAGACAGCGGAATTGTGTGCGGTAAGGAGTTTCTCAATCCCATTCTCTATTGACAAGATGGTTATTTAGCTTTAAAAAAACTTCACATAAAATAAAAATTTTAATATCAAACTACCGTGAAGCAGAATGGGCACTGCGCCAATAGCATACAAATATTAAGTTTTATTTGCCACGCATGCGAATAATTTAGGAAAGAGCTATTCGTGCACGTACGTTATCCACTTACGGTCTCACGCAAACAAGCTAATTAAACCTCAAAGCCAGAAAATTACGATGCGATATAAATGCAGGTAAGTTGATTAATGCTGTTTACATTTGAACCTTAAAAAAAAACTTTGATGCAGTTTTTGACACTCCGAGAGGCATCTTCTTACCCATTGATGCTCGATTATAGCCCACTTTAGTAATGGGAGAATCCACAAAGCTATGGGACGACTGTTATTTTTTCCCTGGCTGTCGGTCATGCCTATCTTTCATCTCCACAGGGAGAATCTAATGACTCATGCTGACCTCAGGTGGTTTTCTGACGTGAGTCACGTGCGTGCCCCAGGCGGAAATCTTTCAGTGCTCTCGGAATACAAAAGAGGCTTCTCTTGCGCAATTGCCAAAATGACGCCCAACTTGACAGCTGTAACAAGTAGAAGACGAGTGAAAACTGTTATTCTCGGAATCCAGGACTTGATCTCACATTCGACTTGCGTCACACCATTGTCCCCTCCACTTCAAGATAAAAGAACTCAAAAGAAAAGAGGCACCGTAAATTTAATGATGAACCTCTTTAAGACGAGCAATCAAAACTCAACCATACAACTCATTAATGCCTTTAATAAATGAATACTTTAAACAGTCTGGTGGACAATACTCAATGCATCTGCTTCTTTTAGCATACGGCTATGAATCTTCCCCGCATTGCAAATTGAATGCGTTCAATTTCCAAAAAAATAAGGCATCAAAGCCATGCAGATCACTGAAGTCCTATAACTTAACTGACGTAAATGCCCTCCGCTTTCCTATGCCTTGCACAAATAATTAACTGCTATTGCTCTTCTTTCCCGCACAAAATAAAGAGCAATGTTTCCATCCCCTTCGATATATTCGGAACATTTGTCGTGTCAGGAGACACCCGATCGATCTCAAAGCCCCTCCTGGACTAGCAGAGGAAATATTGTGTGTAGACATAGAGAAAGCTATTACGAAATTTGGGGATGGAACCATTATTCAATCATCGTGGAGGCCTCGATATAATAAGGAAAGTTTTAAATATGAAGATTTTTCATAATTAATTATGAATAGTAATGTAGATTATAGTTACATTTAAAAAGTCTATTTAATATTCTTAGAGTACTATACATGAACGAAACTGTACCAACGTTCAATTCCAATTTCTTATGTTTCTCGAATGTATTGAAATTACTTCTCCCTGTCAAGTGCTTGTGCAGGGCCTGGGTGAATTTATTTATATCCCAGTAACTAACATTAGTATTAGGATCACCACGGTAGCTGGAGTGACTCCACACTCCATCTACACAAAACCCTGCAAGTAACACTAAAGGAATGTGGCAGGGGGAGAATTTACACAAAAATTGCATTAATATCATGCTTAAAAATGATCTGCTGCCATATTCCGGTTGAAGCACATCAATTTACAAAAGATTTATGATTTAAACAGTATAAAAATATTTCAGGCTTAAACAATTTATAAAAGATTAAATATTTAAACAAATTATGAAAGAATTAAGATTTTTAAAATTATAAAAGGATTTGATATTTAAACAATTTAAAAACTATTTGATGTTAAAACTATTTAAAAATGTATAATTATTTAAACCATAAAAATTGAGATTTAAACAATAAAAATTGAGATTTAAACAATGTAAGACATATTTTACATATAAACAACTTTAAAAACTTTTAAGATTTAAACAATTTAAAAACGATTTAACTCCATGCCACAACCCTTGCGGTGGCTCGCAGGGTACCACGGTAGGTGTGGGAGGGGAGGGAATGCCGCTTTTTGGCACCGTTTGTCTCGGCAGACCGCGCACCACAGGCACCCTCTTCCAACGCTCACACATTCGTCAGTTATTTAGCTATTTGCCGCGCCCGCGACTATTTTCCGGCGCCTGAGTCACCGCCGCACAGTGGGGCCAAAATCGGTTTGGCTGGCCAAAATCATAAAAATGAAATAAACAATTTTGAGGTAAAATTAGTTTTATTTTGTAAATAAATGTCCTAGGCATTGACTCGTATGATTTTTTTGGTTGTATGATGCCACTGTTGCCTTTGGAGACCATTGAATGTGAATCAATTTTGGGCCACATTTCTTAGAGACGTGATTACCTCTTTCATGTCACTGACTCGATTGCGCATTTGTCTACAAATGAGAACAATGAAATTCAATGTCAATAAAGTGACATGTCTTAAGGTTTTTATCACGAATTTTGAGACAGCAATTACCAATAGAAAACTCTGTACAGGATGACAATTAAACGAGGTACCATTGAAAAAATTTCGCGTTTTCTGGCTTGATATTCAAAAAATGTCTGACGAGGTCGGAGTAATTTTCCAAGCGCAAATGCTTCCTTCGTGTGTCTTCTGTAATATATATTGAAATCAGCTGCTACTATGCGCAACATGGTGAGTAGTGACAATTTAATCTTCTCTCTCCTAAGTCGGCCGGAACCGGCCGCACGGCGTTCTTTGACTTCTCGGCGAATTTAAATACCCAGTATCCCCAGCTTTTAATTCCCAAGTGGCACCATCAATGCTCCAAGTTTACGTCTCTAAATATAATCCTATAATTTCGAAACCCTTTCGTGAAATGTATAACAATTTCCGTTAAAAATAGATTTCTAAGACTAATAGACATACCTTCGGGTTCATAGCACATGGTTTGTGGCTGGCGTATTTATCAATATTTCCCACTATTCAGTGAAAAAAACCTCACCTCCTAGCATGCATTCCATTAATCGAATTCATTCGATCCTACGGGCAAGTCGTGCATTAGCCCTCTTCCTTCTACAAAGGCGCGTGGTACTTCGTGATGCAACGAATCATATTTAGAGCGTAGTGCATGTCGCTTGTGACATGCACTTGCATGTGACCTGTCGCTTATGACCTCAAAGGCCAAGAGAACTGGAGGACTTATGACCAAAGGAGCCTTCACTCATCGCCTCACTCCAAAGGGGTATGAGAAACGGACAGGCGGGCTAAAAGATTTTTTTCTTTTTTGCGCCACATGTCTCTCTGAGCGTGAGATAGAAATGCGTGTTTTCTTAGAAAAACATATGCCCCTTAGAGGAGGCGGAGGCGTGGAGTGACCGAAAGAAGGCCCTTCGCAAGCCAATGCTGGTCACCCATTTTCGGCTGTCTTGTGTGCCTTGGCCGCCTAAACAGCCATACCAGGCGCGGTGTTTCTATCTTCTATTCTCGTATCTCAAAGTGTCCCATTCATTCATTCAAGAAACTAGGGCTCATCACCTCCCCGAGAACAAGCCCTCTTCCGAATTTACTCCAGAATCTTCTTTCAGCACTTCGTTGGTAATAATATGCTATCCCAAAGACTCATTAGGTCTTCGGGATTTTGTGGTTGCTATGACAGATATTATGAGGTTCTGTTTCATCTCAGAGGAGTTAAGGATAAGAGAGAGATGCGTGCCTTGGCGAAGATAAACCGTTTCAAGCTGAAACAGAATCATATAAGGCTCAAAAGATCGCCCTCAGTATAGCAGAGCAAGACGGCCAGTGTAGACCAACTGAGAAGGAGAGCGAATTGAGGAATTTAAACATCCATTGGGAGAGGATTAAAGTTTCCGCGCCATAATAATTTTAGGTGGGGTAAGACGGGCAAATAAGCGCTTGCCCCGCGCTTTCTTAAGGCTAGTGGTGGACGTTCTCTGAAAGAGTTATGTCTTTTAAAATAACTAGGCGAATGCTTTACACCCTGCTCATCGAGAAATCTAAGGGTGAATGGTCAGAACGCTATGATCATGTGTATTCTCATGTTGAGGAACAGCTAGATTTGTCATTCGCCGACAAGAGGACTAAAGACTCAGTACGTAGGACGGTTCGTAGACACTGTGGAGATGTCCGGAAGAAATGGCAAGAAAGCAGTCGAGTGCAGAAAAGATTTCTTCTCTCTAATCAAGATTGGCTGAACAAAACAATCAATATCACCGTGACCACTCCTACAAGTACATCTGCAGGTAATTAAGAGCACTAAGATGATTCTTTGTTTATAAGAGAGATGACTGCAATGCATATGGCATCATTATGAGTCAAAGTCATTTTAAATTATCCTTTTCAGCAGGCCGTCCCGTAAAAAAATTCGAGGATAGCAGTTCCCGTAGCAAGAGGAGGAAGACACAGGAGCTTCGGGAGACCGTTTCCACCTCCACGTTAACATTCGCCGCAGAAATGGGTCTCCGATCTGAAGGCAAGGATACGGAAGCCAAATTGTTGGATGAAATACTCCATACAACGCCAACACGTGCGGCGAGGGTTTCTGAGGCGTGGACTTTACACACCAGAGCCCGTCTTCGGCCGTATTCGCCGGAGGAGGCGCTTGCCCTCATGCTGGAAACGGATCTCTCTAGAGACTCCTATCAATTGATTAGGATTCAGGCGAAAGAGAGAGGGGCAGATTTATATCCTTCTTACAAGAAAGTGGCTGCTGCTAAAGTTGATTGCTACCCACCCAAAGACAGCATTACAATCACGGAGGTAAAGAGTGAAATAAAATTGCAGGCATTATTAGATCATACCACTAAACGTATTGTGCATCTCCAAGAAGAAGTTATTGCGCGTTTAGAACCTGGTTTACCGGGGGATATGTATATAACATTCAAATGGGGTTTTGATGGGTGTAGTGGTCTATCCATGTACAAGCAAGGAAGTGACGACCATAATTTGAAGGACAGTGATATATTAATGACATGCTTAGTTCCCTTGCAACTTTACTGCTTAGATCGCTCGAAAAAGGTTATTGTGTGGCAAAATCCCCGCCCTTCTTCGACAAGATTTTGTAGACCTATCAAGTTAGAATTTAAAAAAGAGTCTAAGTGCAACATAGTCGCAGAGAAAAAGAGAATGGACGAACAAATAGAACTTCTTACTCCATCAAAAGTTTCGCTATCCAACAATGTTTTCGTTCATGTCCATCATCAAATGGTTTTTTCAATGATAGATGGAAAAGTGTGTAATGCTGTTACAGGAACTTCCTCTTCTCAAAGGTGTTACCTGTGTGGAGCACTACCAAAAGAATTCAATGACATCAATTTAGTTCTGCAGAGGGAAATAAACAAGGGTGCAATAGAGTACGGTCTTTCCACGCTGCATGCCTATATACGATTCTTAGAATGGATTTTGCATGTCAGCTACAGACTAGATACTCAATCGTGGAGAAAGACAAAGGAAAATAAAGTAAAAATTTCGGATAGAAAGAGAGAAATTCAGGGGAAATTTAAATCTGAGATGGGGCTTCTTGTGGATGTTGTTAAACAGGGGACCGGCAAAACAAACGATGGAAACACCGCCCGTCGTTTTTTTGCTAACCCTGCGCAGTCATCATCCATCACAGGAATTAGAGAAGATCTAATATCGAGATGTGATGTGATTTTGAGGACCCTTTCCTGCGGTTTCGCAATAAATTGCTTAGCCTTCAAAGAATATGCCATTGAAACTGCTAAATTGTACGTGCAGCATTATAAGTGGTACCCAATGCCAGCCACTGTCCACAAAATACTTATTCATGGAGCAGACGCCATTGCTGTTGCCCTTCTGCCTATCGGAATGTTGAGTGAAGAGGCGCAGGAGGCGAGAAATAAAGACTTACGCAGATTCCGAGAAAGAAGATGCAGGAAAACCTCAAGGAAATCGACCAATGAAGATCTACTCCACATTATGCTAACCTCCTCTGATCCCTGGATTTCATCCATTAGAAAATCTTCGCCTAAAAAAGATGGACAGTTGCGAAGCGAAATTCTTGCTTTGCTGGAGGCACCAACTGCTGAGGGAGACGATTTAGATAGTGACGATGATTCTGTGTTTATGTAATGTGTCTGTGATGATTCCGTGGAATAAAAGACAAATGTCAAGAAAGTCATGGAATGGGCGATCGATTTTGACTGACAGTGCAGAGTGGTTGGACATGTGTCTGAACAAGTAAGTGACGAGTAAGAATAATTTTTACAATTGTTGTTATTTAAATTTCATTCAAATATCTGTGATCTTATTCAACAGGTAATTTTTCATTTACATACAAAAAAAGCAATTTTTCGCGATAATTTTGAAGAAAAAATTCAAAAATTTGTATTTCCGGGCATTGCCCCACCAAATAAATTGCATCAATTTGTAGCCAAAGATTTAAATTATCGATTCATGAAAAAATATTCTGCTCTTTTGCAGCGCAAAACGATATTAAAGAAAATATGTGCATCATTATAGCTATTAAGTTGCGCTGGTTACCTACCGCATGTAATTTTTCCATCAACAAATAACATTTTTTGCGATGCATGTCATTTTCATAGTTTTTAAAATGTATGTAGGTACTAAATAGCAACCTTGCATGGTATATAGATATCAGTAAAATTATATGCAAACAAATATATTCACAACGTTAGTCATTATAATATATTACCAATATTTAAATTTAAATATATATTAATAAATCTGTAGGGATATTTGATTACTAAATTAATTAATATGTATTCTTAATGTGTCATGAACAGATCGGATGATCAGACACCTTACGAGGTGATAATGATTCTTCTAGAGAAGGTTCTTGATAAATCTCTGTGTACCTATGTTCTATTCTATGTACTTGATCGCTGTAAATTATTATATTTTATTAACATAACTGAAATTAGATTCGGCGTTAGTAATCCCAGAAACCTATATAAAGCCTTTTCTGTAAACACTCAATGAGGGTACCTCTTTTGTAGACTTGGCTCGTTTTTTGAAGTTTTTTTTCGTTTCAAAGCGATTAGCAAAGCTTACGAAATCAACAATAAATATCTGAACCAGACATTTATTATCAATTTGCTAAAACAATAAGTGATATATTTTCATGATAGTACAAAATACTACAATTTCTGATGACAACGAACCGTGTGTATTGCGGGGTAGTCTACACTCAACAGTCACACTACGCTGTACCTTGGTTTAGAGGACAAAATTTGCAAAAATAACTTCAGATTCGGATTCAGAAACCACAAAAACCTATACATTGCGATTTTCGTTGACATACAACAAGATTTTCCTATTTTGGCCATATTTTAGGCAATCGGCCACTGTGCGCCGGTGGCGACGGTGCGAAGCCGAGGACGGGACGCACGCAAACGTCGCGACGCCGATTGCCCCGCGGAGCGGGTCTCCGCGCATGCGCCATTCCAATCACCGCCCGCACAATGAGAGTGACCCGTCCCGATCAAGGAAGTGAAATCGGAGAAAAGCGGGAAAAAGGTGTCTTCACTAGATGGATGATTATTTCTTGAAAATATTGTATTTAATCGCCAAATGTTGAGAACAGACATCATTTCGACATGTCTTAAGATATTTTGACTATATTACTTCATTATGAGACCTTGCAGAATTCGTGGGCTTGGCTGGTGTCAATCAGCGCGCCTTTTCCTCTTCACTTCATCTATTTTTTTTCAATAAGGTGTAATACGAACATTGAAAATTTGGAATCTTGTGGTATGCTCCATCAAATGCACCGAAGCGCCCTTTTTTAATTGAAACTACATATTCGAAAATATTTTCTACAGAAAAGGATTTCCCCCGCGTTAAATTTATTTAAAGATCAATATTTTGATCGCACCTCGTGCGTAAAATGATGACCCTCGCTGATTTACACGAGGGGTTACATTTAGTGCCTCCTAAGTGCTTGGCTTGATATGCTCACGAACTCTTCTCAGATCCTTCGGTTAAGTCGAGCTTTGAGGAATATGCTATTGCGCTGAGCAGTAGGTATAATTTGACACATCATGACGTTCCGGAGACAGATGCACCTGCCGTGGACCACTGGACTACGCCGATGGCGGCTGTGGTAGAGCGCGTTACTAACCATCAGGTCCACCAGTATGTACTCCTGCTTCTAACTTTTAAGTAACAATGATATTGGTTTTTCTAGCGTGTTAACTGATATGATCAAGGAAACAAATTCATAGTATTTCCATTTGAAACACAGCCATGTTATCAAGTTAGGTACCTAACACGATCGCATTTAAAGTAAAAAAATTATTTTCAAATGCTTCAAATCCTGAATCAAAACTTAATCTTGAAATTAACTCAAAGAATACCAAAATCATTGCGGTAGAAAGAAGGAAAGTGGAAAAAGGACAAACATATGTATAGGAGGAGTGAGGATAGAGGAAGTAAAGGAGTCCTGCTACTTAGGTACAATATTACAAAAAGATAACAGCTGCTCCTCAGAGGTCAAGGGAAGAATAACTTTAGCAAAGAAAACCTTTCAAACAAAGAAAAGTCTTTTGGTAAGTAACAGTATTAATATTGAGACTCACAAGAAATGTATGCCAAGTTTTGTTTGGAGTTTACTAACATATGGATGTAAGACATAACGCTAAGAAAGAGTGAAACCACCAAGCTTGAAGCTTCAGAAACGTGGTTTTGGAGGAGAGTACCAAGAACTATGTGGACCGATAGAACAAGTGCCAAATCAAGTTTATACGGAAAGAGAACTAATTAAAACTATTAAGGCAAGGAAAGTTAAGCTCATCGGACACCTACTACAGCATGACACCTTCATACAAAATATTTTTGAAGGCAAAATTCTTGAGAAAACATTGAGAGGGAGACCAAGAACTTCGTGTTTAAAAGTTATGGCTATGGAAATGGGATGAAGCGCGTATGCTGAAATGAAGAGGATGGGTGAAGACAGAGACGGTTGGAGGTCGTGGCTGCTTCAACAAAGCGCTATGCCTTTAAATTTAAAAAAAAAGTATGTTTAATAAAAACATTGTACGGAATCGCCAACATTTTGTGGTTTTATCATTTGATCGTGGCATATTTTTGTATAGAACCAAACAATTTCCATTCTTATTATTAATTAATAAATCAATTAATTTTCATTTTATTACTCCTTTATCATACTAATACCATGAATGAAGCAGGAATCAGGCACATAGACAACTCTTTTCTTAATTTTGTTCCGATTTCACTCTTCCGTTCGTCGTTGATGGGTCGGTGAAGTGACGCTCCGGGGAATGTGCGAGTGGTCGCTTCGAAATGCGTCCCGTGCCACGATGGGCGGAATTCCATCTCCCTCAACCTTTAAGTCGACCGCAAGACTCCATCTCTGACACACCGCGCTTTTTGAGGGAACCGAATCATCCGAGTCACTTCAAATGACTCACCGAGTGACTTCAATTAACAAACGTGGAATCCATTAAATATCTTAGAATAAGACTCACACATGATCTTTCTTGGGGTAAACACATAGTGAAATAATGGCTCAAGCTAATCGTAGACTGGGATACATCAAAAGAGTATTGGGTAAATGTGACGATCATGTACGAGAAATCAGCTACTTTTCCCTTGTTAGACCTCATTTGGAATATGCTGCCAGTGCATGGGATTCCTACGAAATCGGTCTAAATAGCTAACTTGAACGTGTGCAGAGAAGATCGGCAAGACTTGTAAAGGGACGGTACGATAACTATATTAGCGTAACCAGTCTATTAAATGAATTAAAATGGGGATCATTGTCAGATCGCAGGTTGAAATTTAGACTTAATATCTTAAATAAATTCCTAGATAATATTTTCAGTGATGACGTTAAAAATATTTTGCGAACCCCAACTTACTATGGTTGACTGGACCATGATTACAAAATTAGAGAAATTGATTGCTGAACTGACAGATTCAAAATGTCCTTTATTCCTCGTACAATTAGGGATATGAATTGCGGTAAATATGTCCAATACGAATGAATAAGTCCATAGCATAGGTAGTTTCATATTGATATAAGGATTTGAAGGTTTTTAGCCCAACTAACAGCACGTTTTTGCAGGCTTAGTTTGCTATTTTTATCTTTTTAAATAGTGCAGTTTAGACTAATATATTAATAATAATCCTTTTAAATGCATGATATGCAGTGCATGTTTGGTGAGAATTCACCCTCTGCCACGCATCTTTGTGGTGGCTTTCAGGGGACTATGTAGATGTAGAAATGCTTTTTCCGATAAGATTTTCGTACATTTCAGACTATTAGACTCGCGCCTATTTCTGTACGCACATTCTTTCGCTTCCGTTTCCTTTCGATTGTAGATCTGTCTACGGATCCAAATGTCTGTATTATTGCATCTCTGAGTTGCATGTAAGCAGTTCACGTGTGGTGATCATGCACTCTCTGCCAAACACCCTCGTGGCCGCTCCCTGGGTTCATCTACATAATACCCTGTCAGCCACCAAAAAGGTGTGTGGCAGGGGGTGAATTCACACTAAACATGCATTACATATCATACGTAAAAAGGAGTGGTAATTATACTGTAGTCTGGTTTTGTGTAGATGTAGATCTGTTGAAATAATAATAGTAAGATGCTGCCTTCCCAAGTGCAGTATCCGCAGGTAATCATTAGTGCATTATTACAACAATTAAAACTGCATAACTCACCACGGCCGGTGTTACAACTGCAATTACAAAGTGTTTGACGTTTAGGTCCGTGAATTCATTTCTTTAGAGGGTGAACACATATCTAGGTTGATTTAGAATCGCATTCTGCTTCAACATTACTACCTGATACCTTCTCAGAAATTTATAAACATAGTACTTCAACTGATTTTCTCTCCCTGAAGATATTTCTTCAGCATTGATCACATATTGAGCCATTTTCCAATGGATAGATTAAATTTAAAGTGTAGGTACATTGACCAGAGAATCTTCCGAAACCATTTAGAATTGGTTAAATAATGTTTTACGACGAGTGTTATGGCCATTGATATCCATCTGTTCAAATCGACTTTAACCTGTTGATGGTTTAATTTATGCGCTCCATTCCATCTAAACGAGGTAATAATTTTAACCTATACACATCATATTCATGGGTGATACCGCAAAGAGTAGAAAAATAATAGAATGCTGGGCCTCTTCATACCAACATTAACTGTGTATTTTTGGCATCACAGCTGCTTGCCTCACCAAGGTTTGGCATCACCTACATCCTTATCATACTCTGGAACCCAACATTAAGGTATGTGGCCAGTGAAAACTTGCATTAAGAATTATAGTCATACACTTCAGAACGATTTTTACACTTAAATGGTAACCTTAAGATTTATTTCAGGCATCTCTCCAATCCATTCTCCATCATCTAGTCTCTAAATATTTATTTATTTTTTCTCCATGAGAGGAGCACTTTCCATATCTTAGTGGTGTATAGCAAAACATAGCTGCAATTGCCTGTTATTACTCGCCCTGTTGGCAGCTTGAAAATAAGTATGTAACTTAGATGTAGATAATATTTCACTTTCAAAGGTGTACAGTCAATATCAGTAGGTTTTTGGATACTCTCTGTCTGATATTCCTCCACAAGTGTCTCTATCCAACTAAATCCACATGCCCTGATTCTAATGTCTCCTTAAATCTTCTCTACCTCACTTTTTGCCACCCAAAAATATTCATATTCAACATATTGATTCTGGTGCATCTTGATGCGGTGGAAAAGATACCCAAAGTTCTCCTCGTTCACACAGCAGATACACTCAAATTTTCTCGATGCCCTCTGCTGTGACCTCCACCCCACAGTCCCTCACCACCTCGCAGTCGGTTACAGATGTCCTGGAAGACTCGTTCCAAGTAGGGGGCACCGGTCCCGAAAAACCACCACCCACCCCCCTGGGGTGGGCCTCTGATTCGCTGGAATCGTTCGCCCAGAGGTCGATTCTTGGCTTCGCCCACCCCTCTCCCCTTTAAGAAAATTCCAAGACTGTTCGGAGAAGGGCGGCGGTTATCCAAGGCGATCGCAATATTCCCTCTCCCCCCTCCACCGGATGGGAAGCGAATAAAAGCATGCGAATTGTCTCGAAAGGCGCAATTATGCCCGCCCCCTCCCTCACATTCTTCGAGAGAACTCTTCGCCTTGCTCGCCCCAGTGCCTTTTTTTCGCCCTGGATCCGCTCACAAAGACCACTCGAGAGTTGAGTTGGTGCGCGGGCGGCGAAGTTTCTCGTGAAAACCGTAGCATGCGTTTTCTCGGAATAAAGAGCACAGCAGCGGTGAGGAGGTACGTCATCCTGAGACAGCAACCGTCGCAAACCTTTCCCGCGCCCGCCCGACTCTTTGCAAATCATTTGATCGAATGAAAGAGAGTTGGGATGCAAAACATAAGAAGGGCGGAAATCGATTCTCCAAACTGAATGAATTGTCATTTGGTGCACTAAGCGATGGAATGGAGTTGCAGATAGACGAAAGCAAATACGAGGTCTTCAGTCTGCGGTTAGGTTGCTATGCTGGTTAATTGGAGTCCAACTTCTCCTAACTTAAGCATGCTCTGGGAAATAAAAGTTCATAATTTAATATATTTTTATAAATGACTACATAATTAGTAACTATTATATTACTTTTTACAATTTAGTGTAATTTCCAGCGAACATTTTTCGTGTCTCTTAGCAGCATGCTTGATATTTTCCTCGGGGTTGTAGTATTATTCTAGTACTCTTGGTTCCATGTAAGTAGTGTTCAAACGGGGTTGTATTTTCTATATGCATGTATGGTAGTAAGTGTTCTGTGCTATTGATAATACATGCCTGTTGATGGTTCACCCTCAGCCACGCACCTTTGCAGGGTATTATATGGGTGTATATTAACACTCTTTCTTACTGATTATCTCGCATATGGGAAGTGAATCGCTTCAGCAGCAGACCGTCCGTCTCAATCACTACAGTAACATTTTATCGACGAAAGAGTTTAGTGAAATCAAACTAACACCAATTTCTATTGACTTCCTATTAGGATGAAGTTGAAGGCACGCTATTGTACACGTTCGCATGAAAACACCTTCATAATTAATAATAAATACGCCTGAAACATTGCTTTTCCTACCACAAACGCTGGCGTTGGGTTAAAGAGTACTTTGCTGATGAAGCTAGGAAAGCTATCAATTTTTGATATTCAACCGGAGACCAGTGATTGTGGATATTAAACAGTGGGCTTACTCCCAGACGTGTGGAACAGGTTTGAAGTAAGCCAGCGCTTTTAATAATTTAGAAACGACGGTCAGTAAAAAGAGAGATTCGTGGGATATAGAGCCTGTTCAGGAGGTAAGATGATATGAAACTACTTCTTAATACATTCTATGAAGGCGACCTGACTTCGTGATCGGCTACAGATGACTAATAGGCCGCCAAAAACTTTTTCGCGACTCCTGTGACTTTATCCAAATGACCGTCGTTAAACAAGTGTAGGAGGGAAATATATGGATGATGATTTTATGAGGAGACTTCGTCTCATTACAAGGAATTTATTCATGAATTAATTCAAGTATTTTCGAACCAGATGCCTAAATGTTCTTCTTTGATAATATATGAAAGACGAGGACAATAAATATGATCAATTCAATGGCATCAGGCGCAGCCCTGTGGAAACTCTTGATAACGAAATAATGACAGTTGACTACGTTTTTCTATATGAATTTAACCAACACGATCATGGTGTCCTTGCAGAGCAACATAATCAGGTGAAAAAATATACGAATACAAATCCATGTATATAGAAAGAAGAGGGGAAACAAGGTGTAGAGGAATTCTCGCCACTGAATAACTCCCCTACCTCACTTCTCCCCTTCTTCCTCTGTCAATGGACTTGTATTCTTGTAATTTTTTCACCTGATTGTGTTGCTCTGCAAGGACACTATGATCATGTTGATTAAATTCATGCGAAAAAACGAAGTCATCTTTCATTATTTTGGAAATCTGACCACTTCACCAGACAGGGATCAGATCAAGGATTTGTTCATTAGATATATACCTATCTATTGAGCTCATTTACTAAGACGTACAATTTTAAGCTTAGCAATTTTTCGATAGCAAACCCAGTTCCTTGTCTTTATTCACATGCCAGTGTATTCCAATGCCTAGTGGTAAGAAAATCCTTTTGCTCGAATATTTGCTCCAATTTACTTTCGCGTAAATATCATCGTCGTATGAATTAGAAATGCCTTAAATGTTAGAAAACTCCAAAGAATTCATGGACCAATTTCCAATTTTTATTTGAAAAGTGGTATTCAATAATTCAGATGTGCCAAAGGGCCTTCAGTTACTGACAGATGTCACATGTGGAAAACTGGTCACAAACAAGCAGGTAGTGCGCAAGACTCGGGTTGTCTATAACATTTGTGTGCACGGCTCCCTTTGCAGGCACGTAGCCAGGGAGGCTGCTTCTGGGGCTTCAGCCCCCTCCGAAATATTTTCTCAATAATTTTGTTGCTCTGATTTTAACTGGGCATGATAATCCGGATTACACTGTGTATAATGGGGTCGTTTACCATATTTTTTTATTGCCGAATATGATAGTTTGTAAAATAAAAAGACCCGTATTTTTCCGTTTTTTGATCCGTCAATTATTTCTCGAGATATAAGGGGCGAAAAACTGATGTTTTTAACCCTTTCGGAAAAGTGGGCATGGTGCAACCTCTGACGTCATTAACTTCGTCCAATCAAAACTGAGACCTCGAAGCTACTTCGCCTTATCACAAAGGGGGGGACACAGCTGGCTCTCCCAATGGGAGCGATTGCGAAGGGATCTGTGCGAGCAGACCTTCCGAGAATCCCCCTCCACTCCCTTCCCTCCCCTTAAGAGTAGTCAAGGACGGGAGGAAAATGACGTCAATGTTATCGCAGCAGCTTTTTCGGTGGGCGTCACCTTTTGCTTATTTTTATTTTTGATTTATGAGTGAATGGTTGTGGTTAGAAGATTATTTTTTTCACTAAAATTCTTTTTTCGTTTCCATCTCACAATTTCGTGCAAAAAATTGCGATTTCGGTTCCGAGTAAACGCCCCTATTCAAGTGTAAAGTGTCTTGAAACGTGATTACTAATTTTATGCTTGCGTGTGTTTAATAATTGTTCTTTGCAATCTGAAATGTATGTATGCGTTGAACTTCTGTTCTGGGGCCGCTCAAATTAACTGCTTCATAACAAGGTAACCAATGAACTTTACCAGTGAGATCAGATAGGAATGGGTACTGTAAAAGTAAATGCCAAACACGGAAAACTAAGGGAAGAGATTTGTCACATGTTGGCACCAAATGGGTGAAGCTGGTTTCTTTCAAATTAGCCCATCCCGAAGAAAATTTCTGGCTACGTGCTTGTCACTGTGGTGGATTTTTTACCTAGTGGAAATTTGCCATTGTGCATTTGAGCGGGTGACTCACTAAAGCTGCGTCCACACAGAACGATGATCGCTGGATACCGATAGCATTGCCCTACTCAACATCGCCGCCGGATACACCTATTTATATCTGGATACGTGTATCCTGTGATGTTGCCTGTCCAAAACGCAGCTAGCTAACCGGGTAACTTTTTCCAGCGTGAATTGCCATTCAGTCTGGTTCGTCTCGTCCTGTGCGGACGTAGCTAAATGGATCTACGCCTTGCTACTGCGTGTATTTTAGTGAATAGTGGGAGCAAAGGGAAATAATATGGTGTTAAAACAGCATATGATGGGAGGTGAAAAAAATAGTGGCCGTAGAATGAAAGAATTACTACTTAACGATGACTCCTCGTTCAAAACCTGCATTCGGCTTGCAAAAAGTGAGCTTGAAGAGCTGTTCCAATTAATTGCACCGAAATTTCTAAAGGTTAATGTGATTTGGGGAGCCGCTATACCACCTTCATCCAGGCTAATGCTTACATTAAGATACCTGGCTACTGGTGATTCCTACTCCAGCCTCATGTACTTGTTTCGAAATCGTCTCTTTATTGCCTGATATGAGTCTAAATGAAGCGATGCTTTCCATTGCGAGTGGGAAACACAGAAATTGCTACATTCTTCTATATTTACCGCCGTGCAACATGAGCGATGTTTCTTTGTATACAGACACTCCGTCAACAACGCCGGGCAATATTTATCTGGCGAATATCGCCTTGTGTGGAGGTAGCTTAAGGTATTCGCGGCCTGGTCGCAATCCTTGAATTCATACTCGCGAAGTTAAAAAACAAAACCTGAGGTTGACTATTAATAATGGCTGCGTACGGAATCGCTTCAGGGTTTACCTCTGGCAATTATGCATTCCATGTAGGAGTGGACACAGAGGAGCTCCGGGGGGCAGGGAGATACAGATGGGAGGCAATCATTAGCGGAGGGAACATCTCTTTGACGAGACTCGGTGTCGGAGGGCGTTGCTCGCTGACCATCAGACGGCGACAATTCAGGTCACCCATGTCACCAACACTGCTGATGTTGCCGCTGCGGAGGGGGGGGGGAGGGCCCGGGGGCCACTAAGGAGGCCCGACAACACGCCGCTGACGAAGCAATCTCGATACGTCACCGCCTTCCCGGCTCACGGCAGCGGTTCTCTGCTTCAAACCAATCTCTATCCACGCTACTATCGGCTTCGTGTCAATTCGCTACGGGCTGCAAGGAACAGTGGTATTAATTTTGATGAGACACCAGCAATATATGGGAGAGTAAAAACTGTCAAAGGTATGAATATGGCACATGCTTGTATGCATTGATGTTTTTTACTAAAAATCTGTACTTATGTATGATAATGTATCATGATTAATTAATATTTGACTTGATTATTGTTGTCACAGTTGGCGTAAAAGAAAATGCATTACGTTATTGTTATATATATTCGTGTTATAATACAAGGCCAAGGACCTTGAAGATGACCAAACGTGTCTTTGGTATCCGAATATTAAATAAGTGTGGATTTTATACTTTATTTTTATGTAGATACTAACATGTAGCTGCATGTTACCCATATCATTAGCATGTTTCCATGTAGTACCCTAGTTGCATGTTAATAGTGAATTTTTTTGTCCACACACCCTCGCGGTGGCTTGCAGGGTATCGTGTAGATGTACTTTTCAGTCCTCAGGTCCGGATGAAATTCCAGCTCGTGTGTATACAGAATTAGCTCTCAAAATGGCTCCGTATCTTAAAGTAATATTTAATAAATACCTCGAAGAACACGGGGTTTCCAAAGACTGGAAGATAGCGAACGTGATCACAATTTTTAAAAGCGGCGATAGGGAACATCCATGTAATTATAGACCAATATCATTAACGTCACCATCATGTAAAATTATAGAGCATATAATAGTTACATCAATAATGGGTCACCTCGATAGCCAGGATTTATTGATAGCAACCTAGTATGGGTTCAGAAAGGGATGGTCTTGCGAAACTCAACTAGGCCTTTTTGTTCATGATATTTTAGTTTCCGGAGAAGGTAGCGTACCGGTAGACGCAGCATTTCTTGATTTTAGAAAAGCGTTTGAAAAGGTTCCCCACTGTAAATTACTCGCGAAGGTAGCATCATACGGGATAGACACTAATATAGTAGGCTGGATAGGAGACTTCTTACATGAATGCGTTCAAAGGGTGGTATTAGATGATGTCAGCTCAAGCGAAGTAAAAGATACTTCGGGTGTTCTCCAGGGAAGCGTGATAGGCCCAATTTTATTTCTTCTCGACGTAAATGACTTGAATACAGTGGTTAAAAATAGCAAGATCCGTCTTTTTGCCGATGATGCAGTAGTGTATAAGGAAATTAGAAATGAAGAGGACAGTCAGTCTTTAGCTAAGGATTTAAATGCAATTGATGATTGGTGTGATAGTTGGCAGCTAGAATCAAATTTGAAGAATTGCGCGATAATGAGCTTTTGGAAAAAGAATAGCTTTCCCCGGAATAATTATTGCATCAAAGAAAAGAAAATATCTAGCGTAAAATCTATTAAATACTTAGGCGTCATCATCACTGAAGACATGTCATGGGGGAAACACATCAGCGAAATAACTAGTGTAGCAAACCGAGGATTAGGATTCGTACAAAAAAGTTCTAGGCAAGAATTAGAGCGTGTGCAAAGGAGATTCGCTAGATTTGTTAAAGGCCATTATAATAATTGTATACGTGTTACGAGTTTAATAGAAGAACTAGGATGGGAATTACTATCAGAACGCAGGTTAAAATTTAGGTTAAACCTTTTAAGTAAATTCGAAACCGATTTGTTCACAGATGACGTTAGATATATATTAAGAACCCCTGCGTATTATGCTAGTTTTGGTCAGACTAACAAGATTAGAGAGGTAGATTGTCGTACCGATGGATTTATAATGTCATTTTTCCTGCGTACCATAAGAGAGAACAATAGGCAGCGTAGCAATGGGATAGGTAAGTAAAATATACATAGTCAGTAGTCTGTATTGCATGATGCATGCAATAACAACCAATAATCCCTTTCTTAATGTGTAGATATTAACCATCTAGCTGCATGTGACCCTATTATCTAGCATGTCTGCATTAAATATTCTAGTTGCATGTCAGTAGTGCACGTTTGGTGATATTCATCCCCTACCACACACCCTTGTGGTGGCTCGCAGGGTATTACGTAGATGTAGATGTACTTTAAGTTTTTATTACCATCTGTGGATATCAAATCATTCCACAAAGTGGCAAAGCTCAATGTATTTGAATGGTAGAAGTTAGCTTCCCCACAGGTGTGTTACCTTTGAGGTTGCCAAAATCTCCATATAAATTGTAAAAAACAATTTTCCAGAAATAATTGTTTATGAATAAATACATTATTAACAGTTAGCAAAGCTCTCCCGAAACATACGTACTAAGTTGGCTGCTTGGCCTATATAACCACAGTTAACGCATATCATATAGAGTTCATTCGCTCTGAAGCGGTAATCCAGTTTTTAGTTCATTTTCTAATTTTACAGATTGATCCAAATATGACTTTATAATTACCAGTAACCATTCCTAAGATTTTTGACTCAGCTCTCACGTTTCTATGTTTGTATACATTTTGGTAAAATGTTTTTTTCTTTCCCGATGCCTGCTAACTCGTCAAATGGATACAAAACAACGTAAAGTCGATGTCCACTTTCGACTAGAGTATTTACTACCTGTGCTAGCATGGGGTTGGTTCACACAACTACCGCATCCACTGAATCACAGAGGAGGTTGGATCCGGTGACATTTGGCGAGGTAACTAGTCCCTCGCTCCTTTCATATAAAAAGTAAGCACTTTCACATTTGTCCACCTGCAACTCATAATCGATCCGAAACTAAGCAACGATTCTATTGAAAAAAATGCAGGCCTTTTAATCTCAAACTGCTACTACAAGCGTTAAGAGAAAATTAGTAGAAGAACCTATTGTTATTCAGTTTCATGATAGCAATATGGAAGAGAAGAGATATATTATTTATCGTTTTTATATTCAATCCGAGAATAAATTGAAAGCTTTTGAGAAGTGTGTGGATTATAAAAGGTGCAGTGCATCGCAAGGCCAATGTATCGCAATTATTATCGTGATTTTAATGTAATTGGACTTTAATTGTATACCTTAATAAAATATTTTTTTGAAAAAATTTCAAAAAATAAATAAATGACAAATAGGCAATGTGAATACTATCGATAGGATAGTTCAATAGAAATAATTACTAATATGGTGAAAAATTCCATTTACTAATTTTTCACTGAAAGGTACTTTAAAAAAAGTGTGACTACGAATTAACTCGGAACTTTTACAATAAAAACGGGACTGTCCCGGAAGAAATGGGACAAATGGAATCTCTACTCTTCCCCTCCCCTCGCCGCAGCTGATCCCAAAAAAAATGTAAATTGGAGGGTTGGGCGGGGGTCTTCTGGAGCCCCCCTGGCACTTAGACATCTTAAGATCCATTGTATCAACCCTCATTTAACCTGACCGCCACTTGCAGACAGGGGACAAGAGCACCACGGTATAGGTATGGAGGGGGGCTACCCATCCAACTTCCGTCCGGGCCCAACGTTGCTTAACGCCGGTGATTTGACGGGAAGCGGTGTATCAACGTGGCTAGGCCCTTGCCCAGCGGATCCCAAAATAAGCGTTTTCAAAGCGCGCGCCCTTTCCACACTCGCCCCCTTCAACCATTCATTCTCCTCCGCCCCCGCACGCCCCTTCCAAACATAGTTGGCGCCTCCGAGCAGAGATCACCGCCTTCCATCGCCGCCTCCACCTCGGCGGGACGGTAGGAGTCGGAATCGCAGAAGAAGAAATGGATGTGGAGTATTGGCAACTCCCAGGGTGTTCCACATTGATTGACATTTGAGCAATTTGATCTTGTAGCTGTCAACGTGGGTAGTCAATTCGGAGAGTGTGTCAACAAATAAAAAGCATCAATTCTAGATTATATAAACCTAGTTTATTCCGATTGGGTTAATCTATAAATACCACGACGGGTATGAATGATTGCAGCATAGAAGTCAGAATTATCAAATACCTCTTAACCCTTTATAGGGCAACATCGTGGGAAACTTTTTTAACGGAATTTTTTCACATAATGTGTTTATTTGGGTCTCAAATAAGCACAAATAAGCAATATCATCTTTCGAAAAAATTTTATTATGTTTATATCATGGTGGTCCCTCCCAGGGACCACTGGCCACTTGGGGACAAATCCATTAATTAATTTTGTCTTTTCTTCATTTTTGTCAAATTACACATATGGCCAATTGGACTTTGAAAATATGTCCTCGCATGTTTAGGTAGTCCTTAGTTCGAATTTTACCTTATCCTTATACGTGTTTACAATGGTTCAGAGTCTTATTAGTAAAATAATGTGATGGAAATGTTTAATTGAGTATTTTGTATAGTTTTATGTTCATACCATATAGTAATTATAAGTAACAATATTTTTCTGCTAAACTAAATTTCTGGAGCACTGGTAAAAGTTCTATGCATATGGTAATGCTACACTTTCAGTTTGGCCACAGTGCATTTTTTTTCCCGGGAAGAAGTCGTACTCTACGGGTACACACCCGACCCGTTCTAGGGTCATGGTATATTTTCTCCGAAAAGGGTTTACTGACATTTTGTGATGTTTATACCTGCGTAGCGGTAGTCGAGCCATGGGTTGCGGAAATCCGCCCCCTCCCCCCTCCCACTCCGAAGGTCATTGTCCCACAAGTGCGCCGAGATACACTAACACTGAAGAGAAACAGACGAAATTCTGCTGTCCGAGTTCTCCGCCCACGATAATCTCGCCGACTTGTAGCCGCCCTAGACAATACAATGAAAGTTCGCCCTGTTTTCACCGTTCCCATCCCAGATCCTCGGCGCATTTTTCCATTACTGTCAGATTATCAATGAAATTATACGCAATGGGTACTCACGTGCATAAATATTTCAAAAATACCCATGAAAATATTTCGGAAAAAATGGAGCAAATATACTTTTTACAAGAGTGGAAATGAAGAAACAAATATTTACTTTGAAAACTTTATTTTCCTGGTTTTTCTTCATTCTAGTCTAGTTTTCACTTCATTTTCATGCATTTATTCATAATATGATACTTCATGTATTGCGGGAAGATTTATTGCTTGAAATATTTCGGAGGTTATATTAGGTTTCAGAAGTTATAAAAATACCCTTAGAAAATAAAACATAGTAAAGTGTATTACATAAAATGATTTTGGCAGCCTGATTTTACAAAATGAAGTACATATAAAATGTTATTTTTCAAATAAGAGTAATGCACTAAATTGGGGAAATACCTATACCATGTCCCAAAAAACAGCATATGGTGACAAAATACCTCATAGAGAATAAAACCAGAAATATACGAGTATATACATAATTATAATCATTTTTACAAAATATGGATAATATTTACCGATATTTTACAAGAAACAATTATAAAATACCGTAATTACATCAGTAAAATTGTTTATACATATCAGTAAATTATGGCACATTCAGTTTGAGTTACTTTGAGTGACAAGGAGAAAAGCAGTCAAGGCATATGCCCACATTACACCCAGAACAATAATAATTTTTCAGCTAAACCAATTCCCTCTTCACCTTTGACTTGGTGCTACAATGAACACATCTTTTTGTTCCTTTTTTATTACGTGATCTCCAACATTTCTCAGTCTTATAGTATTTTCAACAGTCACGTGGCCTTGTGGGTCATTTCATTTTCTCGGTCGCCCCTTTCTTTATTCTCCCATACGCCTAATTTATTAGTTCTTAGAACATTGCTCTTTTTTGTCAGGTTGTGCATTGATGAAGTTACATTCACCGTTCTTGTGCCCCATATCCTTCATTTTACAAAACTTATGACTTTTGACTTGGCATAGTCACTCTCTGCTGATCTCAAGTCTTTATCGGCTTATTGTAACTCTCTAGGGAGTCTACTGATTCTTATTGTTCCACATGAGAAGACATCTTTTTTCAATAGATTTTCCACCAAGCTGACACTGAAAAAAAAAACTGTCGAAATAAGCACCAAGTGCTTAGTCAGTAGCACGGGAGTTGATGACGAGCTCTTGAAGTTTGGTCATCGGCATCTAAATCCCCTTCCACCTCAAAATCCACAGCCACATTATCTGTGACGCCAAATAACATATCCACTACTTCTTGCCGATCGGTGAGGTCGTGCAAATCATAATTTTTCCGATCCATGCTGAAAATATACATTATTTTAGCATAAATGTGTAGGCTTTTCATTGGCATCAGAAAAGAGAGGTTAAAGGATGAACTTACATTTACCCATGGAGATGCGCAAGGGGCCCTGTTTTACGGCACTAGCTGCCAAGCAGGCTGGAGAAGGGCAAACATTTGGCCGGAGGAGACCGTGAAAATATTTTTTGGTCGGTTCAACAGCGCAAAAATGCTGGTAAAAAATAAAGAAATCAAACAGTTACTAAATTTACCATGGCTATGTCCAAAAAAATATTCATCGGCAAAATTTCATCAGTAACAATAATTCAGAATCTCAGGGATTCATACAAATTATATGCATCAATGACTACATAAGCTGCATTATGGTTAAATATACGCTTTGATAAAGTTTTTTTAAGGAATAAAAAATTCAAATACATGTAATTTGATCAACTAAAATAAAAAAACAACATAAGAATTGGAAAACGTATAAAATAAGCATGGAAATCTAACATTTTCCGAACATCCAGAGAAATTTCAGATAAATATCATAAAAAAACTTAAATAACATGTTTTCGATCAAATATTATTCCAAATAAATGCTTCTATACTGAAGTGTATTCATTTACTGTTGTAAATACTCACTTTTTGAGAAACAGAATGAGAATCGGACGAAAATAATCCAAAAGTCCAGGAGCGCGACCTTGAGCACGGCGGAATCCACTGTGGTCCGGAACGGGCAGCGGTCCCTCTGAGGGACCACTTCTTCAAAGAAAACGTCACCAACGGAACCCAAGGCCATCCATAACCCCATGGGTATTTTTCTAGGTACTAACGCATGCAGCGGAAAGGGAAGAAACTATTCCCGCATTTCAGGCGCGAAATTTTGAATGGTGGTCCCTGGGAGGGACCAGTGCCCTATAAAGGGTTAAATCGCAATACCCTGAAAGCCACTGCTGGGGTGTGTGGTAGGGGAACTTTCTTCACTCTTCCTCGCCTGCCCGATACCCTCCCGCCAATAACCTCATCGTCTTTGATAACTTGCTTTATATACGTGCTTTGAATCTTAATGTCGTCGACAATTTTATTTCCTCCCAACAATGCGTAGAGCAGGGGTTCTCAAACTCTAGTTTATGTTAACAACGCTGTGGGACAGTTCATCAACGTGTAGCCCAAGATCGTTAAATGCTTGTCAAATTCAATTTCATTCGTAAAATACACATATGGTCAGATGAATAATTGTAAAGTTTTTGACCTCCATTAAACGACGGCACAGTCACGTAGAGCTGCTTCTTGATATCACCGTACAATTCCATTTGGTAGGTAATACCTTCATATATACCTAATGCATCAAAATATTGAAACGACTAGCAAATAAAGTACCTACATTCTTCGCCGCACCATAAAAGTGATGAATAGTTTGAATAATTACATAGCTTCGAATTTGTTCCATCGTTGCAAGATGCATGACTCGAGGAAATATTTCCACTTTTAGCTCCTCTTACACATGTACTTATCCATCTTGAGATTCCGGATGGATCTGTGAACTCATTTTTTTTACCCTTTCCGGACAGGTGTGAACGTCGCGAGTCATGATTTGCAGGCAAGAGGCTATGATTGACATGGGAATTTCTCATCATTCATCACATTATTGTAAGGCCAGGAAGAGCCGGACAACTTGTCGTGCCCCAATGCGTCAAGCCGTATGTAACGAGAGCCGAAACTCTTGATTCGGTCATTCACCACCGACCCATCACTGGCGCACGAACTCCCACAACCTCGATGCGCTCTAAGCTGCACCCTTGTGACACCCCGCAACCACCAAGGGGCTGGCATCGCCACTGACTGCAGTCCCTGCTCGCACTTCAGTCGCCATTCGTCGCTCCCTCGCGGCCATTCGCTCGCCTCACCTTGGGACTCCTCGGGAATCCATTTACATAACGGCGCGTGCCCACACGTCATACAACAGCCCCACACAAAAGACCCACGTAACCGCATGTTGCTTAACATCGGCGAAGAAAAACGGGATAGGAGTTGCCGACATTCTTTTCAAGCAAATTCCTGCCTCTTAATTCAACGCTCAGTTAAATAGCACTCGCAACTGAAGTGCTCAGACATAGAGAGAGTAGTATCGTAGCCGGCCATCTTTAAATGTGTGCAATTTGTAGTTTCGCAAATAAAATGGCGCTGAGAAATTGTCGACACTCTATCTCAAGTTTTCTGTAAGTGATTTATTATACAAGACGCAAAAAAAAATTACCTCAACCTACTAGTTGCACAAAAGAGTTCTTGTTAGACTTATTGTGCTTACAGATAATACTGATACACACCTGAGGCTATGAAAATTGTATAAAAGGGCGATAATTCTAAGAAAATGTCTAGTAACCTAATCTGCCAGCAGCTTATTTTCCAATCCAATGAAGTCAAGCAAGCCTTGAGAAAAGAAAGCAGTTTTGTTGACATTGTTATGAATAGAATCAATGAATTTTCTTAAAAGAGACGGTGTAATAAATTCTTAAACGACGGTGGTCAATAGAAATGTGTCCCAGGAAACGTTTCCAGGAATATTGGAAGAAAACAATCAATTAATCAAAGTATCTGTATGGAAAATAGCTTAAAATAAAGAGCATGAAATGTGTTCAATAATAATAAATGCAAAGAATTATCATACTTATAAAATATGTTGATGGCAAAAGAGGAGGCTACAAGCCTAGACTGAAGTAGGAAGAAGAATTTAGTAACAATTATCTGCTCATGATCTTTATAAAGTTATTACATTTCCAGCCATTTTCCTCGATCTAATGATTATATTAATATTTATTTTCACAACGCACGACTTTTGACGATTTGAGAAGCCAATTGATACTAACTTGGTATTCGTTAGCCATTAGCAATAATATGTATATATCATCAAATGATGATTTCTTAAAATTTCGGACTTGCAATCACCGGTGTAGAAAGTGAATGTTCCGCTTTCATCAGTTAATTATCGGCCATGAGAAAAGTATCACTTCGAGCACACGTTGGTACATTGTTCACAACTCACAAACGTCACTGCACTTGCTTTCAATAAAAGTATAACGCGTTGATTCACCAAAGTTAGAGTTACAGAGTACGGGAAAGGTACTTTTTCAAGCATCTGCGACCAAATGTATGTAAGCAGCATGAATTAATTGAAGTTTATGCAATCTATTCGTATCAGTTGACGAACAAATCTGCGTCTCTCTAAGTACTTAACGAAAACAAGTAAAAAAGGAAGCGCAGGATTATGATGAAAATGTTAATGGATTTTTCACCGGTAAAAAAATGCATTACATTGCTACTTTTTCCCCCAAAAAATAATATCTTTGCTCGTAGCTACTAATCAATTTGTTTCCTTTGAAATAACGGATAACTTCAATTGATTGTCTTATCTTTAGCGATAAAAACAATTTAAATCATTGCTTATTTGCGAAACTGTAACACTTGGTCTACAGCGGATCTAATACCGCATGTTACGTAGGTATTTAAGAGCTCAGAAATATTTATGGCACTGCATTCAGTGTGTCTACTTGGATGAAATTGTGGAAGTTGCTATTTGAAGACAGACTAATTACTGCAAGAAAGAATTAAATTTCCCTTGTTAAACAAAAATGTAATATAGAAATCGGCTTCAAATGCTTCCATGCAAACTTCCAAAACTACTTTATTTAAGTTACGGTGGCAAATTTTTATTTTAGGTACACATTAAAATGGTTAGAAATATAAATATATTCTCACGTCTACAGATCTATTGAGATAAATACTGCTGGGTGATCTTGCCACAGCACGCAACTTCACCAACTGATTTCACAAACATTTGTTCGAGCCATTGAGGCATCTGAAAAAGGAGACGTTTCCGGAATTATTGTGTCCCTCAACTAAGCTCCTGACCTTAAATGGGCATATATTTGGCGATAACTAGAGCTGTTAGGGCCTATTGCATAGTAAGAACATGTATAGTCTCTTATTTATTTATGAAATTACATTAAAAATGTCACCATGAGCCAATGCACTAACGTCATTAACCTCTGCAGTACCATTTCAAATTTTTTTGAGGCAATATAGAGCACATCAGCATGATGAGTCTATTGAGATAGTAAATTATGGCCGTGTACAGTACGCTTCGTTAAGCATTCCAGTTTTTCCCTTGTCATCAGGCATTGTACAACGGTACCCTAATTACATTTACGTACTGCTCTGAGAAATCCCAGTAGATAATTATTGGGTATGTTACAGGAAGAAAACTCGAAAGCATTCTAGTCTTGTGCAAGGGAATTACAGGGGAAACACTCAACCGTCGAGGCCCTTACAGACAAAAATGGGGATGTAAGTATACGTGGCACAGGCAAAGCAAATATTTTTAACGGCCTCTATAAAAGTGCATTAAATTTTGACGTAATCAAGCCAGAAATACATATAATGGACCTATGAGTGACGTTGTAATCAACCGTGACTACTACAGCAGCTAAATTCAATAAGTATCAAGGCCTGGAATGTAAAGAGAGATCTTCCTTCCTAATCCTTCACATTGCATGTAATTCCATTATTTTAGGTAATACGCTCAGTCCTCGACTTATAACCATGATCGGTTCCCACAGTCTGTTTGTAAGTCGATTTGTAGGTCATCATCATCAAATATTTTTAGATTGGTTTTTACGCAGCCCTCCACTCAATTCTCCTATCAGCTAACCGCTTCATGTTCATTTAATTCCTCTCCATCACACCCTAAACAACTTGCTCCATCATTTCATACAAGTCATTCCTTTGCATTGTTGCTAGACGACTACCTCCATTCGGCCATCACGTTTGGTCAATTAGATTAGATTTGGTCAATTAATTTGTCCTGTCTTCTCCTCAAAAATTTTCAAAGATCTTTCTTGTCTTCCACTCTTCTAAGGGCTTGTGTCGATTCATTTAAATTAATCATTCTTCCGTAAATCCACATTACGAATGTCTTCAACCTTGGCTTCTCTGCTGCTGTTATCGACCATGCCTCATTGCCAGTAAGAACACTGCTCTAGGTGTAAGTTCTAAGTAAGTGTTTCCTGTCTTCCAAGCTAATATTCCCAACTCCAAGAAGATCCTTTTTTGGCAGAATTTACTCCTCACCTGGGCTATTCCGCTGACTATTTCCTTCTTGCTTCGACCATCGCTGGTTACTCGGCTCCCACAATAGCAAGATTTGTAAAGGGAAGATACGATAATTATATTAGCGTAACCAGTCTATTAAATGAATTGAAATGGGAATCATTCTCAGATCGCAGGTTGAAATTTAGACTTAATCTCTTAAACAAATTCCAAGGCAATATTTTCAGTAATGATGTTAAAAATAATTTACGAACCCCAACTTACTATGGCAGACTGGACCATAATCATACAATTAGAGAAATTGATTGCCGAACTGACCGATTCAAAATGTCCTTTTTACCTCGCACAATTAGAGATACGAATAACGGTAAATATGTCCTATCGGAGAGTAGCAATGAATAGCATTGGTAGCTGCATGTTGGTATGAGTACTTAAAGCTAACCCTACTAACAGAATGTTTTTGCATGTTTTCTTTGCAATTTCTATCTTTTTTAAATAGTGTAGTTCTGACTACTATATTAATACTATTCCTTTTTTATGCATGATATGTAGTGCATGTTTGGTGAGCAATCACCCCCTGCCACACACCCTTGTGGTGGCTTGCAGGGTATTATGTAGATGTAGATGTAGCAATACTCGCTCTTCTCATTTAGCCTTTGCTTCCCAAGTTTAGCATCAGTTCTTGCCTCCTCTCCTCCACGGCGTATCCTTACCATTGTTTTCTTTTCCTTGATCTCCCTCTGATATCTGACCATTGTCTTTTCCAAGTCGCTAGATTCTTCTCTAAATCTCTTTCTCTCTCGGCCATGACCGCTATTTCATAGGCGAATCGATGTGTTCTGATTTCCCCCATGGATAGTCAACCCTAGAGTTTTCTCTTTGATTTCTTTAATGACTCTATCGATATTATACTATATTTATCGATGTCATGTTATGTGTATCGACGTTATAAAATTACCGACACAGTCACGTAATCCCAATTTACTTTGGAGGTAAATAAAACGTATGTTTGTATGCATCCCTACCGACTATTTTCCTCGAACTATGAATGCGCTGAGACAGGTTTTCGCCCGAGGGACTCTTGAGTGACGTGTCGTTTACAAAACCCTTATTAGTCACCCTTCTTCGCACTCTGAGGGCGTGGCGGGGATTCCCTGTGTGCTGAGCCGATGAAGAGGAAGGGATATCCCTTGATCGGTCCTACCTGTGTCTACGGGGGAAGGCCGAGAGTGGGGACCACTCCACGCCATGGGGATCGCCGATTGCCACCCTACAAACGGCCGCGACGTCGGATTGGCTCTGCTTGCCTCCGTGTTTTGGAGCGCAAGGTGATAGAAATGAGTTAGTAGCCAGTGAGTGACGGTTAAAACTAACTCATAGGGCCATATTCAGGATCTCAACTACAGTCTCGCATCTACTGATTACGTCCTAAAATCCTTAGCATTAGTCAAATAGGTGTTCAGATTTTACCTGCTTGGTAAAATCTGAACACCTATTAATGAATACCTACAGGTGGTATTACTTCTCAGCGTGTCGTTGAGGACTGAGTTAATATTCTAAATACGGTTGTACATGTTCATAATCTCAGCAACATTCTTAATTCTGCTTACGTAATAAAATCTCTATTACGAGATCAAAAGAGTAATCCTCAATATAGCTCGAAACAGTATACGGCGTGTTGCAAATAAGTAATACCAACTTTGAGGAGTAAAACTGCACACCAATTTGACTCAAAGTGGAGATTATAGGACGTAAATAGTAGAAGCGAGACTGTTAAAGATTCTGAATATGACCCTTATTCTTCACTTAAAGAATACATGCAAAAAAGGATGTGCTCATGCAGCTTGGATTCCAAAATATCATAGCATATGATCCAAAATTATGATGGTAAAGATATCTATTTTGCACAATAATTAATATATGATGTGTATTTAATCCTCCGTCAACATTGAGCTATATTTGCAGTGTTTGACCACTAACTTCTGAGAATATAAATGCCAAGAGATTAAAATCAGGCAGCTACTAAAGACCCTGCGACGTTACAAAATGAAAGCTCGATAACAAACGTGAAGTAGTTGCTTCTCGTTCCGTGGACTTCTGGAAGAACGCCCGGTCCTGGCTGTTTCTGCGTCTCCATCCATTTTTCGACTCGACTGACTCACTTATTAGCTGTCTGGGGGTGATTATATGTGTGGAATGTTTACTAAGGAACTACTACTACTATTCGTTGCATTCCCATTCAAGTTTCCCTCCCTTTGAAATTTTCCGTTTTCTCCACTAAGCGCCGGATTCATATGACTCGAGTGATCTGCTAATTCCATTATTTTATGGAGTTGACGTGGTTAATGTGAGTTCAAGTTTTGATAAGAACTTTCTATGGGAAATAAACAAGTCTCAGGTAAGATTAATAGTAGAGCGCGTAGAATATAGCAGGTGCAATAATTAAGTTGCCTACACTGCATCTTAACGCCAGGAAAAGATAAGCATAGTACTAAAATAAGTTAAGTGTAAAATTGCATTTGTACGAGAGGCTTTTAAGAGCAGAAAGACTTAACGAAGGCTCTTGTTATTGATTTTCAGAACTGAAGTAGGAATGATATTGATCGGGATAAGGCGACTTGTGAAAAGCGGGTTTGGAGGAGACCGGAGAAAGTGCGCTGGTCATAAAAAGGATGTAAGAGGAAAATGTTTAGATAGTTGAGCAAGAAAAGAAGTTACTTAAGAAAATTATATGAAGGAGTAGAGAGGTGGCAGATGAAAGAAGTAAAGGAGGTCTTTGGGGTTTTGAATTTTATTGAATGGAGAAACATGCAATGAAAGCACGGAAAATATTTTCGTTTTCAATGGAGCGAAGAGAGATGGAAAGTAGGAGGTAAAACACCCGTGAAAAATGCTGCAATTACAACATAACGTTGGGATATATATTTTTTTATGCTTGGAGAATGTGAGAGACCGAAACAGTGCTGTTAGTTTTCATTTTTTATTAGCCAATACACTTGGAAACGGGAGGCATTTTGGGCATTTCACTGAGCAAGAACGAACCTCAGAGTGCGTAATTAGGACTACTAATATGCTCCAAGGATGGGGAAAGTAAAGTGGGTCGAATGGAGGACAAACGATAAAGTGCTAGGATTAATAGGAGAGGAAATAAATTTAATTGATGAAATTAGGAGAAGACAGAAAGAATGGATGAAGAAGGTAATTAAGGGTGATGGTGATTTTAAAGACGTGATTGAGGGAGGAATGCTGGGTAAGCGGGGAAGAGCGAGGAGAAGAACTGGTAATTCGGATAAAATGATAGTTGGTAGGAGGTATGAGAGGCTAAAGAGGGACATCGTGTAAAATGCAGGGGTGTAGGAAGAATTAAAACTCCATGTAGACCTACCTTCACCGTTTTCAATTGATAATAATTATTATGAATTAGCGGTTACTTCTCATTAAATACGGCATTTGTGTTATCCTGTGTATTAGGCAATTAGGGTATCAGCGCGTCTTATCTCCACGGGCGTATATTTTATAAATATGGAAAGACGCCTGAAAGAAATTGACGCCATTGCTGCTTTATCTGACAAAAAGTTAGCCTCAGCTCACCTATCATCAGATCCATAAATTTTTTTCTCTCGACGCCACCGTTTTCACTCGAATCTCATACTTTCTGCCTCTCCGTCATAAGGAGACCAAAAATTATAAAAACGTTCAAGGTCCTTCTGACCGGATATCTCTCTTCCCACCAGCCAAGGTCAAGATTTCCTTAGACATGGAAGTCAGTTGACTTATTTATCCTGTACACAGTAAATGCTAATATGTATCGAATGTCAATGGACAGGAATGAAAGAATGAAAGGACGCTTCTTTGGTGAAGTACATCAGGGGACGAGATGAGATAATAACCCGATAGCATTTCTAAGAGACAGTGAATTGGGAGCAAGAGGTTTGGGTTGACCGTAAATGTATCCGGTAGTAAGTGAAGGGGAGACACTGTCGTCATTTGTAGTTTTCAAGTCTGTGCTTTAGGGCCACATTCAGAATCTCGACTATAGTCTCGCTTCCACTGCTCACGCCCTAAAATCTACTTCGAGTAAAAGTTAGAGTTACTGGGGTAAACACATACGGGAAATAATGAATGGATCAAGCGAATCGTAAACTGGGATTCATCAAAAGAGTATTGGGTAAATGTGACGATCATGTACGAGAAATCAGCTACTTTTCCCTTGTTAGACCTCATTTGGATAACGCTGCCAGTATGTGGGATCCATACGAAATCGGCCTAAATAACGAACTTGAACGTGTGCAGCGAAGATCGGCAAGATTTGTAGAGGGACGGTAGGATAAATTATATTAGCGTAATCAGTCTATTAAATTAATTAAAATGGGAATCATTGTCAGATCGCAGGTTGAAATGTAGGCTTAATCTCTTAAATAAATTTCAAGATAATATTTTCAGTGATGACGCTAAAAATATTTTGCTAACCCCAAATTACTATGGTAGACTGGACCATACTCACAAATTAGAGAAATTTATTGCCGAACTTATAGATTCAAAATGTCCTTCTTTCCTCGTGCAATTAGGGATATGAATAGCGGTAAATATATCCAATAAGAGTGTATTAATTGATAGCATAAGTAGTTGCATGTTTGGTGTAAGGACTTTAAGCTAACCCAACTAATAGCATTACATTGATGGCTATTTTTAAGTGATAGTAATAAATTTAGATAATAATAAATTTAATTTTTAAATAAGTTTTAAATAGTGAAGTTTAAATTAGTTTATTATTACTAATTCTTTTTTATGCATATTATGCAGTGCATACTTGGTGAGAATTCACCCCCTGCCACACACCATTATGGTAGCTTGCAGGGTATTATGTAGGTGTAGATGTAAAATTGGTCAGCAGATTCACCCTGCTAAGTTGGTATTACCACAGTATATAACGCTTCGAACAATATCGACGGGAATCTGTGTGCCCTTTAGAACTCTCAAGAGATTAAATGACGTAAGCAGTAGAAGTGCGACTGTAGTTGAGATTCTGGGCCATATTCAGTACATCTTAACTCAGTTCTCAGCGTAGGCTGAGAAGTAATACCACCTTTACGGGTAGAATCTATAGATCAATTTGACTCATTGCAGGGATTTTAGGACTTGAGCTGTGGAAATGTGGCTGTGGTTGAGAATATGGTCCTCAGACTGGAAGGAAAACTACAAGGATAGGAATAGAAGGGTAAGGACGCCGATTACTTCCTAGAGAGAGAGAGAAACACGTCGTCGGCAATAGCACGCTCTGAACGAAAGGCGCAAAATCAACCGAACCCGAACGTCCCATACGACGGACGGAGTACTGAACTTGGTTGCTTTAAACAAAGCACTATATCAACACTAATTAGCTTATTCTTAGTGCGTTTGCATAAAAACATGTTTTCACGCATGATACAAATTGTTAGGGGGCTCACAAATAGCATCTCGTTCCAAGGCGCCACAGTTCTAACTATTAATGGTGTGCTGTCAAGTAATTCCGAGATTTCATGCTGCTACAATTTTTATCGAATTTGTACCAAACTATCAACGATATATCATGAACTAATGCTCTCTTATTATGCTGCTTTTCCATGTGAAAGAGTATTAATTCCACCTCATTCTTGACCTATGTTTAAATACTTACTACTATATAAATGATTTTTTCCATAAATACAGTCAAGGTATTCCGGCATTGATTTTTCTGATCGAGGAAATATCATGATCACTGTTTAGGCATCACGTAGTGGAAGTGAGACATATTAGGTGAGTAAAAAAACTTTAGCACTTTTCCACAATATATTTAAAATTATAAATGACAGCAGCCGTAACAAAGTTTGTGAGTGTACACCTGATGATGGCTTAGTAAGCCGAAACACGTGTTGTGCAATTTTATAATCTTAAATATAATGTGGACAAGTGCTAAAGTTTTTTAACCCACCAAATATCATGATCATGAAAACTCGTATGTGAGATTTGCTACCTGCGTGTTTTCCCATTTTCGTACCGTCATGAAAACTGTATTTCAAAGTGAATCAAGGACACTTATTCATTTCAAAACTTTCTATTCCTGTTCCCTCCTCTCTTCTCCTTTATTGTATATCTTCTTCAAATTACTATCGACTTCAATCTATCATCAATTAATTGGGACGCATATAACACACACGAACAGCTATAAATAGCGACTCCATAGAATTCCTTCAAATGTTTACCAAACGATCAATATCTTTTTATATGCATTGGTATATTCACAAGTTCATTGATAGGTAGCCTACATAGTAACATTTACATCTACATTTACACGATTACCTGCAAGCCACGGCGAGGGTGTGTGGCATGGGATGAAGATCACCAAGCATGCACTACTGAGATGAAAACAAGCAACTAGATTGTTAGTATCTATAGTATTTAAGGGGTTAATACATACATCATGCACTACAGACTACTCTAAAATATTACCCCTACCTATCCCTTTGCTATTCTGCCTATTCTGTTCTCTTATAGTACGTGGGAAAAATGCCATTTTGAATCTATCAGTATGACAAAATATCTCTCTAATCTTACTTATCTGGTCATATCATCGTCATATCGGTATAAAGACTTTTAGCCGATCCAACTAACAGAACGTTTATCCTGCATTATCTTCTCTTTAAATCTTTTTAATATTGCTATATCTATCAATTTATATTCACTAACTTCTCTGCAAGCCACCTCGAGGGTGTGTGGCAGAGGGCGAGTTGTCACCAAACGTGAACTAGTTACATGCACAAAATTTTGCTTTTGCTACCCACCTAAGTAGTTGTTTTCTATGAATATCATGTGGGACACACATTACATGCTCTATTTTTCATACGACATGCAAATAAATATTTATTACCACAAGTTGTCAAATCAGCGACACGAGGCAGACACGCTAGATTCATTTTCTACTAACTAGCAGGTAATAGTAACGATTTTGGATGTCAGTAAGGGTATCAACGACCATTAAGCTTTATTTGTCCAAATAAAGAAAAATTTAGTGAGAGTCATATTACACTAAGAAGCCGAAGTCAATTTTCTGTGAAATCGGTGAGGGTGTGTATTACCTATGGCACAGAGAATAAGAGATAGCGCGCAGGGAGTTTGTCATCCACCTGAAGAAGTAGTCAAACACAAGGATATAAGGAAGAGTAAAGGTAACGGTAGACATTCAAACGAAAGAAGTACATAGCTTTTCTCTTTCCCACCTATTTTACGTTCGTTAATTTATTTGTTATCTGTCCATTCTAGATACTAACAATCTACTTGCATGAGACACTATACTTACTTGTTTGCATGTTAGTAGTGCATGCTTGGTGATCTTCACCCCCTGCCACACACCCTCGCGGTGGCTTGCAGGGTATCGTGTAGATGTAGATGTAGATTCTCCTTATCCTATACGGAAACTTAGGTGTACCTATGCCCATAGTACAGGCTTGGTGACACTCATCCCCTGCCGAACACCTTCAAGGTGGAGTGCAAGGTAGTCTGTAGATGTAGAAATCAGTGTCCCCTTATGTGTTCATTTAACCAAGTGCCAGCTTCCCAGGTGGCATCTCTCGCCACCAAGATATGCTGCTTATTCAGCGCCCAAAAGACAATCAACCCTCGCCATTTTGTCTACATCTACATAATACCCTGCAAGTCGCCATAAAGGTGTGAGGCAAGGAGTGAATTCACACTAAAAATGCATTATATATCATGTACGAAAAGGATTAGAAATTATATTCTAGTCTAAACTTCACAATTAAAAAAAGATAAAAATAGCAAAGCAAGAATGCAAAAACAAGCTGTTCGTTGAGTTGGCTTAAACACGCAGGTTTAAGCTATCCATTGATACAATTGCACCTATACTATTAGATATATTAACAGCTATGTGTGTTGAGGAATGAAGTACATTTTGAATCTGTCGGTTCGGCAATCAACTACTGTATTTTTATGATTATCGTACAGTCTATCATAGTAAGTTGGAGGACGCAAAATATTTTAACGTCATCAGTGAAAATGTTGTCCAGGAAGTTATCAATTTGGTATACTACTGCGTCATCGGCAAACAGGTGAAACTTGCTTTTTAACAACTAATTGATATAATTTAAATACAGAAGGAACAATAGCAGCCCTATTACACTACCCTGTGGCACACCCGAAGTG
Organism: Platycnemis pennipes; assembly: GCA_933228895.1. Classification (NCBI taxonomy): domain Eukaryota; kingdom Metazoa; phylum Arthropoda; class Insecta; order Odonata; family Platycnemididae; genus Platycnemis; species Platycnemis pennipes. Next base: position 18,476,901 of record OW121853.1, read on the forward strand.
ACCTAAATTACCGGGGAGGTAACACCGTCCAAGACAGTTCTTTGCACAATATCATGTAGAAAATCATTAATCCATGATATAATATTGCTGTCTAACCCATAAGATTTTAATTTCACAAGTAATTTGCTATGAGACACCTTGTAAAAAGCTTTTTTGGAATCGAGCAATACAGAATCCAATGGAATATTAGTTTCGCAAAAAGCTAAAATGTCGTGAGAAAGGAGTGCAAGATGAGTTTCACAAGATCTCCTCTTTTGGAAGCCATTCTGAACATTGGTTAATAAATCCTGACTATCTAGGTGCCCAATGACTGAAATGACAATTATATGTTCCAATACCGAGACTGTTTCCATGCAGTGCATAACCTTTCGAGGCATCTAAGGCGAAGAATGCTGAAGCGATGGAGAAGCCGCACTTTAGGTCGCATTCCTTCGTTTTCTTTTCGATCCGAAATGCCTGAAACCATGACGTAACACCGGTATGCAATTTTCCAGTCACTCGAAACCCGTAAAGTTGGCGAGCTAAAAGCGTTGTGGTGGGCGCCATTCCGACACCCGGCTACTGGCGTTTATTGACGTCAACAGTGAGTGGAATATCGCAAGGAATGAGCGGCCATTCGGGCATAACATATGACTCAATTGACTGCATTCCTGCGGCGTTCATGGCCTCCGTTGGACGGCCCGATGTCGCTCCTATAGTGAGTCACAGCTCTCCTCAGCACACGCTTCCTTTCCGCGTGCGGCGGTATGCAGGCCAGAAGGTCATGTTCTCATGCTCTCGCGGGAAATCATTTCTCGCGTTTTTGATTTCGGAGAGCCCTTGAGAAATGCGATTGTCGTCGAGATCAGAAGCTGCGATACCGCCAATTCATCTGGATCTTCATGATTCGTAAAACCATGGCCGTGATGTTAGCGGCAGGTCATTATAGTTAGAGGAAAGTGTGCAATGTGGGGGATATTCGGCAAGATTTGTAAAGGGACGGTACGATAACTATATTAGTCCAACCAGTCTATTATATTGATTAAAATGGGAATCATTGTCAGATCGCAGGTTGAAATTTAGACTTAATCTCTTAAATAAATACCAAGGTAATATTTTCAGTGATGACGTTAGAAATATTTTGCGAACCCCAACTTACTATGGTAGACTGGACCATTATAACAATATTAGAGAAATTGATTGGCGAACTGACAGATGTCCGTTTTTTCCTCGTACAATTATATGACTGGTGGTAAATATATCCAATACGAGTGTATCAATGGATAGCATATATAGTTACATGTTGGCATAAGGAATTTAAGCTAACCCAACTAACAGCATGTTTTTGCATGCTTGCTTTGCTATTTTTATCTTTTTTAAATAGTGAAGTTTAGACTAGTGTATTATTACTAATCTTTTTTATGCATGATGTGTAGTGCATGTTTGGAGAGAATTCACCACCTGAATTTATGGTGGCTTGCAGGGTATTATGTAGATGTAGATGATATTCCGCAAGCCATCCCCAAGGGATGGTTCCACATTACACCATACTAGTCTAAGGAACTTTTATAACTGCTGAGTTAACTACATTCATGCAGGAAATAAAACAGTTTTACATGCTGTTCTACATCCATATTCGCATAGTCACATCCTATCAATAGGTATCCGATTTGCTCTAATCTAATACAGATGTTTGTGGCTACATACATTAACGAGAAGGTGTCGAAAACTATTTTGCCTACGTAATTTACATAATAATATCGTCATTATCATCATTAGTAAGCAATTCTGAGATTAGTTTGACGTAGCTCTCCACTGAATTCTTCTATCAGCTAATCTCTTCATATTTACGTACTTATTCTCTTTCACGTCCTTCATCACTTGTTCTATATATCTCCTATGAGTCCTTCCTATGCCATTCTTCCCGGTCACTCGCCCTTCAACGATTGTTATCATCAAGCCATCGTCTCACATGATGCGGCCGATTAAGTTGTCCCGTCTTCTTCTTAGGGTATTCCGAAAACTTCTCTTTTCTCCCACCCTTCTTAGGATTTCCTCGTTACATTCTCGGTCGATCCATTTAATCTTCACCATTCTTCGGTACCACCACATTTCGAATGTTTCCACCCTTTTCTTCTCCACTGCTTTCATCGTCCATACCCCACAGTCATAAAGAAACATCCTCAAGATGTACGTTCTGATGAATTGTTTACTTACTTCCACGCTTGTATTTTCAGGTGTAAGTAGATTCTTCTATTGATATAATGCACTCTTTGCCTGGGCTATTCTACTGACTATTCCTTCCCTGCTTCCTCCATCGTTGGTTACTCGGCTTCCCAGGTAACAGAACTCTTTCACCTATTCAATTTTTATCATTTTCCTAGTTCAACGTTGGTTTTCCCTTCTGCTCTCTTCCTGCATACCAATATCTCAATTTTCTTCTCATTGATATTCAGCTGATATCTGGCCATTGTCTTTTACATGGTTATTATAATCTTTTTAGATCCCTCCCTATGTCTGCTATCCATCCGTATCCCTTCCTATCTCTGCTATGAATGCTCTGTCATCGGCAAATTGCAGCATGCTAATATTTTCTAAGTGGATATTCACTTCAGAAGACTTCTCCCAGATTTCATTGATGTCTCTCTCGATGTTAACATTAAAAATTACGGAAGAAATGGCACAGCCTTATCTCACTCCATTACTTATTCTTTCTCATTCACAGCTGGGTCCAGATTTAAACAGAGCTTTTTGGTTTGTACATAAACTGTGGACAATTTTTTGGTCCTTGGAGGAAACTCCCAATACCTCTAAGAATTTCAAGCATTGAATTACAATTGGCGTTGTCAAAAACCTCTAAATACACAACTGCAATGAACTTCGGTTCGTTCTTCTACATGTTCTTGTTTATGAGCAGCCAAAGGGCCAATATTGCTTCTCTTGTACCCTTACCTTTTTTTATCCGAATCGATCTTCATCCAGGTAGTCCTCAGCTCTTCGCTTTGTTCTTATGTAGATGATCATTGTCAATACGTTCGATGCATGTGTCGACAGGCTTATGGTCCTCGAATTCTTGCAGCTATCCGATCCCTTCTTTTTGGGCAGAGGAATGTTTTTCTCGAAGTCCTGGGGTATCTCTCCTAATGAGTACATTTCACAATTGGTCTTGTAAAGATGGGTTAATTTCATCTCTCATCTACGCGATACGCGATACCCTGCTAGTCACCGCGATAGTGTGTGGAAGGGGGGAATACTGGGAATGGGGAGGGGGAATGCCCTCCTACGTCTTTGATTATTTCTGAAGGAATATCGTCACTGCCATAAGTCTTATTCGTCCAAAGGTCCCTTACTGCTGCGTCATATTCCCATCTTGATTTTGAGCTCCGATATCATCCTTTTCCACTATGCTTACCTCTTCGATCACTTCCGTGCTTAAGTTTTTTCAGTTGTGTAACTCTTCCAGATATTCTTTCCATCTCTTCTCAATGTCTCAAAAGTAAGCACTTCCGTGTTTTATTTTGGCTCTAACCTCGAGTACTGTTGGGTATTGCCGTGCGTTGGAATTCCGCCACGGGTAGGGTTGTTAACATTTAAGGATAAAGAATTTAGGTGAGATGGTGCGATACAACTGCAACCCTAGGAGTACCTAACACCCAAATCCTGCTTTATGGAGGCGCTGTACTCACAATTATGGCTGATTTGCGACACCCTATATGGGACAGCTCGTCACAACATCTGGCAGCAAGGATTCCATATGGAATGAGGACTCATATGTATTTGGGGTATGGATAGTATATCTAGCAAAGTCCCACAGGTCGATTCTGCTTTGCATTCGTAGTTTAACATGAGAAAAGTCTCGGCTGTAAAATCAAGGGATCTGGGTTCAACTCCCTGTCAAGGTGGATGATTTATCTCGGTGGGGAGTATGAAAGCTTCAGCTGTTTCCGTAAAAGAGTATTATTTATTAGAAAACTGTTTTATCGCTTGATATATGCTGGGTATTTTTAAAAAGATATTTTTTGAAAACGACACGAAAGTTGTCTTCACAACGAGATACGACACAAGGTGGGAGCGAGGCGGGACCCAGTCTGACCGCTGAAGTCTCGTTTCGTCTCGCGACAGCCCTTCTTACAGTGATCTCCTTAAAAAAATGAAAAGTGAAAAGCATTCCTTAGCTTTATTAAAATACACCACTGAAGCTACCATATAATCTTAAAGTTCATTTGACCACCGACATTTCTCTCATCTTTCACGAGTTGCTTCAATAGCCACCTTTACCCTCAGTATCAACGTCACTTGTAATAATTTAACAATAATTTTTCATTCAAATTACGTGTTTCATGGTAACGTCAAACTCTTATGTTCTTAAAAATGGAAAGGTCTATTTACCTTTCCATTTTTACGGTTATTCATTAACTCCATCTCAAAACTTCACCCCGATTTCATCATGCGGTTTCGCAAAAGACTGGTCTGAGGTGTGTCCAATCTTGTATTCGTATTCCCTAACTCATATCTCCTAATTCATAGCATCAATAATTCCAAGTTCAAAGCGCTAAATCTTGTAGCCATTGGTAATAGGTTTTTAGAATCTTAATGTTATGGAAAGGTTTTTCGCAAGGAAGCTAAGGAATTGAAGCATTTTCATTTTCATTGGCATATAATAACATTGGCAACAAGAAAGCCATTATTTGGTTGCGTAGAGAATTACGAATTCATCACCTTTTTTTAATTCTTCAAAACATATGCATAGGTTATGCCTGAGGTCCGTTCCATCAATATACGTAGAATAAGACTTGCAACTTCTATATATCTGTATGATTCTCAGGATGACCTCTCCGATCTATGCACCCTAATTACTGCTGGATCATTTTCCATTTTTTTACGGACATGATGATTTGCTAATTCTCGCTAGACTATGGCATTTTGGACTTGGGAGTCATTCACGTTTTTTTGACCTAATTTTCAACGGAACATCATCTCATTTCATTTCACAGAAAAAATGAACGGAATATTTATTCCTAAGCCATTGAATTGAAAGCATTCCGTAAGAGAAATGCGTAGTTTTCCACCCAAGTAAAGGAAATAACACTTATCGCTTCAGAATGTTAAAAGATCTCCGCCAATAGTGCACTTGGTAAAGAATCTCCATTTAAATCTCAACATAATCCACCTAAGTCGTCGTAAGGGACCACTGTTGCTATTGACAACTACGTTCACAATCAGAAAGTAAGTTAAATACCTTGCTCTTGTTCTCGGAAAGTGGATATCTAGTGGATTTGATCGCTAAAACGAAACTCAGGTAATCCTAAGTCTTCTGTAAGTAGGTCACCTCCACGGAATGCGATGAGAGGTGCGTAATAAAAGCTCTATCTCTCGCCGGCAAACAACGTTGCGGCGGAATCCGCGTCATTTGTACGCGCAAGATGTCTGCGGGCGGAGTGCAACGTGCATTCCGAGGTTTTAATTACGTGCGCATTCCCTCATTGAGCTGTCAGTTTTTCCGTCTTGAAATCGGAGGACATGATTTTCAGTTCTTTGGCGCATCTGGCGCTGTTTCTCTTTCTCAAAGAAGCTGCCACCACTTACCGCTAAAACGTACATTTGCTGTAATGATTACGGAGTAATCTAGATGTACGTAGCTCCACTTGCTTAATCAAGTGAACGTATGCCCACTAGTTTGTACTAAGCCACGTAGGATTAACTATAACATACTAGAGAAGAGAACAACTAACAACGCAATTCCACAAAACTTAACTTTTATGGAATTGCATTTTTAGTTTTCCTCTTCTGCATTATAGAAAAATTCCACCATGTTACCCCGGAAACAGTTTCCTACATAAGATACCTACCATCTAGTTGCACGTTACTCTTAGATCTAACATCTTTCCATGAATTAGTAGCATTTTAGCTCTTACAATTAGTCGCATGACAATCAGGTTGAGTAGTGTTTCAGAATTAATACATGAATTAGAGTGGGAATCATTATCAGAGCGTAGGTTAAGTACAGATTAAATCTATTAGAGAAATTTCAATCGGATAGCTTTACTGAAGATTATAGGCACATATGAAAAACACCAGCGTATATATGCTAGATTCAACCAGATAGGATTAGAGAGATAGATCGTCGTACTGATAGTTTCAAAATGTCAATTTTCCCTCGTACTATAATAGAACAGAATAGGCAGAATAGCAAAGGAATAGGTAGGGGAAATATTTTTGAGTAGTCTGTAGTGCATGATGCATGTATTAATCCCTTAAATAACATAGATACTAACCATCTAGTAGCATGAGACCCTATAGTTGCTTGGTTGCATGTCAATAATGCATGCTTGTTGATCTTCACCCCCTGCCACACACCCTCGCGGTGGCTTGCAGGGTATCGTGCAGATGCAGATGTAGAAATCGTACATTTTCGGTGATCGTCACCCCATGCCCCACACCCTAGAGTTGGTTCGCAGGGTATTACGCAGATGTTGATAAATCACTATTTATCTGGGAACATTGGTGTAAACTTTTAAAAATATAGCATAAAACAAATTAGAACATTTGAATAGATGAATTTTAGGAATTAAATTGCGAGTGAGCGAATAGGAGTTCAAACCTCCAGTGACTTGACTAAGTAGATGCTAACCACCTAGCTGCATGTGACCTCGCGGCGGTTTTCAGGGTATCGCGTAGATGTAGATGAGACTTTTCAACGTTAATCCGATACACATTAGGATTTTAATTAAATGCATTTTAATGAAAAGTGGGTGATAGAGACGAAGGGTGATATGCATGCAGCATTTAGCTGTAGTACATTTATAATACATCGCTGTATATCACATTAGTATGTGACAGCTATCCTTGAGTGTAAGGGTCTCAAAACAAAGCCGATACACTTGTGTTTGTAAAAGTTATATAATTCGATGACCAATCAATACTAGTTTCATTTCATATTACAATTGTGCTAAAGACTACCGTAGCACATAGCCCATCTATTTATAAGAATAAAATATATAATAACTGATATAAATAGTAGGACCTAGCTGTTTAAAATATTGTTTCTCGTATCACATATCTCAAAAAAGTTGTGTTTAACCCGAAGGTTGGTTTTTAATAGGTAAGGGTAGATCTCACCTCGTACCAAGCCATCGGCGTGTGAAATTCACATATTCAGGGCAGGAAGGGTATTCAGGTAGTTCCTTTCCCTGGAACACCTGCGATTTACCACGAAATTCTGACACGCAGAAAATCGAATCGCGAGGATATTAGGTATGGATGTCCAGAAAAACCTTGGATTTGAACCCGGGCCCTTCGGATCAGTAGTTCAGCACTCTACGCACTCGGCCACTACGTAGGAGGCATTAAACCTATGTTTTCGAAGCCAAAAGGTAGTTAATTGAGGATTGGTAGAGTGGGTTTCTGGCTTATTTTGGGTTTCGTATGAGACTTTTCACGTACAAGTATATTATCAATTGTTTTCGATAGTTCCCCTTAATTTGGCACGAGGCTACAAACGTTAATCTTGCTAGTTTAATGTTTGCTCAATCTGATTTGATTCATGATGCATGTGAAACTTCATTGTTTCCTAAGAGAATTAAATTGGCTTGAACATCACAATTGGCATTCAGTTGCTGTCAATAATCCGCGCGACGGTTATAGGTGCCTGGGGATCACTTCCTGACACATACACTTCCGAAGGATTTAAGGGTACGAGGACTTTTGGAAAAGAATTGTTTTGGTGAAATATTGCCTCATCATAATCATTGGTCCACAACCCTAATATTGGTTTGACGCTCATCTCCACACGAACCTCCTGTCGATCAACCTATTTATATTGATATGATTGCCCTCAACAGGCCATCGTGTCTTAATATGCGGCCAATTTAGTTATCCCGCCTTCTTTTTAAAGTTTTCAGCAGACCTCTCTTTTCTCCCACTCTTTTTAAGACTGATTCGTTATTCACTCGGTTGATCCATTTTAACTTCATCATTCTTCGGTAGCACCACATTTCGAATGCTTCCAGCCTTGACATCTCTGCTCCTGTTATCGTCCTTGCCTCACTGCTATAAAGAAACATGCTCCAGATAAATGTTCTAATGATGTGTTTCCTCACTTCCAGCTGTAAGCAGAACCTTAACTGGGTAAAATGTCCTCTTCACCTGGGCTGTTCTACTGATGATTTATTTCTTGCTTCGTCCATCGTAGGCTACTCGGCTTCTCAGGTATCAATCCTTTCACTTATCATGTTTTTGTTTTCCTAATTTAACGTTGGTCTTGGCTTCCTTCGTCCTACTAAATACCAATACCTTGGTTTTATTTTTATTGATATTAAATTTTTGTCTTATTCGTTCATTTTTGCCATAGTTTCTTAAATGTATATAAGTAGCCCTAGATTCAACACAGTCCTTCCTTGCTATGCGGAGTTTCTAGGATAGGAGGGGAGAATGTCCGGCAGCCAGCACAACATCTGTCGAGCGAAACTCGAGCCAAGGGGAGAGGGGGGGGGAGAAGCAGCGCACGCCTGAATCCATTTCCGTAGCTCACCTTGCCCCTCGCCCTCATTCTCAAGGCGTCATATTGCTGCCCCGCATCTGACCTCAATCTGAGATCCAAAGTTCTCAGTTTCGGAATGCAATAGAAAACCAATGAATCACGCATAAATTTGCGCATACGCTTGTCCGTTCACGATAGAGTCCCTTTCTGGGTATGCGCAGTCATAAACGAGCAATGTCTAGAGGTAAATCAGGAATTTTTAGTCATATTCACTGATTCCCACACGCATCCGTGTACTTAAAATCAACTTTGATAGAGGATCAATCTTTCATGTTCATGCTTTGATTCGATCCGACTTAATGTCCCTCTAGGCTCCAATTATTCCATTTCCTTTGGTTCCCTTTGCCCAGCAACACTCCCTGGTCCTGTCCTTCTCCTGGTAACACTAATACTCAATAATTTTTGTAATTTGACTCTCGTTCATCCCTCCATTGTAATACAAAAAAGATATCTTTACTATGCAAGTGTGGTAAAAGCCAAATTGTACCTAAATATATAATTCAGTACTTTGTATTATCAACTTTATTTATAATATTAATAAATATTAAAATTATTGAAGGCAAGTCGAATGGAGAGTACTGTGTTTTGATTTTGACCTACCCTCGATAAACGAAGAAAATAAGTGAAGAAATAAGAAGGCAACAAAAGAGGACGTAGGACGCCTTGAGAAGTAATAGGATGTAAAGAAAGGACAATAATGGAGGGGATATTGGGCAAACTCAAAATGAGGAGGTAAAGATTAAATATTCCTAATTGTATGAAGACATTCAGAAGCAATTTTAACTTCATTTTGACCACATGGTTTGCATAGGCGTTACATATGTGGAGATTAGAAGGCAGGGACCCTCAGCCCACCCAATTTTGGAATGATTAATAGAAAACACCATCAGCTAAAGATATTGCAGAGCACTGAAATCATGGTCTTAAGAAATGAATCTAAGTGTGGAAATTGCAGCGTTTCTTTCCCATCGAAAACATCGAAATACATCGAAAGGAAGCGGAGATTCGTTTTCAATCAGGAGGTGTGAGATGCCCAAGTAAGCTCAGAAGAGAGAACGACGATCGACGGCGATAGAAAACGATGTGAGATGGGCATTGATTGGGGAAAGGAAGGTGCACAAGTTAATTTAAAAATACTTTCTTCTCTCATACATTTTCCAAATTATTTCTACAGTTATCCTCGGGTTCTTAATTATCTCCCACTAGCCGTTCCTATTGGTTTCTTGCTGCTATCGATATCCCAGTTTACAGTTCTTTTTAGTCCTCCCCTACTCAGTATTTTGCCTTTTTATCCCCTAGATGGCTATGGACCATTTATTGGTACTCGGTGCTTCTATATGCAACTCCCTTACCATCCCTCACCATTCATCCTACCGTATTTAACAATGAAAGTCATCACTAGCAAGTTTTCAGATCCAGAGTCAACACTTGCAGCGCCCTATGACTAGCTCAGTTTCCACAACTCTATCTCTATTCATTATAAGATCCTCTCCGTCCTCTTTCCCCTCAGCAAAAGTCTATCATTCGATATCATCCGTCGATCCAGAATCTCCATGGTCCTTTCATCTCACCCCACAGGGACCTATCACGTCTAGATCTCCCCTAATCATATTATTATAATAATTGCCATTATAACGAATAATGCCTTTATTACCATGCAGATACTAATAAATGTTATCAATTAGGTGGTAAATAGTAAGCTTTGTCTATTTGCCGATGACGAAGTAGTGCATAGGGAAATTCTGTGCTCAAACGATAAGGAATATTTAAATGATCACCTACAAGCAACTAAAAATTGGTATAATACATGGTAGTTAGAATTAATTTTTTTTTAATGTTTAGTAATGAATTTTTGGAAAAATAACACTTCTCCTATGAGCACTTACAAAATAAGTAATAATGAATTAACAAACGTGGAATCCATTAAATATCTTAGAATAAGACTCACACTTGATCTTTCTCCTTTTTACCCCAACATGAATACTAACTTTCATCTAATCACCTTTCCAAAAAGTCTATTCCCACCTCGATTAATATTTTACCCTCCACCGCGCCCTTCAAAGTGCCAACTCTGCGTTCACTCACACTCTCTCCTCCTGATCACTCCCTCCACTCCCCATCCTCCTCAGCATCATTCGTATGCAATCCTTTCCACCCTTCTTACCTTCTACAGAGTCGCATATCGAAAGCCGTCCTCTGTTATCATCCTCCTTCTTTAAAACTCGTTACTCAGCGCCATGTTCCACTTAAATCTCTCTCCTCTCAGCTCTTTCCCCGATATCCCTGTACTTTATTCTGTCCAATGAGAAAACGCCTCAAGGTAATCTCCCTCAAAAACTAAAAGTGCTACTCCCATTTGTCTCCAACATGTACCCAAGTAGTTAAATTATTAACATCTACACACATTTTCACGTGTTTGAAAGCAACTAACAGTAAGGGTTGTAAGTATTAGTGGTAAGTTTTGTACATATAGTATTTATAGGAAATTGTATTTTTAATACTTATTTGTTAATATGTATCAATAGGTTATTATGCATTGTTTTGTTCCTATAAAGTGTCAAATTAATGTTAAAAAGGACATAAATTGTGAATACCAGACATTATATAATCATATAAATATATTAATTATATTGTTAGTATGTACAATTAAATCAATACTAATAAGGACCAGGCATCATGTAAATGTCATAATTCTTTTGTTACTAGATACTATCAAATCATTGTCAATAAGAACGTTAAGTGTAAAGGCCAGGCACCATGTAATATTACTATGCAATACATGATAAATTTAAAATGTCATTTTTCCCGTGTACCATAAGAAAGCACAATAGGCAGCGTAGTAAAGGGATATGTAGCTGAAATATTGTCAGAGTAGTCTGTAGTGCATGATGCATGTAATAACCACCAATAACCCCTTTCTAATTATGTATATACTATCCGTCTAGCTGCATGTGACCCTATTATCTAGCATGTCTCCATTAAATATCCTAGTTGTATGTCAATAGTGTATGTTTGATGATCTTCACCCCCTGCCACACACCCTAGTGGTGGCTAGCAGGATAATACATAGATGTAGATGTATTGTTCTTTATTATTGGGTCCCCATAATTCTATTTTTCTTCATATTTCCTCCTCCTCCGATTAAATTTGCTCTCTATGGTCTAAAAGGCCAAATAAGGCTTCGACTATAAATGTTTATTATTATTACATATGTACCCTGCAAACCAACTCACTAGATTGGTCTCCCTCGATTAACAATTAACCGGTCCCTCTGCTCTGGTTTACTCTTGACTCTAGAGAAGAAAATCTCATTTCTTTGGTGGTTTTGCGGTTTATATTCATAACACATGTTTATCATCGTTTAAATGTCGAATAATTTACTATCTAATTCATGCTATAAAAATATAGTCTCAACATATTTGCTCTTATTAGCAAGAGGTTAACATGAAGATCACTGCGTTTTGTTTGGCAATTATACACTCACGAGATCCCCATTTCCTTTATCCGTGACTAGAGTGTTGAGAATAAGAACAAAACTTAGTAATTTTCCTTACAACTTTTAATGATCCTACCGGTTTCAACAAATTCGCGTTATTATCGAGGAACTAAAATGACAGAGCATTGGGGGTGCCTTGAATAGTGCACTGGACTGAGGGGGGGTGTTTGTTTTGGAAGGGGAAGGAATTTGAAGGAATGCTGAGGTGTAAACAGCAAGAATTTAGATGCAATTCAAGAGTGGTTCGGCAAATGACCGTATTAACTTAGCCTTAAAAAGTGTGCAGCTATTAATTTTTGGAAGAGGAAAAATTCGATAGAGCGATTCTATATCATTAGTAACACGAAAATCTAAAGCGTTGAAACCATGAGGTAGGTACTTAGGTGTAACAATCACTAAAGATGTATCGTGGGAAATATACATCCGGGAAATATGCTGCCGAGACAAGAGAAAGCTAGGATTTATTTAAGAGAAAGCTAGAACAGTACTTTGGAAATGTAATGAGAAGACAAAAGAGTAATGTTATTTTTCACTAGTTAGAGCCCACCTTGAATATGTAACCAATGTATGGGGTCCGAATGAAATTGGTTTGATCAGATTGCTAAACAGTGTGCAGCGTAGAGCAGCTAGATTTGTTAAAAGGTGTTACGATAGGTTTCGTAGTCTATCACAAATAATACAAGAATTAGGTTGAGAATCATTATCAGATCGCATGTTAATATACAGAATCAATCTCCTACAGAAATTTAAAACTGAGAGCTTTACCGAATATGTTGGATATACCTATATAAAAACTCTTGCGCATTATGCTAGATTGGATCAGATAAATAAGAGTAGAGAGATAGATTGTAGCACCGATAGCTTTCATATGTCATTTTCCCCCCGTACTATCAGAGAACACAATAGGCAGCATAGCAAAGGGATAGTTAGGCGAAATTTTGTAGTGTAGTCTGTTGCGCATGATGCATATATTAACAACCAATCACTTGATTTTTATGTAGACACTAACCATGTAGCTGCATGTGACCCATATTATTAGCACGTTTCCATTTAGTACCCTCGTTGCATGTCAATGGTGCGTTTTGATGATCTTTACACCTGCCACACATCCTCGGAGTGGCTTGCAGGGTATCGCGTAGATGCAGATGTAGATTAAACAGGTTGGAGGTTAAGATTGGGAAGGGAAGTGGCGCATGGGGAAATATCATAGGGGGAATCTATACAAAATGTTAGATCAAATATTGGGTTGTGACGAATAACGGCGTATAGAAGAACACGGGGTCAGCGGGAAACATTTAAAATCTGTCAAATCATTTAAAATGACAAATTACGGTGAACACCGTATTTTAACAATTTCAAATTTCTCCAAAAAGTCGAGTTTATGGCTTCCCCAACGCTCTGTTATTTTAGTCCCTTGACAATGACACGAATGTGTTGAAACCGGTGGGGTCATTAAAAGTTGTGAGAAAAATTAGTTTTGTCCTTGATCTCAAATACAGATAAATTCCACAAAGTAAAAACCGAAGTTGTTTCTGTTCTATGCGGAAGTGCTCGAAGATCACTCCCGCATATCATTGATCGGAAATTTTAACTTGTGGCAAATCAAAATAAGGACCTGGGCAAGTGAAGTATTGTGGCAGGCATTTAGTAACTCCCTCGGGGCAGTAGCGGAAATTTCGGTTCATTGAAAGTCGACAAGTGTTCCCGTAGATGAGCGCGTGAATTCGAGGAGAGGCGCGGCGAGGCAAGCGGCAGATATTCCGGCCAGCGGAAGTGTTCACCACGAACGCCTGAAACAGGGCCCGCAACATCGATTGAGTCGAACTTTAGGAACATCGATTGAGTCGAACTTTAGGAACATCGATTGAGTCGATCTTTAGGAAACTTCGGAAACCATTTTTTCGGCTGTCGTCACGCCAATTAATCCAATTGGACACAGCATGCCGTGGAAGTCGGCCGTTAACCTCGAAATCTGGAGCCGCAGGCGAAGGGACTGCGGGGTGGAGGGTCAGGGAACGCATTTGCTCCTCATCCGAGGAAATGATAATCGTACAAAAGTTTTTTTTTCCCCGACTGGAGGTCGTCACTCCGGCCGCGGGGGGGGATGGATGTAGAGGGCGGTGGGGATGTAGAGGGCGGGGGGGATGTAGAGGGCGGGGGGGATGTAGAGGGCGGGGGGATGTAAATTGGGCGGGAGGGGAGAGGGGCTGTGAAAGTCTCAAGTCGGCCGGCGTGGCCGCCAGTCGGTGCGGGTGCAGCCCCAGGGAGCGGACGGCGGCGGCGCGGTCGATGCCCGTGGAGTGCATTTGCGGCGACGGAAGAGGGTTGGCCGTCCGCGGGCCGAAGCGGCTCCGTGGCCGACGTTTCGTCACGGCCACCTTCAGGAGGTCCGGAATGCCGACCCCGCCAACCCCCTCGCTCGTCCCATCCCTCTCGAAGGGAAATAAAACCCTTGGCCTCTCCCTCCTGCGGGCGGCTGCTCCTGAGGAGGTTGCCATGGAAACGAGACGATGAATCGGGCGTGGTACTTGGGGAGAGGGGAGGGGGGGTCACCCGACTCCCGACCTCTTACACTGTTGCCTCCCCTCTGTCCCCCCACTCCAACCCCCCATCCCGCCCCCGCTCTCGCCCCACCCCTGCTTTCCCCTCCTCGCCCTCCCCTCGCCGCCCCTACCCAGTGCGCCGGTATCTCTGACCTACCCTGTCATTCCTTCAACATCCCTCGGCGGATCAAGACGCTCAGCGGCATCGGGGAGCGAAGCAAGGGAACAAGACTCCTCCGGAACCACCGAGGCACAGCTGAGAAGACTTTCGGGGTGGGGCCAGGGCAGAGAGAGTCACGCCCTGCCCACGCCACAGTCGAAGACTCGGAATAATGGAGAGGAGACTGCCGCCTTCGTTTGAGGAGCCTCGTCGCCCGGATTACGAGCCTGGGAACTAACGCCTTGGGAAAATGTTTTCCTCTGCTTGCCTCGAAGGGATCGACGGCCGTCCGGAGGGCGTCAACCGCTGAAGCCCTTCAAGGAGCGTGATTTCAAGCATTCCCCCTCCACGGATTCTAGAAACCGCACCGGAATGGATCTGGGTGAGTAGACCGAATGAGGAGAGTTGGTGGAGGCGAATGGTCGATGACGACATGTCTCGAACGGTCGAGCCAGTGTGTCCAGCCGCGTGCTTTGCGACGGGTGCGGGGAAGTAAATCCGTTTTCGGAAGGAAGCCACGTCTTCGGAATCGGTGACGATTTCACTCTCCTTACCGTCGCATTCCCTCTCGGAGGAATTCGGCCATTTCGCACGACGGAGGTGTGGGATTCTTGTGTGATATGCCCGCGTCACGAGTGTCTCGGATACATGCGTATCGCTCCGCTCGGTGTCGCCGCGTTGCGTTGGGGAGGAAGGAGGGGGAGTGGATGATTGCCCTGACGTGAGACGTGTCTCGTAGGGCGGTGAATCGACCCCCGGACGAGCCTACGCGGCCTGTGAAGAAAGGCGAGAAAAGAGGTCGTTGCCTTGACGTGGGCCGAGTCCGACTAAGACGCGAAAAAATCATTTTTAACAGTGTGGAGTTTCAGACTCGAATCCGTTTATGGAAGCGGCAGCTCTTCTTCCCTTCGTAGCGAATTATTTAGAGAAGGCACGTCAAAGGAGGAAGTTATTCAGCATTCATTGGAATTCTTAAGAGTCCTCCGGGACTGTTAGTTACCCCACAATCCCAACATTCGAGGTCCCACAGGTTGCTAATGTCGCTTTGCTTAAACAGGTGAAGTATAGCCGAACTATGCGAGACAGCTTTGCAAGAGCCAGAGGGCACCTCGAAATCGTTCTTCTCTTCTCGCGAATGCTATCGAAGCAGTCTGCCCGCTGATGCGATGCGGGTTACACGTAACGCAGATCACCCAAGTGTGGCAGGAACACTTGAACGTCGTGGAAATAACATGGACATCACTCGTACTCAGAAATTTTGAAACGTATTCTCCGTACTATCATCTCGCAGGCTCGAGAACAACCTTCAGCGAAGATGTGACACTCAAGAATCTATCCATTCTTCTCGCCATGGGTGAGTGAAATTCAGTTCAATCCATTTTGATCCGCTTTCGGTCGGGTCTTCTGATGACTAAGCAGTTAAATTCCATACCTAAACCATACGCCCCTTATATTCACCCCCTGCCACACACCATCGCGGTGGCTTGCACGGTATCATGTAGATGTACGCATGGACATTAGTTCATCTACAGCTACGTTGTACCCTACGAGCCAGCGTGAGGGTGTGTGGCATGGGGTGAAAGGTCACCATACATGCATCTCTTACATGCAACTGAGAGGTACATACATACAATAATACTTCATGGGAGCATGTTGGATTCAAGAGTCGCGTGCAACTAAATGCTGAATATCTAGTATAGGTAGTAATGAAGTGATTACTGATTAGGCAGGAGTTTCTGTAAATATATCAATATTTCCCTGGCATGTATGAATTAGTAATGCTAAAACATGCTTCATGCACTGCAGACTACTGTAACAATATTTCACCTGCCTATTCCTTTACTGCGTTGCCAATTATGTGCTCGCATGGTAAGTGGGGAAAATAACATTTGCAATCTATCGATACGACAATCTATCTCTCTCATCTTGTTTTCTTGATCAAATCTAGCGCGATATTCTTCCATTATCAATCAATTTCTAGCGTCATCGACAATCATATCAGCTTCCTATTTACTTCAAAGGTTTAGTCTACACTTTAACCCGAGTTCTGATAGGTAGTAATTCCCATCCTAATTATTCTTTTAAAGTCAAATAATTTCCTGACAAATGCATTAATCGTAACGGTCTTTAACAAATATTGCTAGGCACACGCTCTAATTCCTTGATCATATGACCCTCCTATGAATCCCATTTACTAGCGGCGTATTCTGAATGAGCCCTGACGAGAAGTAGCATCTTTCTTGTACTCTCTCATTGCGTTCACCTGGAACCCCTTTTAGGAATCCACTCTACTCTTTGTTACACCTGTTACTCCCTGAAGTGTTTCCCCCGTGATGCCTTCTGCAATTGTCACGCCGAAGTATTTTATACATTCCACTTTCTATGTCTGATGTAATAAGTATTTCGGGTGGAGCTATTTTTTTCTAAAATTTTAGTACTGTGAATTCTGCACATTTAATTCATGCTACCTAGTAACATTCCAAATCTATATAGCTTCGAAATCCTTTGCTAACGACTGCCTGACATCTTCATTCCTAATGACCCTATACACTTCTCTAACATCGTCAAAAAGGCAGAGTTGACTGTTAACTACGAAATCCAAGTCATTTACGTAAAGAAGGAATAAAAGTGGGCCTATTACACTTCCTTGAGGAACACTCAACGTAACGTTTACCTTACTGGAGCTAATACTACAATTAGAACGCGTTAATTTGGAAGTCTACTATCCAGCACATTGTGTTTTTGCCTATCTACATCTACGCGATACCCTGCAAGCCGCCGCGGGGGTGTGTGGCAGGGGGTGATGATCACCAAGCATGCACTACTAACATGCAAACAAGCAACTATATTGTCTCATGCAACTTGACGTCCTATCCCGTAGGATGCTAATTTCACGATTAACCTGAACTGAGACACCTTATCCAACACTTTTGTGAATTCATAAAGCACACCTACCCGAAGATTACCTTCGCTAAAAAATAAAATACCAAAAACAAGAAAAAGGATGAGTTGTGTATCCTAACAAGACCTACCAATTCTGAACCCATGATGGTTTTTAATTAACAAATGCTGCCTATCGAAGTTTCCCATTATAGAAGTGACTAGAATATACTCCATAACTTAATATTATCATGACGTTAGTGACATTGGCCTATAATATCATGGGTGTTCTCCATCGCTGATTTTAAAATTTGGAGTGACGTTTGCTATCTTCCAGTCTTTGTGCCCTACATTTTCTTCAAAGGATTTGTTAAACAGTGCTTTAAGATAAATAACTAATTCGGGAGCTAATTCTTATTACTCGTGAGCTGGAATTTTATCAGGGCCTGAAGACTTACTCGGGCATATATTTTTTTTTTTTAGGAGTCTATTTCGCTATAGGAAATATCGATCGGAGGCTTTGGCCATCGAACTCCATCCTCTATGCTTCTCCAAACTACGCCTATATTGTTTAAAATGCACTGAAAAAGGAATACAACCAGTTAGCTTTACCTAATCTGGTGGTTTCCATGTTGCCTCTATACTTTTTCAAACAATTAACCTTTGACTTTTTATTTCCCTGTGCTACCCTAATATACAACCAAAAAAACGTATATGGCATTTTCCTCTAGTTTTTACCTGAGTAATTTTCTTTTGAATTCGCCCTACTCTTTATAAAGGGCTGTTTTTCGACTGCTTCTGAAACTTTAAAATATTCGATAATATTGTCGTCGGTTGAAATTAGTGGTATTTTTCGTCATTTTTCTCAATTTTGCGTGGCTTACGTATTGGCCTTGCGTGCCTGACGACTATTTCACTGCCTTTGAGACGGGAATTCCGTGCAAACTCACAACGCAAGGTAGAGGACGACGTGTATTTCATGAGAATTCCAGTTTGCGAAATGATGTTCAAGAATTCTGGACAACACAATGGCCAATTCATTTGAAAATACATCCTGTTGTTTTGCTCAAGAACAGAGGATTTGACTCACTATACCAGTGATGCTGATTGCCGGCTTGCCAGCAGAAGTCTGTTCGACACTGATGCGAACCGATCACCTGCCAGGAGGCCAACTTGTGGTTTGCAGGGAAAAATAGCGAAGTCTGGGAAACGATCCCCTCTGAGGATTGGCAGGTCGCTTGTGTTTAATGCCCGGTGGTTGGCAGTCCTGGGTGCTATTCGCCGGATAGGTGGTGCGTCGGGTGGCGGGGGGGAGAGGGGAAAGACGTGGGTTTTTCCCTTGCCCGCTCTCCCAGCGTCTGGAAGACCTTTCTTCCTCCGCACTCCCCCTCCCCCTGGCCGACTTCAACCCCCGCCCCTATTCTCGCGAGGCCAACTGAAAGGGCAGCTATCGGCCCACTCACTCACATCCCCGAGTGCCCCATTGTTGCAACTAATATTTGCGCCCAACGTGCACAACTACCGAGAACCCTGCTAGCCATCTTGAGGGGGTGTGGTAGAGGGTGAGATATCAGCAAATATACACAAAAAGACACCCCTTTCAAAAGACACGCTATTCGTAAATTTGACATGCTCCAGTCATATGCAACGAAGTGATCAATAACTGGTAATGAGCGTAATTTTATGAATGGGTGAGGTATTTGTTTCATTTCAATAAGGCATTTTAGGTTTAGGCACGCTAGGTCCAGTTAACTTGAGCTCAGGTAAGGAACTTTTTCAAATGCACAACGAACTAGGTCACCTTCATTACATCTACCAAACCGGTAGGTTATCACATTGCCTATCACGATCTATTATTGCTCACGGGAAGAGAAACTTTAAATCTGAACGCAACATTTTCCGCTGTAGCTTATTCAGTTGGTAACTAAGTAACATGTTTTCCCGAGGGCACGGTGGAAAGATCGGTAAGGCGCCGGCCTGGCTGTCTAAACGTCGCGGGTTCGAATCTCACTTCGGATATGGAAGTTATGTTTGTTTTAGTTTTTTACTAAGGACTAAGTTAGGCTAAACGTTGAGACAAATCTTAACATTTGGAGTATCTTTAAACCTTATACCAATGGTACATATTTGTCCTCGTATTCAGTCAGACAATCAGGTGGAAATAAGTAAGAAACGAGGTAAATTTAACGGAATCGTCGTTAGGGACATCAAATCGTAGACGAGTATTGTGGAATGAAGAGAGTGGAGTGGGGTGGATTTCTCTTAATATATTTAGAGAGCAAATTAATGTTCGAGGCAATATGCGGGTGACTATTTCCCAATTCTGAGCTTTTCCTTTCGGGTTCATCATCACCCGAATGGTACCCACGCCCCGCTTGGGACTGTGTTTGAGCTCTGAACGACCGCTTCTACTTCTGAGCAGAAATTGAAGGGTGGATAAAATCCACTGAGTGACGAAGTTCTACTTCTATAGACTTATCTTCATCTACGCGATACCCTGCAATCCACCACGCGGTAATGTGGCAGGAGGTGGAGATCACCAACATGCACTATTGACAACCAACTAGGGTACTACATTGGCAGCATGCTACATAATAGGGTCACGTACAGTTGCATGATTATTATCTACATGGTAATAATGGGATTGGTTTTACATTCCAAAAATTGCACATTTCCGAGGGCTGAGCATACCAAATAGTTGAAGTGGATCCCTATCAGGGCATCTGGTAGCTTCTGATTGGGAGTGTAAGTAATTATTTTATGAGGCTCGCGTGATCGATGAGGGAGGCCCTGTCCAAATGATAGACTCTTGACCAAATGATCTTGTTTCTTCACATTCACCAGTTTACTAATTTTAAATATCAGAGCACTCACCTTTTTTATCCAAATTAAACAAAGTGTCTAAAATATTCCAGGTTAGGTTTGGTTTAAACTCAATATATTTGTTATTTTTTGTCGTCTGTGAAGAGCCATGCTTGAACTATTCTCGACCATCACACGACGATCAAAAGATTTGCGGATTCCAGAAATGTTATCACACGTTTTCTCTGCGTCTCTCTTTCAGTCTTGGAATAATCTCTTGACATCTTTTACATTATTGAACCTCCAAAATGGTTTCAAGCACATGCGTGATATGTTCACGGAAAGTTCCTCTGATTCAATATTTTCATTTTTGCCGATCGTTGAAACTGTAAATGGTACAGAATGTAGTAATTGTTTCATTCCAGGAAGTTAATTATATTGCTTGAAGGAGAAACTATTTCAAAAAGTCAACTAGTCCTTTTTTTGGAAAACATTTGTAACTTGCATCGCAATTCTGCCTTTTATCACTACTCATTTTTAACGACATCGATAAGATTCCCTACGCGCTTATAGCATGCATCGAAGAGGAAAAGTTTTAGCTCGTATTCAATTCTCGAATTTCAGGCTAGAGAAAGAAAGCTGTTAGAAAGTATTTATACCCCTTTTTAATGCTCCTCGTTCAGAAGCGAATCTCTAAAGGGTTACAACGTTTTGCACACATTTAAAAATTACTGACTGACATTTTTCAGTTACTTTCCGGGCATCTCGCATAGAAAACGGCTGAATATTAACACTGCTGATTTGGTAAACTTTATCGAGGACTGAGTGAGGATTTATTCCTAGCCAGATGGGATCACTTGCTCTAGTGGAAATGCAAATCGACGGTTATGAAAAACAGTCGTATAATTCATTCCATGAGTGTATTTAGGTCAGGGTTGTTCTACCTAACATTAATAAAGCACCCTTAATCTAAATGTCATCGACCTTGACCCTCAAGTTTTCGGGACACAGGGTTATGTAACAAGAGTATTTCAACCTGAACGAAATGGACACAATCTATCGGCCTATATGTAATTGGTAAAGGGCGAAGCGGAGAAAAAATGTACACAATAGTTAGTCATCTAATTTGAAATGAAGCAAATGATATTACAATCAAAATAGATGCTATTTTCTTGGTGTCTTTTACATAATATAAAAATGCACTTTCATGGCATACTTTTCTCTGCAATTTCTACCGAGAAGGCTACAATATTTTGGTGCTAATGACAAATATTTACCTCATTTTCCTCTCATGTTAAAAACTTTTCCTCACTAAGGCGAAAAAAGCAACGTTAGTTTACTTCAAGGATGGCCGATTGCGTCATACGTCTTCTTTTCAAAGTTTTCAGCGGACTTTTCTTTTCTCCCACTCTCCTTAAGATTCCTTCGTTATTCACTTGGTCTATCCATTGTGATCTCCATCGTTCTTGTGCAGCACGACATTTCCAATGCACCCAGTATCCACTTCTCAGATACTGATTTGCCGTCCCGGCCTCACAGCCATAAGGAAGCATATTTATGCTCCGATGATGTGTTTTCTTACTTCCTTTCTTGTAATTCCAGCTGTAACTAGACCCTTCTTTTCAGAATATATCTTATCGTTTGGGCTACTCTAGTGACTATATTTTCCCTCAAATTGTCATGAAAGCAATAAATAAACTCTGTATAGGAGGGTAATGAATGTCCGTTGGCAAGTAATAGGACTGCTAAGGTTTGAGACGGTGGGTGATTTATACAGATGATAAATACGGTTTTTATGATAGGAATGAATTAAAAATACTAGTACTTATACCGTCCACAAAGATATTTATTAACTGCAGCGTATTTCGACACCTTGTTTCATATTCAGTTTCACATATAATGCGTCACTGATGAGGCAAGGCTTTGAAATTCGTAATGTTCAAAAAAGATATATTTGAGGACAGTATGAATACTGGTAATTTATTCCGTTCCTATAATGATTAACCTGTTTCTAGAAATCAAGCCAGAATCAATTACGCCTAAAAGGTTTTCATTTGGGCGATAGCGTTATTTTGTGTTCATCCTAGATATCTTATGGAATACTAAGCTGTGTTTGGAAGCACTGTCAATTCCAGGTTTGATACAAAAATATTATTTTCCCATAATCATCACCATTCCTAGTTAAATACAAAGTAAAATAAAGAGATTTTTTTCTGTTGAGCCTATGCACGCAGGTTTATATAGGGAGGAAAAATAACTAGTGTAGCAAAAAATCAAATCCAGGATCTTGTAGTGATCGATTAGAACCTAATTATTCTAATACCAACGGCGACAGGCATTATCCCCCACATGAAATACTAAGAGGAACAGATAGCACTTCCTAATCATTATTCCAAACTGAGTCAACATTAAAGTGCTGAATTTGATGCTATGGTGATCACGGACGAATTGCTGGGGTTAACTCCAAATTTAACTTTCGATGCAAATTACGACCAATCCTTGTTGCAGGAAAGTTTGCTGAACACTTCATTTTTCACCTGAAAGATATGCGATGAAGGAAGGATGCCTCTATTAGCGCCGGCTTTTAGAAGTGTGAGTATTAGTTGTTTGGAGGGGGGATCGACAGATAAGGTCACTAGCGCCATTTAGGACAGGGGGGTAGTTTGATATGAGGATGGATTTGTTCAAATAACTGGAAAAGAGTGGAAGGAAACTCGGATTCGGTATTAGCCTGCTCTTAACGAAAGGTGCCAGGGGATACGGCTTAGCATCCCATTTGTCGGAGTGAGTAATATCATAGAGTAGTATTGACTTACGTATTATACTCACTCTATACTACGTATTATACTCTTACGTATTATACTCATTATATATAACGGTTTTTATATAATAACAATATATTGGTATTATATAATATACTGGTATTGTACTCAAAGTGTTCTACACACAATAGACACACACTGGAGGCTGGTTTACCAATGATATCTCTGCCGAAGCCGGAATTGCATCCTTCGGGATATGAAGCCAGTACTCTAGCCACCTCATCAAACCGATCACCCGAGCTCCCAGTTCTCCCGGATGGTCACACACTGGGTCTCGACAGTTCCTCCGAAGATTTCACAACCTCGGGCCGGCACAATGCACTTTCGGAGCGCGATATTGGGGCCCTGCAGTGGGGGTGGGGAGGACTTTTCCCTTTTTAAATAGCTGCGTGGGAGGGGGAGGTAGTTAGTGTGTTGGTTTGGTTTCTCCCGCCGCCGTCGCTCGCCCTTTCGGGTCTCCCAACCAACCAACCCCCTTCGGCCTCCACCTCCCCCCGAGCGCCCCTCCCAGCCGCCGCCCCCCCGCGCCCCCTCTCGGTTGCTAAGGGGGGGCCGACGCCGCCGAGAGGCAAGTGCCCCGCCGACGACGACGGAGACCCGAGGGCTTGGAGTGGGGCGAAGGAGGGGGCCACCGCAACCACACGACGAGGCTCGTCCCCCACCCACCCACTCCTTCCTGCCACCCCCTCCGAACCCAAAACACACGCACGCACGCACTCGGGGGCGGCAGCGGAGAGGTGACAACGGCCCCCGGCACGCGCGTGTTCGTTGCCACCCACGGCCGCCGCGGCGAGGAGAGCGGAGAAACAAGAGTGTGTTGCGAAACAGGGCTGCCAAACCAAGAAAGCCGGTGCCTTCGGAAGGCTTTTGAGATTGTGTGTGTGAGGCCGCGTGCAGTTGCCAGCCGAATCATGTCCACCGTCACGGATCACGGCCCGTCAAAACACGTTTCGTGCCGTCACCTACCGAACTTGGCTTAATTTGTGTCGTTTGCTCTCTGGAAACGCTTTCTATCCATTGGTGGTCATCCCAACGATGCATAACATTTGAAGTAGATTTTGATGAGCTTGAAATACTTCCCATGCAGCGTGTTTATATCTCATACTATTCTTCTTCAGCTTCGTATAACTCCTGCCCTCTTTATCTCTTCCTTCTTCCCAGTTTTCACATCCACCCCTCCATTACGCCCTTTTTAATTACAACTATTCCTGTTTGCAAGCCTAGTTTTATGTCAATATTGCATGTTTGGTGATATTTCCCTCCTGCCATACACCCTAGCGTTGACTTGCGGGGTATCCCGTAGATGTAGATATTCACTCCCACATTTCAACGGCCAACAGTGAGTTTTCATGGGCAGTGCCCGGCTTCTTGCAATGCCATGCTACATAATGCCTCTTTCCCAGTGTTTTCTTTGCGTCCCTGAACAAGTACACAACGAAGACGATGGACGACTCCCCAAGCGTCGGCAGAAATGTAGACTGTGACCCGGTGGAGTACCTGAATAGCCTTCAACAAGTACCCAGTCCTCTCCCACGTGGCCTCGGCTCCAAGCTAATTTCTATTTTCTACACCCGTTTTCCTCCAAGATGCTCCCAACCTACTTAATGTTTCTACAACTTCGAAATCTGAACCACAGATGTGATATATTTTCTTTTGACAACCATTAACTTGACGCATATTTAAATATATCATTTTTTTATATCAGGGGTATATATCTGGGTTATTTTATGCGTCGCGCAAAGCACTGACGCCTTGATGCTTAACTTCACCTTCGTCCCCAACTCAAAGACAAAGCCGGAGGTAACCTCCAGCATGTCTATGGAGTTACGCCACGTGAGATACCCATGAGTTTTCATAATTCACAATTCTAATTTTTTTATTTCTGGGTTGCTAAGCGCTCATGAACTTTTATTTAGTCTCGAACAGGTATCAATCCTGATTGATTTTCAAAACGTCACATTTACATTGTAAAATTAGCATTTATACCCTCCATGAATAATCTGATATTTGATTAAATTACCATGCCATCTTCTAATTCTTTTATCAATCTCCCAATAACACACTGTCACAAATGGTTTCAATTCTGTTGGATCATTCATCATCACAGCGAGTCATCAACCCAAAGATCACTTTCAAGCAGCTATTCACCCAAGGAATCTGTAAACTGAAAAACCTTTATCAACACAATTTTTTCCTTTGAAGCATACCTTCATTTTAGTAAAATTGTATCATTATCATGTTTTATTCGTGACCCTCCTCTACAGTTCTCACCAATCACTTTACTCTCATCAGCTCTATGCACAAGAATACACATGAATATTGGTCCGATGAAGCCCCGCCTTCCTTTTAAAATTCTATTAAAATATTTTTGCTATCTCCTTACGATCTCTTCAATATTTATTAGAATAATCAATCTGGTCATCCTTGATCCATGGCACTCTTCGTCAAGAAGAAAGACCCAGATGCATGAAGACTCCAGAATCAACATCGAATTCATAATCGGGGTCTCGCCTCCCATTTCAATTTAATGCATATCGTATGGCCTATGGAGTTATTGTGCCCTTCGCTTTTCTCGGTTTTCATTTTGGCCGTCGGCTCTCAAAAGAACTGCCGATTGCTTCTCACATCCATTTAATCCCTGTCGCCATTCTCTTAATTCACCTTGACATGTAATGCGTATTGTAGTGGTTAGGGAAGCGACATCCAGGTGTCTTTACGGTCGTCACTTCCGTAGTCGAGCGGCCGATTTAAATCCCATAAAGTCCCTCGTTCATCAAAGGATGCCCAGACTGGGTTTGTCTCTAAGGGCTGAGGGGGAAAAGAACAGCTCATGCGAAGAGTCGTGGGATTGAGACCATGTTTCAGTCGGCCAACATCCGCGAAATCTCTGACCTGTGTGGATTAGCGCCGTGCGTAGTATCTTTCGGCCGAAGCGTTAAGGCCTCGCGATAATAATAATGTCTTTATTTAATATGTAAATTTAGAACTAAGAGGTCATATTTTACAATTAACAGATTGGACTTCACAAACATCTAAGGAACGGAACATCTTCTATGGTGGACCTGCATTTTGAGGGCCTGGTTGGTGTTGTGATTAGAGTACTGGCCTCTCATCGGGAGGACCCGGGTTCAAATACCGGCGGAGGTAGACTTTTTCAATGGTCATCAGATCATCCTTATTTTTGTGGAGAACATTTAAGGGCAATACTCCGTCCGTGGGATGGGACGTTAAGCCGTGATCCCCTCTTCGCCTTTACGAGCAGGCTAATGCCGACGCTAGGTTTCTCGCCACCCTTTCTCATTTTCTTCCTTCCATTTCCATCCTTGTGCCTTTCGCCTTGGTCTGAAGCGCCTATTAGCGGAAACAGACTTGAAAACACAGATGATAACCTACATTTCGTATGCCATGTTCAAAAATTTACTTTTGACACCTTGTTTTCATTAGTCTTTCTAGAAAGAAGCGCAAGTATCGCGTAAGCAGCACTAGTCCAGAAAGAAGCGATATATACATCGATATGTAACTACATATTATCGTTTCTGTCATTTACACGTGTAAATCGGCCAATACTCTGCAGCACTTTCTCGTATTTTTTTAAATTAAGGGCCCCTCCTTTAGAATTCTTCACGCGCACGAGTCCGCTGCATACGCTCCTCGGACCCTAGGGGCGTCGGTTAGAGGCTCCGACACGTCCTTGGGACCGTTAATCGGACGCCGCGCCGTCGTGTCGCGCCTGGCTCATCAAAGGGAGACAAGCAACGCCGTGTCGCGCTTCTGCGGGAGGGGAAGAGGAAGAAGTGGCCGATGCAATAGTATCGGTGGCCGCCGCCGCGGTAGTAGTGAGGACGTAGTAAAGAGTAGAATGAAGTCGGTGTTGGCCTTCCACGCCCCTCCCTCCACTTTCTCCCTCATCATCATGGCGGGTGCAGTAAAATGAATGGACGGGAGGAGGGGAGGGCCCGGGTGAGGGGGGGAGGGTCGATATGCGGGGAGAGGATCCCTCCCATGTTGGGAGACCGAGGCCTCCTCCCCACGGGCCTTCGAACAGACACGCAGCCAGCAAGCAGACGCGGTCGTTCGTGAACTGCCGACGCCCGTGCGAGCGGGAGTTTTCACTTGCGCACGCTCATAATTTTACTCTCTCATAATTGAAGGAAGATGACGCTGTGGTAGCTCATTTGTTGAGGACTGTACTGCTGATCTTGGGACCCAAGTTCTAATCCGGGAGAAGCCAGCGGGTGCGTCCAGCTGAGCCTAGACTGAGTGACTTTCTGGGTAGGAGCCAGATTTTCCTGGAAAACCACCACTTCTTGATAGTAATCGAGCTGGATTCAGTTCCATTTATAAAATATTTTCTCTTCTTCTTGAGAAATTGAAAAGTGGTGTGATAGAAGGACCTACCTTTTCTCAGCATGCTTAAAATTCTAGTAAAACTATGAAAAACTAAGCAATCGCAACTTGTCATATCCAGGAAACTGCCCTCACAGGCGCCAGTGAGTTGCTATTCCTCGAAATCTGGTTCCTTCCGAGCGGTTTTTCTCTGATAACGATTCCACTGTTGTAGTGACTCTGGAATAATTGAAATTTCGTCCTCCTTCCGGTTGACTAACGGGGCTCTGATGAAACGAAAACTTTCCTTAAGCATTCTAGAGGATTCAATTCTCTCGAGCATTTCATCTATCTCTACATAATACCCACTAAGCCATCGCATGGGTGTGTGGCACGGGGTGAACCATCACCAGTAATGCATTATCAAGAAGGGATAATACTTACTACCATGCAGACACGCGAAAGAAAATACAACTCCGTTTAAATACCACTTACGTGAAACCAAGAGCCGCAATGAAAGCACCCCGAGAAAAAAAAACATCAAGCATGCAGCCACGAGACATGCAAAATGTTAACCACAAAATACACCAACTTGTTAGCTAATGCAAAGTAATATAATCGTTACCGTAAATAAATGAAATTATGGACTTTGTTTCCTGAGTTCCGAACTTCTTGCTTGATTCCCGCGCGATGGCACTTGGTCAACGATCATATGAGTCTCCGCTCAAATATAGGTGTTCAGCGTTTACCGTTCACCCGCGTGACCCTATTACATCTACATAATACCCTGCAAGCCACCATATAGGTGTGTGGCATAGGGTGATTTCACACCAAACATGAATACATATGCTTAAAAATGATTAGTAACTGTAATCTAGTCTAAAATTAACAATTTTAAAAAAGATTAAAATATCAAAACAAGCATGCGAAAACATGCTATTAGTTGGGTTACCAAAAAAAATCCTCATACCGACATGCACCTACCTATGCTATGCATTGATGAACTTGTACATATGAGTTTAAGTGTAAATGTCAACCTACTTTCGCATAATTATTCCCATTTTAGTTCATCTAATAGAATAGATTAGTTGAGTTGTGAAACCGTGGCTGTCCATCGCACAGCCACCTCCCGTGCGCCTGGCCTCCTCCGTTTCGGGTGTGACATTTGAACATCGCCGAGCGAGGGCACTTGTGTAAGCAATCGCCGAAGGAGGACACGGGGCTTCGGGAGGGGCGGCAGAGAAGGGTCCCTGTGGTGAGGCCCGCCGCGGGGTGAGACGATGATGGAGAGGAGTTTTGAAAGGAGCAGGACATCCGGTGGTGACGATACACGCATCACGTGGGCCCCGAAGGAATGAAAGAGGAGGATGAAGCGAGCGACGCCTCCGTTCCCTTGGGAGGGAGGCCACGGAGGGGAGGGAGTAATGTTCCGGGGACAAGTCGTCTTTCAGGAAAATTGTCGAAGTACAACATTTGCATCAAATGATGGCATCTACGTAATACCCAGCAAGTCACCTCAAGGTTTTGAGGCAGGGTAAACTGTTTATTTTAGAATTTTTTTCCAATCACTACTTAGGTTCGTAATTTTAATGCATTTCTGGTGATAACTCACCTGCCACACACCGTTGCTGTGGTTTTTAGGGTGTTTTATGTATTTCCGTAGTTGTAACCAAAACATTTTTCGCTACGCTATGTGATAAACATGTTAGATGGTCATGCTACAGGCGAGTGTGACTATATATTATCTACTACGAGAAAATAATGTTTAATGAACATTGTTAACTGTATATTTTACGTAGCCCATTAGACATGTAAAGGTGCAGTAAATATGAGGTCATGGATATGACAAACATTTTCTTTGTACAACAAATAATGCTACCGAAATCAACCCTACCTATCTAGTTCTAATTTTGCATGTCGCATTTTCTCATTCAGCATGAATTTTCACCAAGTTAAAGCCGAATCTATTGATTTCATGTTGCTGTTCGTTTCTGAATTCCAGCGTTCGGCACAGATGAACTCATTTATATTAATGTTCACCTGAATTTTCAATCTTTTCATTCTGCAAAAATATTCCTTTTGCCTTTTTATTATGTTGTCAAATATAATGCATATATTAACACCGCGAAAAGAGAGGAAACTGCTTAAAATTTGATAGTCATATTTACTGTTTAATTCGAGACAAATTTGACGGTACATGCTAGGATTTGGCAATGCCTTCATTGATATGATTTCCCCTCAAAAATGTCCATTCGTCTTTGGTAACCTATGCCAATTCCCGTTCATTATATGAGCATTGAATAACACATCAATGCACAAATTTAATGCTGGCCGAACGACTAGTTGTCATTCTAAAGTTCCACGCTTGGTGTTATCGCCTGGCATCATGTCTGATGTTCTTAAAGTGACTAAGCGGTCATAAACATTTCACGGGTCTCATGCCTCTCATATGGTGCGTAGGAGGGACTCGGGATGCATTTATTTAGTTATGAGATAACATTAGGAAACTACGATGTATCGTGAATGGCATAAATTAAGAGTGGCTCAATTTATGTAAAACTAATGTATCTGCAATTCAATAATGAAAGTTACTGCGGTTGTTTTCAAACTACGACAGGCGTTTCATCATGCGTCCTACGTGAATGAATTGCCTACTTCCGCGTATGTCATCTTCCAAGAAGTTGGCCGTCCACTTGATCACCATATTCGTCCGGTCATTTCGGGCGGCCTCTCAAATCGTCAAGGCCACGACCCATCACCGCCTCGGGCGCTTCTTGACGCCATTTCCTTAAATTGGAAGAAGTCCTTTCAGGTCACACCAAGAGCTGTTTCCGGCAGCTTCTAAGCAGTCTATAACGTATCCATAACTGTTGTTTTTCTTTGCTTTTCCCAGTTTAGCTATGGAAGAGCAGTAAAGGTTTATGCGTAAACACATTATATAATGACGTATATTTTTCTATGTCCACATCAACATTATTTTTCTATAGCCACATCTGTGAGCCAACTCGAGAGTGTGGCAGCGGCTGAAATATCACAGGACACACACTAGGTTCAGGAACCTTAAAACTGTTGTCGCCGCGGAGATAGCAAGAGTTGGGCACGAATCGGGGATGTGCGAGGACATAGAATTTTATTAGTAATGAATTTGTTACTTGCTATGCTGTTGCTGAACATTCATGGGCAATTGTTTGAATCAATTACGACATATTATCGGCTATGTATGTAAGTGCGCAATTGGTATTTATTAAAAAATCGCTGCTGTGAATCTAGTAATTTTTCAAGGAAAATTTGATTTTAAGTTCAGCGAGAGGCATAGCGGTTTTTTCCTAAATTTTTTCAAACACTTAAAGTTTAAGATCTTGGCAAAAAATTCACTTGTTTCCTACCATCAAAGGATAGGTACTGCTAATGTGAAAAATGTTCATCCAAAAATTTTTGATGAAGCGATAGCATAGCATTCTTGCTTGAATTTCATCCCTCCATTGTATTATCGTCGTCTAAATATGGATCATTGTTAAACATTAATGCTTCCAATTATTTTTACTCCGCTGGTCACGGTTTATGTCCTCACAAATACTTCACATACCCTTAAAAAATACTATATCATGTAATAATAAGGAATGCAATAAGTATAATGAATATTTAAATTAAATAAAAATAAATACAGTCATATCAACCTATGGTCGAATAGCGAACCTCATCAGCGGTCCTCTGGTAAGCTTAAGTAGGTAAGACACTAATAAACTTATCATAACGACTTCAAGAAATCTGTACTGGTTTTGAATTCAACATCAAAAACTACGTTGCATGGATCCCATTAACCTGTGACGGAAAATTTATTACATGGCTGTGTAGTATGTAAAGGCATTTAATTTCGAGATTTGAACATAACTGTGTATACATGTGTATAAACAGTTATGTTCGCGATATTCTGCCAATGTTCGCGACAACTTCATATCTGCTAATGTAATCTACTTATTATCAAATGTACTCATTTTTAAATGGAAGTACCTACTTATTATCTACTACCAGAAATGTAGTCATTCCGCACATTAACTTGACGTCTCATTAAACAATGGTTAACGTCAACCAGACCCCACATCCATCTACATATATCTACCCTACGCAATACCCTGCAATCCACCACGAGAGTGAGTGGCAGGGGGTGAAGATCACCAAACATGCACTATTGGCACGCAACTAGACTACTGAATGGAAAATCGGGTCACATGCGGCTAGATAGTTAGTATCTACATAGTAAGAAAGAGATTAGTTTTTAATGCATGCATCTTACACTTATTACACTCAACAATATTTCACCTACCTATGCTGCCTATTGTGTCCTCTTATAATGCGGGGGAAAAATGACATTTTGAATCCATCGGTACGACAATCCAGGCAAATGAGTGAGTAACTTTTTTTGCGATTCAAAATCATCCAATGGGTGAGTTAGGTACTTGGAGACGTCACGCGATCCCTTCTCGAGGTCACGCCGCGTGACGCTCCACTTCGTGCGACACATCGCTCGCCGTGACGAAAGGCCTTCTTCCCATTTGAGAGAAGACGGACGGACCTTCTTCATTCCTGCCTCACGTGCTTTCTCCTCTCCCTCGGAGGCTCACGTGTCGTCACGAGGTCGCGGTGAGGGATCAAGGAGGGAAGGAGGGGAAGGGCATGAGGAGAGAGAGAGAGAGAGTAGCCCGTGACTCGATATCGCCTTCCTCTCATAAAAGGGTTGAGCCTCGGACGGCGTGACGTCACTGTGGCGTGGGCCGGGCCCCTCCGGGGTCCTCAGTGAGTGGGAGTGGGCCTCCGGGCCTCACGGCCCGAAGCGGAGTCAAGTCACAGTGATCTCAGTGACCGCACAGGTCGAGATGAGGACAGGGGAGAGCCAAGTCGAAGGTCACTCTTACCAAAAGAGAAAAGGAACCCGGATCTCTCCATTGTCCACTTTCTGATTCTGACCAAAAAATAAAGGAATTTACATCTGTCTACATCTACATAATACCCTGCGAGCCACGGCGAGGGTTTGTGTCGCATTTCGATAGCGTTGAAATTATTAATCTCTCGTTAGTGCTAGGTACGTAGACGGGGAAACTGTCTGTTTGGTAGTCGGATGTAGGGAAATTGTTTGCACATACATCTGAATAATACCCTACAAGCCACCTTAAAGGTGTGTGGCAAGGGGTGAATTCAAGCCAAACATACATTATATATCATGATTAAAGAGGATTGGTTAATATAGTCTAGTCTCAACTTAACATTTTCAAAAAGCTTAAAATAGCACAACAATCATGCGAAAATTAGCTTAAAGTCCTTACACCAATATCAACTAGCAATGCTAGCGGCCTTCCCTCCTCAATTGTAGTAAATTATCTCATTTTCCATTAATTTCAATTATTGGAAACATCATGCGCCGAAAGCTGCGATAAAGGTGAAAATCTTGAGTGAAGGGGTGAGAGGGAGGTAAACATGTATGCACATCATGAATTAGGACCGGAAAAGTCGGGAAGAAGTACTCCCGTCCCAGTCACCTAATGTTCCAGTGGGCACCAGCAATGGTAATGATAGACTTTCTCTTCTTATCAAAAGTATTGATGTGTATGGATTTGAGTGTATTTGAATGCGAACCCATGTCCACGGAGCGACAAAGAGTGAGAACGATACAATGGGGATATAACTGTGCGAGTTATTGTAGCACAAGTCCCCGTAACCCAGTTCTATTTTGAAAAGCGTATTCAAATACTCATCAATAGCTTTTAAAGGCTTCATCTACACGAAGCATTACATCTGCCGTAGACACACGTTTGCAATTATTTCGCCGAATTAACTATTAAGTTTCTTCCTTGTGCTTTAGGTTTAGGGTTGTTAGTCCTCTGCCACTGCTCTTATGGAGTCTAGCCTCCAGGGCTCTCAGCGCGCGGCACATTCTATGACAGTCTCCTGGCGTTACCTACCGCCTGAATCCCTTTCCCGTCTCGATTGGAGGAAGCGGACGAGGAAAACGCTGCTGCTCGGAAAAACAGTGCCTGCATGACGACGAGGCTTCCGTCGAGAGAGTGCGCCAACTGTGGCAACGCCGAGGGATGGTGCACGAGGGCAGTGTTGTCGTGGGCAGGTGCGCTGTCCCGAACCCCACCCTCGCGAAAATGCAGAGTGCGTGCCATTCTCGCGACTTCGTCCGGGTCCCTCAGCGTTCCAAGTATCCAGGGTCTTTCTGCGGGCAGGGGGCTAGGAGGACGGAAACGGGCCTTGCTCAGGGCCGTGACCGCCCACACAATGGTGTTATGGGTTGCCGGGCCTTGATTCCCATCCTCGCAGCTCGGGTTGGTGTGGTGACTGGCTTCCCATCCCGAGGGCCCGGGTTCGATTCCCGGCAGTGGCGGGTTTTTCAGTGGCAAACCGGTCCCCATTTGAGTGCCTAGTGGAGGGCATTTCAGGTTCAGTACTCCGTCCGTCGGATGGGACGTTAAGCCGAGGTTCCCTTGGCGCCTTACGTTAAGAGTAGGCTAATGCCGACGCCAGGTTCCTCTCCACCCTTCCTCCGGTCCCTGAAAACTCCTACCATTACCCACCTATCCTAAATGGCGCAAATGACCACAGCTGTCAGTCGCCTCCCCTGAATAGCCAACCAACAAAGAAGAAAGTGTCATGAGGTTCCAGGGGAAAATATCTTTATTTTCGAATGAATGTACCCGAAAAGACCTGTAGACACAGATAGCATGAATGATCGGTAATGAATAATTATAAAGGTGGGCAAACGTATTTGATATTGAGAAGTAGTTACCGTGGGAAGAGCTTGCAAGGCCGTTGTCGTTTCAGATACCATTTGATCGCGTTATAACACAACTGGCGTCATTGAGTGTTTGTGCCCCGAGGTCAATCCAGCCGTTAAAAATAATTATGTTTGTCAGTAGCGTGTTCGAAATCAGATTCGAGGCCGCAACCTTCGGGTATGTAGACGATAGCGTTACCATCCGAGTTAACTGGGTCAATGCTTGCGGTTGGCACGAGCCATGTCAGTGGCGTAAGCGAGAAATGAGAGAGTAGAAAGAGCATTGAGAGGCAACTGGCGAAGTTGCTAGTGTAGGTTACTGCATTAGCCCCGAAACATTTTTTGTGACTCGTGTTTCGAACCATTCAGTGGGCTCTGCATCAACTCTAATTCCATTATTTTATACGATTTCACTCATGTTACTTCTCGGAATGATCCTTAAAGGCACTGAATATCCATTCTACTTTCGAACTTAGAACTTCGTACGGCGCCCTGTGAACCAGGCACTTAACTTGAAATGGAATCCATTTTGGTGGTTCGAAATACTATTAGAGGCTTATGAGACTTGTGGCCGTGCAATGTGATTTAATTCGGATTACTTTCTTCATGAATTATTCCTGATTAAAAAAAGATTTCTTAATTTTTAAATATTAATGTCGTTTCACTTGTTTCAAAGAATTAGTGATCCAGAATTTTGCCTGGATTCTTCGCGTTCATTCTGTCATGTATACTCACGGACGCTTGCGATAAATTGAATCAAAGCCTTGAGGCTCTAGATATTATAAGAAATGATGAAGTGATTGTAAAAGTGAAATGATTTGCAAGTGGAAAATGAAAGGCTTGCTCAGCTAAAATCAGGAGATCTGGGCACCGCTCGTAAAAGTCTTTTGATTGGACACTGGCTGCCCACAGGCGAGGTGCGTGAAATCGAACAGGACAAGCAAGTACTGGAAAAGTTAAATTAGTCGCCGGGTAGGAACATACAACCGTAGATGTGCAGATGGAACGAATGATTTTTCCCGTAGTTTGTATGTCGCCTTCCATCCTCCCAAGATTTCCATGCTAATTTTGCCTTGGAATCGGAATTATCCGCAAATTCTTGCCGTCTACCAATGTGGTTTTAATTTCATGGTCATCGTGTCATAATCCAGAATAAAGGGGCCAACTTTTTGTGAACAAATTTCTATGCTGATTTCTTTTCCCTTAAAAATGGACTTACTTATTCTGATATGTCCTTCTTTTGGGACACACATGAACTGATGTCCTGGAAGAGGAATTCATCTAGACTTTCAGCAAAAATATACTCCATTCTGTGAATTCAAAAACTATAATCATTGCCAAACTTACTCATTGTTGGCAGGGAAACTTTCAGCGGGCTTTGCCTTACGAGTTCCTAGCAAAAAGTGTCGCCTCAACTCTCTCCATATACCTGCTTCAGCCGAGATAATTTGCCTCAATGGGGGCTCTGAAATAAATATCTATTAGATTATTATTTTATGCTACGTTGAGCGAGCTGATCATTTGCATGTGATGAAATTGTGAAGTAGGAATTGGTGCTTTCCCGGCGTATCTGCTTCAAGAAGTTCTCTTGTCCACCGGCTGAAATGGACGCCATTACCCGGTGGACAACCCGAGAAAACGTCTTGAAGATGATGAAATTATATCAGCAAGGTGGAGGAGACATCAGTCACTGTGCGATACTGAGATTTTTTGGTTGTTATGTGGACATGAACGTGATATCGAAACGATATGTTGATGGCCGTCCACATGAATCATATTGCGATGTTAAGAGATTGCAATAGCACGTGATATTCGATATACGTCAACGTGTAAGCAATACCCTACGAGTCAATGCGAGGGTGTGTGGCAGTGGGTGTGGCAAACATTCAATATTTACATGCAACTATGAGATACTTCTTCATGCACACATCTGAGATATACGATGCAAATGCTATATTGTCTATCCACATCGCGAAGACGATCTATCGACTTTTATCAATATTACGCAGGTCGCAGAGGATATCGCAGTGAGATTGTTGTACTCATTAGATGCGTGCATCCCGATAGATTTAAAATGTCATTTTTGTTTAAGACAACAACCACAATAGGCAGCTTAGCAAAGGGATAGGTAGGGGAAATATTATTAGAGGACTCTTTAGTTCACGATGCAAGTATTAATAACCAATCCCTTTATTACTATGTGGATACTAGCCATCTAGCTGCATGTGACCTAATTATCTAACATTTTTCCATGTAGTAGCCTAGTAGCATGTCAATAGTGCATGTTTGGTGATCTTCACCCCCAGCCACGCGTGGCAGGCCTTCCAGGGTATTGCGTAGATGTAGATCCTCACGAGTATTACAGTCGTTCCTCGCGACGGGCATTCATTTAGTTCAGACTGGATTTGGTTTTGAGTCGGACAGCTTCCGCCCCGCCCATGAAAGACATGAGTGCTTCCATATGCATTTGGACACCCTTTCGGGTAGCGCCTACGTAACGCCGTTCAAGGGGAGAGGTGATGTCCGTGGGGCGACGCCTCGCTCACCTACCTTCCAATGTCCCATGTTCACGCCCGCGAGGACCCCCGCTCCATGCATGAAGAAGGAGAAGAGGCTTCGCTTTCTCCCGAATAGGAATCGCGGATTCCGGGCCTGTGCCTCCTCCTCTCCCCATTCCCCGTCCAACACTTCGCTGAGTTTTTTTTCTTCGGCGCGCGTGATTGGTAGTGACGCGAGGTGGCTCTTACTTAATATGTGATCCGCATATTGTGTGCAAAGCAATGCTTTATATTTAAAGCAGCCAAGTGAGACAACCTGCCTGGAAGCTATTTAACAACAAACCTCCAGGTGATCGAAGTGACATTTGGAACAAAAATGGCTTTTGAATAGCATATCAATTCCGTTTTCCAAGAAATCCATGATAGCAAAATTGCTTTTCGCCCCATCGTATACGACAACAGTAAAACCCAACTCAATATCGAAATATAAATCGTATTCTGATCTTATTCCCACGATTTTTATTTGCCTCCCTGATCTGGTGCACGACGAATCTCTATAGAATCCGCAATATTCAAGTGCGCTCAACAAAACAGTCATGCGGGGAGCCGAATACTTATATCCACAACGAACTAAACTCACTCTTTTAAATTTGCCGTAGCAAAATACTCACACAATTACTGTTTAACTGTCAAATACTCCACCAAAGAGTTAATATCCATACTCAGGACCTCTTCCCTACCCTCAGGCAGATTCATATCTCCTCATAACATGCTCCCTACTTTAATTCACAAATCCAAAACTCGCCTCCCTAAGTTTTCTGCTGAAATCACTCATATATCCATAATAATACCTTCTTTTAGACCCTAAGGAAACACATAAGTTCAAGACCAAATACTTCCCTGCCACAGTCCC
The DNA here is from genome assembly GCA_933228895.1 of Platycnemis pennipes. Lineage (NCBI taxonomy): Eukaryota > Metazoa > Arthropoda > Insecta > Odonata > Platycnemididae > Platycnemis > Platycnemis pennipes. The sequence continues at coordinate 18,514,634 of OW121853.1, forward strand.
ACCTCAAGTCTGAATCTCGCAATAATGCTTATCATAGTTGCATGTAAATATCTCTCCATGAAGTAGTTGAGCATTTAGCTCTTATTTTCATGTAAGTAGCGCATGTTTGGTGTTCTTAACCCCGTGCCACACACCCTCGTGGTGGCTTGCAGGGTATTACGTATATGTAATTCTCATGTTGGCTTCAGAAGAGAAGCCTGGCAGCGCTCAAGTCTCCTTCCTCTTTACCCGGACATCCTACTGCATATCAACTCCTACCTGATTTCACCTAACATACTTCATCTATGCGACATATACGCGATACCCTGCAATCCACCGCGAGGGTGTGTGGCATGGAAAGAATGCATAACCTATGTTACCTTTCCTCAGACAAAACATGTCATCTCTTCCTATAAAAAAGAGCAACCTAGACAAATCGTAATTTTCAGTCTGCACAAAACCAGCTCAACTAAAGATCGTATTCTTCGTTCGAAATAAATATCCCACGTGTCCCACAGATTTTTCCCAATTATAATGATAACCGTGACCAAAAAGAGGGAAGAGCTCGGCGTGAGGTTGAATGCTTACCATTTCATTCCAGAAACGAGGAGACACCTCTTGGAAAAAACACGCAACAAACTAATCGCGATGCAGGAAACCCAACATAAATTCAGGTCGACGGGACACGACGCGAAGTATTCAGCGACTTTCCCACGCTGTAGTGAATGCAGCCTATGACGCTGAAACAACCAAGTTTCACGACACATATAAGTTCATTATTAACCATTAAGAATCCTCATTGGCCAATTTTTCCTATTCTCATAGCTCTCCCTAAAAGACCCCAAGAAGAATATTTTCATGCGGACAGAATGGAAACGTAGCTCTTAGAAGGGATGAGGGGGGGGACCGTTTTGAGATGCGCTCTGAGAGTGGGAGGGGGGGCGTGACGTCACTTCCTCTCCCTCCCACCCCCGCGATCCTGTCCTTGAGGCGGTGTCCGCCGCTGTGCCTGAATTCACCCTCGTCGTTGCATGTAAAATGACCCTATTATATAATATGTTTCCATGCAGTATCCTTGTTGCATGTCAGTAGTGTATGCTTGGTGATCTTGACCTCCTGCCACGCACACTTGCAGATATGTAGATGTAGATGAAAATAAGCGCAAAATCTACACGAGATATTTTGTAAAATCCCGGGAAGTTCTATGGCATTTGCTGGTCTTTGATATCCCCTGAGTAGATATCGCGAAACATATTTTTCAGCCTTGTGACTCATTCCCCGACACGTCGTAAATTTGTTGCTGCTGCAATAAATAAAAGCATTTTATCTGTACCTTGGAACCTTTAAAAGAGTATTCAAGCGATAAAGAGTGCGATGTGAGTTGAACAGATACATAAGTTGCTGTGAACGAGGATGTTGAGGGCCTAACCAACATTCCACTTGCAATTCCTCAGGCCTTTACCCTTGATTTGGTGGTTCGTCACGGTTTTTCCCCTCGATCGATTTGACCGAATCACCTGCGAGTCTTTCTCGCTGCCGATCGATTTATGTGTCGCAAATGCAAAGACACACCCGGTGGAATAACTCAGCTGCTGTTGTTTACGCAATCTCTCGGCGAACGAGACCTTGGAGGGCAAATTGTTATTTTCGGAAGATTTCCAATGCCACGGTGACTCCGGCATACGAAAATAGTGCATTCCGACAATCAGAAATTGCCGCATCCGGAGGTCTGTTTTCGGCAGCGAGGGGAGGGAAGGGGCTTGTCCCCTCATTAGAATGGCTGCTGCGATCACCATTGTCGTGCCGCTCATCCAACCACTCCTCCGTAGGTGTATTCCGTATAGAAATGAGGAAATGTTCTTCAATTTCGACCGTCCTATGGCTTGGAGCCTGCGATCATACATGGGACTTAATCGGTTGGTTAAAAGGCCAGGTTGGTATGGATAGTACCTTAGGAAACGCTGATCGGAGTGAAAATGTAGTGGATTGTTACAACATATTTTTCATCTCAATAGTAAAGGTGTATATAAATAATCTCCGCGATTACCATGACCCCTCATGGGATCCTTGAAATTTCCTTCCGATGCCTCTCATCTCATGTATCTTCAAGTCTGTACCTTCACTAATAGACACTTCAGACCGGAAGGAAAGGTATAATGTTGGGAATGGAAGGGAAAGAAGGGAAGGTGGAGAGAAACCCGGCGTCACCATTAGCCTGCTCTTAGCGAAAAGGCACCTAGGGGACCAAGGCTTAATGTCCCATCCGACGGACTGAGTACTGTACTAGAATCTTCACCAAAAAGTTGGGCTCGGTTTACGATTGAAAAATATCTTCCACTCACGGGATAGGAACCCCAGCCCTCCCGTTGAAAGACCAGTACGCTAGCTACTAATCCAAACCGACGCCAATGATATATCTGACATCGTTGCCGCTGAAGGGGTGGATGCAACAGCCGTCAACGTGTGCCTTGGCCAATGCGTCCCTTGCAGGGCCGCATGGACAACGCTCGTTGTTCAATGAAACACTCCGGCCACATCTTCTCCGTCATCTGACATGAGGTCACTTCCGGGACCGCGAACGACCAGTCTCTCAGCCAATGAAGGCCCTGAAGGAGCCCTCTCCCCGCAAGAAGTTCTTCTCTGCGTAATAATCCATTTCGAATGCATATCTGAGATCGTTGACATCCATGGCCACTGGAGCAATAACGCCCAAGGAAGAAATACGTGCAGCCTTCGAATCTCTTCATAAAATGAGAGTCTCTAATGTTAACGGCATTTGTAGCTTCATTAATCGGTAGTTCACAATAGTCCATCCCCCGATAAAAATGAGCATAATAATTACAATAATTCCATCGCCTGATAAACAGAAAGTTGACTGTTAGTGAGGAAATTCTCATGGAACATAATTTACGAGGAAAAAATTTAATGGGAAAATAATCGTAGAATGAGCATAGTTATTGATAACAATCTGACAAAGCTGTGTATTCCTGTTTCGTAACTCTGGTCAAAATTTCCCAAATGTGAGCATCGAATTGCATATATCAGAAATTTTATATTGCTAAAAGTAACAAGGTAGCATTTAGATGCATTATAAGCTTAGGTCAAAAGAATATTAGGGACTTCCTTGCTACGTATTGAAATAAAATAACACAATACTGAATGAAGTAGCCTTTTTGAATAACTAAAATTTCTGGCCCCAAAAATGGAATCAATTACTGCTGGATGCCGATAATTTGTGAATTACTAATTCAAATACAATAAGCATATCCTTGTTTAATAAATGTGTAATGTGGCTATTCATAGCATTTATAATTGCAAAAGTATTATTGCGAATATTTATACCAAATTACTCAATGATCATTTAAGCAATAAAACTAATTACTTTCTTATAGTTACAAACTCATGCAATGAAGTATGCTGCAACTGTTAAATCCTTGAATATGAGAAAGCCGCGAAGGACTTAAGCATAATCTTTTTCTTATTTTCCATTGATAATTTACAATGCTTCTTCAAGCACTATGACATAAGAGACTCATACGGTCAATTTACCTTCTCTGCAAAAATAATTAACTTTCTTATACTCGCGGACAACTCCAGGAAAGTTTGCATCACGCCATCAAGTACATGCATTCATTTAGGATCATTTTTCTGACGCCAAAAAACGCCGTGACTCAATTCCCCTCGACACTGAATCGTTCATCGCTTTCGAAATAAGAACGAGTAGGTACTTCCCCGGCGAACATGCAGAATATGAGCTTTCTCTTGCCTATGAGAATTGCCGATAGCTACCGAATGGCTGATATCATCTCTTACGTGGATTACGAACCAAGCCGTGGAGTTCGTGGAACATTCTCGAGGCAATCGCTCGTGTCCCTGAGCATGCCGGAAGACGGCGTCGTCATCCCGCTGTGTCGCCTTCTCTCTGCATTGACTCCGCCAAACGATATGCCAAGCCCCGAGGGGCTCAAGAGGGAAAAACATAAATAGCACAGGAATGACTGAGGGAAAAAAATGAAGCAGGTAATAATAGCGCGCACACAGACGTTACCTCGACAAGGCGAACGAGGATGATAAGGAGGGGAAGTGTCGGAGAGAACAATGAAATCATCTCGTCGGGAAATCACATAGCGGCCGTCCGTTGAGTCGTAGCGAGTTCCGCGCGCGGACATGCCATTGAAAAATATTCCGAGAATGACTTCTCCTTGTCAACCCCCCTCCCTCGGCCCGACTCGTGTGTCTTAGACTTTGACCAGCATTACCGTTCCTACTTCAAGGGCTCGATTGACGCTACATCTACATCTCGGGTCAAGTTAAAGACACCCTCCTAAGAAGCTAATACTTCAAAAGTAGCTGCTTAAATATTTCAAGATTTCTCGTGAGGAATAAAGTATTTTCGCAAGCATATAGGAGCGGATGAAAATGTTTCTTTATCGAATTTACATGGCTAGTCCCGCTTCAATATGCTCTCAACTCCGAATCAATTTCCGCCTTATGTGACGTGAATGGAAGAATGGATGAGTGAGGAGAGCGGACGAGGATTTTCTTTTACATCTACATCTACACGATACCCTGCAAGCCACCGCGACGGTGTGTAAGTCGTTTCTTCGTGTGAAAGTCGTTCGCGTTGGGGTTGGTGGGCATCAGAAACCCGCCTCTATACGGAAGAGTACCCCAGATGATGATGATGCCCTAATAACCATCCAATCGTGTTGCTGTGCGAATGACTGTCGGAGGACCTCCACGGCAACCACTTAATTCCCGGGAAATCCGGTTTATATCCTCTGTCGGTCGATGGCCCGTGGATACCATTCGAATCGATACCCTCTGAGGAATCGTTCCCGAGAGTCGCCCATCTCTTTTCAAACTGCCCTTTTCCCCGCGAAGTGGACCAGGGGAGGGAGGGGGGAGCAGGGGAGGCAAGGATGCGTCGTGGGGTGAAAGACCTAGGCGATTGGGGGGCGCGGCGCAGATGTGAGCGAAAAAAGGGTTGTGGGGGGGATGTTGAGATAGGCGGCGGAGGGCGTCCCAGACGAAAGCTGCTCTCCCCTTTTAAGACGCCGCCCGTATTCTGCCAAGTAGTCGTCGCGACGCGGTAATGGTCACCTCCTCGGGGCGGGGAATAAGGAATAAGACAAAGGGGTGAACATTAGCTCGAGCAACAAACTGATCAATCGAACGTCGATTTATTTCGTGATGTTATAGCTCACCACGTAGGTACTTCGGCCACACTTGTGTAGAACATATTTACAGCTATTCATATCCTTAATTGAACGAGGTTAGAACGACATCTTGAATCCGTCGGTTCGGGTATCAATTTCTCTACTTTTATGATCATGGTCCAGTCTACCATAGTAAGTTAAAGTTCGCAAAATATTTTAACGTCATCTATTTACTTTAATAATTTGGTTCACGGTGTTGAAGCTCATAAGAGATCAATTTTCGTTTCCCTAATAGATCTGCCCTAATCACCAGTGTGTAATCAACCAGGTGTTTGGTTAGGGTACAGATTGACAAGTAGCAAGTACGTGACAAGTAGCAAGTACGAAGATGTTAATTCAATAATTAATTCATTTTGGATAGTGCAATATTAAGTTAGCAGTTGCAGTCACTAAAAACTTTATTTTAATTTGTGGGAGCCTAGGTATGGCTGGAAAAACGACTCCGCAATTACCCTGCCTTCAGTCAAGTAACCTATCCTTCATTGAATCTCTCCCACATGAACCACCCATGACCTCTCCATTGCCGACGGTAACTGCGAACTGAAGCTTTACTTTCCCATTCATTACTTTTAAAATATTGTGTCGAAAATTTCTCCAGCCAGCTGAGGTAGCCACGTGGGTAACGTGACGGACTAAACCCCTAGGGATCCTGGTTCGAATCCCGCCTCGGGCATGGATTTTGTGTTCGTCTTAAGTTCAAGAAGCTAGATCCATTGGTGCGATATAATCTTATCCGTTGAAGCACCTAATGCTCAATCCTACTACATATTCCGACCTAGCATTGCTGTAGGTGGCCATTTGTACTTGCCACCGTGAATCTTAGCAAGAACTTGCTGAGTCTGAGGCGTCTGAGGAATGTCTCCGCCAAGTCCAACTCTCACCTACTCTCTCCAATACTAGCACCGCCGTGTTCGTCATTTGCAGCTTTACACAATTCTTTGGCGTCTTTTCTCCGTGCTTGCTGAGTCGACCTCCTGTTGTTGCCTTAACTAACCGAAGTAACTTTATATCCTTCATATCTGACAAGGCAGAAACGATAAGAATACATAAGTTTCATCATATTTTCTGCGCTCGAAGGAACGCAAAGATATGATTGGTTGATTTAAAGAGAAGTCATAGAATTACGTCATTCTCTTCCTCCAATCGATATCTACGATCCATCAGAGTCCTACTAACAATGGTTATACGTTCGTGGAAAGTTCCCACCTGATCTAAGACCTTCTAAGCTCGTGATTTTTCCAGTGATCTAATGCAAGGAACGCCCAATGACACTTTACTAGATGCGTACCCGTTTCCTCTCTCCGTCGACCTTACCCATCATTCTTCCCTTCAGCGCATGACCATCTAATGGCAATTTTTTCGCAATGGGCGAAATGCTGACACTTCGGTTGGCCAATGGGCGCCCGACCATAGTGTACACGGATGGGTGGAGCTATCAGGATGGGAATTTCTCCGGCTTGGCGCATTTGGGGAGTAACTTTGCCCTCGCCGCAGCATGGTTCCCACGGGAGAGGGCGGCGGGGGTCATTAGCACCACCGTTAATGGGTGGGGGGAGGCCCCTCCACATTGGGCTACTCTCGACGGAGCACCAATTGACGCGGAGCGCAATTGGTTCTCCGTCCGCTGGCAACATCCGGGGGTGGACTGCCCCCTGCACCCAAGTATGCTCCTCCCCCCCTCAGGTATGACGAGCACCCCGTTGGTGGTCACCACTGCGCCACTGCTGTCTCCCCTTTCGAGAATCGATTCAAGATCTTCTCTCCTCAGAAGGATTGCGTTTAATCACATAGTGTTTTCAATGTCTATAACCTCACTCAAAGGCGCTTCAGACCGGGAGGAACGAAACAAAGATGGGAATAGAAGGGTAAGGAGGATGTGTTGAGATTAGGCTGATCTTAACGAAAGGCACCAAGGGTATCACGGCTTAACGTCCCTTCCGACGGTCGGAGTACTGAACTGTAATGCTCTCCACAAAATACTCAAATAGCCGATGGGTTTTACCGTAGAGGTTTACCGATGATAAATATATTCCACTGCCGGGATTCTAAAGCGTTTAATAGTCAAGCTTGTGGGAAGGTTCATATCCATATGGCACCGAAAGCATGAGAGTTTGACGTCCCAATCTCTTTGAGTGGTGTATACCATTCCTCTCCACTATCGAGGGCCTTCAGATTTCAGAGGAGCGGGTTGGTGTAGTAATTAGGGTATTGGCCTTTTCCCCCGAGGGCCAGAGTTCAAATCCAGGCAGTGGAAGGTAACTTATAGGATTTCATTGGTAAACCGAACCCTACTTGAATGCTTTTTGGATCATTCGAGTTCAGTACTCCGCCCGTCCGATGAGACGTTAATGTTGTCCTTTAGCGCCTTTCATTGAAAGCAAACTAATACCGACGCTGGGTTTCTCTCCACTCTTCCTCCTTGTCCTTCCAGTCCCAAAGTCGTACCATTCCTCCCTGTCTGAAGCACCTTAAAGTGCGGGAACAGACTTGAAAAGCACAAAATTACAATTTCAGCCAACAATTGCTCCTTAGCAGTTAAAACTCCTGTTTTAAAACTACGTTTTGTAGCTGTTGGATACAAGTTTTACGCTTGGCGAGACTGTTAACACTCCGCACCTCTCTTTTTATTCCGAATTCAATATTGAAGTCAGCAAAGTATTCCACCGAACGAGCCCATTCTTTAAAAATGTTTCTTTCTGTACTAACATGATGACCCACCCACATATATGTAGAGGTATCTTCGGATGATATCAGATAAAATAGCATAAAACAAAACTATCATTATCTTTCTCAATTTTATAATTCTATTTTGTTTTAATAGTTTAATAGGCGAAAAAATCCATGTCCTTATCGGTGGACCTTACAGAATTAAAATGCTAATAGTTCATTGACGTAGTTCCATGAAATACTTATTATTATCATTTTTAATGATGTTCATATCGGTTCATGCCAACTTATTGTAGGCATTAACTGGCCGGTGATCAATCATCATTACAACTAGATACAGCCTACGAGACAGCACTTGGACCATAAAGACGTAGTACTTGGAATAATAATGCAAAAATGCCCATAAAATCTGGTATTTTATAAAGATGAACAACGTCCAATTATTACTATCTAATTACTTTGTAGTGATTTACATTCAGAAGTTCCAATATTGCGTAGAAATTTCAAAACTTCTATCTCCTTCTGCATTATATGTAACGAATTACAAGCGAAAATTAGAGCATGCATTCAAAATTGCGAATAAAATGGATAATTATTGGATCAAAACCTATTGTAGAGATCTAAGCTAAAAGAGGAGATATCTGTGTTGCAATAAGCATGGCTTGTGCAACGTAAATTCCAGGTTAAGTTTTCGAAAGGAGCGCCCGAACGACTTTGATGTTGAGATTTCTGTCTTTCCTAGTGTGATACCTTATAAAATATGGCGATTGAAAAGCAGTGTGTGTATGCTGAGATTCTAGGAGTCGTTCATTTCCAAGAGTTGAAAAAATTGGTTAATTATGTAGAGCCCACGGAAGAAGTGAAAGATATAGGCAGTGGTGCCAACATCTTCCGACGGGATTGTTATGAAGTAATGTTTCTTGCGCAAAAACGCAAATGCATTCCATTTACATGTGAAACGGTAATTGAAACATATTTAGAGGAAAAAAAGACGTCAGGGCAGGCATATTATGTAGTAACCACCGGAAAAAAGTGCAATTACGGAAAATCGGAATATCGAGGACGAGTAAGAAGGATATTATTCTTTGTGAAAAAAGTAGAAATAATAGTAAAGACATACTTTAAAAAAAGTTAATACAAGTTACTCATATTCCAAAATGAACCCTTAAGGTCTGGTATATTTTCCATCCGCCATTGAAAATGAGTCCTTTCTTCAGTAGTTTCTCTCACGAGAGGCAGTTTGCGAGGTGCCTCTAGAGTCTCCTCCACCAGCCACAAGATCTGATCTTCCGGAAAGGTAGACGCTTCCCGTCAGATGCAGAAGCTCTCTCTGCGCTTTTGCGAGGACGGTTTTACGTCCCGCGGATTTTTGGAACGCGAATTTAGAGCGGAGGCATGGCAGACGTGGGCGATAGTCCCGCTACGCTACCTGCGCGCTCCGCGTTTAAAGTCTGCCCGTCTCCCCTCCTGCGACGAGACTGGCGGGGGGGAGGGGCAGCACGGCGGCGGGAGGGGAAGGGACGACGGGGAGGGGGCCGGGAGGGGAGACGGCGGCGGCGACGGCAGAGGCCCGGGTGGCGGCCGCCGGCACGGGCAGTCTGCCTTACGGAGCTGTCTCGGTTGGACGTTGAGCTTACCCCCTGGCGGAAGCGATCCTCCTCAATGTTCAGAGAGGGTGGGTGCAGTCCTCCCCCACCCCGCAAACCCTTTCGCCTGCATATCGAATAAACCGATTTCATACAATCTTGGGTCACTCCGCGAGCAGTTGCCGGGACGCATGGATGCGCCTCGGGGTGTGTGACGGACTCGTATCTCTCGCCCGACCTCCCTCTCTTCGTGCCGTCGCCACCGCCGCACCCGACGTCGCTCGGATCGAGAGGAGAGGCAAGGAGGATCGCTAACAAGCAGATAGGCGGGGGACTTGGGGTGGCCAGGCCCAGTGGACACTCGCTGTGCGCTTCGAACAGTCGTTCCTCGGTCCATACGCTGTTGAAGAAGCTTAAACATGTAGTTAGGAGGTTTCAATTGTTTTGGGGTGGCAAGCGGATGCACTGTGTGTGACTTAGATTTTTTGGTTCTGCTCTTTTCTCTGAATCCTCCCTCTGGACCGGACGGCAGTTTGTGTGGTCTCTGTGGACTTAGAAGTGGACGGGCCCACCGGCGAAGACGCCCTCCGGAGAACACCCCGTTTCTTCGAGTACCTACAGCCCGGTCGTTCTCGACGTCGTCGGAAGCCATGGATCAGTGTGCTCGTCGGTTGAGTGTGCAGCGGTGCGCTTTCGTGCAAAATGACAGCGACTGCGGAACAAGCAACGGTGAGCTGACGAGCCAGTCAGTACCCCGGGATGCCTTCACCGAGACCGCGGTGAGAGTAGGTGTTGGTGACGGATCGAACTGCTGAATATCCGTGAACGTTGGATTGAGGCGAATAAGAGGTGAAGGACGAGAAGGAAGCGGTCTATCGCGTTCCTGACGCTTTCTGCTGATGCAGGCAGTAGGGGATGGGCGGTCGCCGAGTACGGCCACCGAGTTGGAATGCCGCAGTCACCTCACCATCTGCAACGCGTTGTTTCTCGTCTTCCAGATTGGATTCGCAAGGCTCCGGACTCTCGGCGAACCACCAGCCAGCAGGTGAGCATTAAAAATCATATCCTTGAACCTCTGTGACTCTTTTTTGACTCGATATGACTACGGCAGAGTGTCTTATTCATGTGGTTATGGGTGTTCCTGCTATAAGTTACCCATTTCAATGCGATTCGTCGTTGGTTTTTGAACCGGTGTTCGTTTTCGAATTCTCTTCCGAGTTGATCTCCGGTCGTTTCTCCTTTTTCATTCCCTCCATGTTGAAAAGAGACAAAGTAACAGACGCAGCTGAGGTTTCAACCCGGAACCTCAAATGTCAGAAAGTGGGACCTCTTATTTCTGGACGTTAACAGAGACGATTTAGGCTTAGAGGAGCTGAATCAGAATATAGCGAGCCTGAGGGTGTAGTGGATGAAAAAATTGTCGACCGAAAAGTCAAGACTTGGTTGCCCATGTATTTTATGTTAATTGTGATTTCCGTTGTCTCTTTTATAGTCCATTGGTCGAGCACGATGGCTGGGCGTGACGTTCAATCCCTTCCGCTTAGGGGTTAGCGTTCGGAGAAATTAGGAATATTCTCAGGCGACCAGGCGTTTCAGAATAGAATTTCAAGCCTAGGAAAAATTATGGTGCCATTATGTGGGGACCAGGAGAATGCAGAATCGCTAACCCTTCCTCCATAAGCTTGCTGAAATGTTAAGGAACTCAGTTCCCTGCAGTCTCGGGTTTCGATGGATATATCTCTTCGCTGGCGTGTCCCGGAAATCAAGTCATGCGCGTGAACTCTTCGCAGTCGATGAATTTCGAACTGCTGCCTGTAATCATCTGCGTTTCGCTTTTCTAACGACTGGCTGCTCTTGGGCTGAATTCGTAGAAAATGCTTAATTCTTTATGGTATTGAATTGAATCCCTTCTGCCGTTACAGTAAGATGTGGGACACTAATATACCTATATCCTTCAAATAGCACCTCTTGTGGAGTTTGCGGTCATACCGTTTGAAGAGAAAGTGTCTTCCTTCTTCATGTCGTTTAAATAGAGGTGGCATCTTTCAGATATATAAAAACCGAATTTCCCCAGCATAAATTTTAATGCTACATAGTTGGTACTACATATTTTATTTTGAATAAAGCTCACGTAAAAAGTTTTTCTATATTGGTTTCCGACCGAAGTGAATCTTTGCCCATTTACGATGTTCGCCATTGTGACTCGTTTGCTCTGTTAGTTGAAATTTCGGAGTCGTTGCGTGTATTTTTCCTCCTCTAGCATTGATTTCCCATGCCTCTTGAGTACGTGGGAGGTAACCGACATTTGGCAGTATTCACTTGACCCACTTAGGATCGAGCAATCGAGTCGACGGCGTGCGTAGGTTGCGTCTCGTCGTCTTCCTTCCCCCCTCCGCCCCCTTCCCTAGGTTCCCGAACACCAAATGTCACACACCCGAGAAGCGGTTTCACGATGACTCGCAGGTGGTGCTTGACGTGCATGGTCTCGTAGTTGCGCATTTTCATTCTCGTGAAAAAAGTCACTTTTTATTAAGGGTTTGCAGTGGCTTGTTGGCGGCCCAAAATCAGTTCGAATTGCATTTTTCTTCCCTGGGTCAGAGTCAACGTTTTTCTTCTCAATGATGTGCCAACAACTACCTTAAAACTATTGCGTTAAGATACCAAATGATTTTGAGTATCGAGAGGAGCAAATTATATTAAATTGCAGATCTGACCAAGATATTGTGTGCAGTGCACTACGATGTCACCAGGAGAAGAGAGTTCTATCGAGTGAAAATCAGCTAGGAGTAGGCAGTATTGTTTTGTGTACTTGGTGATTTAATGAATTTATGTGCTTAGTGCGCATTAAATAGTATTTTCCTACACCATAAAAATACATTTCCCAGCATGATCCTGTTTGCGAGTGAGATTCTGTGAAGTTCGAGGCAGGTGACCAAAGGCCTTAAAATTTCTATTCATGTGATGCTGGCATTATACTTCTTTTAACTGTCGTTCCTACGGAAGGGAGGAGTTTGGGAAACTATTTAGTTAATTATACTCTCCCACTTACTGTTTGGTGGTCTGCCCCATGGTCGATTATGGTTCGTTAAGTTTGCCCGTGAATGAAGTGGTTCACTGGGAAAGAAATAGTGACATTGAAGCTCATGCATACAAATTCCTCTGCGGAATTCGACAGAAATCGAAAAGATTCTCTCGACCCCGGCTTACTTCCGGAGGGAAACGTGGGCGTAGTCATTTCAATATTCTGCGTTATCGTGCCGGGTATTCCTCGTTTTGTTCCCCTTGTTTGGTTCTTTCGAAGATATAGGGAAGATAAGCTGGAAACGAAAGTTTCTCTTGATTTCCTTTCGAAAAATTTTTCTCGAGAGATTTCATGTACTTGACAGGACTTACATAACGTGAAGTTCTCTCCCCTTCGTCGTGTAAAATTCTCCGAAGGTGCTTGTGACGTAAGGGCGATACGCCTTGCCAACTGGTGCCTGCCGTGCACTCTCCTAGTGTTCTACGGAGGAATTCGAGAAGCCCGAGTGGGGGATGGCAGCCCACGAAGCAAGCCCACACACAAATGACTGCAGAGACCCACACCACATAATGGAGCCGTTCTCGGTTGAGGCTGAACTCGGACGTTTTATTTGGGATCATAAACGCGACTCTTTCATATTATCCTGGGATAGCATTGCAGATTGGTCACAAACCGCCATTTGGGGGATTGTATTTGTACGTAGGTTTTCTAGTGACACAAGCGTTTTAAAGTGCTCGTTCTTTTGTTATTATTTCTCTGGTTCAAATCGTTTCCTGAGGTCTTAGCTTTCGTAAATAGTTTCTCTTTCGTGGATGAAAAACTTACACGAAACCTACGAGAAGTGACACTATTAAAAGATTCGTTAAGATAATCACGGGCAAAATGAAATCAATTCTGGGGCTTTTAAACACAGTATTTGTTGAACACCTTTAACTTACTGAAGTCATAGATTATTCAACCTGTAAATCATCAGTTCTCGATGTGCCAGTGCATTGATTAATAGACCCTTGTGGTTTGTATGAGTTATATAAAAGAGGAAAGGCATTTTTCAATTAATGATAAGATGTCGACCGATTTTTCTGGTGTTAGTAAGGCGTTCAGCAAACGCCGAATATTTCACCAGCATTTTGTGTTTCATATGTTAAATAGAAGTTTTTTCCCTGGAAGAATCCAACATGTTAATTCTTTTGTTTTGGCATGAGAGTTAATTTTTACGATTATTTTTAGGTGTAAGTGATAATCATTCAGGCGGTTGATATGGCCATGGTATTGAATTTTTCAGTCTTGTATTCTTGTTCAGATTTGAGCTTCAAACTGGTTAGGTCTCTTAGTCGTAAGGGTACGGAGTTAAGAATATTTGGTTTGAGCACGCCACTTACCACATTAAACGATACAATTTACAATGATCTGCTGCCTATAGAATCCTTGTGTAAAGGTACACATGTGAGCATTCACTGCCAGTAATTCCGAGGGTTTAATCAGTTCAAGGGCATGACGCTGATCTTTCAAATGAGAGTTAATACTCATAATTTGCAGAGATACTCTTTTGTTAATATCTAATCGTTATCAGCTACCGAAGATGTTTGTCATTAAACATTTTTTCCAAAACATTAAATCTTTTAAATCGTGCTATGGTGCATTTCATAGTCTTCTGGTAATTGCCTTCGGACTAAGATTTTCTCTGTTTATTCTATCGGGTTCACCTTATGCCACACACCTTCTCGTTGGCTTGCAGATTATTGTGTAGACGTAGATGTGTGGTAACGCAGGTAACAGATTTTTCAATCTACGGTTGTTTTCCTAGCATATTTTCCACATCAAATTCTCGTGTCCATGTACTAAAATGGTAGTGGAAGTGGATTATAGTCTTCGCTCGGAATGAGGCCTTTTACGGACTGACGGTGGTGACGAATGGGCCGCCCTTGGGAGCGAGCAAGACTCGCTTTGCGACGTCGGCGAATGTGGATGGAAAACGTTAATTCGCGTGCTTGTCGCTAGCAGAACTACGGTGAGTTAGCGGCGTGTGTGCGCAAATGACCGGCATTCGGTTCGGGAAGGAACGGCAGTGGTGATGGGGGGAAAGGGGTTATTTCCTTCCGTGGTTTTAATGGTTTCAAAATTGCCAGCCCTCTCCGTGCCGTCACGTAGCAACGGGATACACTGGCATGGACGTTGGCTGGGCTCTGGGTTGGAGGGCCGGCTCCCCTCCTCCGCCCTTCCCCTCCTCGCCAATGCGGTGCCTACGCCTTTTACCCACTGAGCCTGCGCAGGCCCTTTTGTTGCGGATCAGCTGAGAGAAGTTAGGGGTTAGTGACCGGCGGAATCGACCCAGCCGCGAGTACACCGACAACCGGCGACCCCTTGTACCACACTACCGCCCCTCCTTCCTCTCGGTTACCTTCCCCAAACTCGTTCCAATACCCCCTCTCTCTCTCATCCGCCACCGCTCAGGACCTGCCTGTATAACTTCATGATGTCCCTCCCCGCTGAGGCTCCCCCTGGGCTCGGGACGGGCCAGACGGGCTGGATGGAGGAGGGAGAAGGCCTTTTCCGACACCGCTTGCGGCACGGCCGAACGCTATTCTTCCAGGCCATCCTCAACGTGAATTCATGCCCACCCGAGGATTTATTTTTAGACAATGTCCGCCGAATAAAATCCATTTGCCCCTCCGCCTGCCTGTATCCACGTCCACCGGTACGCATTCCCCTCTTTCTTGTCCGTAGGACAAGCGACTTGGGAAAAGGTGTATACCACCCTTTACTGATGTGTAAAGTTCTCATGCTGTTTAGCTTTGTACTTAGCGAGTTCTACCCTTACTAACTGGACCGACCTTACAGTTGAAGACAGTGATTTTCGTTTGCTACGTTTTGCATATAGTTGGGTTGGGTTGGTTTAAGTCAATCTCCTTGAACCGTCTTTCTCAAATTTGTATCCCGATTTAATCATAGACCTTTGGTGTATACTGCAGTCATGCCTCATTCGTCTGTCATTGGACGGTACTCCAAATGTCTAAAGAAACTGAAATAGTTCAATCTTGTCGGTGTCACGAAAACTCTTCTCCAAACCCTATACCAGCAGAGTAAATTCTTCCCGGAATTTAACGAGAGGAGGAATTCCATTTATAATTACAATTCAAAGAAAGAGTATTTTACTCCTTTAGTATTTTAGGAGATAAAGATAGCCTTTATTCGAATCTTGAGATTGGGATTTTTTTAAGTTTGCTGTGTCCTCTGCTCCATTTGCAGACCTCCGGTTTATCCCAAGGGTCTTTCACCTATTTACAGAAAATATTATTATTTGAAAGGGGTGGTGAGGTATTTTATAAAATGAGGAGACTCTTATCACTTGGTGATTTTTTTGAAGTCAAAAAAGAAACTAGAATTTAGACATCCTCCATTAACAGTTAAAGACAACCTTTTTTATGACAACGAGGTATACTGAGTAGATCTCGCTTAATACCACAGGCGTATTACCAGAAAGATAGCACTAGAGAAAAGTACCTGGGAAAAATTTTGATTTAATGAACTAATTGTATTTAATTAGGACACTAATTACGCACCATCCATCTCTGCTTGCCTGATTTTGTGATCGAGGTCATAGGAGTGTCGGTGTTGACTTTTCATGAAATAATCAAACAACAATATCTAACACTGATAAAGGCCAGTCATTAAGAGTAATGTCCTAAGTAATTGGTTGTAAAAATATTCATTTCGAAAAACCCCGTGGAATCCAGTTTTCCTCCTCTGCTAGAAATTTGTTCAAGTAAATTGCCCACCACCCGAGAGTATTGCATGACATATGATTAACTGGTCATCCTATTGAAATTTTGAAACATTTTATAATATTCAGGATCACGCCAACTAGTGTTAAAATGCTGCTCTGTGGAAAAAGACCAGTATTCAATGAATCAGGACCGGCATTTAGTTAGGCTGCAAAAGAATACCTACATCTATGCAATACCTCGCAAGCCACCGCGAGGGTGTGTGGCAGGGGTGAAGATATCCAATGTTGATGACCGATAGCGCTAATAATTAAGACGGGCTACTCGCGATTGAATTTCAACATTCGAGCAAACCTCACGACCGATTTTAAAAGAGGATGAAGATTTTTCTAAGGTCTGTGAATCGGTAACTGTGAGCGTTCGAATCCCTGCCTGAGCGTAGGCAGCTCATCCGAGTCGTCTGGTTGGTGTGCATGGACACCCTGACTAACCAGCCACCGATACGCCCATAAACAAGAGGTCATGGCGAGGAAACTTAGCTTTTCACTTCCGTTCATCACCTTCGCCGCGAGAGGAAATCACTCTTTGCCACTGCTTAAGTTTGGATCCCTTCGTTCCAGATGTGCTCTCGTCGGCATTTTACCCCATCCACATTCCGCTGTTTCAACTTCCGCTTCAGGAATTCCCCCACCCCACACGTCTTCCCTCCCATTTCTATCCTCCCCTCGAAGTAAAAATAACAAACAAAAGACGCTGCATGCTGGTGGCGACGTCGCCTCTTTCTTGTGCGGCAAAAGGTCGATTTTTTTCTTGAATCTCGCCATCGAGAAGTGACTGGCATTTTTAATGCCATTTCCACCCTCTCCCCTCGCTCCACCAGCCCTCCTCTCCCCCTCACCCTCCCCTTAATCCCAATCCACCCGGGATTTGCCGTAATCTTTTAAGCGTAGGCGTGTCCGTCCCAGACATTGCCCTTGCGTGCTAATAACCAACAGAAACTAAAATTCGGGTGAAGAATTGCGTTCAGCGGGTATTAAATCTCCGGAATTGCTATGAACTTAATAGGCAATATCTGTATGACACATAAATCTTGTTGTACTGATTCATATAGTTCTGTCGTAGAGGAAAATTAAATTTAGCCAAACCTATGAAAGAAGTAGGAATTTCCTAAAAATTACTATGTTAGAAAATATTAGGAAACAAACCCTGAAGTAATAGCAGTTAAAACGGTGTAGTTATTTGCGTAAAATCATAATAACATGTGCTTTTATTTTTGATCCATATTTGGTGAAATCTGGCGAACTGTTTGCTATTATTTAGGATCCTAAAACTTTGTTACTGGCATGCTCCGAGTCGCTTTTCCTCTATCTCTGCGTTGTGTCCATTAGGGGTGGTGATCTGGGAAGATTGAGGCGGGGAAGCCGCCCTTCTCTCCCCCTCCGTCTATTCAATCGAGGCTGTTGGCAACACTGTTCACCCCCTCTTCCTTCCTCCCCCACCCATTCGCCATTCCCCTGTTTATCGCCAAACGGGGAGCAAGCGATGGAAGAGAGCGGATGTCATTCCCCTCGTGGTACGACCTTCAGGCGAGCGGCTCGGGGGCGGTGGCTGCTGGCTATATACGTTCCTGCCCCCCGCCCCCACTGCAGACACGGAGACACCCTCTGCCAATCACTCAACGTTCCTCACTGCGGTCCCTCCGTGGGAAAAACATGACCACGGATGGGTCGGTGAGCTCTGGCGGTGACCCTTGTCCTTCGTGCCCTCCCAAAGACACTTGCGGATCTGAAGGGAAGGTCCGGGACTGTGGCTGCCTGATGAGTGGCTGAACTGCGCCCAAGAGGTCTCCGATGCGTGTAGGAGTTCCTCAGCCTCTGGAAATGCCATCAAGCGTCGGCGGGAAACTTTAAAATGTTACCTCAAGGATGATAAAAGTTGGAACTAGGGGAGTAGGAGTAGTATACAGCGCCGTTTTCCAGGGGTGGGCAGTTAGCCACGTTTCTCTCTGTCACAGGAAAGTTTTGAACCGTGCAAGCCTTGGGTAGCTTGATGCCGACACTCAGCCCCTAACCTCGCCTCCCACAGTCGCTGCAAATGCCCTCGTGCTTAAAATGATTCAAATTATGGCAGCAACTCAGCTCGTCCAAACAATAACAGCCATCGCTAATTAATACTCGACCGTTGTATGTTTATTATTTAGTGTGTAGGGGTTCATTAATTAAGCATTTCGTTCAATAAACGTTAATGTAGCTCAAAGGATCCCCACTGTTAATTTTCGGCATGACCAGAAGTAATGCTGTCAAATGTTCATGGTAAAGTAACGTTTTGTGGTATAGTGCTATCCTAATTGGCTTTCGCCGAAAGAACTTAAAAGTCTCGTGTCTTTCGTTTTACATCAACTTTCAAAATCAAACTCCAGTTTTTTCAATGCGAGTAGTAACTAAGTGATATAAATGAGTCATTACCAATGTGCTGGTCATGTTTAGCCTGGCATATCATGGAAAGTGGGGTTTCCTCCTGGGCTGATAAAGATAGCCAGGTATAAAAAAAAACAGTCGAAATACTATTTCAGAACTATGAACAGGGAAAAATTATTTATTCTTTGGAATTTTGATGCTAAAAGAATTAAGAGAGCTAAGGAAGAAATTAGAAGATCTATGCTAGAAATATATGCTGGGAAGAATGCATATTACGCCAATGAATATTTTTGAATTACTTATTATGCCATCATAGTAATAAACACGTTGTATTGCTACAAAGGCGAAGCGTCTAGAGGATTGCCGAGGAATGTGTCATGCTTCGTCATGAAGATTAATAATTTAAGATGAAATTTGGAAAAGGTGCGCCTACATAATACCCTGCAAGCCACCATAAAGGTGTGTGACATTTTAACTCCGTAGCACCGATCCGACAAGAAACCTTCAGATGATTCTTTTGTAGTATTCCCTCTGTAGAAATTGAACCTGATAATATGTCGGATGGATAAAGCGGATAATAATACATATGTAAATGCCTGGTGAACTAACGCGGTCGTCATCGGCGGGGTCTAGTCGTATCTTAATGTAACTCAGATTCGATTGCTGTTATTATCTATCAGTCTGATGGAGTGGCCTTTTTCCTGTTTTGCTTGGGAAATCACCCGTGGAGTGTAGTGAATCCTCTGGAATATTGATGATGAAATAACACTGGTGTAGTAGGAATACAAGAAGATGATTCCCATTTGGCTCTAACCTTTAAGGGGCCAAAAAAGTGAAAAAGTTTTAATGAAAAAATTACAATAATCCTCGAAAAATCAATAATAAAGATGCAATGGCAAAATAGAAAGAAAACGATGCATTAGGGCAATTATAACAGGATGCACTTACACACTCTCGGGATAGCGTGAGCAGTGACATATTCATGAATACCAGCTGCGCATACACGCCGAGAACAAATATTTCAAAGGATAAATTAAACTGAACGCACCACAACTCACTCACTCGGATTGGTTGAAAAAGGATTTTCTTGCGAGCCTCACACCCAGGGCTTACAATTATTTACCAAGGAGCCCTTAAATCACGAGTGGAAGAAGTGGAATTCCGTGCATTTCGTATTCCTCGAGCCTCAGTTGGATATTTCGTGAGGAGAGATTACACTGATGCCAGTGTCCTCTGCGGCGGCGGGGCCACGTTGGCAGTGTGAACCGTCCCTCCGCGGCCTCAGATGGTGGGGGAGGCCCGGGTGGACAGAAGCAATCAGTCAGTCAGTCTCCTGGGGCGTCCCGAGTCGGCAGCTGCTCAGTCTGTCTGTCCCACGGCCTCCCTGAATCCCACCCTGCAGCGGTGGCCGGTGGTCGAGAGTAGGTGGGGGAGAGATTTGAGTGGCGTGGGTGCTCTGGGTAAGGCGGGACTATTCGAGGGGACTTACCTCAAATGCAGTGGTTTCCAACCGGTGTGCCACGGTACTTTAGGGTAACGGGGAAACAACCGGGGTGCCGCGAGATTATTGCGGGAGAACGAAATATGTTTAACTGGACCAACTTCTGAATTGGTTACCCTCATGCCCGACAGATGGTGAAAGTAATCGAAGCACTTCTATCTATCCATATCCATCAACTCACAACCCTGCAAGCCTCCTGGAGGGTGTGTGGCGGGGGTGAATTATCACCAAAGATGCACTAAGGTTTACACGCGGGAATATCATGCAGGTTACCCTCTGCTTGTCACATAACAGGCAAAGAAACATTTAACAAGTCTAATGAAATGCATTGCACGTATCTCATGCAGGCATGCTAAAATTCTTAAATAAAGGGGGGGAAGAAAAAAAGAAACATCCTAATTTCATCTATGCATTACCCTATTTCATCTTGCTTAAATCCGTTATATTTGTAATTTCAATATAATTTATGCATTACTCTAATGGGTGAAATTTTATTTTCATACTAATGTAAATGTAATTCACTGAGGCATCACGGTGTGAGTCTTGAAGTTGTTGTGGACTCGAATTGTTTGGGGAAATGACGAATATATGAATCTGTTTGTGGCGCAGTTTATTTCTCTTATCTTATCCCTGTGGGACCGTCTACTAGTGAAGTGAGGGACTCTGTGTCGGAGGTGATTTAATCTGCCTAGTACTTGTATAAAAGCCAAAGTCTGACTTGCAGTGTTCGTGTTTGAAGATACTCCAATTCGATTGTCTTAGCCATAAAAGTTACACTTCTTCCATCCAAACGACCAAATACTGTGAAACGCCGATTTTTCTTGGTAATGGAGAGGGAAGCCCAATCGGAAAATAAAGCCCCAAGATTGCAACCTCAGTCTGAAGGGGGTGCCGCCAACGTAAAATGTTTGCTTTAATGGACTTCTTCAATGGATTCGAGCGGATTACTTCTCACGATAAACATTTCCTATTCCTTGAAGACACTGACTAGGTGGGTAAAAAAACGGCGCATATGACCTCCGATGTTGGTCACCTCTGTGAAATTACTGACCACTAATATAAGTCCGAAAACTTTTCCCACCACCGGGAGAGACAAGGTCACTATAATTTATAGTATCAGGCGTCAACTGGTGAAAATTAGTGATATTCTAATGAGAAATGAACAAAACCTTGTCACTACATAAATTAAAAAACCGTTTCGACAACTGTGTGTCAAGTTATTACATCTGAATACACGAGACTATATAAACATCAAAGGTGGGGGGGGGCAGTATCGAGCGAGGTGGTGGGAATGGGTCAGAGGGTGATGGGGACATGTGCACTTAACACCGGAAGCGAGAGTATTCGTCAGCATCAGGGGACTAAGAACAATTTACGTCAAAGGAGCGCATTAACCAACATGTCGTGACAGACAAAAGATTAAGAATACCAGCATTTTTGTCAGAGAAGATTAAAAACAAATAGATGAAGGGCACACAGTCAAATCTTTAAAAGTGACGAAGAAGAGAACCAGACATATATTTTCATGTCCAATTCTCTTAATGAATTGGTCACTAACATTGACTGGTCACATATTATTATTATCACCTCCACGTGAGATTGAATGTGAATCGCGTTTCGAAATTCGTGATTATTACTTTGAGGCAGGTGCCTCGCAAGTGCTTCGACCGTCCCGGATGACGTCGAAGCGACGCTACCCACAATGCACTTCCAGCTCCGTATTTTTCCGACGGATCCGCTGTTTATTTTTGTTAGCCTGTTTCTCTCACCGACACCGAGAGCGCGCATTAGCACAGTTGCAAGTGCCACCTCTCTCTCTATTAGTGGTGTACGTACAATTAATTAGCCCGCCACGTCAATAAACAGTGCTGTTATTACGCGGCGAGGGGCCAACCAATGGCTACCCATTCTTCCTATTATTTTCTTGCGCACTTCTGTCTGCACACACTTTTCTGCCCCCTTACTTCTCACAACACACTCTGAGCGGTACCTACTCTAGATCATTCCAAGTGTAAGCAGTCTCTTCGTCCTTTTCATTATACTCCTGCTAAGTAACTGATCTCCAGCTCAGTAGTGAAGTTAGGTTCCACAATTTCCTATGCTATGTCTGGGTGTTTGTTATAAATAAATATATTCATGTGCATCGTACTGTAAAATGAATCCATTTATCTAGCAATCCCTACCAACCACTCGTTATCATTTCTCGATGTCTTTACGTAGTGCATGCATGCTAGTGTAGTGTAAATTTTATTCTCTCGGATTTAAAATGAATGCCTGGCGATGGTTCACCCCCAGTCACACACTCTTGTAGTGACTTTCAGTGTATAATGTAGATTTAGATGACTGTCTTCCTGAGACCATCGTGCCCCAAGATATGATCTATTAGACTGAGACCGTCTTTGCTTGCAAGCCGGCACATCTATTAGATCTTCATCAGAGACCATTCCAACCACAAGATGAACACAGTGTCCGTACTCGTAAGTTTTCCAGCTGTGAATTTTAATCGGTGAAAGAATTTTGTTTGTCGAACGGAGATCGTAAATTAAAACGACGGCCATTTTAAATATTTGACGTTAATGACGTCATCATCCTATTTTATTCAATCTGTGTTCATGGCCGACCAAAAATGCCTACAATTAAAGCTCTCACTGTGGAGATCGAAGGATCGTTCGTCATCTGTCTGCGTGGAAAACTCCGTTCACAATTCATACACTTATCGCCCTCGGATCTTTGTACGTGACTCCCAAGTTCATCTTCAATCTGAGTCACTGCTTAGTTACGCTTAGATAGAAATTGATAAAATAAAACAACGCGCCAAATCAGTTCACTTTCCTCTCCTTTCGTGTTCGCTGACGTGCTCCCAGAGGGCAGCATCAGCAGCAGTGTTCATTCTCGGTTCAAACTCCGAAACTCGACGCCTGGTTCCGGCTTCTCCCTCGCCATTTGCAAAGCTGTAATCAAGGTCACGTACGGGGAGTGAGCAAGGCTAAATCTCAAAATTCGAAGAGGAACTTCAGGTTTTTCACATTAGGGGACATTAAAGTGAGCACACATGTAACCCCCCTTCACCCAGCCAACCAATAGCTTCTGGAATTGTTCTCGAAAGATTCGTAATCCATTTATAATTAAAACGCGAATGCTGGACGACGAATACCTAATTCATTCTTTTCGTGAATTTTCCATTCAAAGCCGAAAAGATTTTAAAGTATGCTTTTTAGGAAAACTGCAATTGAGATTTCGGTCATGAAAATTATTTACTTCACGTAATGTGGTACTTATCAGGCTATAGTTTTCACCTAGTTAAAAGTTGAAAATGTCGTTGTAAATGATATCTTCCTCGTTGTATGCGGGTTCACGAGTCTCCGAGTGACAATTGCGACGGGAATATTTTCCCCTGGGGCGCTATGTGCGCCGCGGCATCCGTGGGAGTACGAAACGGAAACGGAAGCTACAAAAGATATCCCCCCAAGGTCGGCGGCTAATCGATGAGAAGATAAGTATTTTAGGCGGTGCTTTCTCCCTCTCTCTGGTGAGGGAGAGAGAGAGGTTATTTCTGCCGAAATGCGACCTTCGCAATCTCCTTCGAGTAATGAATCAGGATCCCATCGCGCACTCTGCCATGGTTGGCTTAATTACAGCATTTATGCCTTTAAACTCATCCATTTTCCTTTGAGCTCGAACTCGCATACAGCAATGCATCTCCATAATCCTGTCAATTTCATGCTGAGTATTTTTCGCGACATATGATCGAATCCCGGTAATTTTGAGAATATGCAGCTATCAGAATCTTCAGAGTAATTTAGCAACCTCTTCGCCCGTATTTATCTTGATATACTGATTATGGAAGTGAAACGGGAATGCTTCACTTCCTCACAGAAGAGCCATATCTTTAGGTATTTGGAAGATCATTTACATTCTGCGCAACAAGGTAGCAAGGAAAAGAATTAGAATACTTTATCGATTATTTGGAATTGTAATGTATCCCATTGGCTGAAAGGATAGTCGGCGCACTCCAGACATGGCTCCCTCCGAGGGCAAGTCTGCCAGGCAGAATATTTCGACGATTAGCTAAATGGTGTGACTTTTGTTTTGGCCAATCCAAAGTCCTTTGCCTGGAGATTATTCCAACATCTTGATGGAAATTGCCATATTGGAATGAACGTGGAATTCAATTGCGTGAAATGCCTGGCCATTAGAATATTGAGCCTAGTAATAAAGTGCTGGTAGTGGGAAGCTCTCGGGAACTTCATTTTGTTAAACTTTGAATCAATATATCTCGGAATCCGATTTTAAGAATGATTCGTAGGACTAGAACTAAGTCTGATTATTCCAGCTGGAACAAATTCAATTTCCGCCCTCCGAGCAATCAGTTACCTCCTGATTGTTGGAGTTCTTATTTACGAGGTAGGTGTATTTCTTTCATGACATTTTCTTTGATCACGAGAGATTTTTCACCATTAGTATTCGCCAGTAGAGCATCAGATCGTTTTACAAAGTACCTACTAGTGTTTGGATGGATATGTATTTCTGGGAACTGCTGGAAAATACAAAACCTCCTCATATTACAAGAGTATTGACTTAGGAAACAATAAAGATTAATTGCGCTCAATAGAATAGACTTTCATTTATCCTGAGTAAAGGAGTGCAGCAGAACTTAAAATTGGGATTGACTTAGGAACCAATAAAGATTAATTGCGCTCAATATTATAGACTTTAACTTAACCTGAGTAAAGGAGTACAGGAGAACTTAAAATTGGGATCGTATTGATTCAGAATGATTCATATGATTGTAATTGATGCATATACGTTTTATTCTTGTACAAGACTTCATCTACATCTACCACAACAAGACTTCCACAACTCTAGGTATTTCAGTGGCAGCAACACGCCATAGACATGCAAGGTATGTCCTCAAATAAATTCTTAACTCTTGTGAAGTGTGCGTAAAACAGGAGGCTCTGGGAGGTCTAATCTGTACCCGCATCTACACCCAGTTATTCGTGCCGTTAATTTTGTCGTAGATTCCCGTTGTGGTGGCCTTGGGGATTTAGCGCTTGAGAATCTACATGCTCTGGGGAAATTCATTCATTGATCTGGTTTCCACTCGGTATCTGAACTATATAATTTCTCTCTGGACTGGTTTACTCGAAATCAAGCACACTTGGATATCACGTGCCGCGTCGAGAGTTCTCCTCTCGAAGGATCGGAGGTCATCATTCGCCGCTGTCATAAACTATGGATTCATCTTCTATTCTCTGAGGAAGGCGATGCAGGGACAGGAGTGACAGTGGGCGCCTGTTCATGATAGAAGTCAGGATGCAATGCGGAAACGAGTGACTCGGAATCTGGCGATTTGGGACAACGAAGTTTCATTTCTCCGTTTCACCGTCCAAAGTTTGGAAAAATATGCGTCAGCAGTTGTTTGTCATTCTCGTATCTACGTTATGATCCTAAAACACAGACTTTGGGCTCCCAACCCGTGACTCTGTAGAGTTCCTCTACTGTTCCACGTCATTGCAATCGTCTGCCTTGGTCTTGTATGCCTTCCAATCCTAAACTCGCAGTTGTCTTCAGGAAGACGTAAGTTGTCTTCGCACCATTTATCTCCACACACACACACACACACCCTTGCATACAGTTGGCATTATAAGGGAGAAAATTAACCGTCATAGTGATAGAAAGCAACAACTACCAATCATCGTAACGCAGTCGAAGTTTCAGCAACAAGCAGTCGTCATTTGTCTCCGATGCCTCCCTCCCTCACGTCAAACTTCGTAAATCTGTTGATTAAGGAACGTAGTATTGCTGTTTCCTTTCGGTATGCGGAGACCCAACGCGTAGGAGCCCTGGCTGTAAGTGCCTGGGCTCTCCTCTTATCGCCTTCGTCCTCCCATTCTGTTTCCGAGAAGACGAAGCCCAATGGCTTGTTGTGCAATGAACAAAAAAACGCGAAGCTGCGACCGCTCGATAAGAAGCGACGCCGATCCTCAATGGCGCCGACTGACGTCGAGCGTGTGTAGTACATACATACATGGTTTTGACACATAGGTACGCCATCGTCTTTTCCCCCTTCCTTCCGTCCCTCGATCGCCGATACCCTCTTGTCGAAGCAGTGGGAGAGAAGAAGAGACGTTTACACAGTGCGTCACGCTTATCTACGTACACTTCCCCCAGCCCCTCCCACCACACTCGCGTGCACAATGGTTTCGCGTTAAAAACTGGTGACTTTTCCTCATAGGGTTCCTAGAACTCCCGCCAGAGTTCTCCCACCATTTCCATTCGAACCCCTCATCCCTTACGACCTCAGACAGACAGTGCCTCTGTTGCTTCTCTACTCAGTCATCGGCTTCTACAGTCCAAGCACTTGGCTGCAAAGCGAAAAAAACACAATTCCATTGTCCAATGCGTCGTACGTTCCGAACGATGAATTGAAGTGTGGACACTATACGCAAGTAAAACCGATTAGTCACAGTCCCTCCACCTTAAAAATTATGAAATTTTGTTACATGATCTTTCTTGGGGTAAACACATACGTGAAATAATGGGTCAAACTAATCGTACACTAAGAATTGATGGAAAGAGTCCTGGGAAAATTCAATCATGTACTGAGGAATCATGTACGAGAAATTAGCTACTTTTCCATTGTTAGACCTCATTTTTTTATCTATTTTGAGTGAAATAAATGTTTATTATTGTTTGGTATACTGTGCCAGTATATGGGATCCTTACAAAATAGGTTTCATTAACGAACTGGAGCGTGTGCAGCGAATATCAGCAATATTTGTAAAGGGACAATATGAACACTATATTAGTGTAACCAGTGTATTAGATGAATTAAAATGGGAATAATTATCCGACTGTATCAAAATTTAGACTTAATCTCTTCGCTAAATTCCAGATCGCAACACGAAAGTGGCAGAGATTTTTCAATGGTGTATCGACTCTACATCTACATTACGTAATACCCTGCGAGTCACCGCGAGGATGTGTGGCAGGGGGTTAAGATACCAAACATGCACTATTGACATGCAACTAGGATATTTAATGTAGACATGCTATATAAAAGGGTCAAATGAGGCTAGATGGTTAATATCTACGAAATAAGAAACGGATTATTGGTTGTTATTACATGCATCATGCACTACAGACTACTCAAGTATTTCACCTGCCTATCCCTTTGCTATGCTGCCTATTCTGTTCTCTTATAGTACGGGGGAAAAATACCCCCGAATACCAAGAATTATAAAAATTCTTGTATTAATTCTGAAACACTACTCAACCTATCGTAACACCTTTTAACGAACCTAGCTGCTCTACGCTGCTCACTGTCTAGTTCTCTGATCAAACCCAATTCATTCGGATCCCATACACTGGCTGCATACTCAAGTTGGGGCCTAACAGTGAAAAGTAACATGTAAACAAATGTTTTCTTTGAAAAAATCGGTTTCGAATTTACTTAAAAACTTTAACCTACATTTTAACCTTTTTTTCTGATAGTAATTCCCATCCTAGTGCTTCTTTTAAACTCGTAACACCTATACAATTATCATAACGGCCTTTAACAAACCTGTCTACTTGAGTGATCAGTCCTTGCTCTGCCACTCCGTCTGTCACATAAGACGTTAAATGTTGGACGCCCTGCTTCCTTTCGCTAGGCTTATACAATTGAACTCCAGTGACGCATATTCACGCACATGTTTTCATCTCCTCTCGAATCGTAGGGACCCATATCTTTCGCTACGTATTTTCGCCGTAAAATGCTTTTGTCATTTACCCATGAGTGCCCTCTTTGAGGCTTGAGAAATTTGAAAGTGGAAAACATCCTTTTTCAGCGTGAGAAGTAGTCGATTAAATAATGTATTATCAGAATACAGTAGTTTTCTTAAGAAGTGTAAATTACTGACATTTTATGTGAAACTTCGTCGAAGTCTCAGCGTCAGGAATGACTGATGAACAGACTGTTACTAGCTGTTTAGTGTGAGGGAAAAATTCCCTCAACAGCCCCTCTCCCGGGAATTCGAACTCGATTAGAGCCAGAGCAAGTCCCAGGAACGCCCATCCCAGCCTCTCACGAAGTACGAGACTTCCGGGAAAAAGTTTGAGGCAAGTGATTCGTCGAAAGATGTGAAACTTAGACGTGGCACATTATCTCTCTGAAGACCTGTGGCGAAGTTAGATGAGTGAATGCTTTATTATCACAACGAGGAAACGAAGAATACTCTGAGATTTGTCCATGAATCAAGACCCACGGAAAACTATAATACGTGGGTCTACTTACGATCAAATCCTTACGAAATGTCAAGGAAATTATGGGGGGCTGACCGATATATTTAGAATTAGATTTGATTGTGAAATAACGTCAAGGCAGTATGACGTATCGTCCGCATTTATCAATCACATCCAGTTGGTGACTTACTTCCATAGATTCTCCCATTTTCCGCGCGGTTAATAATTGGTGGCAGGTGACTTGAAGCATTTGAGATTTAAAGGAGCAGCTGAATATTCGTCGCGTCATTGAAACAAATTTCTCCTCCGTTCAGTCTGCTAATTCCAGCAAGATGCCAGAAAAGCCAACTGCAGGTGTGCTTAGTCTGTTATAAGCAATCCTGCTCGCCAAAATTAAAAGCAGGCATTTTTATTTTACCTGCCTATGCGGGCATTGGTCTCTGCTTTTTTAGTTTCTCTGGAATACAGGAAATTCAAGGGACAAGATGATACGGTGAAGTGTATATTTCGGTGGCTGCTTGGCGGAGGCAAAGACCTGGAGATTAATTCCTTCCTGGTTGGCGGCAAATATATCCAAGAAATCGGCCTGCAAGGACACCTCTTCAATTCTGTCTTCCAGTCGAACCGCCTTTCAAGGCATAGAGAATGCGAGCCTGGGAAGATTTCTCGCCCACCAAAGACGATTTCGCTGCGTTTGGTTGAAATCGCGTTCAATATAATCTCCCCTTTATAATTTGTTTAATTTTACATTTCCAACCGATTCCATTGCATCTACATCTACGTAATACCTTTTATCCGTTTTTTTCCACGGTGAAGTTTAGACTAGAATATAATTACTAATCCTTTTTATGCATTATATGTAATGCATGTTTGGTGTGAATTCACCTCCTGCCGCACACCTGGTGGCGTGCAGGGTGTTATATTGACGTATATGTGAATTCAATCCTTTCAGGCCTGACGATGACGCCGTGGCGTTGAAACTAATAGTACCTGGGACTGAAACAGTTGTTATTGTCATTATTCAGGTGTAGATACAAGTCACCGCGAGGGTGTGTGGTAGGGGGTAGAGATCACCAAACATGCACCTTTTGCATACTACTAGGAGCTACGAATCCATGCGCCCATGCAACTAAGAGGCACCATTAAATGCTGACCATGCAAACCGTTAAAAGTATTTTGCGAACTGTAACTTACAATGGTAGCCTGGACCATAATAACCATAGACTGGACCATTAGTTAGAGAAATTGATTGCCGAACTGAGAGATTAAGAAATGTCCTCTTTTCTTCGTACAGTTAGGGATATGAATAGCGGTAAATATATCCAATAGCATAAATATGATTGGATTGTATCAATGGATGGCGTAGGTAGTTGCATATGGGTATAAGGACTTTTAGCTAACCCAACTAACAGCATGTTATTGCATGCTTGCTTTAATATTTTTTCTTTTTTACATGGTGAAGTTCTGACTATTTTATTATTACCAATCCTTTTTATGCATGATATCTAATGCATGTTTGGTGTGAATTCACCCCCTGCCACACACCTTTATGGTGGCTTGCAGGGTATTATGTAGATGTAGATGAGATGCAACTAAGAGCTACCATGCAATGTTAACCGTGTAATTCAGAGCTAGCATGACAGGCTACTCTAACAATATTTAACCTACCTATGCCGTTGTTATGCTACCTATTAATCTCTCTAATGGTACGTGGGAAAAATGAAATTTTAAATCTATCGGTACGACAATCTTATCTCACATCTTATTTATCTAGTCAAATCTAGCATAATACGCTGGGGTTCTTAATATGTATCTAACATCTTCAGTAAACCTTCCCGTTTTAAATTTCTGCAGGAGATTTAATCTGTACTTTACAAACTGATTGCGAAAGATATTGAACGCGCTTTTTTTCCTCCTATGAATTCAAGTTTTCGTAATTTTCTTCATTTCATCTCAATTTTCCGGTGATATGACGTTGTAGGGTTTTAATTGGTGTTTAACTAATTATAAACAATCATTCCGTCCATATTTCCATTGAAAATCCATCGACGCTTAATTCAATATTAACTTCGATGTAATCAAGGATTATTTACCTGGTTTTAAATATTCATGATTCGACACCGTCCTGATGGAAGATTCTCACTGCCTTAATGATTCATGAAAATACGCATCACTTAATCAGATCATCCAAACGAGTCCTTATTCACTCACCTTATCTACAGTTTTTATCATTTAAAGCGACTGGAAATCATGGTAAATTTACGTCATTCCTACTGCAACAGATGAGATGCATTTGAATTTATAACGGGAATTTCAATGTTTATCGTGTGTTATTAGTTGAATAATTACCCGTTAACTAATTCCGTTTGTCACCGAACTTGCCTTCATCAATTTCAACTAATTTGCTTTACGGTAGATTTCGCCTGTGAATTTGATCGCGCTCACCCCAAGGCCGATTCCCATCGGTTTCTCCAGCAAGGAGTTTTGCGCAAGAGCGAACCATAGTAAGCAGATATCTTCCCATGAAAGCTCTTTCTGCGGAAACGGGTTGGAAGTCGTAGTCCCGCGTTCGAAATATTGCGTCCCCCTGGCTGTCCATCATTAGTAAAATTTTTCATTGTCTGTAGCTGGGATTTGTCTGTAATGGATACTCTTTTTTACGGAAGTTATGGAGAGCAGAAGTAGAAGAAGGTATCGGTGAATGAAAGATTGAAAAAAGGCACTTCTTCCCATCTTTTTTCTTTTATACACGCGACCCTGCGGCGGTGAAAATACGTATCAACTCTGCACATACATTTTTGTCGGGGATGGAGGGTTGAAGAGCCCCTTTCACAGCGTCCGTTAAACCACGAAAATCGATTTTGGGAAGAAGCTTGTATAGTTGAAGCACTTTGTCTCTCCTCTCTTCAGTTAAGTTTTGAAACAAAATTTTTAACGGTTTCCATGGAAATCTTCGTGACGCATCGCACAGGAAGTGTCGCTCACGTTTTGCGTGTCGGCTGCGTGTCAGTTCCTCTCGGCAGCTGGCATGGTCACCGGCCGACACCACCCTCTTCCTCTGCTCCGTCGCCGTGCCTGCGTTTCTCTACGACCATCCCTTACTAGTACACGCAGCCTTGTCTTATATACCTTAGCATTAGCCTTAAGAGTGCCGACTTGGGGCGTGCGGGCACCCGCACCCGTTTCGCCATTCCATTGTGCTGACTTCAGTGGGAAAGTTTGCGTGACAAATCAGCTCTTTCTAGTACCAAGAAATTTCAAGCCATTAGCCAACTACGAAATCCAGATCTGCCCTCATTTGAGATAGCATTATTTTGAATCCCATTACCTTATCTTTCTAGCCTCTTAGGGCAATTTAGATTAAAGAGGCACCCAAAGAATCAAATAAAAGAATACTTTCCATTACTCCTTATTAAGTTGAAAAGGAAACGTAATGATTCGATTCACCTCATTGTTATGAGCTACCTTTGTTTCACTTTCATAAACGAAGTTATTGAAAGCGTAAAAATAGGAAGCTGGATCCACGTTTAAAGTGTATCGTCAAGTATCAGTAATTACCTGGTCCGTATATGGAAAATATAAGTTAGGAACAACATGGAATTGAAATTTCGAGCGTTCCGAAAGAAAGGTAAACTGTTACCCCTGACACAAAACTTTGTGGTTGCTTGTAGTGTATTACGTAGATATGGAAAATATGGGATGTTATTTTCATAAAATTCACGACTTTTCCCGTTATCATCTTTAACATAATTATTTATTCTCTAATGTGCATCTACATCTACACGATACCCTGCAAGCCACCGCGAGGGTGTGTGGCAGGGTGTGATGCATGTATTAACAACCAATCCATTTACTACTATGTAGATTAGCCATGATGCTGCATGTGGCCCATATCATTATTGTTTCCATGCAGTACCCTAGCTGCATGTCAATAGTGCAGTCAGATACAGCTCGAGCCTCCTGCCAACCACCCTTGCGGTGGCTTGCTGGGTATTGCGTAGATGTAGATGTTAGTATTTACATAGTAATAAAGGGATTGGTTGTTAATCCATGCATCATGTTACAGACTACAATATTTCACCTACCTATTCCTTTGCTCTGTTCTAATCTAGCATAATACGCAGGGGTTTTAAAAATACTTCTAACATCTTCGGTCAAGCTATCAGTTTTGAATTTTTGCAATAGATTTAATCTCTACCTTAACCTACGATCTGATATTGATTGTAGTGCATGTTTCGTGATCTTTACCCCTTGCCACACACTCTCAGTATGTTTCGCAGGGTATTACGTAGATGTAGATTCCTAGCCTAATTCTTGTAATAATTCTGATAAACCTCTAAGCTGTAACACCTTTTAACACACCTAGCTGCTCTACGCTGCACACCGTCTATCTCTCTGATCAAACCTATCGGAACCTATTTGAATGAATTAGGGTTGATCAGAGAACTAAACAGTGTGCAGCGTAGAGCAGCTAGGTTCGTTCAAAGGTGTTACGATAGGTTGAGTAGCGTTTCAGAATTAATAAAATCATTAGGGTGGGAATCATTATCAGAGCATAGGTCTATTATAGAAATTTCAATCGGATAACTTTACTGAAGAAGTTAGACACACATTAAAAACACCAGCATATTATGCTAGATTCGACCAGATAAATAAGATTGGAGAGATAGATTGTCGTACTGATCGATTCAAAATGGTATTTTTACCCCGTACTATAAGAGAACAGAATATGCAGCATAGCAAAGGGATAGGTAGGTGAAATATTTGAGTAGTCTGTAGTGCATGATGCACCAATTAATCCCTTAAATACTATAGATACTAACAATATAGTTGCATGAGACCCTATAGTTGCTTGTTTGCATGTCAATAGTGCATGCTTTGTGATCACCACCTGCCACACCCTCGTGGTGGATTTCAGGGTATCGTGTAGATGTAGATGATCCCATACAATTGCTACATAGTGAAGGTGAAGTCTAGTGTAAAGAAACATCCCTCTTTTGTCTTCTCGTCACATTTCCCGAGTAGTCTTTTAATAAATCCCAATCTACATCTACATAATACCATGCAAGCCACCATAAAGGTATGTGGCAGGGAGTGAATTCTCACGAAGCATGAAGTACATACCATGCATAAAAAAGTATTAGTAATAATATACTAGTCTAAACTTCTCTGTTTCTAAAAGATAAAAATAGCAAAGCAAGCATGCAAAATCATGCTGTTTGTTGGGTTAGCCTCAAATCCCTACATCAACACGCAGCTACCTATTCTATCCATTGGTACACTCTAATTGGACATGTTTACCGCTATTCATATCCCCAATTGTATGAGGAAAAAAGGAATAGAGAGCCCTCGTGGTGGCTCGCAGGGTATTACGTAGATGTACATGTAAAACGCGTCAGTATCTTAATTTTGCGGCAGCCATCAAGGCGCCACATCAAAGCCTCAGGGAATTCACGAAGTTTTGCTGGCCCTGAGCCGCCTGCTGCACCCATTCCTTGCGCTCGAGTGACCTACCGCACGCAACCCGACGTGAGTCCCTCCACGCCCTAGTCCTCGTGGCCGCCGCCATGGGGAATCAATCGATTCGATTAGTCGGCCTCCCCTTGGGCCGAACACAATTGCGGTAAGGGAGAAAGAATTGGTTCGCCACTTAAAAACAGTCATCCTCAAAGTGACTCACAGTCTGATGACGGCGGGGGTGACCGTGACTCACTCCCTCACCCCCCTCCTTACTTGAGTCCCCCTCTCATGCACGTTGGGTGACGCAACCATCACGGGACATTTGCTCACGTCCGCTGAACCGCTCGTGCGGTCGTTCACTTGGCGGGCGATGGCTCACAGCTCTCGTGACCCCGGGGCCGGTGTGTCTTCCTGTTAGGTAGGAATCTACTTGTTACAGTGTATCCTGCAAGCCAATTCGAGGGGTAGTCGCAGGGCGTGAAAACCAAACTTGCAATTAAATATTTCTGACTCCATTATAGCTAGTAGCGGTGATTTTTTTTATACATATACCAGGGTTCCACATTGGAAATTATAGAGGAATATAATTTTCAGCTTAGAATGATATATTTGTCTAGAGTCACTCGTGTGTTCATGGTTCTTTCAGCATGCGTTAGTAAAGTTAAGGATGACAACTGTTATCGATATTCTACTCACTCATGGGGGATCGGATTTGTGGGGTGATTTGAGTACTGGCCTCCTAACCCGAGGATCGGGGTTCGAATCCCGGCAGTGACGGATTTTCAGTGGCAAACCGGTCCCTACTTGAGTACCTAGTTAAGGGCATTCAGGTTCAGTACTCCGTCCGTCGGATGCCGGTTAAGCCGGTGTCCCCTTGGTGCCTGTCGTTAAGGGTAGGCTAATGCCGAAGCCGAGTCTCTCTCCACCCATCCTCCTTTCCCTGAAAACTCCTACCATTATCCAAACACCCACCTATCCTAGGCGGCAAAGTGATCTTCACCCCCTGCCACACACCCTCGTGGTGGCTCGCAGGGTATTACGTAGACGTATCCTAATTGGCGCTGATGACCATAGCTGTCGGTCGCTTGCCCTGAATAACATAACTCCACTCACTCATGAGCCATTGCCAAGTGGCCCAAACCCCGAGAGAAATAAATATGCAAATTAAGATTATTTACATTCATGCATTTATTCTTAATATTGGTGGTATGGTGACCCAGTGGGGGTAACGATGAGCTACTGACCGGAGATCCCAGCTCCGAATCTGGCCCAATCTCTCGGGACACATCCAGTTCAACAAAATCTGAGTGATTTCATGGATAACATGTCTTAATGAGAAACCGTTAATCCCCACCCCACCTCCCCTTCCCCAGTTAATGAAATCTATCTTTAACATTAACATATCAAACGACATAGAGCCTACTTGGTGCGAGCCACCTTATACAGCCAAACTGACCATCAGATAGATGGTGTATTGTACAGATACAGATGGTGTATTTTGTGTAAAATTTCGCGTTTTTCGTAACTGCGTGCGTTACGTTACCTCGGTGTGGAAGTATTCCAACTTATTATGGTGGACTGGACCATAATCATAAATTAAGTAATTGATTGCCGAACCGACGGATGCAAATGTCCTTCTTTCCTTGTACAATTAGGGATATGAATAGCTGTAAATATATCCAAGAATATAGATACGAATGTATCACTGGATAGTACATATTGCTATAAGGACATTACGCTAAACCAACGAGCAGCGTGTTTTTGTTTGCTTGTTTTGCTATTTTAATCATTTTGTTAATTGTTTAGTTTAAACAAGAATAATAATTACTAATCCTCTTTATGCATGATATGCAGTGCATGTTTGGTGTGCATTCATCCCTTGCCACACACCTTTATGATATTGCAGGGTATTATGTAGATGATGCAGTGGTAACATGAAAAAAATCTCGTGGATAGAACTGAAAGCGATTTAAACCGCGGCGGCTCCCGGACCGGCGTTGGTCGTGCACCACACGCCGCGAGAGAGTGACTGGAGGGAGTGAGGTGCGGTCCGCGTGCATTGATCCGTTGCGCTGCGTCTGCGCACCGCCGCCGCGCCCGCCCCATCCCCCACGCCCGCACCGCCGCTTTGCTGCAATTTTCATTCGCGGAGGGCAGAGTGGGTGGGGGAGGTGCTCTTTCGCGCGACACCTGTTGATTCCCCATTAAGATGGCTTTCGTCCGTTGTATCATCGGCATTGCGATGAAAAAAAAGAAGAAACGATTCGACAGTTTGAAAACGTAAAGTTAAATACGAGCATTAAAGCGTGAGTGAGGAAGGCGGTGGCTGCGGGCAATGCAGCTTTAAGAATCACGGCGCTTCTCCGCCGCGCATCCCGCAGCCAGTCGACGGGAGTGAGTTACGGGCTGCGCATGGATGTTTTCATTTGTCATTTGATCTTCCGTTGGGTTTCAACCTACGTCACTCCTCAGGAGAATTGAGAAAATAATGTCCTTCTGGAGACAAAATTCTATCTACGTCTATATGCCATGCGAACCTCAGCAAGGATGTGTGGCAGAGGGTAAACCATCACCAAGCATGCATTATTTCTACCATGAGTCGTGCAAAATAACACTACTCAATTTAAACACTAGTTGTATGAAACCAATAGCCACAATACTGCATCCTGAGGAAAATATTATGCATGCAGTCACCAGATACGTGAAATGTTAGCTATAGATGACACTAAATTCTTAGTTATTGCAAATTAATATTTACAAAGTAATTATGAACTAACTTTTCCGTGAGCAAGGAAAACGTTTTATATTAAAAAGCTCCAAAAAATGCGTGTCTTCCTATGCGTCTGTAAGTTTTAAATGCACGAGTACAAAATACCCTGCAAGCCACCATAAAGATGTGTGGCAGGAGGTGAACTCACACCAAACATGCACTACATTATCATGCATAAAAAGGATTAGTAAGAATATACTAGTCTAAACTTCAATATTTTAGTATTGCTGAAGACGCTTTTAGGGTAAATGGGGTGACTTTTGACTCGACTAACTTTTTAGTAGCTACGTTCGTATATTCGATTCCAAACTAATAAGTTTTTTTAAATTGCAACTGCAGTATGAATGTATGTGAAACCAGATAGTTGTATTTCTTAAGTAAAGTTGCCTTCATCTCGAAGGTTGGTCTGGTCGGTGAGGGTATAGATCACCAGTTTCTGACACACTAACAGGGTTTTTATTTAACAGCAAAGTATTGGGGACAGTTATAAGGCCCCAGAAAGTCCTAATGTTTATAGAACACAATCCTTCTAGGAATTTCAAACTGGGACCTCCGGCACGGATTCAATGCTCTACTCACTGCGCTACATCTACATCTACATCTACACGATACCCTGCAAGCCACCGCGAGGGTGTGTGGCAGGGGGTGAAGGTCACCAAGCATGCACTACTAGCATGCAAGAAAGCAACTAAAGGGTCTCATGCAACTAGATTGTTAGTATCTATAGTATTTGAGGGGTTAATACATGCATCATGCACTACAGAATACTCTAAAATATTTCCCCTACCTATCCCTTTCCTATGCTGCCTATTCTGTTCTCTTATAGTACTGGGGAAAAATGCCATTTTGAATCTATCTGTACGACAATCTATCTCTCTAATCTTATTTATCTGGTCGAATCTAGAATAATACGCTGGTGTTTTTAATATGTGCCTAACATCTTCAGTAAAGCTATCCGATTGAAATTTCTGCAATAGATTTAATCTGAACTTTAATCTACGCTCTGATAATGATTCCCACCCTAATTCTTGTATTAATTCTGATACACTACTCAACCTATCGTAACACCTTTTGACGAACCTAGCTGCTCTACGCTGCACACTGTCTAGTTCTCTCATCAAACCTAATTCATTAGGATCCCATACACTGGCTGCATACTCAAGGTGGGGCCTAACTAGTGAAAAGTAGCATCGCTCTTTTGTCTTCTCATCACATTTCCCAAGTACTCTTTTTATAAATCCTAGCTTTCTCTTCGCTCGGCCGCATATTTCCCTTATGTGTCTTCCCCACGATAAATCTTTAGTGATTGTTAAACCTAAATATCTTACGGTTTCAACGTTTT
Organism: Platycnemis pennipes; assembly: GCA_933228895.1. Lineage (NCBI taxonomy): Eukaryota > Metazoa > Arthropoda > Insecta > Odonata > Platycnemididae > Platycnemis > Platycnemis pennipes. The sequence continues at coordinate 18,552,545 of OW121853.1, forward strand.
CGATCTTCGTGCTATTAATTCTATAGGATCGCTCTATCGAATTATTCCTCCTCCAAAAATTGATAGCTACACACTTTTTAAGGTTGAGTTCTAACTGCCATTTGTCGGACCACTCTTGAATTGCATCTAAATCCTTGCTAAGTGATTTCGTGTCCTCTTCGTTTGATATACCCCTGTACACCACCGCATCGTCTGCAAAAAGTCTAAGGTTACTACTAACTACGGTACCCAAATCGTTTATGTATAAAAGAAATAGAAGCGGACCTACTACGCTACCTTGGGGAACTCCCGATGTGACTTCGATTGTGTCCGACATGATACCATCTATGACAACCCTCTGCTCTCGCCCACTTAAGAATTCTTTTACCCAACATACAACGTCTTTATTTATACCAAAACTCTCTAACTTCAAGATTAATTTGTCATGAGGAACTTTATCGAAAGCCTTTTTAAAATCTAAAAATATCGCATCAACTTCAGTACTGCTTTCGCCGTGGACTAAAATATCGTGTACGAATAAAGCTAATTGTGTCTCGCAAGATCTACCTTTCCGGAACCCATGCTGGCTGTTTATGAGTAATCCCTGACTATCCAAATGCCCCATGATCGAACTGACTACGACCCTTTGCATTTTCTTAGGGATATTACGAGTAATTAAATGTATGTATAGAATATAAAGGATTATGCAGAAATGTCTGTAGTGAAAATTGATCCGCGAGGTTCTCACCGAGCTAAATTATGCTGTTTCAAGTAGGTGAAAGTTAAAATACTGGCCTTAAGCACACCACAATGGAAGAGAGAATAGCTATTCCTCCCTATATTCGCCATCCCTACTCCAAGGTGAATTACTGCCTTGCCTTACTTTGCACCACTTTAGTGTTGGTAAGAGGGTGTCGCCTGCCACCGGTTTTATTGGCACGAATGACCCCTTTTTAGAAGGCAGCCCATCCGTCCACAATGTCGAACAAACTTGCGCAAAAAATTTAAGCATGATTTATATATCCATTAACTATTTTTTCCTCCTTAAGTCAACAGTAGACGGAGAGTTTTTTAACATTTTGATCAAAGATAGCCCAAAATATACGGTTGTAGCTTCTTTTTTCATCCATTCCGATAACTAGGCTATAAAAGTAAATATCCACCCGATAAGGTATACATGCCTGGAACAAATTAAAAACCTACCAATATTAACCATGATTTGCACCAATTTATTTACTCTTTTTGTAATTGTTATTTGTCGACTAAGAATATAGTTTCTAATCCCGTTTAAAGCATGAGATGTATCTTTGGTGTGAATAAACCCCCTGCCACACACCTTTATCTACATCTACGTAATACCCTGCGAGCCACCACAAGGGTGTGTGGCAGGGGGTGAAGATCACCAAACATGCACTATTGACATGCAAATAGGACATTTAATGCAGACATGCTAAATAATAGGGTCACAAGCAGCTAGATGGTTAATATCTACACATTAAGAAAGGGATTATTGGTTGTTATTACATGCACTACAGACTACTCTGACTATATTTCACCCACCTATCCCTTTGCTACGCTGCCTATTGTTCTCTCTTGTGGTGCGTGGAAAAAATGACATTTTAAATCTATCGGTACGACAATCTATCTCTCAAATCTTGTTAATCTGATCAAACCTAGCATAATACGCAGAGGTTCTTAATATATGTCTAGCATCATCTGTGAACAAATCGGTTTCGAATTTACTTAAAGTGTTTAACCCAATTTTCAACCTGTATTCTGATAGCAATGCCTATCCTAGTTCTTCTATTACACTCGTAGCACTTAAACAATTATCATAACGGCCTTTAACAAATCTAGCGGATCTCCTTTGCACACGGTCTAATTATTTTAGGGTGCATGAAGTGTATTATGTTGATTAAGGTGAAGAGTATTAAACGTCAGACATTCTATAGGTGCAAGCATTATCATGCGAGAATTTTAAAAATGCTGGGTAGCCTCATTAGGTTTTCGATCGGATGATATCTCAGGCGTAGATGGCTCGAATAACTTTGTTTGCTGGCCCCGTCCGTCAGCGACGTCAGCGCAAAAAAAAGAAGTATTCAAAAGAGAAGCTTTTCGCTGTACATATTTGTGCCAAGGCCGCGCGCGGATCCGTCCCCGATTCGCGATCGTGCGACTCGCCTCCGCCATTCCACCGTCGTCGTGGAGGTCGTTCAACTCCCTTCGTTCTCGGTCCGGAGCCAATTCGCGAGGGGACACCGTCCGTCGGTTGGCTGGCTCGTGCCTCCGATACGGCTGCGAGGTCACTGCTCCCCAGTAAGTATCACGCAGCAAGTATGGCTGATGGCTTGTCTTTGCCCCATCAGTTCTGAAAATAGGTAGTCTGTCTTGTCTCAGGAGTTTTTCATAGAACCGCCCGAACAGGTTGAAAATGTCATTTTTCCCGCGTACTATAAGAGAATATAATAAGCACCATTACAGAGGGATAGGTTGGTGAAATATTTGTTAGTCTGTAGTGTATAATGCATGTGTTAACATTACTAACACAGGTAATACAGATAAATGCCATTAAAACCAAAAATCCCTTTATCACTATGTAGATACTAACCATCTAGCTTCATGTAACTCTATTATATAACATCTTCCCATGTGATAAGCCTAATTGCATGTCAATAGTGCATGTATGGTTATCTTCACCCTCTGCCACTCACGTTCACGGTGGCTTACAGGGTATTGCGTGGAGGTAGGTGAACAGTGGTTCTTCTCATTTCAATGTCATTTTCTTGAACCACGTTAAATGTTACCCCCTGGAAGCCCAATATCAGCCTTACCTCTAGAGTTGCTAAATGCCAAGAGCACAAAGACATCTTCGGTTGTCTACGTCAACCTATTTTATGAAAGGCAAAATTAGTGATATTAACATTGGTACTGGGACACTATCACAATATGCACCTTAACGAGTGATGTAGATGGTCGGTTTCTCGAGTTTTCAATTCGTTTAATTTTAAGTGATGCTTTGGAGCACAATCTGCGGTGAAACTATCGTCGTCTCATTCTGGAACAGCGCTTATGTCTGGCTTGGGAAAAGGGCGATCAGCTCTGCGGATGAGCCCACGTGTCGCAGTGTGAGAGAGAGAGAGAGGAGTTGGTGGAGCGTTGGATTCCCACTGCCTGCCGGGACTCAAATATCCTGCAGCAGCCGAACTTGAGCCTCGACCTCATTTAACCCGGAGCCTGGACATGCAGTGATGGCATTTGTCCCACTTAGCTTACACAGGTATGCAGAAGGCTGCCTCTCTCACTCGGTGCTTCAAAATGCATTTGCTTTGCAGCCTTATAAATAGCCCCGTCCAAGCTGGTGTTGGTTGTCCACGCAGGAGACCCGGGACGATGCTCAGGTCAATATGCTTTGAATAAACAAGTGTTTCCACTATTTCGTGTACAGGATTAAGGAAGTCATTTCCAAAATGTATCATCGGCTTGTACGCAATGGAATCCACTTTGTTCCAAATAAAGAGTCGTAGGTACGTTCGTAGTTGATGAAAGAACCTATGCAGGAACCGATTGGATATTTCTCATCGCATTCGCATACTATCGCATATTTACATATCAATCCTTTCTCCTATTTAAACCGTCATATTTTGAGTCTTTTTTATAATTATTATTCGAATTTTCACTGATGAATTATTCATTAGATGTATTTCTATTTATTTTGTCTTTCGAGAGGAAATTAGATTTCGCGTCATCTTAAAATTTGTATCCATTTGGATTTACACGATTGCCTTTAATGTAGCTCCTAAGCCAAAAATTGGATCATTTAAATATAAATTAGTAATGATCACTTGACAATTCATCATTACTGATGATAATCGAAGTAAATTGCAAAGTTAAAATTCGAAAGTAATCGTACGTAAATTACTCCGAAGTTGATATGGAACAAAAAAGAAATTGCTAAATAATTATTTGAACGTTGTGTATCTAAGAGAATTTTTAATCAAATTCACTGTGACTGCGAAGTTGCTTGAAAAGGAATAAATTTTGTCGTTATTTAAAGCCACCGGAGAGGAATCTCTGGTCTGTAGCCCTGGATGAATTAAACCGTTGCACCATTACGTGTTTCGGAAGACTCTGAAAATGAATAGGGGAAACCTTTGGACATATTCCCAGACGAAAAATTTAACGTAATACGAAAGGAAACGAAGAAGGGAGGCGACTAGAGAAGGGACAATGAGCGCAAACGAGTTAGGAGACTTGACCTAAGATAGTGCTTAGGAACCGAGGACGAAGAGAGTGATTGGAGAGAAAAAAACCCACTAGCCTCTTCGAACATTAAATTAGAAAACGAATTAAGAAAGCTTATGAATTATTCCAACAGATTCAGGCAAAAATAGATGCATAACAACCAAACAACAATCGCACTATCCCATAGAATGTTTCATGAACGTGGCGTTTCAACTTCAGGGTCCTAGTGCCTGAAGAGGACTCGGTGATTTTAAATGCGAAGTGCATTAAAACTTCTGTGGGATAGTGAGAGTGTTATTTGATTGGAAAGCATATGAAAGCAAAAATCATTAAGTGAGCAATGGCTCAAGAAGAAATTGCCGAGCGTTACATCAACAGCAGGAGAATGAGTACACGACTGCCATTGACACAACAATCCAAAATAATGTTCATCCCAAAATCTGCTTGGTGAGGTCAAAGTTCTCTTAGTACTAAATTCTGACGAGTGTGAAATTCATGATTTATAATATACGATATAAGTGCTGACCTTATCTCTAAGCCGACTGTGGTTTCCCAACAGTTATGTCCAGCTGATCCCTTAGCACGGGTTGAGCTGGACGTGTCTAAAGCTCTCGGAATCGAACTGTGGACGCTCTACTTACTGGGTTATTACGCCGTCGACATGAAAATACGAACAAATATGGGTCGATCGTGATCCCGGTGCAGGAGATACATTCACGTCAATGTCGCTGTGCCTTCAGTTTTTGCATCGAGGATCTTCATCTACATAATACCCTGCAATTATTCATGAAGGTGTGTGACTGGGGGTGACTACACCAAACAGGCATTTCGTATCTTGTTTAGTTAGCTTAGCTAAAAGGTTTAGTAGCTATATTTTAGTCTAAACAACAATTTAAAAAAAGATTTTGAGCAAAGCCAACATGTACATACAAACATGCCGTTAGGTGGGTTAGCTTACAGTCCTCATACCAACATGCAACTACCTAGGTTAACTATTGTACACTTGTATATGTATATATTCACTACTATTCACATTCCCAATTGTACGAGGAAAGAGAGACATTTTGAATCTGTCGGTTCGGCCATCAATTTACCTAATTTTAGGATCATGGTCCAGTCTACCATAGTAATTCTGAGTTCGCAAAATGTTTTTAACGTTGGTGGATGGATCAATGTTTTACGTGGTACATCGCAAAGCCCTGTCTCAAGGTGGCGTCGGGATCGGCTCTCCCTTTCCCAGGGCCCCTCGGGTCCGGAAAGAGGGGCCCGCCACCCGTGGGCGACGCCCGCATCATCACCCATCTCTGTTCGCAAGCGAGGAGCCGCCCCCACGGCGACCCATTCTGCGGATGCCCTGTGTGAGGGGGGTCATTGGAAAGAGGGGGGGGGGCGTGCGTCATCCACAAGAAGGCGCGGACGTCATCCGCAGAGTAGTCACGTGGTCAAAGGCTTTCGCTATTAGCTGGTGTGCGCGGGTGGCTGGACGAACTGAAGACGAGGGGTCCCTCGTAATGGCACCCTCCCGCCTCCACAGGGGCCCAGCCCGTTTAGGAAGTACGGAAGAACCACGGTTATCCGAGGCGTTTTGGACCAAACATACTTCGGATAACTGAAATCTGGAATACTACGGAGAGTCGTAATGAAGAAGTTTATTACTGAAGTATGTACATATATGCATATATTTATTCAAAACAAATATCTTACATATTTCAACGTTATATAATGATTCTAATTCAAAAATTCAAGTTTTTTTCAAGTTATTCATTTTCAGTATTATCCGATATCACGTCTCGCATAATGCGGAGATCTCGGATAATTTGAGCACTTCGGATAATTGGAGGCCAGATAACCAAGGCGCCATTGTATGTACGATATTCTCTCACGATAGGACCATCACAAGGAAATGAGGCCCGATAAAAATTGGAGCGTACGAATTTTCAAGTTTCTCCTTGACTTCGATTGATGTCGAGGAGAGTCTTCTCACGAATGTTACCCGAGTGGGCTGTCTTGGGTTTGGCTTCCATCGTAAAGACAATTGTTTGTGGCAAGGCGTCGCAGTTATGTAACAGACCCTCCTTCCTCTGGGTCGTACACTGCATTATTGACGTTTCGTTCTGCGCCGCGCATTGTCTCGAAGGGTTATTTTTATCTGCATTTCGCCTTGAAGTTTCCCGCATAGGGAAAAATTTTTATTTTATTGAAGAATGAAACAGAACTAAACTAAAAAACTGTAAGCATCTAGTGCCTGTTAACCATAATGCTGTATTCATTCTCCAACCCCCGTGTTGAGTCGTAGTTTTTGATGGTTATATCGTCCAGCATACTGCTGTTATATTTCCTTCCAATTGATTTTGGGCTCACGAGTTTAAATTAGACTTCAAACCCTTTCCCGACCCCAAGCTGTTTAGGTACCGGGGAGGGAAAAGAAAGAAAATATAACATAGTTATTGTTAAATCAGGGAGGTGACCACGGACTCAAATCCGCAAAGGTGAAAAGAACAACCCCCCAGTCCACGGACTGCCGTTAGCACAAGTCCCCAAAAAATCCCCTCCAAAAACTCTCTTTGAAAGATGGACTCAGATGAGGAGATACCCCAGTGCCTTCTGCAATAGAGCTGTACAAAAAACAGATACCATTCGCCACTTTTTGGGTTGCTAGTTACGTAGGGCCTCATACCTGTCAGTGGTGTTATAGGGCAAAGTTGAAACGTGGCATTTTCACAGCTCTCGATTTATTGAATTGTACGTAAATACTGATAGCCTTTTGATGATTCAGATGAGGCGTGGCTGATATGTCTCTAGTATCACGCCGCGTGCCTGTGTTGAGCTTCACTCTTTAACAGCTAAATCAACTTTAGACGCTTGGGGTAATTCCTTTCTTCTGGGTACTGACTGGCATTGACTTTTTCTTCTCGGAAACCTTCGCCGCTGCTTCATATTTAAGAAGGTAGACCCTTCAAAACGATAGCGCAGTTAATGTTCACATGCTGAATATAAATACTTGTCTGAATAATTGTTATCAATTGCAATTCAAGTTATGTTTAACGTGTCGTCAATGGTTCAATTCCTGCTATTTTGAGGAACAACTTGTATTTGTACAACTTCATTGGTGCGATGGTGGAAGTAGAGCCTCCAAGCGTTGGCGGGAGTTGAACCTATGACCCAATGGGGAACCCGAAAAAACTTCAAGCTCATACGCCTTTCTTGGAAAAGAACATGCCCTTCTGTTAGGCTATATTCACTAGTTGACGGGTGTCATTATTCTACGTTCGCAATAGTTTGAACTGAAATTTCGCCTATTCTTGTACAAAATGTAGTTTCTACTGACTGTTAAACCTGCATCGTCATCTAGGAACCTGGCAGATGGATCGTATATAATGAAGAAGGGTGTGTTGTTTTAGCGGGCAATCTTCAAGGTATTTTCTCGGGCTGCAAACCAGGCTAAGCAACGTTTTGACAGGTCGTATCCCTCGATACATCGTCCGAAATGAGGAGCCTAACCTAATAAACCACCTACCGAGTCATTCTAAAGAATCTAGTTTAGTTTCCCGGGCAGTTTGAAATCGGTAATAAGTAATACTCATCAACACTCATCGCTATCTATTCCTGCGAGAGTGACCACGCCAGATTCTCCTGTCATTGTTCGGTTTTGCTGCGGGGCGGCCCTCTCTCTGTTCTGCCTCGCTCTAATTGTAAGACTTTGATACCCGTGGTGGAGGAGGAGAGGTGTAGATACCATCTCCCCACGTAAGCTTCGCGAGCCATTCTTTCGTGCCATCCGCCTCTCATTCGCTAATTGCCTCTGCTCCCATCCATAGGATCCTCAGAGCGTTCGAAGTGTTGGCCAATCGAATTCACACACGCATTTACGTTTCTTCGCCTCCGAGAAAATTTTCCTCCTCCACAGTTCGCGGAAATAGCACGCGGCATCCGAGCCTATTTTGGAGCCTCGACATTCAGATGATCTGATGGCCTAACAAAAGCTGGTGGACAAGCCATTTCCGGCCGTTTGACTGCTCGGCTGGGAGATATAAATATAAGTCCTTGATGTCGGTCTTTTGATCTCTGGTAGTAAATCTGTTTCGAACATTTTTCCTTTTGTGGTGATATTCAGTGTAACGAGTGTTACAAGTATATTTTCCTCCATTTTCTAAGAATCATAAGTCCTTAAGATAAGTATTTTTGATAATTTGAGTATTCACAACACAAACCAGTGTGTCGTACACGATATGTAGATACACCGATAGATGAGTGAAAATAGGATTTTGGTTTGGACGGGATGAAGTCTTCTCTGGTCAAGTGGTGTCAAGAGTTCAATTGATGCAACAAGCTATGGAGTACAAACGTAGGCTTATACCAAGGCTTCATTCCAACATTGTGGTTTCTTGAATATCTTGGGGATTTGATAAATAATTATTATACTTTTATCTACTTTTTTTGGATTGCAGGTTTAAATACTTTGAATATAGTCCTCTAGAGATGGCACTTGCCATGTTTGGTTGTGAAACTAGGGTAGTTATACATGCGCTCCGCGTATGTATATTTTTCTTGCCTGTTCTGCTTGTAGCTACACACATTGTATTGCAAAATTTATGTATTTCATAAATATGGATTAATTTAAATTTCATAATTGAGATATATCTGAGGCAGGAAGAAGCTTTTAAGTTGTGCATAATTTATGCCGCACCATCTGGATATTTCGTAGCATGTATAGAAATGTTGAGGTACGTCTAGTTTTCTTTTTTTCCCCGTCTCAACGTGTCTCTAATAATAATTCCTCTTTTCTTTGTAGGTATCGCATTCAGAGCTGTCTCAAGTCCGAGTACCATTCCATTTTGAAGCTGGGATCAAGATCATGTCCTTCGTCGGATTGCAAGCAACATGTGCATTATCAGCATGCTTGGAGACAAGGACTTCTTTAAGGTTGGTTATCTGCCATAATATCTGTCACATTCCAGTTTTATTAGATCTAACATACTTTTCATGCAAACCCTTTCACTTTGTCCTAAAATCGTGTATTTTCCTTGGCGATGCTTCGACTGATTGCGTGCAAGTTTCCGAGACAGCCACAGCTTGATATTGTTTATTTCAGCGACTTCAATTTGAGGATCATGAGCTCGAAATTAATTAATGCGTCTTCAGGGAAGGATATGCCTTAGAAAATGGAAAATCGAAAGGGTCTGTTTAAATGCTAGAGCCAACGCTGTAGACCATAGACTTTACATGATGGGGTGCATTAACTCCCTAGGGGATTTCAACAGAATTTAGCGCGTTAATCACCCTGTACCCCAACTCCTTAGTACGGATGGAAGCTATTTCTTTTCGTGCACTTGTTTCGCGATCGTTTGCGGCGCGACTCTCAGTCCACTGCGACAGCGGCGAAGAACTCAGTTGCAAGTGCTGCGCAATAGCGTTTACCGCATTATTTCCGGGTCCTCGACCTTGCCTTCCCCACCTTCCCGACAGAGTCGAATGGGAGGCTGAGGGTTGGAGCCTCGAATCTAGCGATCGGACGAATTAATTGGCCTCGAGGTACATTTCACCGAATTGTCTCGCCGAGCCGGAGCGTGGAAGAGTGGGGTGCACTTGTGGAATCGTCTGTTGTCGAGGTACCATGTTCTCACGCCCGAAGTGCCTTTATTGTAATTCGCTGTTGACTTCCATCTATCATGAGGACGAAATCCCCTTGTGTGTAGCGTTCCTTGATTTTGTTTAGTTTTCTGTAAAAGTTAGGAAGTGGATTCAATACCTGTTTCAGGTGGAGTTATCCTCGGTTGTATGAACTTTGCTGACGTATCACGTCATGAGAGTTTCTAGAAATGAGAAAGATTATATAGAGTGGGGAAACCAGTCATATCCCTAGAGTATTTACGTTTCTCTTACTTCGTTGTTGATGAACGTCAACAACTCTCATTGGCAGCTAGAGCAATGGCATTAATTTCCGTGATTGCCATTTCCTCTGCTGCCTATAGGTAATGACGGGGGTGGGAAAAGAGAAGTACGTATTTACTAGTCGTCAGCCCACTGGTGATTGGAGTAGGTCTTCGACGTCTCTCCCTAAGTCCTAAGCCCTAAGTTGGTGGAAGTGCGCAGTAACTATTCTCGAGCGGTATTGCTGTTCACGTGGCATTCAGCACAGTGAAAATGAATTTGCTGACCCGTAATAAGCTTTAGTGGTATGAGATATAACAACTTGTGTAGCTCCCAAAATAAGGTGGCGCCCAACCGCGCAAGAAAGAACTTTAAGTACTTGGAGTTAGGTATCAATAATCTGTCAATAACATGCAATAGGTACTTGATATTAGCTTGAAATTCATAAAATTGGCATGTTGATAATATTGTATCTATAGGAGTCTCGATTTTCTCAATGCCAGAATATAGAGGTAAATTGCAGGCGGACTAGCGAAAAGAAAACATTTCTAAACTCAGTATCAATGCGTCATTGTGATAATAGCTTCACTTTCTCTTTCATCTGTCACTTTAAATTGCGATATACACACAGTTTGCGATAGCGGGTTCTTATTTGATTATACTTCTCGTGTTAGGAATTTAGAAGTCTTTCCCAAAATATTTCCCGAACGCAGGTAGACGGCATGGTAGCTCACTGGTTGAATATCGAGGGTTCGAATCTGGTAGAGGCCTTTCGACACATATCCAGGTGGAGTAATTTCCTGGCTACAGATCGTCCTGAGAAACCTCAGGTGGCACAGAGATGATATGCGTCCCCCCTAGGCTGAATTGTGAGTTACAACCGTTGTTGTGTGAGTGGAGTGCTATTAGGTTTTCATGTGTTTCTACTGCTAAGGTTATATCCGACTACTGTTGGACTTAGTACATCGTGAGATCTATCCTCTCCAAGCAGATCGACCTTTGCGTAGAGCACTGAAAAAAGGTACTTGGTAGCGTATAGTACAGTGATTGCAGGAGCTGCCCCCAGTCGGGTGCTACACGCATCATACATCAACATCTATGTAATACCCTGTTCACCCGCGAGGGTTGTGGCAGGGGGTGAACATCACCAAACATCCACTACTTACGACTATGAGATGCATTGGTACTACTGTTAGCTCAGGCGAAGTGATAGTTACATCAGGTGTTCTCCATGGAAGCGTGATAGACCCAATTTTATTTCTTTTTTGTGTAAATGACTTGATTACAGTAGTTAAAAAAAGTAATCACCGTCTTTTTTCCGATGATGAAGAAGTGCTTCGGGAAATTAGGAATGAATATGACACTCAGTCTTTGGCAAAGGATTTAAATGGGTAGCAATCTACGTAGTAATGAAGTGATTAATCATAGCTGCGAGAGAGGATAGGTAGGCTGCGACTGCCTTCGACTGAAATGTCCGCTTTGTGTGTCTGGGACGGTCAGGCAGGAGATGAGGGAGAGTTCCGATCGTCGGAGGAGGGGCGCAGTGAGCCAGACGGCGGCGAGGGACAGCAGCGAGAGACCGGACGTCAGGGTCGGCGGCGTTCCACGCATTCTTTGCGCTTGACGCAGTCTCCCGTCGCTCTGCTCTGCATTGGGGAGGGGAGGAGCAGTGGACGGGGCAACAACCACTTCGGTGCCCGTCTCCGACTGTTCCAACTCCCCATCTAGCAAATCTATCGCTGCGAGGTAGTAGCTGCTGATTGTGCCAAAGAATGATGGGATTCCTTCCACATTTTTTCGTAACTAACAATGTAGGTACCTGCCTCGTCCGCGGAAATATAATATGCGGGCCATTGCTCGATCATCACGGACTCTATCGCGGATCTTCATTGAGAGTACGCCACGCTATCGTCAATAATTTTGGTGTGATTATCAGAGAGGGAACCTGTGAACCTATTCAAATTTTGGCCCTGGTTAGGCTATCTATTTCAGTAAGTGCATAAAGTCCCAATAAACTGTAAAGTTATTTGGCTATTGCTGGTTCACAGCCCCAGAAACGTGCTTGCAAAAGGGAGTACTTCGAGAGCCGGTTGAGCAAGAAGCGATGCATAGATTTCCGCGCAGATCATCCCCGTACACTCATTAACGTTTTCGGAAAAGCCGGAGGTGAAAGATTCGACGCCACCGGATTATGTTTCTGCCGGGGAAACACTAGGCGTTGTCGGCCATCGCTTGCGTGAATCTTATCTCCTATCAGTTCCATCGCATCTTTAACCCGCAAATGTTGTGGGTTTGATAGGCAAAATTAATATATTGGACAGTAAAGAAAAATTTAGTTAAGTGATCGAGTTCTCCAATCATTTAGTCTTCCCACTCTTGAATGTACTCCCCACGACCGTCTCTCCGTTCCACTCGCATCTCGACTAGAAGTCGAAAAAAACAAGCAGTTGAAAGAGCGCTCACTCACAGCCAAATAGTATTTACCTCCTGCGACAAAGAAGGCGACTGCTTGGGAGGCAACATCCAATTTGACATAAGGTCCTCATTACCGTGTAGCTTTGAGTGATTATAATTTAGACAACGAGAAAACGTACCTGAAAAACTTAGTAGGATATTTTTTGCATAAAGTTCATGCCATTCAGCCAATTGTTCGAAGTAGTATGTACATCGACCAACGTATTGGCGGTTTAAGGTACTTCTACTTTAGATTTGGTTATGTCGCTTTATTCTAAGCTTAAATGTAAAAGATACTCGACGTGCATACCCTAATCCATGCAAAACCTCGAACTACAGGTCGAGCCGTAGCCGACCTGTGAACTGCGGGTGGCCATGTACTCAAGTTTTACGGCTCCAGGCAGTGCAACAGGTTACGTATTGCATGATCATAAAATATCTTGATATTTATTTCTGGTACATCTTAGGAATGATTTGAGGTAACTCAATGCAGCAGTGGGCCTACCGAGGCCGGAACACATGTAGGGACCCATGCTCAGGGCCACTCTCTGTCCAGGTTTACTCCCACCCATCCATCTGAATCCGAACTCCACCCACTGTTGATGCATGAGCAGCACACTAATTGTAGTTGAAAACTAATGACACATAGAAAGAAACTGCACATATATTTTGACTTAAATATTTTTCTTAGGTTGTTTTATGCGAAAAGACTCCTTGGATTGATAAACCATGGTCTTACACGAGAAGTGCTCCCGCTGGGACAACGTTTTTATGACGAAAACGAGTTGATGACGATTCGTGTTGTAAATCAGCGTTAGTTAAAACTGATAAACGGAAGAAAATACTTGAAAAAATAAAATTCCTAAGTATAAATCTAAATTTTATTATTTAAAATGAAAGTCCGTTCTTGGAACACCAGGTTCTATTTCAGTACCAGTTTCAATCAAAGTCAATTGCTTGGTTGTGGGAAGTACCAGTGCGCGTACTTCATCTCGGGGAACATTTTCGAAACTTCAATATACACTGCAATTTGTTCATTAGCGTACGTCGAATGTCATGAAAAAGGAATGAAAGCTAAGTTTATGCATACGTTATCAGAGCTCGCCAGCACACAGCCTTGAAGCTTCGTGTTCGAGTTCTCTTTAAAGAGGGATCCGTTTATTTGGGCTGTCCTCACATCCGGACTTCCTCTGAGCATTTCTTAGGTGTGCGACGTGGAAGGAGGACCTGGGGTTGCTGCCCTTATCAGCTGTGCCCTTGAGTCGAGTTCCAAGGGTATGGGCTAGCCGAGGAAGAGAGATCAAATATTGTTCTCTTGTGCACACACGGCATGCGACGCTGCCCCCATTGCCTCGTCGCGTCTCCCAGATGGGAGGGACCCGAAGCGGCAGAGAGTTTCCTCAATGGCGGGGTGCTTAGGGGGCTGAGAGAGGTGACCTTAGGAAGGAGATGGCCTCCGACCGAGTAAGAAACAGACCGGCTTCGACAGGTGGGCAGGGAAAGCAAAAATCGCAGGAAAATGAGATGGCACGGATTCGCAACGGATCGGAAAGAAACTACACAGCTTTGTTCACGCGTGGTGTCATAAAAAGTTTTAAGATTTGCTAGGTCCCCTCTTACCTGTGGAAACTGTTCTACATAATTTAATTCATTGTACTCCACTTTTAAAGTGGGCAAGAAAATTTCATTTAGAAACGTTGAATAAAAATACTCCTCCCGCAGTAAAGTTGCTAAAGCTAATATCTAATAATCAAGATCTTAATTAGACACATACGTGCAGCAGGATAATTTATATTGCGGGGCACTGGACGAGTGAATGAAACATGATGCGAATACATATTTATGTTCGTAAGTACATACTCTTTACGCACGAACAGACTTACGATTCCACTTTCGAAAATGTGAGACGATACTTCACATCTTATCCTCCAACAAGTTTTGCAGTTGAATAAGTAACTCTAGATCCGAGTGACCGTGCAAAAAATAGTATTTATTATCAAAGTGGAAGATTCCTACAAGCCTGTTAATGGATCTAAGTAATTTCTCGCCCTAATACGTCTAAATTCTCGTTTTCGCGTCACTAAATTCTGCTCGCCACTAATTTAGAGTCGTGCTCCCTACTCGCTATATACCTACGTGCTGTTCGGCCGTACCATTGGCAAACGACTGATTTCGCCCATGACTTTAGGATAACGTTCTAATGTTCTCGCGGCAATTCAAAAGGAATAAGAGTGGATGAAACTAAGTGTGGTATATTCTTCACGCTGTATCTCACTACCCCTCGGCAATAGCTGCTTGGCCGGAGCCGAAATCTGGAAAGGGAATTAAAAGTCGAGTCGCGTGGAGCGTCTTCCGCTGCCCGTCTATTCTTTGCATCCGCCTTGGTCTGAAGTCCGCTGCTCGCAGAAAGGGCCGAGGAAGACGGGAGGGGGTGGAATGCTCGTGACTCGAAGCCGGTTCACCGAATTTCCGGTCCGTTGCCCTGGCCAATGAGATGCCAAAGAAAGCCACCGCTCCTGTGTACGTCCTGCGCTCTTTTTATTTCCGCTCGCTGTCGTCGGCCCAGCGAAGTAAGCCGCCGCCTCTTGGGGTGAACCCACTTGCACTGAAGGTTTCTTCCCTCATTCGCCGACGCGTATTATATATACACGGAGTTGCAGCGCCGGTAGAGGCGGGTGAGTCTTCTGTTGCCATGGGGGGACTCCGGGGCCCCCAACCACCCCCATCCCCTCGGGTCCTATCCTTATTTCCTGCAGGCGGCGGCAACCCCAAAGGGTGGGGGAGGGGAGAGGAGGGTGGAGAGGGACGGGGGGAAGTGGTAGAGTGGCGGCGTGGGTGAAGTCCGTGCGAGAGCGGCTCATGCGAGCGGATCCCTCGTGACGAACGACTCTCTCAACCCTTTTAGCCGTGTGCTTTGATCCCTTGACTTTAGGCCCGTCTATGACGAGTAGGAGTGGAAGTTTTGTCGCCGAGTCCCGGGCCTCATCACTTTTGCCAATGGGCACTTTAGCCTAAATCCCGATTACAATGGGAAAAATTGACTTCATCGCGTACGAGGGTAAACTTGTATAATTAGCTCCCTTTTGTTGAGAGATACTGTTGTGCGAGAGATCCAGATAGTGTGACCATAAAAAAATTAGGGTTATGCATCTCTTAAATGAAGAGAATAAATGCAATGCCAAAGTTTTTTTTCTAGTATTCCTAGGATTTACAGTTTCTCATTCTGTTTACGCTTACTCTTTATTCTGAACTGATCATCCTCCACACTAGTACTCTCTTTATATTCGTGCATTCCCTACCTTTCTTCACATTATCCTAATTTGCTTTCCTTCTCCTCCCTCTTCCTTGGTCACCCAGAATTCTAGGTACTTCCAGGGACGGCCTCCAATGTCCCATTGTCCCTTGTGATAAGCTCCATCAACCCTTACTCATGCCATTTCCTTTATTTCAGTTCCTAACGACTCTCTTGACTTCTGCCATAACGCGCAACATTTACCACAGGTCCCTCCTGTCCAACTCACGTTTCTCATTACTCTATGCTGGTGGTGAATGTATTCTTTAAAAGTCTCTCGCGAAACGCTGCTCAAGTTAATTCCCTTGGTGAAGTCATTTCTAGTGAGTGATACAAATCAGTACAATGAATGCAATCGTTTTCAAAAATAAAACTGAAGCTACTTGAAAATCCCGAAAAAAATTCTGAGGAAAAATGAGGAGGGAAAATTCCTCCCTCTGGATTAGATGAGAGATTCCATTTTGCTGGTATGAAAACCACGTGAGAAAGAAAACCCCATATCCTTCAGGCACATACGTTCAAAATAAGAGATAGTCACGTGTGTGATTTCTTCTTGAAAGGCAGATATTAGAGGGAGCGGACTTAAATGTTGAGTTGGGAGAGGTCAAAATGACATCGCCTTGCATTCCTGTGTAGCAAATATTTCGCAGGCCTTCGTCCAAATAGGGATTGCCGCTAAGCAAACCCCGCCGCAGACATCGCACCATAGTTAACCTGGCTGCGTGAACTAGTTCGTGGCCCATTGAACCGATTCGGTGGGCCCCGCCCAACCCCCTCCCCTCGTCGCCCTCCTAATCCCTTCGTCGCCCGTGAGGGAGCCCGGAAGGAGATCGATGAGAGGGGTACTAAACGCATGCCTTCTGCTTCACCGTCGCTTATGCGTGGGCGTGTTATTTTCCACGAGGTTTCTGGAGAGGGTCGGCGCCTTCCGTGGGGGAGGTTTTATGGCAGGGGATGTAGGCCCTACCGGAGTCAGCAACGAGGACCGCTAGGCCCATTGCTTCAGGGGATGAGTGTCCGGCTCCCGAGGGCCCACTTCTAAGAATCTCAGCCCGCATCCACGACCCAGTTCTACAGAACCCTTCAGCGATTTGAGAAGAATGACCCTCCCTCTGACGTCAAACCATAATATTCCTACGTGTCAGTTCCTAATTGTCGTGGGATTGCATCTCGTACAGTAGGTATCTCAGGACTTTTACCCTAATAAGAAAAAATACTCTTCGACCTAATGTTTTTCATTAGTTAATGTTTGAGTCCATATTGATGCGCATTCGGCGAAGTATTCATGAAGACATAACAGAGCTAAACAATGAAAGTGACGGTTTCTCCATTAAAACAAACTCTCATGAGCAGTGAGTTTTCTTTTCTTGGTGTTAAATTCTGGATTATTCTATTTGGCGTTTGCTGGCATTCTATCCTTCAAATAAGGAGCAGCAAATTTTTACTATTGATACAAATGTGTTTGTCTTCATTCAAGTATTCCTTGTACACTTTTGAAAGATTTGTGACTGTAAGATGACTGAATTATATTTTACTAATACAAGGACCCTATTATCTAACATATTTTCATGTAGTGGCTTAGTTGCATATCAATAGTGCATGTTTAGTTTAAAAATTTAATTTAGTTTGATGCACGTTGAAAAATACCGGTACTCAGCCGGCGAGAGTAAGGGGATAGGAGATAGGAGTGGTTGAATAATTAAGAGAATTAAGAAGCATTATCTACTAACTACCCTGCTAGCCGCCTCGAGGGTATGTAGCAGGTAGAGTTGATATAGTCAAAAGTAGGTAGATAATATAGTCTGAATTACATAAATACTGGTGAAATACATGAAAAAAATATTCATGTTGTTCAAGTGGGAAGCTGAAAGCATTTGCCTAGAGGGGAGAAAACATGAGGGGCTAGGGAAAATTTTCATGTGAAATACAATGTTTTAAGAAAAGTCTTTGCTATAAGACTCGGTGAACACATTGGAGACTTCTGGGACGTGAATTTGGAAAAGAAGGTTAGTTTGGTTGGTTGGTTATTCAGGGGAGGCGACCGACAGCTGAGGTCATTTGCGCCATTTAGGATAGGTGGGTAATTGGGTAATGGTAGGAGTTTTTCAGGAAACAGAGGAAGGGTCGAGAGAAACCCGGCGTCGGCATTAGCCTACTCTTAACTAGGTGAGGAGAGAAGAGGGGAAGAAAGATCTAAATGTGTAATCTGAATGAAATAAATACCGGCGAAATACATGAGAAAAGCTCACCTTCAGAAGTTCAAAAAAATGTTGTACAAATGGGAAGGAGAAAGATGACTTACTATGGTGGGGAATAACATGCTGAGTCTATCCAGCAATTTACTCATGTTGGTGCAATAATTACTAATCATTTGTTTACTGATGGCTGGACGTATTTCCCCAATTAGTTTCACGGTTATAAAACTATTAGAATGAACAAGTGATGAAAAATCGAAATCCTCGAAAGCCAGATTCTAGTAACTCATTCGAAGCCTTCTAGGAAAACTCTTCTCCGGAAACCGGATGTTCCGAGAATCGATTGAAGCGGCTATCCGGGATAGATATTGTCTCGGAATTACGTATGAGTACAGGGAATCATGGAAGGAGGAACACTTGGGGCTCTACGGACGATTACTTACTATAGGATATGACCTTATGGCTTCCAAATAACTCCTCAGATTTATATTCTAGTCCTTTTGCCTCCCTGTCACTCTGTTTTTAATATGGCTTTATTTACGTGATCGTTGCTGATTTATACAATATTGTATAAGTTACCATGCTTTCTCTCAGGGTCTACGACTAGGCTTATACATGAACATTGTCGCTTGAAAAATTATTGTATTAGGCGAGGTATATTACCATCAGTCGACTCTTTTGGAATCTTATATCTTCTCTATGGTCATTGTCCATGGCACTTATAATTTTTATGGTGAATTTACTGGAAATATAATTAATTCCTATTATGGCTCCATCAAAAAAATATAATTCTTTAGGGGTGTGTCGAATGTATTTGAACCTTCACCGACAGTCTCCATCGAGATTGCACTGGGAACGACATAAAAGGCAGAGGATAAGAAAATGACACCAATGAAAATGTCGTGTATATATCGGACGCGTTGGTGGGGTATCGTTGTAAATAAAAATAACTCGACCATTCGTGTACGTCACACGTTCAAAATAATCTTCCGCATTTAACTGTTTGCGGTCATCGAACATCTTCCTCAAATTTTAGATGGAAATTCCGAAGAGAAAGGTTCATTATATAAAATGTTTCTTGTGGCTTCAGTTTTTTCAACTTCAATAACACTGGCTTGACAGCTAGACACGCTTCTAGGTGGTGGAAATAACGTGTGCATGAAAGGTTCTCCTCCAGAGCTGCTGACGGGGCATGCACCCAAACGCACCCGCAGTCCCCCTGCCACGCCTCCCCCCCCCCCCCCCCCCCCCCCAGCTGCAGCAACGTGCTTTGCCCCGCGGCGGGCGACACCTCGGGCTCGTCGCGGCGAGCGACTGACTCCTCTCCCCCGCAAGCCTTCTTCCTTCGGATTCCGCGCTCAGGTTCACAGTCCGCTTCTTCCCTCCCTCTTATTTGGTCACGTTCAAGGGCGCGTGATCGCGTGCATCGCCCCTCCCCGCCCGTGATCGTCGACCGCTGCCGCAGCGCCGCCGCCGCTCTTCTCCACAGTCTTCTTCACGTTTCGCCCGCTCGCGCGCGGGGCTCACTTGCCGCTCTCTCATCAACCGCGACAATCGCTTTTCAGTTTCGAATAAAAATGGTAGCAGTACGTTCATAGCTCATATAGACCACACTGCATCAGTTTTCAGTGGTTCACTTCATCAGTTCAGTGGTTGTCCTCCCTCGAGGGTGATTCATTTTCAACTCTGACGATTATGTCACCATCGCAACTTAAAATCAATCTCAACATATTTGTGCACGCCTCATACACCCATTTCAGCGCACTTATGAGTATCTGTGTTTTCTTTTCGACATGCATCGGATTTTAAAAGTCGTGTCCTTTCTCTCTCGCAGGTGTCCGGGACCATCCCTTCGGCCAAGCTATTTAAATCCTCTCCTCGGGGTAATCCCCCAAGACAAGGACTGAATGACTCTGCAGCCAGGCCCTCCGCCCCGAAGAGGGAAAAGAGGAGAGCCCCTTCCGCAGAAGAGCGACTCTCTCTCTCTCCTTCCATCCAGATCACTTTGTCTCGAGTCGTGTCGCAGTTCGGAGGTCTCCCTCCCCCCGCTACCCTCCCCAACATCCACGGGAAGTGTGCAAGTACTTGTGTCCCCTCTCGCCCGCATCCCTGCGCCCCAAGACGCGGTGGAAGAAGGAGATGGCGACCTCGGCCTTCGCCCCATCTCCGCTGGGATTCCGGCTCCAGTGACGCTGACCGACGGACTCCCGCATTCGGGCGAGCCGAGATTATACTCTTTCATGGTGTTGATGATGTCGTGGCATCCCTTCATGGTTCGCAATGCGATCGCACCCGAGTGTTTGTCGCTGGTGTTTCTCCTCGGTACGTGTGAGTGGTGACCGTCTCCTACGATGCACTATGGAATTCTACCGAGTTGATCAGTCTCTGGTTATGACTGTCAAATGGGATGAATAATATAAATCGGATAAAAAGTATCATCCCCATTTCTAATCAGGTAAGTTCGAGTTTCTTCGCCGAGATCCAGGAAGCTGGTAGGCATCAGTCAGTCAATAAGGATATGGCAATACTCCCTGCTGCCTACGTTTCAAATATTGTGATCATCAGCAGTCTTGGAACCAATATTGGTGATGTGGATAATTTTCTCGGAATAAAAACTGTGTGTTGAAGGGAAATTTGTCGGAGCTCGAGGGGGAAAGATTGAGGGGTTATGTCTTCAAATTATTTGGTCGCGTTTTCAATCAGAGTAGATAAAACCAAGATAGAACGGTTCCAAGTAAAGAATTCTTCGTATGTTAGTGTTAACAATTAGTTTTCACTCAAGGCGATATGTGATCGGGTATTATGACTATTATATCTTGATTCAGTTTTCCGTTGTAGAAAGCTCTTTGGGAGAGGATTCAGTGAACGCCGACGGCCTCGTAATTTTTGCGTAAAGGTATGCTCATAGTACTTGAATTTAGATATTAGTCATTATTCAGCAATACACGTATTTCAATTTGCCTGCAATTTCACTCGGATATCGATTTGGGGTGAAATTTACCTCCCTTTGGATCAGGGTGTCGTAGGACTTCCAATGGCCCTTGAAGCAAGACTAATGGAGTGTGAAAGATACCCGTGGAATGGCAAATGATGCCAGAGTTGTGGAAGGGTTTAAAAACGCATAGAAGTATGTGCTGAATACGATTCTCAGAGAGTGTAGCGCAGCGACGAATGAAAGGAGAAATGTAATTAAAGTGTTGAAAGGATGGTTCTCTAAGATGGGGAAGCAGTTGACTTTCATAAGGGAAATGGCTATTTACTGTCAGGTCTTTTCTTCAAACGACACAATAGGCGTAGAAATAGTTCATTCCAAGATTGCTAAGAAAAACCAATAAGACAATACAGTTTGTTCATCATGGCTAGTCAAAGGTTTAAAAACAGTGCCATACTTGCACAGATTTCGGCAGAAGACGATACAGATTGAGATCGGTGCTTTTAGGTATTGAATTATTTTAAATTCAAAAGGATTGAAAATGCAACCAAATTATGGATATTAATCGTACAAACATTTGCTGATGTGAGTAGGATGCAGTAACACAATGACCGACCCTATGAAATTCTGAGCTAAGAATAATGTAATTAGAACAGAAGATGATGTTTCACTAACCAGTGTTGCATGTCGGACAATGGTTTCATCACCCTAAGGCTACTATAAGTTTACTGTGCGAAATGATGGAATTGTCGTAGGTCAGAACTTACGTGGGATATTTCCTTATAACCGAGAAAATGGCAGACGTTTGTCGCAGAAAGCGGAAAAAAATTGAAAAAAGTGTCACTTCGACCTGAAGACGCCAACAGGAAGGTTGGCGAAACTGTTGTCTCACTGTCAAACGACGCGGACGCATCCCGAGAAAAATGCAGAGAACATCTAATCAACACCGCGGAAACCTACGAACGAACATATTATAATAATGTCCTCGCAGCTAAGCATAGGTAAGCATTCAGTAGTTAGGAGCTTAAAATTAAAATTCACAATGTCTTCATGCACAACATTTGGTGCATATACTCACTTAACTGACAGCGATTCAAATCACTGTAGGGCATGCGAAATTTACCGGCTTGAGCGAGACTTGCGTCTTGTGTGAACAGCTTGACTTATCTTTTCGGCTGGACGCGATACGGTGGTATTCTAAGCCGCGAATATATTTCAGAACTAGGCCATCAAGATGTGGAGCTATTGAGATTCAGAGAATGAACTATTCATTGTTCGAAATTCCTGAAAGTGGCTAGTATAGCGACTTCCATGCATTTTTCTGTCGAATAATTCAATGCCTGTATTTCTATATCTGAGCCTGGAAATAAGCACTCATTTGCTGATAAGGATATTATGCGCGAGAAAAAGGGGGAAACGCCATCAATTCCAGGTTATAATTCGCTAATAGTAGATGACATTTTACCATAGATCATTTGTATTTTTTAAAGCCGGGGTAATTAACGTAGGGTTGATATTTACCTGGTTTCTTCCACAGTTGTCCAACTCTACCGACTTCAGTTTCTCAAACGTTCCAGATCGCTTACACGTCTGAAGTTGAGATGGACAAACGCGAGAATAAAAAAAACATCCCATTAAATGAAAGCCTTCATTTTAATGGGTATGAACATGGATTTTTAGGAGCCAATTACGAGTATTATTCCTCCACATTTTTTCCAGTGTCCGTCTATTCCTCTCACCCAACACTGTGTTGCTGTCTCCTTGATCCCTTCACCTTTCCCATTTTCTCCCTGCCGTCGTGTTTGTACGCCTTCTCCTCCTCAGGTTGCCTGTCCTGTGCGGGAGATGTCGTGGACTGTTCTGCAGATAGTGAATGAAACATCCTGGTCGCTCGCACGTGCTGCATCAGGTGCTAGTGACTGTGCTGACTGACTAGTCAGGTACCTGAAGTAGCGCGCGGAGAGATTCGGGCGAAATAATCAGCTCCAGTACTCATCCACGTCCGAGAAGACTACGACGAAAAAAAACACGGCAACGGAGACAGACTGCAGTTTATCCATCCATCAGAAGGAGCTTTTGTGTTGCGTTTCCTGCGGTGGGAGAACGGGTGATGTGTGGTGATATTTTATTTCGTCAGAAATCTTTCACTTGTCTATGATGCGATGATTTTTCATGACTTAGTAAATGAAACGTTCCGTAAAGAAATTCAAGAATGGATACTTGACTGTACTTTTGGATGTGAAAATTTTTCGTCCCTAAGAATAACTACAAACTGGCAAAAAGCGTGTGGAACAAAATAGTTACCATGACATATGATATCTTTCTTAAAATCTGGCTACGTGAGTACTTTAAGGCGGATGCAGTCAACGGCGATGAGATCTTTATGTATCTAGTTTCTGGGTCCCTGCGTCCTCTTATACTGCAAATCTCGATAGGGAAGGTATTCTAAATTTTCGTTTCATTCCGTTATATCGAGTAAAGAAACGATAAAATATTGCAGCTTCCTTTAGATGATTCACGACGTGGTTTTGAAAGATAGGCCGTACATAATACTTGGCAACACTCTAAAGGAAGTACTTTGAGTCACAAAATTGTATTTTGAATATTTACTCCCCGAGATATTTGACGTAATATTTTTACTCTTATAGATCCATAATAGATATAGATCCATCCATAGATGGTGTCGTCACGCAGTAAAAATGTAAGATCTGAAGCTGCATTTTATGGTAACTAGTCTTCTATGCCATTCCTAAGAATTTAAGCGATATACTTCGGTGTGTCAACGATCATTGCATGTGCCGTTATTACTCATGGCCGACCAGAAATGAAAAATCCACGGAAAAACACATATTCACAACCTCAAATTCTGATTTTGATTACATCAGGTAAATTGGCTCAATTCTTTCCTGGTTTGTGAATAATTTTAGGTACAAATATTTATACCCCTCCTAATCATGCATTTGCACTTCTTGTCTGCTAATCATTCATTGGGACACAAGCCTACTGATACAAGTCGCTCATTATGAGTTGCTCTCCTCCTAGCGACTACCGAGACTAGAATGCGTCGAGGGTTGAATTTATTTAACATTAATGCTTAAATGCACTGCTGGTTTCCGTGACGTTTCTTATCAGAGTCCATTTCTTGGGTTTCCCACTGTTGGCTGACTTATGTAACAACAGATTCTTCCCCTATCCTGTAGGCCTTCGAGTTTCTCGGCTCCACCTGAGGACGCCAAAAAGACTAGGGCACTCTGTTGTCACTAAAGTCAACTGACGAGATATGAAATCCGGAAGGTGGACTCGGATACTTTAATATCTAATAGCTATTTACAATCGCTACCTATGACATATTGTCTGTATGACTGAGCAAAAGGAGCATCGCATTTGGATAGATTTGGGTAGCTTGTTTCAGGAAAATAGATACTATCAATGCAAGGAAATAAATCCAGTGAGCATATTAACGACTTCCATATTGTTATCAACGCTGATAAGTAATTCATTATTTCAAGCACAAGCTTCACGAACAGTCTTTCATCATTCTTCAAAAGTAAGCCACTGCGTAGAATCACTTCCGCAGCGAGTTATTCTTCGATCTGATCCGAAATGTACTTCCAAGATTAGTCCTCGAAGCACTGTGGTAAAAGCGTGAAGTTTTTCTGCCATCAGTCCTGCAACAGATGGGGTTTCCAATTGGCGAAACCAGTCTTTGAGATAGACCGCGCAAGTAATTAGGAAAGTAAAATTTAATATGGCGCTTGAATACGAACTCACAGTTCTTATTGAAATATTATTTTAATTTAAATTAATTGTTTTTCGTGCTGAAGTAGTTGGATTGCATTGAGTGGGATGTAGTCAAGCTCTTTTCAAAAATATTCATTCCGCGGAATCCAGTTCGATGAAGAGATAGTCGTTTCGCATCACCATGCAGAGTTCATTCATTATTATTTCTTGGCAATCCCATTGATATGTTGACAAAAAAAACTAACGCACTTCCATTTAGTGAACTACTGTACTCATTTTCCTTGCGTCTGCATAAATCCCTTTTTCTCGTTACTTTAGATGCATAGATTTCCATCCGGCGTTGACAACCTCCTTCCAACATATAATAAGTTAATGATACGGTATTCGAATACATTAGCCTGCTTCCTCAAGGCGGACTAGTTTTCTAATAGCTTCGCAAACTTTCTTCCTCTCCACTATGAATGAGAACCGGGTATCGCATCCATGGCTCGCGCACGTGATAATTCAATTCAATTATCACTATTGAATCCTATCTTTTGGAGGTTTTCCTATTGAGACTCGTCCACTTGGTTTTATTCACCGAAGCAACAGACCTTTTATATTAGAGTGATGCATTTTTTATATGAGGCAATCAAAAAGAAATTGGTTAGTATAGATTCCAGATCACTTGAAATTATTTTCTCTTGATCCAGCCGCAGTAACCACAGTCTGTCGGCATAAGTCGAGTAGTGATAGAATTTTATTATTCAAATATGCTTTCTTTGAGCTATTTTTCTGAGAGTTAATTCTACCAAGTCATAATATTAAACGTGCTTTTACCGAAATTTAACGTTATAGTTAGATATATTTGTTCGAAAGCAGGGTGTTCTTGTCCGCTAGATCCACTTTTTAAAAGTTGCCATCGTTCACTATAAAGACTTAAAAGTTCAACAGACTATTTACTAGTTTTGGGCAGAAAAAATTAATGTGAGGCTAGCTAGTTAGAAAACCACATGGAGAAATGCCTCCTCGTTTACTTGCTTGCCCCTCGAAGGGGCTTGCTGTCTGAAAATCCCTTCTTATGCGATGTTCGGTCAAAACGCATTTGGACGTTAGCTGTGTTATTTCAAGTTGTCTTCGGCCAACTCCCACCAACCAGCTCTGAATAACTTCTGGAACATTCCTCAAATGCGCGTAGGTGTGGAGTTCTGCTTCTTCCCCTTATCCTAACGGGGATCTAACGCTCTGACATTTGGGGCTAAAATCCTGCATTAGGGCACCTCAAAGACAAACACAGTCCCCTCCGCTGCTGCCCTCGGCTTCCCTCCCGCTCCTAACTTTCTCGTCGTCCACTTCCGTCCCCCCGCCCAACATTCCATTCCTGTTTTGAAGCCGGCTGGCTATTTACGGCAGCCCAAATCATTCAATCCGTGAAGTACGCCAGCGCCCAAAACACATTCCATCGAAGTGGGCCATCGATATGCACCAACTCGTTGAGCATCGAAGGGATTTTAGTGGGCCGAACGAGAGTATGAAGTGAGCAAAAACTCATATTCATCTGCATTTCACTCTGGTAGTGCTCTCGAGTGCTAAGTTACCTACTCAAATTATTTTTCTTCGTAAGGCATTAGGGAGTGCTGGAAGAACATTTCCTATGCAGTTGATAATATTCAATGTAGGAGCTGATGTTCACGAGAAAGGAATCCTTGTTACGGCCCAGTTTTATCATTCACATAACGATTTTGATATCTTTTCAGCAATTTTTGTAGTCACCAAAATCCGACATACTACCTGTAATATTTCCAATAATTCTCACATATGCTT
The DNA here is from genome assembly GCA_933228895.1 of Platycnemis pennipes. Classification (NCBI taxonomy): domain Eukaryota; kingdom Metazoa; phylum Arthropoda; class Insecta; order Odonata; family Platycnemididae; genus Platycnemis; species Platycnemis pennipes. The sequence continues at coordinate 18,579,054 of OW121853.1, forward strand.
GCCTTGCAATTGCAACGAACATGGCATTTTCAAAGAATGGCGTGTCAAAGGGTCGTTGTTGTTCAGGCACTACGCGAACTCGGACATGAAGGGAAGTTTTAGCGTGGTAGGTGTGGTGACTGCACCCTGCTGCCAAAAAATAAGAGTTTTGAAATGCCTCAGAAACTTCGTCAATTGAAGGGTTCCGCGAGGGTTTGCTTTGAAACTAAAACTGTGCCACGAGAAATTGGCTTAATGGAGCAAGCCATCCAAGCAACGAGGACAAAAATAATGTATTTCGTGCAATAATGTAAGATGTACTTACTGGGAAATGTAATATTTCTCAGAAGAGCTAAAAAAATAATGGCAGATCCCAACGACACATCATTCCATCCAAGAGGAAGGTTATTATGCTATAGAAGATAAAACATTAAAATGCAATTCCGTAAGTCCACTGGTCAAGATAACAGGTTCTCGGAAAATGAACAGGCGGAATAATGTTGGAAGGACGGGTAGAGTGTGTGCATGCGTTTCGCCTAACCAAAACTTGAGGGCTAAAAGAATTTCTATCCTGAGGGCCAAGTTCGAATTGCGGCAGTGATATATTTCAGTGATACTCGAGTATCGTGAGGAGAGTACTTCCATTTCACGACTCTGTTCTTCAGATGAGACGTTATAACGTAAGCACCTTGACGCCTGTCGATTAGAGATGTGGATTGGATTAATACCGACCGACGTCTCCTCTCCTCACTCTTGCTTGAGAATCCAAATGACCTTAGCTGACACCTCCCCCATAGTCATATTAAAACCCTCATTAATGGTAGTCAAGCTGAAATTAAATTAATTGTGCTGTTTCTCACCAAATCCAGTTTGAAATTTCGTAGAGGAAAAAACATTTATCCTTCGCCATCGGGATCCGTGCTCCGATTTCTTTTGCACGCGCTGAAGTTGAGAAGGAGAAAAAATGACAACTCAACGGGGACATTAAATTTCCCTACGCCGCCGTCCTCCCCCCCACCCCCGCGGAGTTCACGTCCCCACCCACCCCCCTCTTGTGTTGCTGCCTCGTGAGGCTCGACGTGCACGTGATAATTTGATCGGCTTAGAAAATGCTAACGTCATCGGTCATCGACGGCGCTTCGCAAGAGAAAATCACGAGCGCTTTGTTATCTCTCGCCGTCGCCGCTGTCAATGGTTGGCGCCAGAGGCGACCGAGTGAGGGGGGTGAGCGATTAGATCTTCTTCTGTTGTCCCGACCCGCGAATTCCGGACGGCTCGCTCTTCTTGGCTGCCCCTCTCACACACACGCCTTTTTTTAAAAGTTCACTTTGTCCACCGAGTAATCTGATCATTCTTTATCAGCAGTCGACGACCCCTTATAGAAGGAAGAAGAAATATATTCCTCAGTCCGTGTTTTATAAACATCAACAATTTTTTACGTTTCAGAGCTATAGAGGAAGTTGAATCAAAATTCTGTTCATTTCTGAAATAAAAAAACATCGTCTCAAACGTGTTTTAGAATGAAAAACTTCCCTGAAATTGTTTCATACGACTTGGCACTAATTTCGGTGGTGTATGTAGGACTAATTTAAAAGTTTTCGCATCATACCGACTCATCGGGTGAGTAGAGTATGGAGTGCTGAGAGGGATTAAAGCCGGTAATTTCTTAGCTATATGGGCAGTGATGGTCCCAATAACCCATTAGATCGAATCTGTCGACCCATGCCTCGAATAAGACAAGCAATAAGAATATATTCTGGCTCGTACACATCATCACAAAATCACCTTGAAGTCTCAGGAAAATATAAATACTGCAGTTGCCATACCACTCGAGTGAACTTTCATTAAATCCTTGGGGGCAATTTCTTCCATTTCTAGATCCGTAAGTGATGCAAAAGCATGAAAGTTAGGAAAAATGGACGAAATGATGCATGACAATTTTATATACGGCTGAGAGTTGCGGTCGATTGATCATTCTTTGGGGACCTCATAATTGTGTAGCTCCAGGATAGCAACCATTCAGCCGCTTTTATTCACCTGTGCATCCTCCTTCATTGAGAGTGGCATTACTTGCGTAGTGGAGACTTTTGGATGGATTTGAATAAAAATTGAAGGAAACAATAAAATTGTAATGCTATGCTCCTGCCTGCACGGCTCCAGTATATCCATTAAAAATATTAAAAATATTAATTTCGGACGGGCTGACAGTTGTTTACTATCCACTTACCTAATCGTAAAGTTTTCCTAGTCGCTGGCAATTATTTCTTGGAGCAAATGGAAACGATATAATGCAATAAATTAATCGCAGTTTTAAACGAGATATTAAGTAAGATGTTGTCTCCAGTCCACATTCAGTGTGAGTTCTCATGTCTACCCATTAATAATAAATCAATTTCTTCCATCTGGATGTGAAATTTTACTGTAGGGATAAATGGAGCCGTGAGGAAATAACTCCATTTGGTGGTTTTTATATTCCGAGTGGAGGGGAATGAAGTTAAGTTCTATTTAACTGACTAAAATTTAGTGTGATCAGATAACTCGTTGCCTATGACTTAATTGGTTACGTATTTTTTAAATGATAGCAAGGGAAATTTCCACTCTCATATCGTGATCATTATCTGCTTTCCACAATTAATACGATATAGTACAATTCTAGTGGTTTTACATTTTGAGTAAGTTATCGAATTGGGACTGTAAATATGCCGGCGAATGAAATTAATTTCCTTTGTTATGTGTAAGAACATTTTATGAAAATGGTGTAAAGACGATCTTTGGCAATTTGCGCTACACTTTTTCTGTATTATTTTACACTCTCAAAGAGCATTTGGGACAATTACTTTGTGTTCGTGAATGGAGCGAGCAATCAACGGCTCCAAGCTACTATAATAAGGTAAGATGAGTACTTTTTCTGGAGATGCAGACATCTTTTGTGGGGGAAAGGAACCTCAGAGAAGAGCACCAAGTCTGGAGTGAAGCATTTCTAGGGCAGTGGGTGATATGGAGCGTCCCATGTTCATTGTACTTCATCAGGTGCTCTGGTGGGCACAGAATCCCGGCACCTGTTGGAGTGCAATTGATACGAGGGCGCCGTTACATCGATTCCACGTGGCTGCTGCAGCCCACGGCAATGAAATACAGCATTATCCACCGCATATCATCGCCTATGACCTGCGCAACTTCGCGGGAGTTCGCCCACTGCAGTACAGATTAAGCAAGTGAAAGCATTTCCTTGTCTAGAGGAACATTTGCAATACTATCGTGGGGTTCGCTAAGCTGACGGAGATCCTAATTCACTTGCTCTGTAAGTCGCTTAAAAGTTTTCTGAGGAATTTATGAAGCCTCAGTTTGAACTTCAGGCGGACATCCGTAAGAATATATTTACGATTGTTAACGGTGGTATATATATGGTAATCCACTTGCTTTTTTTTCATAAAATAATCTCTCCGCTCCACTCCACTAATCATCTTTTCCTTTCACGGCCTGAAGAAAGGTAGCAACGGGCCACTAAGCCCATGAGACAAAAGAAGGGCCTTGCTACTGCTGAAGCCTGACGAAATGGAGTTGCATGACGTGAATTGGGTTCAATTTGTTGTGAGATATTAAAATATTTTTATTTAAATATATTTATAACTTTTTTCCAGGCCAGTCAACACGAGAAGGGCTGGTGACCTCGCCTAAATCGACAATTATGTCTGACCTTGTTCAAATATGACCTTGGTGGACAATACTGTAATGTTTATTTTCAAATTAAATGTATCCAATGTTTTAATTTGCTTTATTTCAATCGCATGAACGCATCCCTGCTAACGGCATCCAATATTACACAGAAAGTCATCGTCACCACTTGAACACGAAAAGGCTGGGCTATTTTTCATTGCCTTACTGTCCGTTTCTGTTAACTTCCGTGAAGTTTGAAATGGGTTTCTTGATCATGTAAAATACCCGGAACTAATGTCATAAAATGACATTCACTCTTAAAATCACTGAATATAGGTTTGAGGAGACTTTTACGTGAGTCATACGTGAAGAAATAGGCATGCCACAGGAATGCAGTTGGAATTATTTAGGTGAATACAAAATTAGCGGTAATTGAAATATCCTAATGCTCCAATTTCAGTCCCTAAAGTAGCGTTCTCTGATGGAAATACTTATTCATCATATACAAAGAGAAATATTACATGTACCACGGAAAATATTTCAGAACACTACCCCTGTTCTCGACTATGCTTTGTTTGTTTCTAATAGAAAATGATTTATTTTCTATAATGCTTATAGTGGTTAAAATATAAGTTATCCTCTAACTTGGTTCCGTGCAACCATAATTCAATACTCATCTAGATAATTGCTATTTTCAGTTCGACTTATTTTTTTCCACCATCCAACCAAGTGTTTAGGCACAAACAAACATAGGTTTACCATGGCCTATCATTCCCTTTAACTAAGCTGTAGGAACGCAACTTTGGATTTCTATTGGTGTTTAAATGACAATCAGTGGGGAATAATACGTCCAATTCTTCAGTTTAGGGAATTTATTATACATTAAGATTCACAGTCTCCAGTGGTATGGTTAAGAATAACGATTACGCAGGAAATTTATTTCAAAGAAGCATGGAATTTGCAGGCTATGTGAGCACAGAAGAATTTTTGTTATTAGTTGGCTTAAAGATGATCACGGCCTCAAGTAGGAAGCATTGGCGGATTATTCAATGTGAGATGCGCTTCTTCTAAAATTCAATTGACTGAACATGACGACGAAGGAATTGCATACTGAAATAGGAGGAAGGAGTTACATGCTTCCTTATGAAATGGTGTATTCCTTTCTAGACAGCTTAAGCTCTCCAATAGAGAAACGCGTTTACTAAAAACAGCGATGCGGAGAAACCATCACCTCAACAAGTACGCCCCTTGTGAACTTGATCCCTTGTTCATGAACTGATAATCATAAAAAAGTAGTTTCATCATCTTGAGCGTTAAAGTGAGTTATTTTTTATTCCACCTCAACGATTATTTCATCTCTATTAATGCTTATTACCATTTACACATAAAAATCAATAGCTAGTCTATACCTCCCCAAGTGTAAGATCTTATTTAGTTTTTTCCGGATAATAGAAAAATTAAATCACTTAGTAAAAAGCGAAAAGAATCGAAAGAAATATAAATGAAAGATTTCTAAATTAGTCCCAAACAACGATTTCTCCGTATAGCAGTAAGGATCTGAAGATAGCAAAGAGTTCAAAGCCATTTTAAAACATTTAAAAGAATTTTTACTTTTTAGTAAATATGTGTGTATACTGTAATACTACAAAGTAATCGACATATTGAATAAATATGCTAGTATAATTCGAGATCTCGAATAATTATGTTAATTTCGCTATATTTGGCGGGGTCATGAACTGCATCATATGTGCTGAGAGAAGACGGCAAAGATAAGAGTCTGTTGATGGGTTTTGCCTCGTAATTTATGGCAGAGAGACAAGTTAAAACAAATGGAAATCCGGCAAAAGCCTTTTCACTACAAATAAATAAACTAGCCACCACTTCACGATTCAAAATTTAAAAAATAATAACGTCTAGCATTTCAATTACATCTACGTCCACACGATACCTTGCAAGCCACCGCGAGGGTGTGTGGCAAGGGGTGATGATCACCAAGCATGCACTATTAACATGCAAACAAGCAACTATAGTGTCTCATGCAACTACATTACATACACTATTTATCTATAGTATCTATCTATTTATATATAGTATCTATAGTATTTAAGGGATTAATTGGTGCATCATGCACTACAGAGTACTCTAAAATATTTTCCCTACCTATCCCTTTGCTATGATGCCTATTCTGTTCTCTTGTAGTACGGGGGAAAATTCCATTTTGAATCTAACAGTACGAAATTCTATCTCTCTAAACTTTTTTATCTGGTTGAATCTAGCATAATACGCTGGCGTTTTTTATATGTGCCTGACATCTTCATTAAAGATATCCGATTGAAATTTCTCTAATAGATTTAATCTTTACTTTAACCTACGCTCTGATAATGACTCCCACCTTAATTCTTGTATTAATTCTGAAATACTACTCAACCTATCGTAACACCTTTTAACGAACCTAGCTGCTCTACGCTGCTCACTGTCTAGTTCTCTGATCAAACCTAATTCATTCGGATCCCATACATTGGCTGCATACTCACGTTGGGGCCTATCTATTGAAAAGTAACGTGGGAACAAATGTTTTCTTTGAAAAAATCGATTTCGAATTTACTCATACTCAAGGTGGGGCCAAACTAGTGAAAAGTAACATCGCTCTTTTGTCTTCTCATCACATTTCACTGTTACACCCCCTTTAGGTTCATGTGTTGAAAACAATCACTCTTGTTTATAGAAAATGAGTCATCATTACACTACCATGGAGTGTGATACTGCCAACCGTACCCATGATGTGGCCAAGTATTTGCAGCAAGTGTTCGCGGAATGTGTATCCCTCGGTGTAACCATAGCTCCAAAAAGGATTAAAGGACTTCAGTAAGTGTGAGGCTTAAAAGAAACATACCGCTATTGTCAACCTGTATGTTCTGAGTACTCCAAAAAAATGCTTTCAGGTTGGATTAGAGCCAATTTTCAACCCTGAATGCTATCAGTGTAGCATTCCTGTCACTATCTGGTAGAGATCGTCTCCATTTACGAGTGACGGCACTACAGTGGAATGCCACTAAGGGAATAAGTCGTGTCACAATGTCGTAAGCTTGGTGCTTGCAATTTGCAAGCGGGGTAGTTATGTGTGTCATTATCTGTTTTTAAGCGTGAAAATTGGATGCGTTATTATTTAACGCCTATGCATAGGTAGTCGAAGGCGCGTGCAATATTTACTTTGGGTTAAATCAGTAAAATTGTATTAATTACCATTAACCCAAACTTCAAAAGTTGGATGTGTTATCAAACATTATATTAAAGTATTATTTCCACGTAAGACTCTTTACATATATTTTTCATTGATTTAATACGTCTCCCGTAGTCGACTCTCATTAAAAGAATGTGTTAATAGTGTCATACGGTAAATAAATCTGCCATTATTGTCCCGACAGGAACCATGAACAAAAAAAAAAGCATTCTGATGGTGTTTCGGCGTTTATCGATGTGGAAAGTACATGACACTTATAATTTTAAAACTGGTATACAGGTACTTAGTACCTTAATGTGTACAATATACCACACTAACATATGAATAGCACTTGTAATTTTAGCTGAAAAGCGTGATAAATATCATATATTATCGTAAAGCATGGGAGTAGGATTTATATTTTCAATATAGATGCGGTGATTTTACCGTATACATTCAAAATCTTCCACTCATCGAAGTCACGTTGAACTACTGTTTGGGAAGGTATTGAATTGACGAGCCGATTGCTCCACCGATGACTACACGAGTGCCTCCAACGACGGCGGCCTGGGGCAGACAACCACCACCCCACCCTAATGCCCCCGGCCACTCGTCGCCAACTGATCCCACGCTCGCCCTCTTAAAAGTCGCGTCCCCTTCATTGACTATTATTTCACTATCGCGAAATATTACCATGAGACACTCATCTCTTCGAGATAACCATCATCCACGCATTTAACACCCATAGAAAGCAATGATAACTGCCTCCTGAATAGACAATGGTGCTTCAACACAACATTTTAACTTTTTACCTAATGTTAGCTGAGACCCCACTGTGAAGAATGTGGCCATTTAACTATCAATAGCACTATCAGAATATAATATATATATATATTAACCTCCGCCGCAAACACAGCACAGCAAGAAGTGATAGCAATCGTAGGATTAGACTCTATGTTGACTATTAGACTATTAGTCTATTAGACTCTATCATGTTACAGCGATATTTATGATTTATCAGAGATGCTAGCTCCGGTTTGAAAATTTAACGCAATAAATTGATTCCACATTTCAATTTCGCTTTATCATTGCGAAAAAAGTTTAAATTTGGCAATCAGGTTCGAAGTCAAAATGAACGACTTCAGGCGGCATTATGCGAAATAAATTGATAATAATTAAAGAAACAAAAGATATCACACTCTATAAAAATATTTTAATGTACAACGCATTTCGCTGCATTGCAAGATTTTCAAGTGAAAATATTTATCATCTTTAAACGAAGTTTTCACGCTTTTAGAGAGGGAATTCGCGACGGGAGAGCACCGGAGAAGGGTTCGGAATCGGATAAGGCAAGTCGGTGGGAGTGGGACTAAGTAGTCGTATAGGGATGGGAAGAATAGAAAAAGAATCACAAAATCAGGTATTGAAACGCTTTAAATAGATCATCATCAAGGGTCAACAATCCTAGGATTGGTTTGACGCAGCCCTCCACTCGGTTCTTCTTTCGGCCAACCTCTTCATATTAATGTAGTTCCTCCCTCTCACGTTCTTTACGACCCGTTCTATGTAACTCATACGAGGCCTGCCTTTTCCATTTTTCCCGTTCACTTTTCCTTCGACGATTGTCTTCATCAGGCCATCGTGTGTTAAGATATGGCCGATTAAATTGTCCCGTCTTCTTTTTATAGTTTTCAGCAGACTTCTCTTTTCTCCCACTCTTCTTAGGACTTCTTCATTTGTCTTGGTTTGTCTTCATTAGTCTTTTTTTCTTAGGACTTCTTCATTTAATAGATGACTACTTATAATAGGCATTTTAATTAGAAGGAAGACGCTGAAGGTTAAAAAAAAACCTTGCCATCGAGTCGCTTTTAAACATAGACACCACCACCAAGTTTACCGTACCACGAAGTTTACATATAGTAATAAACCCACCACACATCGAAAGGCACCATGCTACGCCACTCTACCTAATATCATAGACCGAAAGGTGTACTGTGCTGCGATACGTGTCCGAAGATGTAAAATTTCAAGTCGGTCTAAATATTACCACAAAAAGTTTCCGGATGGATCAATAATTGCCGATTACACTGTATAAATGTTTTCCATTATTATTTCTAATTTTCCAGTTAATTCCGAAAAATTAAATAATGCTTTTTTGAATCATTCCAAACATATATTAAAAGTGCCGTTTTTCGTTAAATATTTATCCAGGTTAAGCAGATAAATGTTCCCTCCAGTCTCTTAGTGAATAATATATTATTTTCAATTGTATTGACGTTCAGGAAAATTTGTCAGGTTCATTTTAAGATAAACGCGTCCGGAAATGTTGTGCTCGGAACAATGATTTTGCAGTGTTGGCAAGTCCCGCCGCTACTCCGTTGCCCACTATTCGCCACGGGCTAAGCGGATGACGACGAAGGGCCGATGCAAATGGAGTCGCCAAGAATGAGTCTAGCCTCCGCTAAATAGGTGGGTGAGGAGTTGACTTCTGGCTCACAAACACTCGGTCCACCTCCGACCGCGGCTCGAGGGCAGACTCAGATGAGCGCGGCCTTCATCTGCATGCGCGAAGGGATGAGCGCGAGAGCAACAACCAGTTCCACGGCGGCCAACCCACCCACCGTCGCAGTCGCCGTCCGCGGCGGTGGGTGAGAGTGGCTGCCGTCTGGCGGCGGGGTCCGGTCTCCTCCCACCGCCTCATTCCCACTCGCAGCCTCACCCACCCTCCGACTCCCTCATCGAAGGGGAGAGGGGTTGTCGTACGGTATGGAATTCCGTGGGAGTGAGTCTCCACCGCTCGCACTCTTTGCGCTCTCGTGAGAACTGCATCGGCCACCGCATTCCAGACATCCGCCGCGCTCGCCCCCATAGGGGCACCGGCGTCGGGGCCTGAGGACTTGGGGCGGTGCGGGGTAGTGATGCGGCGTTGCTTGCTGGTGTCGTGACCAGAGGGCTCCCCTGGTGACTCGTCGTACGCACCTACGAGGCCCCGAGGGCCACGCTTGAGTAAAATGTAAATTCGATGGGTGATCGGGGGCCTACTGAAGCCCTACTCTCACTTAGACCTCTTTGGATCCATTCTGCCAGCCCACATTTAACCTGCCCGCCACTTGCAGACAGAGAGCACGAGCGCCACGGTAGAGGTATGGATGGAGGAAGGTCAACCATCCAACCTCCGTCCCAGCTCAACGTTGGCTTAGCTTCGATCATCTGACGGGAACCTGTGTTTCAACGTGGCTAGGTCCTTGCCCACCACACTGTAGTAAATCTGTCGCAGAGTGGATTCCGCAGATAGTGGAGATAGTGGCCGTGAGGCTTTTAAAGGCCCCTCCCCGTGCATTTCGCTGGACGCGGGCTGAAGTTAATCCCACCTCAAAACACCAGGTGTGAAGTTAAGAACGTGACTTGGGTGATGATTAGTAGACTGTGGGAATTAGTTAGCTGCTGTGACGGTCCCTCTCTCATGGCCGACTAATGGTGATTTGGGGAACTAAAAATTTCGAAACAGGATTAGGGTATGCAGTCGAAATGAAATTACTCTTTGCATGAAGCTCCCATGATAAGGTTTCCACGAAACAAAATTTACTTGCCTTCCGTGTTTTATACCAGATGAGGGAAAGCTCAAGATGGGCAAGAATGAGGTGGTAAATGCTCCCAAAATTTACCCCAGTCACCATGAAATTTCCTTGGTCACTTAAATGCAAGTTTTCACCTACAAAGCTAAAAGTGTATAAAATATCAAATTCATCGATCGAATCCAAGTAATAATATCGGCTCAAGAAACACTGCTCGCTCTTCCGATTGTCCGTGAAAGCACAATTGCCCAGATAGTACACTAAGTGCCAGAAAGATTCTAAGCTACAATGCAAATGCATAGATTTAGCCTAAATCAGGCCATGAAAATATCTAGGGACGCCGAACGAAGGAATCTAAGTGAAGGAAGCCAATGGCATCGGCACAATGCCTGCTCATGTCCTTCCGCGAAGAGGAAGCGTTGTCTGCACCCTTCTTGTCGCACTCCATGGCATCCGACCCTTCTTGCAACCCTTCGCGGCCCTGATTTGCGGTAGGTCTAGACGGCCCTCATTTGGACGGCCCTTGGCCATCCGCCAGCGGGTAGGGGAGAGGCGGCAGACGGACAACGTCACGGGGCCGATGCGATTAGCCAGCCCGAGCGCCGTGAAGGTGACCGCACCCGGGCTAGTGCTCACGTCGAGCACTCCCCGTCTCTCCTCCGGGGTAGGGGAAACTCTTCCCATCGAGCTGATCTCTTTCAGCAACGAAAACCCACGCAAACACCTCAAAATATTATCCTTAATTGTGCTCCAGATGAGTAAGTATTATCAATGATTTGAAGTGCCACTTACAGCCGAAAACAGCAAGACGGCTCGCACTGGACTGGACGGTGAGTCGAGATAAATGAGGAACGCAGCGAGAAAAGCAGGGAAGGTGACTCAATATACCTGTCTTTAACAGCTCCGGGAAGAGTTTCGAGCTCATCCCGGGATTATTGACTCAAAAGCCGAGTAGCTGTGATGGAGAGTAAACCAACACCGACCACGTAAAATGGAGACGAATTCCATTATAATCCATTTACGTAACGCAACTTTGCATTCAATTGACATTATTTCTAAGTAAAGGCTCCAATCTGGAAGGACCTTAAACGTACGATGCTAATTATTCACCCCTTCTAGTCCGTTTACAAAGTCAAGCAAAATGTATATTGATATTTTACTGATAAGTATTTTATCGAAACTCTTATTATTATCCCAGAAATTGGGAAGCATGCACACGAAGAGAGCTTTCCTCATGGTGTATCTTTCTTATGGAAAATAATTTTCACGCTGGGGATCGATGCAATTACAGGGTATAGGAATATCCATCAGGTAAACCATTTGGAAAATTAACTACAGCCGAGTCAAACCAAATAATGCCCGATTAATTTAGGAAATATCTCATTTAAACCATGAGTGAAAAAGTTTGAACGGTCAATTGTCCCTGTTAAAATTTATTAATAGCCTTTTAGATTCACGTATTGGAAAATTTCCTAAGAGAAGATGTTCTGATATTTGCATCAGTGTTCAACCAAATATATATAGGAATCATATCATAAAAAAATTAACCAATCAAAAGTAGATAGCAATAACAAAACGGAATAGTTAAATGGGAGAGCAATTATAACCTCATTAATGGTGAGAAGGAACACCTAGGTGATTCACGTTTCCACGCATTGTGAGTTAGCTGCATGAAAACACTTGTTCACTAGAATACAACGGACCGAGCACAAACACATCGAAGGATGGATAGTCATCGTGACAAAGCCAAAATGATCCCTCCCAGAAGCTTTGTAGTTTTAGTAAATGGGAAAAGGAATGTGTAAATAATTATCAAATGGCTCACAATGCATCACTCACCTCAATCTGACGTAAAGAGCTGATTAGTGACCCGGCCAGCCGCTACGGTAAATGCCATGAATCCAACTGCTCTTCGCTGGTAGGGTAGGGTAGTCCCACCAGTGCCACTGTGGATTCCACGTCGGTTTGCACTGGAGGATATCTTGAAGCGACTGATTTCGAGGACGGGAAAACGGAAATAGGGGAAAAATAGGCTTGGATCTGCCTGAGAGGGGAAGGTGTGCCTCAGAGAAGGACTGCGATATCCATGCCGCATACTTCTGGAAAATTTGAATGGAACAGTAGGATGAGAGAACTGTGGGTTAGGTTGGGTTCGCCTCATCGACACCGAAACTGAGGTCGGACGATTCCGCAACCCGGCGAGCGTATATGCCGGTCAACGTCGACCAGTTCCGCCGCAGCGGAGTATTGCACAGGTATCTACGAGTTCGTCCCAGTCTTGCCCATACGTCCGCGTATTTCTCAGGCTGAAAGCAGCGCTGCTGCCAACTGATGCGAGGTGGGTCCCGAAACCCACTGTCAGTGCCCACAGAAGTGCCAGGTCGTTCCGAAAGGCTCTGGCAGTGTGTGGAGCTACAAATCATGACGCTTTAGCAATGACATTTCCCATCGTGATATCTTCTTCCGCTACAGACATTATAAAACTTGGATTTTATTTGCTCCAAATGACAAGATCGCATGGTTTAAACTCAGCTATGAAGTCTAAAACACATCTATGCCTGTGCAGGGATTCAAACTAATGATTCTCGGCTTGCTAGGACACCCCGTATACCTATCTGGCTATCTCGGTCTATTATATATACTATATACTAACGTTTATGAGGTTGCATACAACAATTTAGTTCGCCTACGTTTTGTCCTTTCGCTTGACGCCAAGAAGTCTCCAGTACGACGATCTCTTGGAATATTTGCTGGTTCACTTTTAGTTACACCTTCAGGAAATGCAACAAATGCTTTCAGCCACTCCTGGTTATCGCTGAGACACCGTTTCTCAATTCTGGCAGCCCGTTGCCATATGGGCTGTAACTCGAACAGCGTTCTGAACTTTTGTTTGTACTGGTTAGGGATAGAGTATTGGCGGTTGAATTTACGATTAATTGCATCTTCTAGTACACTATACATGACAGCCGCGGACCCTTTGTGTCTCTCTCTCAATTGTCCTTTGATCAGGAAGAAAATATCTTCTCTGGTATTGCCAAATGAAGCACCTACAACTTAACAATATAGCCCCCTCAGTTCGGATTCAATGTTGTTCTACGATAAAATTTACGTTATAAATACAAAAATAGAGATTAATATCTTCATTAGATATATAACATGTTAATCATTTTGGAGCGTAAATACAGAAGTTAAATGGTGTCTTTTGTGCGGTACATTTCATACCAATAGCGTTAAAAAGTCTTAGGATACAGATTTAAAATAAAATTAGTATAGTTTTGTTGCGCAATTAAAAGGGAACATAAGGTTTTTAAAACTATTACTTTGAGTTACAAGCTTATTATGAAGAATACATAGATATTTCTGCCATTTATTGGATCCAGAAATGTTTACTCATGAGCAACACTCAACAGCGTATAGTGTACATTAAATATTCAAAGAAAAATGATTTAATACTTAACATGTCTCAGGCCCGGTTTCACCAACCATTTGCTGATCGACTATCAAATCCCTCTCTTGTTTCACCAACGCAGATCGTATTAGCCAATCATATGATGGGCAATCTTGGAACGTAAATACATCAAAGAAATAAAAGGAGGTGCTCTAATGGCTGTAGCTATAACGTGATACGCGTATGCTTATTTAAAGACCTCGGATATTGGAAACATTGGAATTGGTATTGACTTAGAGTAGATCGGAAAATTTTCGGAAAGAGAAAAATCTCGGCTATTTATCTCATCTAGGAATATAACCAAATAAAAAAAACTGAATACATTACGATAAAGAAAAAGTTAGAAGCGTGGGATGATTTAACATTGCCTTTTATTGCCCAAGAAATGAACGTTGTAAGGTTGGAACAGCAGCATAAAACCTGCTACGAAAATATGAAGCGACCCGATGAGAAGAATACCGCGGATGACAAGGCTTGTAGCATTCATTACTGCTTTGCATTTTAAACAATCTTAGATATGATTTTCAGCCATTTCATTTCATTTTTCGCCAACGCCTTCGCATCATCGGTGTCATTATACAAGAGTATTGGAGGTTCATCTTCCCCACAAATAAACAATCGAGGGTACTGCATCATTGAAATCAGAAAGGATCACTTTCATCCTCTGAACAACTCAAAAGACAGTGATGCAATATAGAGTAATTGCGAAAGTTTGCTCTCTTTTTAGTCTTATCCACATTGCATTTGTATATGCATTCTGTTATTGCATCACTTTATCTCAGTTAGCAACAAAAGGTAAAATATTTTTGAGGTAAATTCTCTTTTTTATACTTGAAACATCATGAAATTTTATTAATTTTATATGTACATGCACCATACCTAAGCTATGCATTGAAAACCTTTTTGGTGCAAATACATGCATGTAAAATTTTAAGAACAGAATTCAGATTCAATAAAAATAAAGAGATAATAAACATCATTCTAAATTCTGAATGTACTTAATGAATAACTAGATAACTATCTCGATGCCCCCTCTCAACTACTACTACTTTATTAAACTTTAGATTCCAGAAAAAATTACAGAAGAAGATGTCCAGCTAGATGCCAAAATAATTCGTTCTCAACTCAACCCAATAGCACACCTACCCACGACCAACGACAACCTCAGTTCCATCTATTCATCCACTTCCTCCCACATCATGTATCTTCATACCACAAAGGAAATGGAAAGGAGATTAAGAAGTTTCCCATATGGCATACAACAAAAGCATCTAACTTCAGAGGCAACTTGAAATAGTGAATTAGCAACACATTTAAAAATGCAAATCTTAAATCCTTTAAAGAGAGATAGAATAAAGGAATGGGATTTTCATTATACTCAGTTCACATTTACTTATTTTTTTGCTGTTTTGAATTTCCTTTTCCAACAGTTATAATTGTGTATGAACAATGAAAAGGTGAAGATAATAATGAAAGAGTATATTGCATTTTTACAAGTTTGTGAAACAATAGAATATAAGTTTATTTTTTAATATTTTGTATTGTATTGTGAATAAGCTATTAAATCATGGAGTCCAAATAGAATTTCCATTACTTCTACTGCCAATGGTGGTTGCACATCATAAAATGGTTGGTACTGAGTCTTCTAATATATAGGACCACCTTCACCCCTAAACATTATAGCCCCATTATGTCGAACCTTTCTGGCTGCAATGATAGTAAGAGCACTATCTATATTGACCACAAGTCCCATAGAAAACTAGGAAACCTCCTCATATGATAGTGCTCTTGCTCCTCATATGATAGTGCTTCAGCAACCCTGAAGCTATAGGATCTCAATGGGATTCATTCTTTTAATATGAGTATGATAGTACCAATTTTCCCCTCTGGTGGTATGGTTTACAATAGGAGTGAGCAGGTATGATCAGAAGGGATAGCCTCCATAAACTAACAAAAATCCATTCATGGTTTCTCCTACTTCGAATTTTGCCCATAAATTGAAATTGGTAACTATGGTACTGTCTGTGGACAAAGCCTAGCCACCTTGCCACTAAATTGGTTATTCTAAGGCTGGGGATACAAAGAGCAGTAATAGAAAAATATTGCATTGGTCACGGATTGTAAGAACTGTCAGTTCCTAGTGGGATGACTGCAATTTGATCATATCACAAACCTCTAAGAGCAATCCTACAAACACTGGATTTAGAGACATGGTGGAGTTCCCCAATTATGGTCTGCATTAACAATTATCTTTAAATAATTTTCAAAATCATTCATATCTCTATTTAGGAGCTGGTCATTAAATTCTTACATTACTAGGAGGGAATATATTACAATGACAGGCTTTTCAGCTACTCCTATGCTGGACAACAGTGCTTGGTTGTAGTTAAAACTTAAAAGTAGGTAATAGCATAATAAACATCCAGATTGAAATTACTTGTAAATATGTTGATCCAAGTATTTCTCAATAAGGTTTTTGAAATTATTTACCTGTAAAACAGTGTTAATCATTAAATTACTTAATAAATTTTGAGTGAACTATAGGATATTTCTTTTATACGATGAACTATCACAGAAACTAATCACAATAACCTACATAAGAAATAATGAAAGGTCAAAATACTAGCTTAACAAATAATTGCACAGGGTGAAATGTTTTATGAGTCATAACAAGATTGCATGTGTGTACTATCCATGTTTGAGCCACCATTAAAGAAAGCACAATACAAAAACCTACACAATGGCATGTTATGTAAACACAATATTGATATGATACACATTAAGATTGAAGTAAATTATACTAGCTACCAATCTTTAATATGTGACATTTTATTTTTATTCCAACTAGATGATATAATAAGATTTTTTTTTAATATTTGCCTGAGCTGAGCTAACGTTCAAGTGCAGGATTACCTACATGAAAACAAGATTCCTACTTCCTTTAACAAATACTTTCAATTGTAGGCAATAAATAGTCCGCACGTTTTAATTGCAATATTTCCCTATATACCTGTAACTGTATATACCTGTGACTGTATCCACAAACTATTGGACAGCGAATAAACGGCTGTAAAAATAAAAAGAAACTAACATATATTGAACGCATTACATACCGCTTATATCACGCAACATGACTATATGGATATTTCTTTTAGAATTGTCGAAAATAATACCGCATATGTGAACACAACATTGAATATGGTATCACCATGTACAGAAACATGTAAACATAACGTAATACATCTTTTTTTCCTGACTGGAGAGCAGAATCTTCAATTTCATCTTCCGAATGTAAAAGCAAATATGTATTAAACTAAAACATATCACATAAAGCACAAAAATGGTTAAAATCCGTATGTAATTAACAGAAACAACAACACTCTACCACGTCTGCCTACGCCGAACGATTCACCACCACACGACGTTGGTTATTCATTTCGTTTATCGAGGCGGGAAATTTAACTTGATGCATAAATGCGTGAATATTTTGGTTTATAGCTGAAAACGTCACGTTACGAAATATCAGTGACTTATACCTAATCGACATATTGAAGTTATCATAGCGTTTCTTGCTCGGTTCCGGATGCCATTTTCCTTGTTTTCTAAAATAAATTCCACTGTCAGCTTAAAGAATCTAAACCACAAATTGAAATCATCTTCCTCGGCATACAAACATATCATACTCTTGAGGGGCCTGTTGTGGTTCCTTAAGTGGGATTAATTAATAACTGTTTCCACACATTCGCCTGAAGACACTTCGCAACTAGCCATAATAGTTGATTCTCGATTTTACATCTACACGATACCCTGCAAGCCACCGCGAGGGTGTGTGGCAGGGGGTCCAAAAATTTTATCGTCCAAAATCAGCAGTCAACATTACTGATTGTTGTTGGTGAAACGGAATCAGCAAAATCACCGATCAAGCTTTGATCGTTGTTGGTGAAACCGGCCATAAGTAATTATCTCATCAAAATGATAAAAGATTCTTTCTGCTTAAGAAAGGAATTAAATTAACGCTATAAGGAGTAACTTATTAAGTAAAATTTAGTTGAAATGGATCTCTTACCTGTAATAGATTTTTTCTTTCCGCCATCTTGTTTGTGATTTAGTTACCTTGGATACGACATGCTGGTAGCGGGAAAGTAAGAAAGAGGGAGAGTGTACGCACCACTCATGTTAGTAGCGGGAGAGATAAAACCAATGCGTTGTCCGTTGACGTGTTAATTTGGCGCACCCACCGTGTTTATTAAACCTACTCAGTATTTTTGGTTATTAAACTCGTATGAGCAGTTATGTACAGACGATTTTTTTTTCAAATTCTTTAGCACGCATGTTCAAATCTGGCATTTCATTAAAAAAATTGGTACGAATTTGCGCGATTCCCTTAATTTTGAATCATTTTTCAAATTTTTAGCAAAATATCAAAGAAATTAATATTTGAAATATTCAAATTTTACCGAAGATAGCGATGAAAAGTTCATTTTAGCAATAAAAAGTTAAATTAAGCTTACATTCATACGGCGATTCCATTTTAAACATTTCATTTTTGTCCGATAACTAAGTTGCAATGTTAATTTGTATTTGGCATTCTGCATCTGCGGTGCGCCTGAGGGCACTTGGGGGCTGTTCATCTTTCACCTTGACACAGCATTGTGGAATGTGCATACATACCCGTCCGTCAAGTGTATTTTCTAGCAGCTCGAACACTAGTCTACCCAATGTACTTTTAAGCATAAGCATTGGAGTAACTTACATTTTTTACTTTTGGCCACCTTTTTGGAATTTTGCCCCACTGTGCGTCGCGCAATAATAAAATCCCTATTACCTATTCTTAATAGCTCAGGTTGTTACAAATTACTTTTTCAAGCTGCTACTTAATTTTATTCATTTATTCAATTGATTTTATCTTCACGCGAGATATGCTCATTCTCTATTTTCCTAATTTCATAATTTTCCCAATTATCTTCACTTCCTTCTTCCAACTGACTTATATATTTTCCGCAATATTAGAACCAGTGATTGGTAGTTACGCGCTACTGTAGTAGCTACCTTTTCAGTGGGTGCAGCGCACTATATTTTTTAAGTAGCTGCAAATGTAGCAGCTACAGAGGTTTTAGTATCTTGTAACTGTGATCTTGTATCTGTACTTTTCCAATTCAGTCGAACTATGAAATCGAGTACCGCCGAAGCCTCATGAAAAGTTACTTCTGTCTAAATAGCAGCCTTTAATTTCATGTCGCTTTGAAGTACTATCCCACACCCTTTACCTGCTTACTCTCTTTCACCAAAATATTTTCTACCTATTTGAGCGAATCTCTCAGAAAGTTTTGCTTAACCTCTTTCTTCGTTTCCTCAACAGTAGTTCCCTCCGCCCCTCCTCCCAAATACCTTCGGTTTTTCTCGAGGAAATAAAATGGTCCTTACCACCATTGTGAAGTGGGATAGATAACCACATGCTGTGTGCAACTACTTTTCGTTGAAACCAAAAACCTTCAGGATTGCACAAATAACAAGGATGAATGCCTCTGTCCGCGTACAAGGTAAGGAGGCGCGGTATTTATTAATTCTGATACTACTTCAATCCAATAAATATTATTATAACCAGTTTTTTATCGATCAAGGTAGGTTTAAATGCACATATAATTGTTCCAACACTCCTACATTTCACACGATACCCTTCTTCAGCCCCTCATATCTCCTATATCCCAAAATTCTATCCAAATTTCCTGTTCATCTCTACCCTCTTCCCAGCTTATCCAAAATTTTCCCCTCGATCACCTCTTTCAAAGCACCTTCGCCCTTTATTACCTTCTCCATCCACATTTTCTGCCTTCTCCTAATTTTCTCAATCAAATTTGTTTCCTCTCCTACCATCTCTAGTGCTTCATCTTTGATCCTCCTTTCCACCCTCTACTTCCTCCATCATTTTCCATGCACACATCTCAAAAGACCCTGTCTATTTTCATTTTCTTGGCTTAAGGCCCAAGTTCCTGCAGCATAAAGTGCGAGATTGGGGCATTACGGAAACATTTTGGACGTTTTTGTCCGTGGAGTTCCCCAATTAAGAAGTCTGTGTGACACCCAAGACTTGAATAAGCGACTTCCAGATGGCGTACTGAGGTTGAAGCCGCCTCCCTACGAAACAGTTGTGACGTGAACGATCATTCGTCTGACTCCATTCACTTGGAGTTCTCTGGCCTGTTGTCACTAATCAATGACGCCTCAATCATTGCTCCCGCCAGCCTGGATTCAGAAGTCACATCTCGCGACCCCTACTACTAGGGTTGTATGATACATACTACGATTTGTCGTCTGTGATATTCGATATGCACTTGATATCGCGACGCGATATTAATATCGTAGCTTTAAAATTAATCGTTGACGAGTTGACTTGAGTGGAATTTCATCTCGCTAAATTCACTTCTCGTTAAAATCAATTCTACAATAGGTAACAAAAAATCGAGGAGGTGGAAGAGTTCTGTTACCTGGGATGCCGAGTAACCAGCGATGGACGAAGTAAAAGAGAAATTGTCAGTAGAATTTCCGAGGCGAAAAGGGCATTTTAACAAAAGGATATTCTACTTAACAGCTACAAATACAAGCGTGAAAGTGAGGAAACATTTCATAAGACATAACAACATACATATGGAGCATTTTACTGTATGGCATTGAAGTCTTTCTATCTTTTTAGGCTTTCTATCTTTAGGGAGCTATCTTTTTTTAAATAGCGTAGTTTTGAACAGTACCTATAAAAGTACTGATCCTTTTTTTATGCATGATATGTAGTGCATGTTTGGTGAGAGTTCACCCCCTGCCACACACCTTTATGGTGGCTTGCAGGGTATTATGTAGATAGATGTAGATGAAACATGGACGATAACAGGAGCGGAGAAGTCTAGGCTGGAAGCATTTGAAATGTAGTGCTGCCGAAGTATGATGAAGATAAAATGGATCGACCAAGTGACAAATAAAGAAGTCTTGAGAACAGGGAGGGGAAAGAGATATCTACTAAAAACACTAAAAAGAAGACGGGACACCTTAATCGGACATTCTTAAGACACGATGGCCTTATGAAGACAATCGTCGAGGGAAAAGTGAACGGAAAGATTGGAAAAGGATATATGAGTTTTATAGAACATGTTGTGAAGGATGTAAAAAAGATAAGTTACGTTGATATGAAGAGGTAGGACGATAGAAGAATCGCGTGGAGGGCTGCGTCAAACCAATCCTTTGATTGTTGACCCATGATGATGATGATGTTTATGATTACCTTGTGCTAGGTAGATTTCAGTATTTGGGTCCAGTACTTTCCCGAGAAATTCATTATTGTGAATTTAAGCGAATTCCATTCCAATAGCCCAAACTACACCCTCTAGTTTGTAAGTACTCTCTCCTACACAGCAAGAAGAACAAATGGAAGTCGGGATCCTGAACTCAAGCTGATTTGAAGTTTTAAAAAATCTTGGTTGTCCAGAAGCCCTATATTTGTTGATAAAGTTTCACCATAGCGTAATTGATTTTGACTGAAGGCTTATTAGAGAGCCTGGGAACTTAGCGGTCTTTATCTCCGTTACCACAAAATTAGATACCGATTTTCACGTTTACTATCCTGAAAACTATGCACCCCGGGGGACCTGATTTCATTTAACTAATTTCTGGATATAGTGGACTACTATAAAACTCGGGTAATGCAAACTCGGGTATCCATAATTTTTATTCCGACAGTAAAACTGGGGAAGTGTGGATATTCAAGAATGAAATGCATTTCCATTCCCTGTTTAATGAAAATTAGACTTTTCCTTCCATTTATATCCAATTTCATTTAATAATTTATGAAGGAGGCTCGGAACTGCTGCAAAAAACCCAATCCATCAAGGAATCACATGTCAACATTAAGCCCGGGACGAATTTAGGAAGATAAATATTATATTTCCATTAAAAATATGAGATAATCGGTTTATTATGAGATTCTGTAACTTATTTTGATAAAGTTAATGGTTTCCTTGTATAATAAAGAATTGGCAAGCTATTGAGGTGAGGGCGAGCCATTTTTTTCTCAATGGGCTCTCCCAGAAAAGTGTTTCGCTCATTTTTCCTTGAGACCCATTCCGGTATTATTCACCAGCAATTAATATGCGGAGCTATCCCCGCGCACAGAAGAACGCAAATTATTTAAATTCAAAATTATTACAAGGAAGGAAATTTGTTCATTTTTAAAAACGTCAACTAAAGGTGGGAAAAATAGGGTAATAGCCTGTTCGTGGATCATTCCATTCCACTGCCACGAGATCGGGTCAATGCATAAGAGGAAAGGCTTTAAAAATACTGGTTGAGGTACCATGTGGGGGTACCAGGTAATGTGTACACTGCCGAAAACGGCATCGTTGGACTGATGGCCGCCGAGTCATCGCAGGGCAGACGTGTCATTGAGGACAGAGGAGAGTCCAGGTAAGACTATAGGATCAGTACGTTATGGACAGGTAAGACCAAAAAGTTCATTTTCATGAGGGGGAAGATAAAACTATTGGATAATAGAAACAAGGGCGGACAATCTGAGGAGGGTTTGAATTAAAGTTGAAATAAAGAAGTCGAAGGGGGTAATTGATAAAAGAAATATTAAACAGGGATTCGAAGCTGACCTTCCTATCAGGCCATTGTCCTGAGAGGAAAAAAATCAATGAGGAATCGAACCAGGATTCCTCTTGCGATGTGCTTGATGCATAAAGCCAAGAGCCTTCATGCTCCCCGCTATTCTCCCGAACGAATTTTTTCTATAGTCTAAGCTAAAGATGGTTTGTTAATGGTGGGGCTTCGGACGGCTTCTCCAAGTGATATATACTTCCAGGTAGTACTGGAGGACGTTGTCGCAGAGCAGAATAGAACAGTAAAATGGCTTCTATCCTCAACGTTCGTAGGCACAAGGCTTGACGCCGCAAGCACTGCATCCTCCTTCAAAACTATAACCAAGAGGGGAGCAGAAACCAAGGAATGCCATTCTACCGCGAAACATCAACCAACAGTACGTCGATTTACCGATTGGGAAATTTTGGTTCGAAAAATGCTTGCGTTTCACGCGTGACAAACGTCATCAATTCGGTGATTCTATAAAATTTGGTACCTTTAAGCACCAAAATCGCTTTTAATCTATCAATTGCACATCACCATTATTCATATAAAATTTACATATTTTCATGAACTTCAGATTTTTCCACGCCTACCTTGTAACGGCTCGATACATTTGGCGGGCAATTCTTTCCACTCAACGCGCACACCCACACAGCGATAGCTGTGCGCTGCTCTCTCGCCCAATCTCGCTCGGTTGCACCCTCCAGACGGTCAAGTCCTCCTCCCGAGGCCACTTCTGCTCTCACATCCGGGTGCCTCCTTCCCGGGCGGCGGCCTCCAGACGGCGGAAGAGGCCGCCATGGGCCGGTTCGGCCTCTTTTGGCCACGGGCTTCCTCCCTCGCCGACGCTCACTTCTGCGTGGGTACCTGGCCGGGGAGAGGGGCGGGCCAAGAAGGTTGATAGCGTGTGCGAACGTGCAGAGTTGTTGCCAAGACGCGAAATGCATTGTGCACCGGTGGTGGGCTGACCTTAGCGCGTCCCCGAAAACGGGGCATTCCTTAAAAAACTTTCAACCGATTGACCTTGGGACGACTCTCAATGATGATGACAGAAACAACAGTAGGTACATAACACTTTCGTGTATATTTCTTGCACAATTAATCATTTCAGAACCCTCAAGCGCGCGAGAATACAAACTTTTAAATAAACCTTGAGGCTGTCTCTCTCTTATTTTTATAATCAAATCGACAGTAGAATGGCAAAATTTTCAAAATGTTTCTACACTCGTCGAAAAATCGGTTGGGCATTACTTAATCACAATGTTAATGTTTTACCAGCGTTCTGAGTGATTCCAGTCCATGGACCTCATTAATTAAAATAAACTATTACTTGCAAAATATTTCCCTTGGCAAAATCTAGGATTGGTTAGTAATAAAAACCGGGTGAAAATGTGATTATAGCAATGATTAAAAAAGGTTCGTTCGTAGATTGTCAAATAAATTAGAGAAACCCAACCCTAAAAATAAAAACAAAATTTTAACCCATCCTCCATGTCAGCATCTATAAAGAGTATTGAGTGCCTTGTGACAAACGTTTCATCGAGCAGACGGAGAGGAATTTCATCACCTCCATGAAGGATCATAGGAGGCGCTGGATAAGCAACGATGATTCTTCTCTCCTGGCCAAACACCAGCTACAGATTCAGAAGCACTCTCGGATATTCTCCACCTGGAATCTTCAAAATTTGTCTTGTACCTGAAGATGAATCTGTAAGTTGCACGAGTAACACATTGAAACTTCTGCAGAAAATTACTAGTGTTGTTCGACTGAATAATAATAATTAGTTTTCCACTGATTGGAGTAGACTTCGATTGAGTATCCCCAAACTGCTCTGCATTTTTCAAACGGCTCATAAAGAGCAGAATGCTTCTCTAATGAAATAAACCACTCCTGATCGACCACCACCAAGCTTAATCGAGATCCTTTGCTCTGATTACTATTTTAAATTACCTGAGATCATATACACATTATGGTAAACCCTAATACCGCCTATTTCAACATTGTCTACTGGCAATGTAAGCATGAGGCTTCATTTGTCATAATTCCTGCGTTATATAACCATTATGCTGAGAAAACAAATCCTCAGACAGTGAACCATCCACACACGAGACGGGAAATAAAAGGGCTAGAAGGATCGCGACCTCTGGATCGCCATTTATGCTCACGATCAACTGGATAGCTGAGGCTCATAGAAGTATTCACATTAATGAATCACAACCTTTTTCACAAGTTATGAGTCTGGATATTGCAGAATCATATTCAAATGTCTCGAGTGGAACAGCATTTCACTAGATTACCCAAGTAAACTCTTCCCATACCTAAATTTCAGAATTTAAAACATCCTAAGAAACATCAGCTGATTTCAAATACTTTCAGGCTAACATTATCGATGTTGATATCGTCCACTTCTCACTACCTTAGTATCTTTCCTGTCTGCTCATGGCCTTAACATAAAAATTTAAAATTGATCTCCCTGCATGCCATTCAGCTACCGATACTTCAAGAATATCAGCATTGAAAACTTCCAGGCCGACTTAACCTCCAAGGATTGGAGCGGGGTCTTCGCGGCTGCTCCTATTGACTCCAAACTTGAACTATTTAACAGGAACCTTATTGACTGCATAAATTACCATGCCCCTATACGTTATAAATTCCCAAATCGACCATTTCCCCCTGGTTAACTGGGGACATAAGGAGTGAAATTCAAGAGAGAAACAAACTTCGACGTATTTTTGTACGAACTAGAAACCCAATATTCTACCAACAGTTAAAGAAATTAAGAAATAAGGTAAAGCAGCTAATCACTGATTCCAAAAGACAGGGTTTGCGGAGCCTCTTTCTTATTATTCCGACACCAGGAGCATGTGTAGAGAACTACGAAAACTAGAAATCATTCATAAACGAGATGATACTATTATATCCGATGTAGCAATCGACTAACTTAACGAATACGTCATCTCATCAGCAACTGTCAACCAGAAAATAAACTGTTATCCATCAAAGGCCACTCCGATTTCATCGTCAGTGACAGACCATTTAACGATGAAAATTATCATTTGAATGTTGCATTCTCCCTGAAGTAGTCAATGAAACGTTGTTCCAATATATTTCTCTCGACAGGCTACGATGAGATATTCAATATCATGCTTAAATAATCATACCCAGTAATTTTGCCTATTCTTTTAGAAATACTCAACTATTCTCTCCAGTATTCTTAGTTTCCCACATTTAGGAAATAATCGCTGGTAAGACCTTATAAAAAGGCGAAAAACCCGACAAAAACATCTGATTATAAGTTCATTTCCATTCTGTGTACTATATCCAAATTTCTCGAGCGTATTGCTTATAATCAAACCTTCTATTTTGTCAAAAGATTTGATGGACCCATATCAATCCGGCTTTCGTTGAGTTTTCAGTGCACAAACCGCACTGATCAAAACAGCTGATAACAATCGCAAGGCTAGGGATATTAAAATGATGACTATTCTTGCTATGCTCGATTTCAGTAAAGAATTTGACCTTGTATATCACCAACACCTATTATGAAAAATGAAGGAGCTTAACTTTTCCTCGGGGGTATTAAATTGGTTCACCCTTATCGAACAGGTCGTAGAGAGGGTGTCAAGGACTCGACTGTGAATATTTCTGACTGGGGATCAGTACTGAGGGAGGTTCCTCAAGGATACATCCTTGATTCTTATTGTTTTCCTTGCATGTATTGGATCTCCCTAAGAAATTAAAGTTTAGTAAATTTTGTTTTTTTCCTTGTATGCATTGGATCTTCCTAAGAAATTAAAGTTTAGTAAATACGTATATCCTTTATGCAGATGATCTCCAAATTTACCTTCACTGTCCACTAAGTGAGTGTAGAACAGCTATAGAAAAAATAAATATTGATCTGGATGCGATCTCTGAATGGGCGGAAAGGAATTTCTTCATTCTTAATATTAACAAAACAAAATCAATTATCTTTGGTATTAGCGTACTCACTAAAAAAATTGACTTCAATAATATTCCGAAAGTCGTAATTGAGAATAAGACAGTGCCTTTCTTAAGCAATGTTAAAAACTTGGGGGTAAATCTTCCTCCTATCAAGCAATGTTAAAAACTTGGAGGTAAATCTTCCTCCTACCATATCTTGGTACTATCATGTTAATAGTACATTAAACAAAACATCAAGAGTTCTATACCTACCAAAGGCTCAAAAGAACTTTCTAAAAGAAAAAATTAGGGCAGTACTGATATCCACTCTAGTATTCCCGATGATTGATTATTGCTGTTTAGCCTGATGTATCTAGTGTATTGACTTAAAAGCTCCAAAGAAACATAAATTCATGCATCATATTTAATTATAACCTGCGTAAAGACGAACACATTACCTCATTAGCACACCCTTTACCTCGACAAACTAAGGTGGTAAATGAGAAAAAAGGAAGAAAATACTACTTTGGAGCGTTCCCATACTAAATATTTGATAGCAGAAGCCTAAAATATCTTGTGGAAATGTTTAACAAAACCCCTAGACCGGATTCATTTTACTCTACCAAATCCTGATCTGTTTTATTGCCCTCGCTATCACACCAATACCTACCAACACTCTTTTCAAATAACCTCAATAAAATTTTTGAACTCCCTTCCCATGCATCTAAATCAAAGTTGATTGGTCTGTTGATTCATTTAAAACGAAAATGTACAAATTTAACCCTTTTACTGCCAGCCCCTTTAAAGTAGACTGTGCGAAAAATGCCAAGCCCATTTTGGGCAAGCTCATTAAGATATATTATAAGCACTTAATATTAATATATGAATTTTTTTTTAAATTTTGATCATATATTTTCACTTTTTAAGAGGATTAAAAAATTATTCATGCTGTCTCTGATTTGAATGAATTGTAACCACTACAAAGACGTGATGATGTAATGTAGGTGGGCCGCTATATCGGCCCCTTGGCAGTTTTCGCACAACCATAGAGGGCCGATATATCGCGATATCGGCCCTCTATGGTTATGGCTCTCGGCCCAACGATATCGGCCCTCGGCCGATATATCGGCCCACTGGCAGTAAAAGGGTTAATATTCAATTTGGAACTGCAGAATAATTAAAGTTAGAAATTTAATCCGCGGACATAAACGAGGCGCTCAGGGCTAGATAATGGCAAGCCACACACTGAGAAATATTGAGATGTGTACACCTTTCTTATCTGATAGAGGATGGGAAGCCACTGGTGGAGTATTATTTGAAGAAATCAAGAGATGAAAGTACACACCCTGTTTTATGTACTGCACCAAGACACAACACCTAATTTACGAAATTTTTCGAACCTTCAGATGTCTCTCCTGTAAAATTTCCTAAATGTGGCTTACCATTATCTAGCCCCGAGCGCCTGAAATATTAGTCCTCAACATAAAAACTTATAATAACATGCGAGTTACATAGTAGCAGGAAATATATTACTAAATACTACATTGTCTTATACTGATGTAAACCTTTTGCTGTTATTGTACTGGGAATGACATATGTTAGTAACTACAATTACAAATTATTGTTAACTGATACTAAATACGAAAAACATGTTGGTAGTTTGATTGTTGTACCTGATGATGACTAAAAATCGATGTGTTTTGTATTTGAAAATTGCTACGTTGAATATAAGTAATAAAGATGTAAAAGTCTGAGCTGTTCCCTACTTAAATGTATTTGTTCTTAGAGGGTGTGCCCTAGAACAATAATAAAATATATCTACCTTATATGTATGTTCAAAAAACGTGTCCCCTTATTTCCAGCTGATACTCGAGTCATACTCTAGCTAAATGTCCTTTTCGTCTATATTATTCTAACTATTATTTCCTTGTTGCTTCATATTTTGATGGTCATTTTTGGTCCAAAATACTCTTACACCTCTATGATTGTCTTCAGAGTTCAATGTTGTTCTTTTGCTTGGCTCTTCCACTTCAATCCAAGAAATTAACTATCTTAAATCGATGAAAAGTAAATTACATAGCTTGCTTTACGATTATAACCATGACTCATTCTGCCCCAGCGACTTGAGGCTTTCTACTGTCGTGGAGGGGTCTGGCATCGACAAAAGTAGAACTCAACTCGACTCAACACTACCGAATGAAATATCAGCGAAGAAATAGGGCTACACGTCACTTCATCAAATACGAGAAATAACCTTTGAAAGGTAATTTGGAAATTTAAAATATTAACATCGATAAAAATTCAAAAGCTAGGTATTTTTAAAGTTTAAATACATCGAAGATATGAGAAAATATCAGGTCCAAATGCGAACTCTAATAATATTCCTAAATTCCAAGTATTTATGCAGACTGAGTTTTTAAGGGACGATGGATTAAAAGCTGCCGGAATGTTCCTGTCGGGTGCCCCTGACCCACTTGGGTGTCCACTATATAAACGAGGAGTCGTATAGGGTAGTGTGCAGGATACATTTAAACATTTTTACAGCAAATTCACGAATATGGATTCCTCTCTTACAATTAACTGCCGTAAACTACAGAACAATTCACGCCCCGGAATACGAAAATCCTTGCCGGCGGGAGTCGAACTCACGACCTCATACACGTAGGGTTTAACTACTTAACTAGACTAGACTGTAAATACAGAGTACAGGGCAATCCAGAACAGTAGGATGTAGAGCACATTATAGTTAAGTGCCGTAGCTTCAGGAACAACGCTATAATCCATCGGTAAGCCAAATGGGCATGCAAACACGGATGATAATTGACTAAGGTGTTACGTGGTTACTGTTACGTTACTATGGTGTTACGTTAAATTCTAAATAATGTGATGAGGGCGGTGAGAAAAATGGAAAGGAAAAGGTAAGAGACTCGGAGCTCCACAATTCCGAGCGAGACAGAGCAAAGAAAGAAAGGCCTTAAAAGAAGAAGGTTAAAGAGAGCAACAGACTAAACATTATAATGCTTAGTGAGAAAAGAAAAAAAACGACTGAACAAAGAGTAGATGGCCATGAAATTATGGGAATAAGAAAATAAGTGAACATGAACAAAGATTTAGGGAAAAGGGTGTAAAGGGGGACATAAAGAACCAAGGAAGTGATGTAGAAAGAACGGTGCGAACGTTTAGAGAGGCTATAGAAGACGACATAGACATACGCTACATATACGGACAACAGGACTGCCAGGATGTAAGAAATAAAACACGAAATACACAATCAGGAAGACACCAAAAACACAAAAAGATAGGATAATATTCCATTAGGATAGCTTATCTTAAAGAACTAGGAGCGTTGGAAAGAAAAACCTCTCGCATAGAAATCGGTGGAATTTCATAAAAGTACACAAATTTGACCAGAAGACGTACTAAGTCACAAATTATCACCATCCTGAATAAGAGAAATGTTGTAAATACGAGAATATTATGTTTAACTTCGCAGCAGCAAACGCAGTGTCATGAGTTATCCAACGAGTGATTAATAGATTCAAAAGAGGGTGAGAGAAGACGCTAAGTGTTTTCCTGGATGATGTGTTTTGGTTGAGATAAGGGAGGGAACACGAGGAACGACGAATACCCGAAAATAAGAACCTGCATTGGCTAGCTTCGGGGCCAAAAGGAATTGAAAAGAAACTGTAAGAAGAATTGAGAAAAATTGAAAATGAATTGTAGAAGACAATCTTTGAAAATGATGAGGAAATTACTGGATGATATTCGGCGTGATTGGAAGCGTATGAGGGTGGAGACGGCAAAAAACAGGGATGTTGCCAGATAGAAGGGAGGGAGTGTTCAGCGTGAGTGGGCAAGAGGGAAGAGAAAAGACGAGGACAAGAGATCCAATCACAAAGGGTAGATATAATACGACTGAAGGATAAAATGCTGTAATTCACTGACTTCCGAAGTCACAATGTACCGTCATGATCGAGAAAAGAAAGGCCCATGAGAAATCGAGCAGAAAAACAGAAGCTTAAGCCCACGAGGACAATTCTTATAATAACAATGAAACGTAGCAGGACAATCTCTATACACACTTTTTTTCGTTCATGGGGCGGAAAAAATTATCAATGTTTAAAAAAGGAATCGCAGAAAGAATATGACTACTGGATGAGTGAAGCCTGATTCACGATACGCAACGAGTACCAACCAGTAAACTTGTCAAACATCAACACCAACAGAGGCACTTCTCTCACTAGATTTGTACAAACATTATTACATAAAGAAGCTCGTTTGGATTAAATAGAAAAAAACAAAGGATCTGCAAAGAAAAAATATTTATTGTTAACTCAAAAATGAAATGCAGAAAATTACAGGTACAAAACTGTTAACAAACAGTGAGTATACACCTAAGCAAACAATACTCATAACTTTTGAGTCTTTTTTCGATTGTGATACTAACTTGATAAATAATAATTGCAAGAGAGAGCACGGGCCCCTTAAGAGCAAATAAACACTTCGGGCACAACAGATAATATGATGATAGATGTAATGGCCTCCTGTAATTTTTTGAGACCTTACGCTCAAAAAGTAGGACATTAAAACACAAATTAACACCAAAGACCAAACAGAAAAAAGAGAGTTTTCACATAGCGAAGTCTTTACATCAATGGGATATGAATATTTGGAAATCAGGTGCTAAAAGAAAACAAAGACGTGAAATCTTCAAATTTAGGAGCCTACAGTGATAAAAATAGAGGCAATGTCGAGAACAACAGACGAATATCCCGAATCAAGGATGCGGTCCATTTGAAATGAATCTCGAGAAGGCTAACAACGCGTATGAGAGCGCGTGAAACCACATTAGTACCCATTATCCAAATTTGAAAAGCCCAATGCATATCAAGCATTACATATCATATTTTACGCTTTTTAGTAGTTACGCAGTGAAAGAAGAAGTCGTAAATTCTATCCAATTACCGTTGTATGGGCCAGAATCACCATCAACGAGAAAATAGCATTGGAAGTGTAATGACCTTAAATTTCGTAACTTATCACAGCGTTTAGTTCCCAATATAGAAATATGTGATTGCAATGGTATCTTTTTCAAGGCGCTCAAGTGAATCAGTACCCTAGCAGACACTGTACCGTTCACAGAGAACCGCGCTTAATGAGCAAAAACATAGTGAGCACAACCGTAGCATCTCGAAATGTACTACTGCCATACCATCCCAATTATAATGCCTTATTGCGTTACTGGCAAGGAGTTGGTCACATTTACTCAGATAACTTGGAATTTAGCTGCGATCAGAGATACCATTTTAAAGCCTAATACCAAGACACATCAACCTCAATGCAGAAGACAAATGCACCCTTAAACCATCAGCGGCCGAGGGAAATGGAGAAATAAATGCACAGTTGAGGATGTATCCTGGGAATGCATCCAGGTTTATCCCGCAGTCAGACACTTGAAGAACACACTGCAAACTCCTATTGTCTTCCGGCGGCCAGAAGACACTTTTTATCCTCACCTGGGCTGCCAGGCCACGGAAAGGCTGGCTGCAATATGTCTGTCGGATGAGTATCAAGGGAATGAAGGAAGTTGGGGAATATTTGAACATTTATTATTCACGAGCCCGGGGCAAAGGGCAATAACACGTACTCCTCCCCCTTCAATCCAAGGCGCGGCTAAAGGAAATGGGGAGATAGGTGTGAGGTGTATTTAAACAGGAGTGAATCAAGGAGTGTGAACCTTGTCGCAGTCTTTCAAGTAGATTTCAAGCTCACAGCATATGCCAACGAGACAATTATATCTTAAAATTATGATCGGTAGCCACACAGAGTAAACGTAACAAGTCTGAAAAACCCAACTGGAAATAAGAGGATGGTTTACAAAACTACGTATGAAAAACAAGAAAATATTCACATTAATAGACACTTAATCAAAAATACAAATCCATTACTGTGTCAAGGCAAGGGAATACATGAAACTCTTTAAATTAAGAAAATTAATGTACTGAACTGAAATGAGAAAAAATGAGGAAATTAGGAATGCATCTATGCTGGTGAATCTAGTGGCATCGAGAAGTACCCTCGTGAGAGAGCAGAGGTTTCCACTTCCGAGAAGGGGCATTATTTGTAGAGAAAGGAGTAAGGGGTTCGGGGGACGGGGGGGCGGGGAGCGGGAGATGGGAGCGGCGGGGGAGGAGGGATCCGGGGGCCTCAGACGGATGTCGGCGCCGGGTTGGCGAACGGAGTCCACTTGAGGCACTGCGGGTCGATTTCTTTGTACACGGAGCCACGCCTCTTCATCCTTTCCACGTACTCCTCGATCACGTCCTGTGGTGCACGGAGGACGGCGCGGTCACGGGTCAGCGGCAAAGGGCGAGAGAGGGGGGAGGACGAAAAAGAAAGATGCATCAGTTTGGTTGGGGGGCGAAAGCCCGTAAAGGCCGGGCGAAAACGTATCGGGCTGTAACGTACTCAACGCAAAGATATTCACATACGACTCATGAGCAGGTGGTATCCTTCAGAAAAGAGAACGTGTCATAGAAATACGTAAGGGACATGAGAAGAAAGATTTACCGGTCGAGACATTTCTCTACAATCGCTTGCAAGAACTTTGAAAGGTTAAGGCTTCTCAGAGAAAAATATTAAGTTGACCGAGAGTCACAAACTAGGATAAACCACGTGGTTGTTGAGGTCACGTTTCAATCCCGCATAAAACCGAAGGGTTATCCACAGCGTAAAGAGGACAGAAGCAAAGATATGAATGGATAGAGGTATAAGGGGTAAGAGATGGAGGTGGGCTTCAGGGTGACCTCTATATCAACATTACATAATACCCTGCAGGATAAGGAGTGTGGCAGGGGGGATGGGTGGTTACAACATAGAAAGACAAATATTATAGTTTCCAACATTTGTTTGAGCTATGATATAAAAGTCTTATCCCTATTTTTGTGTTCTTACTCTATATTTTTCCGCATTTTTTCCATCTATACCTTATCCCGGATACAGCGTTCCAATCTTCTCGATACATTCGTTTCACTCGCTTCTCTCCTTATTTCTAACAGCTATGATATCATCACACACGTAATCCAATTTTCAAGTTAGTCAATAACCCACAGTAGGGATGTAGACTCGCACGACTATGTTATCAGTAGCCTTGATTGCTATTTACACCAAGACGGCCATAACGCCGGCGATATTTCTTCACCATCCCAAAGGACGTCCATTCTCTAACGACCCGTGGGAAGTAGCGACTTTCTTTTGTGATTAATTAGGCCTCAACATACTTCATGTCATACGTCGGTTCTGACAAACATCAGAAACAAGGTTTCTCCACCACTGTCGAGCACTTTTTGTGAAGACCGACGTATAACATTAACTTTGTCCAACGTGATTTTTAACACACCATAATGAAAGCACTAAATTTCATCTCATGAAAATCTGAACAGATTTTCTAACTTTCGTAGAAGAGCTGGATGACATGGATTATTTAGAGTAGCTGAAGCAGGAATTTCAAGGAATTTTTAAGCTGCATTGAGATCCGTTACATCCCGTCATTATACTTCACGTGTGAGAGAGAGAAAGAGATTTTTAGCATATTTTGACAGAATTTCACATTCAACTAAGTTTCAACAGCGTAAAATTAGAACTAATGAATGGCTTTTAAAAGCTCATAAACAAACTATAACTGCCATCGCACGATGGCAAGCAAAAAAACTCACTCTCCCTCTCACTGATCACTAAAAATAGAAAATTCAAAATCTAAATCAATTACTCACCATTTGCCACCAACACATACCGATTACGATCTGACACTCATATGGGGCAAGGCCTCTGTGTGGAGGGTGGGATTCCATTGGGTGAGGATTCGCACGCATGCAAAGGACGACGATGCAGAGAAAAGAACTAAATAAGAATGGTTAGTATATGATTTTATAACTGGTTACGCAATTATTTACTCCCTCTGATAATGGCCAAACCGAAGGTAAATCGCAGTCTACTTTTAAATTGCCACATTAAAGAGAACAATAATTTCTGGAATCCACAGGGGGCAAAAAATTATGATCTAAAATATTGTATCAATTGTTGAGTCCTTAGCCTGACTCTCGTATTTTTTATATACGTAATGTTCATCAATGGAATGATAATCAGGACGTATTTGAGCACATGTATAATGGCAATAAATGACAGATATATGTAAAATAATGCGAGGATACTGCTGGCATACCATTCTCAGGACGAAAAATTTTATTCGTAAAAATCAATATGCTCACGCAAGCAAATGATGCACAAGCCGCCTTGAATTGGAAATCCGAACCCTATCCAAACTCCAAAGAGAAACCACAGATATTCGCCGATATATCTTCAGATCCGACAGATTCTTTGGGCAATATTTTGAATTCGCCATAGCAATTAAAGCTGAGGTATTCGGTTGATGCACACAAACGCGTTCAGCAAAGAGGCGAATCTTTATAATCATGCCAACCTACTCCATAAGAGCAGCGACAATGTCATCAGTCACGCGCAAAGGGTAACTTAAAAATTGATGCTAATGACATAATCCTACCTCATTGTGAAAAAGAGAAAAGTAGACCAGCTGGTGAAGTTGATATATTAAAATTAAATCCGTTATTTTCCTTCCACAGAAATACCAAGGCAATCAGCATTCACATCAACGTATGAGCTTAGGTCTCGATCCGACCACTTGCCGAGAGAGTCACTTGAAGAGAGACCACATGAAGGCAATGACCCTATACCCTCCAAATTATTTCTCGTAGGCATCCGGAACTCGATCTTCGCACTCAAAGTGTAATAGAATTATTCGAGGACAAATTTTTAAGTGAAATTATTACTTACAAATAACCTCCACACATCCTTACGGAGTCTATCAGAGCAAAACAAAATTACTTACTTTTTCACTATATCCCGAGTTATTTATCCTTAGTTATATTATATAGTCTCGCTATTTGACTTTTCTCAAACATTTCCATAAGTCTTTCATCTATTATATTTCAAATATATAAAGCTGAAACTACTAACATTTTATGTGCAAAAATTACTTATAACATCTGAATGGTTATGAAACAGATGTCATCGCTAAATCAGCACTTTCAAAACTGCTTTATAAAGAATTTCCATTTCAATGAGGCTCGAAAATCTAACTAAGCAAGATAGCTGTGACTAAATTCATTTCCCAAGTAATCAGCATCAAATTAGGAAAATCGATAGAAATGTAAGGGGAAAGCATTACCACACATAAGTAATTTATGTAAACATTTTTTTTTACCTTTGCATGAAACCATTGCAAAAAATGTGATTCGGACATCATCAAGACAACAAACACTAGGCCGTCAAGGAAAATTTAAGCAGTTTGCTACGATCGAAGACTCATGATTCTAAGCAAATTTAGTACTTGAATTATCTGAGGAAATGGCAATTTAAAAGTAGAAAGTGATTGTATAAACAAAAACATTTTTCTACATAGATTCAGGAACACGAAAAAAATAATGAAAACAAAGATTTCAACGAGCAGGGCTTCGTATGGCTGGTGGATAAAGAAAACACATTAATCCTCCCCTTTCCGGTTTAAACATTCTACGGCAATGTGCGGAAACGTGAACAAAGACCACTTCGGAAAATATTATCCGATCCTAACACAGGAATAACACGACCAATTTTATTCCTCAGAAACTTACGTTCTCCAGCAAAATTACAGGACCAAGATAAGCTTTCTTTTACAACACCGCGGCATGGAGGATATACAAAAATAAAAAGCATAACAGCGATTAAGAGACATAGAGAATGCAAGATTTCAGAGAAAATAGCTTCGCTCGCACGAAATAGCAAAACGTGTTAAAAGGGAATGATGCATGTCAAAAGCCTGCGATCGAACGGGATTTCAGTAACTTCGTTACAACGAGAATATCCGAGTCGATGGTTATGCATCATCTTAGTGTCACTGAAATGGAAAGGCGATGCCTGTACGTGTCAAAAATCAGTGGGTGCTTCTCATAGGCTGGTAGCAACACCTAATCACGCCCTCAAAATTAATAAGCTCGAACACCACATTAACGACCGACCCAATTCAAGCTTCAATATTAAACAGATTTTACGCGTCGGTCAGTGAGAATTGATTGGAAATTATGCAAATTATAATTATGTATAGACAAATCAAAGAGATTTAGCAAGCTCTCAGTTAATAACAATTCATTCACTCAAATAACTAATTCACGCGAGCACTGTAGTTAGGGAATGTATTCCTGAATTATTCAATCAGGTTTATTCTGATCCACGAGCCATATGAGCCAGCGAGGGCAAATAATTAAGAAACCCGGAAATGAGGACCACGGGGAGATTGGGGTGGAAGGGATGGCAGGTTGAAGAAACACGAAGGGAAGGGGCGAGTGGGGGGCAGTAGGTGGTAGCGGCGGCGGCAAATGGCGAAGGCGTACCGATCCATGGCCCCGGACCTGCTTCTTCAAGATGATGTGCTTCCCCTTCCAGTACTTCATCATACCCAGGGCCTGCAGGGTGCTCACTATGTCGTAAGAGTTGATGGCCATCTCTTGGCTGATGTCTGCAAGAGAAGACAGCCCAGGGTTAAGTAAAACAAAAGCCGACTCCGGGACAGTGCGGGCGCACAATAAGTGATGAAGGGCAGATGGAAGAGGGGACTTACATTTGGGCATATCACAAAAAGGGAACAACGATGGTCACCGCGAGAAAATTCATCAGAAAAGAAATCTACCTAAAATCGAGATACAAGAGGTGAGAATGAACCATTTCTCACATGTGGTGAGTACTATAAGCTGTTTTCCAATTCCGGGACGCATCCAGGCTTTCCAAAGTTTTCATCAGTCCTTCCGTAATCACGCAAAAGGTGAGGAACCTCGACCAACTCCGGTGCGCTGGAATTCCTGGCGACAAGCCCATTCCTGAACTTGACGTGTTGACCGGAGGTGTAATCGGGTAATATCTCGCACCAGAGGCTAATGCAAGTTTATGAAAACAATCGGCAAACGAGCGCAACACTTAGAGAAGAGTTGGCTCCAACATACGGTGTGGTTTCTGGCTGGGTATTTGGTGACGTAAGACGAGATACTAAATCAAGCGGTGTCCTCCATCAGTACGATTTAACCATTCCCTCAACCTGGAGAAGGCACATGATCAAGTAAAACTGAGGAAGACGTTTAATTTGAAGTGCAATTGAGTTGTAGGCGATAGTTTGTCGACATTTTTAATTAACTTTCCCAGAGTGGGTACTTACAAAAATAGGATTGGTATGATTTTCTCTCAATGAAGTCTCCATTCTAAGCTTTATAAGTTTCAGCAACGCAATAGAAGATTGCGCTAAAGCTCCAAGATTGGGATAATTGCTTGCACACTATCAAGAAATATTCTGCTAAAAAGAGACGTTTCAGGCGTTATATGGTGGAATGACACCTGATGATGATGTATCACATCGAAACCGGTCGAAGTAAAGATTTTTTTGTGGAAAATTGCCAAACTCATTTAATTTAAATATTCTGCTGTTCGTCCACACGTCTTGAGAATTGCCTTTAAAGGTTGGTCAAGGAGTAGAGGTCTAGGTTTATTCACGGAGAAGACGGAAACAAGTTCATTTCTACCGGCTTAGAGGCAGCTTACACATCCTGTTCATTTTATCCTGGATGGGCACAAATATTACCTTGTGGAGTCTATCCAGTTACAAGGAATATATTATTTGTCAAGGAGCTGCCAATGGCTACGCGTTGCAAAAAAAATAGATCCCCTCGTAGCTGAGTCTGCTAAGGCAAGCAGAAAATTCGAGGAGGTGGTGGCATCTAGTTCCCACGAGTGGTGATGTCTTGCTCTCAGTCGGGGCGGATTCTAACGCGCAAAAGACGGGGGTGGTACCGAGAAAGGCGGACGGCGGAAGCCACCCACGTATCCGCGCGAAATAGATTCGAAGTCGAAATGGGACGAGGTGCGGGGGATTTGTTTGATTGGGAGTTCCAATGACCGGCGGATGGCGACTGTACTGTAGAAAAGAAGAGCCGCAGCGGAACAAGTCACCTCCTTGGTCAAGCCTAGGCCATAATGTCACGCCCGGCAGCGGTTGGGGAAGTGGACTGCCCAGGGCCGAGGGTGGTGGTCACTTCAAGGCGCGGCACTGAAGAGGTCTTGCAGGGTGGCTACTGAGACCCAATTTTTAAATTCCCTGACTATTCCCTGACGGACTCACAAATTTCCCTGACCGATCGCCAAAAGGGCTCCTATTATCGGAATATTTTATTTCTGCTGAACAAATTTTCATGAAAACTCAGAAAATATTAAAAGCTGTAATCAATACATTAAAAGCTACAAGTATACCCTAATGAAAAAGTATAATAAACCTTCATTAGTTAAACCCTCATGCAAACTATACGCACTTTTCATACACATTCCGCGGCCGTGTATCGTATTTCTGTGGCCGTATGTTTCCTTCGGTAAAATTACAATGACGATATCTAATCCTTCAAGAAAGACGTAGCGTGTCGCGTTAGTTCTGGGAAGTTGAGGATTACTGAAAAGGCATCGAAGAGAAAGTTAATGGCCGGTTTACTGGCGGACTCCGGTACAGGTATCACTAAGGTGCGCGAAAAATACAAACCAAAGCTAAGTTGTTGGACTGGATCAAACTCGGATGGCACGAGTGTCATTCAGAAGGGAATAACAAATTGATTAACTTGGTTATAACCCCTAGATTGTGAGAGGGAACCAAAAATGTACAAATATTTGTATAAACAAACAAAACGTAATCGCGCCACTGCGAACGAGGCAATTAGCAACGGCAGCATCGTATTCAGGAATATCATATTTGAGGTGGTTTGTGGCATGATTAAATTGCTTCGAGAGGGAGCTAAGAGGACCTTTCAATAATTACGACGAGCGTGAAAGGTGGGGAAGGGAGGAGGACTCTTCTTATGGTCTCGCGAAGGGGGATATGGAAATCGAAGATGATCTTACGTAAGATTTTGTTCACCAAGTGATTGTACTTGTATTACCATTCTAATAATCATCGTCTCGTATTTTTATAATTCAAGCACGTATTAAATACGAGCTACTGTGCTCCACCTGCCTCTAGATCTGAGTCTCAGATGTTAAAAAAAACGAGAGGTAAAATTTTCCGAACAACATAGCCTCGGATTCCTTGTGATGAGCGGAATG
Organism: Platycnemis pennipes; assembly: GCA_933228895.1. Classification (NCBI taxonomy): domain Eukaryota; kingdom Metazoa; phylum Arthropoda; class Insecta; order Odonata; family Platycnemididae; genus Platycnemis; species Platycnemis pennipes. The sequence continues at coordinate 18,618,662 of OW121853.1, forward strand.
CATGTAATCATGAATTTTAACATTACTAGGCAAATATCGCATTAAGGATGTACACAAGGGATACATTGTACATCTGATTCACAACTAAGTACCTAACTAAGAGACACTACTAATAAGATTCACAGCTGAATGTTCCACAAATTGATGGGGCTTATTCCATACACGTCAGCGACGGATATTAGTTTTAGTTGGTGAAATAAAGGGCGAGAAAGACTGGCCGATAAACGTAATGTAAACATAAATAACGAGAATTTCGATGTTTCTCCCTGACTGTCACGATAATTGCCTGACTTTTCACTGACGTTTCCAGAAATGAAAAATTCCCTGACAATTAATTCCAGGTTTTCCCGATTTTCCTTGACGATCGCCACCCTGTCTTGAGTCACTTAGGGATTCAGCCTTTGAGGGGAGAACGGGTCTTGAAGGAGTAGGCCGTGGATGAGCGACTCTCCATCTACTATCTCGCTCCGCGGGCTGACAGAGCCTCTAACATTTGTGAGGCCTGAGCGGAAGGCAGTGAAGATTCAGCACAAAAGCGGAGCCTGCTGGCTAGATATATCAGAGGTCAGAGCTAGGATTATTTCACGACTGCATAAGAAGCTGATTCCTTAAATTGTACCCTTCTAAGATCTCATATTTCATTCAATATTATATTCACGGTATCTGACCTATTACTACCTACTGCTAAACCCTCTTGCAGCGGCTCGCTTAAGGGTAAAATGTAGATTTAGGGGTAAATAATTTTTCTTATGGTCTCGTTCGAGATTGTCGACTCTCATCTTTTTTAATTTAAAGGTATTGTAAAGGCCAGTTTGCTACTATTGGCACAGGTAACGGATTAAAAGAATAAATACTCTAATTCCAGAACGATTCATCCACTTCTATGCAATTAAAACGTTCCGTACATATAAACAAACAAGCAAATAAAAACTAATGCATCCAAACATAATAAATAACACGAGGAAAGAAAAATGAAAGAGCATATAAACTAGGATTCCCCTGAAAGTGTAAAATTAATTAGCAAAAATTCAACAAATAGCAATGAAAGTGTAACAGGTAATCAAATTATACCAAGTAATCCAATAATTTTCAGAATTGTGGTAATAACTCACCATACCTCATAGTAAAATTCACCAGAAGAGGCAGAATCGGAGAGTGGATAGTGTCATAAGAATGGCATACCTTTGAAGGAGAGTTCTTTCCCTCCGAAGTTGCAGAGGTACTCAAGCAGGACGTCTTTCCAGTAGCTACGGTATGATATAAGCCCAAGGTCCGACAGTGGTTTCTCCGGAGATCCTATCTTCCCTTCAGTTCGCGTCAATAGGTAGCCTGAAAAGATGAGGCATGGGAAAATAAAGTAAAAAACAATGAAAATTGAGAAAATGTACAACTGGAAACATCACAATTGTCCTTGATTAATGAATGTGCAGGGAATAACTTTCATCCCATAATAAATAGTTTAGCAAGATGGTTAAATTAAAGAATAAAATAATAACATTATCTGGGAAAAGGGGTCACATTTCCCATTTATCACCGTAAGTTCAATGTCGAAGTCGTAGAAAACAGAATACAATATTTCTCTGGTCCCTCAGTCATCGACAAAAACATCACAGTCATATAAAAACGGACAAACGGAAATTTATAACATTATCCCATGGAACACAACCTATACTACACAGAGTGATAATGACGCGTCGTTTCAAACACAAGAGGCTTTAGAGGATAATCGATGGTCGGCAACATAATATTACAGAGATTTCTTCCGACCTTTCGAGAGTTTGGGTCCGTGAAGCATGGAACACCTCGAGATTTCAAAGTCCCTCTAAAGTAAGGAAAATACTTCAGGGATAAGCAAAAACTGTATTCCTGATTGGCAACAACTGGGCATGTGAGGGACAATTCAATTCTATGAGGCCTGAAGAAGCAAACACGCAGCTTCATACGATACTGTTTATTACGTAGCATGAACAGTACGGGGCTGAATGAAATATCGTTGGAGGTTTTGAGATAGTAGTAGGTATCATTGCTTTTCCACCAAAAATCACGATCAATACTCTTTATTCCACCTCAATTACGCTAGTGTCACAATGGTGAGCGAAATATTGTTTCTTAGGTGTGAATGTAAGACGAAAATCTCACGATAATTTGTATTAGCTTATGATAATTGCAGAGAGCATTAATTTAATGCCGTGATTACCAAAGGTTCTGGCTTCGTCTCGTACAGACGGTAGCTGATCGAACAAAGAAGAGTGAAATAAATGTCAGAGCCACGAGGGTATGCATACAATGAAAATACATTTATGACCAGGATTAAAAAAAAAATATCATCATCTTAGATCATCAAGCAAATACACCTCACTCAAGAAAATCAGATTGGTCCTCGAACAAAAAAATGGAGGAATTTCACTCCAGAGATGAGTCCCCTTTATGGAGACCACAAATTGCTGTCACCTCCCACATGAACCGGAGACGACACGACGTTCATATTACCATTTGGGACTACGCTCAGTATGTAGACTAGCGAGTGCGAAAGTAGAAAGGAGCCGCGATGCGTGGAAAAGCTAATTTAAGGCAACACACGGGCAGGTAAGTACGACGGGGTCGAGGACCATATACGGCAGATCAAGCGATTAAAAAAATCATGAGGAGAAGAAAGGCGAGAGCGAGAGAAAAAGAGCAAGTGGGGGAGGCGGCGTGAAAAGGCGGAAGGGTGGAAGTGGAGGAAAGAGGGAGGAGAGGTGCGGAAGGAAGTGCGGATCAAAAAGAAGATGGCCATGGCCGTGGGAGTGCGTGCGCAGGCGTGGGGGAGGGTGGCAGGGGGCTCCGTGGGTCGATACGGCTAGACCCTAGTAGACCCGCCGCCGCCGCGGGGTGCGCGGGCGGAGAAGAAGGCGACGTCAATGAGAATGACGTCACCGTCTGCGTCTACCCTACGCGCCCCTCGGCGGAGGGGAGGGCGCTCCCCTCCCGCGCCGCCATCTCACAAAAGGCCTCGGACCACGCCCCTCTCTCTCTCCAAGGGAGGGATAACCCTCGCATTCCGCGCGATGCGAATAAACGACCCCTCAAAGGTGACGACGATACTAGGCAAAACGAAATTCACCATCGGACAAATAACAAGCACGTTATTGAAAACAATATTGTATTACCGGTGAAGGCTATTAGGGTACTCCACCGGGTCACCCTCTGCATTTCAGTCGAAGTTTCAATGGATCCTTAAGCGTACAATGTAACTAAGGATGAACGGCAACGGCAATATATTGCTGTTCCCCTGCTGCACAGCGTGCCTGCCTACCGCAAAGACTGAAAACTTCTTTTCACCCCTCCCTACGCCGCAACCCCTATCGGGAGTAGACGTAATTTACGTCATTCCACTGCTGGAAATCTGTGGACTCACGTACCGCGACACTTACGCGCACAACCGCCAGGCCCCTGGAAGTTAGATAAATATGTATTTTTTAGGAAAAACATTCTTTCACAATTTGAAGCCGCTGCTCGACCTCTAAACGTTGTCCGATCGAGTCCAATTTTTTCTTCTTTATTATATACCAGATCGGAACCTAGAATCGATTAAACCGGTGAACTTTTCGCAAATTCCCGATGTAGTAATCCCTCTAATGCTAAACATGCGCGTTCGGTCCTTACCTCCAATGAAGTGTTTCCTTGCTCGTATTTCCAGCTGTTAGTAAATGTTCCTTCCGGAAGAAGGCTTTGTTCGCTTGGTATATTAATAAATATTAAATTTTAGCGTAGTCAACAATCGTTGGCTACTCTGATGCCCAAATACAATTCCTTTCCTTCAAGTACTTAATTCCCTAAGAAGTTTAAGCCTTCTACTCTTTAACTAAATACTAAAATCTTATTCTTTTAACTAACCATCAATATCGTGTTATATCTCGAGATTTCGTTATAATCCAAGATTGCATTCGAGCTATGAATTTTTCTTCGGTGAAATATCACTAGCTTTTTTATTCATTTACCAGCGCTTTAGGGATTTCTTTCTGTCACTGTCTAATCAAATATGCCGCCAAAAAATTCACATTCTATTTTTATTCCTCTTATTTTCAATCTTAAAAACTTGCATTTTCATTTAGGATTTATAACTCAAACAACATCTTTAAAATAACCGTCAGAAGAAGACAGGAAGATGGAATTTTATGTGTCGAAACCATGGTCAATAGCAATAAAATAGCTCGGAACGTACCAAATTGCAACTTCTTTCTTTTGTGGTAAACACTTTAAAAATGAATACTTGCAAAAGGCAGGCTTACGTTTATATATCAACTATTACCCAGAAAAGTGATGGATTACCGTGAAATCAACTCTCAATGCTCCTTTGTAACTGTCCATAGATTCAGACCACAAATTACGAAAACTTTTCTGATCGATTATCACATGCTTCCGAGACGGGGTGCGTCATATTTCGATCAGTTCATCCTCCTGGAACTATCTGAAAATTGGAAAATCCGACAAAACCAGTCTCTGATACCAGAAAGAACACTAATCGATAACTCGTTTAACTCCCGGCGGCCGGTCCCCTCACCACGAAGGCGACGTCAACGGCATTTCAAATTATACCTCGCATATTACCAATTTATGGTTGAAAGTGATATTTGATTCGCGGGTGTAAGCGAATTTCATACCTTGTAGGACAAATTTTTGATCGGAGTTCTCGAATCATCAAACGTTATATGCACATACCTTACCAATTTTTTCCTATGATAATTCAGTATCGTAAAACTTTTCCACCACGCTTCCGGCGTCATGAAAAATTTCAAGTCTTCCCGGCTCTTGTAGAAGAAAGAGTACTCCGCTATTCTTTTACTTAGTGAAAAAACAGAGTAACGATGAATCAATCACTATTGTTTTTATAAGCGTCACATCCGCTGTTCTTAAGCCTACGGATACGTAGCACATTAATGATTCCCGTGCATTTTCCGCTGATAAAAATTCCAAGACAATAACCATTTTCCTCATACTTCACACAGGCAGGTGACTCTGTGCACGAATCATTTATAAGAATTAAGCCACATGGGCCTCATACCTTAAGGTATCCTGCCTTATTGGATACTGATGCCAGACTACCGATGATAACGCCTTAATTATCCACTACGATGTTATGTGGGAATACTACGTGACGTAAAAAAATTACAAACAAGAAAAATATCTCTCTCCAAATATGATTAGAATACTATTACAGAATAAAAGGCAAGAAAAAATTAAGAGAACAACGCTTCTTACGCTAGAGAATTTATAATGATTATAAACAATTATCATAAATGCTACTTAAATACTAAAATCACTATTTTGAATAGAAAGACCAAACCTCTTCATACGCCATCTGCAAGAGTTCAAAGACACTGAATATTTCCTTACAGTAGTTATACCCTCATTTTCATTTTGACGACTCGGGCATGTGGGATTCAGCAGCTTGAACTAAAATATTGTAAATGCATGGATTAAGGAACATCTATAATACATAGTTTGCAGCTGAAGCGATTTGCTCTTTTGAATATATCCTTCAGTGCAGCGCTACAAAATTACGTAGCATCATTTATTAGAAAATGCATAAGTTGATACACAAGCTAGAACAAGATATGTGGAGATTTCGCGTGTCAAGAAGAGTAGAAGAAGTTGTGGTCTGAGGATTGAGGGAGGGCAGTAAGGTGGGAGCCGCGTAAATAAGCGACGAGGGTGCGGGGAAGTAGGCGAGGGTGTGCGGAAGTAGGCGAGGGTGCGGGGAAGTAGGCGAGGGTGTGGGGAAGTAGGCGAGGGTGTGGGGAAGTAGGCGAGGGTGTGGGGAAGTAGGCGAGGGTGCGGGGAAGTAGGCGAGGGTGCGGGGAAGTTGGCGAGGGTGCGGGGAAGTAGGCGAGGGTGCGGGGAAGTAGGCGAGGGTGTGGGGAAGTAGGCGAGGGTGCGGGGAAGTAGGCGAGGGTGTGCGGAAGTAGGCGAGGGTGCGGGGAAGTAGGAGAGGGTGTGGGGAAGTAGGCGAGGGTGTGGGGAAGTAGGCGAGGGTGTGGGGAAGTAGGCGAGGGTGCGGGGAAGTAGGCGAGGGTGCGGGGAAGTTGGCGAGGGTGCGGGGAAGTAGGCGAGGGTGCGGGGAAGTAGGCGAGGGTGTGGGGAAGTAGGCGAGGGTGTGGGGAAGTAGGCGAGGGTGCGGGGAAGTAGGCGAGGGTGCGGGGAAGAGGGGCGGCAAATACTTTCCAGAACGCCATCAGCGAAAAGGGGATTGCAGAAGCCATACGACAACACAATTAGTACGATATACACTCCGTGCACAACCTACAACGATATCCTGTACGATATATGCTGGGATAGGTGCAGTGGTTAGAGTGTTGACCTCTCAACCCGAGGACCCATTCCCCACAGTAGAAGATTTTTCTCATTGGTGATTTGTTAACTGACCCCTACTTGATTGGTTTTTCCGAGAGTATTCGAGCTCAGCACCATATCCGTCGAATTGGACGTTAAGCTACGGTACCCTTGGCAAGACCTTTCTCGGTAGGCTTTCAACTTGGTGATTAAAAGCCCGAAACTCCAGTAGTCGGGTCCGTCATCCAAGGGACAAACCATCATTTTCCCAGCCCTGGATACACTTCACTGCTCAAGGTAGAAAACTAACGGGAGGCTAATTGATTGCTTCGGAAATGACGTTCAATACAGCGAAAAACAGAGTTTTAATAATTCAGCACAACCGACAAGGGGAGACTACGCACACCGCAGCACCTTTTTGAATGCCACATCTTTTCTCATGTACTGAACAATAATTGCTCCGGTAACCCGGGGTGTCATTGTTCTAGTAATCCGGTGTTTTCAAGTTTTAATATAAAATGAAGAAATATCCTATCCCATTTAAGGCTACTGTGGTGTAGGTGTCTCAAGCTCTGAACCAGAACGTCGAGTGTTCGAGAATTAACAAGGAAATGTCCCGGAGACAGAATATAGAGACACCTAATGTTAAGGTGACATTAGTACGTGAGGATTATCATTCGTCGATTAAACTGGATTACTAGCTGGCAAATAGCACCATTACGTTCCACCAAAGTCTTTGCCACATTTGTTTTTGCTGCCGAACCCAAATTGTTACGCTAACGCGTCTTGGGTCGGTCGAAGAGACGTTTTTCTGTATTAGACGCTCTTTACTCAAGCATATTCAGCAGTAACAATTATAAACCAAGGAAAGATAATATTTTCATAGCGGCCTTACGTTATTGCACACTTCACCACTTGACCTGTGACATTCGGTCTAAAATCTATGTTTAAGAAATAAAGACCGTGATTTTTGAGAGTTTCACCCGGGTACTAAAATATTTTGAGCAATTACGTTCCTATTTATGTAAGTGATGAATTAAAATAATATAAAATGAATACATGTTCATTTTAATGACACAAACGCTTTAAAACGAAGCCGCCTTATTGCTGAGTTCCACTCTATAGGCAAATCAGAACATAACGGGTAAAATGGAACAATCTAAAGAAATGCCCACGAACGAGTTATTGGTGCTGAAATTAAATCGGTGGTGCAATATACACAGTCCCTACTTGTAAGTGCTAAAGAGATTTCTATGAAAAACTGAATAAACTCAGCAGTAACAGAGAGGGTGCATGAATTAAGACCGAAGGATTCTGTCGAGAAGAGTAAGTAATATTAGGAGCCTCACAAACTAGACAGTGTGTATAATACGATGTAGATGGATGTGACGCATGACAAAAGATACGAAAGAAGAGGGTTTAGAGGAGGAGATCGCTGAAAAAGAGCCTTTTCATGGCCTGCAAACAGCAGGCGTTTTTATAGCGTGCTTATCCCAATAGGGTGAGGCGTGGATAGCTTATACTTTAATATGTATGCACATCAAGGTGAATAGAACAGGAGAAGAAGATGATTCAGCGAATACAGCAGAATGGAATCAACCATAATGAATATATGTCAGATTAAGCTCTTCAATATAATAATTTCTTCATTATGAACATGACATCAACTTGGAGATACATAGCAGTTTCTATTTTTGATCCCTTTGGGAAAATAGTATTGCATGGAACAACATTTATTCCTCATGTTAATATTTCATACGACATTCTAAGGCTCACTAAAATGATCACTTTAAGATGCAAAACGGTATCGAACACATATCACAGAGTAAATGATCTTAAAAGATAATATTGCAATAGTGTTGACATAAGTCCCCATACAACGCTCCAAAACTTTCTCTAACCCCTACTCCCTGAATTAAGTAACATAATGGACACTTTCACGCTGGCAGATCTTATTCTACCTAGTGATTAAAAAAACAGACATGCTTCGTAAACACTTTTTTGGTTTCTCAGTACTATACCTCACTAATTTCTATGTATATCATCATTATTATCTGAACAAAAGGCGAGTTCAAATTGTATATTTCTCTAATCGTAACGGAAGAGTATCCCACAGCCAATAGATAATTGTTGTTACACTTGGAACAACCACACTTCCCCGTACAGCTATGGGGCATCAATGGCCGTTTCTTGTCCCACCGGGTTGGCTAATTGCAAGAATACACAAAACATTAGGTCATTCGGCATGGCACGTGGGCATTGGATTTTGATAATAAACAAACATATTGATGTATTCCGAGGGTACCTCAACTGTACACCACCCCCTCTCTCTCTCTCTTAGCCCTTCCTCCCTCCACTTCTTTTCAGCGGTATTAGTAGCGCAAATCGGCGGCAGAAGAATAATTAAGTCCAATAACTGAGGAGAACCTCGACTATTGATAGACTGCAAATCTTCGGCCTTACACGGACCTACCACCTCCCTTTTACCCGTATCGTATGGTGCGCTACCTCCTAAAGATGGAGAACTGTGATTGGCACCCTGGACATGAAACGTTACACCCCTTAGCGCCTTTCGTTTACAGAGCTTGTTAATGACGACACCGAATTTCTCCCCACCCTCCCTCCATACCCAGCGAAATATAATAATTTTGTTATATTGTATTTTATTAAGGTTCTATGCCATGCTTTCATAAATGAAATTTAATTTGCCTTCACATGAATTATTGAGAGTCTGAAGCGAATGTGGAATAGCCGGACGTTCTACCGTTATATACATATAGCATCATCCAAATTGTACCTGAAGAATTCTAGGGGTTAAAAGTAAAAGGCATCCCACGGGTACGAGTGTAATTTGTGGAGTAAGTCTTGCGCAAGTAAGGTGGTGTCTAGCTGAAAACCGACCTCCGATCCCAAGGACCCGCGTTTGAACTCCGGCAGTGGCAGAGATATTTCATAGGCATATCCGTCTCTACTTGAGTGTTGTGTGGAGATTTAAAGGTGAGTACTCCGTCCGTCGGATGGGATGTCAATCCATGGACCACTCGCCTCGTTTTGCTAACAGCAGGCTGACGCTGACGCCGGGTTTTATACCCTCCCTCCTTCATTACCTAAAATATTCCCACCTCTACTCAATCACCCACCTTTCCTAAATAGCGCAACCGACCTGTCGGTCGCATACCCTAAATAACTACTACAATAAAATGGTTGGCCGATATGCAGAAGAATTGATTGTGGAGCGGTGTCAAAATTAACAACAGGATAGATAATCAGTTACTTTTGTGTAAAATACCTGCGGATTAAATTAGGTACCTGGTTTGGTTAAAATAGGAGTTAAGGGAATATTTCAGATAAAGGAAGATCACTTACAAAGAAAAAAATGCATGAGTTTCTATGAAAAGTTTATCTGATATATATTAGACACGATTGTACTCGTATAATCGTATCTGACATTACTTTCCATTAGAAGAAAGAAACACGTAGCTATTAAATTTTATCGATTTATGTCAATGGCCTACGTCCAATTAATTTTATAAACGTCCTTATGCTCTAAATTTATTTGGAAAACATGAAATGAGTATTTAAAGGCAATTAAATATTTGATCATGATATTAATTACATTAGCCACGGATCAAGCGCATTCCTCACAGGAAAAACTAAACATTGTGTCGCATAAAAGCCGGGAGCCTGGGAGAGCCAATTTTACCAGCAAACGCATTTACTTAGAATGACACAGGGCTGATGAACTCGTGAAGAAGCACGGACATGAAAGTGCCATCGGACGTAGGCAGCTTCCATTCCGTTCGCTGTTATTACTCCGCGAGCAGTCTCCGGGCCATTGAGGCAGAGGCAGCGGTCGAGGGCGGCGCGAACGACAGCGATTATCAGGAGCACTGGTGAAACGTCGAATCGCGATGTCAATCAGCCTTTGATCCAATCAACGCGAGAAGGATATCAATGGATACGGAGCTCCATGCTGGTGCGGGTGGAGAGTCAATAGTGTTGGTGTGGGGTAGAGGCGGGGAGGTGGTTGAAGCCACGGGCGAGGGGAGGTTTCGCTAGCTAAGATAGAGGGGGAGAGTTGGTAAATTTCGCGCAAGCAGGAACATATTGTGCACGTGCCAGGAAATCCGACAAAGAGGAAGTCCTAAAATAGGGAAGAGTATCGTATTTAAATAACAATTACAATATATCAAATCCCAAGGCATCAAGCGAAAATAAAAACCATGACTGCATATCGACCGGCTAAAGGAGGGTGAGGATTTTCAATGGCAAAGACATGCGGCCAGTGCGAACGTCAATGAAACAAATTATTAGCTGTTAATACTGCCCTGACCTTCAAACCGCAGTAAGACCAAAACGGCTTGGCGAAACCCTAGAGAATGGGACACTTACAGAGACAAAAGCTGTGAAGCATCGATGAATACAGGAGACTTAGGAACATGAACATTTAACTGGTTGATTTGGAGTGTAAAGCATTGCCTTCCGATTCCGATGAATTCGAATTCGAAAACCGGCAGCTATATAAAGTATTTAATGATATTATCCCAATATACTGAATACGCCAGGTTTTTCGCTACCAGCCCTTCATTTCAAGGAAACTTTTACCGATGCCTAGCAATCATGAAAGCGTTAGTGACGTTACATAATCATCATCTCCCTCGTATTACTACAATACGAAACATGTTGACGGGTGCGGAGAATGACTTAAGGGATTGAAATCCTAAATTTCGGAGGTAAATTATTTTGTCCACTCTGAGGAAAGAGGTCTGACATTGAAATAGTGTCCATCGCAGGGTAGAATAAATGTCACATACACATAAGTATAATTTGGAAGTATTCCGAGAAAGTCATCATCATCAGTCAACAATTGTAACTTTGGCTTGGCGCAGTTCGATCACACTAACGGCTAACCTCTTCATATTGTTATAATCCTTCTCTTATACGTCTATCATTAAATGCTCCGTGCACCCCACACCAGGCCTTTTTTCCATTCTTCCCATACACTTTTATCCATTCGACGGTTGTCTTCATCTGGCAATCATATCTCAAGATATGGCCTATTATTTTGTCCTGAATTTGCAGGTTCCAGCAAACTTCTCCCACTATTCTCAGTACATATGCGTTAGTCACTCCATCAATCCATTTTATCTTCATCATTCTTCTGTAGCGCAACATTTCGAAAGCGTTCAGTCCGGTATTCTCTGCTACTGTTATCGTCCACGTCTCACAGCCATAAAGAAACATGCTCTAGATTTAACTTGAAATGAAGTGTTTCCTTACATATACGACAGTATTTATAGCAGTAAGTACCTACCTTCTACTTAAGGTCGAATGCGCATCCACCTTTCGTAGACACCAAACCCTACGGTATTGCACAGATAACAAGGGTGAATGCCTCTGTCGCGAATGAGGTATGGAGGCAAAATATTTCTTAATTTGTTTTGATCCATATTAGATAGTGCTCCAATACAGCAAATAAATGAATGGAAATGAATCACTGATCTAACGGTAATAATTCACATTTCAGGTTTTCAGAAATACTATAGGATGAGGAGCTGATTAATCGGCAGTCCTTCACTCATTATTCTAGCGTACATGGGTAATTTTAGGAAAATAGAATACACAAAAAGTTGTGCCAACGACTTTATGTATCTACAAGTCAACAAAATGAAAGAAATCGGTGCTTTTCAATGAATGAAATCGATAGCTTCTTTATACAAAATAATTGGCAAGTAAAGTATTTGGAAGGTAGTCTCTTTTGGTTTTTAAATTCGTCCTCGGTAAAAATTGGACACCTCTAACAGGAAGATGAAGAAGCTTTTTATTAAACAGAACACATCAATGCTGTCAACTGCTTTTGTGAATGGGCTGTTCTCCGAAGCTAAAAGTGTTGTTGCACGAGCAATAAAATATGTATCATATTCGGATTTCGAGGCACAATTACAGCTGAAAATAAATTAATAAGCATAAAAGCATACCTACAACGAGATTTCCTTCATGCTATTATCTTTATAACATTTTTTTCCACCTATATCCATCGCTGGTAACTAAGATTCCCAAGCTTTTTTTTGTTTCCCAAGTTTAACGTTGGCCTTGGCCTATTATTTTCTACTGCTCACCAATACCAATAGTTTTCTTTTATTGATCTCCGGGTGGTATTGAGCCATTGCCTTTTCCATATTAGCATATTTCCATATTAGTCTTCTTTAAGGCTCTTCCTGACTCAGCCATGTCGTCGACGAATCGCAGAGTACAGATTTTCTCTCCGTGGACTTTCACTCCTGAAACTTTTATCTAACTTTTTTAATGACTTTCTCGCATATACAGAGAAAAGCACGGGATACAGTGCACAGTCTTGTCTCACTCCTTTATTATTCTTGCTACTTTACTACTGGGGCCTGATATGATAACATCCACCTGGTGTTTGTACAAACTGTGGATAATTCTTCAAGTCCCTGTAGAACAATCCAATTTCCTTTAGAATTATAAACAGTTAATTCCAATTCTCACGGGGAAAAAACAATCATCTACGAAAAGGGCAAGATACCGAGAAAATGATAATTATCTGTCAATACTGAGATTGACGACTGAGAAAAATAAAATTAATGTAATTGTATGTCTTAGCTTTAACGGTTGGAATCATACTCAATACTATTTGAAACAAACTGCCACGTTTCTTCCACAATTTAAAGCATCGGATGGTTTCAGCGTTCGCTGAGCACCTTACTTCCCTGGATAGGAAGGCGAGGGGGAGGGACAGAGTCAATCGGGAGAAGGGGGGTCAACGCACCGCGGTGGCTTATGGACACAAGCCCATCGCTCCGAGGCACTCACCGGGGAGGGAGGAAGGGGGCGTGCCCATTCACCCCTCGATATTCTTAGACACAATCCCCCTCCGCCCGAATGCCAATTCCACTGTTTTGATTATCGTCCCAAGCCCCTTCATCCATCCTAGAGATGACGCTGAGTCCGAAACATCAGAACGGCAATGTCGCAATGAATCAATTTCGGCAACATGTGCACGCCACGATGGTCTGGTTATCCATCTCCCCCGGAAGATGGTCCATGTACACTCAACCTTGGTAATGGGATGTGCCGGGAATTACACAAGATGAGACCATCTAGCTTTTTTGCAGAAGAAAAAATATATATCCCACTCTTCCAGTAGTGTATATCCCACTCTTCCAGTAGTAATATCACTGTACCTAATTGTCCTCTGTATCAAGTCTATCTCATTCTATATCGACAGCAAAGTGCTTTGAGACCATACTTTTTCCGATTCAAAATCTGTTTTTTTAACAACTTGAAATCACATGATAGTAATTGATGTTAAACTAATGGATCATTGTGATTCCGTGAAATTTCACTGTCTGATCATCCATATTCAATTATTTTCACCGTAAATCAGAGAGACGTCTATGCCGTCAGTTGGACTGGCATTTTAAATTTGATGATGGTATTTGATAAGTACTCACTATTGAATAATTACCTGAACTCATCAAATAATATGTTGGGGAGTCAAATGAAAACCTTAAAAACGTAATAAACATTAAAATTCCCGCGCCATTAGTCATTAATTTGGCAGTATGTTACCAATGCTTTAAAGAATGCACAATATGTGGCAACATACTGCAGGAAAGCGAAACGCTGCAACAATACCATTTAACAATGGTTCGCTTGCGACATGCACAACGAAGAACAACGTTCTGTGATACGTTTTCTGAGCATTGAAGGTACGAAAGCTATTGAAATTCATCGGTGACTGAAAGTTCAGTATGGTGAGGCATGTTTATCACTGCTTACACCGAACTACAATACTTGAAAACTCCTTTTCAGTTGATGCCGCTAGACTACGGAACTTTCACCTCCAACATATTCGTTACGCACCATCTATTAATTCGTTCCGGAAATTGCTTCAACATCTCTTCCACCATGGTACTAGACAGACAATCAAGTGCGAAGGTTATACGGACTGATTAGAAAAACTAACTGGTGCGATATTTAAAAACGTTTATTTTGTTATTATTTCGTGTACTTCGTATGCTTCAACTGATAACATCATGTTCTACGCAGTTTACTAGTGAAACATGAATACGTTAACCCAAGATGAATATATTCAAACACTAAAAGTTAACATGTGTGATTTATTTCATGCATTGCTTCATTTATCCAAAACTCGGAATTGTTTTTGGTCTTAATCAACAAGATACATTTTACTGTTTTCCTCAAGGCCATACATTTTTAAATATTAAATGTTAATTTCATTAGTTTTAGTTTAAATTACTCGTGTGTTAAGTTCATTAGAACCTGTGGGACATGCGGTCCCAATTTCTTAATAAAAGTTATTATTATTTGAAATTCAATTAGTAAATTGACATAACAACTACATTGGGAGTAATTAATGGCTATGTTAACACATAACTACGCAAAGCAATTTTAACTCACTTATTGTAAATATTTCAATATTACTTCATGCATTGATTCGAGGGAAAATGAATAATGAAATTCAAATTCCTTTCATGAAGAACAACGAAATATTTCTCAAAAACAAAGATCTCTAAAACCTAGTTCAAGTATTCGCTCCTCTTCTTCTTGTGTAAAATGCCATGAATATAGAAATGATAAAAACATAATGAAGAAATAGGTTATTTGAAGATTATGCGGTCCTCTAGCTAAAAATAGCTTATGTTATTTACCGATAAACAGGACTTTAGTACCCTGACTACAAAAGATTAGTTCTTGAATTTACGAGTACGGGCTGAAATTAAATATTTTTTAAAAATGTCGTTAATAAACTGCAAAAATATGACAAAAACCTGATTCAACTTCGATTAAGCTGAATGTATCATGTTTACCGTGTAGCGATAAGCGCATGCAAAGAAAAAAGTTCACGGGTATCACTCTGACTACAAGCAAAACTTGGGGAATCACATCCGAAACATTTTTAATGCTATGTAATTCTAGGATTTGTTGGCTGAATCGTGGAAAGGTATTCTCGCGAAAAAGTAATGACGATGTTATTTCTCACTGGTAAGGTCTCATCTCGAGCACTAAGCTGGGAATCTAGGCTGACCTAAGGGAGACCATTTCATTGAGGTTCAGAAAGAGAAGCACAGGATTTTGGAAAAAAAACTCCTATGAACGTAAATACGGTACCAATTGGCTGTTGAAACGAGCTTGAGGCTCAGGAGACTAGATCGCTTCATACAAGATGTAAGTCTCTTGATGAATTCAAATCACGAGAGTTCAAGACTGAAACTGGTATTTAATCTCCTAAGAATATACACGTATGCATGTACACGTTCTGAATAAAAGCAAAGTTCAGGAGTTGGGTGATTTACTTACACTTCCACCGGAAACTCGATAAGTAACTGAATGCAATTTAACAAACAAAGAATATCATGAATGAAATGTGCTTACAATCAACTGATTGCCTAGTAAATAGGTATAAGAAAACTAGCGGTTAATTCTAATATAATAAATCAATAGCTGAAATTAGTAACTTGTAATTTAACGCTAACGGCGTAGAACATGAAATTCTTATCGGTTAACGGACGTTCAATGCTCTAAAAATGCATCGCAATATTCCTGAAAATCAATTATGAGTGGAAAAGTGGCGTACTTCTCCAGGGCACAATCAAAAAATGAAAGTGACCATAGAAACAGAAGAATACCGAAATCGGTGTCGGTTAAAACGAAGTCAAAATTGTGACTGGAAAACCCCTGCCAGCCACTTCCAGGCTACTGTGCGACGTGTGGAGTGAGAGGGAGATCAGGGGGGCTATTTTGTAATCTCACTTTAAGGAGAATACGTCATAAAATGTCACTTTTTCGTAGTTAAACTCCGCCACCCAGGCGGCGTGACCATCTTCGGATCTCAAGCGGTGAACTGCCGGTCATGTGCTGGTCTTTTAGACGATTCATCCGCTCTGATCCGTATCTTTCGACTCTTGATCCGTTTCATTATCTCCGTCAGCCATTAGTTCCCATCTCATCTTCATAAAGAACGTGAAATGGATCGACCATCGTTTCCACTTGAAGCTTGATTTGGAAAAAAAGCAAGAGCGAGAAAGATACAAACGATTTTAAATTGTAATATTGGAATTTGCACAACGTTTATTTATTCAAAGTAGACGAGATCGGCAACCGATAGCGCTACCGACAGAAGCTTCGACAATTCACGAACCGTTCGTGAGCCGATCATTAAGATAGCGAAACGGATCTCCCGCCTTCCCGCAAAGAGTTATTAAAAAGGTGAGATTACAAAATAACCCCCCAGAATGGAGCCTTCCCACCACCAACAACTCCCCCTCCACCTCGCTGCTGCGGGGCGCGGTGATTAAATGCATCCGAGCGTGCAATCTCCCCCCCGCCCCCATACAACAAATCTCCTTCGCTCCCGCCTCCCCCTACTCGAAAAACATTTTTGGAGCCGAGACGATGAGTGGGGCTGGGGGGACACCGATCAATCAAGGCAGTCCCGAGGAAGAGCCCGGCAAGGTCCCGCCACTACACGCCAGCTGCGGATGTTACGTTTGAGTAGTACTGCAGTCATTGTTTCCCATTTCAAATGTTCGGTTTGTGTTTATCCTCCCACAGGTAGAGCCCACCCGCAAAAATAATTTATTTTTATTTAATAGTTCAAAAGAAGAAGGGACAACTTAATCGGCCATTTCTTGAGACATGATGGCCTGATGAAGACTATCGTCGAGGAAAAAGTGAACGGGAAGATTGGAAAAGGCAGGTCTCGTATGAGATACATGGAACAGGTTGTGAAGGATGTAAAAGAGAAGAATTACATCACAATGAAAAGGTTGACCGATAGAAGAATCGAGTGGAGAGCTGCGTCAAACCAATCCTAGAATTGTTGACCAATGATGATGAGTTCACACAGAGAGGAGAGAGGGTCCAGCAGATATACAAAAATCTTAACCATATAAAAATGTAAATTTAACGTGTGATACATACCTAACACAAAATTATGGATTTTGAAGCATAGGGTTGGGAGAGGAGAGAAGCATCCAACCAGTTCAAAGTTAAATAAGGCAAATACACTTCGAAGGGGAATCTTCTATAAGAGGGCATGGACGTCTGAATGTTATATTCCTGAATGACGATAAACGGATACTATAAAATAATGACTGGCTAAATACTCAGTATTTAGCCAATAAAAAATCAATGCTCTAACAGAAAATTTAAATATCTCGCGGATTAAAACGGCTCCATGAATATAACTTAGGTATAATCGGAGGAATTCAGTTTGTCAGTAGCGACTGATTTCTAGTAAAATAGAGCTTCCAAATCTATTTACCGCAGTCTTCCGCCTGGATTTCCCGAGGACATACGGGGCCACACACGACACAACACGCAAGGTCAATAGGAACACTTGAATAAACGACTGAGGAGAGGTGCGGGAGAATATTTACACCGAATATCAATTCCGATCGGACTAAGGCGCAGTTTCCCCAGGATAGGCGCAATATCTCTCACTGGGAGCTTCAAATGAGATTTAATATGTTGCTAGATATGTTAGAAAATATTTCATTTAAATCTAGATTAAACAAGTATGAAATGGCTCCATAAGTTTTGACTATCAATTGCAGACATATCAATTGCTACAAATTAGCAGCACTAGAATACATATTTCGAAATTCGTAGCAATAGGTGGCACGTGTTTGCTTTATCTCAAAACTACTGAAGTATGCAACTGAACAAAGGACATGGCATACTTTAGTAACCCACTTTATAGTGAACTCGGGAGATGCCTACACGCATTTAACGTGCCTCCCTCAACAGGTTGAGCAAAGCCAACCAACTTCTCCTCTGCATCTTGCGAAATCCATAAATAAAATGCTTCCGCGGAAAGTTATGAGGTGTGCATTTAACAGCCATCAGGTGTCAAACCTCATCTTACAGAACTAAATGGTGCTGATTGGAAGCAAATAGAAATAGGCGCCATGAAAAGGGCATTAGAAAAACCTCTAACAATACAGCTTTGTAAATGTACCTTTCTGGTATGACATTAACTAAGAATATATGATGCATGTCATTCCAAGTCATTTAAATGTGGTAATCACATCCGCTTGTGCGAAGCGATCTCAAATTCCGGCAAAGACTAAATGACATGCGGCAGAACACTAACTTTATCTCAGGGGGAGAAATGCACCAGGAAATTTTTAAGAGATTTCTACGCAGCTAACACATCGCCTTAGAGTTTCATATGAATTAGCTAGTTCTGCTTAGAAAAGAATAAAACTAATTAACCGAAGTCTGATTCAACAGCCAAAATAGTCATGTTATGGAGGAAGACAGCAATCATGCCATTCCCTTTAAACCAGTGGTTCTCAACATTTTCTTTCTTTTTTACCACTTTTAATCACCAGGAAATCCAAGTCCCAGCAAAGGAACAAAGATGCGTTAAGATATTTTCTACTTTGAGCACGTATGTCGGTAAAAACGCATAGTTATTGCAAGCATGACTATTTACGATAGCTTCACAAAGGTTAACCAGCGCGCTACGCAGCGGGCTAACTGACGAAGAAAAAATTAAAGAGATGGATAGTAGGACGGAGAGGTTCAAGATTTCATTTTTTCCGCACACAATTAGGGACAGTTATAGATTACAGTGAATGTACATGGGGAAATCAGAGTAGGTATTGTGCATTTTAGTGGAGCAATTAGAATATTGATTTTTTCAGCGATTACATGTTTTAACACAAAGAGCTTATGCATGTTCAAGGAAATATAAGTTCATTACTTAATTTATTTATAGGGATGTTAAAAAGAAGAATTAGGTCAATATGAAGAGGTTGTCCGATACAAATGATTTGAGAGCTACGCCAAACCAAATTTAGGATTGTTGACTAAGGATGATGATAGTAATTGCTAACTAATCGAGCACTATTACGTTACTTTATATTAACTAACATTTATTGTCATTTATGGCTAATGTTTCATGTGCCTCGTAACTGCATGCTTGATTTATTCCTCGGGGTGGTAGCATTGTGACTCTTGGCTTTACGTAATTATTGCATAAACTGAGTAGTATTTTTTGGCAGATCTGCATCGTAATAAGTCTTCTCCCTAATTTATAGTGCATGACTGATGAAGGTTCACCCCCTGCCACACACCCTTGCGGTGTATTTCAGAGATTTATGTAGACGTTAAGGTTGGAAAGCGCATTCTGTCGGATTGAGTCCCAGCCAGTCGGTTTTGGAGACCCACTAGTGAGACGCGTCCTACCGGTTGGTTTACACTGCTCTAGGGCATGAGCCGGCATGACCTAACCTCTCGAGCTCTGTGCATTGTGCTGAAATTGAACTAACGTAGTTTAATTTAAAGAGCATATTTTGGAATTTTTAAATGAAACTAACATAGTTTCAGTAAATGATTCCGACTGAGAGTCGTGTAACAGGGGATCGGGTTGGTGTGGTGGCTAGAGTGTTGGCCTCCCATCCCGAGGGCCCGGGTTCGATTCCCGGCAGTGGCGGGTTTTTCAGTCCCGGCAGTGGCAGCTTTCAAAACGGTCCCCACTCCTCCCTAGTGGAGGGCATTTCAAATTCAGTACTCCGTCCGTTGGATGGGACGTTAAACCGTGGTCCCCTTGGCGCCTTTCGTTAAGAGTAAGCTAATTCTCTTCTTTATGACGCTAAGGGTTTCTCTCCACCCTTCCTCCGTTTCCTGAAAACTCCTACCATTACCCAATTACCCACCTATCCTCAAATGGCGCAAATGACCTCAGCTGTCGGTCGCCTCCCCTGAATAACCAACCAATCGAATCGTGTAACAAATAAAAACACTATTTAAAACCGGACATTAGTAAATTTACTTAGGTAATGCAAGCTCACTGCTCGTGCGTAACTAACGAGAGCAATTTAGCAGATATTTTTTAAATTTTAACTGAGATGCATTTCATACAACTACTTATTATATTACCTTAAATGTTCCCTAATTTAAAAAAATCTACTGTTGCTCACAAAAAAGTTTTAAGCCATTGTAAAGGGCTCTTCCGAGTCAAAAGTTAGCCGACTCCTGCTCTAGGGCATTCCAAGGTCCACGCTCAACTTTTCAGCTGTCAGTGTCTCTGATGTTATCACTAGCTAGAGGCTTCTTCCATCCCGCAATCCACCTAATTCTAGAATTTGATCATCATGTAACGAAGCAAGGTTTGAAGGAGCGAAAAGGGGAAAACTTCTTGAGCTTTGGCATTTTATCAGCTATCACAAGTTACAATACCACTCCACATGCAATTCAGGAGACCATCGCAGCCATTTTGGGAGTGAGTGAATAAAATAATATGGCCAAGAGGCGACATTCCAGCACTAAAATATATAGATTACATCTTAAAACCACTTTTACTTTTTTCTGCGCGCACAATCTGATATAAAAACACTGTATTGTTATGCTCTCAAACCGTTGACAAACTAGAAGAAAGAGAATGTAGAGCGGGCATGATATCTTACTTGAATTTGATTCAACATCTTACGAGTATAATGGTAAAGCGTAATACATTAACTAACTTCCCGTATGATTCCTATCCCAGACTTAAAATTACCCATTTCATTCTAACTCCCAACAAAAAGTAGATATCACGCAAGAGGAGTATTACTACGGTCGTATAGATTAAAATGCTAAAGATATAATCCCAATGCCCCAACTTTTAGATAGACAAAAAGGTTGATGAAGGGGTGAATTAAAATAGCGCTCAGGAAATATAAACAGCAGTTTTAAACCAAACTGGTCTGTACCCTGTAAATAAAAAGTGAGCCCTCAGTAGGGAGGCGTGCCAAGGTCTCGCATGAGTTTCTGTTTACTGGCTTTCTAGTGGACACTTTCGTTTGGCTCTAGTTGTGATTGTTAAACAGTGTTAAGTCTTTTGCCGGAGAGTCTTCGCAATCGTTCCTTTTACACCTATTTTCCATTTCCCTTATTCTTGAGTTCCTAAAGTTTACGCCTCGTGTATTCTACTTCTTGGATATTTTCAGGAGAACAGCTAACGAGTAAGTAATTATGAACTAGACAAGTATGAAACAGCATTCGGATGATAACCATGCGATAACAAAGCGAGCATTGCCATCGTCACCCCACACTGAAGGCGGGCACACTTCTCCAAGACTGCGAAGAGGCCTCGCCCGCCTGGAAACCCAATCGGAGGAGGCCTTGCTCGACGCATTTGCTCCACTCCCGAGGGCCCCCCAGACGAGTCTTTTCAAGGATCATAATGGGGGAGATCAAAGGAAGAGAAGTCATCTGATGTGGGCTGGTTGGGGCCATGGAAAGAGGACCGAACAAACGTTCGCTGGGAACGCAGACGGGAGGATATGCATACGAAGCAGAGGGGGCAGACGAGGGGAGGGGTCAGGGGAGGGCATTTAAGGCAATTCGTGTCCACGGCGACGGGCAACCCTTTGGACCCCGTGGCCCCACAGAGACGACACCCTCCTTCCGTGCCCATGCTGGTACCCTTGATTGACTGAGAGGTCGTCCTCGGAAGCACTTGACGAGGTCACTGATCCAAAGCCAAGGCGGGCCTGGGGAGCGCACAAATAAGAAACAATGGAATGTCTTCTTCAGTAGCACTTAGCCCACAGAGACGACACTAAATCTCACGCCCGCTGCCCAAAAATCGCCCGATATAAGAATAAAATGTCCATTATTGCGAGACATGAATACCTCCATGATACAAGGGAGTGCAAAATAGTTTCTCTTCGCACTCATACTGGAGTGTAAGTTTCCCACATCCAATATGATAGTCGATTACAAAATCCAAAAAAATTACATTTTAGGCAGGGCGGTTTTAGGTTGGTGGGCGTCGATTCAGAAATGTAAGTACACTCCCCTGTAATCTAAAAATTTAATACTTTCCGGCGAATTATAACTGATTTTAATCCCAGATGACGATGCATTCGTTCCTTGAAATGTGAATAGATTTCGAAGTTGCACCCGAGAGCTATTTACCGTTACATTCCACCATGATTGTGAAAAAAACATGAATGATTATACATGAAGAATATAGTTGTGATGCAGCCGTGGGTTACATTTAATGATGCTAAGAGATCCCGAGTTGGGCTGAGACAGGAATACAAAGCGGTGCCAATCATTCATGCCACGTGGAACACAGAGCGCCAGAGAGAGGGGAGAGATGCGGTACTTTGGCCATAAGATGATCGCGGTAGCGAGTTGTATGAGAAATATTAAATCCAGGCGCAATAAAATTCTACAGCAAACTCTGCAAAGTTATTGAAAAGCTAGTTAATTAGGAGACTTTACGAAAAACAAGCAAGTAAAAGCCGTTCTCAGGGTGACGACCTCGGGGTGAAGACCACTGGCTTAGCTAGTTTTGGGCACAATTGACCTCGTTTCCACCAAAAATCCATTGATCACCATAAACAACAAAATCACTATCATGAAAAAAAACTGGGTAACTTGAGCCATTCGTAGTCATTTATAATGGCCCTAAAGTTGATTTTATTCACCGTTAACCCAAATACTTGTTTACTTTGGAATACAGTTAACTAAGGCTGTTCAGAATAAAACAACCTCCTCAGTAAATAATTAGTCATCACGCCGACTTCTCGTTTGGTGCAATCGGATCGCCGATGAATTTGAATCAATGCGCCAAAAACAAAAAAAATCCAAAGGTAAATTTATCGAGATAAGTTTTATTGTTGCATTAAATCACGAAATTGTGAAAGTCATGTCATTATCATCATCATCATGGGTCAACAATCTTAGGATTGGTTTGACCCAGCCCTCCACTCGATTCTTCTATCGGCCAACCTCTTCATATTACGTAGTTCCTCTCTTTCAAGTCCTTTACGACCTGTTCTATGTAACTCATACGAGTCCTGCCATTTCCATTTTTCCCGTTAACATTTCTTTCGACGACTGTCTTCATCAGGCCATCGTGTCTTCATATACGGCCATTTAGGTTGTCCCGTCTTCTTTTTATACTTTTAAGCAGACTTCTCTTTTCTCCCACTCTTCTTAAGACTTCATTTGTCACTCGGTCGATCCATTTTATCTTCAGCATTCTTCGGTAGCACCACATTTCTAATGCTTCTACCCTTTTCTTCTCCGCTGCTGTCATCGTCCATGCCTCACTGCCGTAAAGAAACATGCTCCAGACATACGTTCTGGTGAATTGCTTCCTTACTTCCAAGCTTGTATTTCCAGCTGTAAGTAGATTCTTCTTATGATAAAATGCCCTCTTTGCCTGGGCTATTCTACTGATAATTTCTTTCTTGCTTCGCCCATCGTTGGTTACTCTGTTTACCAGGTAACAGAACTCTTTCACATTTTCCAGTTTCTGTTTTCCTAGTATAAGTTGATTTTGCTTCTTCTTTCTTGCTGCATACCAATATCTTAGTCTTCTTCTTATTGATCTCCAGCTGATATCTGGCCATTGTGTTTTCCATGGCTGTTAGCATCTTATTCAGATCCTTCTCTGTCTATGCTATAAGAGCTATGTCATCAGTGAATCGTAGTATGCTGATTGTTTCTCAGTGGATGTTCACTCCAGAACACTTCTCCTTGATTTCATCGATGGCTCTCTCGATGTGAACATTAAAAATTACGGGAGACAGTGCACAGCCTTGTCTCACTCCGTTCCTTATTCTTGCTTCTTCACAGCTGGGTCCAGATTTTATCACAGCAACTTGGTTCTTATGCAAACTGTGGGTAATTCTTCGGTCATTGTGCGACACTCCAATTTTCAGAATTCCAAGCATTAAATTCCAATCCACATTGTCAAAAGCCTTCTCTAAATTGCAATCCACAATTGCAATGAAGGTCGGTTTGTTCTTCTCCATTCTCTTCTCTATTAGCAGCCTACTGCTTCTCTTGTACCTTCTACAATACTGCTTCTCTTGTACCCTTACTTTTCCTGAATCCGAATTGTTCTTCATCCAGGAACTCCTCTGCTTTTCGTTCTATTGTTCTGTATATTATCCTTGACAATATTTCGATGCAAGTGTCTTTAGGCTTATAGTCTTAAAATTTTCACATTTCCCCGCTCTCTTCTTTTTGTGAATAGGAATTATGATGTTTTTCTCGAAGTCCCTGGGTATTTCTCCTGTTGAGTACATGTCGGAGATGGTTTTGTAGAGATGGGTTAATGTCTTCCCTCCTGCAGTTTTTATTAGTTCTGCGGGGATATCATCAATTCCAGAAGCCTTATTCATCCGAAGGTCCCTTACTGCTGCGTCGAATTTCGATCTTAATATTGATGCTCCCATATAATCCTTTTCGACTTCGCTTTCCTCTTCAATAACTTTCGTGCTGACGATGTTCCCGTTGTATAACTCTTCTTTCCATCTCTTCACTTTGTCTTCATTTTCAATCAAAAGTTCTCCATTCTTGAATCTTATGGCATTGCATCTTGCGCTTCGTTCCTTGAAGTGATTCCTCACTATAAAACTCATGTCGTACACGGTAAATTTAATGTTCCAAATAAATAAAGCCCTACTGATCGTTACTCGTATTTTACAAATATTTGTTTTTATGTCACGAACCCATATATTAATTAATTGTTACGTATAATTGCTTTGTATTTTGTTTATATGAGGGGTTATATCCTTTTCTTAAGTAATAACTAAATCAGCCTAAAATGAATGCTCTATCCTCATTGACAGTGACAGACACGGAGACATAGAAGCCCAATTCCGCTCTACGAAGGCCATCCTTGATGAACCATCATGGTGAATGAGACGTCTCATCTCAGTCTTGAGCTGAGACTGAGCGGAGATAGACTCAAGACCTGACTATGAATACGGGCCCTAGTTCCGATAAATCCGCCTAAAATTGCCTTAGGCACAAGGAATTTTAGGTATCGTGGCGGGCTGCATATTGACCCGGCAAGCCACAGTACGTGATTCTATTCCAGGTCCAGGAAACCTTATTCCTCTGGCAATTGTCAACACACTACATTTGGACAGCATCCACATGAATCGAATGATTCAAACGCCTCGCAAAATAGGCTTTCCGGTAGAGCTCGACATTTCGATGATTCCGCAGACTTGGAGGAAGTAGAAAAATTCTTCGGTACAGCGGACCACGACACGTCTGCATCGACAAATTTTTGAACCTCCTGGGGTGAGGCATCGTTGCCCTCCACTGCTTGCCCGCCTGGGGGAACGTCTCGACTGGCGGGGCGATGCGCTCGCCCCCGCTCTCAACTCGCTCCATCAGTCTCAATCCGAGGAATGCTCTTTTAGAGGGCTCTTCCCATGCCCCGACTCTCGTCGGCGAGACTCAACAGCCCCCAGAGGCGTTCATTCGGAAGCTCCGGGGCACTTCGGGAGGCCCTAGAACGACCCGTGTACCCCC
Source organism: Platycnemis pennipes (assembly GCA_933228895.1). Taxonomy (NCBI): domain Eukaryota; kingdom Metazoa; phylum Arthropoda; class Insecta; order Odonata; family Platycnemididae; genus Platycnemis; species Platycnemis pennipes. The sequence goes on from OW121853.1 coordinate 18,644,300, forward strand.
ACGCCCTTCCATACGACGCGCCATGGACATAGCGGGGACGTTCGCCACGACAATCCTAACATCGGAAAAATGAATGTGCAAATGATTTATTCTTGGATCATTGATGGGAATCAACAAGACATAGGATTTACGAAATGAAGGGTTAATGCTTCGTGGGAGTATCGCATTCCCTTTAGATACGGAAACAAGGCTTCAATGTGTGACAACAACTATGTATGTACTTACTCTTAACACAAACATTAAAAATTAGCACCTCAAGTAATTCTCCTACTAAAAAACACACAATCAATGAAGCTTCAATACAAATGTCAGTCGACAGTCGTACAGCAGCAGGGAGTATCGTGGTAGCACAGCGAACACACTGAGCATACGGGAGAGCAGGGCGCTGCACTGTGGTCTGAAATCGGAAATAGCCGGACAAAAGTCCAAAATTGCTTCTTTTGAGGTACACACTTGAAACTTGTCATAAATGCTCAAAATTGATCACTGATCATGGAACAATAAGCCATTTTTGGATGATCTCATCCGTTTTTGAGGTAGAGAGGCCCAAACTTGGCCAAGTTTCCAAAAACACACCCGATCTTGTTTTTCTTCAAAAATATTTGAAGTTAAGCTGCTGGTGGAGTTTTGGAAGGATTTTTATGAAGTAAAAAACATTATATTCCGGTAATATGGTACGTTATCTATATTATCTGTTAGTTTCGAAGATTTTGGTTAATATTAGTGTGGTATTACGTCGCAAAATGGCGGACCCTTTTTTCGGGTAAAAGTACCTGGTAGGTACTCACGGACTGCTTCCGGGAAAATAATTGGCTCTTTGAGCCATGCATTATTGCGAGCTAAAAATTGCTCGTTTTTTCGAAAACATTCTTCCCACTTTTTCTGGTAATATACCAAGAACCTTCATAGAAATTCACGGAGACTATCTAGGGCATCGAAATGATTCTCTAAATTCAAAGTCCGAGATAACAAATCCAGCAAGAATATTTTTTATCGTGCAATGATTTTACTTTCATCTCAATTATCTTGTTGTGTAGCTCCAAACGTGTGATCTGATATGATGTCATTTCAGAGTTGGACAACACAAAAAATCTGTGTATGGATCCGACAGATAAAATTATATAATGAAAGTCGCAGGATGAATACCTTTCACGATTATATTTTCCATAATATAAGATCGGCGAAAAAACGCCGTGAAGCTTTATAGAAAGGAACATTATAAGCGTCGGAGTGAAATCCTTAGAATAAAGAGCGATACTGAAAATTATATTCAAAATACTAACCTTGAAAAAGAACGACTATTGAGTAAACCAGAAACACCGCTGACCAACACAGGAAATAAACAGCGAAACTAATTCAATGATATATATGTATATTCCATGTATGTGTATATGATATATATTCAATGACGAATCAATTCACTAGACACACACAGATTTTAGCAAATCACTAAATCACTACAGACACAACACTCATCCACCGAATCCAAATAAGAACTGCCAGCTAAAATGCGTTTTTGAAGGGAAAAGGAAAAACCCCTTCGGAAATACCCGTTAAATACCGTCAAAGGCTGCGCGGTGTCATAAAAAGCCCCTTTTCGCACGTTCCTCCTCGGCAAGCGTGAAAAGGGTAAGTAGAAGAAAAAGAATCTCTGACTGTTGCCTTTCCTGGTAAATGTGTAGGGTACCCTTCGCGTAAAAACTTAAATTCTGCACCAAAAGATGTTCCAACATGCGGCATGAATCCGTAAAGTATCCAAACCAGAGCATGTATACCAGAGTCACGCGTTCAGTGATCAATTCGATCAATCCAATATCCTCGTAATATCTTCAATATAGTATTTCAGGTCAATAGAGACTGTATACCATGGTTAAAATGACAATTTTCAATAATTAGTTCCAAACAACTTGAAATATCCAACGGAGTCACCTAGTCTCTAGGCCCCGCGTCGCGGAGCCGTGCCGTGAAGCGCGATCGAAAAATTGCGTTCATTTCCGCAGCCGCAAACTTTTTTCCAAGATTTTTGCTTTACATTCTTAAAATATCTTTATTAAATATTTTCATGAAAGTTTTTGCGGTGGCAATTTTCTTAAACTAAAGATATTGTCTACTTTATGTCAAATTTTACCCGAAAAAAGGGTCCGCCATTTTGCGACGTAATACCACACTAATATTAACCAAAATCTTCGAAACTAACAGATAATATAGATAAAGTACCATATTACCGGAATATAATGTTTTTTACTTCATAAAAATCCTTCCAAAACTCCACCAGCAGCTTAACTTCAAATATTTTTGAAGAAAAACAAGATCGGGTGTGTTTTTGGAAACTTGGCCAAGTTTGGGCCTCTCTACCTCAAAAACGGATGAGATCATCCAAAAATGGCTTATTGTTCCATGATCAGTGATCAATTTTGAGCATTTATGACAAGTTTCAAGTGTGTACCTCAAAAGAAGCAATTTTGGACTTTTGTCCGGCTATTTCCGATTTCAGACCACAGTGCGCTGGTGCTTGATAAACTAGACTGGCGTAATAATGAGCACCATATTCCTTCAAACTCGACTCACTGACGGATCAACGATAATTGTGAAAGAGGATCAAATCTGGAATATTTTGGGACACTAGACTAAACCCGTCGCGAAAATAAGCGATAGTCATCATTTAGCTCACGAGATTGCACTAAAGAGACATTCACTCATGGCCTTTCCTCTTGGGCAACACTATTGTTTGACAATGTCAACGAAATAAGTGCCTATGCTGGATAAAAACAGAATGGAAGGTTTAGATGTAAATGAAAGAATCGTAGTCGAGTCGGAGGGAGGACGGGGCGGATGGAGGACGGGGTGGAGGGAGGACAGGGTTGGGTGACCAATTATTATAATTATACATGATTAGGTTACCAATGCGAATCACGAAACAAATACGTGTAAATGCAGGATTTAAGAATCAGAGCGCAGTCTCCTCAGTATGTGCCCTAGGGTGTGTCACTAACTGCAAGCACCTTCACAAAGAGAGCACGAAAGATAGCCAGACAAAAGACAATTGAAACCGTCTGATCCTTTATGAGGCGGTTGCAAAAGGGCGTCTAGTCCATGAGTGGCGGCCACTCATGTGGTAGTGTCACGTTTAAAACACTAGTAGTAAACACTAGTAGACAAGAATGAATACGAAATTGGGTTAAAACGCAGTCATCAAACAGAGAAACGCTGGGAGTCAGAAATGACCGTGGTGAGAAAACAACCAAAGGATCGAACAAAAATGAAAAATAGCAAAAATAAATAAGTTTCAAGCTCAACTACTGACGTAATGACACAATGAAAATGTCCGAGGACTGAGGAAGGATTGATCAGAATTTTAAGGTATGGATTTACAGCAATGAGCAGCAGCCCTTTACAGTAACAGCAGCAGTCCTTAACAGCAGAGACCCTATGGTAGCTTGTTTGCATGTCAATAGTGCATGCATCGAGATCTTCACCCCCTGCCACACACCCTAGCGGTGACTTTCAGGGTATCGTAGGTAGACTTTCAGGGTAGACGTAGATGTAGATGCAATGAGATTTAAGAAAAAACTTCAGTTGCCACGGAAAAGATATTGGCGAGAAATCACCTGTAGCTCAATAAAAGCATAAAAGTGTTTATGATACGCAGTACAAGTGCAGAAGGTAGTGCCATTTAAAACTTGGAGCACAACACTTAAAGAGATAAACGAGTTTTTCTATCTGGAAAACAATAACCAGCGATGAACGAAGCAAGAAGGCAATAAATAGTCAGAAGAATAGTAAAGGCAAAGAGGACATTCCGCACTTAAATCTACTTGGGATTGAAATATAAGCTTGGAAGCAGAGCCGAGACACTACTAGTGTGTGCACTTGGAGTGTATTCCTTAGTGGCAGTGAAGCCTGAACGATAACAGCAACGGAGAAAGAAAGCAAGAAATGAGGTGTAAAACTAGAAAAATAAACTTTATACTTTTCCACTTGCCAAATGTGATTAAATCTATTAGAGAAATTTCAATCTGATAGCTTTACTGAAGATGTTAGGCACATATTAAAAACACCAGCGTATTATGCTAGATTCGACCAGATAAATAAGATTAGAGAGATAGACTGTCGTACCGATAGATTCAAAATGGCATTTTTCCCCCGTACTATAAGAGAACAGAATAGGCAGCATAGGAAAGGGATAGGTAGGGGAAATTATTTAGAGTATTCTGTAGTGCATGATGCATGTCTTACCCCTTAAATACTATAGATACGAACAATCAAGTTGTATGAGACAATATAGTTGCTAGTTTGCATGTTAGTAGTGCATGCTTGGTGATCTTCACCCCCTGCCACACACCCTCGCGGTGGCTTGCAGGGTATCGTGTAGATGTAGATGAAATGTTCTTCAGTTTCTTGTTTCAGATGGCATTTCATCATCAAGTAGTAGCGGTCGTTGTGGTTCCTGAATTTCTGCTTGCCCAAAATGTACTCAATTTGAAATCTTTTCTGTCACCGATCATTTTTCAAGTGCCTGATCTCCGATTGTGATTTTTAGAAATGTATTAAGAACTCTTAACTTTTGTTTCCTGCAGAATTGTAGAAGATTTTCCCCTCTCCTATATCAAAGTCCCATCCCATATTTTTTGTCATTCTTCCATTTTAAATTTCGCCGACAAAAGCGTTCCAATCTTATCAAAGAATTAAGTTTTCTTCTCTAACCCGTTTTATTACTTCATTATGTCATTACAGACATCTTCTTCCTCTTTGTAGTCCGAAACAGGCGTTTAAACATGAACCACAATGATATCTGTAAGTTTGGTCTCGATCATCACCATTAGTATCCTTCCCCTTTATTACAGGAAGCTCTTCAGACGCATTCCGGTTGTCTTTCCGAACATGATGCCAAAGTATTACACATTACCATTTTAAGAGTCAGGGTGTATAATCCAGGAACTTCCACTTCAAAGTATCCCTCCTTCGGGCCACTTTATTTCGCGGATTCGTAATGTGTCGAGTAAAATTCTTCACATTTCCACCTTCAGGTTATCCAATCAACCGCAGGTCCGAAACGATCTCACGTTTCATTTTCCTACCTTATGTTGCTCAACGAATTTGACTGATATAGTCTCTCGTGTAGTTCCCGCCGGAAGATCAGAATGGGCGACTATTTATCTCCAAAAATTTTACTCGACTAGGTTCCATCAAGTCTTGACACAAAGGAAACGAGCGGAGTAACTGCGACTCCTTGGAATGAGAATGTGGTGGTTTCCTCCTGCCTTCCACATCGATCATGTACGAGAAATCAGCTACTTTTCCCTTGTTAGACCTCATTTGGAATATGCTGCCAGTGTATGGGATCCCTACGAAATCGGTCTAAGTAATGAACTTGAACTTGTGCAGCGAAGATCGGCAAGATTTGTAAAGGGACGATACGATAATTATATTAGCGTAACCAGTCTATTAAATGAATTGAAATGGGAGTCATTGTCAGATCGCAGGTTGAAATTTAGACTTAATCTCTTCCACAAATTCCAAGGCAATATTTTCAGTGATGATGTTAAAAATATTTTACGAACCCCAACTTACTATGGCAGACTGGACCATAATCATAAAGTTAGAGAAATTGATTGCCGAACTGACCGATTCAAAATGTCCTTTTTCCCTCGCACAATAAGAGATACGAATAACGGTAAATATGTCCTATCGGAGGGTAGCAATGAATAGCATTGGTAGCTGCATGTTGGTATGAGTACTTAAAGCTAACCCTACTAACAGAATGTTGTTGCATGTTTTCTTTGCAATTTCTATCTTTTTTAAATAGTGTAGTTCTGACTACTATATTAATACTATTCCTTTTTTATGCATGATATGTAGTGCATGTTTGGTGAGCAATCACCCCCTGCCACACACCCTTGTGGTGGCTTGCAGGGTATTATGTAGATGTAGATGTAGTACTACAGCCGTTAAAGTAAATGTTACCACGCGGGTATTGAAATAAGTGTCGCTGTACCCACCACTGTGTTTTCCACCTTCAATCATATGAAGAAGAGCTGCTGCCCTCTCCTTCGGGGGATGAGATGCTTTATTGCTGGCGGCCTCCCACCTTCATGTCACGACATATTCATAGGTTTCTGTATCATTTAAAGCTCTGACTTACCCAATACCACCACGCCATGCCATCTCTTTTTGTCCACGACTGCTTATTCGACCAGTAAACTCGGTGGGTGCACTTCAAACTCACCCCCGAGTACATTATCATGAACCAAACGATTACCTGACAATGAAATAATGGAATAAGCCTAGCCTACGAAAAGTATCCCACGCTAAATGCAAAAGCTGAGTGGCAAAAAAGGAAAAGTGGTAATTGGTACAGTTACATAGGTAGCACGGAAGAGGCTTATCACTGGAGCAGCGAGCCAATGTGTGAATAAAAGAACGGAGTTAGAAACAAAAAGATTGCTTAATTAAAAGATTATGCACGCCAGGAATAGAGCCACACACCCTCGCAGTAACTTTCCACCACTGAACAATACCCATCAATGCCGGGATTCAAACCCAGGCTTTCAGGTTGCATCATGGATGATACTGATAATTAATTTTCAAATTCCCTGACTTTTCCTTGATGGCTTTACCAATTTCCCTGACCGATCGCCAAAAGGTCTCCTACTTTCGGAATATTTTAATTCCGCTGAATTAAATTTTCGTCAAAACTCGTCGTAAAACAAAATTTTAAAAGCTGAAATCAATACATTAAAAGCTACAAGAATGAAAAAATATATGGAACCTCCGCCCTCATGAAAAAATATATAAAACCTTCGCAAGTGAAGCCCTCACACAAATTGTACACGCTTTTAATACATTTTTCGAGGCCGTGTATCGTATTTCCGTGGCCGTGTATGTTTCCTTTGGTAAAATTACAAATTGAAAATGTCTAATTCTTCAAGGAAGAGGTGGCGTGTCGTGGTAGTTCTGGGAAATTAAAGATTACTGAAAAGGCATCGAAGGGAAAGTTAATGGCCAATTTACTGGCGGACTCCGGCACAGGTATGACTAAGCTGCACGAAAAATACAAACCAAAGCCAAGTTCTTGGACTGGATCAAAATCGGATGGAACGAGAGACTTTTAGAAGCAAATAACGATTTGATTAACGTGGTCATAACCCCTTGATTGTAAGAGAGAACAAAAAATGTAAAAATATTTGTATATACAAACAAAACGTAATCGCGCCACTGCGAGCGAAAACAGGAGGCAATTAGCAACGGCAGCGTCGTATTTAGGAATATCATATTTGAGGTGGTTCGTGACATAACTAAATTGCTTCGAGAGGGAGCTAAGGAGGTCATTCAATAATTACGACGAGCGTAAAAGGCGGGGAAGGGAGGAGGACTCTGTTTATGGTCTCGCGAAGGGGGATATTGAAATCGAAGATGATCTTACGTAAGATTTTGTTTACACGTGTGATCGTACTTGTATTACCGTTTTAATAATCATCGTCTCGTATTTTTAGAACTGCAAGCACGTATTTACTACAAGCTAGTGTGCTCCAACTACCTCTCGACCTGAGTCTCGGAAGTTAAAAAGAACGCGAGGTAAAATCTTCCGAACAACCTAGCATTGTATTCCTTGTGATGAGCAGAATACACGGAGATCGTGAATTTTAACACTGCTAGGCAAATATCGCATTAAGGACATACAAAAGGGATACACTGTACGACTGATTCACTACTGAATGTTCAACGAATTGACGGGGCTTATTCTATGCACTTCGGCGACGGATATTACTTTTAGTTGGTGAAATGTTTTGGTACAATAAAGGGCGGGAAAGACTGCCCGATAAACGTAATGGTAGAAAAATAACGATAATTTCCTATCCCAGTTTTTCCCTGACTGTTACGAGAATTCCCTGACTATTCCCTGACTTTTCCAAATTTCCAAAATTCCCTAACAATTCCAGGTTTTCCCTGACGATCGCCACCCAGTTGCATGGATATACATATAAGTTCTCGACGAGTGAGCTAAAACAAAAAACAACACAGACACAAAATAAATAAAGGACACTCACAATTGCTTCGAACAATTTCGACCAAAAAATATAAAAACTTCATTTTTTTAACTTAAAAACCAAATTTAACTTGATTTAACGTAGGAATGTCTGTTTTTGTAATAGGTAATTTCAATTGAAAATGGCTGATGGTAAAATATATTTCGATGCTTATAAATTTCTTTAAGTAATAATGAAATGTTTACATATTTTCTTGTGCATTGTTTAGGTAGTCAAAAATATAGAGCGTTTGCCGCTATGAAGGAAAAAAATCAGTAGGCCAATTACACACGTTTATACCGGAGGGAAACCGAACTAAATACTTTGTCAATCCAAAGGGGATGTAATGTACTCCTTAGACTAACGTGAGTGTCGTTAAATTTATGACCTGGGCACAGATATGGATGCTAACAAAAAAAAACCTGGTTGTATTCCAAACAGTTGTGTTTATTGACCACTCGGCTGGTTTCGACAACTTCAGGTCATTAACGAGAGCAAATTGGCCTGAATAGGTTGAAACCGGTTGAGTGGTCAATAATACTAATTGTGGAATACAACCAAGTTTATTTTGTTTGTAAGAATGTCGATATACACAAAGTCAACTTGCCTGCAATTGCATAGATATGGATATTGAAATGAATAGTTAATGTTAATGTTCATTTACATCTACATCTTAGAATTAGCGATATCCTGCAAGCCACCGCGAGGGTGTGTAGCAGGGGGCGAAGATCACCAAGCATAGACATGCAAACATGCTCCTATAGGGTCTCAAGCAACTAGATTGTTGGTATTTACATAGTAATTACCATATTACACAATATTAGAGAAATTCATATGTTTTCCACCTTCTATATGGCGGTTAATGTAATATCAGTTCCGATACATCATAGTAGCTTAATACCTGGTGAAAGGTTTAAAACTGCAAATAGAATTTAATTTACTTTATATATATATATATATATATAATAGTTCGCACAAGAGGACACTTAACAAAAACATAGATACACGAAAAAAGGATACACTCACAAAGTAAACTGGGAGACATTTCGACGCTCATGGCGCCATTTTCGATCCGGAGAGAGTGATGTTCTCCGGGTAGAGTGAGGGGGTGGAAGGGAAAAAAGGAGGGGGTAGAGGGGGCTGGTGGAGGGGAGGAAAAGGTGACCAATGGGGGCTCTCAATGTTGGAGATTGAGGCCTGGATATTCCCATGCCTTAGAAACGAAAATGTGGGCGCGGATTCTCTGGTTCTCACCTCTATACTGCCGGCGGATTCAGGGAGGACTTCAATAATATTGAGGGAAAAGCAATGGTCGAAAGGGTGACCGTGGGAAGCGGTGTGCTTTGGAATGGGATCAAGGAAGGGGGGAGACTTGGTGGAGTGACGATGGCCATTCATACGGGTCGACAGTGGGGTGGTGGTCTCACCGATATAAAATGAGGGACAAAAATTACAGGAGAGGCGATAGATAGTGTTGATGGAGATGCAGGTCGCCGTAGTGGAAGACCGATTGATGGGACGTGTGGGACGGAGAAGCGGGCAACATTTGCACCTTGAGCGACGGCAAGGCGATGACAAAGGAGAGGGGTGGATGGTGGTTGAAGGGAGGGCCTAGTGGATTTGAAAATGTCACGTAAGTTAGGCGGGCGTTTGAAGCAGACTGAGGGGCAGGAGGGCAGAAGAAGAGAAGTGGAAGCGTTGTTCTTTATGGTGGGGAACAAGTCTCTGAGGATCTTATTAATTCTATGGGCGCCGGGAATGTATGTTGTGAATAAGTTAACGGTTTGTGGGGGGTCAGACTTGGCACGGGGGGTGAATTTGGCAGTGGGAGGGAGGATTTTGTTGTAGAGAAGTTTTTCGGGGTACCCGCGTTCCCTGAGGGAGTGATGGAGGCTGTCTGTATATTTTTGGAGGGAAGGGGCGTTGTTACATATACGGTGTCCTCGGGTGGAGAGGGAGAACGGGATCGACAGCTTGATATGTGGCGGGTGGCAGCTTTGGAAGTTAAGGTATTGTTCGTGATTTGTCGGTTTTTTGTGGACAGAGGTAATGAATTTTTGATTTTCCAAGAGAATATTGATATCCAAAAAGGTAATTGAGGATTCAGAGATGGAAGAGGTGAAAGAAACTGAGAAAGAAGTATTTAGGGAATTTATGAAAGAGAGAAGGGATTCATGTCCGTGGGGCCAGAGCAGAAAAATGTCGTCAATATAACGAGCCCAGAAGAGAGGTTGAAGCGTTTGTTTGCATAGAAAAGTACTTTCGAGGTGGCCCATGAATAGATTGGCATGAATAGATAAGAAGGTGCCATGCGGGTGCCCATAGCGGTGCCTTTGGTTTGAAGGAAAAATTGGCCATTAAATGAGAAAGAGTTCTTTGTAAGTACCATTTCGGCGAGGCGGACAATGAATTGAGTGGAGGGAGAATGTGGTGTATGTCGTTGTGAGAGGTAGTAACGGCCGTTTATATATATATATACTAATCCTTTTTTATGCATGATATGTAGTGCATGTTTGGTGAGAGTTCACCCCCTGCCACACACCTTTATGATGGCTTGCAGGTTATTATGTAGATGTAAATGTATATAGGTGTTACTCACTAGTAACACCTACCTTCCGCTAGTAACCCAATCCAACCAACAGCATGTTTTGCATGCTAGCTTTGCTATTTTTATCTTTTTTAAATAGTGAAGTTTAGACTAGTATATTGATACTAATCCTTTTCTATGCATGTAATGCAGTTCATGTTTGGAGAGAATTCACCCCCTGCCACACACCTTTATGGTGGCTTGCAGGGTATTATGTAGATCTATATAAAGGATAATATTATATAATATAACTAAGCCTTAAGCTTATATTTATCCTTTAGAGGAATAAAAATACTTACTGAAATCTATAAGGAGTCTTCCATACCCTTGTCTTTGATAAGGCGGGAGTGTCAGAATACATGACACGTTGTAGTTGAGAAACGAATTTTTTTCCTGCAAAGAAGAGAAAGCATATTTGAGAATGCCCTGATAGTAACCTGTGAATAAAAGAGCAAAGCACTGAAATTGATAAAATAAACTTGAAACAATCTATGAATTGTACATTAACAATAAAAGTCAATCTCCTAATATAGGAGGATACTTCAATTCTGAGAGTATTCTGCGAAGGCCAATGCTTATATCTACTAACGGATTGTTAGCGCCTGAAGAGCTAGCAAGTTTATATCTTTTGGCTGTCTACATATTTTGGCTCCCACATCAATTGAGTCTAAATTAAATTTAGTTCCTCGTGATAAATTAATTTTGAAGTTAGAGAGTTTTGGTATAAATAAAGGCGTTGTATGTTGGGTTAACGAATTCTTAAGAGGGCGAGAGCAGAGGTTGTTATAGATGGTATCATGTAGGACAAAATCAAAGTCACATCGGGAGTTCCACAAGGTAGCGTAATAGGACCGTTTTTATTTCTTTTATACATAAACGATTTGAGTACCGTAGTTAATAGTAAGCTTAAGCTTTTTTCAGACGATGCCGTAGTGTACAGGGGTATATCAAAAGAAGAAGACAGGGACTCGTTTAAAAGAATTTAGATGCAATTCAAGAGTGATGAGACAAATGGCAGTTAGAACTTACATTAGATTATGCAAAAACAACAGATATTAAGGCACCCAATTTTTTAGGATATAAGATTGTCCGCATGAATCTATTAATAAAATATAATGCATGCCTGAAATATTCGTCAAATATTTCTTTTCATCCTGAATGAAAAGTGGATAACCGTAAAAAGTATGTAGCTATTAATTTTTGGAGGAGAAATAATTCGCTAGAGCGATCCTATAACATGAGTAACACGGCCATCGAAAGCGTTGAAACCATAAGGTATTTAGGTGAACCAATGACTAAAGATTTATCGTGGGGAAGACACATCCGGGAAATATGCGGCCGAGCGAAGAGAAAGCTAGGATTTATAAAAAGAGTACTTGGGAAATGTGATGAGAAGACAAAAGAGCGATGTTACTTTTCACTAGTTTGGCCCCACCTTGAGTATGTAGCCAGTGTTTGGGATCCGAATGAATTAGGTTTGATCAGAGAACTAGACAGTGTGCAGCGTAGAGCAGCTAGGTTCGTTAAAAGGTGTTACGATAGGTTGAGTAATGTTTCAGAATTAATACAAGAATTAGGGTGGGAGTCATTATCAGAGCGTAGGTTAAAGTAAAGATTAAATATATTAGAGAAATTTCAATCCGATAGCTTTACTGAAGATGCTAGGCATATATTAAAAACACCAGCGTATTAGGCTAGATTTGACCAGATAGATAAGATTAGAGAGATAGATTGTCGTACTGATAGATTCAAAATGCCATTTTTCCCCCGTACTATAAGAGAACACAATAGGCAGCATAGCAAAGGGATAGGTAGAGGAAATATTTTAGAATAGTCTGTAGTGCATGATGCATGTATTAATCCCTTAAATACTATAGATACTAACAATCTAGTTGCATGAGACCCTATAGTTTCTTGCTTGCATGTCAATAGTGTATTCTTGATATTCACCTCCTGCCACACACCCTCGCGGTGGCTTGCAGGGTATCGCGTAGATGTAGAAGTAGATGAATTAACAAATAACAACACCGGACCAAAGGACCTACACTGTTGAAGAAAATATTAGTGTGGTACTGCGAATTAAAGTTGGGGAAATCATTTTTAAGAAGAAGGTAAAATGAATTTTTTTTCCGTTCTTTCACTCACTTTCTCTATGCCCTTCTTCACATCCCAATCTCACCGTTCTCATGCACGTCTATATGCGGAAAATGTATAACACTAGGATAAATATTTTAGTAAACAAATGGAGGATGATAAAAAATTGGCGATTTTTATCGGTACAACGGTCCCCACAACAGCGCTGAATGATAGAACTTCGTGCACAGTACTCTGTCAGTAGGAGGAACATGAAAACGTAGTGGCTTTCCTTAACAGCAGGCTAATGACAGTGAAAAATAACTAATTATATTTGAGCCATCACCAGGTACCACCAATGTATACCTGTACCATCATCAGGTACCTGATGATGGTGCAGAAGCGCCGAAACTAGCTGTAACGCAAATAAATTCGCGAGTGGAAATGTACATACATTGTTATTCTTCTCTGCCAATATGGATTTCCACATAGTTAAGCTTGAATCCTTCGTCTCGTGCACCACTTAGCAAACAAAAATTGCGAACAAAATGGCGATGGCGTACGCGAGGCACTCGCCTGCTTCCCTTGCTCATGACTTCAACCACAGAAGTCACCGGCAGCCCGCTCATCCCCCTACAGCAAGTCTCCTTTTTTTCCATGCGCAGTGAGCGAGACGGGGGTGCAAGGTGCACGGCCGAGGCTCGAAGGGGGTGAGAAAGGAGAGAGGGTGGGATTCGGCGGGAAATTCAGCAAGTCACGCCGGAGACGACCGGTTTCACGCGTCCGTGGCGAAATGCAAGCGCAATAGTGGAGAGGGAGGGGGGTGAGGAGGGATAAAGCGGAGCGCCAAGGACGACCAAACGCGTCTCCGCCATGGAGTCCACCATCCATTCCAAGGGTCACGGCGCGAAAAGACTACTTACACCTCAGAGGAATGTTTTGAAGAAGTGGACGAAGCCTAAGAGGTGTACTTGCGGGACACGCGGACGTGTCGCGGCTGGGTGAAGGCGTGAGCTCTGGAAACAGTCCCGTAGAGGCTTGAATGCCCAATCGTACCCACGAATTCACTTTGGCTCGGTTTTATTATGGCCTGGTAAACTTCATCTACATCTATATGATACCCTGCAAGCCACCATAAAGGTGTGTGGCAGGGGGGCCTTTTGAGGCAGGAGGGCCGCTGTGTGTCAAAAACCGGCATGCTGACGTGATAACTGTAGCCCGCAATCTCAGTAACCACCAAACTACCTCAACGAGCACGTGAACGTTTAAGAGAATTTCCAAAGCTGCAGCCTAGACACAAGCACCGGGTACTGCTCCAATTTTAAGGTCAAATTAGGCTGCGAGAGAGGATGGAAAATATAACTTAATTGATAAGGATGCACTTGTGAAACCGTAAGGAAAGGCTGCGTGGACAGATATTTTGGCTACGCACCGGATGACTACCAGTGAATTACAGGTTTCGGGTTAATTAGGTTCAAATACCAAAATGGCGAGTTTAAATTACGGTGAGGTCATGCGATTCGACTTGAGTACCACCACAAGTTTGTAGAATACCTAAGGTAATTCGAAACAAACTCATCGCTCGCGAAATTAATGAATTACATGCGCCGTCGTGTTTCGGAAGGGGAGAGAGCAAACACCACGTGCCAACCTAACATAATGGCTGAATATTAAATAAGAGATTAACTTGCAAAATTATTACCTATCCTAATGGTCTGGCTGGAATTGCTCAAAATAAAATATCAGAATGAGTCAAGTCGAAATAAGGGTAATTTCAGAGCAAATGTAGCAAACAATTTAAAAAAAGGAATTTGAATTATTTGATCAAGAAAGCCACCGTATAAAACCTACAAAATGACCTCCTCACAGAAATTCCTACATAAGCAATTTTCAACCATTAATTTTGACTTTTCTCGAAGAATATGTCATTTCTACGAACTCTATAATGCACTCATGCAACAAGCCTAGTTCCACATATGCGTCAAAGCTTTAACTCCGCCCCTAGTCCAATATACACACTTGTGCAGCGACATTTGCCAGCAAACTGTGGTGGCAATTGTGATAGTCAATCGCCAACGGCCACAAAGCCCAAATCTTTATGCTTTTTTTCGAGGATGGAGACAATTTTATGTAATTCTTGTCCGTGCTCATTTTTATAAACACCATTGTTACAAGCAAGAATACTGATCATTTTCACCACTTATTAGCAGAGTCTATTTACTTAATCGATACTGGCAGCAAAATTAATTAAGCATGGGTATTACCAGACTGTGATACATATTCAACAATTATGACACTTCAGATAGTTATCGATAAATATTCATGTCACGGCTAATCATAAAACTGAATTATCGACCACAATCCAAATCAAGCCAAACGCACAAAGTTGACTCGTAATCCAGGGTCATCGACATGCATGATCTGTAGTAAGCAATCCACACGGGCATTTCTCATCACCAAGCTATTCAACCTGTACCTTTGACACGATTCTTCGATAGCTAATGGGTTCTATATTCTGGCTCTATAGCTCTGGGTTAACATATTAGAGGGAACGAATTTCAAGGTTCACAACACCCAATGATTGATAGAATTATATCCCATTAGTATTTATGTACATGGTAATGCTGGATAGATCTAGTCATTATTATCAATAATGAAGAGTCATTCATCAGTCCCTATTATTCCAAATTCATTAGATTTTATTTCGATAGCTAATATCGTCTTCAAAACAACGAGATGAAACTAGCGCTGAAATAACTCTTTTTATTGCAGGAATACTTCCGACTGAATGATAATTACAATTTGTCCAATAGCTTTTAGCGATGGAAGCATGAAAGCAAAGTACGACAAAATAAAAACTGATGACACACCACATTGATCTGAAGACCAGTCAGTTATCGCTTCTGCGCCGCCTTTTCCAAATAAATTCCGCGTTACATAGGTATACCCATAACATTATTCAGATTTAACAGAATTAGAGCCGATCTCACCAAATGACCTAATTCTGACGTCGATAACAATATACAAACTGCCTATTAATCGAATTTATCTGTCCCTCTTCCACAAAAGCGGAGTTCATTACATTTTTACTCCTCAAGGTTTCTTTGGTAGAACTTATCTCTAACGGAATACTGGTCAAAAAACGAACCCCAACCCCAGTGCGAAAACAACGGAAATGTATGGAATGGAATTTTCATTATTGCAGTAAATTGCTAAGGGCATTTACTTGCATTAGTCCCTTGTATTTGGTATGCACTTGCATTAGGCACTTATTCGTTTATAAAGTCCTTACAGCATTTTATAATTGTAGCCATGAAAAGGACAAACCAAAACCTTACTCTAAGAGATTAAAATCGGATTTTGAAGTACCAAATCCTAAAAATTTAAATTTTCTGCAATCATGTCAATACTTGGAACTAAAAATTTTCCGATCACAGGCAAAATAACGTGGCAAGGGTATAAACTGATTAGAATTCCACAAAGCTGTTAAAAGTGGCTTGTGTGCAACGAGGAAGTTGATTTTTTACTTAACAAGGTATATACATACGTTAATAAATGATGTCAAATTCGCCATAGGTATACGATACGTATTAGTATGATCTCATTCATACATAATCATATTTTGAATATGAGTGTACAAAAATATTTTTTTTCAATCACTGTATCACATACTGTATACTGTAGGTAATTGATACGCAGAATTAGCACCTTTCCTGCCCGTCTTAAATTAATTTATAATAATAACCCCAATACAGGTATTGGTCCTTTGGGGTACCTATATTCCATTAATTTGTATAAATTATCCAAGATGATATTTTCATTTTTTAAATGACATAAAATACATTATTATTATTTACTGTACCTTATAAACGTTATCAGTGCATTAATATTAATCAAATGCAATAGTCATCAACGTATTCTTTTGAATATTTTACATTATGGACTATAACAATTTGCGAGACATCGCTTGGATCACTAAAGGGAGATTGGTACATGTGACGAGGTCTTATTATATCACTAAAAGCGAAATGATCAAGGATTGGTCATGCATAATGCGACATGAAAGCAATTATTAAACTTTGAATCCTTCTCCAGTGACTCAAAGTACCGACGGGAGCTTCCAACCACTTTGACAGAGATAACTAAAATACTTAAAAATGTAACACGGTAAGAAAGAACGATTTTCAACTCGCAGCTGTAGCTTTTGATCATTCCTTCACCTCCATCCACACCATTCCACCATACTTCTTCAGCAGCGGTACAATAACAGTACCTGCTTAAATACTGCTAACGAGGCTCAGGACGCATCCATTACTAAATCCGTCTCGCATCATAAGGATGAGAATCTACCACAGTGGTTCCGGACTGGAGGGCGGCACATGGCCAGCAGGCAATGAAGAAGCGTCGTCGGCCAGGTGGCCGGTCCCCCCTCCTCTCGATGGCCGTCGGAAATCGCACGAATTCCTATCCCTCCAGAGAGAGATAGAGAGATGGAAAGGGGAGGGGGGGGGTCGACTACAAGAAGATCCAAGCTTCAATCCCACGGCACGGAAAGCGAAGCAATTTGCCACGCAACCAAGGATGGCAGGTGCATCTGCGTTTCCACTCATCACGCGATCCGATTTCCTCCTTACTAGCATGCGTTGAGACAAGGTGAACGACGGGAACCGACCCACTTTCCCCTTATTGTCTAGCTCAGAGTTGCACATCATCAGCTTCGAAGAGGCGGACGCTTTCCAATAATATTTCCGCCGCTAATAGAGTCCTTAACACTAAGGTGTCCATCACACAGCAACCTGATCTCCTCACCTGAGGAGGTCTGGATGAGTGAAAGCTCGGACGATCTTGCACAGTCTGTTCAGCGGAAATCTACTAAACCGAAATGGTAGCGTATTCCAATAAGCATTTCCGAATTAAATACAGCATGGTCATCCATCGTTGTTTTATTTCTTAGTATGAAATTGAAAGACAGTCATGTATTGAATTATTCGCTTTTTCATTTATTTTAAGGAAGACACTGACGATATCTAGCGCATATATCGTTCATATCAAAATAGTAGAGATGAGAAACAATGTAAAAAAACGAAATTTTGGGAAAAAGTTTTTCCCATTTTCCCCTACCTTGGAAAAATGGCTATTTTCCGAAATTTTGAAGTGGCAATCAAATATCAAAATTATACTCTGATACAGAGCCATACGACGGCCAACCGATGCTTTTTCATAACAGAAATGTCTACCATCTATGAGTTCATACTTAAAATACCAACAATGAGTACTGCTATGGAGATACGTGTTTATTCTTTACTATTACTCACAAGCGTTAGCGGTTGGAATTTACTGCTATAATATTTGAATTAAATACAAACATGACGAACTATTATTAATATTTATTTTTGCACAACACATCCACATTTTTCAGCATTTTTTTTTAGTGTTAACTTGAGTCATTTTAAATCCAATGTAATCACGGGATCTTCCCTATTTAAAAAAAAGGTCATTCCTTTACAATACCCTAGACGACTAGGCATTTAATCACTTATCACAATCAGGTACATTTTGTGAGTTACTGTATTGGATAGTAGATACATGTGCATAGTGCCATATTCTCGATGATAGTGCAAAGTAAAATTTTATCAAATTGCCGCAAGCTTCTCATGTTATTTTTAGATCAATATCTTCACTCAGTTTGAACGTTTTCTAATGCAAGCCAGTTTCTTTCCGTCTTGGTGTGTTCACTCCTGGACATTTATGGATAATCTTCCCATCGATGGTTATCATTTGAAGAATGGGTGGATTCCAGAATTTTAATTAATACGACTGAATTATTGATCACTTATAGACAGTAATGCCACTAGGTAGCACTCAACTTCTGGAATGGGGGCGTTTACTCTGAACAGAAATCACAATTTAGTACACGAAATCGTTAGATGGAAAGGAAAAATGAATTTTAGTGAAAAAATTAATCTTCTAACCAGAGCCATTCACCCAAAAATCAAAAATTAAAATAAGCAAAAGGTGACGCCAAACGAACTAGCTGCTTTGAGACTTATTACGTCATCCACATCCTATCCTTGACTGATTTTCGGGAAAGGGAAGGGAGTGGAGGAGGGTTGTCGGAAGGTCTGCTCGCACAGATCCTGTCGCAACCGCTTCCATTGGCAGAGTCAGCTCTGTGTCCACCACTGCGATAAGGCGAAGTAGCTTCGCGGGCCCAGTTGCGATTGGACGAAGTGGATGACGTAAAGGCTGGGACACAATGAACGTAAACGGGTGACGTGAAACGTGTACCGTAAAACGCGAAGAGATGGCGGCGCATGGGTGGGAGAACGGAAACAGACATAATCAGCGCGTAACGTGACACGTGTACGTGAAGGATGATCATCTCCCATCTCTCACGTTTCACGTACACGGAAAACCAATGAAAACTGGCCCAGGAGTTTGCGATAAGGAGCCACCTGTGGGGAGTTACTGAAGATACAAGTGGATGCATATCTCTTCTGAAATAAATTTTAGCCTCAAATATCGTAAAACTTATTTCCGTCTTTTATTTTAGCATAGAAAATTCGCTAACTTTTCTAATGAGGGAATCAATGAATGAATAGTTATTTGAAGTTCTTGTACTTTAAGTGAGATTTTATATGGTAACTAATGACATGAAAAAGCTTGTTTTCCATTTTTGACATTGGAGATAGTGAACATTTCGTTAAGAAAGATTACACACGATTTTCATGAATTAATTTTTGTGAATTATAAGAAACTTAAGCGATCTGGTAACTTCATAAACGGCATGGAATACGTGAGTACCTCTACAGTCTTGTAAATTAATTGTTAGCTCCTTTTTACATTCGCTACGTATTTCCTTTGCGTCAGATTTCGTTAGTCAATTGTTCCGTACTCGCGAGTCACGTACGCTGATTGTGTCAGTGATTCAACCCCTGATGATGACCTGAGAAGGTCGAAACCGATTGGTCAATAAATTTTTGTGGAATATAACAAAGTTAATTATTTTCATCAGAGTATAATACCGTCTAAACTATTTATACAAAATTGAGGTGAAATTATTTAAGTTTCTTTCCAAAGTTTTATAAAGTATCGTTACAATATCGATACTGTATCGATACAATATTGATAACTTCATGCATTACCACAACATTCATCCAATTTCCATGAAGCTTTGGTTAGTTGTTTTGTTCACTCCATGCAGGTTTGTACAATATCGATCCTGGATACGGGATGTGCATATATATGTTTATAATATTTTAATAAATTTATATTTTATATTTAAAATTATCAAACAACACAATGTAAATTGAATGTTATCATAACGAGTCTCCTTGGATTTCCTTTCTTCTGAGATCGCAGCAACGCAACGACATAGCCTTAGCTCTTGCGTCGTCCGGAATAGCTGCGACATTGCTACCAGGTGGAAGAACTACTCATTCCTCTTTGACATTCCCATTGAACGTTCGATTCATCGAAACTCTCACGTGCAAAATATCCAAATCATCCGGAATGGGACAAATATTTCAGAAATGCCAACTTATTGCTTGGGATGAATGCACAATGGTGCACAAAGCATCGCTCGAGGCTCTGGATCGATCATTGCAAGATTTGCGTGGAAACCTGAGACCATTTGAGAACGCATTTATATTGCTAGCAGGAGATTTCAGGCTTTTTCTTTACAAGGTGCTTCACACCTTGCCTGACGATGAAATAGCTGACAGAGTAAGTGGGAAAATAAAAATAATTTAACAGCGAAAGATCATATTTTAATCGCAAGTTATGCCACCTTAAATCACAGAACAGAAAGTTGGGTTATTCGAAGAGCTAAGAAAGCAAATTTCTCACGTACATACACATATGCACAAAAACGTCCAAGCGCAATGTATATGCACCCAAGAAGAACCGGATACTTGGTGGTATCCAACGTAATCAATCTGCAATTGCGGCAAATGACCCGGAACATCGACGGAGACACATTTTTCGCATCAAGCCTGGTATCGAATGGCACCTGGCGTCAAATAAACTCCCTTTAAAGCAAACAAAGAGTTGAAGAGCATCAACTATGGTGAGGAAACATTACAGCCGATAAATCTGAAGCAGATATCAACTTTTAAATTTCGGCATGATTTCTCGAACGGGTTTGATGAGAGGAGAGGGGCGAAGATGTAGCGAAAGAGAAGGGGGGGAGGGCGGCAGAGTCTGGAGCGTGACTGATATGGCGTGGCAGGGCGTGGCGGAGGGGAGACAATGAGGGGGGAGAGGCGAGGTGGCTTTCACACCTCCGACGAGACTGAATCACTCAAAGACCTCCTCCACCCGCCTCAAGCCGCGCCAGCGCCGCCGTCACCACCCCCCGTCTCCCCTCCCCCCCTTAACCGACCACCCCCGCCCCCGGCGCCATTGTCGCGGCGAAATAAGCGAACGGGAACATCCAAGTTCCAAACGAGGGGTGCATCGCATTTAGTTCCACTTTGCGTGGGCCTTCTTTGTCGAGTGGCCGCTCGGGGAGCGAGGATACGTTACAGAAAGCCTACACACGTGAAAAAGCCACGCTTTCAACGGAGGCTCTCAAAATGAGCACTGGGTCTTGCAATCGCGTGAATGAAGATTTACTAAGCGAGGTCGGCAAGGCAAATATCCGGCTAAATTAGGCCTTTTGTTATGAGGTAATTGAAAGCAACCATACAGGCTTATTACCTCTAGCTGACTGTCTTTGAGGCAATTTGTTTGTTTTTATTTCATGTTTCGGCCATCAACCAATAAGAGAACAAGTGAGATGAGTCAACTTTTATGTTTTGCATCAACAAAGGCCATATTGACTACAAAACTGTTCGAAATGATTTACTTGCAAGGGGATTTCGACCCATGCTAACTCTAAATGATATAGGTTTACCTACTGTTTCAGCAAATACGCGCTTAAAAAAATACACTAGGGAAAATTAAAAATTTACCAAGCCAAAGTAATGCTGACCATGAACTTACGAAGAAGTTTCGCACTGCACCAAAATAGTAACAAAAAATTGAGTTCAATACGAAGGGTTGACAAGTATAGATCGCATCAAATACGAAGACGCGTGAATATTATTCCTTGCAAGTTATGAACCCAGGGCTAACAATACTGAGTCCAACGCGCTATGTATTGGGCTATCACGCCACTACTGCAAAGTAATATACTTTGAAAAACAATCCGGCGACCAGAGAGAACAGCCTCGTAAGAGAAGCCTTTTGACCTTCCAAATTGGATTTCGATCTCTGCCGCCAAGATTTTTCCCTGCCTACCTAAACTTGAGAATTTCCTTTTTCACGTATCCTCGAGAACGAAGAAATCATACACTTGCGCCGAGTTCTCAACTAACAAAAACGCATGGTCGTTCTAGATGCTATGGAAAAGAAGGACGCGCTAAGAGGGAACGAAAGCGAGCGGAGAAATATGCTTTCACGTTTTATTTTGAAAAAGAAGAGCATTTAAAACTTTATAAGTTAAAATATATGTAATTATTTCGGGACGCTACGCAGAAAATTTAATACTCACAAAAAATTAACCGCTGCACGTAGGATATAACTCCCCTAATTATACCTTCCTAGCGCGACATTATAAAACCTATGATTTCAAGACTGGCATAAAACAAACAGAAAACGAGGTTTTCCTAAACTGCACACGCAACTCATTCATCACTAATATTAAACATAAAACCCAGAGGTGGAGAGCATTTGACACACCCTGTTATTTGCCCCGACAGCGGCACACGGCATATGAAATCGTGCAAACGCAGAGACGAAAAAAGAACGCGGAAGGTAGTGGGAAGAAAGCACAGCAGCCTTCTCATTTCCCCCCATCATTTCGAACGGGGAAACAAAAGTTTCCGCGGCACTCGATTCGAGCCGGCGAGATGAGTAAAAAATAAAGCGGCCCTCCATTCTGTCGCGAGGAAAGGGTTCTCGAGCCGTGGGCCGCTGCTCATTCGCATCGCCGTCCCTCCCGCAATGACAACTCCGCCCCTCGGAACCAACCCTTCGGGTCCTTCACCGCCACGCCCCTCCGACGCCGCCACCCGCCCCTCCGCCGCCCGAGGAAGTCAGTCCGCCGCGCCCGCTGAGTGCACCCTCTCACCGGATCGATAGCCACGCACCCGTGGCCCCGGCGACCCCGAGCCCCGACCGATAAGGGAGTGATGATGAAGGTGCACCGACCGCCGAAGATGACGACGCCGAAGGCCCGACTAACGCACACTTCGCCAGCGAATCGCTCAAACTTGGAAATGTTTACTCCGTGCCCAAAGGATTAGAATTTATTCTCGTAATTCAACGCCAAACTATGTGAAATTTCACCAAATTTGGATTCTTCCACTGAAAGTGAAGGATTTGCTAATGGCGACAGAAAAATCCTGTGAAATAAAAGTGATACGCATTATAAAACTGTTGAGTTCACTATTTACGCCAGAGACGCCGGCCCTATGTCACACAAGCATCGATTGTCGCGTACGGTTCACGGCCAAAGAAACCAAAATACTATTAAAATTCACTGAAAAATAGCCAAGGAACCTGGCTGTCCGACAACCGACTAACCCATGAAGATCACAGCAAATTCTTACTATTCGCAAAAGAAAAAACGTAGACTAAAAGCTACAGAATTCTACCGATGGTAAAGTTGAAAACTTCCGTGACTCCGCCCTCCTCTCACGACGCGTGAGGACAAGAAGTCAAATCTCAGTCACCGAGGAAGCCTACACCTCTCATCGCATTCTCTAAAAACTTAGTCAACTGATGACGACACTAACGTTTGCTCATACATTAACTTTGATCATAAAAATGAAGCAAGGAGTCTCGCTTCACATCCACTAGGATCCGTTTCTTATACCGAACCGTCACCATGAGCAACGCTTAAGTCAAAACTGCAAAACACCGCATAAAGCGGACAATATCCCCCCCTAATTATATCAACTATCATCACATATTGTCCTGAGAACAAAGTTTATATTCTCCACTCAAAATGATTCATTAGTGCGATTAGGTTTTCAGACAAAATCCAATAAAAAATGATACATTGACCGGATACCTATATTTTTTTCTGGACTTTTTAAATTTAATCATCACGACACGCGGGTGATTAACACAAGATGATGCCCGAAATTATGCCCTGGCGTCAACCTACACCATTACCTTCTCTGGAGATTCCCAGGAATGAATGTCTGGCACCACATCAAAGCCCCGCAATTACCCGCAAACCCCGTAAACGGCTGTCGCTGTTTTCCTTCTAGAAAATTTCAAGTCGACGGCCAATTTGGCCTTCAAACTGAAAATTTTAAGTATAAGCTTGTGATGCAAGATCGGTGAGGTACCCTGTATACCACGCTGATTGTTTCAGATTTAAGCTAACGTACACTAATGTGAGCAAATTATTACTTGGGGATGGTGCATAGCATCTGAAAAAAATAGTACTATTCCCATATTTTATTTCCATTTGATATCTGCTTTAACAGAATGCCTTAGCTTGTAACCCTGACAAACATACATTCAGACCAAACCATACATTCCAAAAGACACACAACAGTAGACCCAAAGTAAAATGATTACTGCATGAGCTGCATTGGATTGCATTGTACGTAGCTGAAAAACTAATTGATGAAAGGAAGACAATGATCAATTACAGAGGGGCAGGGTGAACTATAGCCTCAACATGTATTCTGTTAAAACATGCTAAGAGGCCATATTGAAACTGATACCACGACGGTACATCCATTGATTATCAACTTTCATAGAATTATTTTAAGCACAGTTGGCATCGTCCTTAGTAGGCAAAATCATAAGTTCTCTACTTTTAGTTGCGTCAGTTCCTGATTCCGGATTATGGCTGAAACATGGGAGAACATCATTGGACAAAGAAAGACGAACATCATTGGACTAAAGCGCTCTTTCCTGCAGCGCCGAAAGGAAAATTAGCATAAGAAAAGATAAAAAACGCATAGGAAGAGGGATAAAGTTTGTCAAGAAACAAGTAAGTTTATTACAGTAAATGGAGTGATAGCGCAAAAAAACATTGGGAGGAGGCAACGGCGGTGATGAAATTTCCACTAACACAGAATGAAACCAATTTTCAGCTAAGATAAACGATAAGTCTCATCGAAAACCATGTAATAAAGAAATCTCTAGGAAATCAATAAACAAGGAAACGAACAAGTAAGGATTGCAGAGATATACAGCGAACGCAAGGCGGCAGAACAAAGATTTCCACTTTTCAATCGATTTTGGATACACCGATCGATTAATACTTGCCATCCATGTCCTGAAGAAGCGTGTACGCGCAACACCTGTTGCTCCGTGTTTGATTGAACGAAGTACTCCCTTCCACCACAATAACAAGATTGAGAAAAACTAGGAGGGACTCGCCGCTCAGAGCGAATTTATTGCTCTGTGCGACCTAGTTGAACTGAAACTTTTGTAAAACGTTGAAAACTAGCGAACTGAAAGGTTTTAATCGTTTCACTTAAATGCCGGCCCAGTTCAGTAAGTGATGGGAGTAAAGTGTCACGCTGGTCTTTCGCTCGTATGCTTCAAAACTAAGGAGTAAATTCATATAAGCGAGGTTCAATCGATGACTGAAGGGAGGGGATCAGGTAGTTGCGGTAGCTGGAACACAGGTACCTTGGCAGAGGTAGAGATTTTTTGGCGGAATACGGCCACCTATATGATTGCTGCACGGCAAGAACCTTAAGCCCAGAATTCCGTGCACCGGATATAACAGCTAGTGGTTTTGCACAAACTCTGAGCTATTGCCATCACAAGGTTTCTCTACTTCGCTTTAGAAAATCCTACCCACATCCGACTACCCACATATCTTCTCTATTTCCAACTACGATAAACGTCTCCTATTCCTGCGCACCGGCTTGGAGAAATTTCTTCTTCCTTGTTGTGAAAGCCGTACATCCATTCTCCTCATTGTACCCACGTATTCTCAATGTCACTGATGACCTGAGTGACCGGTGCATCCATATTAAAGCAGCAACTAATTGTCTGAAAAAGGTTTTCACCACAGGTATAGGATAGCCACAGAAAGCAATGCGGTGGAGTAAAACAGGCAGCATTTAGTTATCGCCCTATAAATTTCACTATTGCTATCATAATCCACAAGAAAGGGGTAAATGTTCCTGATGCATTGGCAACTCACTGATTCTGAGTAATTCTTAACAATTAGTACAGGTAAACTTTTCACAGAGAAAATGAAAAGGAAAAATCCCCTCTTTTAGGAGGCTAACAGAAAATTAAGAAAGTAAATCGAGAAAAGTAAACAATTATCCAAAAAAAAGGCAACAATTTCCTGGTAAAGACATAAGACTAATATGTGTGTTGCAGCTCACGCGTTGTCTTATAAGGATTTCATGACGAATGAATTTTAACACACTCACATTTCGGATGTAACCAGGGATCATCAGTGTAATCGAAAACATCGAAATAACTGGACAAATGTGGTACTAATTGCTTGCGGTAGTAGAACCAGGTCCCAAAATAATCTAATTTTAGCAGGTAATTTGCACTGAGTACCCTGGTTTACTAGAAAGCACGGACTTAGAATAGTCAGGACTGGACACTTCTCGCTATCCTAGTCGCCGCTATTGTCGCCGAGAAGAAGCTGTCCGAGTAGATGGCAGCACTGTAGCTCGCCCTAAAATACTTTGTCGTTGCATGGTGAGGACACATACGCTTTCTGTGTTTTTTATAATATTGTCAGAATCAGCTTTGTAGTACTCATTTTATTTAAAGTACTCACGGAATTATTTCGCGAAGATTGTATATAAGGGCCATCGTTGTATTGAACCAGGACCTTCGGTTTAAGATAGTAACCTGGAGATGGTCCAATTTTTTTGTGCCCAAGAAACTGGTAATTTTGAGAAAATGGGCAAATGCCATTCTTAGGAGAGATTTTGCTACCAATCCTGAGCAAAGGGTCCGCCAGAAACATTTTTCGCCGGAAGAAATCACATGGAAGGAGCTGCTAAACGACCGTAATGGAAAAGTGATACATATAGATCTACATAATACCCTGCACAAACGTGCTTTTAGTTGTAATACCTTAAATTTCTCATTCCAACATGCCTATGGTATCAGTGGTATCCAACCTATGGTATCCAACCTATGGTATCAGTACTTGTATTTATAAAATTGGAAATAATGTTTACACCTATTCATATCCCAAATTGTACAAAGAAATAAGGACATTTAGAATCTGACAGTTCGGCAATCAATTTCTCTAATTTTATGACAATGGTCCAGTCTACCATAGTAAGTTGGAGTTCGCAAAATATTTTTAACGTAATCAGTGAAAATTATGTCTTGGAATTTATTAAAGTCTATAATTCATCCTACGGTCCCAATTAAAATAACTTCCATTTTAATTCATTTAACAGACTGGTTACGCTAATATAGTTATCGTACCGTCCCTATACAAATCTTGCCGATCTTCGCCGTACACGTTCCAGTTCGTTATTTAAAGCCCTTTTCATAAGGATTTTATATATTGGCGGTGTATTCCTAATGATTTCTAACAAGGGATACCTGTGGTTCGTACCATTAGTGTTGTTTTATAGCAGTTGGTAAGCTAAAAATCGATCAGTCTTCTTGTTAGGACGTAATTAGTTACTGGCATTAAAATTATTCAATGCTTAATATTTAAAACTTTAGCTCGGATTCCATTAAATGCTTGAAAATCGTATAACCTATTTTGTTTAATCGCATGTGAACCTAACCAAGGCATGACATATAACTTCACCACAGTCGCATAAACAACTATACCTTTTGTTGAAAATTGTGTGCATCAGCCTTCGTTAACAAGGCTTTTCTGGATTGATAAGAGTTTGTGCCTTAACTATGCCATTTACGGCATTAGCTTTCACTTTTTAACTTGAAAGGTCTTCATGTCAACTTCATGTCTTATATGATACTCAAGAGAACATCCATATTAAATTGGGGAAAAAATATTATGATGCA
Organism: Platycnemis pennipes; assembly: GCA_933228895.1. Lineage (NCBI taxonomy): Eukaryota > Metazoa > Arthropoda > Insecta > Odonata > Platycnemididae > Platycnemis > Platycnemis pennipes. Next base: position 18,671,972 of record OW121853.1, read on the forward strand.
ATTGGATTGCACGTGGTGCTAATGACCTTAGTCGTCGACGCACCCGTAATCCCAAACCTACTAGAGAACAGCGGGGAATTGGAAATTGTCAGAAAATTTGATCAAGCAATTGCTTGTGTGGGATTTGCTAAATAGGGTAAAAATGGAGAGAGAAGTAATAAATTCCACCTTCTGATTGAAGAGGCTGTTTTGTTGACAATGTGCGCCGGAGAGAAGAAGGCTTGGATCAGGAAAATGCATACATACAACAAATGTGGTCCCAAAAAGCGGTTTCGTTTTTATGAAGGGTGCTTTTGATCAGCTACTAATGGGAAAGTACAGTCTTAAAAAGGTGTTACAAGGGCACTTTGCTGAAGAAGAAGTGGACAATCACAACAATGACAATCTAGAAAGAAAAGCTTCATAAATGTTAACATTAAATTGCAACTTCACGGGAGAGTTCCATTACTGGGCAGCTGCAAATTTGCGAAATGCCTGTCAAATTGAAGATAACCCTTCTGCAAATAGTCGGGTCTGCTAAGGCAAACGACTGAATATTGATGCGATAATACATATAGAAACAAATTATGCCCATGATGCTTCGTTTTTTCAATTGATTGAAAAAATCTTGATTATAAGGAAGGATCATATTTGATACGGTTTGATATAAATTGTAGAAATGGTCATACGTGAAAATGTTAGCGCAAAATTCAGAGACCATAACTTATAAGTGACAATAGATTTTGGGGAAGATGGGGCTGGGCTTAGTTTACAACCATGAAAACATTGTCACTGGCCGTTGGAATACTTTATCAACATTTTTTCGTTTTTGTATTCCGTGTGTTTTTCACTTCAACTTTATCGCTGCTTAATCGACTGAAGGCCTAGCAGACGATATATGTTAAGACTGTTGAGGAGAAATTCGGACGTCGTCACTTAGTTTTCCACGCATTCCTGTCACAGAACAGATATAGAAAATTGTATCCACATAATGTTTCAGAGCTTGATTCTATATTTTAAAGCGAAAACATCCATTGAAAACCTCTTCCATCTATCTCACCCATATAAACTACTAATAGGCCTATTCTGTAACTTGAGGGCGCTATATTACGCCTCCGCTATTTCTCTTCGGAAATTACGCCTTTCCCGATTCTGTAAATAAGGCCGCGCTATATTACGCCAAATCCAAAGGCGCAATATAACGCTGTGGCGTAATCTCTCGAGAGTATGAGAAAAGTAGTAGGGCATTTTCCAAGCTGCCAATAGGAGGCAGCAAGGACAAACAGTTTTAGTTAAATCTGTATTATTAAGGTAGAATTTATTGAATTATGCCTCAAGAATTTCTTAAAACTTTAATAAAAACTTTATTTTTGATATAAACTCTCAAAAATGAAACATACGCAAAATATTGTTTGCGACCGGGACAAAGTAGAAACAGTTGAATATCGTGAAGCAAATGTTGACGACATTTTTGTTCAGCGGACGACAGAATTCCGGTTGATGTTAATGTTGTTCAATCGTGAGTTAGCGGTGTTGATGTGCTCGATTTTGAATTGTGAATGGTCTTTTACATTCATTTTGATAGTTTGACAAATTTTTCTGATGATAAATACATTGAAACGCTTCATCATGCAAAGTTTAGTTGTTTACGACGTTAAAATAATATGAAATAGCCCATTGAAACGTTAGTAATTACTCATTGAACGGGGAATATTTTTTTTACTGAACCGATGATTGAAATACGTGTTAAATTCCGTTAATATTTTCATGATAGTATGTGACAAATTGTATGAAATCCTAAAATGACAGGATGTAGAGAAGGGATTTAAAAAGGGACCTCCTCTGACTTAAAGGATAGCAGCTGCAACGTTGCTGTACAGCAAGCAGCCAAAATATCTCCTATGAGAAATAGCCCCTTTATTGAGCTAAACAGCACGAAATGATTGTCAGCTGCACAGCTTATAACGTTATATCTTTATAAGTTTGATTGTCACCATGTCATTTAATAGCCTATTTTATATTTTCCTATTTTACATTTCGCACCAGCTAATTATGCAAAAAATAATATTGATTCGTTTAAAATATAGAGTAGATATAAACACAAAATTTAATTTTTTGTGCATTCTATCCAAATATATCCCACAATGTAAAAGGTTATACCCTATATTAGCAATCAGCTTATCCCATATATGTATTTATAGATGTTCATGATTGCCGCATTTACGGCTTAGCTTTACTATTATGTTTTGTAGGGTGAAATAAAGACAGTTCACATATGTTCGCATATGCGGGTGTATGAAATCACTTAGATACATGAAAATTTCTTTGGATAGCAGGTAAACATCAAATAAGATACGTTTAACCAAATTAACGTCCTTTCTGAATTTGAGGAATCAAATATGAACGCGAATACAATATTTTAAGGTTCATGGCTACAGTAAAATAAACTACAGCATGATTTCCAAGTTCAGTAAAGCCATTGAAGGGGTCTCTATCTGAGATAACGCGAGCCATAGGCTGGCGTTATTTTTGGTGCTATATAGCGACCCCCCAGGGGCCGCTTTTCAGCTTACAGAATCAGGAAAGCGTTATATTGCGCCGATCTCTCCAAAATAACGCCCTACGTCATAATAGCGCCGGCGTAATCTGTTACAGAATAGCCCTACAAGGGAGCAAGGGCGAGCGTTAGTGCTGCCACCTACGCAGTGAAACTCTCGCAGGGCGACAGTAACGGCGACACTGGTTTGCATGGCTGGGATAGGGGAGTTGCACTGGGCTGCTAGAAAGTGAAAAGTTTATTTTAAGTTCATTTGAAAATAGCTCAGAAATGACGGGACTGCGGCAGCCTTGTTACTGATGTAACAGGTAGATAATTTACGTTGCGAGGCATATGGAATATTCCTCCCATGAACTTACCATTGAATTTCAGAACCCCTCAGCTCTAGTAAAGACGTACGCTTACGAAAATTATCAAACTTCGGAAAGTCTCCTATGCTAAACATGGTAAGTCGTTTAATAGGCTCCTACGCTTCCTGCACGTGGAGTCCTCTGCTACCGCAAAGTATGGCATGAACTTGGCACGACTATGGGTCAAGTTCACGTCATAATTAGGAAAATTAATACTATGTACCGGTTTTAAATGAATAAACTGATTTGACGATTTTTACATAACTCAATAAAAGTAAATTATAATAAATTAACCGAATAAATGTTCCTCAGATAATTGTTAACAAGCTTTCACGGAGTTCACCATCTGCTTAGAAGCGTCCTCAGCACCACCTAGAGACAGGGAGAGGAATGAGTGTACCTTTGACGTCACACGCATAATTGGCCCAGCATGTAATAGTTGGCCGTAGCGTTTTCGCACCGTTGAAATATATCACATTTTAATTAATGAGGAAAAATAGTTGACGTCATTTAAAAATCTAACGGTTAAAATACACACTCCAGAGGTTATACAGTTTTCATCATGACAATAAAAGAATATGAAACTACCCTATTTCCCATGCGTCCTGTCGTATAAAATGTAAATTGCATTCGCGAGTAGTAAAGGGAAATGAAAAAAATGTCATTAAAATCACATAAGTTTTTACAAAACCACTGAAGGTGCTCCAATTAAAAAAGAACATCATGAATATATGAGAAAATATTTTGCCGTCAGTTAAATTTCACTTATTTCTTTTAAGCATCCCTGAATAAATAATTTGTAGGTAATCGAGGTTGCACAACCACAATCTTCTCAAGATCGTCCTGAAAACTTCACTAGGCTTTATCGCACCGAAAAAAAATCTATTGTCTATTGGTGAGTATATACGCTTCATTATGTGTAACTGGAATCGCATGGCTGCGAATAAACTGGAATGAAAATCAGTGCCGAAGAAGGTCGAAAGTGAGTATACCTCGGGGATGACGTGGGAGGAAAGGGGAGGGAGAGCGAGGATTGCCCAGACGGCACCGCGAGGGGTGGTATCCGCCCCTTCACGGAGACAGAGAGTTCCTTGACCTCCAGCGGTGCGGCTGCGAGCCTTGCTCTGCGCAAGGACCAAGACCGTTCCGAGATCACACACCGTATCGAAAAGATACGAAGCGAAACTACCCCACCCACAAAACCAATCTCATCCCTGTCCCATCCAGCTCCTCTATACAGACTCCTTGCCCTCCCTCCCTCCCTTCATAGGACGTTCCGCAAAATAAAAGGAAACAAATCCACGCATTCTCCTTATCAGACTGATTTTCTTATTACCAACGAGTACCGTTCTCTTTTTCTTCCTCATTATCATAATTTAGTTCCGTATGGAAAGAAGAGTGGTGCATCAGTGGACATGGCAATGCTGGCCCATCCACCAATACATCAAATACTACCTTAACTATTTCTCACAAACCGAGGGAGAACAGTAGTGTGTTCATAATATTAGCAAAAATCAAGCCTTCAAAATAAATTACAGTTCGGAGACAGACGATAAATATCCAGAACGGAGCGTCTTCGATGCTTTCGTCATCTTAGGGCTAGTGCCATATATTTGATGGTGAGAAGTTGGAATCAACTTCCTATAGTACAGAAGACTATTAAAGGTTTCTTTAATTTTCTTCCCGCCTCATTTAAATTTTACCTCCTGTTAATTGGTGGGCCATAGATATTTATTCTGCAAAGATCGCCTTTTTTAAACTAAGATATTTTTTCCGTATTGTTTGGTGATTAAAACTTGCATAATAATTAGAAAAAATCAAAGGCATTGTCGTTACGAACCTTTTTGCCACGGGCACCATGCCACAAGTGCCGGACTAAGGTAAGGGCTCCATTCTCCAATACGTAATGACAAATAATAGAAAAGATTTAGTAAAGAAATTCAAAGCCTTTTAAGTAACAATACCCTGAATCCGTTTCTATCATCATACTAGCTAGTATCATTCATGATGATTACCTGGCTAGTCTAGGATAACTCAGTCAGCAACTATTCACACACGCAATTTATATTAAAATGGAGCACGTTTCTTAGGCCTAGAGCCACAGAGATGGCATTTTTGACTGGGTCCACTCACAAACGAAATTAAGCGAGGAATATTCGTTCAAATATGAAATCCGTTTCCACAATTCATCGTTCCATCCGGTATATAAATTTTAGTAGCACGTATATAATTGAAAAATAAGTGCAAAATGATAAGTACCACGGATGCAGGTGCTTATACCAGATGCCGTGAAAATAGTTTCCCACAGACGCCTCAACCTTTTACAGCTATCGGCAAAGGCAGAGAGAGCTTTTGAAAGCTGCACATTGTGACTAAGGATAGTAGCAGCGAAAAATAAATGGCACAAAGGAATTAACAATGCTTTGAGGAATACTTTTTCATTTATCACCTTTCGCAAAAACTTAGAACCTCCAACGAGCACAAAACACCTTACCCAGGAGTCAATTTCTGCATATATGCTGTAAATATAAATTCACTCGTTCTATTGTAATTTAAAAAGTTTATTTTTTTAAATTAAGACATTATAGGCCAAAGATTACCGAATGCCTAAAAGGAAAAAAATTAGAAAAAAGGAAAGAAGAACAGCTGAGTGGAGAACCTTTCAAATGTTTACATACGACAAAACTACAGGTGTCATTATACGAAATAATTTCATTTTCTAGGCACACTCATCAGTGACGTAACTTGAACATGTTTTTTATATTAATTTACTATTTAACGAAGAGAAAAATCTAAAAGAAAAACTCCACGTCAACACGCAAAATAATATACACTTTCTAGTTCAGTGCTAAGCGATAATTACTGAAAGGAAAACAAAATTCAAGACGAAGTTTTTACGTCGACCAGATTATTTGCTGATTTTAATCAGGACGAACATTCAGAATTTCCTCTACCCTTGATCTGGAAACAACGCTTAACAGTACGTCGTCCAACAATGAGAGCATGCGATAGCAGAGGCATGAGTGGAGGCACTCCCCTCTTCCGGTGTTGTGGCAGAGCTTGGTGCTCATTGGAGGGATTCCTTCCTGGCCATCATTTACCACTCGCCTCCCAAAATCTTTCCATAACTGAGTCCTCTAAAATAACGTCTCCTTACTATAAAATATGTGACTAAAAATAATTCCTACTAGAGGTCAAATGATTAAAGTAGGCAAAGACGGGCATGAAATACTCCAATACGGCAAGATACACACATTTTCATATGTTCTCCTTTAGCTCCACATGCTTCCTACTTATCATTCCATCCGATCTGCTATTCTTCTCCTTCCTGTACGCTTTCACAACATTCCCGATTACATCGATTCCCTCATAACACATTTCCTCGCTGCGCCCTCCTAATTTCTAGCACCAACTTCTCTGCCCTATCAGCACTTCCTCGATCGCCTTCTTTTCCACCCACCTAATTCTCTCCACATTTCTCCAATTCCACATCTCACAGGCCGCCTATATATTTTCACCCTCTTTCTCTCAAGTCCACGTCTCGGTGCCTTACAATTGACCCCGATCAGAATCTTCACGTCTATTCTCAATCTCTCTCTGCAACTAGCTCTCCGCTACGATTATACGCCCAAGTGATTCTTCTTCGAATATTGCAAGTGCTACGTCCACTGCACGGCGACAATACGAAATGTTGAAAGCCTATTAATGCAGTGGACAGTGATGATCTCGGCTAGCTGGAATTGCTGACATTAATTACTTGAGAGGAGCAGCTTTTTTGTGCTTATGTCTCCATCCGGCGACCGTTATTGGTTGTTGTCACACAATCGGGCAGCTCCGTCCGCTGAACCAATGCCAGGCCCGCCGCCTCCTTGACAGAGTAGTCGGGGATAATAGAAGGCAACCAAAAGAGGCAGGCAACACCGACAGCACAAACGCGGACATTTCTGCGGAGGGGGGGGCGAGAACGGGGCCTTGAGGCTCACATGGTTGGCGTAGTGGGGAGGTGTCGCAGCCGGGGGGGGGGGTTGGGGGGGGGGGTGGCAGGAGGGAGTTGGAGGTTGATGCGGAGAGATAGAAAGAGAGAGAAGGGGGGAGGGAGCGGGCCACGCCGGACGGCGTCTGCGGGAGGACGGACGGACAGACGGACGGGGGAGGGAGGGCGCGGGGAGGCGGGTGCCGGAAGGGAGTGGGGGAGGGACGGTGTGCAGCAGGGATGAAAGATTCGACAGGCGTGGCCAGTTCATAGCCGATCGAACACGGCGCCGTCAACGCCGGAGCGAAGACGGAGATGGCGGGCGAAATTTGGCAGAGGGAGGCAACGCGCCCAAAGGATAGGGTTGAGCTCATCAGTGGCTGGTGGTGTGACCCCTGCACCTGCGCGGGATTGAGGCCATCGACGCACAATTCGGGATTGAAGAATTTTCTCCCTACATGTCACATTAGCACCTTTAACCCGAAACTAAACAACGGATGGCGATAAAGCTGTTTCAATTAAAAATTCTGACTAAGGAAAGATGAGGTATTAACACTTGCGTATAAATATTAATAAGTTATGAAAACTTTGCGGTGCTATATTCGACCCCCTTTAACACCCTTTAGATTAAACCCGCCTAATAATAAGGTCAGACACTGAATGTCGACCAAAGTGTCTTCAACAATCCATACTGTCAGTGCTGATAACAGGACAATTTCAACAATACAAGCCACTGCCGATTCCAAAACACACTTTAAAAATCGCCATTGAACTGGAATTATTTAACAAACTTTGATTCACCAGATACGAAGAACAAATCAGTAAATTAATCAAGGTTAGCAACAGAAGACAAGCGCAGGGATGGCTGAGAAGGGGCATGTGGCATTAAATGTGTTCCTCTCGAGTATTTCCATCAAATCGCGCCACAAATACTTTGGGGGATTTCATTCTCCATTAATTCCAAAGAAATAGTGGATTCCTTTCCGCAAATGCTTCGCTAATTTTACCAGAGTGAAGATTGCCACTGTTTGAATTAAGGCATCACTCCCTAGAATAAAAGTTACGCCCGCATAACCTGTTCACAGAGTGGCAGGTTTTCTGTACCCTGGTATCCTGAAAAACGTAGAATTGTCAAGATTGAAGCAACAATCCAGCCAATGTCCATTTACGAGCCGCATGTCAGGGAATCGATGTGTTCAAGAAGCGAGTTAGCAGTCCCTTTGCGGCCCTTTCAGTCGAATGACTTGTTCAAGTAGCTTGTGATAATATTTACAGCAGCCTCTGGAAGCTGAACATACGAATGGCCAAATATGTGATTAAGACACGTTAAAATATTAGTTGATAAAAGGAAAGGTAGATAATTTTTTTCCAAAGAAAAGGAATATGGTCTTAAACGAAAACATAACTCCTGATAACTAAGGTGCCCAGCTAATAATGGGGAAAGAGTCAGCACCTGCGGAAGAGGGTAAGGCTAAGGTGGGGACCAAACACATCCAAACGTGAGTACTTACGTACAAGCAGTAGAGGTACTTTAGTGGAGGTGCAAGAAAAGACAATGCTAGTACAAAAGTGAGAACCAAGAATTAGCAAGAAAAAAGAGCACGGCAACGCGACATATAACTAGAATGGCAAAACAGAAACTCGACCATAAAGCTCTTGGTCTATACTGGTTGAAACTACGGTTGATAATGACGGATTGGAAGGCAAAATGGTCAAAGAAAAATTGGGTGAAGAGCAGGAAAAAATAGTTTTAGGACAAGAAAGGAATAACATATTGTCTTCAGTATACTTAGGAAGCATAAAAGCTATGCTGAAAAAAACGATGTAATAATAGCTACCCAAAGAATCAAACTATCACAGGCAGGTGTTGAAATGAAATAAGAAGATCTTTTGAAGACTATCAATGCGATAAATGCCTTCAGGATAGAATCAAAAACACACATTACTCCATGGAATCTGTCGTACAGTCAAACTTATGTTTTTATGAGCGTTCACGAATTTGAAAATGAAATTAAGTGTTTTAAGTAAAAAGAATGAGGTAAATGAAGATCTATGAATATCAAGGATACTTGGAAGCAACTGAAGGCATAGTTAGCAAATAGGAGTGAATTGGAAATAAATTAACGTTCTATAACAATCTTAGCAGAGAACAACACCCTGCTCTGCGGATAGCAACAGAATATAAGCCGTTTTCACAAAATACTTGATCCAACACAAGGCCGAGGATACTCGCTAGTGTGATAGCTTTCCAGGATCGCTTGATACAGAACCGGTATGCTGACTAACAAGCATGATCGCTATCACACTCGTTGAGCGAGAATAAGGATACGAGGTATAAATCATAATACCGGTATATCCAGTATATTTTTCTCGATATATGTCAGTACAATTTAGATGCGGATATACCAGGGAATTCAGTGCAACAAGTTTCAGGCGTCTTCTTGTGAAATTAGTTATATCTATTATGAGAAAATAACAGTGACAATTTTCACACTGTATTTAAAAACCGACCACGGCTTCGGTAACTGTCAATCTTGTTCACCTTGAAATTGAAAATTTTCAAACCTATAGACCGATACAACGGTGTAATATATGCATTATTTAGCCACCGGACAGGTGCACCGCTATACCAAAAATATTATTCTCACAGAATCGGTACACTTTTAAATTATCGCTTCCCAACGTATTATTATTTATTGTATTATATTAATTATTATATTGATATAGAAGATATACCTGAGAATACCTGGTAGAAATACCTGAATTCAACTCGACATGCACAGCAAAAAAATATTTTTACTAAAGCCAGCAAGTTGAATACCAAAAACATAGTATAAGATAGAGAGGAACTAAACTAAACTAAACCGTCGTGCTTTAACGAAAGAAATATCAAAGTAGTCGCTTTCTACCTTGGAAGCAATTACGCATGAGAAGGTAGAGCATGAAAGAAAGCAAGCGTAGGGTGTCAAAATGAGTGAGTGCTCTTGAGGCTACAATACACCGTGAAGAAGAGGCGAGAGACGGAAGAAGTGAGTGGAAAAAACCTGGGCACCGACTGTAGCGCTCTATTGCTTAGAAACTTACACCTTCGTAAAAGTCAACCTGAGGAGAATAGTCACCCTTGTGAATAAGGGTGATGAAGGTAAGACGGAAGGATAAATGAAAAACGAAAAAGCATAAAGAACAGGAAGAGATGGGCCCGTAAGGAAGAAATAACCCAAAGAGGAATCAGGTGCATCTTGAGACGCAACACATTTGTTAGGAGCATAACAGATGAAAAAATAAGGAAGATCCCACAAGAAATAAACTAAGAACAAAGGCCAAATAAACAGATATAGAAAATCTGGTAGCTCGGTTGGTAACATCCCGGCCTGACCACCGCGGCCTCCACGTAAGACTAACCAATGATTAGAGAGGAATGGGAAACTGTAATTATTCACCTTTTGGAATTCAAAATTTGTGATAGGGACATAAGAATAAAATAGTAACATGCAAGACAGTAGTTTGAATAAAAGATAGCTATAACACCTTACACACGGGAAATATACATACAACGGGAAGGAAACATACAGTTTATTCCATTTATTATCAGAAACACCAGAGGTACCTAGTGAAAGAATAAGGAGACGAATTGTGTGGAGATCAGGCAAAAAATGGATTTATAATCACAAACAGAGTCTTAGGGAAACAAACATGCAAACCTACGATTGGGGGTCCACAGAGACCAACTCAGAAAAAAATATAGGGGGTAGAGGAATACTCTTCATTCATGGATTGAAAATACCTGAAATCACCTTTATAAGGTAACTTGGAATACAAAGTCATTACCAATGCTAATTGGCACAGCAAATTAAGTCTAAAAATCTCCCCCACAATACCAAAACAATGAATAGGGATTAGAAAGAAAGAAATAAAATAAATACGGGAAAGAATCCTGCACGCTTGGCAAAGTTAGATAAATAAACATTAAAATTCCAATGCAACCAGAATAAAACAAAGGTAGTCCAGGAACAATTGTTTTCTTAAAATACTAAATAACGAGATAAAATTTACGTGCCGAAAGGAAACGAATGGTAAGCGTAAAAACTCAACTGGCAAGCTAGAACTTCGCAAGGCCAATGTTTTTTGAACGAGCACATTCTATGCACAACTAGAGCTGGCATAAAAGTGCACCGTGGAGAAAAAATTGTTCAATCACCTTGGCCACCCATAGATAACTAAAATTGAATTTTAAAAGAAACACAACTCAGGCTTAAAAATTTAAAATTATTTAAGCATTATTAAATTATAATATTAAAAAAATTAAAAAAACTTAAAAATTATTTTTTAGGAGCCGATCCTCACACTAGAGTGGACCGTAAAATGTGGACTGGATTGGAAGGTGTAATTCTAATATCGGGAGGGATGTCATATTACATTTATTTTTTAGCCTTTATTCTCAATACACCGTAAATATATGCCTACAAACTTAAGCCTTCAGAGCAGTGCACTATGAGAGTCTAATGCTCATATTGCTACCGACAATTAATATGAAATGACCCACAAAAACTCAAATTTCCCTGGCATAAAACATTTACGCGACCGACAACCAATAGCAACGTGGTATCCTCAAGAATGAATACACCAAAAGCAATCCTCGCATTTTTTTAAAACAATAACGAAGGCCATACTGACCACCAATAACGATGCTCTTTTCCCGATGCGGATTAACGGTAGAATGAATGGGTAGGTGCAATACCTGCGCAGGTCTCAAAGGGAGGGGGCAAATCAGACTGAATTGTCCGCCGCAAAGGGACGAGCCACAGGTTCGCAGTTCCACGCAACCCTCCCCACACTCAAGCATAATGGGAAGGAAGAAGAGTGCGCTTTTTAAATAAGTGCACTCGCAAATGCGGAGGAGGAGTGAGGACACTTATCGGGGGGAGGCGGGCGCGGGAGGAGAGTCGGGACTTCCCGGGAGCGGAAAGGGGGAGTTTAAGAAGAATCCCGACCCCCCACCAACCGCTCCCCCCTTTTCCGGCTGCCCTCCCCTCCCAATTCACTTAGGAGAAGAAAGGCGGGGCGGGGGTGGAAAGAGGGAGGGGAGTGGGTGGATGGGGGGGTTGCAAGGAGAGAATGACGGGCGCGGCGGGTAGGCGGCGGCTCCCTTGATTTTTTTACTTTATTTCCTCTTATTTTCATCTCGAAGGGATAGGTCGGCCCGAAAAGTGCCTCCCCTCCCTGCGTAACGCCCTCCCCTCCTTCCCGGCATCCTTCTCTCCCCTTTTCGCAGTCTCCCAAAGGGGCCGCGATCGATACCAGACTCTCCCCACCCCCCGCCCACCCGTCCTTCGCCCCCCCCCCACACCCCTGTCTGGAGCATCCGACCCCGTCTGGCAAACGACCTCGCCGCCCGCCACCCCCGCCCCTCCATTCATTCCGAGGATAAACCACCCACACTCCACCACCCACCCACGACGTCCGACATCCTCGAACTCCGAAAAACCGCCACAATGCTCCCTTCCACTGTCCGGTCTCCCTCCACCCCAATCCTTTCTTCCTCTGCCTTGCCCTCGACGCGAGAGCGCCCCAAAAGACGCGGCGGCGACGGCACGCTGGCTGGCGCGGCCGCCGGAGGTGGCACCACGGCGAACAAAAAGATACTCGCGAAGCACCGTGGATCCAAGCAGTGCGGCGAGGGCCAGCTCGCAGCCACGGGAAACCTTGACACGCACCGACCAGCCTCCAGAGGCCAGAACAGCGCCGGATGCCAGAACGACCAGCGCTCGGGCAATCCCGGAGCGACCATTAAAAGCCTCCCCTCCGAACTCAATGGATGGGAAGATAATGCTGTGTCCAACCCAAAGGTTGGTTTTCGATAGGTGAGGCTAGAGCTCACCCCGTACTAGGACATCAGCGTGTGAAATACACACATTCAGGGTGGGGGGCGGGGCAGTTACTTTCCCCGGAACACCTATGAAGTTCTGACACGCAGAAAATCGAATCGTGAGGTTTTGGTGGTGTCCAGAAAGGCTCTGCCCGGGATTTGAACCCGATACCCTCTGGTCAGTACTCTACCCACTAGGCCACCACGACCCCCCAGAGGAGAAGATAAGGGTCTACATATTCTCAATACCTGGATTTGCAAGCCTCTCACCGCAAGTTTGCTAAAGCTATCGGGCATTCACCAAACACTAATGAAGGGTGTCTCCACCACCATTAACGGCAAGCCGCTTCAATTAGTAACACCAATAAATGGACAACCATGGAATATTTAGAATATAGCACTGAATTAATGCGAACGTTAAATGAAAAACAGAAAGGATATACAACAAGTGATCGGGTTGTTGTGGTGACAAAAGACTATACGGTGTCACACCACATCATGAGGGGAGACCGAGTTTGTGTGGTAGGAGTTTGTGTGTACCGGCCTTCAATCTCAAGGTCCAGGATTTACCATCCCGGCGAACGTAGAGATTTTACAGCGACACACTGACCCCCAATCGAGTGCTCTGTGAATAGACCCTCTACAGAAGTACTCGGGAAGGAGCAGTAAGATGTGGATTCCTTAGTGCTTTTCGATCTGAGAACACTAATGCCAAAGCTGTTATTCTCCCTACCCTCCTTCCCTCCCCAAATGCCCTCCCTGTACCCATCTGCTCACGTATGCCAAATAGTTCGAATATACTCGGCTCTCCGTCATCATCCCTAATACAGTACTCGGATGAACAAGATGTTGCTTCAAACATAATTGATTTTACGAAAGATCCACGCACAGACATTTAAGAATATAGGTCACTCTTAATGAAACTATTTTGGGTACGAAACCGCTGTCAAAAGAAAACGGGAAGATCTCTCTTAACTGATCCGGTTGGGTGGAGTCGAAGCCACCATAGAGGCCAGTAGGGGCTTTCTGTAACTCGATAGCGTATTGTCGATAGCACGCTGTTCACTAAAGCCACCGCTTGCATCGACACACTCTTACCGAGAGTGCGTTTCTGTAACTCACGTCATCGACAACTCGTCGATGCAAAACATGCCCTAGTGGATTCTGTAAATAACGACGTAACGAGAGGCTAAAATTTACAGCCAATCAGAAGCAGAGATTTTTTGCCCTTCATTTGAAAAAGCGAAGAAATATTCTTGGCTACTAGCAACGGAGAACCTTAACATGCGACCATGTTTGAGGAATGTTTTCTTCGTTCCCTTCAATAATAATAATTTTATTCACCAGAGGCATATTCATAATGCTGAGTTTCATCATGAGAGAATAAATAGGTACTATAATAATATTTAACATTTCCATATATATATAGATGTACACATGTGTGTGCCAAGTAATGATCTTGAAAAAAAATCATCCACACTGTAAAAAAATTCACTTACCAACAGCTATTTAACAGATATTTTAAAATTAGTTGCAATTTATTACTTTTAACATGGTTTGGTAAGTTGTTGTATAATAGGATCCCTTGGATGTCCAATCCTCATGTAAGTGACATCCGTAGGTTATTAGTCAGGCAATTTCCTAAAATAATTGTTCTAACTCACCGCCACAAACTGACCGAAATTATATGATATACAAGTGGCAACCCATTACTGGGCCTAACCCACAGGAATTTTCTTAAGCTATTTCAAGGGATTTCACGTGACAACTCTCATTATTAATAGTTGGCTTGAGATTGGCCCAGTATTAATAACTTGAGATAATGATTAATGTGGAAACTAGTTATGCACTAGTAAAAATATAATTTTATTTATGTAAAAAATCCTCCAAGGACAATCACACGACAAAAATGAAATTTCCAAGAAATAGTGAAATTTCCCATTGTCGTAGCTCCATTGTACATTTTTGATGACAAGTATATGATTGTGGGCTTGCAATGAGGCAAAATTTCGTCAAAAAAGTTGCTTTCAGGACTTCTCTTCAACAAATTGGCTGAAGTACATAGTCTAAAATACCTCACCACAGCCTGTAGGACACAGATTTGGCAAATATATTATAAGAACATTTAATGTCCTTAATATGACAGTACAATCATTGCCCACATTTAAGATTCTCGTATCCATTTTACGCCTGGGTCATTTCTTAATTATCAAGCAGAGTCAAGCGACGAATTACGGTAAAGGAGCTAAAATAAAGGAAGCGATGGCAATGAGCCAGGGGAAAGAACATTAAACTCAATTAATAAAATAAAATAAGTAATATATCGCTTCACAAACGCCAAGAAAGCTATAACGCAATAAAATTCTTACGTCTTCTTATAATGGACATTACCATGAGAATCACAACGACATAGTTTTGCCAGCTAACTGCACCACATTTACCTTCCTTACCTTTCCTCAAATTTTCTAATGCATAACAAGGCATTTAATGTCCTTCAACAATTGATACAACATTTATAAATAAGTCAGACTAGGCCAACTAACGTAAACAAACGGCCGCCATGCTGATCCGATAAGCTTAACTACGCTTAAGCTTAATTAAGATAAGTGTTTGTGGCTCCGATTCCTTAGCGAAAGTTTTCGGTAGCACTATCGCCATTAGTCTTACCGAACAGCTTACAGAAAGCGAATTGTCTATAGCCAGGTCGCTATCGACATAGCGACGTCTATAGTGGATGCTATCGAGTTACGGAATACCCCTACTGAGGGCCCATGCCCGAGCGGAGGACTTCCCCGGAGACGGCTTGCCGCCAGGCTGGCGATGGGGCGGAGGCGAAGGAGCTGCTGTTGGGTGCGAGAGGGGCCCGCGGAACATTGAGGAATCAAAAAACGCCGTTCAACATCTAAACAGCGATCTCGGACTGATCGAAACAGCAGCACAAAGGGCAAGTATGATTAAAAGGAGAATCTCACCTTGGAATAACGCACATGCACCAACGAGGTCATGAGTAAAAGATGAACCCTGAACAAGAAGAAGGCATCTCTAGTCAAGACGAAGAATGACTGATTGCTACGTAGAAGAAACGACAGCAGATAAAGTACTTTCAAATTTGAAAGAAAGTGAAACCGTAAAGATGATATCTTGGAGAACTACAATGGAATAAATATCGCCGAAATCATCCAAGAGCTGAACATAGTGAGAACTACTTGTAATTTTACATTTCGCCATCAGTTAATACGATGCAGGTATTCATCGACAGTCATCAATTATTAGGTTGGTTTGTGTGAGCTCTGCAATTCATTTAACACGAGCTAAATACGCCCACTTACCCATTTCTTCTCTTTTTAATATTTCATCACAACGTAAATGTCACAAGACTGGGGCTGGGTCTATAAACAGACTATGATAAGATTTTCTTCTATTACCGTACGACATCGCTAGTCGCATTCAAACAAAAGTGTCTAAAATAAGTGTAATACCCATTTCCCTCCAACATAATACTCATAGAGTTAAATTTGTCAAGCTGCTGTAGTTTGTGTATTGCTACTTATAAATTTTATCAACCCACTTGGAATATTATATTCATTCATCTTAATTTCGGTTTATTTTCGTTCATATTTTTTACACCACGAGTCTGAGCATAAAGCTACTGCGTGCGTTTACCGGGTTGTGGAGGGTGAGTCGTATAGTGTCTTAAAATATAGATATTATCTACGAGATAAGCTGACTTATTCGTCGAATAGGAAGCCAAGGAGTAAAATCGATGGCATTCCGAGGAGGCAATGGTCTATCGTTGGGTAACCTAAGCCTTACAAATGATACAGAAACCTGTGAAGATGCTGTGACTTAGCGACCATATCCTCCAACTTAATGCATCCCTGGAGGAGAGCGCAGCAGCTCTTTTTCATATTATCTTTTTTAGTGTCTATAATTGAGCCCAAAAACACAGAGTTCGTCCACTGAGTTTCGTATAGTGGGTAGGCCACAAGATATAGAGGCCAGCTGCAACATGAGCGAATTAATCGTCGAATGAGCAGCCGTAAAAGCGAAGCCATTACGACGTGGTGGTGGTATATCGATTGGTAAAGTAGGTCTGACAAAAGACAGAAGAACCTATAAAGATGCCAAGACATGCGTACGGGAGGCCGCCAACAATTATGCATCTCATCTCCCGGAAGAGAGGGCAGCAGTCCTGCTTCGTATCGGTAAAGGGGGGGTACAGCGACACTCATTTCACAACAGGCATGGTTACATTTATTGGCTGTAATACAGCGATGTGGAATGGGAAACCACCATATTATTATCCCGAGGAGTTTCAGCAATTTCACTCGTTTACTTGTTCGTTTCGCTAGCTTTTATCAAGAACTGACGGATGCCTCTCAATTAAAATATTCTGGAGATAACCAATGAGATGGAGCCAACCAATCGGATCTTCAGGCGGGAACTACACGAAAGAGAATATCAATTCACTGTGAATACATTTAAACAGATTGGATATAAAGAACACACGCAGCTGACATCCTCTAAGAATTTTGATCATTTTACAGCAGTTTGGTATGTAGACGGTGAAATGCCCTGTGACACGGTAAACGGGAGAAGCAGCTATTTACACTAGTGTGACGGTCTTCTTTCAGAATTCCATAAAGTATCGGATGAGACTCACCGACTTGAGGCTGAGGCGTCGCTCCGCAATGGGCTAAAATACCGGCCACGCCCCCGCCTCGGCCACACGCCCTGGTCAGCAATCAAAGTCCCCTCGCTCGCCCCCACCGGTACCATCCACCGGCAACGCACTTGCCGCAATTTTCTTATTAGGCCTCCGCCCTTCTCATTTGAGGGTTGGAGGCAGAAGGGGTCCGAACACTGCCCCTACGACCGGCCCTTCAACTCCACAGCAGAGCCTCCCCCTCCACTGAGTAATAAGCCCAGCCGCGGATGCGAGGCCTATCACATATTTGCGTCGGTGACAAAAGCTTACGCACGCTAGGAGGCATACCTACCTATATGGAATATTCATACACGACTGCGCAATTTCAAGGCTCCTTGGTTTTCCAGTGTCAACATCTATGGGGAACAGGTAAGCTTCGCGCTCTTTTCTGTCGCTTTGAGGGTTTCATGCACTCAGCACATTGACTCTTCATTATTGAGTTCCACTACATAGACTTTCTCAATGACAGCCAAATTCCCGTCATCTAGTTATAGAGCAGTCCATGATACCTCTAAGAATGTACTACGGCAAAGAACTCTTCTAACAAGTAACTCTTCTCTTTTAAGTACATTTAAGGCATTGCATAGTTGTGGTCATTTGCTGCGCTTGATTCAAATAATTCAACCCTCGAAACGCTAACATCGTATCATTTTTTACCCAACCCTATTTATAATTATGAATTAGATTTCCGTTCAGAACAGAAATTATTTATAAGTTTTCAGGATATTTATACATTTATTTTCCAAGCATGCACCAGAAAAGAAACGATAAATCCAGTACAGTAACAATAAAACTTGAAGAAAGAGACAAAATCGCAGAAAAAATTCATGCCCATTCACGTATCAGATCTGAATACACGCCAAACACACTTGAAAATTGCAGAGCATGTTGCAGAATCACGAAGCATTGTATCCAAAAGAATAAAGTAATTGATTCCCTAATCATTTCTTGTTATAAACCACCGAGTGTCATATTAGGTCAGAGCTACATTACGCACATTATTACTATAAAAGAACATAGGATGAACGCATATTACCATTTACACCTGTGTAGACCTGTTGAATGAGATCACCAATCATGAGGCCAATAGGTGTCAGAAACGAGATTTTTTCCAGTAAGTGGTAATTCAAGTTAACTTAACGGGATAACTCGACTAAAGTAGACTGCTCCACCAAAATGATACAAACTCCGCTTCTCAAAACTGCCCTTGTAAATGACGGAAACATGCGAACTTTATCTGAACGTATTCTTATTCATGAAGGGATAAAGCATTACTTACGAGAATAAATGATGTAGATGCTATTTTTATTACAAACGTATGTGCTATGCCTTCGGACATAGGGCCGTTGCGGAGCGTGGAGGACACAACCAAGAAGGGAAGATGGGGAGGCGGCTGAGGAGAGGGGAAAGTGCAGAGGAAGGGGAAGTCCAAGGGTACCAGATGATTCCCAGAATTCCCCTTTGCCGGGGGCCGAGGAGAGCGTAGCCGAGGGAATGAGGCTGGGGATGGCTTGATGCCCCTTGATGAGGAGGCAAGGGGAGATGGCGAAGGACCACCAGCAGTCCATGTACGAACCCCCTCCACACACACACACGATATCCCTTCGATCGAACGGGAGACGGTTTCACGTTTATAAACGACCCACGCTGCCGATGCATAGGATCCTAAAAGCCACAAGTGATGTGAATTTTCACACCTGATCTAATTGGAACGAGTACGAAATCCTGCAACACTAACTGCTTAATTTTTTGCTTCCTGAGTGTTAGCCCACTTAACCGGTGCGTGACAGCGTTCACCACTACATTACATACTAGTATTTAAAGATAGCGTAATCCATAACATATAAACACAATACAGATATTATTTTAGCTAAGAAATTTCACCGTCCAACAAAAAACGGGTGAGTGCGCGATGACGGGAAGGCAAAATAATAACCAAATGGCATAAAATGTATTGCTAGTAAAGGTCATATTAGTTCCGTGGCCTTATTAGCGTTGAACTTGGAGATGGAGCGTGAAATCTCTTCAAATGCCCCCATCGAGCGCTCTTATGTTCGCCGAGCGATTTTCTAAGAAACAGAACAGAGGATATTACAGATAAGGAAATTAAATAACTCCCTATCTAAAATGAGCGGATCACAGTCAACTATGGGCGAAGTAGGGGACAACAGCTAACTTAAACGTCCAAGCTATGATTAGAATGAATCCCAACATCTCCTGACAGAACAAATCTGACAGTGAATATCATATCGATTCCCTAACACGGGTCCATCATATCTAAGTTGGCTTCCCAACCCGGCTGGAATAATGAGGGAACCGATGATTAAACTTTTCCCCTAGAAGCTACATGGGAGAAGCCAGGCATATTAGGCCATTACGATACGTGGGATATTAAGGTAGATCGGCAGGAACAATATCATGTTATTCCTACCACGTTAATTAAAAATGCAGGAGAGAAGACATTAATAGAGCAGTAACATTCCATCTGCGAAATTTACTCAGCAGGAGAGATACCACGAACTTCGAGAAGAACATCATCATCCCCATCCCCAAAAAGAGGTGAGCTGAGAACTGGTAGAATTTAGGACTATAACCTGGCCACAAGTCTTGAAGACATTGACAATTATCATCTATAGAAGAATAGACACAAAAAGAGTTCTTGAGGAGGACCGATTTGGATAAAGGAAAAGCAAGGGAACAAGAGAATCCATTTTGGCCCTCAAACTGCTTATAGAAAAGAGAATAGAGCAGAGCACACCGATGTACGTTTCGTATGTGGATTTGGAGAAGTGGACTGGATGTCAATCTTAAGGATTCTTAAGGAAATTTGAGCATTATACAGGGGCCGAAGAATTATCCAGATTGTATAAAAATCAGGTGGCAGTTATCAAATAAGGACCCAGCATCAGAGAAACAAGAGTGGCGAACGGAGTAAGACCGGTTTGTGCACCGCCTCCCACAATTTTCAACGTCTACATCGAGAAAGCCATCAATTAAATAGAAGAGAATGCTAAAGGAGTTAATATCCGCGGGGATAAATCAGCATGATGTGATTCACCTTTGACATGGCCGTCATTGCAGACAGAAAGAGGCTTAAAGAAAACCCCAGAGAACATGTAATGTCATTGGTCTGATATCATCTGAAGATCAATAATAATAAAACATAGATGAGAAGAGGCCGAGGCCCATGCTAAAATCTGGAAGTAAAACCTTGGTAGGTCAGCGAGCATCGCTATTTGGAAAGCCGAATAACTGAGGATGAGCAACACAAGAAGGTCAGCAGACTATTGCTGGCAAAGAGCGGATTTAACAAAGAGAAGAATCTACTTTCGGCTGGAAAGACAAGCCTGGAAAATTAAGGGAACACCTATTAAAACTTAAATCTGTAGCTTCCATGTCTCTTTCCGGCAGAGACATGGAAGATGACAGCAGCAGAGAATTCAAGGCTGAAAGCATTCGAAATGTGGCGCAACAGAAGAATAATGAAGGTAATACGGATCGACCGAGTGAATAACGAATGAGTCCTCAGAAGAGTGGGGGAAAAGAGGAGTCATTCGAAAACCTTGAAAAGACTAAGGACAACTTAATCAGCCTAATGTTGAGGCATGATGACCAGGTGAATACAATCGTCGTGGGAAAAGGGAATGCGAAGAATGGAAAAAGACCTCGCATGGAACACATGGAGGAAGCTGTTAAGAATGTGTAGGAGAACAATTGTGGAACTATGATAAGTAAAGCTGATGGGAGAATCGAGTGGGGAGCAGCGGCAAACCAATCATAGGAGAGTTGACATATGATAATGATTACAGAAGTGGAGGAAGGGTAGAGACCAACTCCGAGCCTACAAAACCCGAGTATACATGGACGGAAATAAATGCATAAATATCGTAAAAACTTATATCATTTATCACCTATTAGAAATCTTATTATTACCTATTATGAAAAGGTATGGGTAAAAAATGACACGATATTGGCGTTCCTAGGATTGAATTATTTGAATCAAGCGCAGCGAATGACAACTATTCGATTTCTTAAATGTACTTAAAAGAGAAGACTTACTTGTTAGAAGAGTTCTTTGCCGCATTACATTCTAAAGGGTATCATGGACTTCTCTTTAACTAGATATAATTAGATGACGGAAATTTGGCTCATTGAGGAAGTTTATGTAGTGGAACTCAATAATGAAGAGTCAATTCAAGAGACAGGAGTCAAAAGAGACCCTTCGAAGGCGCCAAGGGATTGCTTAACGCCGTATCGAATGGACGCATTACTAAACCGAGTACCTATACCATTAAAACAGTTTTCATTACCTTACCCGAACCCGCGAGACGAAAGGACCTTTGCATAAATATCGTGAAATTCGGAAAGGGATGATAACCGTGAAAAGAAGAGGAACACACCGAGGACCGGTACAGCTCATAATCTCTCCAAAAAGGATAAAAGCTAGCCACCCAGATATAACTGGGACAAGGCATCACTATCATGTTACGGCCCCAGAGGACCTACAGCTACAAGACCTCTTCCCAACTGGCCTGCTCTCTACCGTCAGTCATCAAACACGCCAATCTCTTACAGATCCTCATTGATTTCATCCGTCCATCGTTTCCTTGGGTTCCATTTTGGTCGTCTTCATCTGGGAAATAAATCAGCATTTTCACCGACCATCGGTGTCCATTTGGGCGACACGGTCTGCGTACTAAGGACGTTAACTTCTCATTAGTCCTCAGATGCGTGGGTTACTGTTCATTTCTTCCACATCGAATTAATGACGGATCCACAATTGTCTAGTAGCCGCATCTTGTACTGGGTAAAAAAAACTCCGGTAATACCTTCTGATCGATGACAATCAGGTTGTGAAAGTCTTGTTTGCTCAATCTCCATGTCTCTCAGCCATACAGCGTCTGAAAGGGCGTTATCACACCATCTTGCTCCTTGATAATCCGCAGGTACACCGGCTTTAATCAATTCACTAGGATACCAGTCTTACCGGCTGAAGTCTCTATTTTCTCGTTCATTCGCTTCAACTCTTTCTCAGATTCAGATGATAGTGGTACATCGCCGGATTAGGCCATGTTTGTGGTTCTTAATTTCCAACTTGGATAACATCTTACTCCTCATGGAGCGCTTCCCATATGATCATTTCCAGAGCAAGGTTGATTGGTACGGGTGATAAGCCATATCTTTGCCTCAATCCTGCCAAAGCTCAAGGCATCAAGATAAAATTTATAACCACAGTCGCATCACAAAGCTAAGAGAAGAATGTATATTTGCAAACAAATGATTTTAATATTTCCAGTTTATTGCCATAGTCCTTCCCGAAAGGAATCAGTCGGTACCCACTTATGAATCAAAACAATAAAGTATCGTTCCTCATAATGTGTTGGACTGACATTCTGTCATAAGCAGGGCGCAAAGTTTGCAAAAGTTTGAAATTGTTAGCTGTTATCGCAGCATCTTATGTCCTTAATCCATTATCAACAATACATGGGTATACAAATTCTTCAATCTCAATTCTTCAAGAAATTTTTGGAAATTTGATAGCGTCGTAAATCGGATTGTTCTCCTCGAACTCCTGTTCTCGCTGTCGAACGGCTGAGATTACACTGGCCAACTAGGGTAAATAAGTTTCAATAGAGAAGTAGGTCTTTGACTCAGGCTCTATCCTCATCGTCCCTGAGCAATAATAATCAATAAGGTGACACTTGAACCCCGTGAATTCAAAACGATAACAAGTTATATTACATCATAAACCTCAAAAACTGAAATAACGGTAATTTCTAGATAGTATTTGACGCAGCATATTCAACTCTTAAACATATTGGGCATATTATAAGGATCAAGAATCATTTCCATTACGACTCACATATTTTGGACACATTTTCAGTACATAAAATCAAAATTGATCGATATCACACCAGAGAGAGAACCACTGTTCATGAAAACACTGCTTAAGGCATTACTGATGCTACACAATGTATCAACACCATTCGACATTATTTGAAAAGTTATCACAAGGTAACATGCGATTGTTCAAATAAACCGTATTTCACGTCTTGATACAAAATTCGCATCTACCTGAATATTACATAAATCTATAAATCCATAGAGATAACTGTAATTCGCTGTTACATTTACGAAACACTCTGGTAGTAGCAGTAGATGCAATTACCTCTGAGCTAACTGTAGCTGAACGTTGCCATAACGATTAATACATTTTTATAATAATATAAAATATAATATTTGCTGGCATAAACTTTTAAGCTTTCTGAAATTAATTGAAACACAGAATTGAAAAAATATGTAAAATGAGGCGTTATCATCGTATTGGATAGCATTAGGCAGAGCCACGAGAGTCCGGCATTTTCAGAGCCCTCCCTTGTTTAGTGTGCGCCACTGTGCGGCGGTGGCCACGTGCGAGGGCACGCAAACAAGCGACGTCCGCTGCACGCATATGGCAGTGCCTCGCAGTAGTTCGATAATCATCCGACCAGGGGGACCGAGGTCTCTAGCGTCACCCCAGCTCACCCACGCTCCGCCGACCCTGTTCTCAATAATGCATCCTTCCATGGCCGGTGGACCACGACGAAAGGTACGACTCCAAGGAGGCCGGCCGAAAGAGAAAGACATTAGCCTTTCTCTTCCGGACGGGGGCGATTGGCGCCAATTTCGGAGCTAAAGACTTGCCCTATACGTTTGAATCTATCGAACCATCCCATACAAAGAAGCACCCGAAAATGCATCCTTGCCATACCTGCCATGCCTACGGAGATCTGCCTCAGCCTTAACTCTTTTGAGTAATGAATTGTAGTATTTCATACACAACGACGAGCTGAGGTTCGCAGTTTATGATTTATCTTTCAACAAAGTTACCAAGTCATGTTATAAAATTCAATTCGTATATCCCATAATAAAAAAATTAGTAAGCCATAAAATTGGTACCTGGGTTCATGAGTTTAAACAAAAACTACGAGAGGCAGGAGCCCGAAGGCAGCCCAGACTTTTACAATCGATATCATACCATTCAAGTTAAAGGCAGTTCACGTCTATTGTATACCTACCTTTCGATGAGATAATGATACAGTACTCTTTAAATGGCCAATGTATGGACTTATTACATGGATCATGGATTTTGTTTGAACACAATTTAAGGCATTCGCACCAATTCTTCTCTAATTGCAGAGAGACCACAACTCCAGAATGAGTTTTATTACTTCATCTACAGGTCTCAAGTACGACCATTCGGATGACCATGTGTTTACCATGCCCCAATCCGAACAACTAAGTGACAAGGAATACTGAAAATCATAGTGAGGGGTGTAGTGTACTAGATGAAATTTCTGTTACAGCGCGCCCTAAAACAATACCAATCTCGTTATTCCAACGCAAACACACCCACGAAACACCGCGGCGGAAATTTCCGCTGGCAGATTCGGTAATCGATGCTTGCAAGGTCTTTCCAAGAACACCGCCATACCCTTCGCCCACACTCATAATAGTTCGTAACTATTCCGCCAATGATAAAACGGCACTGGCAGTCCCCAGCATCCCATAGCTTAACTGTTCGCGAAGTACCAAACAAAAGCAACAAAAGAGTAGAATAGAATCTTGGTGCCACGTAAAACCCTCGAGGCAATGGCTTCTCTCGGAAAAACTTCCTTCAAGAGAAGTATTCTTTCACGCATCATGAACGGCTCGCCGTGAAGCTGCGATTATTCGCTGGAGGAGAAGCGCTAACACAGGTCGTCCAAGATTTTCTACAATCGCAACTCTGCAAGAAATTAACACACGAAGAAGAAGATGAACAGAGCACGGACGAAGCGGTGAGAAGCGCGTTCCATTCCACCTCCAACCAGCAAGCAACGTCGTAAATGAAAGCGAATCCCCGCAAAAACTTGAGTTAACGAAGCGGGCAAAAACACTTCTCCATTTGAGAAACATTCGATGTCATAAATTAAGGACGCTGAGGGAAGCCGCGGCGAAGAGAGGGTATCATTTCGTACGACTCTCAAGACATTCAATTTCCCCAGTGCGGCCTTCAGCGCTCATGCTTTTCCCCCAGAGAATTCCCGAGGAAAGCAGAGGCCACGTGAAGGCTCACCGGCGCGGCGGTAACGGAGGGACCTCACCTCCACGGGATAGCGCCATCGACACCAACTCTGGAATTGCTTGATCACATGCGGCTCCCTTAAGTGTACGTTTGCACATGCATGGAACTATGCAATGCCATGGCGTCGGGTCAAACCCATCACGAAAGAAACCAACGGTATGAATCCTTGTTTCCGTTATTGGATTGAATTGGATATTTTTGTACAAACAATATCCAATATTTATACTCCTTCGAGACAAGTGAACGTCGTTTAAGAGGCCACCCAGTTAAGAAAAATAACTTGTAAACCAACGTTCCGAAAAGGAAGCGGATCAAATAGTGTAAAATGTTGAATTAAACCTGCGCAGGACAGTAAAAACCAAAAAGTACAGACCGTCGCCACCTAGGGCATACATGAATTCCACGGGCGTCAATCATGGAACCTAAGGCTAAATGGAAAGATGTTCATCCTTAGGAACATCATTCTGGGGGCGCTGTAAGCTTTGTGACAAGACGAAGAATACAATCGCTAACCTAAAAAGACTTCTCTAGGTAAAGAGGATGGGAATCAAGAATGCTTTGATGTAACTCATTAAGGCGAATTACGGAGCGAAATCCATACGCACTATGGTAAACATGGTACCTATTAATAGTCGTTCTATAGACTCCCACGCTTCCTGCACGTGGAGTTCTCTGTTACCATAAAATATGGCATGAACTTGGCACAACTAAGGGTCAAGTTCACACCATGATTTGTTAAATTAATACTAACTGTTTGTAAATGAATAAATTGAATTGATGATTTTAAATTAAATTAATAAAAGTAAATCTCAATAAATCAACCGAATAAATGTACCTCAGACTTGTTAATAGCTTTCACGGAGTGCACCGTCTGCTTAGAAGTGTTCGCAGCACCACCTGGCGACAGGGATAGGAATAAGTGTACCTTTGACGTCACGCCTATAATGGGGTCGTTTACCATATTTTTTTAATTGCCGAATCTGATAGTTTTTAAAATAAAAAGACCCGTATTTTTACGTTTTTTGATCCGTCAATTATTTCCCGAGTTATAAGCGGCGTAAAACTGATGTTTTTAACCCTTTCGGAAAAGTGGGCGTGGTGCAACCTCTGACGTATATCGAATTCGTCCAATCACAACCGAGCCCGCGAAGCTACTTTGCCTTATCGCAATGGAGGGGACACAGCTGACTCGGCCAATCTGAGCGATTGCGACAGCATCTGTGCGAGCAGACCTTCCGAGAACTCCCCTCCACTCCCTTCCCTTCCCCTAAGAGCAGTCAAGGACGGGAGGAAAATGACGTCAATGTTCTCACAGCAGCTTCTTCGATGGGCGTCACCTTTTGCTTATTTTAATTTTTGATTTATGAGTGAATGGTTGTGGTTAGAAAATTAATTTTTTCACTAAAATTATTTTTTCTTTTCCATCTAACGATTTCGTGTACAAAATTGCGATTTTGGTTCCGAGTAAACGTCCCCATTGACCGGCATGTTACAGTTAGCCGTAGCGTTTTCGCGTCGTTGCTATTTTTCACTTTTTGATTAGTGAGGAAAAATACTCGACGTCATTTTCAAATCGAACGGCTACCCTAGAAGATACAAACTTTAGATCGACAATAAAAAAAATTGGAAAATACCCTATTCAGCATTAGCAAAAAGGAATTAAATAAATTAATTAACAAATGAATCAAGAAATGAACAATTACTGATAACCCTCACAATTGTCACCCTACGTCCCGAGTATTATGCTACTGTTACAGAAGACTCTAGGTCTCATATCTAGATACTGGCAGTAAAAAAAGACAACTAGTTTTCTTACTCAAGATACCGTAGCCTATACAAAATCTGGAAACTAGTCACTACATATTACTAGAAAAATAATGCTAAGAACTACTAACAATGAGTCGATAAATAACACTCCTCCCAATGTACTATGGCTGGTCGTGGTGGTATGAGCTTGACAGTTCCTTTGATCCCTGGAGCTTACTGCTCTGCTACTGCTGCGAATAATAAAAGTTGCTATTTGCAGAGCTACCCAAGCCAGATAGACAGAATGGTAGGGACCGGACGAAATGTAGTCTACGTACCGTACTCCTAAACGAGGGGGCTGTGAAAGGGTGTAAGACCCAGCGCGGCGTATAATAATATAAGAGAAGTAAAAGCAGTGTCACGAACCAAGTGGTCGTTCAGGCGTACTTCCCGCCTGGCGGTCATAGTGAGAAATATGACGAAAAAACATGCTGCTGGAAGAAGAGTGGGAAAGTGAAGGAAGAAGGGTCATTTCATTTTCAATCCACAAATTTTCCCAAAAATACGGTGTTTCACTATCCCAGTTTTCGGTGAATGGAAGTATACAGCCTGCGTGAGCCGAAATCCAAACCCGATTTCGAAGGAAAATATTTTCCCCCGTGGTATAGGCAGACACGCATTGCAGGGACGCCTAAAAGTGCGTCATTTTACTCCAATTTTCTATATGCTCCAGGAGGATGGCTTTACTTAGTGGAGACAAGTAAAAACAGTCATTGGAAAGCTTATGCAGTATACCTCATACAAGAGTACTTTAAAATGACCTTTTTACGAGTAAGTTATTTTTTACCGCTGTAAATTGAAATTCTAAAAAACATTTTATTTTAACTGGCTAAAATTACACCAAGAATGACTTTCACAAACGCACCAATATTGCTCTTCGTAACACTCACAATACTTGCAATTCAAAGCTTGGAATTCTGAAATGGACGTGGATTCTGAATGGATGGAATGGAATTCTGAACGTGGATGGAATTATTGACTACCAGTAGAAATGATGAACAAAACTTAGGATGGACGAAAATGAAATATAATAACCATTGACATAGTCAGTAGACGACATGAGGAAATAAGCAAAATATAATAATCATTGACATAGTCAGTAGACGACATGAGGAAATAAGCAATGTACTTAGAATAGCAACGAAAGGGGGAAAAGTGGTGAAGGAGGAGGCGATGTGAGGAGATGCTCCAGAGAGGATAAATTGGTGCCCTTGGCTCAAAGGTTGGAATGCTCACTGGTGACAATAAATGGGAAACGGTGTTGTGTATGGAGGACAAGACAGGGAAGTTAATAGACAAAGCCGAAAGATATTCCGTCGAAGTGGAAGGCGAACCGACGTGCAGGGACATAGAAGAGGAAAAGAACGTTCATAAGGATGAGCTTGGACCAGGAATATTAGGTAGTAAGATGAAAGTGAAGCAATGTCAAGCATGAAGTCATGCGAGAAATAAAGTCGGGGAAAGAGACGGGGATTGATAATGTCCCATCAGAGTCACTGAAAAACAAAGATAAGGAAGAATATAAAGTTTATGGACTTGCTCGTAGGATTTAGAGTACGATGAGAAAGAATTTTGGCCAGAAGAAATTCCAACACCGCCTTCTCTGTAAATCAGCGTAGAGTATGAAAAAGGACGTTTGACGAGAAGAGCGGTAAGGAAAGCGCGACCTAATGAACTTAAAGGCCGCCGACCGAAGTCTTGGCGGGCAGACGAAAGGCAGCCGACCAAGGGGACTAGTAGATCTCCTCCCTCCCGCGCCTCCGCCGAAGAGGCGCGGTGCATTGACCTCCTGCAGTGGGCAACGGGAGGCACCACACCCCGCGGATATTCGGACGAGAGCCAAGAGGAGGGGGGCTGAGCCCTGAGGGCCCCGTCTATCCGACACCCAGTCCATCTCCCTCACGGTCCCTCCATCTCCCTCGTGACGGAGGTTTTCAACATCCAAGGAGTGGAAATAGAACTATAAGGATTCGATTACGTAATTACTTTGTGAAAGGACACCTTTGGGGAGATCAAACTAAATATCGGTGAACGATGAGGGCGAGACATCCAATCAAGGGGTGATGGACTACAGCAGCAACAGACGACGAGAGGAGATGAAATATTTTACGAAAGTTTATGGAAATGAGTACAAACTAATGTTCACTCGAAATCATGATGGAGACATCTAAACATATTTTCTATCAAACACATGAGTCACAAATGTATATATTGACTAGTGCCGTATAGATCGCAATAATAAACTGCAACTCCGAATCGTCTACCACTTGGCCACTGAATTCTGCAACGCAAAAAATCAATTTTTTAATATCCAGGTGTCATTCATGACTGAACCCTACAACAACCCATTGGGCTGCAAACAGGTTAAAAGTGACTAAAGCGTTTACATTTCATTGAATCAGTTGTATTTGATGCATAGAGCTTATTTTTCTTAATCATCATAATGTTCGGGAGATGAGTTAGGTACAATTCCACTACCGATTTCTGAAATAATCGAAATGTCGAAAACCTCATGAAATTATCACAAAAGGAGCAAGTGTAATACTCCAATTTAAGGGGGGATGACGCTATAGAACCCTAAAGAATGTGTTAAAGTTCAGGTGTTGATTGTGAGAAAATGAATGCAGCTACATAAAAAAAATCACGACCCTTTATTGTTTACATTTGGGCTATATTAGAAATTTATTTCATAATTTTTCAGGCATTAATTGTCGGCGCAGGGGGGGCAACATAAGTTAGTATAAATACACATTCCTTTATGGTGTGCAAAGTTTCTTCCCTCTTGGTTATCTGAAACAAATGAGATTTACCATATCTACTTAGTATGTTGTACCAATAGGAGGAAACATGTCCTTTAACCCACAGAAAAGTTTCAGTCCAGTGAAGCCAAAACCAAGAAGACGCATGACAATACTATTCGAGTGTTCACCTCATAGTCATTATTTATATAGGGGCAAGAACTGATCAAATGTGTTGAACATCTTTCACACTTCAATGTAAGTTTAAAACCAAGTCCCCGGCTTTTTACTGTGCAAAACTAATGTCTTCACCACACTGCCTGCACTTTACATAGCCTGACAAGGCATGAAAAATTCCAGGAGAACATAGAGAAATTTCTTGTTCGTTGTGGGCACAAAGTCTTCACATAAGCGGAGCTTGCGCGCTGAAGTGGAAGTATCCTGCTGGCGTTTATCTTGTGATGTGAACTTACTCCCGTGAAATTCCCTTTTCTTAGGGCGCGATGCTCGACCAGGATTCTTTCTTCCTCTTTCCTGGTCTCCACCTGACTTTATTCCTGGCATATTGCAGTGAAATAAAATAAGTGAAGCCAGGTACCCAACAAGTGTTGAACCACAACAACAGAAAAAGAGATACTGCCTAATTAGCTCGGATGTTGGAAATATTTCTGTTTCACTGGAGTTTTACCTCAATTGGATTCGTTTACAAGGCTGCAAGAGGCTTCATCACATCGGCCTGAGTCACCCAGGATGCGTTATGGGGAATATTGGTGGAGTTCATGGAAGCAAATTGAAAAATGTTGCGTGCCGCAATGAAGTCAAGCGCAGGGGGGTGTGGAGAGGGGCCAAGCATCGTTGCCAAGGAATCACATAGCAGACAAAGCCGTGCCGTCCAACACGGCAGAAATTTGATTCCAGCAGTCATAGGTGTCGTATTCGAAGCGGAAAGGACCAATAAAAATTTGGGACCAAAAACAAAAAATCTATTTTTTTGAAAATTTTATAGTGTCATTCCCCCTTAAAGACACAGGACTTTGTGTTCACTTGTGCACAATAGCACAAGTTCACTTGTGTGTAATCCTGTCTGTAAATACAAAAAAATAATTTGACTGAAAATAAGTTCATTATCACCTTCTATGCATAAACTAAAAACACCCATGATTTGTTTATACGGACGCCCAACCTTAAATTTCTGCGCTGAAAATTTAATCGCACAGGCCAACGCCGCTGTTAATCAAAGGAGAATACTACGATTCACAGTCTTTTACAGCATTACATGAAAGTGCATTTTAAAGAAGGGGCAACCATTTATTTCTCCGATCACGGTGAGCTCTACGTAAAAGAAGGAAAGATAAAGAGTGCATTGTATTAATTGTTTTTGGAAATCATCCGTACACTATTAAATTTTTAGCAAAACAGTAAAACTGGCAAAAGTTGGCTAGACTGGATATAGAAGTTTTATGCACCACGAATCCACATTAATATAAATGATACTGCTTTTCATAGAGTACTGTAACATATAGAAATCGAAACGAGGGAAATGTAATGGTCATCTGATTCCACAGGAAGTTATAGCCAAAGAGAAGCCAAATCTAAAGACAATTACCTACCCTCCTATCCAGCACATTGCATTTGCCACCATAATCGAGAGCTTAGTGAAAGGGTGCCACGCGATCAGACCTATATTAACATTTTCGTGGATTTCCCAGTCATCACCTCTACGGGAAGAATCCAAGTGACGTCCTAGAAAAAATCTCATTTCACCAACTGCTCATAGCCCTTGGTCTTAGCACCGATGCGTAGATTCCGCATTGTCCAACGATCGCGTCTCCACCGTTACCTCTCTCCCGATGCTCCGTCACAGCTCTTTCACGGGGAAAGGCGCATGCGACCCCATGTGTCGCGTCCCACCAGCAAGATCTACCGCTGCAATTAAAGACTGAAGAGGTGGAAGAATAATGGACCTCATATGAGGGTGAGAGAGGATGAAGAGGGGAAGGCGCGGCAGCAAAAGTATATTTCCGTCATGCCACCCACACAACAAACGGAGCCGACACTACCACAGCGCACACCCAGAGGACGAACGGCGACTTTTCCCCCATTCCACCCCGCCGCCAACACACCCTACCGCGTCCCACAGCCACCGTCCCACGTCGCCGGGCACAATATAAAGATGACCGCACGTGGAGAGCAAGGAATTAGGGCGCGGGGAAAGAGGTTTCGCAGACGGTAAAGGGGGAAAGCACCTTTCAAGGAGGTAGGACAAATCCCCTCCCCGCCGGCTCGACAAGTCCAATTTCACCAGCCTCCATACTCCAGGCATCGAAACATATCCAGGACGAACACGATTTGCAAGCCCAAACATACCGCGTTCATTTAGGAACCGCACAGACTAAGTCCTTCTAATTAGGTTAATCTACTCGTCTGCGTACACCGAAATTAAGTAAACATGTGGGCGCTTAAAATCTGTCACGAAAGCTGCACTCCAATGTCAATCATATGCCATTACAAAAAAATAACCGCTGGCAGATTTTACTACCGAGGAGTATCACTTCGTTCTGAGTACATACGTGTACAATTGGGTGCTACGTGTGGCACGCAACGGGGCGCGCTTCAACATATTGAATTGGCCTCATCCCAAACAAGAACCTCTACCACCATTCTCACATTCATCCGAAATCAGTCACCCATCAAACTGGAACACGTTATTCAGCATAAAAGGTAGGAACCTTAATCATTACACCAAGAAATTTATATTGGTGCATTATCGTCATTTGTAGAACACTTGCCATGAAACAAAAGGGAGGCCTTTTTTAAACTATTCTGATAGTAAACCTGCATAAGAAGAATATACTTCACGACTCGGTATCGAAAAGATAAATGACACCGATGATTGAAAACATTCTACGCGATTAGCATGCATTAATACTTAACATAGCGAAATGCATGAAGGGATGAGTGCTCAGCAGAAATTAGGAAAAAATAAGTATTCATTGGAGAAAAGTGCACGCAGACGACCTCAATGGCATTCAAATACAATACGCTCGGGAACTAGCAAGAAACGAACCGATGAACATAACATACAACAAAACAGATAAAATATATACTTCTTAAGTCCTGTGACTGTATGACATATCTTGAAAACAGTACACTGTGAATCAAAAGCGACATGATTAATCACATTTTTCAAGTTCTCAAAGGGTATGCTGTCGTGCAAGAGTGATTCGAACACGAGGAAGCAGCAGCGAACTCAACTAGAACAAAAAGAAAACTTATGTAATGCATACGGTTACTCTGCTAGTAATTCTATTATCCACTGCGCTTCGTTTCTGTGCCATATGCTCCTATGTGGAAGGATGTGACCGCGCGCAGGCTCAAATGCTAAAAAGTACTTTCCTTTACGTAATACTGCGACAACACGGATGAACCCTCGGATGCTTTAAACGGGATTCACAATCCTAGTAGTTAGGAAAATGTATGCAAGTCGGCGCACAAGATGTTGGAATGTTGAAGACGAAAAAATAACGTCGTGACCACGAAAGAGATTTCCTAATCGTTTAGAAAAAAACTCACACTTAGAATGAACCATCGAGTGAAAAAGTAATGGTTCGACCCACCGCAACTGCATTTACGCCACTTTATCTTATCGAACACCACTAACGCTACATTAACGTGAATATTAACTTTAATCTACGGTTTTTATAGACACAGTTTCTAGACGAAGAGGTTACATCTGATAACCAGGAAAACTGAATTATTTTTTCAATACATTGCAATACCAGATTCACTGCAATTATTTAACAACAGGGGAATGAATCAAGAAAATAAAGAATTACCAAAACAGCCACCATTTCAGAGCTTCAAAATCAATTAGGAGAGGAAGCATAGATAAAGTCGCCAATGTCTCAGTAGGGTTCTCGAAAATATTGTTGCACAAGTAAAAAGTGAACAACAGAAGGAAAGATCATTCCTATAGGACTAGGGGTACAGCAAAATTTGGCCCCAGAAATGCCATATTTTACAAGTCGCTTAGTTCCGTGAGTGAGGCAGTATTTCTTTCTTTATACAGTATATGTTTTCTTGTATTCAGAGGATTAACGCGTTGAGAAAAATTACAGGCATCTTCGCAAACCCAACACGTGGATGGCGATCCACGGTGCGAATCCGCGTAGTTACAGCCAAGAACTGATATTATTCGGATGAATGGCTTCGCAAGCGGTTTCTTCAGCATTCCGCCCGACCTTGGAAGTTCCGCCGCCAGCAGACAGTGACCACCCCGCCCGCCCACTCGCTCTCAGAATAAACCGAGGCGCAGACGGTGCGTAAGATCCACCACCACTCGACGAATATCGCCACTTAAACTTGGGCGAGAAGAACGCCTCCCTCCATCAAGCGTTTCTTTCACGGCTAAAAATCTCGTTTTCTCCTCGGACTAGGGACTGCAAAAATGGTAGTAATGGGTTTCAACTTAGAGAGGTTTTATCCTAGTAATGTTTGCAAAAAAATTGTCTTGAATATTTACTTTCAATACAAAAGAGTTTTAAAAATGTTATAGCATGTTAACCGCTCGATAATTTAATTTTAGAGAATTACGTGCATGATCGGCGATTCCTCCATTAGCGTCCTAGGAAGTTTAACATGAGGCTGAGTAGAAAAACTCACTCATTCATAGCACAACGAGTTGCATGAGGAAAATAATTCCGCACTTGGTGAAGCTGTTAATTTAAACGGAGAAACTGAATGCCATTACCAAACCAGATACATCGCCTACCCTTATTGTATTGATCCAATGAAAAGAACATGCATAAATAGCACTATTGCATCTGTAATATGCACTGAATAACGCTCTTTTAAGCGCATTTAAAGAATGCTCATGCGTTTTACCCTATTAGTGAAGCTCCACTTCGCACGCATATGAAGTTTTGATGCATATGCTCTCACTACATTAGATATTCCAAAAGGAAAACGATGATTTTAAAGGAATTCGTGACAATACTGGGGAAATGACATCACTGTACACAGATGAGAAATATTCGCTGGCTGGCTTTCTGGCTTTCCTCTCTGTTGTATACGTTTTAGTTACCACCGAGAAAGACAATATCAACCAGTCCTTACGAATAATTCATGAGGTCGCACTCCTCGAAACTAATGTATCAATGTCCAGATTTGTCAATGATTTCCTGAATTTACAGAATCAATATCGAAAGGGATCCTACAATACAAGGCGGATTATATATAACGACACCCCTTTCCGGATGATTGGACCTGCAAGAAGTGATCCTTGTAGAGAGCAATCTACGGACCCTCTCTTAAGAACGATGGACACATGAATAATAAATTCCAACCCAACATTGCCTCCGATTCCTGGACAGGCAAGAGGTGCGAGGAGCGGCCGGGAAAGGTGAGACAGAAGGCAGACGGTAGATTTGGGGAGGCGGGAGGGAGTGGGAGTTTGGGGAGGAGCTAGCGGTGGGGGGAGATAGACGTCGGGCGGGCTGGAATGAAAAGCACGTGGCGATCAATAGACACGGCTGCGAGCGGAGGGGGTGTGGGGCGATGAGGCGTGGGGGCGGCGAATGCCGAGAAGCACTAACGCACGAAGAAGGCAAATTGAAAAATTGGGCCAGAATACGGCGAGGAGTACCAATCAGCGCGCCAAAACTTGTTCGGCCAAATCAAACGAGTGCGACGATCGTCTTCCGACGCCGACGGGTCAAATGGACGCAGGAGAGAGAATGTTTCTCCCGCCAGCGTAAAGACAGGATCGCCATCGTGAGGAAGGGGCTGAGTGAGAGAGAGTGGCTTGGCGCCACGAAGAGCGCAATTCACAATCACAGTGTTATGCTCACAAAGGAAGGTGATGAATTAAATTTCCAATATCTATTTAAAATTGCTACTTTTCCTAGAGAATGTTCGCGAGCAAGTTTTTTTTAACTATTCTCCTTCGGTGTCCATTGCCCATCCTTCCCGAAGTGGACTGTGATTCCCAGTCCTTTGCAACCTAATCTACCCGCTCCTCTTGGCCTAGCATTCTTCCAATGACCACGGTCGCAAGACTACGTCTATGTTTTTCAACACATGGTTCGTTGATTTGACAACGCACATTGATTTAACATTAATATCATCTATCCTTCAAAGAATATAAAAGCCATGAGAAATTAAATTCTACACGAGGTCAGCCAAGAATAACAAACGCTTTTGAAATCTATGTTCAAGAAAATAAGAAGGCTGCAGTGGCTAGGTCGGTAACACACCGTCCTGGTACGCCAAAGGTCGCGGGTTCGAATCCCACTCCGGAAACAAAAGAAAATAAGAAGGCTGCAGTGGCTAGGTCGGTAACACACCGTCCTGGTACGCCAAAGGTCGCGGGTTCGAATCCCACTCCGGAAACAAATGTAGTGTAGGTCATTAGTCTAAGATTAAATTAGACGGTACGATATAATATATGCAATGGAAGAACTTAAAAACAGATTTTTACTATTACTGGAGAACAAGATTCATTATTTTCACTAGCTACGCGAGAACAATATTTCATGTAAATAATACAGATTGTAGATAAACTTAATTAAAGCCCGAAATAACGATTTTAACTATTTAGACCAACTCGTCACTAGCTTCTGAAAATAATGTCTATGCAAAATAAAAGAGAAATGATATTTATGCTACGTGACTCGCATTTGCCTTAACTCCATATATTCCTTGTTTCTACTACATCATTACCACGGCCTTGCTTCCCCTTAATCAAGCTGACTTCCCACTGAATCTGGATTCATATTTTTCGACTGAACTCGAAGTTCTATAGTAGCAACTGTAGGTGGAGCCCACTGTGAGAGCATATTTTTGAGGATTTTTATATAAAAACTCAAGATACCTATACATGGATATCTCTTTCATTAATACACCTAACTCAGCAACTACTAACTAAAAAGTAGATATTTCAAACTACCATCTTATACGGTAACTATTTCAAAGAGGCGTTTGATCGCACGATTAGATTCAGAATTGCACGGGATGGACAGAAACACATTTGGGCTGGATAAAAGAATTTTTAAATTAATGCGTTAAAAGGGTGGTATTTGATGGTGTTACCTCAGGTGCAGTAATGGTTACATCGTTGTCCTCAGGGAGGCGTGATAGGCCCAACTTTATTTCTTCTTTACGTAAATGTCTTCAATAGAGCAGTGAAAAGTCGTAAGTTCCGTCTTTTAGCCAATGATGCAGCAGTGTATAGAGAAATATGGACAAAGATGACAGTCAACCCTTTAGCAAAGGCTTTAGATGCCATTGATAACTGGCGTCTTGAATTAAATTTGAAGAAATGCGCGGTAATGAACTTCTGGAAAAAGAATAGCTTCCCCCGAAATACTTACCGCATGAAACAAAATAAACTATCTAATGTAGAAGCCATTAAATACTTAGGCGTCACCAACCCTAAAGACATGTCATGGTCTTTAGGGTAGGGTAGGGTCTTTAGGGTTTTCCAGCATGGAAAAACATTACGAAAATACCAAGGGTAAACAACGGTAGATTAGGTAGCAAAAAGGGTTCTAGGCAAATCCAATGACAGAATATATATATTATATATTACAGACCTCATTTAGAACACATCAATACTAAACAGTACAAAAACACTCACTTCACCAAATACGTGGCTACATTTACATCTACGGCTGACATACTACGACGTGGAAGACAAGGTGAAACCACCCACCACATTGCTATCCCGAAGATGTCGCAGCTACTCCGCTCGTTTCCTTTTTAACAAAATACGATGGAACCCTCTCCAGTAAAATATTCCGGAAGTAAAATGGTCAAATAGTCACCCATTCGAATCTCCAGGCGGGGGCCACCCGAAAAAGTGCATCAGTCAAATGTTATAACAACATAGGATACGAAAATGGAACAAGAGATTGCTTCAGACCTGCGTAAAACTGGAGAACTTGAAGATGGAATGCAAAGAATGGAATTCAATGTATTAAGAATCAAAGTGGCCCGAAGAAAGTGACGTTTGTAGCGGAAGCAACAGAATCGAACACATCGAATCTTCGCATGGTAATGCTGGAGTACGCATAATTCTCAAAGGAGTGCCGGAATCGTGTGTAGAGCTTCCTGCAGTATGAGTATATAAACGTTTCATGAAGGATGTATTGTTAGCCTACATTTAATTAAGGTGGGATAAAATGTACTTAATTCATTTGTATCTTGCATTTGAGGTAGCAATCCTGTATTTGAGACATCATGTGTAAAAATGTAGACGTAAACACCACGTGACCGTGAGGCGAGACCCTGTTGGCTACGGTTGCGCCGCCTGCCGGTGGGAATGCCTTTCAGTTTGATTGGAACATTTTATAACAACCGC
This sequence comes from Platycnemis pennipes, assembly GCA_933228895.1. Lineage (NCBI taxonomy): Eukaryota > Metazoa > Arthropoda > Insecta > Odonata > Platycnemididae > Platycnemis > Platycnemis pennipes. Next base: position 18,710,415 of record OW121853.1, read on the forward strand.
AACGGAAATCGGCAACCGATAGTATGATATGGCCATGAGGATGCAGGTTTTGTGCAGCTTTACCTACCTCCGTCTGACTATAAAGATGAAGAAGAGGAATACCTTCTCCCACAGCTTCCATTCCTTAATACTATATTTACAATTTTATCTCATTCATTCTCTGCTGAAAAAAATTATTCGAATTGCTGATTTAAACAGTGGCTTTATTTATATCAAGAGCTTTCGTAGTGTGTACGCCGAAGACGTCGAACGCTGAATGAATGGCACTGCTCTCTGGCTCCGACGATCAGTTGGCAAGCCGGGATGAGCGGTCAAAGGTTCCATCCACCCCCTTCCCCTTTTTGTCACGGGGCGACGAGGACGGAAGGCGGTTGCCATGGTAGCTGCGATCGCTTGTGAGAGCCCCCACCCCGCACGCGTCCTCAAATACTCTTCGATTAACCCTCTGCGCACGTGAATACCAGCATGCGTTTCGCTTTTTGGACTGGGGCTCTAGAATTTCCCTCCCAGATTCCATGTCATATCGCATGTCCACTTTCCTCTTTCCTAATACATTCATATAACACTCGCAAAAACTACATTTTTGTGACAACAATCAATATTAATTCATTTTTTTCATACATTTCTGCAATAGGCAAATTAACTTCGAACTCTTGGACTCGATTTCATTGAGTGTATTTATTTTAATTTAAAGTTAAAAACGTTTCTAATATTATTTTTAATTATTTGTCATAACTCCTTTCAGTACGATCCACGTAACACGCAGCAACGTTCTCTGAAGAGTTTTTCTCCTGGAGCTTGGTTGTCTCCGGGATCACTCTTGAAAAGACAATTTTCATCCAATTACAGTCTGCTCGCCCAACTGAGTCACCTTCTGCGGTATTTCCGTTCGCTTCCTTGCAAAGTCACTTCAACACTGTGCCAATTGTGGAGGAGAGAGAACGAAGATTTTTATGAGAGGGATATTTTTGGCTCTCATTCTGACAATCCTCCACAATGGGCACGACTATTGGCGAAATACAGAAAGATACGGGCTGAATTATAGATCAAGTATCAGGAAATTGAGTTTTTAGGTCCCATTGGAATACTATTGGCGACTACAGAAAGATACTGGCTGAATTATAGATCAAGTATCAGGAAATGGAGTTTTTAGGTCCCATTGGAATACCCATATTTGACTGTAAAAAATCGTATCAGTACAACTTCGTAAAGTCACATTTTAAGGAGCCTACAAATCCAGTACATAGAGTCACCTCCCGCTCTCAAACTATCCCATTGCGATTTTTAATAATGTAAACCTCTTGCACGTTTTACCTCTTATCTTTTCTAGTCATATTAAAAGTAAAAATTATTCAAATTTTTCCATCATTTGAAATTATACGTTATCGTGTAATTGCATTAATATTTTTGGTATTTAGTTCAACTTCCTTGTTAAACGTAAGTCAAACCCAAGGTTATATTTAGTAGTCCTTTGATGTAAAATGTTAAGTAAAGGTATTCCGTTGCTTCTCGTAATCCAGAAAATTACCGTGTTAGATGGGTAACGAACTTTCATATTTTTATGATGGATACCTTATTAATATTTCGAATAGCAATTGTGTCTGCACTCCATTTGCTTACATACTATAATTGAAAAGTATTCATTCTTTAATGGGTAGTTTTGCTGCCATGAGGAATTCTGGATGAACACTGGTAGGAATTGAAAACAGCCTAAGTTATAGTTAACCATGAAATAATCCCATGTATTTTAATGTCATTATTGATTCTATATAGATATTCTCTTATGTTAAATATGTTTTTCCTTCGAAAGATGGAGATGGAATTCGATGAATATATTTTTCAGAGTTCGTGTAATGTACGACAAAATGTAGATAGATAGGTGTAGAAAGAAACTTAAATGTTATATAGCAGAAATTTCGGTTCATCAAACTCTGTATGTTTTTATTATAGGCAAAGACTTCAGGGAGCAGTGTTTATTCACTCTTTCACTCTCATATCCATTCAACGTTTTACCAACGAGGCCTCAATAAGTGGCTCTTTCTGCTGCAGTTATGCTAATTTATCAGAGTACTGTGCCGGGGGAATTTCGCCCTCACACGCTGTCAAATGTGCTGCCTTGAACCAGGTTCCCTCTGAGCGAGTTTTCCCTAAAAATTAATCATTCTGAATTCATGAATGTTAATCATCAACATTAGTCAACAATCCTAAGATTGGATTGACACAGCTCTCCAGTACATTCTCCCATCGGCTATTCTCTTCATATTTACATAATAATTATCTTTTTCATCCTTCATCACTTGTTCTACGTACCTCATACGAGGCCTTCCTTTGCAGTATAGCATAGAATTTCAGCCAATTATAGCTGAAGTGCACAAGATCGGCTTTATCCATTTATGGTAAATATTGTAAATTCTTAATACAATCTGTACATATGCATAATTTTCTTCCTCCCATGGAATTTCAACGGGCTCCATCAGCTAGTATAAACTCTATGGTTTTGATGATAATAATAAGCGTTTATTGTCGCAGACCGTATAGGCCTCTTAGACTTTTTGTGCACATATACCTACATATTTTTGATCAAAAATTGAAACAAATAATATCATTACTAAACAAAGTGAAAACAGAAAATAATTTAAAATGCAGACCTTGAACTGAATAATATTGTTGAGATACAAGATTGGAAAGGAAAAAAAGAAAATAAATTGAAAAATAAAAATCATTTATCATATGAATAGTAGGTCGCCATGGTTTTAGCCCAACTTTGAGGAAATTCATCTTCGATTCAATTAAAAACGTTGTATACTCCACACTTTAATAGTAATACACGACCGGATCTTCCAAATGAGGACATAATCAGGTGAGTTTACAGAAAAAGCTCAGTCGTTACGCACTCTTGTTGAAGTGAGGGAGGGGGCGAGGGGAGTGGAAGAGGGGAATGAAGTTAAATGTAAGGAGCCAAGGAGAGGTCAAAGTGGATTTTAGGTAGTAGGGAGATGTCGAGGATGGGGGAAGGTCCCGAAAACATAACGTCATTCGCAATCTTTTCTAGTGTGTCTGCTCCGGCGAGCAGATGCTCTCTTTTGAGTTGAACTCCATGTTTTAAAACCTAACAGGGTCCTCTCCGAAGTGTGGGGTCAAGAATTTCCGAGAACTGTGCAACTTACTGCTGAAGCATCCACCATCGCGGGGAAAACAGGAGTTAGTTTGTTTTGATGTATCTAATCTGTTTACCAGCATTCCTGTGTCAAGGCATTAAGGGTGGCATAACAAGTTTCGAAGGATGCAGGTGTAAAACCATCGTAACTCACACAATGTCAACCTTATTAAAGTATGTGTTGAACACAACTACTTTGTCATAAACGGAGAGTTTTATAGTCAAACCCATGGATTAGCTAAGGGCTCTCCTTTGTCACCTCTGCCATGTTGTTAAAACGATTTTGTTAATTAAACGTTTCCACTCGTTGTAGAAGGGTGACAGTTTCTCGCGAGAATAAAAATATTACTAGTTGTCCAGCGCAATAAGTACCCAAACAGCAGGATACGACACCGTGACGTGCAGTCAGTGCTTAAAGAGGTCGATCCGAAAAGTGAAAGTCATGTCATTTTTTTTATATTTTCAGCACTTATAGAACTAAAGTTCCTCTATGTCTAATAAAGTAAAGATAATTATACCAACCCATACACCTTTTTGCACAAATTGCATTTGAAATTACATACGATTAATGGCGAGAATGGCCATCACATGGGATTATAACGTTTAAAAATACCATAGTGACGTCATTTTTGCAAAAAACTGATATTTTATGCTTAATTTCACAAGAAATAAAATGACACGAAAAAAAGGCACCAACCCACCGTATTTTTCGCTAAATCCACCAATTTCTGCCCTGATAGCAGACGAAATGCGTTAGTTGTCTTCAATTGGCGCTGCGGTCGCTCTAGCAAAAATGTATGGCGTATGAGTAATATCATTACTAATGAGATATTAAAGCATATTTCAGAAAAATATTATAACATAATGTTTGATAGTAATATTCTGGTGGTATAAATTAGTAAATGCATTGTGTACATGAATTTATTTCTTTAAAGTAAATGCTGAATTGACTCCATAGTCGAGCTGATTAAAATTATCATAATAAATAAATGCTTCGACTTTCCATTGTATTTCTTGTGATACTTACCACTTTTCAATAGCTTAGGTAATTTTCTTTATTCAGTAAGGATCACTTAGCAGGTATATACTCGTACTTAAATTAATAAGATTCCTCAGACAACTTGACTCAAGCAGTCGCGAGCCAGCCTCCGCTGAATCGGGAGCCATGCACACGATGCCGACCAACGAGCGCCTCAACACAAACTCTAACTTACTCGCTGCATTACGGAGAGATGCGCCCAAGGATCCACACCCTATCCTCTTTCCGGGAGGTCCTTTGCAGACAGAGACCATCGCAGACAGCGGGAGTCCGGGACTGACCCAGATTCGCCGTCCGCCCCCCACCACCGACCCCGGCTGCTTCTGCTGCCAGCGCCGACGCAAGAGTCACCTTGTGCCGGAGCCAGCGAGGCCAGACGGGCAATAAAAGAGAGGGGCGGCGTCCTCGGGGAGCAGTGAGTGAAGTGACCTCCGGGAGGCAGAAAAGAATCCGGCCGGAGGGGGGGGGGAGAAGCAGAGGCGTGCGAAAGAGAGAGAATGCTCTCCACAATGGGACACGGAGGTGGGACGGACAGGACGCCCCTCTCTATCTCTTGCCTGCAGCACGATTCGGTCCGTCTCAGCGGAGAGGACGAGGGAGATGGGACGATAGGGCAGGTACAGACAGGGTCGGAGGAAGCACGGTGAGATGCTGCGTGCCCGGGGAGGAATCACTGGTTTGTGGGGATTTGAGGGCGGTTGGACCAGGAATGCAAACGCATTACGGTGGTCACATCTAATACTCGAAGCTCAAAAACTAAATAACCATCACAGAAAATACTGGATGTCAGCCATTCTTCCTCTGTGTCTTTGTCTAGATCAAGACAAATTTCGCACAAGCAGCAAATATTCCTTAATAATTATATCAATTGATACAATGGCAAAATAATCTTATACCATGTTCTAATAAACTACACAGCGATTTAGTAGACATTATATACCTACGTTATCAGTCTATAAAAGCCCTGTAAAGTGGATCTAAGGTATAAGACTAGCTTTAAATCCTCAAAAAAATTTGTCATTTTAATAATCGAATAATACCGTGGAGTACACAAGGAGTGGCCTTCGCCCCATTTTTCAAATTTCCTATTTATTATCAATGTTCACGCGATACCTGTCACAATAGATGTAATGGATTTGGATACATTCCAAAACAATTATCATTGCCTCCTGCATCAATCTGAATAAAATGATAATAAAAATAATGTTTATAAATATCTGTTGTCAGAACTACCAATTCACATGGAAGAAACCCGGAAAATTCAGATGCAATACATCTTAACTCCACGGAAACCAACGAACGATAATCGTCTGCGTATCATTTTAGGGCAATTCTAAGCGTGCTTTAGTAGAACACACCACGATTTAACTCTTGGACTATTTCTAACACGCCAGTGGGAGCCCTTTCCTCAATTTGCAAATGACACCTTTCCCTCCATTAAGAATAGTGCAAGGCACTGCACCAAAGATGCCAAAACGTGCGAAAATGGCTGCAAATTATGCGGCAGGAAAAATTTACAAATCCTAAATTATCTATTTACGCACTTAATTGAAATTCTAGCGCCCACTGTTAACATTTCTGCGCTGTAGTTTTAGAAAACTCTCTAAGGATGAGGCATCGCCTAGATGGAAGTCGCGTGAATTTCAAATCTGTTCAAAGTGACTTTTACAAACGAATAATAAGTTATTGTGAGTTCCCAAAGAAAACTATCAGAAAGGAAAATTCTGATACACAGAATATAAATATATTAAATTGAGTATCTATTAATAATGGGGAGTACACAATAAAGACAACACTAGGAAATATGGAAAGAACAATGACCAGATATCATCTGAAGATCAGTAAAAAGAAAACTAAGGTATTGGTATGCAGTAGGAGAAAGGAAGCCAGGACCAATGTTAAAATAGGAGAAACAAAAAAATTAAAGAGGTGAAAGAGTTCTGTTACCTGGGAGGCCGAGTAACCGGCGATGGACGAAGTAAAAGAGAAATTGCCATTAAAATTTCCCAAGCGATAAGGGCATTTTACCAGAAGAATATTCTGCTTACAGCTACAAATGCAAACGTGGAAGAGAGGAAACATTTCTGGAAGTATTTGAAAAGTGGTGCTACCGAAGAATGATGAAGACAAAATGCATCGATCGAGTGACAAACGAAGAAGTCTTAAGAAGAGTGGGAGAGAAGAGATGTCTACTGAAAACCTTAAAAAGAAACGGGACAACTTAATATGCCGCATCTTAAGACACGATGGCCTGATGAAGACAATCGTTGAGGGAAAAGTGAACGGAATGAATGGAAAAGTCAGGCCTCGTATGAGGTATATGGAGCAAGTTGTGAAGGATGTAAAAGAGATGAGCTACGTCAATATGAAGAGGTTGGCCGATAGAAGAATCGAGTGGAGGGCTGCGTCAAACGAAACCTAGGATTGTAGACCGATGATGATGATAATAAAGGCTTCCTTTTGTGCACGTGAAGCATACTACTCAAATAAAAACAAACTTTTCCATCAATAATATATTTTACACTGCATGCCACACGTTTCGGCTTACGAAGCCGTTAGGTATATCACCTTCTGATGATGGAGTTACAAGCCGAAACACGTGTAGTGCAGTTTTAAATACACTTTATGAGAAAGAGTCTTACTTTAATTTTTTTTCTCGGAGTAAGCTTAAAACCTTCACGAGCGTCCTCCGGGTTGCGGATGATGGGCCCCCCTCTAGATATAGATGTCAGCGATATTACTCGGCAAATAAGCAGTCGTGAACAAAAACCGATGGTATTCCGAGGTGGGTGTGTCCTTAGTTGAGGTAGGTCTTTCAGATGATACGGTCTCCTGTGAAAATGCCGGGACTTGGAGTCGGGTGGCTGCCGACAATTATGAATTCCATTACCCGTAAGAGAGAGGAGGGTAGGTCTTCTTCATGTGAGTGAAGTTGGACACCACAGTGGTAGTACAGAGACACTCATTTCACTAAAAACGGGTTACATTTATACAACGGCTTCGATGTGGAAGGCAAAAATCTTGGAAGCCAAGTAACCTGACGTAGCCGCAGAAAAAAAGACATAGTCACTAGAATAGCCAAGGCGAAAAAGGCATTTCAGAAAAGAAGAATGCACTTAGATGACATCTGTAGTAGACGTCTTAGAGGCAATAAGGGATAGACGATAACAGCAACAGAGAATACAAGGCTGAAAGCTATTGAAATGTTGTACTACCGAAGGATGATGAGGATGAAATGGAACGACCGAGGGACTAACGAAGTAGTCTTCAGAGCAGAGGGAGGAAAGAGAAGTCTGCTGAAAACTTTGAAAAGAAGACGAGGCAATTTAATCGGTCATATCTTGAAACATGAAGACCTGATTAAGACGAGGGAAAAGTGAACGGGGAGGAATGGAAAAGGAAGGCCTAGCAGTACCTATATAGAGAAAATTAATGATGAGAAAAGAAAGAATAATGTGAATATGAAGAGGTAACACGATAGGAGAGTAAAGTAGAGGGCGGCGTCAAATCAGTCTAGGGATTGCTGACTAACGACGAATTAAACAATGAGTTGGATTTATAGAAACTTGGAAGCATTAAGCAAAACTGTCTTTAGTAGATACATGATATGGTAAGAAAGAATGCTCAATGGTTACTGACAAATGCAGCAAAGAATCTCTACTGTGGGAACAGCCGATTCAAATTCCAAACTTTCGCACGGCCGGACGAGACCAACGCGACACTGACAAAGCTGGTGGAGGACCAAGGTAGATATAGGGACAGAAGGATGATGGTGGAAAAGTACATATGAGGAGTGGTGGTGAAAGACTGGATAAAAACCATCGATTCCTCGACCACCCCAGGAGATCTAGCTCGAGAAATAAGTATCCGCCTTCAAAACGTTACCTCCCGCATGAATGAATACATTCTTACGGCCGTTCGATGAAAGCTATTTATGGGGATAATTTGCAACAATGTGATGGGAAACGAAAAAATGGCTTACAAATAACTCGGCACGTACGGAGGAAAGATCGCGAGCGGCAAGCCAGCGAGCGCTCTATCCTCGGCAAAACCCAGCCGATAGGAAATTCGCCCCTGCATTCCAGCTACTATGCGTTCCACGAAGCTGACCGCCGCGCCGGCTGGCGGCCGCTTAGAATTTGAAGCTCTTCTTCCACCGAAGGGAAAGAATGCGAGCAATTTCCGAGGCGAGTGCGAATCGGGAGAAATTAGAAGGGCAAAAAAAAACAGGAGAGAGAGGGCTGCGAGGAGGGGGGAGACTCGCCAGTCGTAACGTAGCTCACTCCTGCTGGAAATGGAGCCTATCCATCCCCTGACCAAATGGGTTAAAGACGATAACTTTCCATCGCTACAGCACCTTATTTACGAAAGGAATCCACTTCCAAAGCATTAGAGAGGTTTCCTGCCGACATTACGATATAACATAAAGCCATGACAAACGACAGTGTATTCCGTGGCCAAATGGAATAAGCATGAACATAAAAGACTGTCGGTTTTTCACACCATACCACTTTAACACCTAAGCAAAAGAAAATTTACAATAGGACAATGCCTTTGACCGATCGAATTACTTGGGGAACGAAGATCAACCAAGAAAGGTCCAAACAAGTTACCCTTATTAATACCGAAAACGTAAAAACATACCTAATAAAATCAGGAAAAAATGGCGAGTAAAATTACTACATAAATCCAGCTCAAATAAAGGATTACAATACTGTATTATCATTTTCTCCATGAAAACGTCAAATAAAATATGTAGTTCCTAGAACATTTCACCAACTTATGGATTTTTAGTAACTTATTTCTTTTACATTTTATAATCCTCGATACTTGATAAGGTAATGGTACATACAAGTACTTTTGAGATCCGCATAGGCTAAAATTGATGATTTCTGGCGTCACTTCATGGAATTTACTTGTCATTCATAATGAATCCGCATAGGCGAAAATTGCCAATACCATGATTTTATAACAGTAAGTACTGCAAAGAAAAGGTCGCTGAGTTCAACAGCGGTGTATGAATTTATCGTGAGGAGATTGAGTCTTAAGAAAGCATCGCTACCCTTCAGCAAAAAAGCAGACTGGGATTTATTCTCAGTTTTAGAACCGCAGAATTTCTTGCTCATTACGTTCATACGCTGCTATGACCGAGGGCATGGAGCAATCAAGTTTAACGGCTAAATAGACGCGCAACCAAAATAAAAAAATATCGTGCCATGGTCTATGGTGGCCTGGGGGACGACAAAATCTAGGCTATTTTTATCCCAAGACCACTGCTTCCCATTATGACCCGAAGATATGCATACGACATTTATTGAAATTATGTCGAGGACAAAATACCTAAAGAAATGTTTCCCTTGACGAACGTAGGCTTTAAACAGGTTTTATAGGGATTGCTAAAGTTGCCTATCTCCCAAAGACTCAACTCTTCCCTTCAGTAGTGAATCCATTACTAGGCAACCTAAATGAATACAGGAGGTCCCTGTTTTACCTCGCTTCGCTTTACGTCGTTTCACCGAACGTCGTGCGAAAAATGGCACGTGTTCCGCTATTCCGTCGTCCTCATGTGCTTTTTCGACACATTGATACCTTACAAAGATGATATTTAATGTATAAAATATTTATTAAATACAATGGAACGAATGTAATATTTTAACGCTTTTAAATACCATCTTGCATCGATGCCTTTGCACGGAAATAAGGATTTTCACAAAAAAGCGGTCTACCAGAGAACACCAATGGATAGTGAATTTAAGCATATTATTAAATTCCATACGTCAAACGTCTACGAAAAATATTAATTCCTTCTCCTTCTTTTCGCATTAAATCGCGGTTTTAACGAAATCTAATATGAAGAAAAGCAGGGACCCCCAGTACCATTAATGAACATTATGATGATCTAGCATGTATAATGACCATGGCACACAATTCACTACTACATGACTCAGGTTTTCGATGTAGACATTCGATAATCTAAAGCATATAAAACGTGCACTAGACAAATCTAAACCTTTCACCTGGAAATTTTTTTTGTCGTGTATTATGATCTTCAATGAAAACTGTAGCTAGAGATGTCTTAGTAAGTGATAAAATATAAAATAGGAGTAAATTATAGACCTTTCATTTAAAAAAAAGTCTGGGGCCACCTGTGGAATTAGACCAGCGCCTTACGTATATCACGATAGGAGTAGACTTTATGACAACTTGTGCTATATAATAAGCTTACCCATGACAAGCTGTAATTATATGCAAGAAATATTCTGGAGTGTCAGCTGTCAGGTACGTAAAATTCTGATATGAAAATTAAAAATGGAGTTTCGCTAAAACTGAAATGAAAACGTATCTTACTTCAAAGAAATTTAAACGCACATCCTTTGAATATTAAATTTAAATTGCGTAAGTCAAGAGAAAACTAATAACCAGAGAACTGAAGTCCATACAGATCGTAGTAAATGCTTCAGTCATTTATTCTAGGTTTTCTAAAGTGAAAAGAACGAATATGATAACGTCGTACTTATATCAACAAGAATTTCATACGTATACCAAATACCAACTCCCAGTGCCGTTAGTGTTTGCCCATAAGGTCAGTTTATCAGAAAAAGCATTCAGATGGGCATGCATATAGGATCTGCTATCAGATAGAGCAGGGTTCTTCCGGCAAGCAGTCAAATGTGTAGTCCACTAGTTTACGACGCCACCTTCAGAGTACTTTCTCACAGCTATTAAAATCGAAATATTTATGCATGAAGATGATTCGCGAACATTTCTTAGAGGAAGGCATGCCACAGTGACTTCGACTACGAAAATGCAGATCTTCAAGAAATTTCGGTCACCATAAAGAATATTTCTCTTTTTCGAATGGCGGATGACAACTCCGAGCTATGTCAAGTGGGTAAAGAGAGTTTGTTTCGCACTGCATCGCTCGTGACGGCCGGAACTAAAGTATTATCACACATTGAGTGCACTGCTGCCCATGAGAACTACATCTACATCTTAACAATACCCTGCGAGCCACGGGGGTGAAGATCACCAAACATGCACTATTGACATGCAACTAGGCTACTACATGGGAACAAGTTAGATAATAGGGTCACATTCATCTAGATAGGTTAGTATCTACATAGAAATAAAATGATTATAGGTTATAATGGTACTTATCTAAATCTAATTTTAGTTGTCTTAGGAATAAAAGAGCAAAAAATATCTCATATACGAGGGAAACGAAACATGTATCTCTTAAGCAAGAATACGGCAGAGTGGAAGAAATTGACGAAACAGAACAGTTTCCTAAGTCTACCGCCAATAATTGTGCAAACTGTAAGAAGAACACTGGGATTCTGCGATTAATACTGGAGCTCATTACCTCTCCCTAATATGTGAAGGAATTAGCTCCAAGTAAAAGGGAAACAGCTAGAAATGGCCCGAAGATGGCAGTGTAATATCGCATGCGTTTTCTTAGACGCAGAGCGGAACCCGCAACTGGAACAGTAAACGACACTGGAGAATGACATTTCCAAGCAAACAAATCAATTGACATCGCACGCAATGACAGGAAACAAGGGCGGGGGTGGGGCAGGTGTGTGAGAGGGGCGAGGAAAAAAAAGGAGAGGCGAAGAAAAAGTGATTGGGGTTGACGGCGACGTCGCGACCCGCAATTTCCCGCGCGAAGTGCATAAACAGGTTTTCTGAAAGCAGGAAAGGGCTTCCCTTTCTCATTTTCCGAGTCTGCACTCTCCAGTGCGAAGAAGCCGCGGATCCCTAAGAGATTAGGCCGACTTCAATGGAACGCGAGACAAGAAATAGGTTCATCATTCATTTTCTTCCCGAGGCTCTTCATCAATGGAATCGCATATTTCAAATTCATAAAGAGCAACTGCAATGACTCCGATCTACACTATTTCCAGCTGACTCTTCGACACAACGGCATAGTTTCAAACCTCTATATCCAAAACATGGATGGGATCCGAATGAATTATGTTTGATCAGAGAACTAGAGAGTGTGCAGCGTAGGGCATCTGGCTTCGTTAAAAGGTGTTACGATAGGTTGAGTAGTGTTTCAGAATTAATACAGGAATTAAGGAGGGAATCATTATCAGAGCGTAGGTTAAAGTACAGATTAAATTTATTAGAGAAATTTCAATCGGATAGCTTTACTGAAGATGTTAGGCACATATTAAAAACACCAGCGTATGATGCTAGATTCGACCAAATAAATAAGATTAGAGAGATAGATTGTCGTACTGATAGATTCAAAATGGCATTTTTCCCCCGTACTATAAGAGAACAGAATAGGCAGCATAGGAAAGGGATAGGTAGGGGAAATATTTTAGAGTATTCTGTAGTGCATGATGCATGTATTAACCCCTCAAATACTATAGATACTAACAATATAGTTGCATGAGACCCTTTAGTTGCTTGTATGCATGTCGGTAGTGCATACTTGGAGATCTTCACCCCCTGCTACACACCCTCGCGGTGGCTTGCAGGGTATCGTGTAGATATAGATGCATACCTTGCATTAGTTACGTGATCATTTCCTTTGAATTTTGTAATAAATACAGATTATTAATTGTAGATCAAATAAGGCGTTTAGGCTGAAAATTTATATCAATTACGAGGATCCCGCAACGTGTCGCCAGATAAAGTAGCACAAGGTATGTTCTGTCTTAAGACGCAAAATTCAATGCTTTCAAAATATTTTTCGCAAAAAGAAATTTTTGCGAACGCCATTTCCTTTTCGGGCAAAGCTAATTTGGAGGTGACTGAATGAAACACGGCCAGAGACCATGTACCACGCACTGCATGGCGCACGTCGTATACATAAGAAAAATCCTGGTTTTATGACCCCTGGTTTAATATATTCGAGGCGTCAGAATTATTGCCTCTATAAACATCTACTGTTGTACAATTTCTGAAAAATAAACCTTTCATGATGCAATCTTTAGGGCCAAAAGTGCCAGTAACCTCTCCATGCCCTTATCGACTGATGGTTAACGCCAACCACGCATTAAAAAACCAAGCTTGGAGAGCAAATACATCGCCCCACACCATTTGCGACAAGTATAATCGCGCGATTCGTAATTAACACAGCAGCCGTCTCCCCTTTTGGTGGCGCCACGGGCAACACCCCCACTGTGCCTGCCATGGTTTCGTGCGGGGCAAGCCATCAGCTAAGCTAGGGACGCCGCGGCAAGCCCTCACCCGCTCCCAGGGTCGCTCCTGGTGACTAAGCGGCGCAGAAATCCCTTGGGCGGATCCGCGGTCTTCGAACTAAATTGCTGAGTTCTTGGTTACGGTTCCAATTTGAACTTTCTTCCCCCCTCCCCAGCGCCTTTCTCCCCTCCCCCCCCGCCCCCCGCGCGAGCGCCCACCTCCCCGCCGTACTGGAAGCAACGGACGATGAACGCCGCCTTCCAGGAATTCCAAAGTTAGCTCTTAAACGGTCGGACGTGGCGTCACGGTCAGGGATGGCCTAACGCTCCTCTTCCTGCCATTGAAACTAATGAAAGGATGTTGGGGCATAATAATAATAGTGAACGAGCAACGGGGTGTGAGGACACCACGGGTGAAGTGGTCTTCATTACTCCCGGGTGAATCACTTTCAAACGCTTTGACAATTTCAATAAAATTCAGACCCAATTACTATATCCTGGCATTTCAACTGAACCAGATGACATTTAACCGCTAACTGTAAAAGGCAAAAATACTTTTATTCTCCAATTTCCATTTCAATTCATGTGATATTAAAAAAATATTAAAACTGAATCGAATCGGCTTCGTTGGACTGAGTCAAAATGAGTTTCTGCGTAAATATTTCGATTCCCGCTACAAGAACTCATATGATATTTTTGCAAGCATCTCAGAGTAAAATCGAGGAGTCTGTGCAGATGTCATCGTCAATGGCTGGGGAAAATATACGGCTGAAAGGATTAGCAGAAGGGATGAATCACCGTACAAATATTCTTCGCCGCACTGGGAGGATGACGACGTAATTCAGTCGCGCAAAAAAAAACAGAGACCGCGGCACTCCTTTTCAGAGAAAGATGACGAACCCGTGGAGGGTTGGATTTCGTTGTTAGAACAATGAATACTGCTACGCTAAGTTATGCATACATAGTTCAGGAAAAGTAACACGATAACGTAAACTGAAAGACACAGTAGGCGGAAGACTAATAACAGTCAGGGATGTGTGACATTTTTATGGCAACACCTTTCGGGCAGGTAGACGGTTGGAACAAGAGTATTTTAGGGAAGGAGTCAATCTCAGAGACAGGTATTATTCCTAGATGCAATCGGCAGGAGACTGAAGCTAAGGTCGGTTAGATGAGTCAATGGGAAGAGGTAGGAATTTTTCAAAGAACGAAGGGTGGAGAGAAACCCGGCGCCGACATTAGATTACTCTAAGCGACTGACGTTGGGGGACTGTATAACGTCCCATTCGAAGGACCTTCATATATCACTCAGGCAGAGCAGATTGGGAAAAATACGTGCCAATGCCGGAATTCGAACCCGGGTCCTCGGGATTGGAAACCAGTACTGTAGCCACCACACACATTCCCACACTTCTTAGGGGCTGAAATGGTCTCCAGAGACATCACGTGGACACAATGCCCTCTTACAGAAATTACAAGATATTGAAGACCTTGATGCATGTAGCTGCCACATGAAAACTTCAATCTCTCTTCGTATCTTCAATCGCTCATCCTACTCTCCTCAGAAAACCTGGCAGACAACATAGTTGTACGCCCAATACAAAATCAATGCTAACAGTACTGAAGGAAATACTGAAGTGCATATGTTCACTCCGCAGATCAAGATACGTGTTCCTAGATAGGAGACCTTCGGTTACAGGTCCGGAATCAAGGTTGACAGAGAGAAAGGCTACGCAAACTCAGAGAATCGAACCCTGGTTCCCTTGGCCTGAGAAACTTTCATTCCAACAATTTTTCAATAGATCAGCCCTCGTTGCTGCAAAAAAAGAGCAGTACCCAAGGACCCAGGCGGATGATTAAGGTCCGAATAGAAAAGTATACGATTGAGAACTCAAGGTGGAAAAATGTTTCCACAATAGGCAACTGAAGATTTAGTACATGAATTCATGGTTACGAACCGAAGACGAACAACATGGGTAAGGATTCCAGCAAACGTTTCCCCGCAGAAATGGAAGTAATTTCCTCGAGCGATATGGCGCGTCAACGGAGGTGCCACCCTTCCAGGAAGCGTATAGGCTCGCCTCGACATCAGCTCGCCGATACATAAAAGATTACGAGACCGGAAGGAAGTTACAATGGTAAAAACCACTTACGGTAGGCGAAAAAAGTTGAATAATGGTATAGCAAAAGAGCAAGAATGAGGTGATAAACGGGAGAAACTGCTAAAGAAGCGGTATCGGGGGCATTGGAGTGGGGTATACGGAGAATTTGGCGGAGGTGGGGGAGGGAGGAAATGAGCGAGAGGAGGAGACAGGGATGAAGGCAGCCTCATGACGTCACTTCCGGTAGCACGCGACTCAAAAGAACACGATGGCATCCCCCCGGACAATCCTTTCTCCCGCAGCAGACAGTTGCCATCCGATTCTCCAACCACCACGCCGACGACCCCTGCACAAGAGTAACAGCGGGCGCAGGGGCGTGTTAAGGGGGGGCGCCGCGAGGAGGCGGTTGCCGTGCAGAGGAGTGTAGTGGTCGCATATTTTGCTCTCGGGCCGTTTCCTTCCTCGTCGCCCGGGATAGGGTTTCGGGCCGAGGAAGGCGGGGGAGACAACTGCAACTAGCCAACCGCCGCCCTCCGGCCCTTATATGTGCATGCAGACTACTTGAGCGCGCGTTGTCTGCCGCGCAGGTCCTTGCGGTGATTTTGCTCTCAGCACGTCACAAGCACCGTGGAAAATCGTACGATTGGCGTCTGCCGCGCCCCGCAAGGAATGAGGAGCTCGCATGGCGTTGGTGGGACTATGCGTGACACCATAATGCCATACATTCTACACCTACAATGTCGATCGCTTGGCATTCCGCACACGACGCCATTTTTTCATGTTCCCGACGGTGGGAAAATCGCGGAAAAGATCCATATGCAGTCAAAAATGCCAATTAGGCTGAAGCTCTCCTGGTTCAAAGTATTGGAATCAATGTTTCAGGCCAATGCTCAGGCCAACCACGAAAAAAAGGATATCTTTTTACAGAAAATATATGTTGATATCACAATGGTATTGTTTCTAATTCAATAACTTTTAACGAAAATAAACAAGGTCCTTACACGAGGAAATTGTCTTTTTTTGCCACCTAAATCACAGCCTATTTTATTCATAAGTATAGGTTTCCTTATTATGCAACAGCAGAATGAAAATTTTCTAAATAGAGCAAGGAATAAAAATGAAATCTGAAATTAAATTCATATGAAATATATGTATGCTCAAAATAAAAATGTAAGAACAGTACGGTGAAATATCCAAAGAAGTACGCCTACAAAAGGCGAGGCGAGGTAGGTAAACTTAAGAAACTTGTACATGACAAAAATACAGACTATGCTGGAAGGTGATGATATACACACAACAACGTACTTTATTTGATGCAAACATTGATGATTTTATGTACCCTACAATTAAGGAGCGTGGTGTTGCGTGATAGTGAAACCTTGTTCATGCGGACGGTAGGCAAATAGATTTAAGGAGTTTGAGAAGTGGGTGAGGAGAAGAATTGAGTGGGCTGGCTGGATGGAGAGGAAGCGTCATAGTAACCACAGTAGGAGAGGTGAGCAGGAGAAATAAGGAGACATGGAAGAAGAACAAAGAAGTGGATGAGGAACGTTTTGTGATGCATTAGGATGTCTAAGGATCTACATCTACGCGATACCCTGCAAGCCACCGCGAGGGTGTGCGGCAGGGGGTGAAGATCACCAAGCATGCACTATAGACATGCAAACATGTTACCATAGGGTCTCAGGCAACTAGACTGTTAGTATCTACATGGTAATTAAGGGATTGGTTGTTAACACATGCATCATGCACTACAGACTACTCTTAAAATATTTCCCCTACCTATCCCTTTGCTATGCTGCCTATTCCGTTCTCTTATGATAAGGTTGATCTTAGAATAAGTACAATTGGAATTGTGGAAGGCATAAAAGCGGGAAGGAGATAATATTAATCGAAGAGAAATTTATTTAGTAGTTGTGGATTCGTTAGGAAGGACAAATAGGAATAGCACATAGGGAGTAACTACAAGTTTACCAGTGATGTTAGCATACGTAGGATGATGATGCTAATATGGTAGAGATAAAATTCCTTTTTCACTTGTCGCTACTTCTCATACACCAAGAACACATTTTTATATTACATTTTATGATAACCCGAAAGATGCTTCATTAATCTACATCTGATCTACTGAGTTCCCAACAGACTGGTCTAACAATATTCCACCTATCCCTTTGCTATGCTGCCTGTTAAATGTTCTTATAGATCTCTTATTTGAGGGAAAATAACATTTTGAATCCACTGGTACGACAATCTATCTCTCTAATCTTATTTATCTGATCGAATCTAGCATAACACGCAGGGCTTTTTAATATATATCTAACATCTTCGGTAAAGCTATCAGTTTAAAATTTGGTGTATGAAGTTTAATCTGTACTTTAACCTACGATCTGATACATACGTACTACGCACGGTGAAATTTTAGATGTCTTGCAACATGGAACTCCATTATGGAACCCTGGATTCGGGGACAGACCTTACTCGCGCTACAATGCCCCATTATGGTTACCGCTGAGAAGAATAGGAATAATGCCTCATCCCATTTCCCCGGCGGTGTCACGTTACACGATAAACCGTCAGAGCGAGGCTTTTGAGGATGACGCGCTCGGAGCGGAGGAGGGCGGAGAGGAGAGGAGCCGGCGCTCGCATCTTACTGCTCGGAGGCGGTCGGTCCAAGGAGGCGCCCTCGCCGAGGCTGGCGGCAGAGGAAGGGGAAGATGGGGAGGGGAGGTGGGAGTGGGGGGGGGGGCGTTTGAGTTCATCGGAGGATGCGTCCGTGTCGGCATCCAGACTCGGATGAATCACGGGGCAGTGGGGTGGGAGGCCGAGAGGGAGGCGAGGGGAAGCGAGAGAGGGGGAGGGAGGGCCCACCTTCGCCTCCTCCCCCCCCCCATCCGGTCCTTGACCACAGGATACAAGAAAAAGCAGCACACGCAGGCGGGGGATTTGAGAACTTGGCGATAAAAAAGGGCAAACCATTCGGCGAAAGCCATTCTCAAGCCAGCGCGACCCTCGGACCCCGTCGATGCATCGTCCACTTGAGGCCGTCGCACCCAATCGCACACGGCAGCCAGCACTGTGTAATGAGCAACAGATATCGCTCAAAGTGAAATTTTAAGATTTCATTCAAATATTTTTAAGGAAAAATAAAAATAAAATATGGTATTTACCACCAAAAATTAAATTAAAATTTACGCCTACATCGGAAAGCAGCAGCAAAAAAACATTCATTCTTGGAACACGCATCGGAAATTTTTTGGGGGAAAATAAAGAGGTCAAATTACCCGCTCGATCGTTTGTGCAATTCCATTCAATTTCAGATAAACTACTTTTTACATAAAACACTTCTTTTTCCAACTCAGACTGCACGCAGGACTCTTTAAAGAAAACAAAATGCGACAACAAATTACGAATTTAAATTTGTTTCGGTCGTTTTAATAATGCCGTTAAATTTCTCAAACTTTTCAAATGGCATTTTTAAATAAAGAGAAATATAAGAAACTCATGGCAAGCGCTATCAGAACAGTCATTCAATTCTTAACCAAAGCGGAACTACTCAGCAGTGGATTACCAAGAATGGAAACATTTACGATTGACTCCGTTTCACAAAACTTGAATTAATAAAAGGTATTCCATGAACCGCTAGGTCGACGAAAAAGATAAAACCTTTCGACCCAAGAAAAATTGAATTCCACCCGAAAGACAAGTTATAGGAATGATCACAGTAGTCAATAACAAATGAAGCAGAGGTAGAAATGAAAATTAAAATTTTAATTCCATAAAAAATGTCAACTTCCCATGACGATGAGAGCGCATTCTCTAACAAAATATTTCCACTCACACATTTAATACCGAACACTAATGAAAAACTTAACCAAAGGCTGAAGGGAAAGATAAGCGTAGGCGAACAAATGGAAGGTAAAGACGAAAAACGTCCAATTGGCAGCAAATGAGCTGGCAACACAAAAGGAGTTGAGGTGAGGAAAATGTGAAGGAATCACAATCACATATAACTCAGTCTAACAGATCTCAACCGTCTCAGCTCCCTTCCCACGAACTAAGACCACGTTAACCATTATTACCAAGAGACAACCCAATGTCTTGGCCGGGAGCGGGGTAGCCAGGTCTTCGTAGTCGTCATCTCAAGTAATCTTTGCTCGGAAACACAAGAAAAGAACATCAGCTAAGAATAAGATGACCACATTAAGGGTACGTGTACGCTAACTGCCGAAAAGCTTGATATGATTTGATTTTTGATGGGCTTGATTCTCAACAAGAAATGGATAAGAGGGGTCCAGAAGCGATGGATTTCATTTGCATCTACTGAGTACCCTGCTTTGGAGGTGAGTGGCATGGGATGAACAAGCGAATAACATATGAACTTACATTCCTCTTCTGACCATGGTTATAGCATTTGCATTAGCGACATCCATGTCATTAATGATATTCATCACGAGTTCTGTCAAAAGCTACTCAGACACTTTATTTGGCAATTTATGGAAAAGGAAGAGAATACTATTTTAGTAAAAGGCTAAAGAGTTACTGAAAAATACGAAAGAAAGAAAATATACAAGAGACCTTCGTAGGACAAATGATTGGCATGAAGAGAGTAGCAGATATGGAAGTCGACAACTGCATCTATTTTGAAGATCAGGGACTCCCAAATATCTAAAAATGTAGTGTCATAATTGTATCTACTGACTACCCTGCAAGCCACCTCTAGGGTGTGTGGGAGGGGGTGAGTTATCACCAATAATACACTATGTACAAGCAATAAAGTTTACTTGACTTTACTACGTAACTAGGAGAGATTTCTATGAATATCATGCGAGACACATATTACCAGTTGTATTTTCATCCAAAATTCAAAGAAACATTTTCAAGTCATTTGACTTTTGCAAGACATTTGTTATTCTACGATTAGTTGACTGATTATTTCACGAATGTGTTTACCCAAAGAAAGATTACGTGTCAGCCTGATTCCATGATATTTATAGGACTCCACGTTTGTTAATGAATTATTCCTTACGTAGTAAGTGTGAGACTCTTGGGCCAAATCACATTATTTCGAACACACGGAGAGGTAAAATTCCGAATTTTAGCATTGATTCAACTTCTGGGGAATAATTTGAATCATTTGTAACTTCATTTGCATAATCTCATAAGGTTCACTTCACTAAAGAATAAGGTTTTATATTCCCTTTCGGAAAAGTGGGCATGGTGCAACCTCTGACGTCATCAACTTCGTCCAATCACAACTGAGACCGCGAAGCTACTTCGCCTTATCGCAATGGTGGGGACAGCTGACTCTGCCAATGGAAGCGATTACGACAGGATCTGTGCGAGCAGACCTTCCGAGAACCCCTCTCCACTCCCCTAAAAGCAGTCATGGACGGGAGGAAAATGACGTCAATGATATCAAAGCAGCTTCTTCGGTGGGCGTCACCTTTTGCTTATTTTAATTTTTGATTTATGAGTGAATGGTTGTGGTTAGAAGATTAATTTGTTCACTAAAATCAGTTTTTCGTTTCCATCTAACTATTTCGTGTACAAAATTGCGATTTCGGTTCCGAGTAAACGCCCCCGTTTTGATCAATTCTCAGTCGCAGGGTAGAAGACCTATGCGAATGCATTCACAGACCCAAGGTGGAGGGGAGTGTGGATGGTGGAGATGGGGAGATTGAATGGATGGCGATCGGAGGGGGAGAGGAAGTGGCGGGTAAAAGGGACGACGGTGGAATTTCCGGGACACGGTTGGCGGTGGCGAGCCGTTCAAACAGGTAGGCGTACGAGGGAGGTGAGGGGCAGTCTCTCGGCGAGCGAGTCTAACCCTCCTCTCCTTCGAGCACGAATCACAAGGGATTGCACGTCTCGGTGCATTCATTACACGGTCAGTTCCACGCAAAAGATGACTGCTCCAGGATTTGGCTCAAATCGAAGTTTCACTTTGCTACACCACTCCCGTGCGTCATGAAGAAAAGACTTTCGGGTCGGGGAAACAGAGCTACGCTGAGGATAACTAGAAAGAAACTAATTCCAAGTCAACAATGCCTCGAAAATCAATGTCCCGGAATCTCAAACGTACCGGTACCCATACTAAAATATTTTGTCATTAACAAAAAAATAGAATTTATATTGATAGAAAACCGAAAGCATAAATAAGAAAATCATCCAATGCAAATTGGAATTCCACGCCTTAAGCCACAGTCCAACGGTCAAATTTTCATCAAACATTTTGGTCCAAACCGTTCAATCCAATTTTTTGGATGAAACAGAAATCCAACGGCACACTATTTGTCCAAAAAAGACTAACCAATGTTATACGATAAAATAGAAAACAATGGAAATGGCTGCCTCAACCGAATGCTAATAAGTCGCGACAGTTGTAATTTTATCTAAGAAGGCGTGCATAAATTGAATTAAATTTCAATAAAAAAATCATGCATAAGGTGTCGTATATAAATTCATTTTTTCCATGCACTCAAGTACAATAACAACCTCAGGTCTTCATAATTACGTCTGTTTCATCTGTTTCATGATCGCAACACTCAAATCCAAAGAGCTCAATTCAAATCACTCTCAAAAAAGCGAATAGCGATACTCAATTTTTGGAATTCTGTGATTCGTTGGTTTCATACATTCGGATGGAAATTTTGAGCAAGTTCTAAATGTTTGGTCCAAACATATGTGCACAAAATTTTAGACCAAAATTCATTTGGATACAGTTCCACCCTGTCACACTATCAGGGCCAGTTGTATCCAATTTGCATGCAAACATTTGATGAAAATTTGATCGTGAGACACCGGGTTTAATTGGATCAAATCAAATCTCTTCCACTATCTACCTGTACGTAATATTATTCGCAAAACAAAATAGCAATAGCTAAGGACACCATTAAATGGTAATCTCACAGATACGGACAAAAATCATTCGGCAAAAGGTCCACACTTGTATCTCCCAGGAACTCGTGGAAAGTGGATTAGCTAATGATATTAAATTTACTCAACACGGGAAAAATAACTCAAAGAAGACAAAGATGGATTAAAATAGCAGTAATCATGGTCAACTACTACTTTCAGACGGCCAAAATGCGAAACAAACGATTATCAAGTTCATCTATGTATCTGGGAGGCCGTGATATCTCGCTCCATAGCCTTCGTAGTTTAGCAGACTATGCGATGAGTAATCCTAGTTTAGCCGACACAAAAGACTGGAAAATTTGGATCCAAGGGTGACCGCTCGGGCACAATGGTCCCGCATGCAGAATTCGAAACCCACAGTTCGGCACCCGCGTGGCCGGCCGTCCCGCCAGCCGGGCCTCGAACCCGGTTCCACCCTTCCGCACTCGCCACGTTACGCCGGACACATCGGTCCGTCTCTCCGTACCCTCCATCTTCTACGGTTGCGGCAGGCCAATATTGGCCTTCCCGCAATTTGCAATGCAGCACAAGGCACATACGCATCACATTTTAATTTTCCCAGCATTTTCATGCATGACCGCAACTATCAAAACTGCAGCATTAATCCCATTATTTTAGAGTCGAATATGGCCAAACAGGAGAAAAGGCAGGGGAAAATCCGGCGGAGAATTTTCTACTTAATAAGTGACCGTACACCTTTAATAATGCTAAAGCCGGGTATGTACTAGGATCTGTTTGAAAAGCATTGACTAAAGACGAGGCAGCAATGGAAATAAGTGCAAGCAAAAGGATGGCAAGGCTGAGGTCAACAATATCCTTCGTGGAATAAATCTAACCTTACATGAGTCAACTCGGCACGAAAAGCTCCTTCTAATAACTAATAAAAAAGCAGCATCCGCCAAATTAAACCATTTGAAATTTCCTACCGATATAGTGATGAGTCCAAATCAGCCCAATCGCGAGACACTGAAACACGGTGGCAATAAACTAAATCCTCTATAATACATCTCTACAGCAGCATCAAAAAGTATTTACGCGTGAATAATAATTCAGACAGACAGACAGATTTACTTCAAGCTAACGTGAACTCCCTGGAGACTTCGTAGGTTAGATCATAAGTATAAAATTAGAGAAATCGTCATATTTCCATGCACAATGTGGGTTAATATTTGATTAGATTGTATATACAAGGGATCGGGATGCGCTAGAGTTACAATTGGCAACATTTGGGGAAACTTGTTTCCGACAATCCTTCTCATGTTTAGCTTAGAGCCACAAATATTGGCATTTTGTAGAGTACATCTCCTGAGCTAGACTAATATTGAACATTTCATCGCATGTTAAGCTGTTTTAGGGTCATAAACGAATCAAACAGTAAAACCAATAATATTCTAGTTAAAAATAGTTACCGATAGTATGCGCGCTTTCAGGGTTTGGAATAAAGCTGCAGATGAGAGAGGCATACTCAATTGGCTGGGGCAACGCTTTGGCCATCTTCGGAAGCGGACAACCCACCCACTTGGAGGACGCGTTGCCTCGAAAGAAATAGAGGTGTAGGGAGGTGGAGGAGCCACTTCCACTGAATGCCTCGAAGGGGGAAAAGGACTATCACGTATAAAGATACGCAACTAATTAAGATATTCGTGGAACCGAAGACCTGGAATGCTGACAATGGCGATAAAACCAGCGTTGGGGAGAGTCTACGGGATGAAATAGCCGACCATCTGCGTGAGCGAAGTTATCCGTGGGAGATCACTGACGAAAGAAGCAAAAACATCACGGGTATATACTTTCAAATATGATTTAAGAAGTTCAATATATAAAGAAAATCCAGCCCGAATACCCAATACGAAGCGTTTTTCTTTTAACGTGCAAGAAAAAGTACAGTCACGAGTTTCAAGGAGAGTTGTATAACAGCCAAATAAATGTAGATTAACAACGGTACACAACCTATACATGAATAAGCGGGCTATCGTATACCAACCACTATCGAAGGTTCTCACAATTTACTGAAAAAACAAGCGAATTCTACAAAATCCCTTCTCTTCAATTAAGTGGGCCTTAAGATATACTGTTCAATGATCCAGGGCTCCCGGGTGCTTCAGTCTAAGCCTCAAAATTCCACGATTTGTTATTTTCCACAAAACGTTTGAATATCACGAGATTCCCGAACAGGCCCCCTGAAGAGCGGAGTGGTACTTTGTGGTCAACCGCAAATAACAGTTACAACGGAGCACGCGGCCTGTCTTGGTTTTGTTTGATCCGCGAACACAACTTTATTATGCTGGACTTCAGACACTCATAAACGTCACCAAGAAGTATATACGGGTGCAGAAGTCAGAGTGACTGATCCCTAACGGAAAATGAACTCAAAAGCAAAAGAGATTAGTGCGCAATATGCTGTTCACCTTCGAAATGGCAGTTTAATAAAATGTAGGTGGAAGCTGATATTATCTCTTGAATAAAACTCTTGAATTAGTATACTTTTAGTTACAATCTCGAATTTCGTTACGGGAGAAGAGGAATGGAGGAAAATGAACCATACCAAGAACTAAATGGGAATTTTCTCTACTAGGCATCATCCACAATATAGTTTGCGTTATTTTGAATCATGTTGAAAATCGCCCGATCCAAAAAATCCAATTTTCTAAGAAAAAGGAGAGACGTAAGAATAGGTTATTTATGAGATAACATTGATTGAACGAAGTTCTATCTTAAGTCCTATGCTAATATGCATAGTTTATGAGAATGAGGGTTGATAAAATATTTTTAAAATCCATATTCATAGAACCATTGTTCTGTATGGCGGAGACCTTTGAAGGCTGAAAATACATTCAGGTGTTTCTTGAAGATGCGGAAAACCTCCAACTCTTATCTCCCTCGAAGGATGCACACGTAGTTCGCAATGACAAAATTCCGATAATAGCCGGAGCAAACAGAGCACGAGAAGGTCAAAAAACTGCGCAGAAAGCAATCGATAACCTTACTGGCGATGAGGAATTCTGCATGGGAAGGCCAGAAGGAATTTGAACTCGCTAATTGATATTTCATGGATTAATTCATGGATTTTTAAGAGCGAAGCCCGTTCAAAAAGCAAGATGTTTTTGTATGAAAACATCAAATAGGGTATTATTATTTAACTTAATATTTACATAAAAGACCATGCGTTAAATCGTCATTACATTATTTCAGCCGTTGCTAAATCACTTCTCGCACTTGGAGACCACTTTGTTTATTCCCTCTGCAAACAACAGCGCCGCCAATGATAAACATTACTGCACGGACTGAGCATAACTTTTTATGCCCAAACTGTCACGGTGCCCTATATGAGCCCTCTTGCAACAGTGGAAAATTCCTAGCATAGTAAGGAATTCCTGAAGCGCCATTTTAACGAATTTTCACATTGATTTTCCTAAATATTCACTGGCAGCAGAAGGTTCATTTTTCAGAAACTTCTTAGGTTCATCATGCATTCGTACTGGCTTCGTTAAGCCGTCTTGCCCATTGCCTGACTATATTATCACACATTGCACTGTCGCAAAACATTTCACCGATCTGACGAATTTCAGCGGGTTTGTCGCATTAAATCGAATAACAGACTATTTCTCAGTTGGAAGGATCTTCTATTGTGTTGAACATCATCATCATCATCGGTCAACATTGGATAAAGACAAAGTATTAAACATAGTTTGATATAACATATTAACCTTAAAATTAAATAACCAGTTTTCAGCCGAAATTGACAAAATGGAAAGTCAGGATATCAGGAACAGTGATTTGCACGGAACAGATACTTATGGCAGCGCTACGGTGGAAATATCGCGAACCTGTGCTAACTTTTTTAAACGAGATCGTATATTACCTACAGAAATAACCGCGATCAGGAGATACGTCTAGAACTATTTTGAGTAAATCAATCGACGTTTAGAGTCTAATAACAGCCTTCGTTTTAGCCCTGTCAGGGAAGAACCGAGGTACCTAATTCTCTTTCCAACGCGGAAAATATGATCCACAAAACACACAAAAAAAACTAAATCTCAGTCAAGGGGTAGCGAAAAAGGCAAAAATGTCAACACAACCTTTAAACTCCCCCGAGGAAAAAGCTGGAAAAAATTAATCTCCGAGGGCAACGTAAAAAAAAGGGTGCCTTCTCAGGAGCGAAAAAGAGACAAAGAGAGTAGGGAGGGAGGACGAAAAAAAATGACGAGACGAGAGTACGCAGCGGCACACACCGTCACGAATCGATCCGTGAATGCGACTACGGGAGTGAATACGGCGAGGCCGCAAATGAAATCCGTTTCCCCCGCACCCCACTTGCATCTCCTCCCGCCCTTCTACCCCTCCCTCCCTCCCTCCAACCATTCCCCCCTCCCCCCACTATACTACGACAAACTCTCCCGTATGCGGCAACTAATATACTTCAGAGGGGAACCATAAGTTCACCCCAGTGGTCAACTAAACAGAAAGTCAGTGCGCCACACTGGCAAGAATGACAATGCAGCACGGCGCGAATTACGCCATGCATATTTTCGTACTATCACAGCACGGTAAAATATTTGTCAGTGCAGAGCACAATAACCGTGCGATACTTTTCGAAGGGCCAATACACCAACCAGTGAATATTGGTGTATTAACCGCCAGGAATAACCCACCATATAGCCATACTTGCACCACAGGATTAAAAGTATTAAGTACTCCCGGACCTCATAGCATACTGGTGCGGGGCCGATGAGAAGAGAATGAGGATTTCCAACATGCCACTGCTATCACCTTTACTATCCCCTATAAATATGGATTCAATGAATATTTCACTGCAGCCATCCACCTTTACAACTGTCTCAGGTGATTTCCGCGGATATGGCTAGCGTGGTGATTAGTGTACTGGTCTCATATATCATGGTCATGGGTTCGATTCCTGGATGTTACAAATATTAACGTACTTAGAATTTGTATTAAGGTACTCTGAACGGCTTAGTGTGTATCACAGTCTCTCCTATACAAATACCAAACGTAATATTTCCCCGAAGCTAAGTTCGAACCAGCGACCTTAGTGTTGGCAGGCCCGCTTGTTTTCAATATGCTACCCGTCGTTCCAATATGCTAACCCGTTGGTTTCGTACTCGACGTTTATTAGTGACCCCAAAGTGACGTGGGGAGCACAACAGGTTTAGCACCCCATCTGTTGCAAAGGATGATAAAAAAATTAACTTTAGAGACTTCCGTTACGATCAGCCAAAACAACGAGTTTCTCTTCACCCTTCTTCCGATCCTTATAAGCCCTACATCGCCCGCCAGTCAATCATGCCCTAAATCTAACACAACTACTAGAATGTGGGCGATGGTAGTGCATACCCGTTGAGCATTCACTAATCACGCACGCTCGTGTTAGCTTGCGGGATGCTCAGTAGGTGTAGATGACTCAGCAGAGGGGTACACAACAGTATGGAAAGTATGGCCATTGAACATTTACGGATAGTAATCGAAAAGTGATGCATAATTAATTAATGATAAAATAAATTGGTGTATTAACCGCCAGCATAGGGCTGCAGAGGGAACTCAAGAAATAGATTGTCCATCACACAATTAAAGTTCACTCAAGTCAGTTCCAGTTCGTGTGCTATGAGGGTGCACAAACACCTGTCCACCATCCCTCCACGAGTCCTCCCTCCCGCCCCCTTTCCCTTCGGCTACACCGTGCCCACGCACCCTCACCCCCGCCAACACCCGACCACCGAAGGGGTCGTCAGAAAAAAAGGCAAGTTTGAGAATTTATGCGGAGGAGGCGGACGAGTGGGAGGAAAGGGCGTGGTGCGGTCGGGGAGCGAAGCAGGATTCGTCGGGAGGAGGGCTTTTCATGGAGGGTGAGGAGGAGAAAGAAGATTACGTGAGGAGGAGAGGGGGAGGTGGAGGGGAGGACTCATGAATGGGAGGGGGCTGAGCGCAAAGCGGCGGAGGAAGGGGAGGGCAGGGGGGAGGAGGGGTCGCGAACCCCAGGGTCTGCGGCAGCGATCACGGCTGCACGACCTGGGTGGAGTCTGGCGGGGCGGGGAAGGGCGCTGTCGCGGAGGAGGAAGACTTTTCGAAAGTTGGGTTTGCGAGGGGTGGGTGTGGAGGAGGGCTGGGGGGGGGGGGGCGTGATGTGGAGGGGGCGGGTGGAGTGATGCGGCGCCGTTTGCGCAGGCACCGGGGCGCCGGAGGAGGAGTGGCCCCGCGGTCGAGACTCGCGCTCGGTACGTGAACGTATTGCGCACCGGCTTGCTCGCCGCCACCCCTCCTCCCCTCAGCCGAAACCCCGTGAGCCTCACAGGGGAAATAGTGAAGGAAGGTTAGTGCTCGTCTGATCACGGAGGAGATAGCGGCCGGCATCACAGCGGTGGGTGGGGGCGTATGGGGGAGACGACAACGCAGTGCATGCATCACGGATGGGTAACCTGAGACCAAGTCCAGGCTACCGGGCGCCATATTTCCCCACGTCATGTCGCGAAGAGCCTCAAAATAACCTACTGCAAATCACCAAAAAGTATCAGTTAGGATAAAATAAGAGTCCTTGCCTGACCAATGAATCACGTGTATTGAAAATGAAATAAACATTTACACATTTCAGAATCTTAACGAATGAAGTGACGTGAAATTGCATGTAACTCGGGAGAAGCCTGGCTTCCCCCGAAGAAGACTTCCGGGTATGCCAGGGGGAGGGGTGGCGGTCCATGAGGGGCCATTCCCCCGGAATCTCCACGAGAGCAGGGGGTAGAGGGCCCGGGACACGGAGGAAAGGGCATCTCGATCGACGATCCCGGTAATTTTAGGGCCGGAAAGATCACTGACTGACCCTGAAGGTCCTTCTACATAGAAAACGTATCAAGTTCACTCCTTTACGCCTGCATTATTTGCACTCCACATTATAAACCCAATAGATTTTCCCATTAAACCTCGTAAACACAAATTAACGGACGGTCTGATTGAAACGAGCGTCAGTTTTGAAATACGTTATTAAACAAAATACTCAGCGGCATTAGGGATAGGAAGCAATATCAATGTGGAAAAATGTGGTTAACCTGACAGCTGGGCTACTCTGAAGTAATATCTGACCAGTCCTCAATATTATCCTTAATATATCTGCACACCCTCGCGGTGGCTCGCTGGGTATCGCGTAGATGTAGATAAGGGCACACACCATTACTTAAGAAGTAATGGAAATTACATTAATTTACTTAGCGTGCAATCCGAAAAAAAGAAATGAGCACCCCTCTAATCATCCTACACCAACACTTAATTATCATTCGCCCCTAAAGTTCAATGAAACCTCTGGTCTTTAATTGGTGTCCATTATTTCTTGTGGAATAATTCTTATACAATGTTCCAAGAGTGTCAACTATTCTATTATCAAGTTATTCTTTAGCATTAGAATACGTTGGGAACAACACGGGGCAGGAATAAGGCATCGCAGACCTAAGATAGACGCACCAAAGAATCGTACAAAATGGGCTTTAATCCTCTACATCATCCACGAAGTTGTCACTAGGCACAAAAATGCCTGACCGTAAAGGGGTTCCGGTAAAGAAAGGCTAAGGTAAGGGCAAGGAAGAATTGTTGGGTACGCCAGGTTCCCATACGCCGTCGTCGAAGACATCGCAGTGGTACCTTGGTGGACCTTGGTAGCGCAGCGGGCGCCACCCCTGTGCCACGCCCCAGCAATGGTTGATGGCGACCGACAGCATCCGTGCCACAGAGGCATCGCTTCCGACAATGCGCCATCCACCTCGCTAGTCGCATCACGGGCGAAACAACTCTCGCCACCTCAAACACCGGCAGACCCTCGGTGCCACCAACCGAATGCACCAACCTTGCAATTGTGCTGAGAAGGGTATGACCATGGAGCCATTTAACTCTGCGCATTAATA
The DNA here is from genome assembly GCA_933228895.1 of Platycnemis pennipes. NCBI lineage: Eukaryota > Metazoa > Arthropoda > Insecta > Odonata > Platycnemididae > Platycnemis > Platycnemis pennipes. The sequence continues at coordinate 18,740,684 of OW121853.1, forward strand.
GTTTGTTCCTTCTTCCATAAGTCATACTCACCACTAGTAAATAATAATGCCCACAACACACGATACTATATCCTGTATAAGGCCTAGAATGATAGCGAGCGCCTCATTGCATCCCATGTGACTGGAGGTCTCCTCGAGGCACTAACACAATCACTGCTACAGTTCAGAGAAATCTTTTAACCGGCTGAGGACAGTTGAAGATTTAACTCCCTGAGCGTTATCTTTAACAGTTTTTGATGATAACTGGCACGGTAGTTGTGTGCCATATCAACTTGCTAAGGTTTTACACAAGCTAGTATTCTCGAAATTGTACACTGTCAATTCGAGAGTGACTTCTACATCTACGCAATACCCAGCGAGCCACCGCGAGGGTGTGAACGGGGGTGAATATAACCAAACATGCACTACTGACATGCAACTAAGAGCTAAAATGCTATTAATTCATGGACACAAGCCTAAGATTGGTTTAACGTTATTCTCCACTGCACTCGATTCGCCCATTAGCTGACCACTTTATCACTAATATATATTTCACTACAGTTACCATATATATTTCACTACTGTCACCATATATATTTCACTACTGTCACATAAGAGGGGTTTCTCTCATAAGAGGGGTTATTTTGCTGCCCCTTCCATTCACCATTCCCACGAAGATCAGCGTGATACCATGAATTACAATGGTATCTCCGATTAGGTTTTCTAAGTCTCAACTCACGAATTGCAATGGATTTCTTTATAATCCAAGTATCCCAATGGCCTATTCGGCAGTTACAAGGTGCATAAATATTAACTTCATCATTCTACTGAAATGCCGAATATCGAAGCTTCTATTGTTACATTTGGAATGAATAACAATGGCAGATTAAAATTAACTAAGCAGCATCTTCGTTTAACTGCAATTCACTTAAGTTGTGAGCCTAATACCCGTCTTGGAAACATATTTAAAACATTAATTTGTGTTACATATTCCATCTAAATCGTGACCATTATCATAATTGACGAAGTCATCCGAAACTGTTGGGCGTAAAATCAGGCCTAAGATGAAACAAATGTATTACGTAATGATTCCCACACAGTGTAGTCGATAGTGTTATGTAGAGAGTAATATTCCCACGGCATTGAACATACGCATCTGACAACAACGGAAGATAAAATCAAAATATGCAGAGGAATTGATTCAAATAGATTGTTCTTTAGACAAAGATTTATTACTACCATACAGACCTGTGTATATAGTTCACTACAGTCTAAAAAACAATAACTAAATGAAAACTGTAGAGACAATAGACCCTCCAATCAGGCTGCCTGTGATTAAGTATAAGTTTAAGACACCGGATGAATTTTTAATCAAATACTCGATCAAGTAATTAAATAATATTCCTTTGCAGTTTCAAATCAGATGGCGGCACATGGCTATGATCAAAATTCCCAAATTTTTCTCATTGTGTAATAGCAGACCTTTTAGCTGGATTCGCCTCCAACCGGGGAATCATTCATTTGCTCCATTTCCACTCACCACCATGTAGGTAGTGTAGCAATGGGGTGTGTAGCAATGGGGTGTGTAGCAATGGGGTGTGTAGTAATGGTCTAGCATTGGTATTAGTATGATTGTAGTAATGATAATAGTATAGGGTAGTAATGGGTCACGCGTAATCAGTGGAACAAGAGCTAAATTCCAAAGTTGAATACACGTGCTGATTCACAATTATTATTTAATTCCACACAAATCACTCGATCTTGAATTACATATCGTATTTACTGGGGTTTAGTGACAAAATCTGCAATTTAAAGACACTAAGAGTGATTCCTTCACCCTCAAGGTCTACAGATATGCGAGATATGCGATTTCCATGACCTTCAAGGTCTTTCGTGAATTCGCGGACCTTGAGAGATTCGAGAATTCTGCCGAATGAGTCAAGAAGCTCTGAACATATACGCGGACCGCATTTGTGTAGAAAGGGGAGAAGAGATGGCACGACGCGGCCCAACGACGGCCAGGACACGAAGCCAGTAACCTCCAGGATGCATTCCGGAGCCGAGTGGCATGCCGGGAGACGAGGTTCGATAGCGGGGAGGGGGTGGTGGGGCGAGGGAGGTGGGAGTGGGGAGATAGGAAGCCAGACAGACAAAAGGAGATTGGCGTGATGGCTTTGATCGCTGCTGCGAGGAGAGGGGGGACACAGATGCGGGAATTTTCACACATCGATAAATGGAGAGCCTCACGTTCGTGGGAAAACACAAAAAAGACGCACAGACAAGCATACACGAAAGCGGTTGGGCACCGACGATTAATGAAGGGCCGCGTGGTGTCACGACGTAGGCGCGGCAAGTGAGCAGAGGGTGCAGGGAGGGCGGCGCAAGCCTCAAGCCCAGACCCTGGCTGGCGGGAAATATACCCTGGCCTCAAACGCTCGAGGGAGATGGTGCAGAGGAGGGTTTTAGGGGGCCTTCTCCTGCCGAGCGAGGGCAGGGCCCGGGTATTTCCCCGCCGCTCTCCCGGATTCCCACTCCCGACCCACCCTATAGAAGTAGTACTCTTCCCGGGGCGGGAGAGAGCATGCCGGCCGGCTTCACCCCCTTTCTGAGCGCGCGTCTGCGGGGCGTCGGCCGGGTGGTGGTGGCATAAAGGATCGATTGGGGCAGGTCGTTGAACCACCACCTCGCCCCGTGCTGCCGCCGCCGCGCCCCTCCCACCCACCCCCGCGCCGCGGGGACACTGACACTGGAGCGGCGGAGGGGGGCGAGTGCAGCGGAGAGGGCAAGGGGAGCGGAGGAACTACTGTTAATGCAGCAAGGTCCGCGACCCCTCCCAAGGAAGGGGGCGACAGCGAGGGATAGGTTGGAGGTCGTTTTAGGATTCTCCGGGGTCGTCCCACCTTGTTCCGACCGCTTCCCGGAACGCGGGCAGGTGGCGCTTAAATCCGCGCGACGTGGGATCGCTCTCCCCGCCGTAGATGGAATGCAGCTTTGCGGGAACGCTTCCTACTTAAATGTGCATGCGGAATGTATGGCTGGTATGTATTCCGTCGTGTCCAGATGAACAGGCAAGGTCACGGGCGCTATGGATGCTATTTTCCGCGAATTGTAATTGAATGAGTTAAATGGCGCTTGAAGCGATTGTAAAGCGCCATAATTCAACTTGATCTTAAGACAGACACAAAGTGTAATTGATCCAAAATCCATTTCGTTGTACACCCTTTCGTGCCATGATATCACTCTATATAATAATCGAAACATGGAAAAGCGGCATGATGGAATTTTATAGGTACACAAAGGAAAATTTTCGTGACCTCGTGGAATATAACATATGGAAAATAAAAATAATAAGAGGAAATAAGAGGAGGTTTCATAAAAGTTTAACATATACATCAAAGCAATTTATCTTCAACTCCACACAAAATTAGATATTAAGAGAAGACACAAATACCGCATATAGGCACCTGGCAAGGAGATGGGTAGGCGGCCTGCTATGCCGGTGAGACGGAAATAATTACTCGGCACCTAAGCGAATAACATGTAAATTTAATCCCAAGATGCACACAACATTCATACAAAGGTCATTATCAGGCCGGCTCTTTACCAACCTGACCACAGCAAATGGATAGATATTCACGTTGATGCGGCATCAACGACTGGCAATCCCGAGAAACGATAAAGCCGACACCATAGTGAGGAATTTATAAGCTTCCTAATAATAAACTATGGCCAACTCGTTAAAACGATTAGAGACATGGCACGTGACGCCTAAGCAACAAAATCACATTAAATTAATAAACACGTGAACGGCTAGCTGTGACATGAATCACCTTATTTATTCGTAACCCCTCTTTTATAACTTGATCTTAAAGAGACATTACCAGGCCAATGAAATGTACCAAGAAATTTGTTTACTGTATTACCGTAAAAAGATATAAATTGCCACTATTAACAATCCAGATTCAGTATTAACAATCCAGATTCAGGTGTGATGTGGTGGTAACGTTCCATAGTTGCATCCAAAATTAAAATGAAATAGCACATTAGAGGATTTCAAAACTAGCCGGGAAGAACCTTAACAGCGTTACCCACTGATATGCATAATGATAGGATTTCTACCGATAGAAAAAAAATTACCCTGACCGGGATTCAATCCCGGATTCCTAAATTCGCACTACTTTTAGCTCCAGGTAATCAAGCTACCAATGCAACCTTCTGATTCATGGTATTAATTTTAGATAGGATACCTATAAAGGGGTCGTGGTGGCCTAGTGGGTGGAGCGCTGGACTACGGACCAGAGGGTCCTGGGTTCTAATCCCGGACAGAAGCAATTCTGGACACCCTCATCTTACGATAAATTTCTCACGATTCAATTTTCAGTGTGTCAGAACTTCGTAAGAAATCACAGGTGGCCCAGGGAAAGAAATTGGCCCCCCACCCGGAATGTGAGAATTTCACACGCCAATGGCTTAGTACTTACACACTTAGGGGTGAGCTCTACCCTCACCTGTCAAAATCCAACCTTGGGGTTGAACACAAATTTATATACACCTATATGGCGAATGAACTTAAGAACTTACCACATACAGCGGATGACGTATAAAGGAATGCAAGAACCGATGTAAGTAAACGTGCTTGCTTGAGTTTTGGTGACAAATGTTTTACCTAAGGAGCCTCAGGATTAACTCAACAGAATAAAAAATGGCAACTTCTTGAACTGCGAAATCTTTATTTATTTCCGTTTTAATTATCACTTGATAAGAAGCTAAATCAATTTGAGATGGCGTCAATTGATCAACAGATTCGGAAATAGCTGGCCCGTGGCAGTGAATAATCTCACAGACCTTAGTTTTTGCGTGTTGCTTAAACTCTGACCTAGGGGGTTGAAATGGGAGATACATAAAACAAACGGATAACAATATAATAATTTTACACCTACATCTAATGAGTACCATGTACGTCATCTCCATGGAAATGACTTGCAGGGTGGCAGGATGGCATGAGTGTGGCAGAAAAGAATAAACAACGAACATACTCTGATGGTAGCGATAAAACTCAATACAAGATTTCTACTGTGCCGGAGGGGTAATATAAATTTTACCTTCAGCACAACATACAGGCGGATATTTAGGAAAAACTACACACATGCAATATGCACTAAATGGTTTATTACAACAAGATCAAAAACGCCTCAGAAGTTGGATATATCCTCCCAACTATTAAATCGTGTTGGGCACAAATATTTCCCCAATATTCGATTGCGACTGAAATTTACGCCTATCAACGGCCAATGCGCCCGCCCGGCTGCGCAATGAACCGACGAGGGGTGAAGCGGAGGCTGTCGGGAAAAGCGGAGGCCGGAGGAGAGGGATGTTGGAGGGTGGGATGGAAAAGGGGCGACATCGCCTCCACCCTCTCATTCCCGCGCACCAAGGACGTGATTCATGTCCACTGACGTCTGCATCACGGCAGCCCACGCGCTGCGTCACATGAGCACGTGATAAGCCATGAAACAAGCTCTCTCACATTCAGTTCCCCCTCCCACCCGATTCAAGGTTTAATTTAGCATCCGATTCGCCGATCTGCTGGCAGCTCTGCCGACGACACCGCGGGGGGCCCCAAACAGGAGGGAGCAGACCATGAAAATGGTTGGCCCATCGCTGGGGCTCAGCGCTCACCTATCCACGGTGGGACGAGGACTACTTTCATAGCAACTGACAATAATTCTTTCTAGGAGGCTGTGAATGACGACGAGATAAATCACAGCTAATTGCATCTCTGCTCCATTCTAAAACAACAGACATTTCATTGATGCCGCTAATCATATATTGCTGGCTCCGACTTATTATGGTAGGCTGGATGATTCTAATAAAATTAAGGAGATAGATTGTAGGACGGACAGGTTTGAAATGTCATTTTTTCCACGTACGATTCGAGATCACAACGTTAGACATCGCGTAAATCGGTAATAATTATAGAGGTAATATTCAGAGTAGGTCGATAGTATTTTTTTATTTCCTGCATGCTCAAATCAATGTGTTACTTACTGTTCTGCATTGTTTTTTTTGCATGCATGAGTATCTATAAATTGGTGTCGGATTTCAACTCATTCATGGTATTCGTAGGTGTGTCCTGCATGATTGGGATTAGGTAGTTTTTTTCTTTTTTTTTCCCTAATCACTTGAAAAGGTGTGATGTTTTTTTTGCTGCTCACTTTTGTTTGTTGTGTCATTGTTCCTGGTGTGGATGCACCCCCTGCCACACACCCTCGAGGTGGCTTGCAGGGTATGTCGTATATATAGATATAGATAAACATTTTTTTAACTATTCAAACTCCAATTTAAGTATTAGACTATATCTTGAAGTGCCTCCATCGTAATGATTACACGGCACCGTCTAGTCTAACCTAATCAAAAGATAAGCACAATCGTCAAAACTCTTGGGGGATTTGAACCCGCGTCCTTCAGGTATTCAGACCATCGTGTCACCGATATGACTACCGTCGTAAACTTTATCAAATCGGACTATCAATTTAAAGAGAAATTATAAAAAATGTTAGCGTTGCCTTCACATAGGGTAGCTAAACTCGCTCACATCAACTCCTAAAGGTCAAGATGGAAAAATATCATCGCATCTCTGAACAAAATCAACTTCACCTAATGCACAGTAGCCTTAGATAGAAAGCGCATCATTATTGGAATGCCGGAAAAATAGAGCTTCCAACTTAAACACAAAAATACATTCTCTAACGTACATTTATCCATGTAGATGAAAGGTAAACATTTACAGCACTAGGCATGGCGCCCTCGGTACACTAAATACTCAAGAATAATTCACAGATTGGAACTTGGAAACTAACAAGGAAATAGAGCTTTAGATTCCCCTAAAGATACTCTACAGCCTGGTAAGAACGAAGTTGTCTTCTACGTTATGGTGACAGACGAAGCCTTCCCTTTAAATCGACATATAATGAGGCCTTAGCCTTATGGCCCTTACCCTTCAAACGGAGAGGGATGAGGGAAAGTTATTTTTACCCTCACAGAATAATCCGAACCATTGCCGAGACGATACTAGTGTAGCATCGAAACCAGCGCTTTCCTCTCGCATTAGTACGATGACGATAGGGTAAACGTATATTCATTTGGAGGAATGCTGTCCGACCGCAACTGAAGTTTTCAGTGCATTCAAACCTGCGTGAACGTCGGTTTGCATGACCTCACTCCGCTTTCTAGCGCTAAATACATTCGATCACACACATTTTGTAACTTTAAAAAATGAGGAATCAGGAGCACATCAACAATTTATTATAACCCACTCTCACCCTTTTGGTAAAATGAGGCTTATTTAAGCTTCACAGATTAGAAACCTTTTCAATCCGGAATCGGTCCAATATCGCACATTCACATATCACACAAATTATAAAAGCGATAACACACGGAAGAAGTAAGAATATTCATAATAATTCAAGTCCCCTGAACGTTGTGAACTATTGCCAAGGATGAACTAACTATTTTAATACACTAAATAATATGGGCATAAAATGTTTAACCTACACTACTGATCAGAAGTCTAAAACATCACAAGCGCCGTATTTAGTCATAAATCCTACGATTGTTTAAACTACGCTCTCCTCTCAATCCGTCAAACGCATATTCGCATGCTGAACTTCAACAGCTTTTTACCAACTGTCTTATGACAGCTGCCTTCGTCAAAACTTCATATTTACACGTATAACCGTTAATTCTATACCTTCTTTTTAGGTTTTGAAGAGATTCCTCCATTCCTTCACATTTTTAGCTATCTCATTACTCGGTACTAAGATCACATTTGACTGATTTTTCTCCATTCTAATTGTGGGTGTTACTGTCCTCTTTAATCTTCACAAAGTCATTAATGGCTGCCCTTTAGCTGAATTAAATCTAGCTGCCAACTAACAAATTACAAAAAAAGTCTTCCACATCTGAAATACGTATATAACACGAATTATGACCTTCATTTGATTTTATAAGACGCGGACGAAGTCGAGGTCATCATACTCTCTCCCCATAATGAATCCAACGCATACTCGTGAGACAGGAATGTAGAGCGCAAGGATTAACACAATTTCAAGCATGGAAGCATGCCAATGAGATTTATTTCTCACAAAAACGTGCACCAAGCACAACAGCGCGGAGAAATTGCTGAAGGATAGCAATATTAACTGAGTAGGAATGATCCGAGCCCTCTTGAAGAAAAGGCAGGCAGGGATTAGGAGGTGGAGAGAAGGGGGGGAGGGTGGAGAGAGCGGGGGCGGGCGGTGAGTGGGAGGAGAGGGGAGGCCAGTGTCGTCTGCCGCTTGGCTGCCTGGCAAGGCGGAGGAGGCAATAACCCCATCCTGCCCGGATTTATCTTTTCCTCCCAAGGTCACTGAAGGTCACTAGTGACGATTTGATTTTTCTCTAACGGTCGTCATAGAATGTGGACAATGATATGGAGTCGGAAGGTTTCTCCCCTCTGAGCGAAAAGTCGAGGGTGCTGAGAGCGCAATCGGGGAGGGCCAGCAAGGTTGCGAACCAAGGTGGACCGGGTTCGAGCACTGCCACGTACTGCACACGTGGCTACAGCAGGAAGGTGGAGTATTATTGGGAATGGCGATGAAATCACGAGCGACACTGTCAATGTACTGAGGTATACCACGCGGCAGTTGGTACCCAGCTATGACTCAGACACTATAGACGAACGTTTACTACTATCAATATAATTAGAATGATATTGACTACCGGTCTCCAAATGCTAGCAAGAGTTCGACTAATTTTAAAGGTAAAAAGCAGCAATAAATAGCCTAATTCACTGCAAATAAGGAACAAGTTTTTTTTTGTTGCTCGGTGCCACCAGAATCCTCGTCGTCGAAGTCACTCACTGAACCCTAATTCTTTCACCGAATAGGCCTCTTAAAACGTTTCCATACTCATTCCGCAAAAAAGTCGTTGAAATCGAATTAGCATATCAACAGCAACATTTACGAGTTCCACCTAATCTTGTTTCACCCACAAAACCCCGTGAAAGGCGCACCCAAAACTGCGAATGAGAAAAACAAAAGAGAAGGCTCTAGCGCGCAATCATCGACCTTGAGGTCTCAGCGTCATTGACCTCTGCCCCGCCCATCGCAGAGAGAGCACACATATATACGCAAAGAAAGGGAGGCGCCCATCACTTGGCGCCACCATCCAACGCCTCTCGGACAGTGACATTCAAACCTAAAGTACGCTATATAACCAGCTGGGGAACAGAAATATGGTCCACAAATTCAAAGCACCTATACCATTCACATGAAAATTAAATCGCACTTGGACACTAAAGAAGTAAATGACAAACGAAAATATGAGGATTGAGAGCATTAGAAAAAATAATAAATAATGGCATTGCTAAAATAAAAATAGGAATGATTTGAGAATAAAAATGTCAGGGTTGACAACATTGATAGCTGCTGCATTTGCCGATTTGCCTGCTATTTAAATAGTAAGTTCAAAAATTCTAATTTGATATTAGATAAATGAATACATAAATCTTCGTGATATTTTCATCAAACTAGGAGTAATTATGACCAAATATTCATTACATATTTATACATTCATTACATATTCATATATATTTATACATACACATTTATACATTATATACATATGCAACTTCGATCAATTAAATGAGGTAGAGATATCAAAATATCGAAAAAGGTTTATTTGAAAATTTAACACCGCAAACAATAATATTTAACATAGAGAAGCCTTGTTATACATCGACTATGGCGTTGCTTTCCATTCAACGATCTACAAATGAGCACAAAAAGTACGCCGATTATATACCTTCGAAATAGCCATAAGGGGGAGAAATGAAATGAACAGCAGATTGAGATAAACAAGCCAATAAAAGATAAAGAGTATGTGGGCGCGGTGCGAATGTGTCCATAAATGAGTAAACGGACGACAGGCTACGTAAGCTGTTCTCCTCGATAAACGCCGGTTAAAAAATTCCCAAAAGAAAAGCAACACGCCTTGTTAAGATATATGTGAACAGCAATATTCCGACAGATACTCGCTCCAGGGAATGGGATCGTTAAGAAGAAAGGAGATGACGACGAGACCTGCAGCCTCCACAGAGGATCAACGCCGAGACGGCAAATGAGGAAGATTACTTCCTCACTGAACGCACATCGGCTTGCTTCCAAATGGAACGTCGCGGATGACACATCGATCGGTTGATATATATTATGAACGCGTTTATGACCACATTCTCCTCGGCGGGAGATCTTGAGGAGAGAGAAGGGGAGGGTGAGATGGTGGGTGGGAAAGATAGGGATGAAGGCACGTGAAACTGCCGCGGCTCCGAGTTCACACCCTTGGCAGGGCATTGCACCGAGGGGAATGAGGGAGGGGGACGTGACCTGGGGAAGGGGCAGGGGGTGTGCGAGGAGAGCTGCACTTCTCCGGGGGGGGCGAAGGAAGAGGAGGCGAGTCATCGTCGCCCCACCATTCTCATCCGGACACTCGCTCCGCCTGGCCCGAAACCACCCGCCCGCCTGCCTCCACGAGATGCCATCACCATCCCTCCCCCGCCTCCAACGAGCCGCAACGCGCGCCCAGACGGTCCGCTTAGTTCTGTAACTTCGTGGAGGCTCTGGAAACCGCCGACGATTTAGCGCCGAGGGCGGCGACGCTCCGCCGACCGCAGACGGCGATTCAGAGCGATCCTGAGCACTATGCCGATTGCTTAAATTCCCATTAGATGCCAGATCAATTGAGTTCCAGACAAATGAAATGGCGCTGTGATGCGAGAAAGGCTTGAGCTCACAAACGCCTCTCTCGCATAAAAGAATTCATCGACAAATGCACAAGGATAGTAGGCAGAAGTGAATAATATGCAATGGGAACCATTCACTTTTTTTATAACTCTTTGAATGTAAAGTTCATCAGCTAAAATGTGCTGGGAAAAATCTTGTTGAAGAATTAAGTTGTGTTACAAAGATATTGGCTCTTTAAAAATTTTACCTTTTCGGCAGCTTAAAAACACGACGTCATCGCATGACGCCACGGAACGGAATTATTATGGGCGGTGTTTATTTCTCGTAAGTGGAGGTGAGTTGTTTGCAGAATACTTGACGAAAACCTTTGTATTTATGTAATTTGTTTAATGCAATGAAAACTAATGTGTTTCGATTTTTTGTTTAAGTAGTATGGATAATAACGAACAAATCGTCCATACATTGCATAATAGGTACCTGTATAATGCCCTGTTTGTTATCACTCCAAGAATCTCTGCTATAACAAAGCAATCGCTGTTTTTCTTCTAAAATAAACGTTTGTTTCTGTAGCAATATGGAACCTATACCGAGCAGTGACGTCAGAAGGCGTTTCAGGTCACATGACTTTCGTCAATTTTCGAGAACATTTTAATAACCTTTGTGGTTGGAATAGTAAATTTTGGCTAAATATTTAAATTTGTGAGAAAATTTCGAATCAAGTACATCATTAATACACGAGAAACAATTTTCACGCATATTCCCTATTCCACATTACTTGAAAAGCAAAATGGCTGCAGCAAATTCGACGGTTCAGGAAGGAGTTCGATGGACGAAGACAGAAGTCCCACTCAGAGCGAGACTACTAAACTAACTTTGTAAACTTCAAACACACTGAAAACCTCACTAAAAATCGCCATCATAATGTCCAGAGGGTGGTGTATTTTGTAACTTTCACTGCACCACCAGAAAATATAGCGCCCGTTAACACGCACATACTGTACTTTGATTCTTGTGAACGAGTCAAACCCAACCACGTTGCCAATGGCCAACAATTTAGTGGCCACGGTTCACTGCAAGTCTCAGAAGAATTGAAAGGAGTGGGTGGCAAGAATACTGCCTTTTCAATATAAGGCCAGGTCTTGACTACTGGCAGATATGTCTGAAAGCTATTTGCATTCAGTTTTGAGAGCATGGAATGTTCAGTACGTCGTCCGTCAGATGGGATGTTAAGTTGTGGACACCTCAGCGCCTTTCGTTTAGTACAGGTCGAAGCTGGGTTTCTCTACACCCTTTCTCCTCTCCCTTCCATCCCATCCTCCAATCTGTCCTTCCGGTTAACGGCGCCTTTGCGGGTGCGGACGGACCTGAAAGTACCGATGAATAGTGGACTGCAAACAGCCCCCGCCGCCAGGCATTTAGATGGCCCGAAGGGGAGAAAGCCACTCAAATCGTATTAAGTAATTTATTATAAACTACGAGCTCCGGCTACTTCACAGTAATAGCTACGATGGGACGAGACTAGAAGTCGAAGTCATTTGAGCTGGATGTTTCATTTTATTACCCAACAGGTGGGACAAAAAACACTAATTTTGTTTCACTGAAATAATAGCCCCAATTTCTTTTCAGGGAGGTCAATCTACACGATGTGAGACATTAATTTAAGTACTGTAATACCGTAATAAAGATGCCGATTTTTCAATTCGTCAAGAGGAACACTGCAATAAATCTCATTTTAGCGTAGTTATGTTCCCTGAAACGTAACAGAAATCTCTAAATTTTATTTTACACCTGAAAACCTAGTTACGATTGATTCATGCTTCTTGGATTCGGATTTAATTTCTAAATTATTTTGAGAAGAAAACGGATTTCCAAGAGTATGTAGCCACTTTCTTCAAAGCGCGTACCGCGGATCGCATGCCCAGATGGAATACGTCCCCGGGAAGTGGCACGGAGCCTCCAGGTGATCGGCAAATCGTGTTCCTCGCTCTGCCTGTGGCACGCACACCCTGGCATCACGGGGCAGGAGGCGTGGCGCTGCAGTCGGTGGCGAGGGTGGGCACGTCCCGTCGCTCCCTTCAAGGCCACAAAAAAATGCCACCGAGCACGCGTGGACTTCGCGTGAGACGGAACTCCTCAGAAAGGCGGAGTTAGCGGCATTCATTTTGGAAAAAATTTAAAACAATTACCAAAAGATTGTTGGCTGATTACAGAAACTCCATCCATTCAACTTCTATTAATTCCATAATTTCGGAGAATTAATGCGAGAAACGAAGTCAGGGATTAGAGAGTGAAATCGCACCGCTAGATCTACATGAAATGACCGTTTAAGCTTTTCTTCGCTCTTCGAATCTGAAAGCATTCATGAAATTTTGTCTCGGGAAAAAACACTGGCGAGCAGAAGGAAAAAGATGATGAGAAACGGGAGAATTTCACCACCTGTTCTATCATATTGACGCAATGATTGCATATCTACCAAAAGGATAATGTAGAGGCAGTGTTCGGGCGTGGACGAGAATAGGGCACTACACCGATGATCATGGTTACTACAATCAGGGTTTTAGGTGAAAAGATATGGCTGGTCAGGCCTCTTCAAAACTTCTTCACACTAAACAAAACCTCTTCACACAATACTTCTACGGCCTACACAGACGAGCAGTCCTAACCGAAAAAGATCGAGGACACTAGAGATGAATGGCTCTTTAACAGTGCCACAAACGATGGACTAAGGGGCTATTTGGTTCGGAGAAACATGGGAACAGCACCAAAAAATTACTCGTCAGAGAGAATTAAAGACAGGGAAAAGACATGTTAGGCTGTATTTCTCGCCCGATTACACCTAACTTAACAAGAACTACCTTCCCAATTACTCTCTAGTAACCCAAGCAGAGTTGCCATCAATTGGATGACAACTGAACTGGAACTGACACCGCAAGGAATATCTTACACCTGGAAGCAACCCTTACACCTATGGGCACCAAGGAGCATGAGCAATTTTCATAGCTGCTGTTCGTCCAGCAGCAGGGGTCTCATGAGCGCGTAAGCTAGGTCACTACACTACGGTTGTCCGTATATATGGACCTAACGTTACCATTTATGATTCAGCAACGAAGAAAAGAGGGGTGAGAGATAGGAAGTTCGAGCCGAAAAATGTTTACTCCCAAAGGTCGGCTGATTCCAAGCAAAAGTTCGAACCGCTGCCACACGATGCAACGACGGCGGAATGTTGGGAGAAGTTTCTATAACTAAAATGTCAGCACACTGCGTGTCGGAGAGAACGACACTCTCTTCACGCACGACCTTAGTAACCAAACAAAATTCTATACACTCCTATATCCACAGAGCTAATAATACATTATCTATAAGGATAACGAAAGGATTGCTGTAATAATCGTCAAGCCACGTGAACTAGTTAAACACACGCGCTGCTTATGTGCAATTCAAGACTTGAAATTCCTTGCTCAACATTGACAATAATTAAGTATGAATAATAAAACCTATGCTATGATATAAAAAGACAAGCCCAAAACCGTCAAGCATATGCACAATGCTTTTACGCAACGCTTGATGTTTTTAGAAGACCATAAGACACACAAACTTGCAACTTGGTTAACTGTTAAATGCCGTCAACCCACAGAGTGTAGGCTAATTTTTATTCACCCATAAGTGAAAGGCATTGTTAAAGTTGACTCTAATAATACGTGGGGAAGATTGGATAAGGAAGTAAGAAGGTACTGGAGACAGCAACGCAAATAAATGTTCCTACCCCTCCTCTCCCCACTCCAATCCTCACCCCTCCCCTTTCCCTTCCGAGACCCCTTCTCTACCCACCCGGTGTCCGTCCTTCGAACAAGAAGATGGTGAGATCAGCGGGGGCTCATATCACCCGTTTGCTCAGGTATAGCGACCAAGAGATGGCGCACAAGGGCTTTTTCATCCTCCTCAAGAAGTAGTCAATCTCAAGGAGATAGGAAAGAGTAAAGGAAAGAGCAGAAATTCAAATGAAAGTGCAGTGTGTTTATATTTATAAGGCACAAACAGGCAAAGTATGATATTATTTTATAACATGTTCAATCACAAGAACTTTGCGTGGGGAGTTGTACTATTACCTCCTACATGAATGCAATAAAACTAATGCCCAATTCCACACTTCTGCGAGAGCGAGCGAGAAATGAAAAATGAAAAGCAGTGTTTCAGGATTAACACTTCTCGCACTATCACATCCAATTCCATTCAGCACTTGGCCTGTAAATTCAACGGGATGTGAACTTTTTCAAATAGCACCGTCATGGATGTTTCAGGATTAAGTTAGCGAGAGGCATAAGCGGGTAGCACTATGTTGAACACAACCACCTTTAGAAATGTCAATTCCTACACATAAAATAATATCAGGGAAATACAACAACAGAAAAATCGGCTAATATTACGGGAAATAAAAAAACAATAATTAATCTCAAAACTTTCAATGCGATCCCGCGACCGCTAAGTTGGTACCATCAGATCAAACGGGCGTATAAAAAAAAATAAAAAATATATGATAATGACTCCATCACATAACAGGTCTTGGGTGGGTACACCCACAGAGTAAGGTATGGTACTACTTACCAGGAAAGTTTTTCGCAAAACTATCGCAAAACCAACCTAAATAGGGGTAATTTCGGAATAAAATGGCACTCATCAAACATTCAGACAAAAAAATGAATAAAAAAGTGTGAAAACTGAAAACCAGAGACCGATTGGCCTAGAAATGTATTATTCAACGGGCACATGAAAATCTGAAAATTTCTCGAGATTAATTTCTGATAGGCGAGGAGGCTCGATTGTTGAGATACGAAATCTCGCGACTTCATCTGCAGTCGGGAAGCCCTCCCCCTGGCCTTGAGCGCTCTCACCAAAGACGACTCCCGTGGGACGGCGGCTGAGTCCCCTCTTTCCTCCCTCTGCCTTGGCCAAAAGGCACCCACCATTAGCGGTCACTCGGTAAACCCATTGTCACGCGTCCACGCGCAAAGGTGGGAGATCAAAAGACGAGAGCAGCTGCTCCTCCCTCTTCCACTCCCCGGCGCCCCCTCCCCCACTTCCCTCCACTCAGCACCATCCGCCCAGAACCCCCGGCTCCCTCCCCGGGCGAGCATCTAATTAGGAGGAACCATAAAGATGGCTGGTTGAGCGGAAGCCCTTCTCCCATTCTTCTATCCTCCCTCCGCCTCTTGTTAGCACCCACTCCTCTCTCGCCTGCCCTTCACACTCTTCCATGTGCCCATCGCTTATAGTTTCACATGCGCCAGGGTGAGTTAAGTTGAATATCAGCCCTGTCTCCACTGAAAGCGCGAAAAAACCGAGGAATCACTAAGAACCAGTACATAGCCCAGTTCCCCAAGTAATTGGTCATCAAGCCCAAAAAGAGTTAGAGTTTGCTACTAAAACAATGAATGAACGAATTTCCATTACTTTCCGCATTTTATAAAACCAAAATAACGCCAATTTTGGATGAATAAGTCCGTAAAGGTGACTTCCAAACCTCCATATGCTTATTACCTGTTCCCCCGCAAAGGCGCAAAAGAGATGAATGACAATCAAAGAGTACATCATTTACTAGGTTAAATGATGTACCTACTATTTGATTCTCTACACTGTTCCTCTTTTAAATTTTTAACGGCTTGTGCCATATATTTGACTACTGTTTCTTGCATTGACGTCATTGCTGTCCTTGTTTGTGAGTTCGCCTTCATTTCCCTCCTCTCCCTT
The DNA here is from genome assembly GCA_933228895.1 of Platycnemis pennipes. Lineage (NCBI taxonomy): Eukaryota > Metazoa > Arthropoda > Insecta > Odonata > Platycnemididae > Platycnemis > Platycnemis pennipes. The sequence continues at coordinate 18,757,186 of OW121853.1, forward strand.
CCACTACACCCACTCCCCAAGTGTCAAAACAGGGATTACTCACCTATCGTGGTCCCCCCCCCCTCGCCATCCCACTCCCCCTTCCTTAGTTTCCCTCCCCCGCCCCTAATAATTTGAGGGTATTTAAGGAACGGCCATTTTATTTTTACATCTTGATAATGACATAAAGTGTCGAAACCATGGTAGAAATTAATAAAACCTTTGTGTGGAATGCACAAAGTGGATTTTGTTTTCCAATCGAGTGGTTCCAAAAAGTGAAGTCTCATACTTTGAACTGAATTAAGGAATAAGAGGATGAAGGGAAGGAGAGACGAACGTGCACGCGTAGCATGAGCCGTGTTTGCCTGCTCGTTGCAATGCATATGCCGTACTAGCATCTTAATACGAAATGTCTCAATCAACCGAGGATGTTTAATACAGCGAGGAACCTCGCGTCCCGCGGATCGCATCGCTGTGGTGTACTGGCCGGAATGCCTTCCCAGGGTTTCAATCCCGGCAGTGGCAGAGATATTGCGGCGGAAATCAGGTCCCCCAGGTGATTAATGTGTGACGAGCGTTTTAAGGGCCCAATCATTGAATTACACGCTAAAGTGCGAATCACTTGAAGCTTCTTATGAGCAGGCTATTACCGACGCCAGGTTTTTCTCGCACTTCCTGCTTTACAAAAAAGCGTACCAAACTCAACCACCCGCCTAACCCCAATGAAAGAAATTATCTCTGCCGTCTAACTCCTACCTTAGTAACAAGAACACTTACCACTTCAGAACAAGTCTTCAGAATTTCAACTCTCAAACTTGAATTTTGAGGGAAGTATACCCATTCAAAGGTGGTCACCCATTGGGATCCCATAGCATCATGAGTGACTTACCGCAACTGTAAATTAGTTCTGGAAAACTAAATATAAATTGTTACGAAAGCTCTACAGTGCATATGCAAGATATATGGCCGGAATTATGGGTTAGTCGTTGGGCTCCAAAAGAGAGCTATTTACCCTCAGACTGCAGCTTAGTTAATGAGAAAGGAAGGGAGGGAAAAGAAAAGGCAACGATCTTTAACAAAAGATACGTAAGTCTGCATTCAAAGGCACAGCACAGATACGCAAGTCGCCAGCAACGAGGACGGCGCGAGAAACGGTGGCGCTCGAGGGTAGCGGTGCAGAGGTCTGTATGCCTCGCGGGTCGTCTAATCTCCAGGATAAACACTCCCTTAAAGTTTCCGAGCCCAAAGGAATACCATGGCGAAATGAATGTAAGAAGCATCGTTTTTGGACTCCTAAGGCAGGTGCACCGCATGATTCATCAGCTTTGACGAGGAAAATAATGATAATTTTAGAGATGCTAAAATTGTTAAGGACTGAGAGAATAATAGGACTCACGGTTGCCATCCACGACCCAAACGGAGTAGGTACTTAACAATTGTTCCCGATTTTCACCGTACCTTTGCGGAGCTTTGACAATGATACGGACATAAAAATATTCTCTGCGTGGAAAATGCCCATTAATTAGTAGGGAAATAAATTACTCCACGAATAAACACTTCACAATACGTAAACATAAAAACAAATATTTCTTCATTAAAAGACTTACAAACTTAAAATTTTTACAGAATGCCTTCAGTGATGATTATTACCATTCCTTCCTATACTTCCTTAACAATATTTCCATTCCCATGCACCAAAAACTATTCAAATTTCTGCCATCTCCACACTGCCTATCTCTGCTGCACCAACTTATCACTAAAACACCAAAAAACTTTTTCAACACTCGAACTTGACTCAATGACTGCGTAATTATTTATAATTCTTCTCGACTTAGAGGAGAAACTTCTTTCCACTTGAAGTTCAGGGAATTCGTTTTGAAAATGTATGGGATGATATGGTACGACTGAGTCAAATACTAATCAATCATTAGTGATTATTTGGGGCACTTCCAGTAATCACCGACAAAAACCTAAACGACTGTAATTAATTCACTTCAGCGATAAGTGATGAATCAGTATGGGAACGCTCCCTTCTTAAACTCTCTATACCATATCTTGGAATCAATCGATTCATAGTTTCCGACAGGCTAAGGATCTGCAAACGTCCAACTCCAACGTTCTTCATTCTTTGCATATAGCTCGTATTCCATGACAGGAGCTTGCAACAGGAGGCATAAGAATCGTTTGAATGTACACTACTCCATCACGATTCACGCGGATAAAATGACTACCGCCAAGGAGATTAGCGAGTGCTTCATTCACGGGGCTGAGGAGACCCTCCCTTTCATCTACTGTTATTTCTCCTACGCATGAGGCGCATTAGTACGCGAGTTCTCCAATCCGTCCTGAGGCTCCTTAGGGAAATCCTTACTTTGTAGGGTAACGGGATAGTGCGAAACGCTGGAAGCTCTTTCATAAGACGCGGTCATTGAGAAAAAAATCTTGAAGGGGCATGAGAATGAAGGTATCAAAGCGACGTCGGGAGCAAGAGCGCATCAGCGGAAGCAATCCACACGCAGGCACGGGGGTGGGATTAGCAAGACGGCCCACTGGCGAACGGGCACGCATGAAGGGCGAGGCGTGGCCAATGACCGCAAGAGGGCGGGGGGCCTCGAGGGCCCCGACGCGTGAAGACGACGGGAGGCAGCGTGGGGCGTCCTCCAGACAGCGCCGGGGGGAACGCGGCCCGCCCTCTCGGTGGAGCAACGAGCAAAAGGAGAAATTGCCTTTGGCCCAACTCTACCCAACTCTCGACTGGAACCAACGAGACAGAAAGCAAAAGTCAAGAGCCTGAAGCAACATCAGACTAACACCGAAATCTAACGAGCATTAGCGTTTTTCCAACAGTCCCCTGCAACGAAAATCTATCTTTCGTGTCTATAAATCAGCATGCTGTAATTATATTTTTTTAAGTTTACATAAATCAAATAGAATACTTAACAGGTGACAATTTACATATATTAACCACTATGCTACGATTACACCTGACATGAAATTCCTTTTTTCTAGAATATAATGGAATACGGAATTTTTCTGTCTATAAGACACTTTTTTTCACTCGAAAATGTGTTCTGAAATCGGCCTGCGTCTTAGAAGATGAGGATAATCCACGCTTCATTCATCCGAATTTGCGACTCAAACGGAGGCGCTCATCCTTCTATTTCTAGGCGCAGGCTGCTTTGCGGCAGCGAACTCTGCCCCCTCTGGCATTCATTCGGCTCAGCGTCGGATGAATACGGTCAATATTTGTGGAAATCAAAACTCAAACGTCTTTCCAAAATCGATGACAACATTAACCGTTGTTACTCTTGAGACTACCTCAACGTGTGATTTATGTCTTCATATTACTCTCAGAATAGGCGTTGGTTGTTTTTATCACTATTGTTTCACCCCTCCTGCCGAGAGGGTCTTCTAGCCAAACAAACATTTTGAATACTATTACCGAAACTTCAATTCGACCTGAAGACGCTTCCAGTATGAGGGGCGAAACTGTTGTCTTAGAAATAATCAACAGAAAGAAGATTCCTGAGAATAATGTGAAGCCATAAACCGATGTTGATTATTATTTAGTTTTCTAAAACCTTTGCTACCTTTAATTACGAAATAATTCAAATTGAAGACTGTAAAAATGAAGTTCCTTGCACCAAAATGTATAGAAGGCGTAGTTTGTATTTGTTGCTATGACATTACCCTGTCTAAAATAAGGGCCTTAATTTCAAATATTACCGCAGGAAGTCATAGAGTCCTCCAAATTCATTGTCAACGCCATATAAAAAGATCCGATGACCACTAATATTACGCACTATAGTCGAGGGTTATCACCCTCACTTACAACAAGGAACCCGTCAGATAAATTGGCAACTGATCGAACAAAATCTCCATATCCTCATATGTTTTCAAGGACCAACCAATGGTCAAAAAATGAAAATATTCTATAAATGAGAGAAAGAAAGAATTACTATTACCTATATCCATGAAGTAAACATTTCCCACAAAATATCAATGCAAATTATATCCCAATATAATATCACGCTCGAAAGATATAGGTAGCCAAAAAATTCTTAATTGCAAACATTCGCTTTTTAGAAATTTTTCCCAAATCTGGTTCATTTACCAAGGGCAATCTGTGTAATTACAGGCTATTTCAAAATTATTTCATTGAGAAAGAAAATTAATCGAGGACATTTTAATACCTGCCTTTCACAGAAGGGAATCATTTGGTGACAGTAGTAAAATGGCGTGCAATTACCTCAAGCTTCGCATGATTCAGTTATGAAATGTGAACTACATCCCACGACGGGACAAGTAAAAGGAATGCTGGAAATGCCTGGATGAGAGCGAGCGCCCAAACGTGTCCATGCAGCCATACCGCAGAGAAGCCCATCCAATTACCGGTCACTCCCCCTCGGACACACCAGTCACTTCACTGCGAACATATCTCAGCAACGGAAGTGTTCCCGAGGATCGGTCGATGACCCGCGACTGTAGACATCGCATTCGACCCAACGCTAGAGTCAGGAATTCTCCATTTCAATGTGCTGCGACAGGATAAGAGCGAGTGGAAACCGGTTTATACAAATGACGACCTCCCTCACCTGACCAAAGATTGCATCCAATGTAATACCTGCACGAGCGAGTGCGCAACTATGTTCCATGAGAGCAAATAAAGAAAAGGAAATGTCATTAAAATAGAGCAGAAAGGAAAATATCCAGGAACTGAGGGGGAAATTACAGGTGACCCAGTGAAAGCAATTGTCTCCACAAATTACAAGAGGAAGTTAACATTTCCATGGTGTAAGTTAGAATGACAGACTAGTCTGGAAAAAATCCAGTGAGGGAGAGCATCTCACTTTGGATTTTGGACTCTTATAGGAAGAGCAGAATTTTGGCACAGTCGCAGTATCTCCGACTACCTTTGAAATTGAACACGTAGCCATACAGAAACTTCTACACTGCCAAACATAAGCACAAATTTAGATTTCCGGTACCTACAACTGAAATTCATATTAACCATCACGCAGTATAAAGTTCTTCATGGGAGGAAAAGACCGGGGAGTGCGAGGCGGAGGTTCTCGGAGGAGTGCCTCGCGGTGTCTCTCCATGCGAGCAGCAGAAAGCAAATAAGGAGTCCAATCCAGGGAATTCACATTGATGACGACTACCGGTAATCTACCTTCCGCTGAAGAGGGAGTGACGCTCTAACGCCAAGAAACAGACAAAAGCACGACGAAACGTGGGGTACTGAAGGAGCTTCTCAAGTTTAGTGGAGACTTTTTCCAAAATCATGTTGTGATTTTTTTTGGCTTTCACTGCGAATGGTGAAGATATGCACAACCTGGATTACTTTTTAAAAAGGCTTTAAATTTACTTCGCGCATCGCAGGTTGCACAATTTATCTCCTTCCCCGAAGAATACAATCGCTTGGGCGTAGCTCCGCAAAATGAAAACTGTCTCCGTAATAAATGCTTCCCAAAGATAATGAACTTTATGCTTAAACCCCAACTGACGCCATAAAATCATACTTACTACGATCGGGATTTCTATTGGCTCTCCTAGCATCACTGACAAACCTTGTAGGACTGATACGCGGAACCGTAAAAAGGCCGAGTTGAAATCTTCATTGCGAGAGAATAGCGCGCCGGGGCCGTAACGGACGTCTCATCCGTCCGAATGTGTCCCGAAATCACCCCACCTCTGCCCTACCCCAACCCACAGCGGCTCAAAACCATCGGCGGCGGGCCGCCCCGCCCCCCGCCGGCACTCCCAAAGCCGCCGCGCCATCGGCGGCACGGGAGGCTGGGGCGAATCGATAAGAGGAAAATCCCGCATGCCCAACCTCCCTGTCTCGACGGGCGGGAGGATGGGTCGGAGGCCCGGGGCGAGCTGTGGGAGGGAGGGGGTAGGCGAGGGAAGGGGCGTCGATAGGGACAAGGGGGGGGGGGGGGGGCATGGGATAGACGCGACACTTGCGACACACCCCGTGCCAAATGGAAGAGGGGAGGATAGGACTCCCTCCCACACACAATAAAGAAATCGTTTATTCCCCAAAGAAGCAAGTCATTGCTAAAAAAATTTCCCACGATCAGTCCAGACCTAAATTACCCAACGAAGGTGGGAATAACCTTGATAAACGAAAAAATGCGAAAGAATCAGTTTGGGATACACACCATGAAGGCAACAGCTGAATTGTCATAAGTAGATATATAGAATAGAATATTATGTATGAACATTATATTCTGTATATCCACATGTACATATACGAACTGTCTTATTACAATGAAGAAAACAACACGGATTTAGGCATTATGAACAGCAGTGCACCTACGGCCAAGGCAATGCCAAGGGAAAAAGTGTTCACAGGAAGGAAGAAACCACAGTATTCATTGAGACGTATACAACGAAATCATGCATGAATTAAGTGAAAGATTAAGAGTAACGGCTGCCACTAAACAATGGTAAGGACGAAAATTGAAGACACGTAATATCTTTTTAAAAGTCGGTGAGGGGACTTTAAATGAAGATACTAAAGTAACAATTACATAAGTAACAATTTAAGGCTTACTTAGATAAACAGGGTACGCAAAATATCGGACCAACCTCTCAAAATTAGATTTTAATCATAAACAGAGGACGATACCTGAGATGCATTCAATACACTAACTTTTAGAGCAATTAGATTGAGGCGCGACTGTGAAGTTTCGTAAATGATGTAGCATTAAGAGACGAAGTTCCACACACATATCTTATATGAGTTAAGTCTCAGGTAAATATCCAATTTAAAAATTATTCGACAGGTCCAGGTGACGTCAAAGTGTGGCCGGCTTACTCGCGGCTCTTTAGCCACGTACAAGTGGCTCTCAAGTGAAACCGAAAAAGAAACTTTCATAGTTTCATTAAAACAATTTAAATAGCACCTATTCTTTAGGTAAGGCTGAATAGAGATATTCATTGGTCCACTCAAATAATTTAAATACTATCTAGTCTTTGGGTAGGGCAGAACACAGATATTCAGATGTCCATTCTTCTGATTGAAAAACTGACAGCGACCAATACAACTTTTTCGACGTTCGTCGAAATATTAAGAGCTAAGAAAAGCAGATGTATGTAACCATGAACAGTGCCATAAGATTAAGGTACGCTTGATGGGCAGCGATGCAACTTTTCCATCGAGAGACTCACAGGCTCAACGGCTCTAAACACTCCACGGGAATCCGGATATCCTCCCGATTAGGCAGGCAGGTATCGAGCCGGACTGTTAACCCAAAAGTCGCGGGTTCCTGCCCAGGGCACGATGGCGTGATTGACTGAACCATCAGCATTTGGAGCACCTTAACACCTAATATAAGCGCAACTCCCAGGGAACGGGGCAACGATTGTAAGAAGCGAGTGGGTGACGACGAAGACGGTGGGAGGATTGAGATGGGGACGGAGGAAGTGACGTCGCGGGAGCATAAAGGCGGCGGAGGATGCGTGGAGCAAAAAAAGGAGATGATTGACAGTCTCGAGCGAAGGAACACGACGGCTTCGCCGAGGCGTTTATGACGGGGGGAGAGGGGCAGCACGTGTTCCCCAGCCTCGACTCCTCTGGGGGCGAGTGCTGGGCCGGAGGGAAGCGGAGGAAGTCGGGATGCCCCCAAAGGTTTTTCAGCAGACCATTAAAAACGTGCCCTCCTCCCGCAACCCACATGATGCTCATTACTGGCTCGGACAGGAAATGAAACCGCTCGTCCACAGATCTCCATTTCCACCAATTAGGCACGGGGATAATCCCGTTAATTCACGGGTCAATAAAAAACGGGGGAGTGAGAGTGTGAGTGGCTAATGGCGAGGAATGAAGAGCAGTGGTGGATGAGGGGGGGCCCCGCGGGAAGCCCTCCGAGAGTAGGCCGTCGGACCTCTTCGCGGCCAAATACTTACAGGTGAGACCCCAGCTCGGGTTGGCACTTCAATCCTGCCCCAAAATCACACCCAGTCAGAATGCATTATGCTATTATAAGAAAACCCTCCGAATAATGCGCACACCTGTATGGACGTAATCGTATTGTTTTTCAAATTAAAATGAATACTCTCTACTGCAAATAAGTGCATACATCTACATAATACCCTGCAAGCCACCGCAAAGGTGTGTGGCAGGGGGTACTGACGGAGGATGTAAGGGCTCAATAAATAGATGAAACACTCAGCCTCATTTTATACTCTCTAATTACCACTTATTTTAAATTTGGATTTTTCGGGAAAAATATCTCGTGCTTTTAATCATGTTATCACCAAACCACTGCTTAAAATTCCATCGGATAACTGTCGTAGCCTGTGTTTAAATGCACAATAATGTTGAAATGATATTATCAATTCCTCAGTTTAACCATCAAATGGCAAAATTTAAATTTCTACCTACAATGTGATTTAATCTCAAGGCATTCCGAAAACCCTGGGGAACATTTCGTCGATCATAACAGAGATCCAGGATACAGGACACAATGTTACGATCTGTTTACACGTTGCGGCATTTGATCGGTCTCATATTGACGAGTGTTTTTCTCCACCCTTCCTACATTCATTCAGGGTGGATACATGTTTCTGACATCAGGATTCCCTCAACACCTCGTTTCCTAAATCCAAAATCACGTGTTTTCATGCTTTGCCATGGATGCCCATTGATTGGTTATTAAAATAGCATCTCCGACATTTAGGCACTGATTGACGCATTTACACAATTATCATCAAATTCAAACTCAAATATATAAATTTAAATCAACCGGCATCCTTAATGTTGTTTTATTCGAGTAATTTCATTGCTTATTTTGAAGCAGCATCAATTGACGTCATCATACGGAATATACAGAATGGATATCAGCAGCATTACACGTTGCATGTAGTTAAGTAACACTCCATGCAAGTTCACTGTAGATTTCGAATTTTACTAGGCTTAAGTATGCTTTTATAACTGTCTTCTACACAACTTCCTTTTCAAAGAAAAATCGAACTAAGAAAAAGTTATGGGGCACATAAAGCAACGGCAATTACTGCTGCTTTAGAAGTCTCAACCATTATAAGAGTCACATGATACAAATTCATGCTAAATTCGACACTTAAATGGTACACCTTTTCTGACTGAAATCCCCAACTCTCGTCAAAAAAATGAGTGCACAAAAATAGCATTGACCGTTGCATACAATTGCTAAAAAGTAAGTATGTCGACTAAGGAAGCATGAGTCATTATGCATTTGTAAGCTACCTCAGCGTTGGTATTTGTTGACAGTTGAGTAGTGTTTGGCCTTTCGCTCATCTAAGGTTGTTAAGTGACAAGAGGTGGTTCCTAATCCGATCAATTTACCCTAGAGCCGCTTCTCACAACATTTTTATGTAGGTTACACGCATATTTAAAGAGCGGTCGGAGTGCTGGTGCGACTTTTCTTTCCGCAACTTAGCTTGCACAGAATTACAATTGCTCATCTGTGAGTTGTAGTCTATACTAAAAGAGGAACATTCACTTCTAAACTTGCCAAAATGGCGCGAAATAAAAATAAACCATACTTAATACGCCGGTCTATGAAGGATCTCCCTTGCTGATGTTTTTGGTGACCAAATTTCGTTTCCAGCAATCGATATAAAAATTAATGAAAACTAATCACACTTTTCAAAGAGCGACACACTTCATCAACATTAAATTCAAGCTGAAGTCGAGGAGAGATAATTTTTAGGTGTCTATGCCAGTCTCCGAGAAAGGTCCGCCCAGCGATATGGCAAAAGAGCACGAGAAACGCCAAGGGCATGTCATTGTGTGACTTCCCTCCTTGGGATATAGCCCCGAGGATTTCGCCTGCCAATCCGAGCCGGGTCTTCGAAGCCCGAGACAGATGCGCCACTTGAATCGGCGTCTTGTGGAGCAAAAACCGCGATGCGCCCCAACCCACCCCTTCCCTCCTCCGAATGAGAGGAGGGGATCCCGCGACTCCCTGCACTATCCTCCCGCCCCGCTTCCCATCTCCGACCCTCGCTCGCCCCCTTCCACCCCTCACTTCCATCGCATCCCCTGCAGGTCAATCAACCTAACATCCACGCACGAGGAAATAACAAGTGAAGGGCGAGATTCGCAACGACCCTCTCCCCGTCGCACGAACATCACAATCGAGCCCGGCAGAGCATCTCCAATGGTCTCTTTTTACACTCTGGTCCACAGTCATCCAAAATACTGGAGAGACACAAAAAATTAATACCTACACGGCGCGCCGCGGCGTGCGTGAACTTCACGCATCCAACGAAGCGCCTACAATCACGGATTCAAAACAACCATTTGATTCATCGCGACCTATTAAAAAAATCACTGCGGTGAACAGCTGAATAGACTAGACGCACAAACAAAGTGGATACCGAGGAATGAACTCATGATAGGCTAAAAAGACGTCCGAAAACTTTTCCGAAAATCTCAAAAACAATATAGATAATTAAAAATGTAAAAAAAGGTGATAAGCGAAACGGCTGTGGGGACATTTTCATGAGATAATAACCGAATCGATACTTCTAACAGAAGATAATAATCAACTGGCTGTTAATCGAAAACGAGGGGCGTGTCATAAAGGAGGTATGGGTTCAATAAATGCGAAGCCCGGAGAAATTCTGTTCCCGCAATCAAAACGGATGCCACACTAATGCCGAGAAATAGCAGCGTCCAACACATTGTAATTCCTAACTTTAAAACCTTTGCACTTAGACAATAAGAAGGAATGTTGTAGGGGAAAGAGGGCATACAAGAAAACCAGCCAGGGGTTTCCATTTACTTTCAGAAAACGCAAAAACGGAATGCACCCAAGCCACAAGCTATCTTCAACACGGAAACTGAAGTCGAGAAGCGGTAATGGGGTCGTTTAACATATTTTTTATTGCCGGATCTGATAGAGTGTAAAATAGAAAGACTCGTATTTTTCCGTTTTTTGGTCCCTCAATTATTTCTCGAGTTTTAAGTGGCGAAAAACTGATGTTTTCAACCCTTTCGGAAAAGTGGGCGTGGTGCAACCACTGATGTCATCGACTTCGTCCAACTACAACTGAGCCCGCGAAGCTACTTCGTCTTATCGCAATGGGGGGTCACAGCTGACTCTAACAACGGGAGCGGTTGCGACAGGATCTGTGCGAGCAGACCTTCCGAGAACCCCTCTCCACTCCCGTCCCCTCCCCTAAAAGCAGTCAAGGACGGGAGGAAAATGACGTCAATAATATCAAAGTAGCTTCTTCCGTGGGCGTCACCTTTTGCTTATTTTAATTTTTGATTTATGAGTGAATAGTAGTGGTTAGAAGATTAATTTTTTCACTAAAATTCGTTTTTCGTTTCCATCTAACAATTTCGTGTACAAAATTGCGATTTCGGTTCCGAGTAAACGCCCCCATTCACAGAACATCAAAGGAATCAGACGTGGCTATTTGGCCCATCTTTTGAGAGAATTATTTTCAAGCGTCTACGAAAATTCAATTCCGTGCAACTTACATTTAGTGAAGAAACACGACGTATGTCATTTTTCACTCATCCAATAACCGAGAAAATAGAGAAACTTCCATAATGATTCAGCATAGCCGCAAGAACCGGCTTCTTCGAGTACATTGCCATAATGATACATTTTATATACACATCACAAATGTGCTAAATGTTTTCGGACATCATCACACCACGGAACTTAAACTAACTTCACAAATATTATTCTCTTTTCCCACGCGCACGAACAGGCAATAAACAAGCTTTGGGATTGGCCTACGTTCGCGGGATTTTGAAAATAAGACGTTGCTAGGCCCCCTATGAAACTATGCTTTGAACATTGCCTGCCGAATAATTTTTCAGCGAGAACTCTTCATTCTCTCGCCATTCTATCACCCACCTCAAATCACGTGGCTGGCAACGCAGAGACGGGAGGAGGAGGAGGAGGGTCTTTTTGCGACGACAGGGTTTTTTTCGCGCCACGTGACACGGAAGCTATTTATGCATTTTATTTCGTTTCGAGGAGGACGGCACCGCGTCGGCCTTGGGGCCCGCAGCGCACTCCGCTCCCCGGAGCGGTCCCCACCACCGAACACTCTCCCACGCATGAGGCCCGACCCATTCCCACCCCTCGACGGAGATCTCTGGCGGAGAAAAAAATGAACAAACTATGGGAACCAAAAGGGTAAGTGGCAAGTACTGCTACTGGCTTTCCACATTTAGGATCGGGGTTGGTATCCCCATGCTGGAATTACTGACGTCGGGTTTCACTCCACCCTTACGATCCCATCCTTACACCTTCCGGTCTAAGACATAAGTACAGGATAAACTTGAACACACTAATGACGGTGAAACATTAAGATGGAATACTTTCATATAAATATAATAACTCCTAACAAATATACTAACTCCATAAACATTGGGTGGAATAACATTAGAGGGGGCGGGCAAATAAAGGCCAATTTACACAATATTAAGGATGGAGACCTGTGGATAGACGACGCCTACTTCCCAAAGGTTGTATATTTGAACGTTTACCTCTTACGGTGGCTGGAGCGATTTTTGTCAAAGTGCAGATTTGCATGAAATTATATGTATCCTTATTATTGAAATCTATGGGTAAAGGCGTAAAAAAAATGGATTTTACCGATTTAATTTTTTGCTAATTCAACGCCTTTTTTACACATAACCTTATGGTATATGAAATACATTTGGTTATACAGTAAAATCCCGATCATCCGTGCATCGCCAATCTATTTAGATTATCGGCAGTGGTATCAAAAAATACTTGGGAATAATATTAGACGAAATATTTTGTTTTAGTAATCATGTCAATTATATCTGTGACAAACTAAGTCGTATTTCGTTTCGAATGTCAAATCTTAAGTATTCCTTGCCTCATGAGCTGAAAAAATGAATGTATCAAAGCTTAGCCGAGGCCGTAATACGGTATGGTCTGAAAGTTTGGGGTATTACAAACTCCACCTTGTTAAAGAAGGTTATTTCCTTACAAAATAAAATTATAGCGCATTTGATGACCAAGGAGAAAAATGTGAGAGAAGTGTATAAAAATCTAAGTTTGTTACCATTAAGTGAATTATATAAATATGTCTTAATTAGTGACAACTTCTTTGAAAGCAAATTAATAAAACATGGTGCGATTAATACTAACATGAAACTTCTGCGAATAAAAAGGTTGTCTGTACCTAAGTATTTTAACCTCCAAGGCAAGAGGTAGTCCCTGGGTTGTTAAATGAATTTCATGTGTCAATGCATGACATTAAATGTATATCTGCACTGAAAAAATCATTGAAAGAGTGGCTACTAAGTAAGATAAATTGTTAAAAAAAAGCTACATAGCTAAAAAAATTAGAAAAATAACAAAAGGCACATGCTGACAAGCCACTCTGGCTTAGCAGGACCTAAATTGCATTTTATTTTATTTTTATTGTATTTTTTATTGTATTTTTATTGTATTTTGGATTTAAACTGTATTATATTTTATTATATAATTGTATTGTATTGCATTTTATTATATAATTTCATTGTATTGCATTATATTTTATAATTGTATTGCATTGTATTATATTTTATTATACATTATTATATATTTTATTGTATTATAATGCCACCCAAGGCGACGAAAACTATCAACACTTACTATGGAATTCTTTGTTTAGCCAAGTATGTATATAACATGCTTGAATTAAGGCAAAAATACAATATACAATTCTTCTTCTTCCACAATATATAATTTCTATAATGGCTTATATAATTAGTTGCACTTAAAAGAAATATGGCCCTAGTATTTTTTCAACGTATGTACTTAGAAAATATTAAAATGCATGTGCACTAAATGACCCACGATTACCCCCACAACCAACTTAACAAAGCACGCAATGAACTGTCCTGCAGGGGGGGTTGAGGATGAAACCGTCGGGATTATCTCGAATAGGTAACCGAGGAGCCACGTGGTATAAACACGAATGTTTCGCAAATTTGGTGCGTTGAAACCACTGATTACAACCTCATTGATTGTTTACACTTATGTCATATCTCATCTGTGAGTCTATAGTCGAGACAGGTGGGAAAAACTCAACGGAACAAAACTAATGATAAATATATGGATGATTTTTCGGTAGTTTAGGTCCTTTTTTTGAAAATGAAAAATATTTAATATTTAAGTCATCCATATATTTAATAAAAAAGAGGCCTGGAATTCAACTTACTAATGATATTGTAAAGAGTGATTCAGATACAGTAAATTTGCAAACCATTCGTGTTTGTACCACGTGATTCCTTGGTTTCCTATTCGAGATAATCCCTACTGTAGCAAACACAACCCCCCTGGAAGCGTAGCTACGGTAGGGCGAGGAGAAGATGAGACGTCAGTTGTAAGCACCACGCACCGAAGGGCGTAACTGAAGGCGGGTGGGGGATGGGTGCACGGCCCTTCAACTGTGCGGGGCGAGGAGGGTCCTAGCCACGCGGGTCCCACTGGACCGAAATAGAGCGCGGGGCGGGGGAGACGGAAAATAGGAAGAGGGAGGTGATCCTTGGGGAGAATGGGAGGAGGGGGGGCGCTAGACGTCGGAGGCGGTGGCGGAGGTGCAAGGGCGAGCCCAATAAAACTATCGCCGTCGTGTCCACACGTTGGTTGCATTGATCCGAATGAAGCAGACTTGAAGTCGGACTTGGATAGCGGGCAACGGCACACAGCTAGACTGACAAAAATATTCAATTATATATTTAGAGTGTCTAAATTGTTAGAAGAATGAGGTCGGGAATCATTACTGATGCGTAAACTAAAAAACAACTTCTATCTATAGCACGAATTTGATGCAGACTATCGTTCTGGAGGCTTGAAAAAGTGCGTGAAAAACTGCGCTACAATATCTTGGTACGTGGTAGCCCAGTTGGTAGAGCGTTGGCTTGCACACCGGAAGTTCCGGGTTCGAATCTCCAAGGAGGCCTTTCACGGGGGTGTGATTCAAAAAAACTTTAGTGGGGTTATTTTCTGGAAGCCATATCTTTCTGGGAAACTGCAGTCGGCTCCGGGAAAGGAATTGATCCCCCTATCCAGATATGTGAGTTTCACACGCCGTTGGGCTTAGTCAGGAGCTGGTGATCTTTACCCTCACCGTCCAGATCAACCTTCGGTTCGAACTCAACTTTTACGTTCGATCGTAATTATAAAATTTGAGAGATCGATATTAAGGCGGAGATGTTTCAAATGTCATTTTGTCCTCGTAAGGTAGCAGACAATAGCAGATGTGGCATAAGTTACCGGAGAGAGGGTTGTTTAGGATAGGTAATGTACTTTTTACATTCTTCCTTTTGTATGAGACCTTTTATGCCAAATATATAAAAGAAACTATTTTTAGAACCCCTCGCATGTACCCATCTAGCCAAAGACATTTGTAAACGATTAGCGAGGCATCCGTTCCACATGAGGATAATTTTCCTACAGAATGGGAATAGGGCGTGAAGTCGATTGGCACCCTGGAAGAACTTATTTAATTTCACTATGAAAGCAATAACATAGTTTCTAAGGGCGGGAGTATGGGGGCGACGGCTGCTAATGGCTGCTGCGGGGTTACTCCAGGCCACACTTATAGTCTGTCCATTATATCTTGGCAGTGACGTCACGTCGCTGAGTTGCCAGATTGTTTTGGATGATCTCTTTTTCGTTTTCTCTCGCACAGTTTCATAAACAATTGACTAACTTATTCCGACGTAGAATCAAAGTTTTTCTTTAATTAAATATTCTACCAGCATATTTTTTGGAAACGAAGTTATATTCCGTTAGTTTCCCGTGAATTCTTTGTCAGGAATTCAAGGCGTCCTCAATCTCTTCTTTATTAAAGCGTATTCGCCATGAATTGTACAAGTGATCTCTCATGGGACATCGGAGTCAGCATACCTCACTAACAAGTTCAATTTCAGTTAATCAAGCAAAAAAGTGTCATGCATTAAAGTTATTAGGGTTGAGTGAGTTATATCGAGGTTCTTTGTGACCTTGGCAGTGTCTGTGATGGCAAAATTCGCACAAATATTGCTAAATGTGAGCTCTGCTCTCGTGTGGAGTGTACTTTCCTTTTATCGAAGTTTTCTGCTGATTTCAGCATTTATGAGCAATAATTGGAGTATTATAGTCATATTTAATTCCTCCGCTGTTTAATTCCAGTGGTTAGTGAATTTAAAACAGGAATTTTTCGATGTACATGCGTAAAGCAGACGCATGGGCACGTGACGAGATCTCATATTTTGCTATTTTTCTCTGACAAAGGCCTCGAATAACAAATAATGCGTAATAAAGGTTTTTCATGTTGATTTAATGTGGAATAAATGGTAGGAAGTGGATTTGTTCGGATTTAGCATGAAGAACTGTAAAATTGTTTCGGTGGCGTACGAATTCATGCTCGGCATGACTCGACATCTCTGATATTAAAGTACAGCTGCTGCAGCCAAAGTTACAAAGTTTGTGTGATAAGTCGTCATGCACTGCATTAGAAATGAAAAAGCATAAACCTACGTGTTTTCCGTGAGATAAGTACTGTTGGAAAAACATTTACTGTGTCAATCAAATCCTCATTGTTGTTATCTTTCTCAAGCCATTTTTTTTAATTCCAATAAACTTGTCACAGGGAGCCTCGTAGGATAAGAGCTTTGATCTGCCAATTGCTTCCCTCAGGAAGCTTGCTGTCGCTTCTGCACATGCATAACCATTTGTAAGGAGAGACAGTGGCTTCATTATTATAGCAAGAGCGAATAATCAGGGGGACGGTTGAGGTGGTTGTAATAAGAGTACGTAGTTGAGTACTTGGTAAGACTTCCTTCAAGACGTGGGACAATTACATTATTTTCTACCGTTGCCGTTAAAATCTTGCGCTGTAAACCACTAATAATGCATTACAGTGCCATGGAAAAGAATTCCCTTTCAAACGACTTGAAGTTCCCGCAGGATAATTCGCTGTAGCGACAGTAAATTGTTCTGTACCTTGTAAGTTGGCAAAAGAAACTTGGCAACGTGCGTGATTTTTTACTTCTCTCATTGGGGGAAAATCGACGTGTCGTCATCAATTTCCATGGCGTCACTGCCATCTAACGCCGCACAGACTACACCTATATGGTGGCACGCAGGCTGAAGTACGCGTAGATTTAGATGTATTTTGAGCAAGTCGTTCAGCGGCGCTGATCAGAGCGCGGCTCCGACGCAAAGACCCTCTGCAGTACAAGTCAACAGCGAGTCCCGCTACCATGCTGTCAATTACGAGCGCGCGCATTCCTTGGGCCAATTTTAATTTGGCACTGGATCGAAAGCTAATATGTGAAAATAAATGTTGTTCATCATGGTAGCAGTTATCTTGCGGAATTAGGGTTTCACTGAATCTATGTCATCACCGATGAACGTTCATATTTCTCTGAGTGAATAAAAAATATCAACATTCTGCCAAGAACTTCGGTCGGAGCATCTCGGGGAAAGGCATTTGTCAAGTATAACAAGAATTCCAAAACAGGAGCGTAAAGATTCTAAATAAGTGGAGATAGTCTTGAAAGGTAACATGTTTTTAAAAACGATAAGCTCGACTTGGGATTGGTAGGCAATTTTGGAATAAAGCTGAATGCATCCATATGGATAGGTATTCACGGAAGTATAATATTATTCTTATCTCCAATTTCATTTATCCGATTAATAAGCTCAAAATTAGTAGTACATTTTAGTGGTAGTAGGATTAAATTACTCCAACTACAGGAAGAATGTCGCACCATCCAGCAAAGACTAACATAGATCTAACACCAAGACAAGCACGATATCTATGCGAAGTGGGATTCGAAATAGCAACGTCAAGATTTCCAAATCGGGATGTCGAGGAACTGACTACGCTGAGTCGCAGACAATCAAGCACAGCGATATGCAAGACACTCATCACGAGGATCTCAGGAGAGAAAAATAACGATTAACACCGTGAAGTGGTGTGCACATGAGCGAAAATGACGGTCTAACTAGCCTAATCGCGAAAAAAGAGAATTTTTGGTACTTAGGAATGCTATTAGGCGACGGCAATGCCAACCGCAGTCTATAGTAGTCGATGCAATTTACGTCTGATATCAATGACAATATATTCCCCACCAAATAACAAAATGACCAACAAACAACTGCTAGATCAGTAGCAGAATGTAAGGACTAGAAGAAGAAATCTTAACTCTTCCGTCGTTCCATTATAATTATCAGTAATACTACGACACCGACAAAAAGAAAAAATAGCAGTGGATGAGCCAAGATTGTAAATATTTATCACGTTTGAATGCCATGGAATCGGGTCTCTGCCAGGCTGATAGTTCTTCCCAACAATCCGGAAGAACTATAAGCTCAGCCCGTTGAAAGGTTTTCCAATACATTCCAGGGTGTCTATTACGGAACTTCCGCCGATAGGAGATATCGTACGATACCACTATCGAACGAAATGATGGAGGCTGTCTAACGTGCTATTACGGGTCGGGCGTTGCTTTCGTTCGATAAGCTTCGGCTGTCTTCGGGGAGTTATCGTACATCGGTGACGTTGTGTGACGTTGCAGCGGAAACAGCAGAAGATCTATGCTAACAAATGACGAACGATAACCCCAAACCGCAACATTGAGATCACGAAGTAAATATTTACAAACACTTTAAAACAAACGTGAATATTTAATTTCAGAATTTTATCTAGATTTAATTTGATTGTTGGCTTTCATTACTCCCGTAATTCTTGCTGCATTGTTAGTTACGACACAAAACCATTCATATTAATGCTGTTAATCGTGCTATCTAATCGCCTTGTTTCATACCATCATATAAAATGGACAGAAACGAAATTCACTAAATAAAAGGTCAGTGAGCAAAATGTTTATAATTATATTTGACAGTACTTAATATTTTTGACGATGTAGTTTAAAAGTCCCATGTTTTAACATGCATACAGCTTACGGTGACATAATTCATTCCATCCATTCCTCAATTTAACATCATAATAATTGTTAAACTTATCGTTCATGCTATGCATTAAATATGGTTAACCTATAGCATCGAGCATGACAAGCATAACAATGGGAATATGACCCTCCTTCCTTCTGCAGCAATAGCAGCCAAGAGTATAAGCCTTCCATTTCTTATACTTAAGCATAGCATTTAAAATGTAAAGCCTTTACACATCAGTCATGGTTTTCAAGCTCAAGTATTGGTAGATAACAAATCGATACATCTTCTTCAACTACTCATTCACAATGCAAAAAGATTAATTTGTGTAAGAACATCATACGTTCAATATAGTTTACGAAGAGAAGTCACTGTATAAATTGTTGATACCTAATGTTGAATTTCCATTTGGGCATGGTAACTATGAAACCTTTTGCTTTACATTAGAGTAATCCTTGTCATCGAAACATAAGCCTGTCAGCATGTGAAGCCTCTTCCCCGTAATCACAGTCCCGAAATTCGCCTCGAATGTCTCTCAAGGGGTTGATTGGAAATCCAGCAAATAGTTTTAAAATAAAAATATGTTGTTGTTACTGCCGTAAACGTACGGGATCAGCATCTAACAGCCATGCTGTAAAGTATTCGAAAGCAAAAAAATTTGGACGTGGTCGGAACCGAACATTCGTCAAAAATATTGATATCACGCCTTAAACCACTCGGCCACCACTGTCGATAAGGGGATTGCGCCCTGCAAAGAATTTATACGGAGTACAATTCTATGGTTGTATAAAACTCGATAGAAATCCTTTAAGAAGCCTGTTGAAAGAGTGGTTCTTGTAAACTACACAATAGATTGACGCATTAATAGTTGCGAGCTATGCCTCGTTACGCGATCTCATGCATTATGTTTCAGCGTTTACCTATACTTTGAGTGTAAAACAATTTGATGCAAATTCTCGCCACATTTCATTATAACGTATATCAACTTGAAGTGCATACAATGATAATACTAATTTAACCATTAGAATACAGTATCCATCGTTATATTTGCTCATTTCTTTGAATAAACATCATAGGTGAACTCCCGAATTGAACGAGAAGAAATAATGTCATTGTAATTCTAATTCTCACCCCATTGCGTTATTAGGAATATCAGTTTGCAGTGCATTCAATAATAATAGTAATGTAACCATTAGAATACAGTATCCATCGGTATATTTGCTCATTTCTTTGAATAAACATCATAGGTGAACTCCCGAATTGAACGATAAGAAATAATGTCATTGTAATTCTAATTCTCACCTCATTGCGTTATTAGGTATATCAGTTTGCAGTGCATTCAATAATAATAGTAATGTAACCATTAGAATACAGTATCCATCGGTATATTTGCTCATTTCTTTGAATAAACATCATAGGTGAACTCCCGAATTGAACGATAAGAAATAATGTCATTGTAATTCTAATTCTCACCTCATTGCGTTATGAGGTATATCAGTTTGCAGTGCATTCAATAATAATAGTAATGTAACCATTAGAATACAGTATCCATTGATATATTTGCTCATTTCCTTGAATAAATGTCGTAGGTGAACTCCCGTATCGAACGACAAGGGAGTTACAGACGGTCCGTAACCCGCTGTAGGATATCGTGCTTTCGATAAGCCGCTACCGTTCGATATGAAGAACCGTAATAGCTTTATCGTACTATTTGCCCCGTAACGAACGACAACTCCTCCGCCGTATCGTCATATTTATCGAACGATATCAACAGACGGACCGTAATAGCATTTCAGTTGTCGAACGATTCGTATCGAACGGAAACTACCTTACCGTTCGATAACTGCCTTATAGAAAGATCCGTAATAGACACCCTGATTGATTTAATACTTACTTAGCTTATTTCATAATGCTAAAAAATTCCCATCTAACACGTTGGAAAAACGAAAACGAAAACACAACTACAGGAAAAGCAACGATATTTTTTAGGTAACGAACCTCATGCTAATACACGAATAGGATTAAGAACACGTAGATGGCCTTAGTAAATTAATATGGCGACCTTGAACCACCAGGTTATACAACTCCTTGTACATGCGTCTGAGAACTGCCACCTCTTCATTTCAAGGTATGATTCTTCCTTATCATCAAACACAGCATATCCAAGCGCAAGAAATGCTGTAGGTTGTTATTACACAAAATATGACTGCGGCATATAAGATGCACGCTCAATAGTACACGGTTTACACAACGCTATTGACAAAAAATGAATTTTCTAAGATACTGTGAACCATTTTTCGTCCTTCCCGACATTCTTGGACACAATAAAAACATAGGCGTTGAACGACGTACGCAAAAATATTAAACAATTTCCTGTTCCGGAAATTGGTATAAGGCCGTTGTGCTGATAAGTTCTGAAGCGCGTGCGATACTTGGATTCAAGTAGTACGAAGACCACAGCAGGAAATTCAATCAACCTTTCCCTAGTACTTAAATAGAGAAGCAATTGTGATTAAATAAAAGAATACATCACAATACAGATAATAGTTAAGACGACCAAGGAGGTGAACCAAGAGCACATTCGGAGGAGGAATAAAAAAACAACCATTTCGAAATCGACCTCATGGACATGTCATACGAGTATCTTCATCCGACTGCTTAAGGTTTTAAGCATTGACTGCCGTGTGGCGGAATATGAAGGCAGGTCGGAAGCACGGGGCCCCTGAGCACGACATCAAGTCACGGAATGGGGGCTTACCGAGCTAAGATATTGGGGTAACCACTCCCCAATGCGCCGTCGACATGAGCGCAGTGCACCCGCCTCACTAGTATTTTATTAATATCGAAATGAACATTGGAGAGGGACTTGGGCGGTGGGAGGAGGAGGAGGGGGTGAACGATGTAAGGAGGCGAAAGGAAAAGGGGGGTCGGGCTCGCATATCGCAAGGGCGCGGACTCCGTCCAGACGACGAGCATCGATCGGGAGTCGACAGTGGGGGAGGACAGTGGCATTAAAATGGGGGGCGGAGGGGGGGCGGAGGACACCCCTTGCCGCCGTCCCTCTTCCCCGCCGCCAGCCCGCAGTCCCCGCCGCCGCCGCCGCCAAAATCCATACCGGGGGCGCAGTGACCCACCCAAAAAGCCCCGAGTGTGCGCGGGACGGGCGGTGTGGCAGCCTCCGCTCGCTTTTTTACCATCCTCGCTTTTTTCGGAGGTGGAGGGGGGGGGCGAGATCAGACGGCGGGAGGGGGAGGAAGTGCGAAACTCCTCCTCCACCAGCGACGTCGGCGGCGGCCGAGGTCGATGACCCCGGCGCCTCTCCTCCTCCGTCTCCCTCCGCTCCCATCGGGCCTTCTGTTTGCGCGGCGCGGGGGATGAGAGGGGAGGGGGAAGAGGGAGGGGGCGGCGTCCGTCCTCCCCTTCCGCGCGCACGTGCACGCGTGAGGGGAGAGAGCGCGGAAGGGGTCGGCTATGAGGGGGGGCACGAAAGAATGCACTACGCCCGCTAAATAAAAAAATCATACATATAAACCTTACCCCGTTGTAAACCGCAAGCAGTGTACCTCTTGGCGCTCCGACGTGAGTAGAGAAATTAAAATTAAATGCGCTGAGCAGAGCGCTCTTCCGGCTGCTCAAAATCCTTCGGCACGCGGTGGATACACATTGATAGAAGTCGCTCACCGTGCACGACCAGAGCACTCCCAACAGGCATTCGGAGATGCGACAATATTCGAGAAGTGCAGTTCCCATTTCCCACTAACAAGGGAAACATATTAGGAATGAATTTGAGCGAAAATTTTCATGTGAATACTAAATCAATCAGAACATGAAAGACAGCGTAGTGTTAATGAATTTTTGCACGATGTGGCTATTGGGTCCATGACAAAAAATAGCTCCTGGGATGAAAAGGGATCTGGGGCTTTAGCTCCATGCATGTTTGAAAGATTTCCCAAATCATGAAAAGCATGGCAATGAATATGAATTCAAGAGTTGAGCATAACAATGTTGAACAAATTCACTATTCTGAAAGCGGCAAAGGGCTTTAAATCAGTCACCAGCGGCAGGTCAGGCAACTAAAAGAATTCTGAACGAAGCAATATCAATAAGCGGGGAAAACTAAACGTCCTCTAACAATCGAACAAAATTGAATGTGGCAGTCCTTCATTGCTAACAGCGCAGCCCCCGTAAGATACTGAAGGAAAGGCATTCCGAGCCATAATACATAGCGTGTTTTAGGAATACAAAAAGAATAAGGGCAATTTCAATGATCATTTACCCCATAAACCATGACTTCCAAATGCTTCAGAAATAGTTAGCCTTTCCGCTCAACCCCGGGCATATTAACGTTCTAACCGCTAAAATATGAACTACGGTACGAATATATTTTTAGTCAACGTTAACCTTTAGTAATTATATAGGAATCAGTTTAGACGTCAAAGTTTATCAATAGCAAACTAGCAAATGTAAATGAAAACATCAAAAAATTATTTAAATAACGTCCCTACATTCAAAATATGAAGGAGAGATAAGAAACATAATGAAACATTAATCCATAACATGCACAACGGAGTGCGAACATAACTCAAAAATAAAGCGAATGAACGAAATAATAAAATGTACCTCGGGTAAAGAAAAAAGAATAGGTAAAAAGCCTAATAGAGAATAAAATGGTAATTCCAAACTCAGTCGTGTCATTTAAATTATTTCACAATAGAGAAGGCAGAGTCATTGATCGAAACAAAGGTAATTCTTCTTCAACTTCATTCTCCTCGATTAAGAACAAAACGGAAACTGACGGATAATTTACGTTAGCCAGGGAAAATGTGTACGTGGAATGGAATCCCAGCATGCAGGGGGGCGAGGAGGAGGAGGGTATTCGGGAGAGGGGAGTGATGGGGCCACGGGGCGGAGAGGGAAGACGAATGACATTTCCGGGGTTGCCCTTGCCTCTGACCGGAAACGAGGGCGAGTTACTCATGTCCTTTTTTCACAAAGGGCACGGAGATGTTCAATCCCAAGGGCAAGGCAATACGTATTTTATTTCCGCATGACAATGCATCGATTTCCAAAGACCTGTGGTGCTTCGAGAACGCCTTTGGTGAAATTCCATGAATTCGGAAAGAAACACTACAAGTAGTTTGGATCAAAATCACTCAGAGACCGATGAGCACGGCTCATGCTCATGATGCACCTATAATGAATGAAGAGAAATTTATGCACTTACCAAACTGATAACAAAAACGCAACGAAAAACGAAAAGTCGGAATTAATTCAGCTATTCAAACGAAATGTACTCCAGTTAGTATGAGTTAAGATCCTAAAATTGTCTACTAATAAACTTAAGTCCTGGGACGAAGGCTTCAGCAACGATGTGCCGGTGGCACGAAGGGCTTCACCAAGGTCAGGATTCACTGGCAAGAAAGTTAGCGTCTTGTCCGATGAATTCCGCGCCACTATGAACGCAGTGAAGCAAGATGGAACGAGATGCCCGAGAAAATAGTGTCATCAACCACGTCTCTCAGAATAGACTGCTCAAATGCGCCATTTTCGTAGTCCATGAAATGACTCCTAGGAATGAATACCTGGTTGATTTAACGTAAGAAATAAGGTCTAACAAATGGGACCGACGTAATTCTGTCGCACAAATTGGACAGCGTAACCCACCAAAATTTTCTCATTGGAATTCGTCTTCCCGAATCTCGCGCAGGATGCTACCTGGCAGCATATAACATGCTTGTGGACTCCTCAAATTTGCTTTGTCTTTAGTACACACACGGCACAGATTCCTTAGGATATAGGCACTCAACAGCACACTTCCATTAACATGAAATCTAGCCGCGCCATCGAAGGAACATGGAAGAAAGTTTTTTTTCTGAGGTTTAAAAGATCCCGCTTTCTGGGAGAACACGAAGAAAAGTCGTTCATGCCGGATTGGTATGTGGCATTAATAGGTAGCGAAAACTGGATTTTGAGAAAGGATACAAACGCAGATTGGAGGCTTTTGAGGAGTACGATGAAGCGGGAAGGTTGGGTAGAAGGAAATACAAACGATTAGCCTTGAGACAGCGCGTTGTAGCGGCGAAAAAAAAGTGGTTGGGAGAATCCGGAGAAAGGAGAAAGTTTTAATAGTTTTGGAGGAGTACAGTATAGGGTATGTGGACCACTGGGTGACAAAAATAGCCATGGGTCAAAGGGCGTAGTGAATAGACAGGCCAAAAACCTCTTATTCTTGGGAGAACACTGATGCGGTAGAAAATAACACCATCTACAGAAAGATTTAGGTAATCAGAAAATTCTGTACAAATATGTAGGCAACTTCCCATGAAATGGTTCCCTACGCTTTTCAAAGACTAAGCTTATGTATTGAAGCACAAAATAGGATGCAAATGTTAATAATGCACTGCACAGTTTCAATATCGAAATAAGTAACAAAAATCGCGATATGCTGAAGCTTTTACATTCGCAAAATGACACATTTTGAAAACGGATAATTTACCACAGTGGTAACTCACGAGCCATCCCTATCCCTATGATAGGCTGACAGTAGCTATTCACCCGTTCTCTCTCTTAAGTGTTACGTCCGTACGCCGACGATCTCTAAAATTTAATTTGGTACCAACTATTCATTAACAGACGGTTCGTAACCATGAAATCACATAACCACACAACTCGTTTATTCCAATTTTGTAAACGCGATTTTTCGTTCACGGTTATTTCATAAACGAAAGCTTTGTCGAAAGGTAAAAAACGATCGTAGGAGAGTAAGAGATATTCCTTAGTACTTTTCACACTCCCTGTCGGTATAAGAAGATTGAATTCATTACATCACCCTCCAGTTTCATGTCATTTCACATTTTCATTTAAGCCGGAAAATCGTGTGTCTAACCCAGCGAAACCTTGTTTAATAATTCAGCAGCGATCTGGCCCTGTGTTCGAGATTTGCCATAATAATTTTCTTGGTGCTTCCTTGGCTTTCTCCAAATGGGAGGAACGATTCTCTGTTTCTCCTGCTTTGTTTGTTCTTCTTAATTACCAGAGTATCTAAAATATTACATGACCAACAACAGCAGCACTTATTTAACACGAAGTTGGTACGGTTGGTGAATGTATAGCTCACTAAGTACTAGGCACAAAGGCAAGTAACATTCACACAGCAGGGTAGGGCTTTCCTGTTCCACCTACAGTTTCCCAAAAAGATCAGGTATCCAGAATCACACAGCTTAGATTCAAGGAATACAAACTGGGCGCGAAAAATCTGCGTGAACAAACTGAACTAGTTACTCTCTATCGTGGCCGATAGTACAATTTTCAAAGTGAATAAATCATTTTCCTTGGCCGGGACATGAACTCAGAGCTCCCAGATTCCGGCCAGGAGCCTCAGCCATTTAGGACGCCTTGGAAGATTAACTGACTAAAGCACCTCGCCGGGATCAACGGTTCTCGGGTCCGAGTACCGAATTTCGTGAATGATTTTTCTCCACGGAAATTCTGCTATCGAGCATAATAGCTTGGATGTTCGAACGTTTCAGCCAGATCCGAAAGCGGGACCTGAAGTCGGTATATCAACGCTTTACACCACTTGGCTACTCCCGCCGTTGCGGGAGAGGATAACTAGGTAATTTCTAAGCAACTATGACAGGCGGTAGCCAATGTTCGTAGTAAATTAATGAGTGAAAACAGTGATAAAATAAAACTTTTGCCACAGCGCCTGCAGACTTGATTAGAGAACCTCGAAAATGCAACCGCAGATTAAAATAATGTTATACACGTAGCAGAACACGTAAGTTCACGCCCCAATACCAATCAGTTATTCATGGCACACATGATCGTTCCACGAATGAATATTTTTAATGAGACTCGTGCAGCGTCAAAATAAAATAATATCACTGCACCACTGCAATACCCAGTGACAACATATCTACGTATTGAAAAACACAGATCAACAAAGTATCTCCATAACTCACGGTTTTCAACTAATTCCATGCCAATATCCGAATCCCCGGCAGTTGATGATGAGTCGCTCGATTTACGGGAGAAAAAGCGTAGTTTTATAGGAAAATGTCATTAGAAAGGGTTACTAAACGCACCTCATTCACATGAGGCTACTAATCCCCAAAAACCATAGCCTAAAACTTTATTCTCAGTGGATAGTAGCTTTAAAATTCATTGTCAGGGCTTAATATACAAACAATTACTACGCGTAGCAGGATTATGTAGATTGTGCAATTTCGATGGCAGATACGCAACTAACAAAGCATTTGGTTGTTTCCAGCGAATTTAATGAAAGCATATAATTTCAATTTCCATGAAAGGTCTAATGTGGCTAAATGTGCTTCAAATTACGTCAACCCACGTCTGCCAAATTCGTTCCAACGATTTCAACACTTAATTGATACAATTTCATCTCTGATACATAATAGAAAGGTCTTTTTTCCGAAAAATTTCCTATAGTAATCAGACTATGTAGTTTATTATACGTAGGCCATTTAAATAATATCTTCATCAAGAGACCACAATATTAAAAATCTCGGCAGGTTTTCAACAAAACACAAAGGTCACATCTAATACAAGGGAAAGATTAAAGTGGCTCTACAAGTATTTGTTAATTAGTTTTCACTATGGTTTAAATAGTATTTTCAACTCCCCCTTATTCGAATAGCAGAAAAAATATACTTCTAATTAGCAAGTTACAATTCCAAGCTAATTATTCAGATACCCTTTCCCGTATTTATAATGCATCATACATACTACACCCACGTGTATAAAAGATAAAAATCCCTGAATCAAACTTCATAGCATGTATGGTTAGAATTATGGCTAACGTAACCACCGTTCAACCCAAAATAAACCAAGTGACTTGCATTAGTTTGCTTACGCTAAAACTACATACTCAGCAAAACTGCAAGGGTTATTTTTTAAAGCCGAAGTCGTACAAAGCGGGAGATTTGAAGGCTCACGTCAAAATCACATGGCGAACGTCAGGGATGGTAAGAACTCACTTTACGAAACACACCTCCCAAAAATTTACACAAAAAACTATGCGATTTCCTTAAAGCTATCGTTAATCGTCTCTACCACGCTCACAATGCACCCGCACACATCTTATTTGCCGATTCAACTCTGAATAGCGTCCGCCCTAACAAGGTCCGCCAAGCGTTGTCATGGCAACCCAAAGGACGCGGGATCGCATCCGGCCACGAGAATGGATGTCGTATGTATCTCCGAATTAAGGTTAGGGTAGATTGTGCGATAGGTATAGGCTCAGCAGTTGAAGAACCTCTAAACCAAATGCCAACTCCGAACAAATTCTGTGGCAGGGCTCGACTCTTGCGGTCGGGGGGGGGGAGGGGCAAGGGGCGAGAGAAAGGCGAGGACCTCCTCCGTCCCCCTTCTCCCAGGCGACGTGCCATAACAATGCACTGATCACGCGTGGGAAAAGGGCGTGGGCGGGGTCTGTGGGGCTCAGGCGGGCTAATTGAAGGGGTCGTGAGGGCCGGGGGTGGGCTGGGCGGGCAGAGGAGCACTTGCGTCCACTCTGGCGTTTGCCCATTTCACACGAGGAGCACATTTTCGAGCACAAAAAAGTCTCGCGGAAGAAAAGAACTGGGGGAGAACTAAGTGATCCATAGAACCTTCCACAGAGCCACAAAGAGCACATCCACTCCCACAGCATCGATATTTTGTGGCCTGTTTTCACAACGTGACTAATAAATGTCAGCGGGATATGCAAATGGATGCCAACAGCTGCAATCAAGAAATTGTTGACAGGAGACCGTAACAACTCGATTTCGTCGACTACAAGAGTGCAAGGGAAAAGTCCTGCTCTGGGTTTTTAGCAAATATATTAATGGCAGCATAAATAATGAATGCAAAATCAAAATCCTATTCACTCAGGCATGCAACTGATTGAACTCAAGACTTTCACAAATTGCGCTACGGTTACACTTGAGTCCTGCCCACCTGCTCGAAATACATTTGGAGTATTAAAACCCTGGTGGCACAAAATTAGAACTCAATCTATCAAAGCAATGGGAGAAGCATGAATGGCAAACTGAACAACAACAAAACCTCCCATAGAAAGCGAGAAAACTGATCATATGTGAGGATATTTCTCACAAGAAACTGAAAAAAATACCATACAGGAGTGGCAGAATCAGAGTTGATT
This sequence comes from Platycnemis pennipes, assembly GCA_933228895.1. Lineage (NCBI taxonomy): Eukaryota > Metazoa > Arthropoda > Insecta > Odonata > Platycnemididae > Platycnemis > Platycnemis pennipes. Next base: position 18,786,253 of record OW121853.1, read on the forward strand.
TCATAATAGACTGTATAAATACCTAGGTGTTGCTCAGAGAGCAATATTATCTACTTATAACTGCAGAGGAAATTAAGAAATAGAATGATAACTTACTTTGCTGAAATAGCCCACTGTGTGGCACCCCTCTGAGTCACAAATGGTCATCACATAGAAAAGGAATGGCTCCACATCATAGTATAGAGTTTTATGGTCCAAGAAGAATTTAGCCAGAAGGCAAAGATTCTGGCAGTATTGCTTATACCTCTTCCCATCAACTTCCCATACAGAAATTTTTTCCTTCCTGAAAAAAGAAACAAGTGGTTCATTACAAAAAAACCATTCACCATTAGCATAGCATCACCTCAAACTCCACGCGTAGCACCATTAAGTCTATCAAAATCTAGGCCTGGAATTGAGTGCTATAGTAAAAATTGATGTTGACTCCAATGGTGACTATGTGGCTAGTCACTGTGCAACCTCTTGGTCAGTGGCTGACAGCTGTGCCAGCTGATGAGCCAAATTCAGCAGAGATGCCCTGGAGATCAACCCCTGGAGACATACAGTAAGGGACAGAGGCCTTATTACCCCTCACTACTCTCCTCCAAGGCCTAATAACTAGGATCCCAGGACATCTGATAAATGAGACTGAAATTTCATTCCAGTACATCCCTTGTCTCAGAGCTGAGCTTAAAGCCATCGAGTGCATCAGCAGGGTTGTGGACGGTGAGTGTGCGTGTAGCAACCTGAGAGAGTACATCAGACTGGTGTGATAAACAATTTGGGGTAAGAACATGGAATGTTAGATCACTTCAGACCAACAGAAGGCTGGAGAACCTGAAAGTGGAAATGCAGAGAATGTACATTGATATATTAGGAATCAGTGACATCTGAATGAGGCTTTTCATGTAGAAGTTACAGAATTATTCACATCAGATCACAGATTGTTAACAATGGAGTAGATATAAAAATGATTACGAATACTTCCAGAATGCATTAGAAAAGCTGCCCTGTCACACACCTTTATGGGATTGCAGGGTATTATGTAGATGAAGAGTTACCTGAAGTATAGTGAAAGGATAATAATGGTGAGGATCAAGACCAAACCTACAGATACCAATGAGGTGCATATTTACATGCCTATGTCAGACTATGAAGATGAAGTGGAAATAGTCAATGATGATTTATAGGAAGTAATAAAGCAGGTAAAAGAAGAAGTAAACTTGATTATTTTAGGAGATAGGAAAGCTACCATTGGGGAAGGTCAAGAAGGAAGAATAACTGGAAACTAAGAATTGGGAAGTCAAAATGAGAAAGGAGAAAAACTACCAAAATGTTGAACGTAAGACATGTTGGTGGTGGCAAACACCTTGTTTAAAACCACAATCTGGAAAAATATGCCAGGAAAATGACAGGAGACAGAAGAAGATTTCAAATTGACTACATTACAGTGAAGTGGAGACACAGGACCAGGTGAAGGACTGCAAAAGCTACCAGGTGCAGATATAGACAGTGACTACAACTTAGTGATGATGCATCTAAAATTCAAGAAACTGATGAAAGAAATGAACATATGGCAAGTAGAAAAACAAAGGGAAACTTAAAAATGGCTGGCCTTTCAGAAGGCAGAGGAAATCAAAATAGAAGAAGAGCTGACTGTGATATCAGTGGAAGAGAGAAGGGAAAACATCAAAAACAGGCTACAGGAAGTCACGAAAGAAGTCCTGGGGAGAAGAATAGTTATCAAGAAGTCATGGATCACAGAAGAAGTCTTAGAATTGATTGAAAAGTGAAGAAAATACAAAAATGTGGAAACTGAAGAAGGGCAACATTGCTACAAAAGAATAAGGAATGATAAAAATGATAAAGCCAGAAAAGTAAGGGAAATGTGGATGAAGGATCTATGGAAAGATGTACAAAACAACCTCGCACATGGAAATGTGGAAGTTGCCTACAGGATGGTGGGAAACCACTTCAATGAACGAGCTGCAAGATGTAACAGAATGCTGTCTTCAGAATGGTAATGAAGCACTTCACGGAACAGCCCGCAAGATGTAATGCAACTGTATATATTAGGCATGATTTGGGAGAAACATAAGCAGATAACAAATAATTTTATCAAATTATATCTAGTGGTCAATCAAAAATGCACACACCATTGAAAGTGGATGATCTGTACATTAGTCATAATCCGTCTAGGCTAAGTCTTCAATTTTGTATGTTTAGCTCAAGTAGCAGAATAATTTCAGTGTACACTAAGTACCAGAATTTAATGTCTAAATTATTCTGATTCTTGAAATGGGAAAATTAACAGTAACCTCAGAATTTGTTGGGAAAATTAATGTTCAGAATGGGATAATATCTCGGTAAGTTATGAAGCAATATTTTGGTAAAAAATATTTCGGCATTATCCACAAAATACCAGGTAGTTGGTCATGACAAAATTGCTGGATTATGGGTGTTCCCAGATTAGGGATTCCCAGATTAAGGATGCTCAACTGTAGTAGCTTATTACTTTTCTGTGAATGACCCTTGCTGTTAAGCACCCTTTTAACATTAATTCTACTACTATTAATTATTACTTTTCTTATGATTGTCTCTTTGGACCTTTGTTCCTTTTGAACATCATATTGCATCTGATTTATTAGCACTTTAGTTTTGACCAGGATCAAGTTTTGTATATCAAATGGTGGATAATGAAAGCTTAGCTGACAGTCCAGGTAAAAAAGGCATCAATAAAATTTTAAGCTTCTAATCCTCTAATGTCTTTAACCCTTTCCCGACCAAAGTGCCCAAAAATGCCCGACTTGAGTTATCCCTTTGAGGTCCGCATTTAAATACCCCAAATCCCCATCATGGACCAATTTTTGACCTAGATTTATATGTCGTGACACAATGCACAAATCATTTTACCATTCCAATGTTATTTTATCTAATGTATTCCTTTTTAATATTTCTTTTGTATAAAGAGCTTTTTTTGTAAAAATACGATACTGCATATATATTTTTTTAATTTCATCTTAACTTATTGTCTTTGTTGTCCACCTTAACTCCCTTTTTGTGGTGGAACTCCAGAAAACATCCTATTTTGCACAGAGGTAGGTCACAGTTTCTACACTTTCATGTAGTTTGAATTGCTTTTCCAGATGCTGTATGTTTCTTGTTCTCACTACATGAAATGCACACCTTTTTCCTACCCTCTATTTTAATTATTTTATGACTGTTGAGATGAAAGTACATTAGGTGTTATGCTTCTTTTGCGACCTGCTCTCTTTCGTGATGAGAAATTTCCTATCATCTGCTTATATAAAGCCTTCTGGAATCATTTTTGACTTTCCCCATGTTTGGATTTTGCAGGTTGATTAGTTTCACTGTACACAATAAAAATATTCACAATCGCAGTGTTCATTACAAATCAAAACAAATATTTCCACCATTTATTTGTTTTTCTACCTAATAAATAATAACTTCGCTTCTGGTCAGCTCTATCTACTCCACCCATAAATTTAGTGTATTTTGCTACTGAAAGAGGGCAAGAAATAGCCAGCCTTTCATTGCTTTTGCCAGTTTTTCTCAAAACATTCACACTTCCTTTTGGGTCACAATTAGTCGAAAGTACCCAAATATATCTATTATCACACCACACTGTTGCTGTAACACTATTTGAATGAAGACATTTATATTCACCTCTTTTTAGTTTTAAAGATTTGGTCAATTTCAATTCCTTGGGCCATTTTTTACAGCTTGGCTGAGATGCAGAACCTACATAAGTATTATTTTGCTGGAGACACCTTACCAAGTGAACACTTGAAAAAACAAGCTGTCAAAATATACATGGCAGTGTAATCCTAAATAACTTTCTAGTAAAGTCATTACCACCTGACTGCCAAGAAGCATTCCCCTGTTTCTGACCTTTTTTTCCTAAATACACGTTCCCCCTCAGTTCATAGCCGTGAGGAGTAGCGAGCACCAAAACCGATAACCCCCATTTCATTGGTTTATTTTTTTTATGTATTGTTTGATATGGTGACGCCCCTTGAAAGCCACCATTGCCTCATCAACTACCAATTCCCTCCCTGGTCTATATTTTTTATGAAAATTTTCCATTATACCTTATACTGGCCTTACTTTCTGTAATGCGTCAAACCCTTCATCAAGAGCATTTTGTTCCTTCTCAATATCACTGGCGTGAAAATATTTTGTCAGTTTTTTATAACCCTTATACGTCATGCAATTTTTGATGATAGAACATTCGATGTCAGGATTGTACCAATAGTCCATCCTTTCTGACAAATGGTACACGCCCATGTAAATAAGTACACCTACATATGCTTCTATTTCTTCTGAAGTAGTGTCAAACCATTCTTGGTCTGCTTTCTTTGCTTGGTTCTGTCTATACACGGCATATTTGTTTGTACTTTGAGCTATTATTTTAAATATATGTATTGACACCTCCTAGGATATACTTAAAATAACAAAACTCACTACTTCCTGGTGATAAGTCATGCACAACCCCAGTGTCACCAATGAAATCCCTTGGAGCTTCAAAAATTTCTCTCTTCCTTCCAGTCAGCTGATTCCAAGGGGGCTTGAACACTCACTTCCAAGTCACCTCCCACAGCACACGCAATCACTGACTCTTCATTTTCTTGTGAATATGAACCTTACTCTGCATCACTCGAGCAGTTACTCAACAATCGTTTGAAGAAGAGGAATCACTAAGATCTTCCCTGCATAGCTCTGCTCCAATAGCACTCCTACTCAGACCAGCCATGGTCAAAGACTAAGGAATTATCATAACAATAAAGGCCAAAAAAAAAAGGCACTTATGGCCATGTGTAGGGGCAAGGGCCTAGCCATGTTGATACACCGGTTCCCATCAGATCACCGAAGTTAAGCAACGTTGGGCCAGGACGGAGGTTGGATAGGTGTCCCCCTTCCATACCTCTACCGTGGTGTTCTTGTCCCCTCTCTGCAAGTGGCGGGCAGGTTAAATGTGGGTTGGCACAATGGATCTAAAGGGGTCTAAGTGCCAGGGGGGCTCCAGAAGGCCTCCGCCCACCCCTCCAATTTACATTTTTTTTTATGGCCATGTGTGCCAGATGACCAGACCATTCACAGATGAAATGAAAGGAGTTGTTTAGTAGAGATGTCTCATAGCTCTTGCTGAAGGCCCCATTCAGGGATACAAGATTACGGGCGGTCTCAGGTGCTTAGACCCGATGCGGAAATTTTGAGACGGGCGGTTTTGGGCGCTTAGGTCGGGAGCTCATTGGGCAGTTTAAAGGGCTTCGGTTGGGAAAGGGTTAACCTGGTAACTCGTGGAAAAAAATATTTCTCAGAATTCAGTGATAATCTAATATTTCAATTTAAATCATTTTCTGAGATATAACCATAAAAGTTAAAAGTTTCTATATACTTTTATACTTAAAACATTGGTAGTAATGGAGATACAGCCTGGTACCAAATGGTACCGCTAGGTGCTTGTGGGTATAAAATGTAACTGATTTAGAGAATCTCCTGAAATAAAACTGTAGCTGTTTTAAATTTCACTACCCAAACATTAATTTTTAATAAAAATTTCCTTGAAATGTCAAGAAATTTGCAAACCATGTATTGCCATTATAATAATAACTTAAATTTAAATATAAATTTGTCCAAGATAAAATAAATCATTTCATGGCTTAAATAAATCACTGCCGTACATGGAACGGCACAAAACAATGAATGCATAATCCTACATTACATTTCAAACATTCTGTTTGTGTCCTACTGGTTCAATTTTCATGGGCACACCTTTGCTGTGGTGGAGTGGATTTCACGAATAGTTGATTGTAGTATTGTAATTGAATGATAGTTGAACCCATCATTCTAACCCATCACTAACATCATTCCAGTTTCACTTCCTCTGGATGCAGATGCACATCCTACAGATTTTGGGGGATCCTTGAATCTTTCCAGGTATGTCAGCACAACTGCACGACAGAAATCTAACTGGGTTATACCTCTTCCATTCGATTTATCCATTTTATCTTCATCATTCTTTGGTAGCACCACTATATTTCCAAAAAAATATCAGGTCTTGGCACAAGGATTTTCTTTTTCTCACTTTTAGAGAATCTATCCACAGCAGATATCCAATTAAAATCGTGGGATGATGATACTGCCGATACAACTGCATTGTCCACCCACTTCACTACAACAATTTTGTCTTTCACGCACCTTCTAGCTTCAAAAAATCCTTGTCAATTCCTTATTGAACTTTATAATTCTTTAATGGAGGGCAGTCTTTAGGTATTCTATATTCCCTCACTGTACCAGTTGCACTGTATTTCCTTCTGCAGAGATATTTCATCAAGCTGTAACTTTTGTAATAATTATCAAAATAGAACCCGTAAGGTAGTTCTTTCTTTTCTAGCTCATCGAACATTCCTATTAGAGGGGCTGCTGCCTTCCCAAATTCTTTTTCGTAACCTTTCACTTTCCTCTAGTAAGAATCTGTCTTGCCTCATTGTTTTCACACAAGCTTATTTCTCATGTTGTGTGCTGCCTGTCAATAGTGCCTTTTCCTAGATATTATATCCACTAAGGAAGAGAATAGCAACAAACACTTTCACTTCTTCAAGTGTTATATCTGGATTAGCACAGATGCAGAACAGGACATACTTATTTGATTCCAGCACTAGGTGAGAAATTACTTCTTCATCAAAAAACAGTTCACAAACTGTGGTAGGGGACCCTTCACGAAACAAGGAGTAACCAGTATTATAGAAAATTGTGCCACGTACAGTAATTTATTCATCATCCCAAATGATCACTTGTTTGCAATTTGAGGTCTCTTGCGTGAATTACAGCTCAGACCAGGTTCACCTCATGCGGACTACTACTGCAATCTATGGACATTTTCGAGGTGAACATACATTAAACTCATGCTATAATCATAATCAATAAAAAATTTATAATGATTATAATAATAAAATAAATAAATAACTTGATAAAAAGTTAAGAATATAAATCGCAAAAAAAATCAGGTAGAAATACCAACGTGGAAGAAATTCGCTCCCCGCATAAAAATATCATGGGAAGCGCATAGTGGTACTGTATGGTACTACAGATATATTACACATTGTCAGCTATGATTACATATAATCCAAACCATCTACTCATGCTTATAGCTACATGTATTAAGATTTAACAGAACTTGAAAAACCCACGTAGATAAGGACAAAACTAGATAAATTTAAAATAATCGGAATGTGTGCTGGAAAAAAATCATTTTTTGGCAATCATTGAAAATTCTCCTATTTCAAACATCTGTATGCACATTAATTATGGTTCAATAAAAGCGAAATCTTCGGAGTCATATGCATCACTGTATCTAAACTGATGTGAAGTTAAAAAAATCAGAAGGAATATAAAGAAATATAAATAAAATTAACTTTAGGAATACACTACCGAATGGTACCGCTAGGCATTGACGGGCTAAAATTTAAGGAACACATAACTTACCGATAAACTTCCTCTCCAGGGGGATGCCTCCAAACACATTTTGCCAGATGCCTCTTCAGAATTGTGCGGCTCTTCATGTACCGAAGACAGTATTCACACAAATAAAGTTTCGGTAATCTAGCATAATCTTCTGGGTATGGACTCTGATACCATACTTCCATTTCAAATTTTCCCATCTCAATATATTTAGTGCCCTTGACATAAGGTAAGCCCTTAAGATCTTCTTCCTATTTAAAAGGAGAGAAAACAATGAAAATTAGAAAAGCATGTTACAAACACTTGAAGAATACTCAACACTCTTCATGTGTAAGAGACATTTCTATAAAAAATAAAATATAAAATATACTAGACTATAAAATATACTCCTACATTCCACTTTGGGTATTGTGCTTAAAATATAAGTGTAAAATATTGCATACAAATAATAAGGTTAAAAAATGGTTCAATAAATGTTGATTAGTTTTAACTGTGCAAAGGACAGTGAAAACATGATTGCCTTTGAAAATTGCCAGAGGAAAAAGGTTTTCCGAACAGGGAATTAGACCACAGACCTTTGCCTTACTGGTAGTTTCGTCCTTTTAAATTATAAAATCCTGGTGATGTTAAAGAGTATTCATTTCATCCCTCTGGTCAGTAGCTCAGTGCTCTACCCACTAGGCCACCACGACCCCCTCTCAAGTCTCAACATAGGGCAATTTTCACTTGGTTACCTTTGAAAACTCAAGTATCAATGGGTGGTCACATTGGCCAGGAATTGGGAAAGACACCCAGGATTTTAACCACTCAAGTTGACAGTAAATTTCTAGTTCTTATGTAAATGATTATTCTCGAGCACCTCCATAAAAACAAAAAACGGTTCACCACAAATAAAATATGTTGAACATTTACTCACAATTTTTTCACTAGCCAAAGCCTGGGCCTCTTGGAAGAGTTTCAGATCATAGTCAGAGACAATGTTGGTGAGCCTTGGTTCTCGGTCCTTCTCATCGGGAGGGTTCTCCATATCCTCATTCCCCTTCTTATCACACTTGGACCTCAACTCCTTGATTTTTGTCTGGCACTGCCGCTGCTCAGGAGTAATGTGTGCCTTTGGTGATTTCTTATTCATCGTGATAAGTGCTTTCTTTCTCTCTTCTTCACGCTTCTTAGATTCAATGTAGCTCTCCTAAAACCAAATATTTAATAATCAGTTAATTTAAAGAAGGAAAAATTATTCTTCACAAATAAACTAATTAAATGTTAGATGCTATTGAACACAATTACCATGGCATGAGATAACCTGTAAAACAAAGGAAAACAGAACCTCGTGGTAAGGCCAAAATAAAGTCTATTATTATCAAATAAAACAGTACAGCCCCTTACATAAATTTTCCTGAATTTATGATTCCAATAATTAGCACAATTTAAACCAGGTATGTACCTTCTATTTTTCCACCATTTTGATGCACATAAAACCTGGTATTTATATTATCTCCCACATTCTCACTTCTTGCACCAAGTCAAGCTAGACTTCTGAAATGTAAGCAATTATTGTACCAAAGTCATTTTTGCATTTTTATTAATTTCCTTTCCAAAGGTTTAAAAAAAATGCTTTTGATTCAATGGATAATAATAAAATCTGCTCTTTGTAAATTTGAAAATAGCAAAACAGAGCTAGTAATGGCAGAAATTAGAACTCATTCTTCTTGTAATTACTGCCTGTTCCATTAGAGCACAATGGGCTTCAAAGATTCAGCCGAGAGTGGCTCCACTGCGGACGAGAAGTAATGATAAAGTGGATGAAAAGGTCACCTCTGGGTGAATTCCAATAGGTCTAGTACCCAGGCCACTGTAGCAGTATGAGCAGCAGTTAGGGGAACAGACTGCTAAAGCCTGTAGGTGATTGCCCTTGCCAACATCAAAGACACCTCCAAATGAGCAACTAAAGAGATGCTGACTTCCTTTTGGGACTAAAACTTTGAGGTGGAGAATGCCTGGAGGGAGGCAAGTGCGGACTTTCTCACTGTCCATCAGCAACATTGCCCAGCAAACTGAATTATACCCCAACATCTGAAGCAAGATTGACTGCCTAAATGGGAGGCTGTGGAAATTCCGTCTGGACATTGGGGCAGAAATTGTACACCTCAGGCTGGTGCTTGGATCGTGCCAAGCTCTCCACAATCACACATGGCTACTATTCCACGAAGATAGCAGATAAGCAGGTAAAAAAATTGTCCTGCACCGTAGATACTTTTTAGACTAGCAAGAATAGAAAGGCTACTGAAAACCAATTTTCAAATTCCCTGACTTTTCCCTGATTTTTCCCTGATGGTTTACCAATTTCCCTGACCGATCACCAAAGGGTCTCCTATTATCGGAATATTTTATTTCAGCTGAATTAAATTTTCGTCAAACTTAGAAAATGTTAAAAGCTGAAATCAATACATTGAAAGCTATAAGAATGAAAAAATATATGGAACCTCCGCTCTAATGAAAAAAAATATTTAACTTTCACAGGTTAAGCCCTCACACAAATTGTACACACTTTTAATACATTTTTCGTGGCCGTGTATCTTATTTCCGTGGCCGTGTATGTTTCCTTCGGTGAAATTACAAATTGACAATGCCTAACTCTTCAAGGAAGACGTAGCGTGTCATGGTAGTTCTGGGAAGTTTAAGATTACTGAAAAGGCATCGAAGGGAAAGTTAATGGCCAATTTACTGGCGGAATCCGGCACACGTTGCGCGAAAAATACAAACCAAAGCAAAGTTGTTGGACTGGATTAAAATCGGATGGCACGAGTGACGTTTAGAAGCAAATAACATTTTCATTAACGTGGTCATAGCCCCTTGATTGTAAGAGGGAACCAAAAATGTAAAAATATTTGCATAAACAGAACGTAATCGTGCCACTGTGAGTGAAAACAGGAAGCAATTTGCAACGGCAGCGTCATATTTAGGAATGTCATATTTGAGACGGTTAGTGACCTGAATGAATTGCTTTGAGAGGGAGCTAAGGGGGCCATTCGATAATTACGTCGAGTGCGAAAGGTGGGGAGGGGAGGAGAACTCTTCTCATGGTCTCGCGAAGGGGGGTATGGAAATCGCAGATGATTTTATGTCAAATTTTGTTTACACGTGAGAATGTACTTGTATTACCGTTGTAATAATCATCGTCTCGTATTTTTAGAACTGCAAGCATGTATTTACTACAAGCTAGTGTGCTCCAACTACCTCTAGACCTGAGTCTCGGAAGTTAAAAAGAACGCGAGGTAAAACCTTCCGAACAACCTAGCCTTGGATTCCTTGTGATGAGTAGAATACACAGTGATCATGAATTTTAACACTACTAGGCAAATATCGCATTAAGGATATACAAAAGGGATACATTGTACGATTGATTTACAACTGAATGTTCAACGAATGGACGGGGCTTATTCTATGCACTTCGCGACGGACATTAGTTTTAGTTGGTGAAATAAAGGGCGGGAAAGACTGCCCGGTAAACGTAATGGTAGAAAAATAACGAGAATTTCCTATCCCAGTTTCTCCCTGACTGTTACGAGAATTCCCTGACTTTCCAGATTTCCAAAATTTCCTGACAATTCCAGGTTTTCCCGGTTTTCCCTGGCGATCGCCACCCTGAAGAATGTCACTTAGCAAGCAATTTCAAGTGTGTTCTGTTGGAAGCCCATGATGAGCAAAATCATAGAATGGATGGGTAAAAACAATAAGTAATGTGGCTAAGTCAACTGTGGGCAAGATTATAGAGAAGAAAAGGTAAGAAAATGCAGAAGCATGGATTACAGTTGGACTAATTCAGAAAATATGAATATGGGGACCTTAGAATGACACAAAAACAGAAGATGGGCAAAGGCAATAGAGGGTCTTAAGGAATGAAGTAGTAGATAATGTAAAGCTGCCAATGAAAGGTGGCTATAAGAAAAGTCCAAGGAAATCAAGGATGATGAAAAACCAAAAGTCGAAGATTGCATACAAGCTAATAAAAATATCACTTGAGGATCATAGTTCCTGGTGTAAATGGCTGAAAAATGAAGAAGGGAAATTTGTATATGAACACCCAGAACTGGAAACTATTCTGAAAGATTACATCTAGGAAAACTATATGAAAGAAATGTGAAAGAACAACCACCACTGAAAACATGATAGAAACATAAATTATAAATAATGTGGAAAACAATGACAATGGTATAATTAGGGAGGTATTTCATTAGGTCTTAACTTAAAAGAAAAGGAATGACAAGAAGGCAGTGGGAGTTGATTGAATAACAGCCTAAATTGTAAAAGCCTCTGATGAAGAACTGAAGGCACTCAATAGTTTAATATGACCCATAAGCAGTACAGGTATAGTACCCTTGGAATTCCAGTAACAAGATTTGGTTCCTTTATTCAAGAAAGCTTCAGAAAATAAATATGAACAGTGCCGCATGATAAGTATAATATCTCATGCTTTAAAAATTATGAATTACTATAATCCTGTTTAAGATAGAAATTAACATAGAAAAACAAATCACAGACAACTAGTTTGGGTTCGAATTGAAGTAGAAGTACAAGTAAGAGATAATGGTATTGAGACTTACTCTCGAAAAAAGACTGCAAAAAGGTGAACTTTGATATTGTCCAGTGCCCTTTGCGAAGCTGTTTTTACCGCCTCCACATCATCAAAATCAGAAAATGTTAAAAGCTGAAATCAATACATTGAAAGCTACAAGTACACCCTAATGAAAAAATATATTAAACCTTTTCGTATTTCGTAAAATTGAATTGATACCTTCACTGTGGACCAGAATAGCCTTACATAAATCGCTACAACGAATTCATGTAATATCAAATAATGATTCCATTACTCAAGGAGTCAGACTAATTCACTGCTGTAAAATCAAATTTTTTGTAAAATCTAAATTCTACTATATAACAGTGTTGCATTACAGTGAGTCCCCTAAACCATTGCAAACGTTGGCACGACCCAGACAAGCGATCTTCCGCGGCCGCGTATCGTATTTCCGTGGCCGTGTATGTTTTCTTCAGTTAAATTACAAATTGACAATGTCTAATTCTTCAAGAAAGAGGTTGCCTGTCGTGGTAGTTCCGGGAAGTTGAGGATTACTTAAAAGGCATCGAAGGGAAAGTTAATGGCCAATTTACTGGTGGACTCTGGTGTAGGTGAGCGAAAAATACAAACCAAAGCCAGTTTGTTGCACTAGTTCAAAATCGGATAACACAAGTGTACTTCAGAAGCGAATGGCAATTTGATTAACATGTTTATAACCCCTTGATAGTAATAGAGAACCAAAAATGTAAAAATATTTGCATAAACAAGCAAAACCTAAGCATGTCACTGCAAGCGAAAACAGGAGGCAATTAGCAACGGCAACATCATATTCACGAATATCATATTTGTCGTGGTTTGTGACCTGGCTAATGCCCCGTTTCCACTACTAGCGTATGTACGTGCGTACCAACCAGCAATGCGTTCCCACGACACTCGTGAAACTCAGTGCTGCCCTCCCTTGGCATCTGACTGAACAAGTTGCTGGTATAAGTATTTTACAAATACATTCAGAGCTCCAGCACATTCTTCATGTTTTTGCCATTTTAAAATTATGAGACACTCATTCTCACTTGTTCATCAATGTACAGCTGACAAATATCCATTTTGTCCAACTTTATAGAATATCGTGATTCATTTTTCTTAGTTTCCGCACCGCCACCAGCGCCTAACCAGTGAAAAATGGCATGGTTCGGAACTAAGAATTACGATGGTCCTTACGTGCGTTCCCACAGTGTTTTTTGGTCACACGCATATGCACGCGCGTACATACGCTAGTAGTGGAAACGGGGTATAAATTGCTTCGAGAGGGAGCTAAGGGGGCCATTCACTAATGACATTGAGCGTGAAAGGTGGGGAGGGGAGGAGGACTCTTCTTACTGTCTCACGAAGGGGGATATGGGAATCGAAGATGATCTTACGAAAGATTTTGTTTACACGTGTGATTGTACTTGTATTACTGTTTTAAAAATCATTGTCTCATATTTTAGAACTGCTAGCACATATAAACTACGAGCTAGTGTGCTCCAGCTACCTCTCAACCTGAGTCTCGGAAGTAAAAAAAAGACGCGAGGTAAAATCTTCCAAACAACATAGCCTCAGATTTCTTGTGATGAGCAGGATACATGGTAATCATGAATTTTAATACTACTAGGCAAATATCGCATTAAGGATACACAAAAGGACAAATTTTACATCTGATTCACAACTAAATAACTAAGATTCACAACCTAATGTTCAATGAATAGACTAGAATTTATTCTATGCAGGTCAGCGACGGACATTACTTTTAGTTGGTGAAATGAAGGGCAGGAAAGACTGTCCGTTAAACGTAATGGTATATAAGAATTTCCTATCCCAGTTTCTCCCAGACTGTTACGAGAATTCCCTGACTTTTCCAGAAATTCCAAATTCCCTGACAATTCCAGGTTTTCCCTGACGATCGCTACCCTGTCAGATCTGCTTTGTTTTGATCCCAAAGGAACACCACATTTGTGTATTTAGTACCACAAATCAAAGAAGCTGTCATTTTAACATCTATTATGCATGATTTTTTCCTGAATTCCATGATTTTTTCCACAAACCCAATATAATATTGGATTACTATATCACCAAAGGTGCATAGACTTCTGATGAGTGTTTTCTATATCTCGAATAACAAAAAGGGAGCCCCTTGCATTATTTTTTTAATTTAAGAATATAGCAAGCATAAATTCATAGATACTTCATTTTAGTATGACCATTGAAAATTTTAAAGACAAAAGAAAATATCTCTGAAGGCTTTAGCAAAGGGAAATAAAAAGGCATTCAATAAGCAGATCAACCATCTTCACTTTGTCAGCAGATTTGTATGAGTATCTGAAGCACTACCATCCTCAAGAGGAAGAAGAGAGAAAAGTAGTTATAAATTATTTACTAATAGTACTGCAACACACAAGTGAAGTAAAAACCAATGATGTAGCGGTAAAACGCAATCGAAACCCTGTGTAATTTGCATCTTGTGCCTTGAGGATACTGGGTACTATGATTCTTTGGTGAGTTAACCACTGTTAAAGTTAAAATATAGAAAATAATACATATATTTTGCATATTTATCCATATAAATATATTATGTATGTTAATAGCATAAAAATGTTTATTACTTAAAGAAACAACTTATGTTTTATGACTTCATTGTGTACCATATACATAACGTGCCTGCTAGAATAATGGAAAAGAGCATGACCTGATTACATTGATTGAATTAATGGGGAGTGGGCTATGATTATGGGACAATATTTCAAACTGTTTAAAAGACAAGCCAGGGGGTGTGTGTTTGAAACCGTCAGGATTATCTCAAATACGTAACCAAGGAGTCACGTGGTATAAACACGAATGGTTCGCAAATTTGGTGTGGCTGAATCGCTCGTTACAACATCATTAATTGCCTTTCACCTGAGTTTTTCTTATCTGTCTTGGCCTTAGGGCCTTGAGGTGAGATAAAACACAAGTGTAAACAATGAATAAGGTTATAATCAGAGGTTTTACGAACCATTCGTGTTTATATCACGTGACTCCTTGGTTACCTATTCGAGATAATCCTGATGGGTTCAAACACAACCCCCCAGGTAAAGGTAATGCCAGTGAGTGAAAATAACCTTAGGTTGGCACCAATGCCAACACAGGCTTTGCCGGTGTGTGCGCTAACAGCCTAACAGTTACAATATATGTTTTGTGAAGAAGTTAGATTTTGGAATTATTCTTGAAATAGATAATTAATTTTGTAATGCCTGTGTTTTCCATAACTAGAACAAATAGCTTTCCATTAGATAAAAGTCTTGATTTTTTAAAAGTGTATATGTACTTAGTATTTCATCGGTGTTAATTTTCCATTGAAAGTAAGTCTAATGTAAAATTAAATGTACAGTAAATCATAATAAATAAATGTAAAAGTAGGTAGGATGCAATTACATTATCGTTGATATCCGATAACTGGCGGCCTGTAGGATGTATGCAGCTACACTGCACGGCTTAAACAATTCCAGTTGCTTGCCGAGGGAGTTCGCTTTCACCAATATAAATACCAATCGATATAAATTAAACACATGAGCGGAAATTTTAGACAATTACATATTGAATACGTTTAGGACATGCGGATTATAACGCCACCAAGAACGAAATTCTACGACACTCCAGTTTTGAAATGCTAACTTTTTATAAAATTGATAACTTTTTTTCTATTAAAGTTATACACTGAGAACTTACAGTGTGCATGGAAAACATGTATACCTATCATGTTTTATACTTTGGTTTCAATTGAACGCCTTATTATTGATTTACAAGTCATCAAAGCGCTATGCTCAAACACCGTCAAAAACCAGCACTTTTTACGTTAAAACCGTTGTAAAAACATTGAAAATGTGTCTTTAAAATTTAAGTTTGCCATCAAATAACGCAGAATGAAATAAGAAAAATTACAGTGTGATTAGTTTTTCTGTAGGCTTAGCTGTTAATTGGTTATTCGTATTCAAACTCGAGTGCACATAATTTCTGCGCCGACAGTAGTGACATTCTTTCATTAACAACCACAAGTTAAGGAAGAAAAGGTAACTGAAGAGTTGTCATATATTAATTATTCCTATAATGCATGAGGACATGACAAAAGAGGATTTTAAAAATCATCTGATGATGATGAATATATTTAAGTACACCAATTATAATGCTCAAAGATACTTAATCATGCTCAAATTGAAATAAATTCAGACAGACAGCAATCAAAGAACATTATTCAATAACCAAGAAGATCTAATATAGGGGGAGCAGAGGAGTAGAGTGCATTATGTACCAATTAAAAACAGAATCACTTACTTTGCACTCCTCTGGAGTCCTGTTATGGTATACTGGACAAGCTTCAATTGTGAAGTGCCTTTCAAAATGTCCACTAAGATGGCCAGAAGAGTTGCACCCGGTGACAGGGCACTTCCTCTCCTCAATGGGAGTGATGCTAGGAGTTTCAGCACCTCCACCAGCACCAGGGCCAACAGCACCAGAGCGACTTTTGCTCTTCCTTGGAGTGAGGCGACTAGACGGTGGTGGCAGAGGTGGAGGAGGTGGAACCTTCTTGCTGCTTCCACTGCGGCCAGACTTAATAGTTTCTAAAATCACAACCAAGAGATAGAAAAAAAACATGTAAAAACATACAATCAATAGGATACATTGCAGCATTAATATACATTAAGTATCAATATGTTATAATTACAATCAAAAAGTACTAAATATACCAGTGAAGATGATTTACAATTTTAGCTACAAAAAAACATTCAAAAACACAAATGCATACTACTCAATTTGTCCTGTAGTTCACTTCACCTAAGAAATGAAATCAAAATAATATTTCAGGGAAATTATGCAACACTTAGGAAAAGCCTTGGTAGCATTAAACAAGCTTTAAATTGGTTTCACTTTACTATGGCAACTGCCACTTGAAAACATACAGAATAGTTTGTGGTTTGTCTGAAATATCACAAATTCATTCAGCAGAAAAGTTACACTGAACTTCAATGGAAAATTATGGCTAAGTATTACTTGTACGCTACAATTTAAAACCGCAATGTATTGATTAAATTGTTGCTCCTAAAATAAGAGTACACACACCAAATATACATATAAATCACCAGGCAAAAATCTTTAATATCTATACAACTTGACTACTTGCAAATTTATAAGTTTATCAAAAAAATGGAAACAATGTCAACGGCTGACTAATTGCACGTATAAAGAACTACTTATAGCAAAATTATCACCATAGCGAGTCCTTCTTGTCATGTTAAATCTCAAAATGAGAAGCACACAGAGTTCTTCCAGTTATAATATGAGGTCATCTGCTCGACTGTCGTAGGTTAGGCCCTTCGTTTGGATCTCGATCGTCGGGAATTCTAGGTGATTGCAATCCGGGTTGCATAACTCGCAGCGCTCTTCGCCTCGCCCGCGATTACAAAGTAGTACAAAGTTGCAGTTTTGCGCGTCAAGTTTGGGGGCGTCCCATAACCACGTGAGGTGATCAAAGGGGGTAGGTGAAAATTCACGAAGCATTACCCCGTGGAAGTGAGGGGGGAGGGGGGATGAATCGCGTGTATTTAACATAGTCTACGAAACAAGTGTTGTATAAAATTCTTTTATCCTAAAAATCTTTTAGACCTAAATGATTATTAAATAACACAACTTTTATTTCAAGTTATAAGTCAAATACTTTAAACTATAAATAAAATTATTAAAGCTTCGTAAAAATGTTACGATTACTGCTCAAAATATACTAAATGAGATGGATTGGGCATGCATCTTGGACGCCAACTTTTCAATATCAACCTTGTTGTTACGTAACACATGTTCTTCGAAGTTGATGTAAATGTTTATACTTTCTTGAGTCTCGACCGAGTCGACGATTTAAACTGCTTCATGAGTTAAAATGTTATCTCGTACATGTAGATACTATCAAGGACTGAGCATAACTGCTGCAAACCTCATTATCGGGAAGAACCCGGGAGAAATGCTACTTTGTTATAATTCATGAATGCCTCAATACATCACCGCTTTCACGTAAGAAAACACATCACTAACAAATGAAGACCTTAGTGCAAGAACCAGATAATGACCACTTTTTGCGAAAATGAGATTTCCACATACACATGAAGCCCTTCCTGCCCTTTACCAGTAGACATAGTCATTTTCGATGGTAAGTTCTAGATAAGTTTAGCAGACATTGTTGGAATTTTACGTTCTGCTCTCTGAGTGCAAGAACCAGATAATAGCCGGAGTTTTCTCGAAACTTCACTTTTGGTTATTATCTTGTTCTTGCACTCAGGTCTTCAAATTTGCCATCACCATGTAGTTTCAAGTTCGTTCAAATAAAGAGTCATGTGGACTAAAAACGCAAAATCACACAACATTAAAAATGTTTAATATCTTCCAAGTCTTAACATTTGTTAATATAAATGATAATATTTCCGAAAGCGAATTTAAAAAATATCTTTCTAGTGCCCTTCCACGGCAACGCCAGCGCACTTCAATTGTAAATTACATTGTATATTCACTATAATACAGCTCTGCCATAAACTTCTGATTTCAAATATAGTTTACGGATTTCAGGACCAAATTGATCATCTTGTCCATTTCAAAAACTTACTGCAAAGGGCTTGTTGGTGGATGGTACAAAGAAATGAGAGTGGGGGATCGACATCACTTTAAAACTTCTTTGATTTTGACCATGGTCACTGATCCCCCCTTTGCTTCCAACCGTAATCCGAACGCCATCAGTTGTCACACTTTTTAACCCTTTGAGTGCCACCGATTTTTAGGTGGGTATTCCCAGAAGTGCCACGGGTATTTTGCTAATTTTGTAGGCCTTTATTCAAAAAATCATTATTTGTTTATTTGTTGCTATTTTTACATGATTTCTTCTGCATTTGAAAGTGAATACTTTCTTTCAAATTAATATGAAAAAAAATCGGCTGATTTGTTTCAATGACACGCAATTGTTATAGTTTAATTTGGAATTTACAGATTTGAATTATTTTATTTCTCAATTTTGACCAATAAATCGAGATATAATATCAACTTTAAAGAAATAAGCCATCGATAAATATAAAAGATTATTATTTTTCTAGGAATTGATCATATAATATCCAAGGAATTTGCACGAATTTTCAATATATATTCGATTGAGTAACACAATGCTAATTGCATAAAATTCAGGGGAAATTATCAAAATGATTGGAGGTATATAATGTGAATATTTTCGCAGACAAGAGAATATTTGGATGTGAAAACGTTACGAAACATGGTATCTGAATAATAATAACAAGAATTTAAGTCTGTTATTTCTTACAAAATGATAACAATTGCATTACAAATTATTGAAAATATATACTCATACATACTTAGAAAACGATGACAACATTACAAACCCTATTCCAAATCAAATAACTAATTTTCATATTATTCATAAATGTGATGAGAGAGACAAATTCCATGTAGACCTTATTTACATTTCATGCAGTTCTAGATCTGTGGACAGGACCACGGCCTTTCCTACTGCATACAGCACACACTTTTTCCCTCCGCCCTGAAAGTTTCCTTATCCCATATATTCATTGCGATACTGTCCTAGGAGTTGACTGACTGGGATTATTCCATCTAAGTAACCATTCACTCACAATGCTATCTATTATTTCTGAAAAAAAACTGCACTCTTGATATTTTTTTCAGGATTGTTTGATTTGTAAGTATTATAAGCATGTTTAGCACCATTTTAGAAATTACATTGCAGACCATTTTCTTCCAGTATATCAAATAATCTTCTCTAATCTAAATACACGTACAACATAATATCCGAAGAATAAATGCCTCCCATGTATCATTGTACTCATCGTACTGCTCAATGATTTGTGGACTTTCCTTTGGAAATTCTTGACCCTTGCGAATGACTGAATTGCTTTTGGCTATCGAGTTGGTGGAAAGTAATAAAACTGGATTTTTTTGTGATTTCTTTTCTCGATACCCAAGAATAAGAAGCTCTTCACTTCTAAAACACTTTTTCTTACCAACACTAAAGTTTTATTTGAGAGGTTGAGGTACCATGGTCCAGAATGCGTTGGTAAAAAGAGGTTGAAGTACAGGATTGGAGAAGATTTTGGTGGCGGAAGATGTTTGGGACCAGGAGTTTCCAGGAATTCAAAATGTGGAGGAGGGAGTGAATCAGAATTGTCCTGAACCTCAATGAATTCTGCAGAATGATCACGGCTTCCTCTTTCATGTTCATCAGAACTGACGCTATCATTGCTATACCCAATAATTGCCGGTCTCTTCTTAGGAAGGATTATCACGCTTTCATCTGAGTCTGATCACTTCCCCTTCACTAGTGTCTCGACGAAAATGGGCGCTGTCTTCACTTTCTACAGATTCATCGTCATTACTTAGTGAATTTATGTATTCAGCTAATCTGTCATCGTCAGCACCAGGTAAAAATTCATTTCTAGAAGTTGACGCCATTTATTAGGTAAAAGATTTCACTTTCAAAAAGCCACTAGTGAAATTTCAATGTGTAAACAACAACAAGAGATGCACACATTGAATTTTTTATGCACAGCATCATCTTTCTATTACTACTGCCGCATCTACTATGATAACGAGGTTGACAATCGGAGCCACATTGCTGACTCAACACCCCAGCTGGCTCAACGCGAGAGATAGCATGATAGGAGTTACGTAGTATCTTTTCGTCTGCCTTTCATAGCTAAAAATCAACGACTTGATCGCAGTGAAACAGCAACAAATTATCTCATCAGAAGCGACATAGCAGAGATGTTTGAAGCCTAAAGTCTTTTTGCTACGTCATGAATCGTTCGCAAAACGAACGAGATTGCGATGTACTTCGCAGAGGATAAAATGTTTCTAAGCATATAAAAAAATAAGAGCACGCCAAAAATAATATCTCCGACATAAATACAAAGTTCAAAATATTAGAAGAAAGTCAATTGGTTTTAGGCTAACAAACAATGTAGTTTCCAAAGTGTCGCACCAGAAGCAGTTTCGTAAGAACCAAATGTGGCGCTCGGAAAATTCAATCCGACATACAGTTATGTAAATTACCAAAGCTGTTGATCATTTCCATTAACAATCAAAATTATTGTTCCACGTAGTTATTAAAAGATCATTCTTGTATTATATACAATTTACAAGAGTTAAAGATTGAGAAAAACATTGTTTTAACAGGTCTCCTCATAGACGACGATATATCGTCGTTGGCACTTCTGGCACATTCTGCAAACGACGATATATCGTCGTGTGGCACTCAAAGGGTTAACTTTGCCCAGTCCAGATTCAATTCCTTGGCAGTGCCATAAACTTTTTCAATTAATCTTCAGACTTGTTGTGCCTTTCAAAATGAAGGCCTACTAACTCCTTAGTTATTACAAAGTTACTGTCAATCCTCCTGACAAAAATGAAGAGTTGAGCTCCGCCACAGATATCAGCACCCTCGTCCATGGCAAGAGAGAAAAACGTGAATTTACTGGCACTGTCTTTAAGACAAGATTTTAATTTTTCACTCATTTTACTTCATTCCGGGAACATTATCAGCTTGCCAATTAATCCTCGTAATGAGTTGGAAGTGATGGAGATTAATTCCTTCAAACGCCTCCTTTTTCGGAACCAACTGAAGAAGGAACGGAATTGGCGAACAAGCTGACAATGAACAAACAAGTAGCTTCAGTTTTTTCTTTCTGTGATCCAATGTTTAAGAATTGGCCACTTAAGTGGATTATCGATGCTACAGCGACGCTGAAATCATGCGTATAAGGAGAGGAGTACTTTTGTGAAACCAAAGAATTGATCTTTGACGATGGAAGTGTTGAGATGGTTGTTGAGAAGACAGACATCAGCAGTAGCGAGTCCGATTAAATCGAGGATATTTCATCAGCGTACGAAGCATTTCCCAGAATAAAACCGATGCCAGAGACTACTATGAAGTGGAAAAAAATGAGTTACTAGTTTCTGGAGGTCTGGTAAGAAAGGACCGCTACTACAAGAATTAGTTGAACACAACTTCTGATTCATCACCAGTAGGATGGAGCTTCATCGCTAAGAGAAACAAATCATGGAAGTTGGGGGAGAAGTTCGCGGAGCACTTCTTTCCCGCTTCAAGGCAGCAAAGAGAGTAGGTAGTTCACAATAGGGATATACACATGGGTACTAAAGAGGAATAAAAAAAACCTACAGAGTTATTTGACAAATTTTTAAAGCCTCATCTGTTTGGTTATGGAAGCAGAAAAAAATCTGACAGATTCGTATCTTGAAAAGTGTCCAAGGTAATTTAGAAATGCATGTATCCGAATTTTGCGCTTTCACTTAAAGTACCTAAAATTTTTTTGATGTGATACATATTATTGAATGTGGTGCATCACAAGCGCTTAATATGGACCAAATTGGTTTTAAACAAGAAGTCCATTCCGGCCGAACTCTTTAATTTCGTGGAGCAGAAACGGTGGAATTAGTTTACCATTCCCTACATTCCACCACCAGGGCGTCCACCGAAATTCAATTTTCCCCCAAGTTTTCCAGGTTTCCCAGACAAATTTTCGCTTTTGCCAGGGTCTTATTGCACTTTGATTCTAATGCATTTTGATAGCATTCCATATTAAATCTGCATATTTAGTCGAGATGTAAAACAAAAATTATAAAAGGCTACTTTGAGTTATAAACAAGATGAAAAAAGGTAAGCAAAGTAAACAACGAGTTTTATTTCAAAGAAAAATAAACAAATCAGGATATCTGACAGTGAAATAATGAGTCAGAATAAAAGATAATGAAACTCCTTTGAAGCTGAATATAGGAAACTGGGATCAGATTTGTATTGTAAAAAACTTACAAATAAAAGATGGCAATGGTATGTCAATATGGCTTTTTCAATGATTGCGTGTGATCCCCCTCCCCGGTTTTTTTTTCTCCTCCTGCCCCCATCCCTGCTATGAGACCGCAGAGAGTGTTCCACCCAGGTGAGTCCCCCCCCCCCCCCCCCCAAGGCCCCACTGTTCTCGGTCAACTGCGAACCCCCAGATCAAATGGCGGAATCGCCCCATTCTAGGGAACATATTTCCGTGACCATTCTCTCGCCCCAAGCATAAAAGAGGAGACGCGGACAGGCTCAGGCGGCCATTTCTGGAATAGGAGACCCTGGTGGGCATCCGAGAAAAACGTGATTCTGAAGTGGCGCAGCTATCATGAAGAGCAGACGGTCGTAAAAGAGTGATCACCGAGGACAAGGAGAAAATAAATAGTGGACGCAAGTGAGACGAAAGTGAGAGCCCACGCAGGTGCACAGCAGGAAACAGTCGCGACACAGAAAGAGGTCCCGCATCCCGTGTCTATTACCGCCTTTCTCCTCCTGGTTGGATCTGCGCAGGTTGGGAGAGTGGATGGTGCTGCCTTAGCCCGTCACCATTGCCGCTATCATCACCATCAGTCTCTTCACCAACCCCGATTTCGATAAGTAGGTACTGTCAACGTCCGACCTGCTTCACCCCACTCCCCCGATCTCCAGAAGATTTCATCAAATCGAAGGATAATGACTACCCAGTGAAGCCCCCTTCGTATCCTGAGTCCATTTTTCCCCTCCCATTTTTTCCCCTGTGCAGTTCTATTTGATTCAGAATAAAAGTTCCTTTACTTGTGATTTGGGTTGCATCGTCATTCCTCAATCGCCGTGTTTCACGTCAAAGACACCAACCCTCCAGTTTTCCCGCGGTCTCTCAACTTCTTCGCCGAGTGCGCAACTTAAAGCTTAACCCGCACGGTGTCTCGTGATCACTTTCCGGCTTAGCCGGAAAGTGATCACGAGACTTAGCTTAGCTTAGGGCTAAGATCCGGCTTAGCGCACCATTTTCCCTTTATTCCCTCACTTTATCCCTCCCTCCTCCCTTGGAGTGGAGGATTCCTCCCGTTTCTTCGGGCTTGGTACCCGAAATATCCCGCGTTCCCCCATTCCCTTGAACATAACCCTTTCTCACGACCCTCCACGGTTAATCATCATTCCTCCAAAAGGATGGAGGACCGAGGAGGAAGCTAAAGTATGTATGGACAGTTCTTCCTGATACGGCTCTAACGATTTGTGCGATAATTCGTATACGGAGGTTTTAGGGTGCCAGGAATGGATTGTGCTTGATCTCATATCCGTGAAAATTGACGTTAACCTAAAAAAAAAAACAGATGGGTTCGACTCCAGATGTCGTCCATTAGAAATGCATAGAAAGTTCGTTTTTATCTCTTGCAGGCTTTATTCCCTATACAAATTTAATTAGAAATAATTATCCTATGAGATCAAGACAAGAACCATAAGATGGGAAAATACATAACGATTCTTATTCTGGTCAAGGATTATTGCTTCCGATTTGAAATTGCAATGGAATTGGTAAAATCTAACATTTTATAAATATTTAGCATATTAAGGAATTCATCCCAATTCACCTGGACAACCCTCGCAATTGCTGAAATATGGCTTATGTGTTATTTAATCATACATAAGACATCACTGAACAGTTACCAGGAGATTACAAAGTTTATTAAAATTTCATAACTTCTGTTGAAATGGTTAACCTACCAACATATGAATAAAGAAAAAAATATCATTATGCTGGCAAAGATGGCATTTAGCCAAAAAAAGATTCTACAAACATCTGGAGCATGCTTTTTTATTACAGTACGGTATGGACGATGATTGTAGCAAAGAAGTTAAGGCTGGATGCATTTAAAATGTGATGCGTAAAGGCCGTTTTACAAGAGACTCTGTACTGTGCAGACTGATGCAGCTTCAGTTCTCGCAGTAGAAGGCACCAGAGCTCACTGCGAGAATGAGAGCACACAGCTTTACACAATGTATGCGTGTGAGCAGCTATTCCAGGAATTCCATTGAAGATTACCTGCACAATTTGAGTGAGATTTGTTTGGACAGAGAAAACAGATTGGGTGCAGCATTGGTTACAATCCATTCGGTGTACCAGGGAGGACATGGATGTAGAGGAGGCCAGAGTATTAACTGCTAATTTAGCAGTTGTAGGGATTATTTTTGGGGCTACAGAGTTGAAGGGAAGGTGCAGGAGGGGGATAGCAATTTGAACTCAGGAATGGATACAGAGAAGGGAAGGAGGTAGGGGACTTGATATATTAATATATGGTGAAACAAGAAATGGCAGTGGAAGACAGAAATGCATACAGAAATTTCATGATGATGACAGAGAGCCAATTCAATGAAATTTTAGCCCTGGTTAGGGATGACATTGTTCGGCAAGACACGTTGATGAGAGACATGGTATCTCCTAACAAGAGGTGAGTTATTTAAGAAGAAAAGAAAAGTTCAAATGTTGTGATACTCATAATGGCGTTCAGTTCTAATTATTAATGGATAATTACTTCTTGCAGACTAGCCCTCACATTATGATTTCTGGTGACCAGAGAGACCTATCTTTCTCTCATGTATTCCTCCAGAGTACCATCAACAAGTTTGTACCAGAGGTCTGTGTATGTTTATATGAAAGCTTAAAAGACCACTACATAAAAGGGAATCTTTTACTTTATTAAATAGCTCTACATCATCTCAGCATTTTAAATTGACAACATAGTAATACTGTAATCTTACACCCTCAAAGTATCACGATCATGTCAGGAATGAGAACATATCACCAATCAATTTCACTCCATTTCAGGGTTTCCCCATGTGCGTGGGTGCAATGTACAGTAAGCATTCGCCTTCAGACCACCAACAGGTGCTGGCTCCTACTATTTTAATTATAAAGGGGGTTATTGAATATTTCTACTAGCTGTTGTTAATGCTAACTACAAGTTTCTGTGCGCGGGATCCTGATTGATTCACTGACAAAAATTTTACCTTACGAAAAGTCAGACAATAAACAGAGAATAACTTTTTCTGGGAAGACTCTCCAACACTATTATTAAAAATATTTCAAAACCAGAGTTTAAAAAAAATGCTGTGACAGGGTAAAACACAGAAAAAAATATCACCTTATGGGTCTCGAAACGGAGACCTTTACTTCCCTAATCGTTCACTATACCCCCTCATCCATATCACCAATTGTAACGAGTGGCAAAAGATTTTTATTCCAACCTCTGATGCCTGTTGAACTACCTCCCAAGTTGTTTTTAGCACACAAAATACTCTATATTATGCCTGAGGATCTCATTTATACTTGACAACTATCACTATTTACATCTCCAGTCTGGCTGCATATACTGGGAGGAAACTGGTACAGGAATACAATTGACAGTTTGAAGCTTCACTTTGTCACATGTACCTAACGATGCTGCAAGGTGGTGAAACGCATCAAACCATCAATAAATTTGTGGAAAAGTACAAAGTGCATTTTACTACGGATTTGGTATAGGAATCTTAAATTATGATAAATACTTGTACGCTGGCCTCCTTTCTTGGGGGAACTTTCATGAATCTTTCAAGCGGGGGCTTCACCTGGTTAGGTCTATTATACCCGCCGATGTGACGTTTCGATATTGGACTCAGAGATTGTCTTCAGGAGATATGAGAACTTTCATTTTTCTTTTTCTGTTCCCTGTATTTATGTTTGTTAATGTCGATGCATAAAAATCCTTAATAAAGGATCATATTCTCTCTTCAACCAGTCATTGTGTACTTGGATTTGTCAAATATTTTTCCGCAGTGATTAACGTAGCCAGTGGAGACAGGAGGGGGGGGGGTGAGCATCCAAGCACCCATAAGTTATTATATTATGATATATTATGGGTGCCTGTTGCCTCCATCCCATTCATGAATCTATATATCATTGTTTGTCCAGGAAACGTTTCTGGAGGTATTTAAAATTATTTTCCTTTGCAAATTTGCTTAAACGATCTGTTCCTTATTTGATTAATTGGTCAGGGTTCATACCAACTTTCCATTTTCAATTTCCCTGACTTTTCCCTGATTTCCAGTCCCAAAATTTGAAATTTCCCCTGACTTTACATCAATGGCAAAGCAATCATACATATGGATTTCACGGAAAAATGCAGCAAGGTATATAGTGAAATAAAACTCAGTTATTCCAGGAAAGTAGCATATTCCTGAAGTAAGATTTCATGCTTTCCCAGCAAATTGCAGTGATGAACTCTTCTCGGGCTCCACACCGGGTGAGTGGGTCACTCACCTGGTGTAGAGCACGAGAAGAGTTCATCATTACTTATTCCTGTCAAAATTCAAAAAGAAAACAAAATGTTAAATCTAAGCAGTCTCTGCTTAAAAATCTGTGATTATTAAAAATCACACAAATCACCACAAAATACAAAACTTATCCTAAGCTTGCCATTATTGCAGGAATCTGGTTATCCATTGCACTTATTTCCGCAGACTTCTCAGATGCTAACTTAGCCCTCTTGGACTTAAGGTCAGCCAAGTTTTGCACCAGTGACCTCTTCTTCCCCTCCTTTCTCTCTTTCTAGAATTCTTAATTTTTCCTTTGCAGGACATCCTTGTGATTTTTCCTGGCCAAGCGGCAAGCAGCGATAAGTTTCTAGTTGATTTCAAGCGACTTGATGCCCCTGCTGACTTGACGGCATCGTAAAAATGATGCTGGGCAACAAGCGACTCTTCCAGCTGGTTTTCTACAGTAAGGTTCTTGTTGATTGAGCTCCGTGTGTTCAACCACAATTTTCATCTTTTTGCTACGCCTCTGGCTCAGTCGTATACACAGGTCTCATAACTTCCTATACTTCCCTACAGGCTGAGCTGGCAGACCCTTTGAGGCTAAGAGAGTAGTTCCTACCTAGTGGTGCTGGTAGTCGTCCAGCCCACTTTTTCCGCTAGGATTATATAATGAGAAGGGCGAGGCGGTGTTAGAGAAGAAAAGTGAAAAAATCTTTGTTCATCAGTGGCTTTCAGTTTTCCTTGGATAGAAATTGATTCATTGGTGAGTATAGGTGTTAATTTTATACCGGTACGTGGCTTACTTTTATATGTACTGAGCCAAAAATGCCATTTATCAGACAGGAGTTAACAATGCCGAGCAATTGCGTGGTTTTGGGTTGCAAGGAAGGATGCAGGTCGAAAGAGTAATCATTGCCTTTTTTCCCGTTCCGGAAGATCCCGAGAAGCGTGCCAAATGGCAAGCTGCTCTTCCAAGGAAGGATTTTGTATTGAGGGCAAGACGGGTTGTCTGCAAGAAGCACTTTGCACCACAGGACATTATAGGAAAAGATTTCTTAAAAACGGTGATGGAAATATCATTGGAGAGGTAAGTGTTTCATAGTTTTAATTATAATTTAAGCCCCTATTATCATTTTCATGTTAAAGATAGTGATATCATTAGTGAAAATCTGAGAAACAATGGCAATTATTCCAATTCCTTATGGTCCTTTTCAGCTCAACCAGACAGATACTGTGAAACCATGTCAGGTCACCATCAGCAATTTCCCTAAAGATACATATGTGAAAGTAGTATTCCTATGATTAATTTTGATGCTTTTATCTAAGCAGAGGACTCCATGAAAATTAAGTTATGAACATAGAACACTGCTGTGTCAGGGCTCTGTGCACAAAATAAATTACATAAACACATAACTGTTCAAATATTGCTCTTAGAGAAAATATTTTTATTTTATTATAGCAATAATGTGTTTCTGCCTCTTTTAACACCACGTTTGTGCAATTCCGTTATATAATGATCAAGCAGGACTTATTTTAGCTAGAAAAAATAATCATGTAATAATTAATAACCGAGAAAGACCCCCCTTTCATTTCCATGAAAATATTAAAGAAGCTAAAATAAATGCTGTAGTAACAAAAAATACAATAGTAGTATAATAGTAGCCACTATCCCCAGGGTCTGGCATCGTCGGGGTCCGAATTTGGATCCCCTTATTTTATAGTTGAATGGCAAGGCTTTAGCTAGAACAATGTTTGGGTGTGTACATTTGGGGGGTCTGTTGTTGCAAGAAAGGAAGCGCTGTTATCCATGCTATTTGGACACCAGAAGAACTCGCAAACAATATAGGTTTGTTCTATAGCGAGATAAACCAGATAAATAACAAACAGATGTGTTTATAAATAATTAACATGGGTCTGTAAGAGGCAGCATGACAAACTAGTTTCCACATACCGGCGAGTCTGTTTTTCCCTCGATAAATGAGTTGAACAATTTATATTTACACCATATGGAGACTATTCAACTAATAAGTATCATAAATCAATCAAGCGGGCGTAAATAGTGCTGCGTTGAAGGGGTGGAGACAGTTCAAATAGCAAAACGATCTTGCAAGTTGTGGCACATGCTCTTGTAGCCACTGATTGAGTTTTTCCAAATTAGTGAGCACTAATCAACTGTGTCCACGATCATAATAAACATACACAAAAATTATTATTTTATTATGGGCCCATACCAAAATACTGGAACATCAGAATATTTTTTGTAGTGCAGCCCCAATAGCCTACTTGCTATTGCGGGCCTGGAGGGCTATTACGGATCTTGGGCGACTCACTCGTCACTCACGCGATCCTGCCCCCTCGTGAGTCGCCACTGCGATTACAGGACTGGGAGCGACTCGTATCTCGCTGGCGACTTGACGGGTGACTTCGGAGTGTATGAGAATCTTCAGAACAGTTTTCGGAGCCAATAAGCAGCCTTGTTACAAGTCACGTGATACAGCAGACAACTTGAAAATTTCGAGCATAATGTGATATCGTCCTTTATCTACATTGTAAATAGTACTTCCACGGACATGTACAATATTTTATGCATATTTCACTGCAATAAAATTGATGCTCGGACGGTACGAGAATCAGCAGGAATTTGCTGAAATTCATTCAAAGCGGCCAACATTAATACCTTAGGAATTCCTATTTCGTGGCGCATGATAGAAGCTACTTATAAATTGGTTAAAATAATTATTTAGTCATTAATACGGACACAGAAGGATAGGAAAATAACTCGAAAATATCTAATGTTCGAGCTTCAATCATTTTCACTCATGAACTAGCCGAAAATACTTGAATGAAACGGTAATAACACGGGGAAATAATTCGGCAACTACTACCTATGTGTATGACGGTTTCAAAACCTTACCTACCTGTGTCAAGCAGTAGGTACTAAAAAATAGAGGTCTACGGTGAACTTCTAGCGAAAACTCCCTCTTCCATGGTTTATGCTTTTATCATTTAAATATTAAGTTTGTAAAGGGTACCCTCAAGTTAGGCATGTAGGTGCCTATACATATTTTTATATTGATAGAAAGTATGCTAAAGCTCAACATAGTATTTTGTTCGCAGGGTTAATAAAAGCGTTTTGCACAGAAAATTCTACCGTTAACATAGAAATTTCTATATTCGTAAATATATAGCACTATAGCGCGGCGCCGTCTTCAAAAAACAACGGCGCACAGCAAACGAAAGAGTGAGTTGACGATTCATTCAAATCGTAAATAAAGTTGTGTGGTCCTCTTCTAGTTTAATATATTATATGAGGTTAGCGTAAGAACTCCTCTTTATAAGGATGGAAGAATCGATGGGAAATGGGTAAGTGCTGTTTATTCCCATGTCATCACGAATGACATCTAGTTTAAAACCAAAAGTTATCTAGGCCCATAATTGCACCCTAATATTCCGTGCAGTCAACAGTTATAAATAATTCATGGTACCCATGAAGAATATTGTGGTTATAGTCACGATAATGAAAGGTAATGTATCGCCATTTCTTGCTGTATAACACTAAAGAGCAGACTATCGCCAAGCGAATCGGAATCAAGCCGGCGACTCGACGAGTGATCACCATCGTCGAGGGTGACATGGGGAAGCGACTATTAGTCGCCGAAGGCGACAGAACAGTGTTCCGTAATCGCTCGGGGCGAGAGCTGAGTAGCCGGCGACTCAAGATCCGTAATCGATCAGGGTGAGAACTCAGCCTGAGTCGCCCAAATGCTAGTTATCGCCGGCGACTCGCGGTTCCGTAATAGCCCTCCTGGCATAAAGTAGGAATTTTTATCGAAAATTGGACATTGTGTTTATTATGAAAACCTAATTCTTCATGTATTTCCTGTAGAAAGGGCACTAATGAGTAGTTCTACAACTAGGCATATAATTTAATTGATTATATGAACCATACTTAGAAAACATTTTGTAATAGATTGCAGTAAAAAAACAGACATTAGTATAAACAATTCTAGAAGAAAAGAAATTTCAAAAGCACTTGATTCTGATTCCCTGATTTTCTGTTTTTAACAAACTCGTCGTTCTGAAAAATCGGGAAATCAACAAACCAATAAATTGTTATATAAATAATAATGATGTTTATTCTGTTAAACCTAAATGATTACCAAAAATAAATTCAAAGCAGAATTTAGTTGAAAAAAGTTTTTAAAATCATCATCCCAGATCTTGTGCATCTTGTGCACCAATTAACAATAAAATCTAACTTTTCCCCTGGCTCCTCATTATATGAACTAATTTATTAATGATAACATCTTTATCTGAATTGAAAGTCAGTAAAGCCTAAATTGAGGAATAATAGGTATTGCATTATGAGCATGTTAATACATGTTTCCCTGACTATAACATTTACGATCGGTGTATGACTGTGGACTGATTTACAGGGTGATAATAGGAACATCAAAATGAAAAAAAAAATAATTTTTAAAAATTCACAGCGACAATTTAAGGCAAATATCCAGATTTATGGTTTAACTATCCTCTTAAGTACTACCAGGAGATTATTTTAATAAACATTCAGAATTTATAAGGATGGGGTTTTTAAGATATCATTCCTTCAAAATGCAACTTTATTGCATTTTGCTTACTTTAGATGGTCAATTTCAGAAACTGTATGCATTAAAAGTGAGAGATAAAATTATTGGGGAGAGTAACCAAACAGGGCTACAGAATGGTGCAATTGTTTGGCTAATCAAATCCCTCTTTAGTTATTAAAAAAATTCCAAACTTCAATAAAATTGTAAATTTTCCATCTAACAGTAAATTATTAAAGAAAAGTAGAAGGTTCTATTCCAAATAGTTTCAGAGCAATAGAGATTTGAAAAATTGCATTCTACAACCCTTTCACAATTAGCGGCATTGTTTTGCAGATTTTCAAAATGCTTTAAATCGGTCAAAAATTTTTTTCCCAAAACTTTTTATGAGATAATTATTCTGTTACGTAGGAGTAACTAATATAATTTTTACAATCAAATTGAAGCGGGTCACCTGACAAATATTGGTGCTAACTGCCTGAGTTGAAATGGAATTGGTCTTATGCCAACTTTTATTAAATTTTGTCTAACTGCCTGAGTTGAAATGGAATTGGTCTTATGCCAACTTTTATTAATTTTGTTTAATATCTTGATTTTAAATTGAAATGCAATTCCTGATAATCTACTTTTTTTAAATGCCTGCTTGTATTACCCTAGGGATACAGCACGAACTGTATTCCTAGGCAGTGTTATGGAACGAAATCGCAATTGGCAGTACACTAGCTCTCATTTTTAACAACTACATACTCTATCATCGGTTCATGCGAGTCTGACGAATGTAGGCGAATCACGTGACATTCTGCTTTATTTTTTTCCCGTGCCTCCGGGGCTATGGAGGAAAAAGCCAAGACATGTATTTCCTTATTTTGTTCTAGTGGCACAGAAAAAATTTTCATCTTATTTGGTGACCTGAGTTACAGATACTCTCCTTGTAAATATCTACTGTACCTAAATACCATTTGTGGGATGCATCAATCACTAAGCCGCGAAATTTAAAAATCTCCAATTCAGATATGAACTTATACTGTCTTCGGACGTGATTTCAGTGACGAATGAAATGAAAGATCCGTGGATCTTAGGACCCGACCCTCTATAATTCTTGAGTGATACATTCGTACATCTAATTTAAACAATAAAAGTGTAATAAAGTCAGTATTCATATGTAAATGTTTGAAATTGAACATGATAAGTTTTTTGAATGCAATGACTGAAAGAAAATATTAAACTGAGATAGGGATCAAAATTCGTGCAGTACACTAGCATTGTCTGCCTGACTCCAGGGAAAGTAGGCTACTCACGTGGCATTCTTCATATTTTTTTCTCTCGCAATACCAGGGTAATGGGGAAAAAGGTCATAATTCTTTATTTTGCTCCTAGTTGCACGGAAAATTTTTCATCTAATTTCATGACCTGAGTCACACAACCTCTCCTCGTCAATATCTACCACACCTAAATTCCATTCACAGGACACTTTGATCACAAAGCAGCAAAAATTTAAAATCAATGATCCAGATCCAATTTCACACCATTTCTTTGGATTGGATCAGATCTGCAGATCTTTGGATCTGACGGATCTGATACGACCATCCCTATATGACGTACCAACTGAATGGTTAAACTGATGATGTAACTTTAAAAAACCCAAGGGTTCCTACGTGGAAACTGTCAATCAGCTGGTGAGAGGAAAACATTTCTTCAATAAACACTTTGGCATCCCCGAAAGGACAAAGGACACTAGCTTAATAATTAGGTTTTTTTGGACAAATAATTGAAATGGCGCATAAATGAAAATACGAGGCTGATAATACTCGTTGACAAAAACGTCTTAGATGTCTTTCCGTAGGTCAGTTACTGAAAAGTCATATAAGTGAGGACTTTCCTACCAAAGGACAGAAAAAAAAAAAATTTATAATGGAGTTTGGCGTATAAATGAAAAGTTTCATAAGGGAGGTTGGAAATACATGGGGTCTTATGGGGTTATTTACAGGACCAATAAAACTGTGTATAAATGAGGTGGTCGTATATAAGAGAGTAGTATATCTGAGGTTCTACTGTATTTGAAAATTTATCAAAATATTTCAAAGATACTGCAACACCTGCTGCTTTGAAAGCTGAGCATTCATTGGAACAGCACAACATCAATGATGAAGAAGGAAAACAAGGTTCTAAAGGTCCTAGAGCTATGTGACAAAACCTACTACAGATCCATCAATTTCCTCCTGTTTACTATTCCTACTATTTTGGGTACTCTCCCAGTAACCTCTTGTAGCGTGGAGAGATCATTCTCAACCATAAAGAGAGTGAAGAGTGTTACAGAAAACTTAATGACTGATGACAGACTAAGTGCTCTTTCTATGCTCTCCATACACCATAACATTAATGTAAATTTTGAAAAAGTGATTAACAGAATGGCTGGAGAGAAGAACAGAATATTGTTGATGTAAATATGCATTGCAGTTCCCAAAAACTCACCAACCTTAAAAAGGCAAATTTTTTAAATCATCAAATTTGTAAATTACAACATAAGATATGTCATAACGAAGTGAAAATGCATATGTTTTCGCGAGAAAAAGGAAAAAAGTTGTAATTTTAGAGGTAGCCTTATATAAGCTTTACAGAGGAAAAAATAACTAGTGTGAACATTTTACAATATACCAACAGACCAAATTAGAGAACACCACAGTCGCATTTTCAATCATAGGGAATAACCGACCGCTCATATTCATCATAAAACTGAACCAGCCTATTGCATAATGTATGATGCAGCTTAACAAGGAATCAAATTACAGAAATTTGGCAAGTCGTGAATGCAATACATGACAATAGGGAAGATGGGCTGTTACAAAACTCAGAGAAGAAGTACACTTTCGGAAACCTTCCAGATATGTGTATCCATAATAATGATCAGTGTTTATAAGTGAAACTGTCTCTTCAGAGGTCGGTGGCTATGCCTGAAAGTACCTAAAAAGAAATCCAAGTGGTCAACATGAGCCTTGTAAGAGCAAATCCTAGAGTGGTTTTATTATCACATGATTAAAGTGAGAGGGCAGAGCATAGGATGGCATTCACCTAACCAGTGAAATTTAGTGAAACTGCATCAGAGCCCCAAGAGAAGCCAACAGGGACGGCGGATGCTTGTGGAACATTCTAAAGACAAGACCTGACACGACAGACTTCATGGGAAATGCAGAGACTTAACCCTTTCGCTCCCAAGCACTTTTCCCGTGTACATGTCCAAAAATACCAGACCTTTTTTAAAGAAATTTTCTCTCTTCTTTTAAAAAATTCTATTGTCTTTATTTTACAACATATTAATATGAAAAAAAATACACTTATGAATAAATGTTGGCTGTTTACATGTACAATTTTATTTTTCCTCATGCTTTTTTAGTTTTTTTTATAAAAAAATAAAAATCAAATTATTTTTTAAAAAATTTTATCAATAAATTTATTTAAAAGTTTACTCAGTAAACCTTGGTTATTAGAAGCAAATTTAAAGTATGTATTTATATAGTACACTTTATTATTAATAAGTTGGCTTAATTTTGTCCATATTATTCCATAGGTTGTGGTATAAAAAATATATATAGTATACCTTTACACTAGCGCTATTGAGGCCTACTCTCGCTGTGTAACTGTGGAAATTGTGTAAATGTTTAATTTTGTGAATACCAAAATGAATATGATAATCATCATATAATACACAGTAAATATAACAAAATACATCGTTTTAGTTAACATATTAGTCATATAACCACAACTAATTGGATTGCCAGAGCATATATATTGAAATTTGTAAAATGTTGACGAATAACATGCAACATGAAAACAACTGCTTTTACAGCACATTTCTCGGGAGTATTTTCCATGTCAATTAGGAGGTTAGTTGCAATTATGATCTTCACGTATGAAATATAAATTTGTGAGCTACTCACGGTTTTTCGGGCTAGCACTTATGTTTAGCTAAGCACTCACCGTGCAATCCCCGGTTGCATCGGACGCACACTGTCCTGGATCTTCTCCTCTGTTCCTTTGTGCTGCAGACACAGCATCTGGACTCTTTACGGCCTCCCAATTTCCTAATTCCTGGTGAATCACGTCCACTCCCTCAGGACTCATCCCTATTCCTCAATCATTCTGTCCCTAATACTTCTATCACATTTATTGCGTATAAAAGTCTCGAAAGAGGTTTTCCGGGTTCACTAAAATTTTCTTTGTATAATATGTAGCTACTCAACACCATCCTTCCAATAATATGGAATGCTACCTTTTTCCAATATTTTAATGTTTTCCTTTCATCTAAATATGTGTACAGCATACGCGGGAGGAGGATTATTCGCTATATATTTCAGGACTAGAAAATTACGTAGATTCATGAACGCATTAGAAAAGAAAGATATAAACTGTAAGGATTAGTTGGTAGCATAGAATCTCGTAAGGAAAAATATGTTTCACTGCAAACATCAAGGGCAAATTAGTCACCCACGGTGGCATTTTCCGCGATGCAATGAAAGTGCAATAGATCAGATATAACGACATAATGTTAGTAGTAATGAACAAAAAAAATATCTTTCGATAATATATAATTTCCAGTTCTGTTTTCCAAAAGATTTTATTGGAGACTATATAGGGTTCAGATTTATAAGCGTTTATCGAACAACTACGCTTCACTTCAGCACGTAAAATATTCACGCAAGGTGCTGAAAAAAAAGTCTTTAAAAAATACTCATAATGCCGTAAATATTTTACAATTACCACCAAATGACGAAGAAAGATGTTGTCTTTCATACAAAAGAAACTTAAAGTGCATAAACATATTTGTTAATGAACAATTGTCTCCGAAACTAGTGGCCGATATATCGTCCGCTTGGGAGTTTTGGCTACTAAGGCCACGGCCGATATATCGGCCGCTTGGGAGTGTAAGGGTTAAAACATCATGTCATACGAAAAGGCATGTACGACTGGTCATCAGGAGAAAGGTTTGTTGATACCTCAATTTGATCTAATTTTGTGATTAATTATTGTCACACCTTTTATTATTAATAATTAAAACTATTAACATTGTGTTATGTGAAGAACGATTTCTTTAGAGGGTAGGTAATTTGTTACAATGACATTTAATTGTTATTGTTTATTTTTTTCATGAAAGACCTTATAATTTTGTTCTGATTTTACCTGTGCATGATAATCCAGATTACACTGCATATAATTCATGTGTTACGTGTCTTGAAAAGTGATCACTAGTTTCATGAATGTGTATAGTTAATAACTGTTCTTATCAATCTGATATGTATGTATGAATTACTTCTGTTCTTGGTGTTGGAATGAGCAATTTGCCATGTTGCTAAGTTTTTGTTGTTCCCTTGTAAACTATGACTGATAAATAAACATAATTGTTACCATTATTGATAAAAGAAAGGAACTAAGATTGAAGTTTTATATGTGCTGAAGTAGTCATGTGAGAAAATATATCTGCATCAAACTAAATCCAGTGTTGAGACTTAAAAGTTTACCTATCCTGATGCTCAAATAACTTCAATGGGGCCCATCAAATTGACTGTTTCATAACAAGGTAAGCAGTGAACTTTACCAGTAAGAAGAGATAGGAAAGGGCACTGTGAAAGAAAATACCAAGCACTGAAAATTTTAAGGAAGAGATTTTTAACATGTCTGCAACAAAAGGGGCAAAGCAGATTTGTTTCAAGTTATGCTGCACTAGACTTATCCCCCTGGAACAATTTTCTGGCTATGTGCCTCACGAAGTATACAGTTTTCAACAAATTTACTGATTGATTACTACAGATAATCAACGGTTCATCTTTACCTTAACCAGATGCTACGATACATGGCAATAGGGAAGCATAGGAATTCATGTTGGTTATAATGAATGCACCTTATACTGAGTGAATTTGTGACTTTCATCACTCATTATGGTGGACTTTGTACATACTTATAACGAGAGGGTAAATTGTCCTCTTCTTGACACATACCTGCTTCAGATTCAGTGTCACTGGCTTTCCCAACTAGGTGACGACTCCTACGTGCACTCACTGATCTTGTCAATTTTCTGGTGACTGGTGGCTTGGAGCTGTCACCAACATCACTTCCATCTGATACTGGTGCTGAGCCTGCAGCAGAATTCTTTGAGGATATTGGCGGTGGAGGAGGTTGGATCTGCAAGGGTGTGCTGGCAATTGGAGCACCCTTGGTCTTCTTCTTGGACACCTCAGCTTTTTTCTGAGCCTGTGACTGCAAATTTGTGTTTGCTGCTGGCATTTTCCCAGTAGTAGGAAATGAATCTTGACTAGATTCACTTTCAGAGCTGCTATCTGTGGATTATATTTTAACATTAGACATTATGAATTAATAATAAAAGTACAACTTGGTAACAATTTTGCACAGAAATTTGTAACGGTTAATTTTGTTGAAGAGTCTACATCATCAGGTAAAATAATACAAAACCCTAGAGCTTATATAGTCAAGTTTAAAAACAAGGGGGGGAGGGGTTTTGAGGAGAAGGGGAAAGAGCCTCGCCATGTGGACATGAAATTTCACAAATTTGAGCCTGAAACCATCAAGTTCATTTTGAATTAACACCAGAAAGAACAAGGAAAGTAGAGATGGAAAGCAATAATTCTTCTCAGATCTGAATTCTCAGAATTGAGAAGCACTAATGAACATCATCCAACTCAAACACCACTCTCAGCAAGAGTTGAAGGTGGAAACAGTGGATATATCACACCCTGCAGAAGAACAATATTGAAAGGACAGAAAGACCACCATAACCCATAGTCAATTCAAGTCCACAAATTACTGCACCTTTACTATTAAACTTGTCGTAATATACCTACCTATCAGTGAACCCATCAGCTTCGGTAAGGAAATGAATGGAATAGGGGAATTTTTTCATCCTCATAAAAATTGAAATATATTATTAACATTGAGACGAATACATAATTTATATGTACCTATATTAAAATTAATTGCTTCAAATATATCTAAAATTCATAATCTTACGATATTCACGGAAATGTGCTTGACAGTTTTCTCACAGTCTACCTTAAAGGGGCTGGCAGTAAAAGGGTTAAGATGTCATTTCCCACTGTACTGATGGATGTTGTCTTGAGCTGATCGCAGTTTTTACAGGGTTAGTTAAATGACTGTTTTTTTCCCTGAGGCATTTAAGTATGAGGCTTCAAAAAAATATATTTTTCAGCATTTCACAAATTATACAATGCTTCAAATCATCAGGTGGCCAGCCACAGTATTTGCTCCTGTTCTACATTTTATTTTGTTAAATTTTACTTGGATCATCCACTATTATTTGGAAAGTTACGATCTTAATAAAGGAGATAATTTTCACCCATTAAATAATCATAGAATATTTGGGGAAAGTGTATGTCTAGAATGCAGTATTCCAGTTTTTCAGAATATTAAACTAAACCCTGATTTCCTGAGCACTTAATTGTTTTCTTAATAGTTAAAGCAATTAACAGAAGGCTTTTACAACTATATTTTTAGGATAATTTCATTAATACTCAATTGTATCAGCCGTTACACGAAGGAAGCAATGCATTATAAATCATCAAAAGCTTTTTTTCATGCCATATAAATCAACAAAAAGTATTTCCACAGTATTTTCACTTGACAATAACAGTCTTGACATATTAGGTCATTGGTCAGGGATGTAAAGAGAAGATTAATAAGCAGATTCGTATAGAAAATGGCTTTGTCTGGGTCTAAAGAGGAAGATAACTTGCACACATTATTTTCACCAGGGTCGAAGATTACTTAACATCAGGATGTTCATTTTAGTATATCGAAGAAAACAAAAATAATGACATTCAATACGGAAAATGGACCTAGAATTATCAAGCCATCGGCATACAGTAGGCATGAGGAAAAATTTCAAATGCTCATGCGTCGGCAGAGTCTCAGAAGTAGCTAAAAATGCACAGATCCATAAATAAATCATTCATATTTACTTAGAAAAACCAAACATTGATTTCACTTGTACCTGAGGTCGCTGAAGATGCCGACGAATTCGACGACGTCCCTGGCCTCTCCGTTTTAATGGGTGTCAAATTCACGTCTTTCATTTTTGGCTTCTGTTTAGAAGACGGTAGTTTTGCAGTGTTTTTCATTGGGGTTAATTTAGGCGGGGATAATATCTGATCATCACTCTCACTACTGTTTTCGGGGCTAAATATACTCTTAGTCTTTTGCTTCTTCTGAGGGGTCGTTTCTTGTTTAATTGAAGCCTTGGGCTCTTTATCGTTTGACTTTTGGCCAGTATTCGCATTATTGGAACTTCGTGAATTACTTGCACCTTTGGGTGCATTTATATGCTTGACCTGAGGTTTGGAATGCTTATTATGCGGGGTCACTGT
Organism: Platycnemis pennipes; assembly: GCA_933228895.1. Classification (NCBI taxonomy): domain Eukaryota; kingdom Metazoa; phylum Arthropoda; class Insecta; order Odonata; family Platycnemididae; genus Platycnemis; species Platycnemis pennipes. The sequence goes on from OW121853.1 coordinate 18,826,465, forward strand.
GGCAGAGGCTTTAGGTTTTGGGACTGGCTTCCTTTTAGGATTCACCACTTTTGAGGGTTCTTCCTCTTCAGATGAGTTACCCTTAGATCTGGTTTTAATTTTATTTTTTGCCACTTCATTGCTGGAAACTGCGTTCGATGCAGACGCTTTCGCAGGAGCTGAATTCTTCTTTGTTGAACTCCGTGCCGCGTCAGAGTCAGTCGAAACATTACTTTTCGCTGGACTTCGACCACTAGGCTGCGAAGTTGAGGAATTTTCCGAATCTGAGGAGCTTGATTCACTCCCTGATGATGACGAGGAGCTCGATGATGTAGAAGAACTATTACTCGTAGAGGTCGACTCCGAGCTGGTTGTTGACTGAAAGAAAATATTTGGTATAGCATTCTTCTCTAAACTCATAAATTCACTGAAAGGCGTATATAATTTCAAAAACGACCATGGAATCTCACCTTCTTTTTCAGAGTCATGTTTTTAACTATAAAAGACGCAATATTTACAACTTCTACTCTTCAAAACATAAACACATTCAGTTACTCCTTCTATATATATTTCGCTTCAAAACAAACAGTTGAACATAGAAATACGAGGTGAAGCAGAGAGAAGGGAGAAGAGATGGCAGCAGTGGCATGTGAAAAGAGTCAATGTAGTATACAAAATATTTAATAGATGTCAGACTAGTACTTCGTCGCAGAGCACCACACGGTATAAAATTTTATCATTATAAAACAGATTTTTGTTTACATTTGAAGGCCGCTTTACACAATACAATTTTGTGTACAATTTCCTGTACAAACGTTTGTATAAACTGAATGAAGTTGTATGTTTGTCTGAATGGAATTAGAACAGGTTCTATTTCCCGTTCAGTTGTTCATACAATCGCACAAGCGTTCGTACAATTTGCCACTTTACACGGTACAATTTCCTCATACAAGAGTTTTTACAAGAAATTGTACACAAAATGTATCGTGTAAAGCGGCCTTGATCAGTAAAGTTCATATACTTTTCGTCCAAATGAGATATCAGCATGTTATTAATGCATTGAAAGTGTTTTATTCATTCAGAGTTTGCACTACTCTAAATCTGATATGTAACATCCACACTTCCAGGGAATCCAGTAATATTAATGTACGTTGTGTGGCATGCCATGGATTGATGGTGATCAAGTGTATGCAGGACACATAAAACTGAAAGGAAGGCTACTACAAAAATGAAACATTTTTATTCAAGCTTGCTTCGCGTGCAATTTATTAACACTTATGAAAATACAAAGGAACATGATTTTTTATTTAAAAAATCATAAAAAATATAATTGCTGGGATTACGATTTTGTTTTCACTCACAATAAGGAATAAATGAGTAATGTTAGTGTTCATTATAGTTAAGTAGGTAGTGAACGTTTTTCAGATACATTTCAAAATATGGCAAAATTTAAGTGCAATATTTTAGTAAATTATATATAAATTACACTATAGTGTACTTAAATTTAAGTGTAATGGGTCGTAGTGGCCTAGTGGGTAGAGTGCGGAGATACTGACTGGGCAAGATCCTTCAGGACAGCCCCACCTAAAAATCCTCGCAATTCAATTTCTGTGAGTCAGAACTTTGGAAGGGGTTCACAGGTGGCCCAGGGAAAGGAACTGGATCTGACTGGAACCGAATTTCACATACCAATGGCTTAGTACTGGGTGAGCTCCACCCTCACCTATCAAAGACTAACCTTCTGTTTGAACACAACTTTTTTCATAGTTTTATGCAGGTACCTAGTCCAGGGGTGTCGGAACTTATTTCGATGGGGGGGCCAGCCTTGAAAAGGGCCCGGCTTCTAAGAAAAGGGCCCGGCTCCTGAGAAAAGGGCCTGGCACCAAAGAGGGCCCGAATTTTTTTGCAGATACGATCGTATCTCTACCAACTCGAGTTGGTAGTCTAGAATTTCACTAAAAGAGCATATGAAGGTGTGACAATAACTGTCAAAAGGGAAAAATCAAGCTAAACAAGTGAACTTTAATTTTTATAAATGAAGACTACTCATTTCTCAAGGGCCTGTAGCAAATTTTTGGGGGTCCTTTGGCCTTTCCTTATCCCCACTTCTGACTCTGCTGAGGTAGTCAAATTTGGCTACGTTCAAATGGATAAATAGATGTGGAAATACAAAGTTTAATTTGTTGTTCATAATGAATAAAAGTAAATTCCATAAAGTTACGCCATAAACCATCAATTTTATTGAGGGAGAAAATTTATTCTGCTGCCTGCCTGCCCAGGTGTAAATGGCATTTTTGGGTCTGCAGTAGGTCATTTTGTCAATTTAATCTCCTGGATTTCTTTTCTCCCTTGAGAATTGACTGGAAAAAGACTACCTACTCCTGATGTTTGCTTTTGTTATATAGGTAGGCATTTCACCCGTCACCCGCACCTATAATTTTACTGCTTTAAAATGAGGAACATTACTTCCTCATATGGGTAATTCATGATTGCTTTAGTGATCATCTGATTTTCAGGTACTGTTTTTGTGTTAATATATGTAGTGCCAATTATTATTTTGATAATTGACAGTATCCATTTCATCATGTTTATTGATAGAAGAGTCCAACACTCTTGTATGAAAGGGATATGTGCTGATATCTTTGGCATTGGTAGCATTTACTCGGCTGAAGCCAAATAGATGCTACCAATTGCTTGCTATTTGTAGCTTCAAGTAGATGGCTACCAGACTTTTTGCAAATTCACTTAATGTGGATCACATTACTGATAGGTATGTCATTTGCTCCATTATATGATCATAAAGCAGGTGACTGTTTCCAAGGTTCCATCTTCAACAAAACTGACTATTATGTTAGTATGGTTCTCATCACTGTTTCTCTGAATTCTGCTGTTGATGCACATTCTTTTAGAAATTTTGGTACCTACCTTAAAATAATGCATTTGTTTTTTCATTGATTCCAATGAAGTTTTTTTTCAGCCCCCAGTTTCTGACATCCATAAGGTCCAATTAGGAAATGTTGCATTAAAAACCAAAACAGAGCACCAAGATTATCAATGATACAGTCGTAACCTTGGGTCCTTGCAAAACTGTCTACAGGTTAAAGCTACAACTTTTGGTGTGGCATATACTTGAAAGGAGCAGCCAATTTGCTGGTACTGGGTTAGTTCTTGGCTATTCATTTGACAGAGCTTGAGACTCATGCACTCATAATCAAAGAATGTATACATTGCTTACTATTATATTGCATTACATTATTATATAGCATTACATAGCATATATGCTCTTCATGCCAGGGGATAGAAGAATATACCTAATTGAATCGACTTTGGCGGGATTAAGTGATGTGTGGCAGATGGCACAGGAATGATCTCATAATATTAAAAATTCATAACTCCCTCGGTAACCACGATAGGGTCCTCATTTTTTCACTAAAAATAACTTTAAAGTTTCATCTAAACATCATACGCTGCACAATTGGACATATCTCTTTAGGTACGAAAGTTAGCAGGCGACCACTTTTTGCCTTACATTTTCCTAAGCTTCCAGCCCAAAAGATAGTTCAAAATTAATTACATCGCTATAGAGGATTAAAATCCATTTATAACTTGACTGTTGTAAAGACAAATGTCAAAATCAACCCTCCAATTTTGGAGCTGTTCTGAAGAAATGTTTGTTTTAAGCAGCGTTAAGAAGTGAAAATCGGAAAAGGTACCTAACATGCTACAATTGATGAAAACATCTTTTACAACCTTTCTTTAAAACAATACGGACAAACAAGTGTCACCATTTGATCCAGAACCTGTGTTTCCTACAGGGAATATTTTTTTATGCTGCTTAGCGACATGTTAACTTTTCTGCTGCATTTGGCAAACCAGCACCATGCTTCTTATGGAGATTTACATGGGAAATGAAATGCCATAAGACCCCATGCTGTCAACTAAATGTGGAATGCCCTACACTCTATCTTTTACCGCGTGAAAAGCATCGGCAAGCAAGCAAAATCCATACATGTACCTATCATGAGTAGAAGGCCTGTATATCCATACCTACCAATGTGGCCACTGGCTTCTCAAATCAGCTGCAATGCCTCCTCCAGTACACTCTAACCCCCTTGATAAGATAAGAAATCAGGAAGTGTACAGCAGAATAGATGAGGAGAAAACAAATTGGAGTAAAAACAAAAGACAAGGTCCAGGTGGAAAGGCTGCACCTTGAGTCACAACTAGGTAACTTTTAAGGAACATATGATAGAAGGGATGGCACCAAAAGGTACAAGAAGAGGAGACAGCAAAGGGTTTCTATCAACCAATGTTGGGAATGCATGATGAGCATAATAATGCCCAAAACAGGGTGGCGATCGTCAGGGAAAACTGGGAAAACCTGGAATTGTCAGGGAATTTTGCATTTCTGGAAAAGTCAGGGAATTATCGCGAAAGTCAGGGGGAAACATTGAAATTCTCGTTATTTTTCTACCATTACGTTTATCGGCCAGTCTTTCTCGTCATTTATTTCACCAACTAAAACTAATATCCGTCGCTAACGTGCATGGAATAAGCCCCATCAATTTGTGGAACATTCAGTTGTGAATCTTATTAGTAGTGTCTCTTAGTTATTTAGGCGTGAATCAGGCGTACAATCCCTTATGTACATCCTTAATGCGATATTTGCCTAGTAGTGTTAAAATTCATGATCACATGCATTCCGCTCATCACAAGGAATCCGAGGCTATGTTGTTCGGAAAATTTTACCCCTCGTTTTTTTTAACTTCTGAGACTCGGATCTAGAGGCAGGTGGAGCACAATAACTCGTAGCAAATACGTGCTTGCAGTTATAAAAATACGATACGAATATTATTAGAATGGTAATACAAGTACGATCGCTCGTGTAAACAAAATCTTACGTAAGATCATCTTCGATTCACATTTCGTAAGATCATCTTCGATTCCCCCGTTCGTGAGACAGTAAGAAGAGTCATCCTCCCGTCCCCTCCTTTCACGCTTGACGTAGTTATTGAATGGTCCCCTTAGCTCCCTCTCGAAGCAATTTAGTCATGTCACCAACCACCTCAAATATGATATTCCTGAATACGATGCTGCCGTTGCCAATTGCCTCGTTCGCAGTGGCACGATTACGTTTTGTTCGTTTATACAAATATTTGTACATTTTTGTTTCCCTCTTACAATCCAAGCGTTATAACCACGTTAATGAATTTGTTATTGGCTTCTGAATGCCACTCGTGCCATCCGAGTTTGATCCAGTCCAACAACTTGGCTTTGGTTTGTATTTTTCGCGCACCTTTGTGATACCTGTACCGGAGTCCACCAGTAAATCGGCCATTAACTTTCTCTTCGATGCCTTTTCAGTAATCCCCACTTCCCAGAACTGCCACGACACGCTACTCCTTTCTTCAAGGATTAGGCATTGTCATTGTTATTTTACCGAAGGAAACATAAATGGCCACGGAAATACGATACACGGCCGCGTATCCGCGGCATGTGGATGAAAAGTGCGTATAGTTTGCATGAGGGTTTAATTTATGGAGGTTTAATATAATTTATCATTAGGGTATACTCTTAGCTTTTAATGTATTGATTTTAACTTTTAAAATTTTCTGAGTATTGACGGAAATTTAATTCAGCAGAAATAAAATATTCAGATAATAGGGGCCCTTTTGGCGATCGGTCAGGGAAATTTGTGAGTCTGTCAGGGAATAGTCAGGGAATTTAAAAATTGGGTCTCAGTAGCCACCCTGCAAAAGAATTGCACTGGTGCTGGATACAGAACAATTAATGTTTTTGTATCCTCTATTTCTTGACGAAAAGAAAAAAAATTAAATCTTGCAGTCAGAGAAGCTGCAATCGATTTGCATAACTTTTTTAGTGGAGTAATGAAGAATTTGGGTGCATATTATTTTATGTCTATCCTAGAAGTCCGGCAACTTTCATAATCTTTGTGTCAAGATGGTTGTATAGCCTCGCGGAGAAAATTTTGATTTGGGTCTGTGATTACCAACCTTGAAATATGTACCAGTAAATTTTAGTCAATTACGAACAATGACTTAAAACTTCATGTATCCTTACCGGTAAGCGCGTACCTCAAGGTAGGTTTGACGCCATATTGCAACATACTCATCAGAAAATTTGCTGAAAATTAATTTTTAATCCAAATAAACATTCCTGAAATAATATATGTGGTACAAATACCTGTGGCATACTTTTTACACTAATAGCCTGAAAAGTCTGTCTTCCCAACAATCTTTAATATAACGCACACTAACAATGAGAAACATGGATTCCTATGAACAACTGCTACATGAGAAATTTGCTAATAATCCAGGCATTAATTGTTGTTAAATATTCCGGAGGTGAAATGGTCCCCCATAGGGAGCTCCGGGCGGGGACTACCCGAGAGAGTACATCAGTCAAATGTGATAAACATTTTAGGGTAGGAACATGGAACGTGGGATCGCTTCGGACCTGTGGAAGACTGGAGAACCTGAAGGTGGAAATGCGAAGAATGGACCTTAACGTTATAGGAATCAGCGAAATGAAGTGGACCAAAGATGGAGACTATTGGAGTGGAAGTTACGGGATTATACATACAGGATCATTAAATGGTAATGCTGGAGTAGGTATAATGCTCAGACAGAGTGCCAGAATGTGTGTGAAGAGCTTCCTGCAGTACAATGAAAGGATAATAATGGTGAAGATCGAAACCAAACCAGTAGACACCGAATTGGTGACGGTTTACATGCCTATGACAGACTATGAAGATGAAGAAGTGGGAGACGTCTACGAAAATATCACAGAAGTTATAAAACAGGTATGAGGAGAAGAAAACCTAATTATTTTAGGAGACTGGAACACTAGTGTCGGTGAAGGCCAAGATAAAAGAATAACTGGAAAATACAGATTGGCAAACCGAAATAAAGAGGAGAAAAACTGATGTAGTTCTGATCACAACAAAAGTTAGTGGTTGCCAACACACTGTTTAAAAATCACAACCAAAGAAGATACACATGGAAAATGCCAGGAGACAGAGGAAGATTTCAAATAGACTACATTTTACTGAAGCAGAGATATAGGAACCAAGTGAAGGACTGCAAAAGCTACCCTGGGGCAGACATCGACAGTGACCATAATTCAGAGATGAGGAAATGCCATCTAAAATTCAAGAAATTGAAGAAAACAAAGAATATATGGCAAGTAGAAAAACTAAAGGAGGCTCAACATCAGCTGGCATTTCAAAAATCAGTGGGAAACAACATAGGAGAGAACCTGAATGAGATATATGTGGAAGAGCGGTGGGAAAACATTAAATATGGACAACAGGAAGCCGCAAAAGAAGTTCTTGGCAGATGAAAAGTTGTCAAGAAGAAGCCATGGATCACGGAAGAAGTCTTAAACCTGATTGAAGAAAGAAGAAAGTACAAGAATGCGAAAACTGAAGAAGGGCAGCTTTGCTACAAAAGAATAAGGAACAAAATAAGTCGCAAAGCAAGATGTAGATGATGAATCTATGCGAAGATGTACAAAGCAACCTTGAACTAGGAAAGGTGGAAGCTGCCTACAGGATAGTGAGGAAGGAACGGAGCGCAAGATGCAATGCCATATGGGACAAGAATGGAGAAATTTTGATTGAAAATGAGAACTAAGTGAAGAGATGGAAAGAATATCTGGAAGAGTTATACAACGGGAACAATTTCAGCATGAAAGTTATTGAAAAAGAAAGCAAAGTCAAGAAGGATGATATGGGAGCATCAATATTGAGATCGGAATTCGAAGCTGCAGTAAGGGACCTTCGGATAAATAAGGCTTCTGGTATTGATGATGTTCCTGCAGAATTAATAAAAATGCAGGAGAAACGACATTAAAACATCTTTACAAAACCACCTGCGACATGTACTCAACAAGAGAAATTCCAAGGAATTTGAGAAAAACATCATCATTCCTATTCCCAAGAAGAAGAGAGCGGAGAAATGCAAAAATTTTAGAACTATAAGCCAGATGACACATGCTACTGATAGATACTGACCAGGATCATCTACAGAATAATAGAACGAAAAGCAAAGGAGTTCCTGGATGAAGATAAATTCGGATTCAGGAAAAGTAAGGGTACAAGAGAAGCAATTTCGGCCCTTAGACTACTCATAGAGAAGAGAATGGAGAACAACAAATCGACCTTCATTGCATTTGTGGATTGGGATTCAATGCTTGGAATTGTGAAGTGAATTAGAGCGCCGTACAATGACTGAAGAATTATACACAGCCTGTACAAAAAGCAAGTAGCTGTGATTAAATCCGGACCCAGCTGTGAAGAGGTAAGAATAAGGAAAAAGTGAGACAAGGCTGTGCACTGTCTCCCGTAATCTTTCATGTTTACATCGAGAGAGCCATCAATGAAAACAAGGAGAAGAGTTCTGAAGTGAACATCCACGGAGAAACAATGAGCATGCTATGATTCGCTGATGACATAGCTCTCATAGCAAAGACAGAGAAGGATCTGAATAAGATGCTAACAACCATAGAAAGGACAATGTAAATATCAGAACACCCTTGGCTGTGTAAATATCAGAAGACACTTGACAATGACACGAGAGTGTCGAAACCGGTAGGGTTTCTCAATAAAAGTGTGAAAAATACAAAGTTAAGTTTTTCTTACACAATCCTAGGATTGGTTTGAAGCAGCCGTCCACTCGATTCTTCTTTCAGCCAACCTCTTCATATTGACGTAAATCCTGTCTTTTACATCGTTCACAACCTGTTCCATATATCTCATTCGAGGCCTGCCTTTTCCAATCTTCCAGTTCACTTTTCTTGAACCACATAGATAGAATTTCTGAGCCTAACTTCTGAAGCGACATCTTGAGGTGAACGCAAAACCAATACCGAAGGCGGAATTCAAATCCGTAACTTTTCGGTTGTCCGGCTAGCGCTCTGATGACATGACTACGGCAGGTACACATCCAATTATAAGTGTTACAAAGTGCCGTATGAGGCTGCTCTGAGTAGTAAAGGCCCGTAGAGAACCGCTTGTGAGTCTCACGCCAGCCATCTTCAAGGGAATTCTATATGCACTCGAATATGAAAAAGTACCAATTATTTAACTTTTGGAAAAAAAGCTACATTTATATATTCGTCTCTTTTATGTTTTTCATCTTACCTAGATCCACGGGCATGGAAAAAATAAGCATGCTGTGATTCGCTGATAACATAGCACTTACAGCAGAGACAGCGAGGGATCTGAACAAGATTGTAGTAACCATGGAAAGGACAATGACCAGATATCAGCTGAAGATCAATAAGAAGAAGACTAAGATATTGATCTGCAACAAGAAAGAAGAGGCCAAAACCAATGTCAAACTAGGAAAACAAAAACTTGATGAGGTGAAAGAGTTCTGTTACCAGGGAAACCAAGTAACCAACGATGGACCAAGGAAGAAAGAAATAGTTAGTAGAATAGCCCAGGCAAAGAGGGCATTCTATCAAAAGAAAAATCTACTTACAGCTGGAATTACAAGCGTATAAGGAAGGAAACAGTTCATCAGAAAATTTTTTTGGGGGTCCTTCCAGGGGGGGCCCCTCCTGATCCCCACTTCTGACACCGCTGAGGTAGTCCATAGCTCACGTTACACAAAATATATCAAATGGGATGAAATAATCTCATTGACTACTGTTATAGATGTCTCAATGCAAACATTAGAAACTATGGGGACAGTGCACAACCTTGTCACAACTTTGTTTTTAATTCTTCCTTCTTCAGTGTTATGATCTTCACAGATATACATATAGCAGAAATACACCTTCTTCGGTATTTGAATTTGTGTTATAGCATCTCCAGTGATACATGTCTTCTTGAAAACTACTTTCGGAGATGCCTTAAATTAAAATGTCAATAATTGTATGATAGTCTGAATGAAATTACTGCACAGAAAACAGGTTCCATTTTCTGTGCAAGTGTTCATACAATCGTACAATTTGGACTGGTTAGATGATACAATTTCACATTCATTCTCGCATTCAGACAATCATACAAGTGATTGCAAAGGAAATTGTATTGTGTTACCAGGACTTTTCCCATTATATACCAATTATATTATAATACCAATACTCTGTGAAAGGCCAACCAATGCTGTTTCTCCTAAATCATTTTGCTTAACATATTAGCTTCATAGTATCATCTTCATATTATCTTAATTCTATAAATCTACTTACAGCTGGAAATACAAGCATAAAAGTAAGGAAACAATTCATCAGAACATACATCTGGAGCATGTTTCTTAAAGACAGTGAGGTATGGACGATGACAGCAGTGGAGAAGAAAAGGGTAGAAGCATTCGAAATGTGGTGCTACAGAAGAATGACGAACATAAAATGGATCGACCAAGTAAGTAACGAGGAAGTCCTAAGAAGAGTGGGAGAAAAGAGAAGTCTGCTGACAACTCTTAAAAGAAGAAGGGACACTTAATCAGCCATATCTTGACCTGATGAAGACTATCGCCGAGGGAAAAGTGAATGGGAAGAATGGAAAAGGCAGGCCTCGTATGAGTTACATGGAACAGGTCGTAAAGAACGTGAAAGAGAGGAATTACGTTATTATGAGGAGGCTGGCCGATGGAACAGATGAAGGATGTAAAACAGAAGAATTACATCACAATAAAAAGGTTGGCCGATAGAAGAATCGAGTGGAAAGCTGCGTCAAACCAATCCTAGAATTGTTGACCAATGATCTGATGATAGTACCAATGGCTTCCTAAATGGAACAAACTCCCAAAAAGTCACACCCAACAACCACTTCCCTTGTGCAGGATCCATTTACCCATTGTAACAGATGCTCCTCCTGAAGCTACGTTTAAGACTGTTTATTGATGCCAGACACTTCTATTGCAACAACATTCGTCTATGTGAAGTAAGAAAGATCCAAGCTCAAGAAGCCTCACACTAAAAAAATGACATAGTACAAGGAATGTATTGGTTCTTGAATGATTCAATTCTTTGCAGACCATGACTGAGGAAAATGAATGAAATTAAAGACCACAAAGGTCATTGGGGTTGTAATAACATATATATTTACAGTTCTTTTTGAACCTAGATAAAATAAAGAAATAACAGGGTAAAAGACTAAACATTGCTTATACCAGTTTTTTCAACCTGCTCCAAAACACTTTGAAGATTATTTTCAAAGAGCTCACATCTAATTGGCATTTCTAGTGAATAGAATGGGTTTTTCAGTGCATAGTCACCATAGAGTTCATAAATTCTCTTGAGTAAACTCTCTATTCCAATTTGAGACGGCTCAGCTATAACCATGAACTTCACTCCTGTGAAAAACAATGTAATTACCAAATTACCAAAAAGAAACAAATTATCAAAGTTCCATACCATATTTTGTGCATTGACCTAAGGTTATTTTTATACCTGTCAGGGTTTGAAAGCAATGGAGTTTGAAGGTATCAGCTTCAAGAATTTCTATACCAGAGCTCTTTGGCTCTGGACTAAGTTGACTGGCTATGGCAAATAAAGGATAAAACATACTGGCCAGAAATATTTTATCATTGGTAGTCATTTTCGGTCGACCGAATTTCAAGTTGAGAGGATAATTGGATTCCGTTTCAATGACATTAAAGACATCACGGCCATCGTCTAATTGTCGATTTGTCACCGTTGACCCATTTACAGCCATCAATACGTGACCCACTGAAAAGGATTGTCAGTACGAGTCAGTGAACGAGCGTCTACAGATAAAACAATTTTTAACAGTAGAAACATACCCATTATTCCATCTCGCTGCCCAAACACAACAACAACTTTTTTGTTCTCGTATTCCAATTTTAAGTCCAAAGGATAGCTGAACGTCTTTTCTGTTTCCAATTTTGGAACATTATGATCATGGTGATAAATAAGACCACCGGATTTGGACACAATATACACACCGTAAATCACCATTATTTCTAACTAATATAGAAGACCGATTGATTTCGATGTGAGAGTTGTTGCCAATGAATCAAACTGCCAAAACCATTAAAGCTCTCGGATAATTAAGCTAGACAACCTGAACTGCCAGTGTTTTCATTTCCTGTCATACCACCGAAGAACTCAAATCGGCTTGAATGTCAGCAGAAATACCCACTATTCGCGACACCAGAATACCTTTCGAACATTTAAGCTAATGCCATGATAGTCATACTACATAACAAGTGACATATAAACATTATATACATCAATCAATGCGATGAATGTTCTTGATTTAAATAACAACTACTCAAAGTACTCAAATCTCGAAGTTCACAAACAATTGACGGACGAACATCACGAACACTTCATAATACGTTTGTCTTATTTTCAGTATTTACGTCGATCAGCTGTGATGCCAGTTGTGGAGACGGTAGAACAAATACGTGGTTGATAAGTTATGAATAACTTTTCGGTAATAGCCTCACTTTTTGTTGAACGAGTTAAATTTACTTATTTATTGTGGATGATCTCTCTTACTTGATTTATTTCATGCGTATTTCTTGCATCCAATCCAATTTCAGGGAATTCTGTATGCGGTCTTTAAAGGGTTCGTAGACAGCCTGAAGGGAACGATTGTCATATTTTACCTTGATAAAAATATTAAAGAGAGGGCTTTAAGATCTCCGACAAGAGAGCAGCATCTTTCCCGACGGAAGGATGCTGGTCGCGAAGGAACTCCAGCGCCGAAGAAACAGGAGTATGTAATTAATTCGTTTAGTTGAGAATTGTACCAAGCGTGCAAGTTTTTTCACCCGAGGCAAATGTTTCTATTGCAGGGAACCTAAAGTCTTAAAACGGACGCTTCAATGTTGTGCATTGAATGGAGTGGTCTTTTGGTGTAGCATCGTCATTTTCGAGGCACTTGTGTTGCCATGCCTTCGATATTTGGTTTCCCTACTATTTGGGCATTCACCAGGCATGGACAAGTCTGTGTGGTTTTGGATGAAACCATTTCTATCGTGGACGTTTAGTGCAACGTGGGTGTTGCCGTTATTCCTGTTGAGCAAAGTGGTTAACAGTTTATGGTTCCAGGTATATAAATTTAAGGTTCTAGAGATTGTAAATTAATTAAAATTCTGCCATAAAACTTGGTGCATAGAATTGAATAAGTTAAATTGCTCAGCTAATTATACTCATCTTTCATATGTGGTTAATTATTTATTTTCATTTCAACCACAATGAAAATGTTTGTGAAAATGGTGCCATACAACTCGTGTTAAAATCTGTATTACCCATTTTTAGGATATTGCTGATTCGGCTTATCGCTACAGTCGAGGAAGGCCACAATTGCTCTCTAGTGTTAGTAAATTAATTGCTGACACACTCTTCAGCATATTGGTACAAGCCCTTTTTTTGGTACAGGTAAGTTAAATTATTATTATTAATTAAATTAGATGAAGGAGGGTACTTTTCACATTCTCTATGCTGCTGCATGTAATTTTTATTTCCATAAAATCATGCTTCTATTGTCACGGCGTGTAAGGTCTTTCTTATTTAGTTCTCGGCATTAAAAAAAAGTAGTAGGTATATCCCTCAATGAATGCTGGAAAATCTCTTCCAGCAAGTATTGAAGTTAGAATATTTAAATGCTATTGAAAATTAAATAACTCTTTCCAAAACGTGGCTAATTAGTAGTAATATATTTTGAATAGTGGATCTATGTCCATGGCTTTCATTATTGTTCTTTTAAGGCCACAGCCTGTCAACTGGACCTGTTGCCTCTGGCTTAGTGTCATTTGGTAAAATTCTTCATGGTATCCATACAGAATATTCCACCGATTCTAGAATTGACCATGTCTTTATGGGCTCAAACTCAAATTTGAGTTTGTTTAACTAATTTATTTGTCACTATCTATAAACTGTGTGGTATCAAGATAGACAGCCGTGAGATAAATGGAGCATAATTCATGGATGGTACAGTTTCAGACAAAATATTCTTACCACGTTCCAGCAGACTGGCGGCAGCACAGTCGAAAACCCTGCTAGCAGTCTTGATATTGTAGTGCTGCCCCACCCCATGTGGCAGCTTCGAAGGTTGGCTTTGAAGGGGTTGTTTTTAGGGAGAGTGTAGAGGCCACCCTCACTTTAGTGAGAACTTTAGTTCAGCAATTTTTTTGCATTCAGAAATCGGGTAAAGAAAGTCTTGAGTGAGGGTTGAAGATCAGTTCAGCCGGCCATGGCTGCTTTGCGATTCAAATGAAATAGTCTTGGGGAAGTGCTATTTCTTGCTAGACACCATATCAATAGGCCAAAAGTATTTTACTCAAACTTTTAACTTCCTCTTCAGATTTCAAAACATTGTCTCTTTCATCTTCTTCTCACCACTTTCTACCGTATGCATACTCTTAAACCCCCTCTGCCCGTGCCATTCATCATTTGCTTCTCATAGATGTGACCACCGCCCTAGAATACAAGAGGGTGGCACCAGGCCTGAGAGACTCAGAGTACCCTGACATTCCACGGAGCGCCATCGGGCAAATAGGACTCTTGAATGCATGCTTTCAATTTTTGATCACGGGTGGTGACTGTTGAAGGTGAAGGTGAATAGAAAGGAACGCTAGGATTTTTGTCTGCTGAGGATGTAAATGACTCAGATTTTTAAGGATTCGGATTCAAGGTGGAACTAAATGGACTTTGGGATTCAGAGATTCGAGGAAAAGGACTTTGGGATTCAGAGATTCGAGGAAAAGGCATTATTTGAGCTTATGTCCTATCCCTAGTTTTCAGTAATGGTTTACCATGCGATGCTACATGCAGGGTTCAAAACTTGGAAGTTATGGGAATTTTGTGGTTGGAATGACTTAAGAAGCCTTGGACAATTCAGTGCCTTTCATTTTAAGTTACTCATCTCTTGGAGTTTTCCTCAGCCCTTCCACCTCATGACTAATAACCGTGGTCTTTAAGGTAGAACCTCTACTTCAAGTACCTCCTATAACTTGCCTTGATATTTTGATGAATTGTAAAGATTTCATTCCTTCGTCAATCCATGAAAAAATAATTGGGGGTCATCGGCCAGTTGATGCGGATTACAGGATTTTAAAATCGTAATTTTTAGCCTCAAATTACATTGCTCTTATGGAGGAATGATGATGTCCCTCCCTTAAACATTTTATTTCTATAAATTTCTTTCAAAAAGGTTATCTCAAAAACTAGTATATTGTGACTGAATAATCAACAGATAACATATATTTTTTTCAGGTTGCATCATCAGCCATTTAAGGCTATTATTTATGATTGAAAAACGAAGAGTCCAACTTCTGTTCCTTAGCCACCATATTGACTGAAATTTGGCAACCATGTTAGGGTAGTAATCAAAACAAACTGCCCCGGTACCTCTGTCATCCATATATGTATCATGTCATGATTGCAGACGATTCATGCTACGAAGAGTGTCATTGATCAGTACCACCTGTACTGTACTCCCTATCAGTACTAACTACTTAAGGAATACCAAAGTGCTCTAAAATTTTCGTAGACATAATAATATATATATTTCCAATTGGATTAACATCTGGTGGCAAAGGGTTGGCAAGTGGATTAATATATGATTTTACAATATACACCATAAGAACAGACTATACAATGAAATTAACACCAGTAAATACAGAAGTAAATAGCAGTACATTTCAATATGAACACAGGCATACTATAGACAATTATCATTCAGAACAGATGATACAAAAATCAGTTTAATTAATCGATTTCTAATGTAGCATGTGTAACAAAAAAACTAATTATATATATATATACATTCGAAATCGATTAATTAAACTGATTTTTTTATATTTCTTTTTTTACTAAAATCCTTTACTGAATTAGGAAATTCATGGAAGAAGAAGACTGGCTACCCATTCCAAATTCCTCAAGGGCATGAGGCAAAAATATGGCAGTTATCATATCCAGATTATCAGTCGCTATATAAGCGACAAAGTTGCTCTTTATTGCTACTGACAATGGTCTATATGTTTTTCAAAAGAATATTTTAATATATATTTTGTAATGTAAACTCATCATTTTCACCTTGCAGTAGATAATACTATGTTTTGAATATGTATTCATTATCACCCACATAATATATTTCATCAAATAATTGAAATTAAGAATACAGGTATAAGTCAATAATATGGTTGTAGGGATATAAACGAGACTCGATGAAACTGTTAATAGGTTTTAATATGCTTGGTAATACAATTTCCCAAACCTGCTTATAAGCAGGTTTGGGGTATACTGATCGACTACCCAAGTATTCTCGGATAGAATAAAATAGTTTCTCAAGGGGAAACTTAATACATAGTTCTCATAAAATAATTATGATATTATTATTCTATTTCCTCCGGAAGAGATTGGTTTATCTGTATATCTTTCACGAGGTCCCACTTATTATGGCAGATATTTAGCAGTTTACTTAGCTCCTCTAGAAAAACCATTTTGAATAGTACCTAAATAGTAATTGATCTTTACTACCTTCTTATTATCTGTCATACACAACAAATGATCTTACCTCTTACTTCCTTCTTCAACTTTTCATACATTTTACCATGTACCTACCTAAAATTTTGAAGGACGTTTTCATCCCCTCCCTCCAACTCACTACAGCCATGCCTTTATCCATATAAACCTGATGGTCACATTCCAAACCATAGTATAGACAGCAAAAGGATGTCTACATGATGATGTCTTGTCCTCTGGCTATTAATAATATTTTTTCATTATTTGGCTAAAATATCATAAAACTAAGGCAATAAAATTTTTGAAGCTTCCAATAAGAAACAGCAGATTTCAAAGTATAATAATGAAATACAGCCTATTCTTTTCAGGCTGTATTAAGAATATGATGTCAAGACAGTATTTACAATGCTGTACACTCTACATTTTATACCCCATTTACATTCCAGTTCGATGAGAATTTCTTCAGTTATATTAATTAATAATAACACTGAATCAAACTCAATACAAATAATCTGCTGTGCCTTACATTTAGACATAAATTTGCCTTTAAAAGGAACTAATGAAGCCATTACTCTAACCCCGCAAATGAAATTATCAATTCAAAAAGGCAAATCACACTGCCCAAGAGAGCTGAGTTATAAAAATTATTGCACCTTAAAGTAACAGAGCCAGTATAATTTGTAACTACAACACAAAATACCTTATTTTGAAACTGAAGTTGAACGTTTGAAACCTAATAGCAGAAAGTAATGAATCTCAACAAAGTAGCACAGGCAAACAAGGGTGTCCAACCGGTGTGAAAACTGGCTTCTATGTCACTATTTACATGTTCTTTATGGTGTTTTCTAGTTCATCGTCAACAAATAAGTATGTCTAATTAATTTGTTTCAATGAAGTTTCTATGAAAAATTTCAAAAGCGATTTTTAGGTCTGTTATTTTATTTCATATCTAATTTAACTATCATGAAATTTTGTTGACACTCCTAAGAAAGTTTTAAAGTGCCTCTGACACATGGCATCAATTTAAAAGCCTCTCTTCATATCACCAAATTACTTCATTTGGAAGAAAACTCATTTTTAATATAGCCATGTTGAAGAGCTGAAAATCCAGGTAAATTATTATTAGTAACATTTTGAGCAATTTTATCTTGTTCTGGCAATCTTTATTTGTCTTATGAAAGTAGTACTTCGAAGCGCAGGTTCTACCTTAATCACCATTTCTTGTCGTATTATGATTGAAATATTTGTTGAACCTTTTTAATTTATGTAATTAGCAAAAGAATATTTTTGTTAGTTATATAGTACGCATAATGTTTGGTATAGTATATTATATCATGGTCTGATTTTATCAGACCATGTATAGCCCCTGCATTTTATACCTCAGTACTACATGGTCATCCCCAACCTTCCTTACGAAGGAATTTAAGTTATTTATGTTTTATGTATTTTTTGTTTGCATAAGTTTTCACATATTCTGCCTTCTTCCAAGCCATCCAATGATCTTTTCTCTTCCTAGCTTTCTTCGCATCATCCTTCTATTATCATTTTTTTAAATTATTCATCATTCAGTAGACACACTATTCATTTTTATGCTTCTTATAAGTTCTTCAGCTAACTTTTTGTCTTGACACATTTAATAATTCAAAGTTTTTTTTCCATTTACCATTTTTCCATATGCCATCTCGATGAATAAGGTAAATTCATGGTTATTTTGTTTTAAATTTTTAATGTAATGTTCAATTTCAGAGTATGCTTGTGAGCATGTTACCAATTGCGCCTGTTGGGGACATAGTGTGCTTGCTACACATGTGCCTCCTCTACTCCTTATATGCCTTTGAGTATAAATGGTTCAACATGGGCTGGGAACTTCATAAACGCCTGACATTCTTGGAAGGAAATTGGCCTTATTTTGTTGGTTTTGGTATGCCTCTTGCAGTTTTGACAGCATTGCCATCATCCTATATAGTTAGGTAAGAATTTTAATCCATGCAGCTAGTTTAAAGTTCACTCTCTCCTATACTTATTGAACTATTACTCTGTGCAAGTTTACAATTTCCTTTGTTTTCTCCTCTGTATGAATCTGCTACTCACTTACTCATTCAACATTCAGTATGACCATAATGTAATCCATCATCTTTGACTTTCAGTGGTTGTGTCTTCTCAATTTTATTCCCATTGTTTATTATCAGTGGGAATGAAGCAGAACCAGTCACTGGAATTTGGTAAGTTTTCTTGTAATTTTAATTTGCTGATATAGTTAACCCCAACTCACTAAATCTTACTGGTGTTAATATGGGGTGTCATGATTATATTTTGATGGGACGGATGGGACATGCTTAATCTTTATAGCATTATTTCCTTAATTTCTTATGAGTTCCATAAGAATCTCGTAGATAATTTTCTAAATCAATAGTGTTGTATACAGTTACTGTGTATGTTATTTATTTGGTGGAAGTTCACGATCTTAAGAGGCATTTAGGAGATACCTATTTTATTGTATGTGACCCCTGGTAAAAATAAACCATGACAGACTGTGTGACAGCAATGTGTATCACACTGTGCAAGTGTATTAGTCACAGTGTATGCACACCATGCGAACAGTGTGCTCCCTTCAAAGCATGATGGACAGTGTGACCAAAATGTGCTGCACATTGTACAAGGGTATTAGTCACAGTGTATGCACACTGTGCTTCCAATAAAGCGTGACAGACAGTGTGACCACAATGTTCTGTACACTAAACGGATCTGGACTGGAATGAATCAGACAAAATATGTGTTTAAATAACATTTACAGTAAATTTTCATTGCATGTACAAACAATATCATAGCTTGATTCTTGAATGTAACTTGATTCTTTTCTCTGTACCTATCATGCCTGAAAAAATTAATCACCAAGACAACCATGGGTATTTACACACATAATATTATGATGGAGGTTAGTATGTTAAGCAAAGGTATTTATTGTCTGTATTGAGGTACCATTGTCTTGCTTAAGTTGCTGTTATGACATTTTACCCAACATATGAATGCAAAATGAACTATCACCTGTAGCAAATTTACCATGTTTACAATACCTGTAAATCGGGTAAGTGCTGTGTAGTTACATATGTACACTGCCCTCAAGTTGTTTTATTGGTGCTTTCTAAATCCATGAAGAATGCCCCGAAACATGTGCACAAGTTCATTATGGTGTCCTTTGACTTTGCACGCAGTGACCCCATGCAGTTCTTTGTGCCCTCACCCTGGGTGCACGGTGCCCTCTCCCTGTGTGCATGGTGTACGAACACTGTATGCACATTGTACCATCACACTGTGCTGTCACATTGTCTATCATGCTTTCTGCCCGCTTTTGAGTCTCAATTTACGCTTTTGTCACAGTGTATGCACACTGTGTTCACGCTTCTGTCACACTGTCTGTCACGGTTTACTTTCACCAGGGACAATAACTATGCTTGACCGGAGTTCTCTTTTGAATAAAATAAATTTGATGTAACAGAGCAAATGCCTTTATTTTCACTTGAAGGTCTTGTATTTCCTATTATATTACAGGGGTATAACGAAAGAATTTTTTTGTAAAACAATTGTAATTGGGACCTAAATTCCAACAATAATACAATTCATAATACGATTGTATTTTGGCACTATCATACAATCATTATACAAATTGTAGAATGATTGTAATTTGGATCTGTAATACAATTATTATATTATATATATACAATTATTATATTATAACTATTATATACAAATAATAGATAAATGGTATTAGAGGGCATTTGACACTGTATTACAGTTTTGATACAATTGTAGTACAAATACCCCTATTTTGTAATATGATTGTAATACAACTGTAATACATACAATAATAATACCAATGTAATATATATAATGTGTGCTGTCTGGGAATGTGCTGCACTGTGCCTTATTTGTGAAAACACACCCAAAATACTTTGGTAAAAATGGTCGAATGTGTAATCCCATATTACAAGAATAAATTGTGATATGCATATATTTCATAATAACAGTGATTAAAGTAATAACAGTCCCACATATCAGCTCTCAACAGTCTACAATAATCCACCTGTCATATAAAGAAAATCAAGAAGTTCACGAAGGACACATGTAAAAATACTTATTGAGAAGAGGTACTATTCCGTCTGAGTTTGAAAGTCCAATAAAACCTCTGTGAAATCTCATTTATAATATTAGTTCTACAATTTGCACAAATACTATATAAAAAATAAAATTATAATTATATTATTATTATATATGTTAGTGCTGGTCAGAGTGATCATAAGATGATAAAGGCAATCACAACTGCATAATCCTTCTTGTTAATAATCAGTACTGCATAAAAGTAATTACTTAAGACTTAAGTCCTCTACTAAATTCTTGGATTTATAATTTGCATTTTTATTTGTTACAATTAGGTACAAGTTTTTCATTTGAATTTAGCTCATTATGAAATTGTACTTGAAACATTACAGGTTTAATGTAAATAAATAACTATGCAATATTTTTATTTTAAAAAATTGAAAAATAAAACAAAAAATTTCAATATTCTCGTATTTGATACAAAAGTAAATTATGCTTAAGTTACTACATTTGCTACAATTGGAATATTCTCAAATTTTTCTTTTAACACTTTCACTGTGGAGGATGCACTGTGTGTCAGCCTAAATCTAGCCTGTTTAGGGGAGGATGCGCCCGTGCGTCCCCTATTCATGAAAAAAAATTGCTGCTGCTCGCGGCAAACATATGTCATGCTCAGGGCCCACAGTGCAAGTTTTAATAGAAATATATATTATGTTTTATTGATGATGTAGAACTTTTTTTCCTTTTGTTGTTGATGGTAGATGCCTTTGAAAAGGTTAATACCCCTGGGGTTTACATTGTATGTAGTTGGTGACCATGTGGCCAGTTTCAAATCAGGTGGATGTATATGGAAAACCTGCAGCTAAACCCATATTGTGAGATTTTCTGGGTCTTAGATCTTCCATGTGGGCCACTAGCAATGCAGGAGTGTGTTGTGTATATTGACTCCTAGCTAATTGCTTACCCAAAGCATAGTCCTTGATATGCCATCTTTTAGGTGACTTAAACCATATCATGATGATTGATTTCTATGTTGTACTTGCAGTGACTGTCCTCTTCAGTTGTTTTCCCCTGTGATTGCCATCTCCAATACCCTCTTCAGTCGAACAATTGGGAAAAAAGCTGTCACCAAAGCTCAGTCTGGAAGATGATGAATGTGAGGTAAATTGTTCAAGTGTTGAGCACCTCTTCTGTTTCAAGCTATGATGTGGGTAATGTTTGATAAAATGTGTCTGTATGTGATTGAAGGGCCTTACGGCAAAACGTTTAGGAGCTAAGCTTTGTCTCTTTGTGCAAGCCATGAAATATTGTACATTATGAGTGGCTTATTTATGGTTATGCCAAGGTAGTCATCCAGCTTATGCATACCTATGCCCCTTCTTATCCACAGCAAAAATGTTATCATTTTGTGAAGGATTTGAGAGTAGGTTTAATTCTCCTATGCAAATACCTATATGGCCCCCATTAATTGAGTCATCATATTCTTGCCTGTCCGCATAAAATATTCTTCACTTCCTTTTTTTATGTAAAATAATTATTTTTGTTTTAAATTATGTCTTCTGTAATCCTTCTCTTTCTGTGTTTCCTCCTCCGTCAGTCTAGTTAGCTACTCAAATAGAATTTACATCTTAGCATGCATATCTATCATTTTATTATGTGCGGTGAATTGAAATATTCTATTTGTTTTCATTTTTCAAATATATATGGATGATTTGATGATGAACATTTGATTTTTGGTATAATTTTGGATGGATAGTCACAATTATATGTTGAAATATTATTTTTAGCATGTAATATTTCTACTTCCTACCTCTGTATTTTATTTCAAAGGTATTTTAACATTTCTATAACATTATTCTCTCTTTTGGTGGGTTTGAACAAATACATATGGCTGTGAGTTTTATCAGTGGAATTATGTGCCATTAACCTGTGTAAATAAGCCTATTTTTCAATGAATTACATACTCCTTTTCTCATTCCAGGCATAGTTATTGTTTGGCTAAAAAGGAAAATATGTTCTCTTAGTTTTGACAGGTAAATAGTGTTATGTTACCCTGCTTGTATTTATCATTTGAATGTAGCTTAGTGGGTGATGAAGTAATTTGTTTTCTCATTGATATATGTCAATGGTTTTTTTTTCATTGACTCATAAACCTGTTGTTCATTACAAATAATCAGCTTAATAAGTACTTACTGGTGTACTTAGTAGCCATGATGGAATTTGTTATATCAGATATTGAGAATTGCCACTGATAATAGGTGTCATCTAACTTTACTTTGTCAAATAGTACATTTTCGTATATGTGCCACATATCAAGTGTATTGTCATCGTATTATGCACCCTGCTTTTGCGTCGTACTACATTTTATGTTTTGGGGAGGATCAATTATGACACAAAATTTCCTTCCATTAAGAGGAGGAAGGATCTTAATATCTACTTGTGTAATGATTTGGCATTGGTAAATATTGGACTACAGGACTAAAATGGGAGAGAAAATGGTGGTGTCAATGTTAAGAATTTGTAATTATGGGACAATGAGGTTTATGTAAATCGTTTCATTGTACATGTTGGTACTATTGAATGTTATGTACATGTCTCATACTGAGATCTTATATAAAATGTATGAAGCTTGATAACTTGTATACTTTTTCAGTAAAAGTAGAAGAAAATATGCAGTAATAACTGAGGTTAGCACGTATTTTAATGGAGGCCACAATTATGATGTCGTATTTTCTAAAGGGATGTGAATCCCCTAAGATCCAATTAGAAGAAAAAGTAATGAACTGCTATTACTATATAGGAATGGAGTTAATTCCTTACTCTTCTGATAGCCTTTTTGGATTTTTCTTCCTTTTGAAAAGTATCCGTAGTCAATATCCTCCTTGTCGAAATTCATATCTATTGATTTTTGAAATTTGAAAGATAGAAAACATGTGGAATTAATATTGAGTGTATTCATTATCACTGCCATAAAACTGAATACTCAAGCTATATGTTTGTCTGAAGTCACATGACTTCAGGCAAATTAGAATTATTGCCCTAGAATATTGAGAGTTTTTGCACCTTAAGAGTATGATATTCAAGGATAAATTCTCTTGCAGCATCTCTATCAAGCATGGGAAATATTGGCTAATTGTTTCTGTTGTAAACAAAATATGAAATCAAATTTACCCTTTAGCTTTAGAATTAAACTTTTGCATTAGTCTATGAATTTTTAATGCAAATATCCAAATTGTACTTTCAGTTAAGCATTTGGTTTGAGATAGGGGAAATATTGAAAGGGGAATTAAAATATCTTAAATGGAACCTTTGGCTTTGCACAGTATGAATTTTGTGTTTTTTTATCGTTTCAAACAGAAAATATTACCTTTGAGCAGTTATGTTAATTGACTTGCAAATGCTTTTGTATTTGTATATGTTAATTTGGATATGAACTTACTTTTCATAGTGTCCAAAAACAAAAGATTAAAATCAATATGTTTATTAGTATGTTATGCTTGATGAAGTTGAGTTGTATCTTTTGTAATTTGTTCAGAATTTGTGGCTTATTTCAACAGCCAATGCCTTAAGAGAGAAGAAGATCTCTAATTAAGAGTTGAAAAATGTGTTATGACTTAAATAATTTATTTTGTGGGCGATGGTAAAATACAATTTACAAATCTATCTACAAATTATAAAATTTTACCAGGGGTTATATTTCATTTAATCCTCTTAGTGCTAATCTTTCTCCTGGGGTACTAGAGAGAAATTCAGAGGGTAATTTAATAAAATGTAGCACCTTAGGAAAAAAGATATTATGAACTTTCTCTTCCATCATCTTCTCACCATTTTAAACTGTACACATACTCTTAAATCCCCTTTGCCCTTTGTGAAGTTAAACTTCAAAGTCTACTGGATCATATAGCATCATGTATCTTGGAATCCATTTCCAGAGATTCAACAACTGCGCATAACATAAATTGTACTCTAATTTGTAAATATGGCTTTGACGGAAGATCAGGCCATTCTCAGTTTAAGCAAATATCACTCTGAGAATCGATGTTGGATGAATTCTTGTTCATCAGCTCCCTGCTCCACGGTGCACCTGAAGAAAGCATTCTTTCAGTACCTCCTAGACCTTTACCCCATGAGAAAAAATGCATAATTTTTTCTGTGATTTCTCCAAAATATAATACATGTAGGCTCCTTTCAATGTTTGTATCTCAAAAAATCTCCATAGCAAAGTGGATGCAGCTACCATCCATTCCACACCCTTGTATTCCACACCAGTTGCAGGCGAGTTGGACCAGACTTGACCACGTGATCGAAAAACTAATGTGAAATTCGGCGTCGCTAATGGTCACAGCATAACTCATCGGATTAGCACTATGAAAGCTTTGTAGAATTTCCCCGTCTAAATTACAGTAGAAGCCCGGTATAGTGAGTACGGCTTATTGCGAGAATCGCATTATAGCGAGTGATTGTCTTTGTACCGCCAAAAGGCCTATGTTTTACATGTAAAATAAAGCGGATATAGCGACGCCAAAAAGTTCCTTCCACGGTATACGCTCGGTATTACGACAGATATCTCTCGAGGGCGATGCACCGCCTAGCAAAAATAAACTATTGTGTTTTGTATTATCTGCTAATTAAACTAAAAATACAAGTTGTGTGCCATATCTACAAAACCTAAAGCCAGTTATGTCCAAACATTAACGACTTACGGCCTTCAGTACGCTCTGCGCGCTCCCATTTTACGTTCTTCTTTTGTTAGGCCCAGTCATCAGTGGGAGTGGGCAGACGACGAGCAAAATGAGAGTAGGGGAGGGAGTTAGGTCTAGGCATGGGCGAAATTGATAATTCAATATCGGGATACGATAATTTTTAGCATATCATAAGTAGAGATGGGTAAATTACCGTACTTTTCAATTGAGGCAATTTACCGTGGTAAATTACGGTTATTTTCGAAAATTACCATAATTTTCCGGTAATTTTAAGTTTTGAGCTGCAAATCCTTATCAGAGAACTCCAAGCGACATCAAATAGCATTGAGATATAAATGCCGATGCTTACATCAAACTTATCACGACATTTATCAATTATAACTCATTAAAAAATTAAAACGAAGTTGGCAGCAACACGCAATTTGCCTCTCATTTGTCACACTATGAGAAATTTTAGTTCCAAAGACATACCTCTGCGCAATGTGCATTTGTTATTTTACTCTGAATTAATTGGAATTAATCACGGACACAATGTAAACAAAATCGTTTTAGCTTCTTAATTTATTACATCACCCATTCCAATGATTTCTTTGTGAGGAAGAAATTTTCTGGAACAGAACTTTTCTGAAAATTACCATTTATTACGGTAATTTACGAAAATTACCGTGGTAATTTACCACGTCGCCCATCTCTAATCATAAGGTGGCGACAACGATAACTCAGCATGACGATAAACATCGTCTTTTCGTGCCCCGATATGTTATCGGGGCACGATAAGATATCGGGGAACGATAACATGTCGGGGCACGATAAGATGTCGGGGCACGATAACATGTCGGGGCACGATAACATGCCGGGGCACGATATCGGGGCACGATAAGATGTCGGGGCACGATAAGATATCGGGGTGCGATAAATATCGCTATAAATAGATATCGCGATAACTATCACGATAAACATCACGATAAATATCGTGACCATGTTAAATATCGCGATAAAATATCATATTATCGTGACCATGATAAATATCGCGATAAAATATCATGATATCGCACCCCGATAAAATATCACGATATCACGCCCCGATAAAATATCACTATATATTATCACGATAAATATCGCGATAAAAGATCGTGATATTGCGCTCGTTCAAATGTAGCGTAATCGCGCCTGATGAATTATCGTGATATTGCTCCAGTTAATCGTGTCGGAAAAAGACAGCCGTAAGTTGGCCTTCGCTTAAGCTTGAAAAATATCTTCGACCCCCGAAACATGCCGTATTTCAGTGAACCTTCAGGCCAATTTTCCCAACTGATGGACGTACTGGTTAACATGCGAAAACTCGACAAAGCTGATATTATCGTCATGACATATTCGCAAAATTATCCAAAAACTTCCACAGTATACCTAATATTTTAATTCCGACTAGTTACGCTGTCTTTACAGCTTTCTTCGGTGATCGAAAAACAGAAGAACTGGAAGAAAAACATCGAAACTAGGGGAATTAATATTTTATATAATGGGAAATGTCCTGTTTTTTTGCTGTTTACCTTCGTCAAATACCACGGAAACAAAAGAAAAACTGTAAATACGAACGACTATGAGAATTAGGTGGGTTTTTTCAACACCATCGGATATAACGAGCGCTCGATTTAGCGAGTGATTTCCGAGGGATTATGAGCACTCGTTATACCGGGATTCCACTATACTTCTTGATGCTTGGCAATGAAATTAACTTTTTCTCTGCCTATATTAAAAAAAATAACCAAAAATGAGGGTCCACCATTTTGTTTAAAATATTCAGTAAATTATTATAAAAATATAAGTGAACTACATTAAAACTAAGAAGCAGTTTCATCTAATTACATCACTTTTTATTCCAATTTTTAACCCGTTAAGGTTCAGCAAGGGCTGGATTTTTAAGATTTCATGAGAAAATTGAGTTTAGATCATTTTTGCAAAATTTGTGCAACCTTGACATCATGCAAATATTTAATTGTTGAGTACCTAGGAAAATACCCTGCATCATCACATGCACAGGTCTTTGGAGAATATTTCAAAGTTTCAGCTTCCTGTCTTGAAAAAATAAATAACTTTTAATTTTGGCTAGCTTTTTTTGAATTCAATCCACTGTGCAGTGTGCTGTTCTCCTTGTGAAAAAATGGGAAGCTGCAATGCTACTCTACTTTGTTATAGACAACATGGAAAATGCATTTGATATAGCTTCTTGTTATTTTCCTCATAAAGCTGGGCAGGTAAATTGATATTAAAATCTCTGTGAATATCTACTTTTTATAGTTATTTTCATGTAAATTTTTATTAAAAATATATGGTGTGTAAAGTAGAAGTGCTCCATTTCAATGCAATATTGTATCAGAATTTTAATACAAAATTGCATATAAAAAGTCAATTGCTCTGTTTAGAACAGTAGTTGGAAAGGTTTATCCCACAACCCGCCTGGTTGACTTACATAACGTGCTCTCATGATATTAATGGTCTACCCGTTCATTCAATCGATTTTTTTCAGACAAAAATTATCACTTCAGGAAAATCATCCAACAATCAGAAGTGAATAAAATCAATTTGATTATAAAATAAAGGAAATTGTAGTCTTATATTACTAAGAAAACTAAAAAATAAAATAAAAAGTTAGAAGTCCATCGGACCCCATGAGTTATATTTTTTTTATTTCAGCCATTTGTTTTAATTCACTAAGGAAGATAGCAAATATTATTAATATGGAGCCTTTTTAAAATCAACAAGTTAAAATATTTTAGTTTAAAAAAGATATAACAAAAAAAAAACTTTTGCAATTTAGACTTCAAAAATCCCTTAAAAGTTCATTAAATAAAAATTTACTTTCTATTGCTCGTTTTTTAGAATTTACCGATAAATACTTTTAACAACTTAAATTTAACATTTTAAAGTGTACATAAAATATTGTTTTGGATGTTTTTTCTCCAAAAAATATATTTATTATAACATTTGAAAGAAGCAAAATTTTCAAGTTTAATTTTTCTGGGATATTTTCGAAAATTTCACCCACACTTTTAATGTCAGTTAAAGTGCTTATAAATTTATATTTTTTTGCAAAATAAATATAAATCTTCACATTGTATTGGAAAGAAGTTAATTTTTCTCTCCAGTGCAGGCAGTACAGAGATAACTTCAATGATCGTCACACATGGGAGTGCTGAAAGATAATCATATATGATCTATATAGATGTATCACTTTTCTGTCCCTTTCCCTTGGGCATAAGCTGCATCAAAACTTCCTTTGCAGTTTTTCTCTTTGCTTCACTGCAGGCCCATCAATTTGCAGAATTTGCTGAGTTGTTCATTGACCGTGCAGTACTCATGGGGTGTATAATATTTCTTACAACTCTTCACGAAGTCTTCCCAAATTTCATGAATTAGTGACAATTTATCAATCACCCTTTGCTGTGATCTTGTTGTTATATCATCAAAACACAGTGTTGACAACAGAAACTGGAATTGCTGTAGACGCATGGTACATATAGTGTATCCAAACTCAGTTGACCACAGCTCATACAGATTAGTGTTGCACGTCTTTTGCACCCCAAAAAATACGTAATCCAAAAAATGCCTCCAGCTTCTCAGTATCTACATCACTATGATACGATTTGGGAGCTAAGATCTTGAAACGCGGCCATTGCATTTCCTCATTTGTGTGCATCAATATTTTATTTTTCAAATCAAAACTATCAAAAAATATCTACTAAGCTTGCTGGTGAGTTTTGACATCATCACTGCACCTTTTGGTCCGGGGAGTTCCAAAGCAAAATTCACTGTCTCATTCTCCATAACACAAACAAAAGAAAGAAAATAAAATAATTATAACATCAATAATATCCTTTAGCTTTCAGTGTCTTTGGACAATATTCAAAATCTGGACACAACGAAAATAATCATTGCATGGTAATTTTACCATGCACATTTTAAGTAAAGATGTCAGAATCTGAATGAAAGTTTCAGAGAAAAATTGCACACTCCTTTCATTTGTGGGTTTTGGGAGCACTCACTGAAAACAATCTTTATGGACTGTCCATGCAATTTATTGAAGATGTGAAAAAAGTATCCAGCAATAAAAGTTAGTTTGCACACCAGTCTTTAGTGTGGAAAACATTGGGTGGAAAATAGTTCCTAGTCTTTCGGGCCCTTTCTGCCGCCAGCAATAACAGTCTTTCTTTTCTCTGTCTGCACCCGCATCATCTCCTTCACTCTCGGTATCCAATTGCTCATGTCTAAATCACTGCCTGAGAATTGCATCTTGCACCTTCCTGCTTCTCCTCATCTAATGCAAGCAATACCTGGTGAATATCTTCATCACGCCTCATGTAGACTCACGACAAGGAAGACTAATGCAGCACCATCCTCACTTTTTCTGTTATTGACGTAGATGGGCTTCGGGTCACAAACCACAAGTCTTATAAGAAATGCCGATTCCTGCTCCCTTTATGAATTTTGAGGACAATCCCCACCTTTGAAATTCCCGGGCCCTAGTTGTATATTCCTTGGTGCCCTCCAATGCATCATTTTATTGCCCCTTTGTGACAAGTGCAAACCCCAAAAAGGTTGCAGTCCATAGCTGTGCATAAAATCCCCATTGAAGTTTCCATCATAAAAATCTCCAAATGAAGACGAATGTCAAAGTATAAGGCATTATAAAGGATGCCAGACCAAGAATAATCTTCAATAATGCTAATCTGCACTTCATGCACGTGCAGTTTTTTCCATTCGGCTTTCACTTTTAAATTCCTAAATTGATGACAAATCAGGTAAATCGAATGATTCACAAAAATTCTGTGATGATGCCGCATATCCCATAGCTGTTAAAAAATATAAATATATTTTATAAATAATTAAAATGTTTAAATACTATTATATCACATACATGTGATATAATAGTATTTAAACACGAGTTAGTTACCACTCGTGGTAACTAACTCGTGAGTAAAAACGTTGCAGTCGGCTGAGGTCACAATGGCAATCTCAGATGATAATGCATTGATGATGCCTTCATAGAAGCTGGACACGATTGATATTCTGCTGGCACACCCGTTCTTTGGTGCCAAAACGCAGTACCATCCTCGAGTACACAGGTAATATTTGAATCCACGCCTTGTCGCTGTTCATCCAGTAATTACCTCGTTATACTTGAAGAATATTTTAAACCAGGTTTGCCCTTTTTCAGTCCTTTGCAGAACATCTGAGCTGAGAGATTCATTTAGCCTAACTACTTTTTCGTCGTTTATTTATTCATTCATACCAACGGCAAATCCATTACATCTTGTACAGTTATCAAATAATATATATGTATCTTAAAGATATTGTTGTTGATCCTATTTCTAAAATAAGGATTTTTTTGTCTTGAATTAAGAATTTTTAAAATTCCCGACTCAGACCAGAAAATCATGAATAATCCATGAAAATTTCCCTGCATTGAAAATTCATGAATAATTCCCGATTTTCCAGGTCATTGGGCACTCTGATAAGGGATGCTCAATGGGATATTATTGAAATTAAATTTAAAAAGACCTGCTCCGCGAATTTTCTGTCGAACCAGTTCGACTTGCAAACCGCCTAGGCGGTTCAGAGAGGAGCCAAAATTGCCAAGCGCTCCTTCTCGAAGCGGCACAAAGGTCGGAGCGTAGCAATAGACAGAGCCACGCAGAGCGGAGCTTTGGCTTCCCTTTCACGTTTCTTATGGTGGGAACCATCAGAGTTGACTTGGCCTTCACCGAGCCAGAGCATCAAGTTTCCTTCATGCCCTCCGCTCTGCAGGTCTCGGATTAGAACCCCTTCGAATCTCGGAGCAGAACGGTTAAATCGATGGGAAAAATTACCTGTAAATACAAAATACTGCGTTTGTTCTCAATAATTCATTCTAGAGGGGCACTTTTCATGTTTTGGGCCCATTCTCAGACTTCGTTGTAGGGAGTTTTCGTAATTAGAGAGGTTCGTCATGGGAGGTTTTTTTTTTGCGTGCATTGTCCATTGGAAGGGTCCGGGACCGAGCCAATTACTTTGAAATAGGGAGGATTCCTTAAAATTTCGCTGTATGGGGGTTCGTTGCATAGAGGTATTACTGTATATACATTTTTCGCAATATCTCAAAACTTACCATTTAGTACACACTGGGGTCCAGTCCCAGACCATTTTCAATATTTTTTTTGAAGCACCAAGCATGTTGATAACTGCAGCACATGCATGTATCTTTTCCTAAGATGTAAACAGGAATTTACATTAAAATTATCTTCCTATATTTCACTTTCTCTGAAGGTTACTGCGAAGCAAAAAATGCATCGGGTCTACTGGACCCCTATGTGCACTTCTAGGGTTAAACGAAAGGGGGTGATCTTGGTGTTCTTCAACCCTAACACACCCTCATGGTGGCTTACAGGGCATTTATTGCATTGATGTAGATGATTATAGGTATTTTAATTTTAAAATGCAAATCCCACGTTGTTTACGTTCAACAAGCAAGAACTTAAACATATCATGTTGAGAGGAAGCGTAGGTTTGGTCGTTTGCTTCACATACTTAAATTGGAGTATCTGATGTATAATGCAAATAATTACAGCAAAGAAACATGGCCATTATAATAAATATATATGTAGGCTAACATAAACGGGACATTGACTTCATTTCCACCACCAATAACATATTGGGGAGTCCATTAATCATGCGGTGTACTTCAAGTTGTGTAGTGACTCCTCCCTTTCAACTGTAGTTATATTTGTATAGATGCCCGTAGGGATAGGATCTTGAATGAAATCTTTTAAGGGACAACCGTGAAGAGTGATATCATGAATATACTGGAAAAGAAGGACAGAACAAGGAAATAAAAAGATATGCAATTAAATGGAAAAAATAAATGTCCAAAACACATTTTAAATTCCGAAGAGAGAAAAGCTGTATTACCTTATTAGGAAACTAAAAATACACAGTGGCTAACAGATTGTTGCACACTATCATTCTCCATAGGTAGCAATTTTCTATAACAACACTGAAAAAACAAAAAATCGATTGTTGTCACAAATACAAGAATGAGGAATGTATTATAACAAAAAAGAAATAAAACTGCATGTGCCTAACCTTTCTATGCAGTTATTTTTTTTCAATTTTAATACCGTTCTTGATTCTCATGCTATCGATTCTCAATTGTCGAATCTTTAATGGTACTACTGTCAATACAAATTATCTACAATACCATTTCTTTTATAAAAGATGGAAAATTTAAGGCATATTTAGCAGCAAAAGAGAATAAAGAATAAGTTTTAATAAGTTTATAAAATTAAAAACAAGCATGAGTAATCAAAATCTTTTTTTTTTTTTTTTCTTCTAAAAATTATAGATCCAAATTATGTGAAAATTTGATAATAGGTAGTGTGTAGATGATATGGATTTTCTATTGACAATGGCTGTTTGTGGACTTATAATGACAATGTAATATTCGGCATCAGATAGTAATCATTTGTTTTACCATAAGATTCACTGTCTACATTATTCACTGTCATTAATCTCAATCATTACTGTACTCACTCATTGGACGAGCTAACTTTAAGTCGACCTTTCTGGCAAATGTGCCATGAAATCCACAGAGCAGACTATTTTAAGCCTCACATATTATTTAACATTCAACAGAAGTGGAATCATAAATGTAATAACTGGAAAAATCCGAGAATGGTGGAAATTAGTAACCAGGAACAATGACAGAAACACATTTCCTTCAACTGTCTTCCCCTTCCAAGCCCCTAGTCCAAGTGGTCCAGTCCATGGTCCGTAACCACTATTGGTAAATTTAATTTTATGCTATCATTCTGTGTGATTTTTCATAACCTACAGGGTATTGTCATAGTTCTGGACTCGAAGTTGTCTCGTGACTCCAGCCAGTATGTAATAGGGTTGGAGCTAAAAAATTTTTTAAAATCTGGGTGGAGATGGATACCTCCAGTGCAGGGTTTAAGTTACATAATAGTCCCCATTAGATCCTCTATATGGACATAGCTCATTTGTTTCTTGTAGTTTTTAAGTCCTCTATAACGAATGCCCTCTTGGTAATTCATTGCACAATGAACTTGTGAATGTGTGCTCATTCGGACACCCAAAATAAGTCCATTTGGTGTTAAATGTGTTGAGGGTGACATTACAATTGACTGTTAAAACATCCAGGTAGCAAAGTGAGATGGGGGCGGGTGGTGCATGTTTTCATCCTTTCTTTATAAATTGCCTATAGGCGATTTACATCTTTGTCTTTGAATTTATGATGAGGAAGATTTGTCTCTCCATGAAAATTGCAGGACCGAAATGCAGGAGAAACATTGTTACTAGTAGGGAAAGACATTCCTTTAAGTGCAGTGCTAACTTAAAGTAAGCTTAAACTTCCCATGCTTTCATTTTCACCTCACCTGATGTTAATGCTCAAACTTTGTAACCATAGTCGTGTAATTCTATTTCATTCTAGTTTTTAATATCTTTTGATCAGCATTATTTCCTAAATTATGGCTGTATCGCTTCCCCTACGTACCATTTCTGTCCATGCTACAGATTATAACCACAGCAATGACATAGGAAGTATAACAAAAATATTCTTTTATATTGTCATATTTATTAAAATCAATAATTAATAGCCAGTCGACTTCGTCCATGCCAACCATTGACAAAATTAATAAATAATTTTAAGAACATAACATTAAAACCTGATCATTTTAACCTCTGTTGCAATATTCAATAATAGTACTTCATATATTTAATTTATTTGTTTTATGCCAACGAATAATGGATTGAAAATTAGTTAATTTACGTTGAACAAGGACGTAAAGGCGTTTAAATTTTAGAGAGCATTCAAGGGCTGGCCGAAGAAAACAAAATAAGCATATTATAAAAAACCTTGTAATGAGAAATCGAGTATCGAATTCAATTTCCCAGAATTGGATGGATAGATTCAGATCTTCTATGTAACTCGGTACCCAAACTAAACTGATAAATTACCCATGATTTTTTTTTCTTGCATCCAAAAAATAACTCACTAAATAAAAATCATACCCATAATTTAAAAACTACCAAATGATGATATGGTAGACAATTTTGTAGAAGTTCTCGACGATATATATATAACAATGAACATAGAAATACAGTCAGACAATACGTGAAATTCAAAATGAGTTAAAAAAAATACATACTATAAACTTGAACATGATAACATGAAGCCATCACATGCATAACAAACAATGAATATAAAATTTGTAGCATCGTATTAGACAAATTCAAATAATATGAACATATAAGCATTAATGCAAATTTTATTAAAAAGGAAATGAATAAAGAAGATCAGTTCTCCATGCAAAATTATTATAATTTCCTGTTTCCGTGAAAATCTTTGTATAGGAAATAGAAAATATTTTATTTCACTGGGCGAAAAAAGGAGAATACAGAAAAGTGAAATATCCAGTACAAAAAACTCAAATATAATACATTTTCAATATGGAATTAAATTGCAATATAGTCTTCCGCATTTTCTTTTATCTTATCGTTCGTGAATATGCAATAAAGAGTCAAATAATCGAGAAAAATACTACACATTTATCAGCATTTACGTAACAACCTGCAAGGCGAGGGTGTATGACACAGGATCAGCGTACATCATCCATGCATATACTTGCACTTCAAAGAAGTAGGGCATAAAAGACAATTATTTTAAATGTGATTATAAAGCACATGAACTGGTAAAATTGATAGAAAAATCATATCATTATGTACTTATTCATGGTGAAAAAATTGCAGGGTATTATTCTCGATCTTGGCAGCATGCAATCTACAAGTGATAGGAACTAACTGTTGTTAATAAAAAATACGTGAGACCTGGCAAAAAGACGCTATCAATGCAAAAATGCTCAAATATTGCCCATTTCCTTATAAATTCACGTGTTTATATATACTATTTCAAGTCGTCATCCGCTGATTCTCGGCGTATTTTAGTTATAGTCACAGCGGAACAGGTGGCGCAACAATACATAGAGCTTCACATCTTCAATGACTGCCTCAAAAGAATTTTAGAGCAATAAGCACCAGGTTTCCCTCATTTACATTCCCAAATAAGTGCTTTTAGCATCGGTTTCACTACAAATATTTCACTTGCTGCACTCACGGTTCAGTTCCCTCCAAAGGGTAGTAAATATTAAAAATAGTGAGAGAGGAGGGAAACCCGGCAATGACAACATCGTACAAGCTATTCCCAAACAACTTTCAGGGTGATATGTCAACTATCAAACTAATACGTTACCACCATCATGGGTATTCACCCCTTCCCCTCAAAATGACCCCGATATGTTCCTAGGTCACCAATTCTACTTGATGGCAGCATGGGATTTTCAGGTATTATGTCATGCTAATATCTTCCCTGCACTGTACCATTCACGAATATGTCACCCTCATCCTGCAGAAATGACATCAATATGTGCCGAGGGCACCTCACTTCAAATCACCCGCTCTGGGATCGACGCAAACTCAAGAGCATGGTGAAGTTTCATTGATGCCGGGCTTGTGCCGCCACCTAGTGAAGAGCTGCCGTACTTCACCATGGGTAGATTCCTATGAATTTCCACCTCTGATATTTATATCACGTTCTTTACAGTAAGTACGTTCTTAATATTTATTTTAAAATTCTCCCTATGTGAGCACCGGGTTTCCCTCCTAAAATCGCGTGGGTTTTTTTTTTTTTTTTTTTTATAGTTTTTTTTTAAGGGGTTTTTTCGGGTGCCCCCCCCCCCCCTCCCCTAGAAAATCTACCATAGAAAATTCGGATCTAGAAAATTACCTATTGTAGAAAATGGAATTAATTGTAATGAAAAATCATACACTACCCAAGCAGCATAGTATGGCAGTTATATATTGGCCCAATGTCATTTTGACTTCATTAATGTCATTTTAACATTGGCTGATAATGCCGGTATAAAAATTACATATAAATATGATACCTTTCTCCGATGTAAAATTGAAATCGTTGATTACATCTTAAAGTGATATTTAATAGATATCATTTTCTGATGTAAAAATGATGTCAGCTGAGCTGACTAATAAAGGGCATAAAAATGATCATATTTTTCTCGTCGCTGGATTTTATAATTTTGAGTATTCACATGTTTTCCTCCGACATCAGAGAGGATAAAGTCAAAAATTCATGATTGGTCAGAACTACAGAAACCATTTGGGAGGCCTACATATGAAAAAATATGATTATTTAAGGATTCGATGTTTGCTTACAAATTGCCGTTCAGGTGGCAGGTTTGGAATATCCTACATTTACTGCCAAGCACAGCTTTAACGCTGGATGGAGTTCACCTTTGGTCGTGGCTTCTTTGAAGCCCTTTCTTGCATTGCCATCCTTGATGGACCGCTAGGGCTCAATAATTACGGCGCCTGACTAAAGAAGCATAGCTCTCCTTCACATAATTTGCATTATTCAGATTCTCAGAGCGGAATGATAGCAAAAATTTAAAATACATATAATTCCGGCATTTATATTTAACTTGATGATTATAGTTTATTGCATGCAGAGCATAAATGTGAATTGAATGCATATCAAAGTACTTATCCAAAATCAGGAAGATTTGAATAAAATGGTATAAGAAATGAAAAGAGTTAGTAAATATGAAATTGGAAATTCCAGTGCAACTGCAATTTAAAAAAGAACTCGATTATTTATAGTAGGTATACTAGATAACCATATCAC
Source organism: Platycnemis pennipes (assembly GCA_933228895.1). NCBI lineage: Eukaryota > Metazoa > Arthropoda > Insecta > Odonata > Platycnemididae > Platycnemis > Platycnemis pennipes. The sequence continues at coordinate 18,863,461 of OW121853.1, forward strand.
TCATGGATAAAGAACATTCATGTGCATCAAAATGAATGATGAAGAGCACATTCAAAAACAGGGATTGCTGAAAAATGTGGTATACTAAACTAATAAGTTAGGAAACATCAAATTAGATATCCCAGGATAGAAAGCATCCTCCTAAATCCAACTGCATAAAAATCGTGACCCTACTTGCAAATCATTAATCTTAAAATATAAATCCAGCATTCACAATATTGAAAAACAGAGAAATATAAGACATGGATTGTAATTTCCATGGGCTTTTAAGTGACTAATGTGACTTTTAGTTTCTCATAGTAAGAAATGCAGAGATTAAACGACGTAGCCGGCAAAATGTCTGGGTACTAAATTTACTATTACATAAATCTAATTTAAATCTAATCAGGCGTATAGTTCACGTGAAAGGTCATAGCACTCATGCACAGACTGCAAGATCACTGGCATAAGGGTATTTAGGAGGTAAGTATGACAGAGGGAGAAGGGAAACATATTTTGCAATAAAAACATTCTTTTAAAGCCTGGGGAAGAACCTAGCTGGTAGGATAGACAATATTTTACGGTGGCCAAGTTTTCTGAAAATTTCTCCTTGAGTCTCCATGGTCGAGGTTTTCCATCCTCTGTAACAATCACAGATATCATTATTTAGAAAATAGACTTCCCAGTCCAAACCCACGGCTTGTATGCCACGAGCTAATGAAAAATTGTAAATTTGGAACATAAATGAGTAGATAAATATGGGTTGTAAAATTTCGTTTACGAACTGCTTAAAATATTGAATCATTCACACAGTACAAACACACATAGGTGCTGTTCTATGCTGAACCCAAGAGGTCGCTCGTTAACCCTTATTTAACGTGGCGTTTCCCCCTGTGTTCCCCTCCGGGCTCACAGAGGCATCACGCATTCACTCCCAGGGCAAGACAATGAGATCAAGCGGACTAAACACTATAAACAAAGCATCTACCACATTAATCCCTATCTTCCCCATCTAAAACGCACCCACCCTCTAAACTATACCTACTGCTAACTTCTCTATGCCTACCTATATTATTTCACATACCTATCAGTGCAGGGTCATGACCCTGTTCATCATTATTCATCCAAAAAAAGAATGAAAACACTCACTCAAACATACCATTCACACATATATCTGCACAAGAAAACTGTAAATTTGGTGGAAACCTGTAAAAGAAAGTCAGTACTTCCACAAATGAAATTATTAAACCCTGGAAATAAAAAATCATAAACACGGAGAATATTTTTAAAATATTTACTTGGGAGCGCATAATGGTGCAAAAAGTTTGATTCCTGCCTAAGCCGGAACACAGCGTGCACACAGCGAAACCGAAATTCAACGACCAAAACTGATTTGATCATAGTCAACCAACCAATGTGCAAAACCCTACACACTAAAGTGCTTTAGTATGAATAATGCCTACAATATGAAAATATCAATGGTGCTATGTAAAATAGTCAAATAAACAATATTTAAAAAATAGAAATGACTTGGGAGCGCATAATGGTGCAAAAAGTGTGATTCCTGCCTAAGTCGAAAACTAAGAGCCCGTGCACACAGCTAAGCCGAAGTTCAACGACCAAATCTGCTTTAATTGGGGTCAAATAACAATTAACTACACACTACAAGTGCTTTAAATTTAGTATTCACTCTACCTTAAAATTAAAGATATTATTGGTGATATTTAAGCTACATCAATAAACGCAAACTCACATAAAAGGCTTAGTGGTCGCTGGTAGACCATGGACCATTATTATAATTAATTATAATGTACTAAAACTTTAACTGCGTCTTGTATTGGAGGATGACTTCAATCACCACTTACTTCCGTAAGTATCCAGGCTACCTGGTCAAAGCGATATTTTTCGGTGGGAGGACTCAGGTCTGCTTGTCAAAACAATTATTTGTTTTATTATATACGGTAAACCTTCAATACATGTCGTGATATGCATACTCGTGGTAGGCAGATGAGAGCATGAAAAACTGCCGCAGTTTGATATTGATTAGGTTTTTTGAGCGGTCTTTTTAGTTACTCCACAGGAAGGCATCAATTAAATGAATAGTGTTTAATGGTCATAATTAATTTTTCATTGGTCATAATTTCACGAATATATTGCCTCCGACCTAGATTTCGACAAAATATGCACCTAATAATGACTAGGCGTTATTTTTATTCATTATTATTAACCCTAAGGTTATTAACCTAATTACGTGCTGCGGGGGCCCTCGCAGGCAGCGCTGTGGACGCGTAAATTGATATGCTTCTGCCGCGCGGCGAATGCGTTGCTGAAGCGTTTTGGAAGCGCTGCAATACCGCTGCTGACATGGAAATTTGACGGTGTCGGGCATGCTGCAGCAGCGAGTCCGCAGCTGTTGCAGCCCTGCGACATTGCGCTGCTGCCGCGCGTCAGCAGCATTTTGTGTTTACAGGGATACCTACACGTCGTAGAAAGGAGAACCTTCCTGAGGGACCAGCTGTTAAAGTCAAACCGGCCAGAGTGGAGTCTGGAGTTTAGCTACTGAATTTTGCTCGTTAATCATGATATAATTGTCTTTCTGTGCAATGAATACTGGTATATAGTAAATAGTTTGCAAATTTGCAGTTAAGTAATAACTGCGGTACCACTTCTCTTGTTAACTCTATACAGAATTTTATACTAATTTTCTTTGCCTTTTTGAATATTAACCGATGAAAAAGGTGTAAACATTTACTTGTTTTGTATCAATCGAAAACATTTATTTTAGTTAAGATGTGGGGGTCGGGTGCTAAGTAATATTTAAATTTAGCTGTTGAAAACTCTAAGCGTCTTAAGCGTCACTACTACTTGAAAAGACAGCACTACATGCTACAAGGTAGGTCAGAGCCTCTATGAGTGTCAAGAAACACTAAAAGTGACGCAAAGTTCTCCTGCGCACGCCTTTACGGTATACTTACACCCAGGGATACTATATTATATTACTAATAAGTCTAAGCTTGCTACTACTATGGCACATATATCGTTGATGCATAAAAGAAATGGAAGGGGTTCATTACCATTCCCTGGGGAACTCTTCATGTAACTGTTAATGCATCGGACATGATACCACCTATAACGAACCTTTGTTGGCGTCCAGTAAACAATTAATTTACGTAACATCTGCTTTAATAACAAAACATTTCAACTTCCGGATTTCCCTCGCAATCGCGAACCTCCCATAGTAGCTTGTGCTATTACTATATTTTTAACACCATTAGAGAATCGGTCCACCTCAAATTTTTAGGAGAATTATTCTCAGTATTACCTACTTTATTATTAATGCGATTGAATTATTAGAATTACGTCTATCCATTTAAGTCTTAGTGAAGTCACAGTCTAAACATGTTTAGACTGTGGTGACGTTACGGAGTTATACCTAAAACATGAACACCCGCGACTACGTGCACATAACGTAATGAAAATACTTCGGTATGATATAATTTATATTGGTCGGCTATATGAGATGAAAAACAAAGGCAAAAATGCATGCATGTTAGCTAGGCACTACATTCATCCGTCTAAGACTTAATTTCGAAAATGGCGTCTCATGACGCAGCTAAGCCATGCGGTACACAATGCGTTCAGCCACATTAGTTTTGAGCCCAATATCAACCGATCTTGAATTAAATCACTATAATAATCAATACTGACTTAATACTAAGACGTTTACAATGCATTACATGATATCTCCCACACTTAAAGATACCACAAGCGCAGCCCAGCCATGCGGTACACGATGCGTTCAACCACATTGTTTTGGAGTACAATCTAAACTGATCTACGATTAAGGCGCTAAAATATTCGATACAGACTTAACAATACGACGCCTGCAATGCATCACTGGATATATCCCATTGTTAAAGATATCACACTAACCTTTGGCTTCAACAAACTTTAGTTGCTTATCCCCAACCTCTTATTTTCCTTAAGCGTGGCTTCATATCCTGAGGTGCAGCCAGGCTCAAAACAACCCCGTGACTTACTCATTGTTTCTTCAGGAAGTCTGCTGCACAGAATCACTGACAAATCTCCAAGAACAGCAGTATTAAGTCCTCCAAAACTGCAGCTAACACAGGCACTTTCAAATGCACTTTGCGAAGAAGCCGGACAGTTGGCATAGGCAGCGCTACGACTGGCGAAATCTAGAGACTCGATTAAATGCGCGGGAATTTTCTTCAAAAAACCGTACGGCCTGCCACCTACTGGGGCCTCCTATTTACACACTCCCTGCTTACACCCATGGTCGAAGAATCCACAAAACAAATGAAGGCCAAGAGCGCGGTGTTTTGAGTTTATGAACGACGATATTCCGATTAACTGATTACAAACTGGCATAATTATAATTCGCGTGGGAGGTATTCCAAGAAGTCTTATAAAACAACCGATGCTGCAGAAGTAATGATTGTTCATTATGTAAAGAGCTCTCTTCAGCCAAATCATAAAGACGTTGCTGCTTTGTGCATCCAGAGCTCGGAGTTCAAGCTGTAATTTGTATGCCGGTCATGTCTGCACCCGAGGATTTGAGTGTATGTTGCATGGTTTTGTAGTCAAATGAATGTATGCAGCATGACTGATTAACCATACGTTATTTTTTCCCGACCTCTCAGAAAATCAACCCGTTCGATCGAGATTTGCAGTCAATTCCTTGCTTTAGGAGCTCACTTTTAAATGGGATTGGCGGTGGGATAGGGTCCGGGCTGCTTTACTTTATGTTCACAAGCAAGACGAAAATTGCCTGCCACGTTGCTGTTTCTTCATTTTGCGGTATTACATTGACTTATTGGTAAGAAAGTTTTCGATAATTCAGTATGAAGGAGCGAATTGAATTCGTCGATTCAAATTTGCCTGGGTGTAATTAATTTCAGTTTTATTTCCTTTCACAGGTTTTACTGTCGATATGACTATGCTAGGAAAAAATTTGCTATGTCACAGCTTCAACCAGTGCTGCAAAAAGCTGCTATTTATGAAGGGACTGAATTAGACCCTGGTGTAGACCATAAAGAAAAGAACAACAGTTGACCTAATTTGTGTAGAGAAGCTTTGTTTAACACTCTTCCGGGTATATGGAATGAGGACTTCGTATAGGTCAACAAAATTTAATAAAGGTGATTCATTCACAGGTTTTACTGTCGATGTGACTATGCTAGGAAAAAAATTTGCTATGTTACAGCTTCAACCAGTGCTGCAAAAAGCTGCTATTTATGAAGGGACTGAATTAGACCCTGGTGTAGACCATGAAGAAAAGAACAACAGTTGACCTAATTTGTGTAGGGAAGCTTTGTTTAACACTCTTCCGGGTATATGGAATGAAGACTTATTATAGGTCAGCAAACTTTAATAAAGGTTATTCATGTTAGTTCAGAATTTTTTCTCAACCCATTTATGCTAAAACCATAAGAATTTTTTTTGTTATCGTTCATACCAATTTGGTGCTAAAGTTTCATATCTTTGCCCTAGTTGTTTATTACAATTACAGAGTGGTGTGTATTCGTAAAGCATTAAGGTCCTTATAATACCAGACCCTTGTAATGCTTACAATGATTTTTCTCTTTTTTTCTGCTTCAAAATGACCATTAATTTATCGTTTCAGATACATGCCAAACAAAGTATATGAAGTACGTTAGTTAAGTACATCAACATTAGATGGATTATTAAAAATCAAATACAACTTTTTTGTAGAGACTTAGGAATCTCACATGAAAATCAAGAAAACAGATAATGCATGGGAAATTTGCACTCCAGTCACTTTTTACAACAATATACTAACCAGCTACATATAGCCTGCCTTATTGAATCAGGTAGAATCTCTTTGAAGGGCGACCCTAGCTCCTGATTCTTATTCCCTTGCTATCATACCCAACTGTGCTGTCTTCTCTCGTAGCAGACCTAACATCAAGAGTGGGTGAAAATATAGTTTTATAATGTCACTATTATTTATGAACCTGTACAATTTCCAAGGGTTGACAACATAACTGTCTAGTGCAGAGGCGGCAAATTGCAGCTGGTGAGCCACGTTTGGGTGTGTAGGCCCTTTTTTTGTGTACATGTGGCTCTGAAGTGATATTGAAAATTAAAATAAAACAATTGAAGTTTCATTAATTAAATCATATAGTGATTTTAAAGAATGTACATGTAGTATCGTTTGTTAATGCCAACTTCATATAGGTCATCATCAAGGGTCAACAATCCCAGGATTGGTTTGACGCAGCCCTCCACTCAATTCTTCTATCGGCCAACCTCTTCATATTAAGGTAGTTCCTCTCTTTCATGTCCTTTATGACCTGTTCTATGTAACTCATACGAGGCCTGCCTTTTCCATTCTTCCCATTCACTTTTCCTTCAACGATTGTGTTCATCAGGCCATCGTATGTTAAGATATGGTCGATTAGGTTGTCCCGTCTTCTTTATATAGTTTTCAGCAGACTACTCTTTTCTCCCACTCTTCTTAGGACTTCTTCATTTGTCACTCGGTCGATCCATTTTATCTTTATCATTCTTCGATAGCACCATATTTAGAATGCTTCCACCCTTTTCTTCTCCGCTACTGTCATTGTCCATGCCTCACTGCCATAAGGAAACATGCTCCAGATATACATTTTGATGAATTGCTTCCAAACTTCCTAGCTTGTATTTCCAGCTGTAAGTAGATCCTTCTTTTGATAGAATGCCCTCTTTGCCTGGGCTATTCTACTCACTATTTCTTTCTTGCTTCATCCATCGTTGGTTACTCTGCTTCCCAGGTAACAGAACTATTTCACCTCTTCCAGTTTCTGTTTTTCTAGTACCTATAACGTCGGAGAACGAAGAGGAGAATTAAGGTCATATAAAAATTCATTGAGGAGAGGGATATTTTTCTTGGCTCGCTCGATTATTTCGATCTTCTCCAAAGCATCCAATCTTTTACCCTTCTTCTCAAAATGGAGAACTTTCACATCAAAATTGCACTTATGCCTTGTCTCTATCAAGTGCTTAGCCACCATGGAAGTTATATTGCCTGTCTCCGTGCACTTTTGGTGTTCTTTCATCCACATGGAAAAATCACGTCCAGTTCGATGTATGATGCACCACACTCGCACGTTACTTCATAAACGCCACTATCGAAACTATCGAACAAAATAGCTAACATAATCCCAAAAGACAAGTTTAAGGTTGCCTTTTATACGCCTACTACTCTGAATAGGCTCCTCTGTAATAACAAGGACCCCATGGATAAGGGTAGGAAAACAAGGCGTTCTCCTATGTGTAGTTTGGCCTGTCTAAGACTTGATGTAGTTTGCCAGATCTCAGAATGCCAGGCTAAGCCCCTCATTCTAATTTCTGCTATCCCTATTGACGTAGCAATAGGTATGATTGGCTCTGGCCCAATCGGATTTTGGCTGGAACCAGCCCTTGTCAGCTCATCAGCCATCTCATTTCCAGATATGCCTGCATGACCAGGCATCCAGAAAAGTTCCACCTTGCCGCATCTGCCTATATCATTGAGTGCCTCACGACACTCCTGCAGCAGCTGTGATTTGCACCATGGTGATGTCAGCACCTTTAAAGCTGCCTGGCTATCCGTGCATATGTGTATCGGTTTTTTAAACATCCCGATCTCCTTAATAGCATACGCGCAGGTCAGAAGTGCATATACCTCTGCCTGGAACACTGTAGCATATTTTCCCAAAGGGATTGAGAGCTTCCTTGGTATGCTACAATTGTAGACCCCTGCTCCCGCTCTTCCTTTCCTAGAGCCATCCGTATACCATACCTCGGCCCCAGAATGAAGTTCTTTCCTCTAGCCCACTGTCCTATCCAGGAAGTGGGTTTTGAAGTAGGGGGGTAATTGGTTGAATCTGCTATCATTCCATCACTGCCCATCCCGAGGATGGGACTCTACTTCATGAGCTCTGTCCAAACTTGTCTGTGACCATAGGAACTTCCTTTGTCATACCACTATCCCATACATTTGAGACGATAAGCCACTGTCCTAGCCTGCACCTCAGCTTCCGCATGGAGTGGAGCGAGGTTCAGCAGCGTTTCCAGTGCCAGAGTTGGGGTTGTTCTCATAGCCCCTGAAATGCCCATACAGGCCATTCTTTGAAGGTGGTTCAGTTTGTTCCCAGCAGTTTTGAGCCGGACTCTCTTCCACCAAACTAAAGAGCAGTGCAAGAATCCATCTAATGGCTTTTGGCTGAAGTCCCCATGTTTTACCAAGGGTCCTCCTGCACATCCATAAGGAGGCACAGGCTTTCTTTGCCTTGGTCTCCAAATGCTCTCCCCAGTTAAGCTTGGAGTCCAGAATAACCCCAACATACTTGGCCGATGGTGAGGGATATAAAAACTTTCCCTGTAAAGAGGGAGGTCTAAAGCCCTCCATTTTCCTTCTATCGGTAAAAAATACAAGCTTAGTTTTCTCCGGATTTACAGTCAGCCCCGTTTCTGCACACCAACCCATTGCCTTATCCAGGGCTTTCTGCATGAGTCCAGAGACAGTATCAAGGTACTTTCCATGATGAGTATAGCCACATCATCTGCATACTGTTGAGTGTATGCACCAGTCCTATTCAATTTTAAAATAAGACTGTCGAAGATAACACTCCTCCCTGAGGGCAGCCTCAGGTCACAGCTACCTTCATTGAACTGTCTCTCAAGACTACTTTGACAGTTCTCTGTTCCAACATGTGTCTAATCCAGCTCACAATGTGAGCATGGATGCCATGTCTTCCTGCAGCAATGCAGATTAGATCGAACGATGTTATTAAATGCTCCCTCAACGTCAAGAAATGCCCCCAGTCCGTACATTCCATGTTCCAACACTCCCTCAATCCTCCTAACAAGATTGTGGAGCGCTGTCTCCATGGATTTTCCCTTCTGGTAGGCATGTTGATACAAATGAAGGGGGTGATCCCTTAATGGCCCATCCCTTAATTACCTGTCCACTATCTGTTCTAGTGTCTTCAGTAGAAAAGACATGAGACTGATTCCTCGAAAGGTCTGCTCTTGTGTAGTCCGTCTTACCTGGTTTAGTTATAAAAACCACCTTGGTGACCCTCCAGACTTTTGGAACATATCCATAAGCCAGGCAGGAGCGAATATTCTTACCGTTGGAAGGAGAAGCAGATCCTGCCCTTCCTGAAGGAGTGCAGGAAATACCCCATCCTCCCCAGCAGCCTTAAAGGGGCTAAAACTCATGATTGCCCATTTTGTAACTGTGTACATCATGATGCTGGAGGAAAGTCTCCATTCCGTCAGAGCCGGACGGATGGGATTCCTCCCATGATGCATCTCCCTCAACTCCCTGGAGCCTGGAAAGTGGGTCTCCAGCATTAGCTTTAGCACCTCCTTGTCGGAAGATGTGAAGTCTCCCGAGGGAAGCAGCAGAGTACCCACCCCCGCTTCCGAGTCTTTAGATAGGATCTTACGAAGTCTTGCCATCTGTGGAACAGTCTCTACGCTCTCACAGAAGCTCCTCCACGAGTCCCTTTTACACCGCTTGATTGCTGCTTTGTACCTCCGTTGGGCAACCTTAAAGTTTTCCCAATCCTGAGGCATTCTTGTCCTCTTTGCTTTATTAAAGAGTTTCCTAGTCTCTCTACGGAGACCGTTTAATTCTGCTCCCCACCAGGGTAATTCACACCCTTCCTTCCTGGTCCTTAGGGGGCAGCTGTTTTCGTAGGATGTAATGATGCTTCTCTGTAGATAATCAACAGCAGCATCTACCACATCCACATTTCTAAACTTGCACTGAGGTGCCCCCTCCTGCCTAATGCTGTTTGCAAAGGTAGGTTGTGATCCTTTATCGAGTATACATAACTACGTAGACATAAGATACTCCAACAGTACCTCTCCCCTTCCGTTGGTGCTTCCACTCCCCCACACAATGTGGTGCGAGTTAGCATCACAACTGATCAGAAGATCCCACTTGTTGGTCTTACAGTGACCCACCAGCCTCTCCATCTCATTCATTGGTGGCGGAGCCGGTGCATCGTATGGCAGGTAGGAGGAGCAGATGACCACCCTCTTCCTGTTCTCACCTTCCCCCAGGGTCAGCAGAACTGCTGTCTGATCCCTAGTGGTAAATTCTGATAGATGCAAAGCACTTATCCCATTCACATAGATACAAGATCTAGGCCTATCAACAGTGGTACAGTAATATATTTTCCCCGTCATGCTCAGGCCCCTGACTCTTCCCTGGAAATCAGAGCTATTTTGACCATAACTTCAGAGAGTATCCTTTGCAGAACCCCTGAGACTGAGGCAGCCTTACTGTGTTGTAGGTTGGCCTGTAGCACGGCTATGCCAGCCATGGTTCGGCCCCGCCCACATCTTCTTCCTCCCTTGTCTCCTTCTCTTCGAGGGGGTATGGAGCCTTCCCTTAGGCCACTACCCACAGGGGCTCCTGAGTCAGACTCTACCCCCATGGGGGAGACCAGGCTTGGTGCCTCCTTGAAGGTGGGCCCAGAGAGGTTGAAAAGGATGTTGTCCTCCTCTCCCCACGAAGGGTATGAGGGGCAACTGGGATGTGTGGGTCTCCCAGAAGGAACCATCACAGGCAAGGTTAAGGTAGTAGAGGGTGTGTCCCGACTGGGATCCCCATCAGGGCTCTCCGCCAGTATCGCATCCCCCAAGGAAGAAGACTGACTACAAGAGGCCTTGTGAGGAGGCCGCCTCTCAGCACCCTCCATAGTTTTGTTTGAGGGTTCCAAGTTTGGTCCCACGAGTAGCTAGGGAAATGTGGTGTCCGCCCATGCTGAGCTCAGCATGCATGGGTAAGGCTAAATAAAACTGAAGGTCGCCCAGTATCCGGAGTTTCTCTGTTAGCGACTTCTTACCCTCCGCCCCATAGATGCGGTCACCCTTAGCATAGAGACACACCGTGGTGATGGGAGCTGTTTATTGACTGCCAGGTCCGTCTAGATAGATGTTTAGCGATACCAAGCATTGAATTAAATAGCACACTTATTCTGGTGGATTTTGAGCATGAAGGTGATGACATTAAGAGGGAAATAGCTTAGCTAAGGTTTAGAAGTTTTGAACACGATTAGATGTGGAACAATAGGCCAAAAACTACCCTGAACGGTATAGCACAGAAGTAATACGAAAACATGCAATACAATCTGCCAATTCCTTAGAATCAAAAGTGTGATCAGGGAAAAGACTGAATACTCTCATTGTCAATTAGATGGGAAAAATTTTTATCTCTCCCTTAATAATGTTGAAAAGTAAAACAATTTCTTTACTTTTTAACATTTTGTTTACAGGCTTATTGTTATCGTTTGCTCTTTAAATAATCTCTCCCTTAATAATGTTGCAAAGTAAAACAATTTCTTTACTTTTAAACATTTTGTTTACAGGCTTACTGTTATTGTTTGCTCTTAAGAGCTTCCCTGCAAATTTATTATTCTCAATGGGACGCGTAACCTTGTACAAAGACAGGAAAACCATTCGGACTTTCCTTTACCATCAAGAAAGCTCCTACTGTAATCATATTTCAGCAGCCTGGCTGCGTACATTGACATGTTCGTTTTACCAGTACTTTGGCACGGCTACTCGTTCTCAAACTCGCAGGATTGGTATAAGTCTGAATTATAAGTTCAAATAAATCGACGAATAAGTAATTCTCCTCAATTGAGTTCCATTGAGTTCTTTCTTCTACGTGATTGTGTGCGTGCGTCGTTTCGCAGTTGTTGAGGACGTTCCAGCGGTTCCAGCCGTGTGAGGGATAGGGTGATACGGTTTTCTAACAAAGAAATGAACACGGCCCAAAAGTTATATGGTTTGTTATTTCTGTGAAGTAAAACTGCGTACTTGAATAAACATTACCTGCCTGCACTGATTGTACTGAAAATCACACACTACGCATCACGCGATACTTGAGTTTTTCCATGTAGTACCGGTTGCTATTTTATACATTTCAGGTTTGCAAGTTATAGCGTAGAATCTTAAGTTTTTATGCCAATTGTGACCTCTTATGTCATAGGTTGGTTATTAGTCCTCACAATTCAACAGAGAGGCATAATGGCTTGGAGATCTCACGGTAAAGATAATGCGGACTTAGTGAAAAACCTGAAATGTAAGTACATAAAAGCTGTGTTAGCTATTAAGTAATGTTCTTTTCTGAATGTCTAATGTGATTCCGAACTTTATGTTACAGTGAATGGCATAGTTAGGAGTAAAAGTGTTGAGGATGCAATGCTTCAGGTAGATCGGGGAAAGTACTCGAAAAATAATCCGTATATGGATGCCCCTCAGAGTATTGGCTTTGGAGTGACGATTAGTGCACCTCACATGGTATGTACTATTGCATTTTAAGTCTTTATCCTTGATAAAATTAAGACTGTTGAATAATAATCAGGTAATTCGTTTTGTAGTGAATCCTAGCGAATATTTGTTGATAGTAAATGAGTGAACTCAATGAAGAAATCTGCTGTTAGGTACTCCTTCCTCGATAGCGGGTGTTCCGTTCCAATGGATTAGAAGTTAATATTTTGTTTTGGAGTGATTTATCGTGTATCAGTCGGTGTGGTAGCCGTAAGTTCAGAGATTTCCGTGTTGGGTTCTGACCGTTGGTCCCGGGTTCAAATTCGGGAGACCTTGAAGATGTCCATTGAAACAAAGTCTAAAATAATTTTTGGAGTGTCAGATAATTCTGGGAAACGGCAAGTGGCACAGAAAGGAACTGGACCTCTTACCTTAATGTGAGCATTTCTCTCGTATTACAGTTTATAGCTTGGTGAGTTTATAACTTGATGAGATAAATTGGTAGATAATGTAGTCGGTTATTGGAGTACAGCTCACCAAGTTATAAACTGTAATGCGAGAGTACTCCAACCACACCAACCTTTGAATTCGTGTCTTTGGTCTCGTAAAATTATGTTTTTTCCTATCACCTCTCGATCGTTAATAAGTCCAACGCAATCTATAATAAATACTTTAAATTTGTCCTAAGATTTCATTTGCACATCTACCAAAGGCACGTCAATGTCAGAATCAATAAATAATTATCTCATCAATTTTCATGCTTCAATCTTTTTTGGCTGGATGGGATGTTTCACCTTTTTCCAAAGCTGGTTTTGCCCATGCAGCCTAGTTTCTTCTTCTTTGCGTGCCGTGTCAGGTCCCCCTGACGTTGGCGACCACTGTTGCGAATGCTTCTCTGTCCTGTGCCGCCCGGAATAGCTCCTCCACACCTTTAATACCCGTCCATTCTTTTACATTTTGCAGCCAGGACATTTGCCTCCTGCCAGGCCCTTCGGTGGCCTTCTATCTTACCCATCGGTACCAACTGTAGCACATGGTTTTAACTTCCACGCAGAACATGACCCAAGTATGATAATTTACAGACCTTTACCAATGTCAAAAGTTCACGGTCTGCTCTAGCACAATTCAGGACTTTGATGTTGGAGACCATGTCAGTCCATGAACTTTTGAGCATTTTTCAGTGAAGCCACATTTCAAATGCTTCTAACCTGTTCATGATATTCACCTTTAAGGTCCATGTCTCGCATCCATACAATATAACAGACCACACACAGCATTTTACCATCCTTTGTCTCAGTTTTAGGTTAACATCATCATTGCAGAAGAGATTTTTCATCTTATTGAATGCCGATCTAGACGTCTCAATTCTGCACTTTATGTCTAGGTCCGGGTCTAGAGTTTCTATAAGAAGGCTGCTGAGATATTTAAACTTATCCACCCTTTCAACTCTGCACCCGTTTAGCTGTATCATTGCACCAGTGTAATCCTGTCTTTCAAATGCCATCCATTTTGTTTTATTAACATAGATGGTTATCCCCAACTGCTTACCAGAATCATCGACCTTGTTTAACAAAACCTGAAGATCCTCAATGCTCTCAGCTAGTAATACAGTATCTTCTGCTTACCTTATGTTGTTTCTTACTATGCCATTTATATTCACACCATTCTCGGTAGTTCTAAGAGCTCTTTTGAAAACATGATCAGATTAGAGATTGAATATCAGAGGTGACAGGATGCAACCTTGTCTTCACCTCGCTGAATATCAATTAGATTTGATTTCTCTTAGTTCAAATTTTGAGGCTTTACTTTGTGGGACCACTCGATTGGAAATGAAAATCCACTTTGTACGTTCCACACAAAGATTTTATTGGTTTCGACAAAATATGTCATTATCAAGGTGTCGACAAAATATATCATTATCAATTAGACCTTGATAATGACATATTTTGTTGAAACCAATAAAATCTTTGTGTGGAATGTACTAAGTGGATTTTCATTTCCAATTGATGTCTCTCTCCCATATCTGATCTCGGCCGATTGGAACCAGTAAAGATTTTGGATAAAATTCTGGTCTTTGGTGTCAATGTCACATTCTGTCAGCATTTGCATCAAATCTTTGTTTCACTCTGTCGAACGCTTTGTCATAGTCAATTAAGTATGCAAAGACTTCCTTCCTTTGGTCACGACATGTTTGTAGCAGTATATTGATCGCCAGTAATGATTCTTGTGTTCCAAATGTATTTCTGAAGTAAAACTGAGTATCATCCAAGTCATGTTCGCATTTGCTACGTATCCTAGCATGTATAATTTTAAGGAACAATTTGAGGACATGACTCATTAGGCTGATCAATCTGGAAAAGCTACATTTTTTAGCATGCTGTTTTTTAGGCAATGTTACAAAGGTGGATTTTAGCCAGTCTTGGGGAATATTCCCTGTATCATAAATGGCATTAAATAACCTTAATAGGTAGACAATATTATCCTCACTAATTAGTTTCAACACTTCAACCGGAACATTGTCTGGTCCGCATGCATTCCTGTTTTCTGAAGTCTGGATTGCATTAAGAATTTCTGATTTTATTATTGGTGGTCCATACAATTCAACAAATTCACTAGTTTCAGGTCTGTTATCCTTAAATGTGTCAAAAATATACTTCTTCCATGTTTACAGACTGTCCTTTTCATCTATTATCAATTTATTGGAATCGTCAACTAAACATGTTGGAGTAGTCTTTCTTGAGTACCTGTTATTTCTTTGATTTTTTTGTGCATCAGGAATGTGTCATGGTTACGATTGTACGATTCTAGTTCTTCATACAGATCTCATCCATTCTTCTTTGGCTTTCTTTTTTTTTCTCTTAATTGTCCTGTGTTTGGTTTTATATTTTATAGCGTAGTTTAATTAATTAGCTAGTTTAGTGTAGTAATCAGCCTTTTTTAATTAGTATTATTATAAAATATTACATTAGTGATGTGAGAAATGTGGTAATAATGTAAGAATTTGTCAAATTTGGGGTTTTTAACTTGGCAATGCAGTGAGTGGAAAAAAAAATCTATGTTAGGAATTATTTGCTGAAAAGTCGTTTTTTTTCCTGTCCTCTCTGCATGCTCAAGTGTAACTAATGAGGTATTTCTTCTATTATAATACATTCATGAATTTCAATTTCCTTTCTAGCATGCTCATGCGCTTGAGCTTTTAAAGGACCATCTTGTGGAAGGTAGCAAAGCTCTGGATGTTGGATCAGGAAGTGGATATCTTACTGTCTGCATGGGAATAATGGTAAGTGTTAAGTGGTCGAATTGATTGTGTGGGCTGTTTTTCTTCCTATTACCAAATAAGAATTTAAATGAACTCTACTTAAGTTTTTTTTTGGAGGTTGGATAGCTGTAACTGAAGCTAGCCTTATAATTGCTGATGGTGGTGGGGTAAAGTCCTCACCCGCTATTCATGGAGTCACGGGTTCACGGGTCCCACCTGTGTCAAATTTGAACCCCCCTATGGCTGTGTATGTTGTGTATTTATTATAGTGCCAAATGCATAAGGCCTTATGTGCTAATTCAAAGATCAAATCTAGCTGTGATAACTTTAGTGGCATAACCTGCTGAAAGTTCACAATAGCAAATATACCACAAAAAATCATTCGCCTTGACCAAGACTCGAACCCGGACCCCCTGATTTCTGGCCAGGTGCTCTACCAGTTGAGCTACCAAGGTGTCCTCTTTGTCTGTGGAATTTTATAGAGCTTGAAAGAAACAAGATTTTCACGGACTGCTAGACATATCATGTCACAAAGCAGCCAAAGTCGTGCACATGGCACCACCATCCACGAGGTTAAAGCCAACATTGTAACGCTAAGGTGCTCACTTGTAACAAATTCAAAGATCACGTACTAGCCGTGAAAACTTTAGTGGTGTTACATGCTGAAATTGCACAATAGCAATTATTCCACAGAGAAAAAAATTAGGGAAATCATGGGGTCCAGGTTCGAGTCCCGGTCAAGGCAAATTATTTTTTTCTCTGTGGAATACTTGTTATTGTGCCTTATTTGCTGTTTTTGGATCTATGAAAATAAATATTTGCAGTGTGGCAACATTTATGTGGATTTAAATAGGTAAGATAAACTATCCTTAATTCAGGAGTTTTATATACCTATTTGGATTCAAATTATTGAGATACCAGTGAAGGCTGAATCTTCCAGGTTACACTACATCATCATTGCTTTTGGAACCACAGACTCTTTCACCTGAACTCCCACCTTATTGGTGAATTAAATGACTACCTACGTATATAAGGATAGCCAAAACATTGCATCAAGCACTCCGACCTGAAGGTGCCTGCTGTATTGCGGGTGAAACTGTTGTCCCTAAAGCAATGGTAATACTGTGAAACGAGGAAGATAAAGTCTTCACTGTCTATGCATTGGGGAAGCCTTCACACCAATAATGGGAACACCATTACAAAACTATTCATCTTAGAACAATATTAAAAGAAACTGGTTATACTTAACACATTGATTAGAAAACTGGCCCTGTAGGGGTGACCAAGCCTTTTCACTGAAGCTGGTTTTAGTGAAAATTAAGCTCTCCCTTGCTTAAATTTATAATAATTGATACCGAAAGGAGAACAAGTTTGAAATGTGCTTGAGTGTTTCAATCTTATGATTGGTTTACTGCAGCCCTCCATTCCTCCTTATCCAATGCCAATTCCTTGATATTTTTGTAGTCTTTTCCAAATCCTTTTTGATTTGTCACAAGTATTTGACTCATGGTCTTCCTTGTTGCACTTTTCCTTTGGTGTTTCCCTCTATTAGTTCTTTGATGTATTCATTAGGTCTATGGGTGTGCCCAAGTCACAGTGATCTCCTTTGACATATGGTTCTCCATACCATTTTTTCTTCTTCAGCATCCTCCTACAACACCAGGTTTTAACGGATTCTATCATCTTTTAATCAGTTTTCCCAATTGTAACCCAATTGCCCCTCCTTCGGGGGATATTTAAACTCCCGGGGGGAGGTGCCGATGTGAATTATGACAGTCGACTGTTTGGGTTCGCGGCGCCACTAGTTCGAGCCAGGAGAAGAGGTTTTAAAAGGGCGTGCACGAGGGACCCTCTCTCTCTCTTTTCTACTCTGGCCCTCGCTTGTCCCCTGCTCGGATCGAGTGTGTTCCACTTCAGTTTTTTTTTATTTTGTGCTGTGCCAAGTTGTCGGTCACGCTATTGGACTGAGTGAGTACTTTTGTAATTCTGGCATTCCGATCATGCCAGTACTTTGTGTTTAAGTGAGAATCTATTATTTATGTTATGTTTTCGCCAGTGGCCCGAGTAGGACTAAATGACGTTTCGTTCAGACCAGTTTATTTTTGTTGTTGTGTGTTTGATTGGCGATGTTTCTTCGTAAACTATTCGTGCTAATTTATGTTATGTTCTCACTAGTGGCTCGAGTAGGACTGAATGACGTTTCGTTCAGGCCAGTTTTTTTTGTTGTGTGTTTGATTGGCAATGTTTTTTTTCACAAATTATTCGTGCCAATTTATGTATTGAAGTATCTCCTCGCAGCTGTTTCCTGTGTACAATAAATCCTGTGGTTCAATCAAGCGAGGTCTTCCGCGATAGTATCATTACGCAATGGTCAATGCTTTTGATCCGTAGACCAAAAAAGCCCATATCAATAAATTAACATATTGATTTCTTGTATGCAATGTTACGTTCTTTGAGCTTAGTAGCTACCTCCTTGCCATGAATATCGTCTTAGCTTGGGCTATTCTATCTTTAATGTCCACTGCTTCTTCCATCCCATCTAATAGAGCTGCCAAGGTAGGTAAATAATTTCATTTGTTCCAATCTTTCTCCTTTGAGGCAGACATCGATTATCATTTTCTCTCTTCAGAATACAGAGTACATACCATAGTTTTCACCTTATGGGTTGTCACGTTGTATTCCTGAAACATTTCATCAAATGTGTCCTGTTAAGTTGAGACCTTTCTAGTTCTCTTCTAAGGTAGCAATATCATCTGCAAAACATAGCAAATATACTAACACTATGAAAATGGCACAACTGAAACCCTGGTCAGTTTTTCATTCAATTAGTAAAGTAGTACTAGTGTATCTTAATTTATTTCCAAAATGAATAATATATTCAAAACCTTTACAATGTGATGCGACTTTATCAAACTTTATACTATTGATCACTCTCATCATTTCAGGTTGGTTCCTCTGGGAGGGCAATAGGAGTTGATCATATACCCGAACTTGTTGAATTTTCTCGAGAGAATGTGAAGAATGATAAACCTGAACTTTTGACTAGTGGAAGAGTTAAACTTGTGGGTAAGGTATTCTGTGAAATACAAGTAAAGAGCCATGTTTTTAGTTTCTCTCTGTGTTATATTTTTTTCCCCAATTTTCTAAATTTTGTGTCCTTCTAGTGGGAGACGGTAGACAGGGTTATACTGAAGAGGCACCGTACGATGCTATCCATGTGGGAGCAGCCGCTCCATCTCTTCCCCAGGAGGTATGTTTGCGCACTTTCCATGAAGCAGGACCATTTGTTTTTTTATTTATTAAGTCCTCTAGAACTGCTACGCAGACCTTTTACCATGGAGTCTACTGCATGACAAATTTAGGTGGACATGCACATCCATAGTTGGGCAGTGAAAAAGCATGGGGAGGACACAAACCCAAGGTCAGAGGATTGCGGTATGGAACCTGGAATCAAATACGTACTTACCAGTGTTATGGTATTCTGACTTTGTGAAATTAGATTCCACTATTAATACTGGTATTATTTGATGATTTTGGAAATGAAGAAATAATTTTTAATTGAATTGGATCAATAATAGTTTATGTTATCATAAAACTGAGGAAATGAACAGCAATTCTGCAAATTGAAAAAAACCAAGAAACTTGCTTTAGGGTCATTCCATGTCAGTTTAACCACAACATGCCACCCACCCACTCTGATTTCGACGAAACTTAGTACATATAATCCCTTCACCTATGCAAGAAAAAAGCCCACATTTTTTTTACCTAGTCCACATAGTTTTATCAGTTACAGCCTCTCAAACTTTAGGAGACTTCTGAATTTCTTCCAATCACGATGCCCACTTCTTAAAGTGCACTGTTTTACTCAAAAAATGCTATCTCACCCATTTCTGAATTATTTCCAATGAAATTTTTCAGCTATGACCACAAGGTTACGAGGACTTCAGAAAAGAATTATATGAGCCCTTGACTTTTCTTTTTAGCCTTAAAACAGGGCTGCTACCAGGTCACCTTTTGTCACCTTTAGTCACTCTTTTAAAATAGGGTCACTTAAATTTACTATTTCACTGCAGAGGTCACTAATTGTCACTTTTTCATTGTAAATATCAGTTGGTTGTATTTTAATTCCACTGCGATTGCACAAAAGAGCTCTGCGACCCTATTTTATGGTATTGAGCACTCTCAGTGCCGCAGGGGAAGAGGTATAGGCCCGTTGCACAATAGGTGAATTTCATGGACTTGGCTTTTTTTTGCCGTCACTGTCGATCTAGTAATGGTGCGAAGAAAACAATGCAAGCCTTCATGCTAGGCTGTAGAAAAATTGATCGGTAGATTTCCTTCCAAGGTGGGTCGCACTGCCACTACTTTGAGTGGTAGTTTCACTGCCACAAGTCAGTCAGTGGCTCAGGTTACCTAACGGAGACTTGCACATAAGGGCGGATTTTATTAACGTGTGGAAGCATCCCAGACATCCTTGAGAGTTTTGTGTGGTGTGCCTAATTTTGGAAGACAAGTGAAATCATTGATAATGATTTACTCATTTCTTTGGTGAAAGCAAGACCTGACCTTTGGGACAATGACAAAATAGCCATTTGATAATAATTCAAAAACTTTGTACCAACATTCATCAAATCTTCAAATAGAGTGCAAAATGCTCCAACCTCTGGTCTTCTCTGGTTTATTGGATGGATCCAAATAAGGAAATTGTTTCTTTTCCTGTTCCTCCGGTGATGATATAGCAGTAGAGCAAGAACATTTTGTTGGTCATTTTATGCTTGAAAAATAAAGTTATTTTAGAAAATTTGGAAGATCAATGCAGTAACAAAAAATAATTTTAAAAACGGCAAATAAGGTCTACTTTATCACATGCTTGACAAAGTGAAATTTCAGTAAATGTATGCAGTACTATTAACAGGTATTCTCTGAGAACCTCAAACTCAAGTTTACTCTCTGGCTATGAAGAAGCACATCTGGTATCCATTAAGGCCGTTTTACACGGTCATTGATACTGCGCAGGCTCTTGCGAGAACACTTGCTCAAGAAATATTGCACCGTGTAAAGCGACGATTTGCGAGGACAGGCAGCGCCACTGCGCGAACGCTTGCGAGCAAATTAAAACATGTTCTAATCTGATACATGTGTATGTGCAAGTTTGAAGTTAATTTCTGTCACTAGATGGTGCAGATGTAGCGGCAACGAACGGCCTGGGGAATTCTAGCTATTAAATAGGTTGTTGATGACTGAGTTGGGTGTTTTTGTTTGCACTCAACTCCTTAGGTAGTGAATAAAGTGCAATAATGATGAGCTGGGTGATTAATCACGTGGAAGCTTAAATTTCGTTCGTAAAGGAAGAACCTGTTACCTTGGCCCACATCTGTTCATTCGTGGTGCAAATTTTGGGCTAAGTATACGGGACTAGGGTCTCCACTATTATGTTTAGACTATAGTTTAAAACATATTTTTAAGTGGTGGTAATTTATCGCATCTTTCACGTCCAATTAATTGCTACTTCAAAGATCTTGACGTTATGCGATATATTGACAGTATTACCGCTACTGAATGGTAGGTATATTGTCACTGACATAATGCACCGACGATTGCACCATGTAAAGCTGTCAAGCAAGCGTCCTCGCAATTCTCTACGTCACGGACTTTCACAGACGACTGCTCAAACACAATCAACATCAACTTGCGCAGTTTCAATTACCGTGTAAAACAGCCTTTACACTCGGTACCCTGATTACAGTGTAAAAGAAACTCTTTTTACTCAAATTGCCCTGGCTGTGCCAACTTGAGAGGTTGCATGGTGTTTTTACAGCTCAAGTGTGTAAGCACAATTTGGCCAAAATGCCTCCTCGGTAAATTCGCCTAGTATGTGACTGGCCATACGACAAGTAAACATAATGCAGTGAGCTAGCAACATGCACTGCCATCTCACCCTAGGGGTAGTTGTGGCACCATCCTTCTGCACTACTGCTTTTTCGCTTCCCCGTCGCCCTCTCATCCCTTCTCCACAAGCACTGCCATATTATTGTTTTGGTCAGTGAAGACTATTGTTTCTCTGTATTTTTCTGCTGTCTCCAATAGAAGGTATGCATCTTATATTTTGTGACGGCGTTTGCCATTTACTGAACATAATTATTAAAAGTCCATGTCCATGAGAATAATTGGAAAGAAATGGCTTTCTTAATTCACAAAGTTATTACTACTGAAAAGTATCGGAGTTGCGCGGTGAATGAAAATAACGGCAGCTAAGCATAGTGTTCATCATATTACTGCACGGTTAAAAGTGTAATGTTATTATTGGAAAAGGGTATTTAAAATTTGATATTTCTTATGCTGTGCTTCGTGCAACATATTGTTTACCACGCTTGGTTTGTTATCAGCTGATTCAGCGCGATGTCAACGCGTGGGTGTCGTCTACACGGCCGCCCATCACTACGTTGCGGGCGATCGGACTGGATAATTGCTTAAAGACAATCATCAATAGTAGTCTTCCTTCGACAATTTCAGGCTCATCATCTTCATCTCCACATGGATTTATTGTTATTAATTACCATTTCAATGATTTCATCATCTGTGAAATGCTGTGTGGAGAGAGTATCTAGGCTGCTAACTATCCTTTCCTCTAAATTTACGAATCCCATTTCCTTTAATTCAAGATTATGGATGCTGTTTGCAAACTCCATCATCATATTTTTACCCTCAGAAACATGACATTTTTTAAATCCCCACTTATTTGGTCTACATCAAACCTTAAAGCAGTAGTAAACTAGTCTATTTTGGCAGAGTCTTCAATTTTGTATACTTAGTTCAAGTTGCAGAATAATTCCAGTGTACATGAAGGACTAGAAATTAATTTGTTTATATTATTCTGATTCTCACAATTGGAAAATTAACGTTAAGAATGGGATATCTCGGCAGGTTAAAAATTTTTCGGCATTTTCCACAAAGTACCAGGTGGCAAAATTTCTGGATTATGGGTGTTTCCGGATTAGGGATTCCCGGAGTAAGGGTGCTCAACTGTACGTAAATGTCACGCGGTTAGCCTACATTCTCCGCGATCAGGTGACAACGATGTACCTCCTGATCCATGTAACTCAGATCCACATAAGTCGAGGGCTTACTGTAATTGCTCGTTTTTCGCATTTAAATCTCAAATACCATAGTAGGAAATGTTTAACCATCATATTGTAAACTATTAATTCTTGTCCACACATGAATTCTTTGAAATTCCCCAATTTGAAAATTCTAACAAAAATGTTCCTCTACATTCTTCCAGCAACAGTATTTTCAGAAAGAGCCTTCAGTACTGCTGGAATTTTGGTTGATGAAAAAAAGAATGGATTAGATCCTGACAAAGTGAAAATGCTGCAGTTTCTAGACAAAAACCTAATCTGTTTTAATTAAATTTTCAATTTTATTTAAGAAAAATTAAACTTTGATTTACTTTTAAAATTAACCATTCTTTATATTTTCCCTTGAACACGTCCTTCATTTCAGTGAGTGGGGACTATATGACCATTGATTATTTACTTTAAGAAATAAGATTCAGCTTAGGTCCAATTAAGTACAGAATTCACTAGAACGGAAGTATTATTTAACAATTTACAGATAAAGGAAGATTTGAATTTAATGAAATTGAGGAGGATTTGGGATCAGGATTCGAGATTTAGATTCGATAAAAAAAGCAGGATTCGGTATTCGGATTCGCTCAAATTATGGATTTGCCCAATCACTAATTTTTTCTCTATTGTTTATGTTAATATGCTCAACAAACATATTTGACCCAAGTTGTCCTGTTTTTGTTCCTCCTATTACTCTCATCTCATAAGTCTGAAGGTAGGAAATGTTTATTCATGCTTGATGGCCAATATTCTCTATTTTTGGTCACTTTTAGGTCAATTGTTGGTCGTTTTTTGGTCACTATTTGGTCGCTAGTTGGTCACTACTTGGTCACTATTTCACCAAGGAAAAGTCACTAAAGTCACTATTATGTAGGTCACAGGCTGGTAGCAGCCCTGCCCTAAAAAAATTCTTAAACATTGCCCTTGCAACATTTTTCGGCTAAAAACATGGTAAATAATTAATGCCATTATCACAAAAAGGGTCTCCATTAATCATAATATTTTTTGAATCATAATTATCCTGCAGGTATGTGCTTTCATCCTCAGAAATAAAAATAATGGCTTTTTCATTCCTTCAATAAAAATGTACACCACTTTAGTGCAATTTTCTCAAAATGGATGCCCGCACTCAGTTATTTTGATATTAAAAATTCATAATGTAATGTTTATATGAGTGCTTGGATGCATAAAATTAGAGCTGTGATTATTCGAGTGAAACACATAAAGGTCAACCTATGCAGGTAGAGGTAAACTGCTCTCTCAATGACTTACAAGGTTGCAGATGTTACTTTTTATTGCTAATTTTAATTAATTATTAATTTAACTTATTAAAATTATCCAGGACTTTTTTAAATATATTAAAAATAAAAAAGATTGTGTAATAAGAAATACTGGATTGAAGGGATAATGATTCGGTTCACAAAAATTCAAACTTAAACTAGGCATCACCATTACCGTACTTTTCTCTTGAAACATTTGTTGTTGGCAATACTGAACACAAATTCATGTCGTCAAAGTTATATTACTTCATATTTAAAATAAATGAAGCTTCTTATTAAAATTATGTCATTTGTAAAAAAATTTAACACTTACGTACATGCATTACAATCTCTTATCATATGATTTACCATGTCATTTGAGGTATTCCTTCTCAATCAGCTGTTTTAGTTGAATGTGTTTTTCTTTTCCACGTCTCAAAAGTTCAATTCTTACATCCTAGTACAGATTCTTCAATTTGAATGAATTTTTTCACCATCAAAGCCATGCATTCGTTGGTGAAGTGGTACATTCTTCCAGCTTTGGAGGTTTTCTGGATGTTCCAGTCTGGAGGTTTTTCATGTGATTTAAGAAAAGTGAAAATTTTAGAGAAGAATGTGACGATGATCAAGATAACTGGGTGGATAGAGTTCCAGACTGGCTTAAAAAAGGAAGATGCTATAGCAAAACTCAATTTATCTCTCATGGAGGTAGGATGTATTCCCCTAAAATTACATGCTCTTAGAGATCACCAAATACCCTCTGATCGGAGCCATATTAGAAAAGCTTCATGAAATGCTCGAGGTAAAATTGAGCTAGAGCTTGAAGTACCTAGACACTCCAAAAAAAGAGGCTGAAGCAGTGAAGATTATGGGAGAGAATCTGCAGATAGTGGCAATCTTACAGAAATTTTATAAACTTAAAGAGAAAATTTAAGCATTTGTGAAAATAAAAAGCAAGTACAACTACTGACAGTCCCAGCTTCCTTGGGGTGGAGCAGGAAAAGAATAAAAGAAACATTCAATGTGTCAGACTATTCTGTTCGTCAAGCCCAGAGAATTAATTCTGACAAAGCAATATTGGCAGAATCAAATGCTAGGTGTGGGAATGAACTTAAGCCTGAGATTATGGATTTGGTGAGGACGTTTTTTGAGAGCTACAAACAATCAAGAATAATGCCGGGGATGAAAGATGTAGTAAGCATAGGAATAAAACAGTAGGAAAGGAAGCGAATGATATTGGGTAACCTACATGAATTGCATTAAAATTTTAAGTGGGATCACCCCTATGGTAAGTTGGGTTTTTCCAAATGTTGTGCCTTACGACCCAAATGGTGCACACTAGCCGATGGCAGTGGCACACACACAGTTTTTGTGTGGACCATTTATCAGAATGTCATTTTAATGACACATTCATGACGAGTATTGGAATCATACACAGAACTTGCTAAGTTGCTCCTTTATAAGGAGGTAAAAAAGCAGTGTATGCTGAGACATTGTGGTGAATGTCCTCCGAGGAAAAGTTTAGAATATTTCTTGAAATCAAAATTTGAAGATTAATATGATAGTGATAATGCTGAGTTTTCTCAATGGGCCTCAACTGATTGCATGCAGATGATAAAAATTTCAAGAACAGACGATGATTTCATTGAACTGGCCAACAATATGCAGAAACTGATCCCTCACTCCATCATAGCAAAATCATAGTCTTCTTATTTTCAAAAAATTTAAGAAAATATGTCATCAGATACAGCAATAGTTTTGATGGACTTCAGCGAGAACTATTCCTTTACAATTCAAGATAAGGTTCAAGGATATTAATGGACTTCAGATGCATGTACTGTTCATCCTGTTATGATTCATTTTAAGAACAGTAAAGGTAAAAAAAATTGTTGTACCATACTTTATAATAACTGTTGATTTAACTCCTCACGTGAGCATGATTTTTAAAATCCAGGAAACAATTACTACATTTCTCATAAGCTTTGATAACATTTAAAAAAATTATTATTTTAGCGATGGCTGTGCAGCATAGCATAAAAATAGAACAAATTTTTCAAGCTTTGTCTCCATGAGGAAGATTTTCAGTTAAATGCAGAGTGGTCATTCTTTACCACAAGTCATGGAAAAACAGAATGCGATGAAATCGGGGGTACTTTTAAATGACTGGCTCAAAAATGGAGGCACCAGAGCCCACTAGACAGGCAGATAACTACACTAATTGAATTTTTCAACTTTTGCAAAGTTAACATTGACAAAATTAACTTCCACCACATTTCAAAGGACAGTGTGAATGTAACTTTATGAACCTCAAAGAATGTTTTAAGGATGTCCACGCACTTTCACAAACTAGAGGTTTCCACAACTTTTATCCTCAGCATAGTTCAGGTACTGTGGAAGCTAGGAAAATTAGTGGTGATGCCATTCCTTTTCTCATTTGGAACTTGAAATCAAGCAAGCAAACACCATTGGGTGTAAAACTGGCTGATATGAATCCAGAGTGTTATGTAGCTTGCAAGTTTGAAAACCAGTGTTCTTTGGAATGGTGACTGAAATGAATAAAGATGAAATTTGCCCATCAAATTTCCTTCATTTTTCTGGCCAGTGCAAGAAGATTTTTGCGTAGTTCCAATTCATCTTATACTTGCTGTTGTTGAACCCCCAGAGACTAAAACTTAAAGACTGTACCACTTCCCTACTGAATGCAAGGCTTTAAAAAAAAAAAAAAAAAAAATTACCCAAATTGAAGAAACTGTACTTGGATGTAAGAACTGAACTTTTGAGACATGAAAAAGAAATATATATTTAACTAACACAGCTGATTGGGAAGGAAAACCTCAAATGTAATGGTAAGTCATATGTTAAGAGATTGTAATGCATGTGCACATCTTTGAATTTTTTAGAAATGGCATAATTTTAATAAGCAATGTCAATAAAAAATAATATCTGCGATAAAAAGTAACGTCTAGCAGTAAAAAGTAACATCTGCAACCTTGTAAGTCATTGAGAGAGCAGTTTACCTCTACCTGCATAGGTTGAACTTTGTGTGTTTCACTCGAATAATCACAGCTCTAATTTTATGCATCCAAGCACTCATATAAACATTACATTATGAATTTTTAATATCATACACTTTCTTTCATCACAATTGTTTCATGAGGGTCTCTCAACTTTGTTAGATAATGTCAAAATAACTGAGTGCGGGCAGCCATTTTGAGAAAATTGCACTAAAGTGGTGTACATTTTTATTGAAGGAATGAAAAAGCCATTATTTTTATTTCTGAGGATGAAAGCATGTACCTGTAGGATAATTATGATCCAAAATATATTATGATTAATGGGGACCCTTTTTGTGATAATGGCATTAATTATTTACCATGTTTCAGGTGAGATAGCATTTTTTGAGTAAAACAGTGCACTTTGAGAAGTGGGCATCGTGAATGGAAGAAATTCAGAAGGCTCCTAAAGTTTGAGAGGCTGTAACTGATAAATCTACTTGGACTAGGTAAAAAAAATTTTTCTTGCATAGGTGAAGGGATTATATGTACCAAGTTTCGTCAAAATATGAGTCGGTGGATGGCAAAACCTCATTTTTGTGGTTGAATTGACATGGAATGACCCTTTAGTAAAACAGAATTAATGTAACAATTCATCAATAATTTTAAGATAGATGATTATCGCCATCAGACTTGAAGTATCCAGTTAAAGAGCAGACACTGTCAATAGTTTCATCATCAAGATGTGCACGAAATTTTGTTCAAAATCTGTTTGCTGCAGAAAAGTCTCTTATGCTTCCATAACTATCTGTGAAGTTGTTCATAGATAGTAATATACAAGTGTTAAATTCAAGCTCCTTTATTGAATAATGTAACACAACACCATGTGAAAGGAACCTCTGGCACAATGTGAACCTGTCGGTGTGAACCATGCACGTGTAATGAATTAAAAGAATTATACTGAAACTTTGTAATACGTATATGAAAGACCTACAAATCGATACCAATTGTCAATTATTGAGTGAGCAGGAAAATGGCCTTTAAAAACCCAATAAAGCTACAAATATTGGCTGGTGACAATGGGAAGAAAAAAAAAAGATTAAGTTGAAGGCAAAGGACAAAAATATTTAGAAATTGTGATTTGGCGACTATGTATTGTTGGTGAACTAAAAGTGAGATGAGAATTCACTGTAAAGGAAAAAGATTGAAGAGCAAAGAATAGATTTGCTTATTAATTATCGACTCAGAATAAGTCCATAACCGGGGATCCAAATGATACGGCAGCCATCTTGTGAAAAAAATATATGTGCATTGTATTTCTTGAAGTACTGGTATTTTTGTCAAAACTGGTGATTAAAATGTCAAACAAAAGCAATCAGAATGTTGGTATTCAGGATTGTGATATTAAAATCACATCCAAGGCCTTATGGTTTCCTAGGTGTGGACTTAAATCTGCTACCACCAAGGAGAATAATTTGTTTAATTAGTGAAAAATCACACTTTGCTCTCTCCAGTGCCTCCAAAATTATGAAGCAAATGATACTTACATCTTTATTTTTGTATTCCTTCATGAAACTGTTCCCACTACTGATGTAGTGTCACTTGTTCTCCATCACATCCTTACCCTATACTGATCTTCACCGAGTGAAAATTATCTTGGATTAGGCCCTCAAACTTATCTGAAATGGGTGGCTCTATCAGAAGTTTTTTAAATAGAGATGGTCGGATCAAAGATCTGCAGATCTTTCATTTTATTCGGTTCCGAATCCGGATCCAAAGAGGGAGAGTAAAATCGGATCCGGATCATAGACTAAATTTTTGTGGCCGAGCGATCAAAGTGACCCATGAATGGAATGTAGTCACGGTAAATATTTACAAGGAGAGGTTGTGTAACTCAGGTCATGAAATTATATGAAAATTTTTCCATGCCACTAGAAGCAAAATAAAGAAATATGACTGTATTCCCATTTACCCCTGACTCGTGAGAAAAAAATACATGTAGAATGCAACGTGGGTAATCTACATTCGCCGGGATCAGGCCAACAACAAGAGCTAGTGTACTGTGCGAAGTTTGATCCCTATCGCAGTTTAATTTTTTCTATCAACCATTGATCGAAAACTTAATCATCTTATATTTCAAGCCCTTACATCAAAATACTCACTTTTTTATATTTTTATTGTTACTTTCCATTTACGAATGTATCACTGAAAATTAGGGATGGTTGGGTCAGATCCAAAGATCTACAGGTCTTTCATTTCATTTGCTACTGAAATCAGATCCAAAGACAGTATAAATTCCTGTCTATTTATGGACATAAATCTCACAAATTCTATTTTAAAGATTATTATACGTATGACAATGCAAAATTAATAGTTTGGCAGCTTGAAATAATCTATAATAATTTTTTCATCTTAAAAATCCATAGGGTATTCCATAAATGGAGTATCCTAACTGCATTAAATTTTTTTTTTTGTCTTTCTAAAAAACAATTTGAAAGCATTCAAGGAAATGATTTACAACAGCAACCCAAGATAATGTAAACCATTGTGCACTGAATTAATTTTTGGTTTTTGATTTTGTTTTTTATTTAATGTTTTATATTTTATTATTCTTGGCTTGAGATATGGTTCGAAGTCTTTTTTTCTATAATTACACTTAAACCTTTCTGGATAGAGGGTGATACACTATTGCATCTCTAGGATCTTATATTTTGGAAGATCAAATATTAATGAAAATGAACTTAAATTGTTTCTTTTAACTGCTCTCTGAAGAATAGGTTTACAGGTTTAAAAATATTTTATTTGATGAGTATGAGATAAGGAAAGTGAACTTAATATTTGAAGTAATAATTTTTAGGTATTGCATCCTTAAATCTTGATCCAGGAAATTATTATCCACACAGATGATAGAAAGTTGATTTTTTCTACAATAAATTTACTTGTTTTTTGAAAATACTATTGTTGCTATTTTTCTGTATGTATTAAAAATCTAGAATTAGAAAATGAATGAAATTCAGAATCCAGTATCTGAAACTAAGAAATCTGGCTCCGTCCATCACTAATTTTAAACCCTTTAAAAGTTCCCTCATTTATGTGTTGATTTGTGTTACTCTTTGAATATGATAGTATTTTTGGTACTTCAAATTGATGTAAGTGATTACTATTGTGTAGGATTTATTTCTGAAGCCTATAAATGGTCATCAGAAAAATATTGTTGGTAATTAAATCCAAAATAAAGCTTTCCTTGAATTTAATAATTTCATATTGAAGTAAAACTTAACAAAATATGAGAAAATGGCTGAAAGTTTAGAGTAGCTGAAATGAAGCATATTTTGCAAGTTATATGCGCTTGTTGCATCATCACTAATGTATTTCAGAACACGTATGCCATGGTAAACAAGGTTCATAATGTTGTGAATTTGGAAATTTCGTAATACTGCATATTGCTTCTTAATGTTTAAGATTTCCTTTTGTTTGGGACCGACAGCTCTTTCAGTTGGAAATCATGCCCGAACAAGTTCCATAATTCATGGATCAACTTCATCGATTTTATCTAATATTCCCCCTGTTGTTGATTTCCTTGCAGCTGGTGAACCAATTGAAGCCTGGTGGGCGAATCATCATTCCAGTGGGCCCAGAGGGTGGAAACCAGCAGCTGGAGCAAATTGATAAGGATGCCAATGGAACGATCACCAGGACGTCTCTCATGGGGGTTGTCTATGTGCCCCTCACAGACAAGGATTCCCAGTGGCCTGGCAGGTGGAATTAATTATTCCAAGACTTTTGTCTAATATGAAATGACCCGAAAGTGAGGACCTTTTGCAGCTTTCCCATAAAATTTGCCCTTGTTTTCCATCATATCCTAGCTTAACCCAAATGGCTGTCTCGGGAGGATTCACCACGGTCAGCCGTCAAGGATGTGTTGGGTTGTTGCTTCCGGCAATGCTGATTTGGCTAAGTTTATGAGTGTGGGCCTCCTTGTATTTTTTTCTTAATGGCTATTATAAATGTTTATGCTGATCACAATTTTGAGTCATTTTTATTTGTAATAGTTTTTGTGTCAATGTACACTTCAGTTCACTCTAAATTATTTGTAATTAATTTTACTGACTCAATTTCCTTAATGCCTTAAGTGTTAATAATGTTAAATTTTGTGTTGACCATTTTATGACTATAGAATTCATTTAGCTCACTCATTTTTATTGCTGTTGTGGGAAGTAATTCGTCTCAGATAATTTCCATGGATAGATATTATTGGTGTTAATCATGAGTTTCTGTAAAATATCACATATGTAATGGTCATCAAGTGTGATTGTGATTATTTATTGCTCCCTTTTAAACTGAGGAAATATGTTGAAGAAAACAACAAAAAACAATTTTTTATCCTTTGATTATTCTGGCCTGGAACTCAAATATTTCTTGCTCTGTTGCTTCTCAATGAATGGTGGTCCTCAATTCCTTAAGGGAATGTTTTTTGTCACTTTGACTCTAAATCGATTCTTTTAATTTATGAACTGCTTGAATTTTGGAATAATTGTGTTCTAAGTGAGCTTTGGCTGATTCATAAATATTTTCCACAATTTTGGTTCTGCTATTATTATTTCCAATATGATTAAAATCTAGTACCCTTTGAGAACATTAAATAGTCTGGTTCATTTTATATTCATCTGAAGCAAATCAACATAAATAGCACCTACAGAAGTGTTTGTTTGATATCCCAAATATGTTTGCATGCTAACCTTTATCATTTTCATAATAAAAATTTCCTTAAATCGATCTATTGAGCAGTTGTTGTCATGCTTGGAGAGTGAAATTTCATTTTTGTCAAACATGCTTATTAATCTTTCAATGTGTAGTGATTAATAAATTGTTACTTTTAGTGCATCTTGTGGTAAATACTCCAAATGATAGTAGTTTTATTAGTACTGGAGCAGATTGGCAATGAGTGATAGAGATGTTATGCTTTTAAAATCCTTGGTATCAAAAAAACTTATGTTTAGACTTGAATCGTATGCCCTCCTTTATGTGGAAACCTTGGATCTGAGTACCTCTTTATATTATAAATGTTAAAAAATGAAATGTTACGTTTGTATGTGATGAAGTAAAGTATTTCCTGCTTAGCCTGTTAGGTTATTTTACATTTCTGAAACTGAACCTATGAGTAAATTTAATTTCTTTAGTTTTGCAAGTAGTGATACTGCAGGATAAGATTTTTGATCTGATAACTATTGCAGTCGCTAGAATTTTAAACTATTCTGTAAATGATTGCAGTGTGCCTGAAGGGACCTTGACATCTGTTCAGTACTGTGGAAGCTCAGTATAACGAGTGCGCCCAATGTCTGGGAAATCACTCACTATAGAGAGCGCTCATTATATCCGAAGGTGATGGATTAAGCCTCTCAATTCCCACAGTTGTTCTTACTTTCCGTTTTTCTTTCGTTACCATGCTATTAGAAACAGGTTGAAGAGCTGTTTTCGTGCACAATTGCATATTTATCATTTATTTTGCTAATTAAATCTTCCAAATCAATAATTTATGCTTTGCTGAAGTATTCAAGTGTTAACCAGTACGTCCATTGGTTAGGAAAGTTGCCGTAATGATTCGCAGAAATACATCATTTTTCGGCGGTCGAAAATATTTCTTGCATAATTACCTCTTGCTAGCCATTCCTAAAATTCACACTCAATTATCTATCGAAAATAAGTTGCAGCAAGTATTTATTTACACAAGCAAATGCCTCGGTCGGTTGCGCTGCACACCGTGTGCTGCCATCCGGAGGATCAAGAACGAACTGAGGTAACTACCGTGAAATACTATTGCCGTGAATTATGGATGCATCCATGAAGTCGGAATCATAAAATAAAAACTTATTGAACAGGATAAATTTTAATTATTCGCATAACATTGGCACGGCCCTGGAATTATTTACGAAAGCATTGAAAAACAAATCAGAAAACCTAAGTATTCGCATTACTTCTGCTGACAGGAAAAATAATCAAAACCAGGGTGAATCATAAAATTATAAGGATATAAATAATTATTTGGCAACGGAAAATTTTGACAATTTTGTCGTGAGGATATAAAGCATGGCTAAACAAGCATCAGACCTTTAGTATCACGCATACACATGCTTCACAATGGCACAGTACTTTCACTTTATATTCCTGGCTGAAAAATCATTCAAGTATCGTCTGCTTCAGTCTGCTGGCAGTTGCTGGAAGCACGAACCCTTCTACTTCACTAAATTTGCTAAAGTCGTCGGCGGAAGTATCACTGGTAAACGGCACTAATTATTCTAAGAGCCTGCTGTGCTTAAGCTCTAGTCGGCATAGGCACTGTTTCTACTTCCAAAAGAGAACTAATTTTGTTGTCACCTTCATTTCTCACCGAGTTAATCAACCCCTTGTCCGTCAACTACAGTAGAACCTCTTTTTTACGAACCTCTAATTTATGAAATGACACCAATTTACGAACCATTCCGCCGGTCCCGATCTTTGCACATAGGAAAACCATGTAAAATGACCTCTATTTTACGAAACCTCGATTTTACTGATTTACGAAGTGAGAGGCCGGTCCCTAGGAGTGATAGACCTCTGTTTTACGAAGTTTTTGAAATGATTTTGTAGCACTGAACTCAGTACAATGGAATAACGATCGCTGTATACCGCGACAGGAACGGCTGAAGCCAGATAGGTCATGTTGAGAGGGCCCTCGGTCCAAGTATTTCATATGGGAAAATCGAATGTGAGCATAGTGCTTTTTGAAGTGCTTAAACTGTAGCAAAAATCCCAGAGACTGATCATCCAAATCGCAATTCAATCCTAATTATATGATCCAAGGAAAAAATGTTCAAAGACGCATGGCACGATGCCTACTTCTCGAAAACAATGCCCCAGTTCATAAAATAATCGGATTAGTGCTTGGTAATTTCTATTCCTTTTCTATCATTTTGTGTATTGCGAATACCTAACTCGTCGTCACTAAGGATCCATATTTTCTCTGGAATTATTTAAAATTAGCTTTAAGGTAGCCGCCGCAACTGCCATTCACAACTTTGCTCAGCCTTTCACTTGAAAATAGCATTGCCGTAGGAAGTTCTTTGCTGCAGCTGTTGTGGAGCTTAGTTTCATTAAAAAATACTAATTTTGCTATAATAAATTACTTATATTCAAATCTTGATGCAATTTGATTATTTAATTTTTCATTAGAAGTGTTTTACGTCGTTAGGTCAGAATTTGCGATCGCTTTCTGTAGCCGCGAGTAAATAGTTCTCGTAAATCACCGCTAGATGTCAGCACTGTAGAACGCATCTTAAAAAAGAGGGAATTTCAAATTAACTGAGTGAATTTCGAAGATTGCCTTTCATCAGCTGCGAAATATAAATGTATTTCAAACGATACGCTTTATTCAAAAAGGGCATTTTCTGGTCTTTTCATTGAAATATACTGGGCCTGTTAGAACTTTGTTTTGAAATTTCCTAGTTAAAATGCATACCTGGCTTTCCCATGTTAAAATGGCTTCTTTAAACACAAATCGACTAGCAGTAAATATACCCCTTTCGTTAATTAATGCATAACTGCATATGCTTAAAATACTCTGTGGGATGAGTTCTTATGAGTTATTCCCCTTATTTTGAGATCTACCAACTGAACAGCTACAAGAACCTAATTCCGTTGCAGCAGCCAAGTTCATACCATTATAATTTGTAGAAAATTATTCACGTTTTTTTTTAATTCATGGCTGTTTCATTCTCTTTTACGAAAGTGAGTCTCCTAGCCTTAGGAATAACGCCTATGCTATACAGCGAATCAATACAATTGAGGTGTAATTTTTAAATCCTTTCAATTTGGTGTAGATACTCTGCACACAGAGAATTTCACGTAATATCTGTTGTTTTTTCCCAGAATGAGCTGATGACTATTATTTGTTATAGTAATTAGTTTGATTTCAACCCTAACGTAACTATTTGACAAGTTTAGTACAGCATAGTGTTTAATTGCATTGAAAGTATACTCGCATTCTTGTCAGCAGAGTTTTAGTAGACGTACATTTGTCACAGATCAAGCCTCTTATGTGCATGATGTGCCTCCATGGACATTGCTCCATGCTGTGGAAGGTGTTGCCAGAGCATGGGAGTGTCACCGCAAAAACTATTTCCAACTGTTGGAGATCAGCTGGTTTCGGTGACACATCAGTTCCGGAGACAGAGGAGTTAGTGGAAGATAACCTCCAATTTACAAACCCTCTGATTTACAAAGCTCAAATTTTTGGGTCCCTTCAACTTCGTAAAATAGAGGTTCTACTGTACTTCCACGCTGGCAGACAAAGACAGGCGGGCTGAACTCCACCCCTTACCCACACCACAGCTCACCGCTGTCGTGTGATTGGCTAGATGCTTTTCTGCTTGTCCATCTTCCGCCACTTCCGCTCCTATGCCTCCTATGTGAACTTGGCTTAACAAAAGAACAACTAAAAAGTGTGAGTGTGCGCAAGGTACACCAGGCCGGGCCATTAATAATGAGTGCCTGGACTTGATTTGACTTTAAATTATGTAAAGATGGCACAAATATTGTATTCTAAGTTGTATTAGACGGATAATGATACTAAATATAAATACCATGCATTAATTCGTACTTTACAGTGCATCACCCTCAAGAAATATCACTCGTAATACCAAGCGTTTACCATGACAGGAGCTTTTTGGCCTCGCTATATATCTGTTTTCTTTTACATATTAATCATGGGCCTTTCGATGGTACATAGCCAATCACTTGTTATTGCGAGATTCTCACTATATGCTGTACTCATTGTAATGGGCTTCTGTGTTTGTGTATACAAGTGATTATTTTATATGGGAAGCCTGAGTGGGCAAAGTTCCTAATTAAGCTGCAGTAAATGTTTGCAGATTATATTTTTAGTACATTTGAAATCAAAAATGTCTCCTTTTCCTATTTGTTTCAAAGTTACATTTGTCACGCAGACAATTGTAACTTTGAAACAAAGAGGAAACTCACTGGATCATTTTCAGTTCTCCATAGCACATGCAAATTTATGTTGAAATTTCAAATGTCATTTGTTTTTGATTAATTAATAGCAATTGATCGTAGTTAATGCCTCATCATGAGGGTATTGCCTGCATGCTGAACTCCGTATTATTTTCAATAATCTCATTGTGTAAGTTCAGAATGTCGATAAATATCGAATCAGACTTTTAAAGCTTTAAACTTATGACTTGAATGTTATGCCGTCAATTTTTAATCTTAGCCGATTAATGCCACTTATGAGTCGCATTGAATGTCAATCTTGAATTTTATATTTTTTTAGCACGAATAATTCTTGCCGTTGGAAAACATGGAAAATAGGGTAATAGTAATATGTGAATACCATCCTATAACTGTAATTGCTTAATGCCAAGTGCTCTTATGCTGATTTTCCTAGGCACCCTGCACCATTGAAGGTGGGATTGTATTTTTTAATTTTCGTCATTATTCTGATTTGAAAATTTGATTGAAGGAATTTTGTTGTAGATCTATTACCTACAGTGAGTTATACCATGACATTTACTGAATATTTTCAGTGAAGGAGAATCGTAAGACAGTAATTTATTCTTTTTTATTTAATTGGAAGACTTTAAATTTGAAGTTGCCTGAAATTGACATGGAACTGTATTTCAGTATGTTAATCTGATTTGAAAACTTCCATCATTATCAGCAGAAAAAGTTCTGCTGTCTTTTTATTGATGTTTTTCTTGGTGTACCCACCATGTCATAACCGTGCCTGAGGCACATGGGCAAACAGTGTGTAGAGCTCACCACAACCCGTCAATTAAC
The DNA here is from genome assembly GCA_933228895.1 of Platycnemis pennipes. Taxonomy (NCBI): domain Eukaryota; kingdom Metazoa; phylum Arthropoda; class Insecta; order Odonata; family Platycnemididae; genus Platycnemis; species Platycnemis pennipes. Next base: position 18,900,209 of record OW121853.1, read on the forward strand.
AATTTTAGCAATTCACAGTAATAGGTGAATGTGTCTTGTTGTTTGTGTAAAATTGTGTAGATATTTTTCTCAATGTTATCAGCAAGGTCGTTGGGGATTTTATCACAATCATTTACATTGGAGTGATTTGAAGCAAACACTTTTTTCAAAGATGTGTAGCTTTTTTTTCGATTTACTTCATTTTTTCCAAAGATATGTTTATTGAAAATCTGGAAAAATAACTTAACCTTTTTGTTGTGTTGGATGCAATAAAAAATTAATTCTTTTGTTACTGCTGACCTTTAGATTGTTGGTTTAGAATCTCTGATATTACCTTCATTTTACTTTTCAGAGATGAATTTTGACTGCAAAGTTCTTTTTCTTTGGAAAGAATTTTGCTAGTTGTTTATTAGTTTTGCTGAACCCTGGCTTTCTACCACTCACTGCAGGTGCTGCGAAGTTGTGTGACTCCTAGCTAACCGCTTCAATGTAATTTAAAAAGTTTTGTGCAGTGACCATGTGGGACTGGATTCTATGACAGTGATTTAACTATGAAAGTAAAATGTGAAAGCATTTAACCTCTCCCTTCACAGACTGCTGAAAAGGTGCTTACGAAGAAGAAGACTAAAACTGCTAAGAGCTTCACTACAAACTGATCATACTGAAGGGGACACGAAATGAAATAAGGCTCACAATGAGGAAAAATATGTGGCATTATGATGCTTATAAACTGTGAGGAAATTTAATTTTGAAACTTATCATGGAATAGTAATACTTGTAAATTATTTAATCTATTTATGAATGATTTTTGAAAGACATAAATTAATAAAGATCTTATGAGTTCCTACTAAGTAAATGAATAAAATTCTTGCTGTCAAGCTCTTTACTTGGAAAGTTTATTCTTTTAGCTCCCCTGTAGACTTCAGGTTGGTTTTTTAAAAACCTTGTTCCATGGTGAATTGGGATATAATACGCTCTCAAGTTTTGATCTGTAGTAGTATTCAATATTCTCAGTGGTCAACTTATAGTTTTTGTAGTTTTTTTTCCTTATTTTTCTGATTATCAGGTTACAGTTGATCATAAACTTACAACCTATTTGATGTACAGTGGTTGAACTAATGACCAACCCCTTGGCAGTGGTGTGAAGGGCAATACAATGCTCACAGTGTCAGTCTGTTATCAGAAGCTGTTGTGGCTATGTTCATTTTCATTTGTGTCTTAATTCAACTCATACGTTTTATATATGGAACCTACAATAGAAGAAATAAAATTGGCATTGAAGACCTTCAAAAATGGCAAAGTGCCAGGGGAGGACGGAATACCAATAGAGTTAATAGCAAATGCAGGTGAGGAAGTAATCTCGTTCCTATGCAGATTAATAATAAAAGTGTGGAGAACTGAAAAAATGCCCAGAGAATGGTGTTAAGCAGTTATTGTACCGTTGCATAAGAAAGGAGATAAATTAGATTGTAAAAACTACAGAGGCATATCATTAATCAATACAACATATAAAATACTTTCTAAACTGGTGCTAAACAGGCTTAGGGAACAAGTAGAGGAGATGATAGGGGACCACCAAGAAGGATTCAGGAAAGAGAGATCAACAACAGACCAAATGTTTATTGTGAAAGAGCTGGCCTCAAAATATTGGGAATATAATAATGATCTATTCCTTATGTTTATAGACTTCAGCAAAGCCTATGACTCGATAAATAGAGAAAAACTTTGGACAATAATGAAGAAATGTGGATTTCCTGAAAAAGTTATTAGATTGACAAAAATGTGTGTGAGTGAGTCCAAAGGAAAAGTCAAGGTTGGAAAAAAGTACACTGACACGTTTGAAATAAGCACAGGAGTGAGACGGAGATGGCTTGTCACCCCTCCTCTTTAACATAGAATTGGAAGAGGCGCTAAAGAGAACCAGAAATGGTCCAGGAGGAGCCAGGATTCCAGAAAAAATTAATCTGTTGGCCTTTGCAGATGATGTAGTGATTTTGGCCGAAAATAAAGAAGAGCTTAAAGAACTAACTAAAATACTTTTAATGGTAATGCGTTGCTCATCGTCTTCAGGGATCCTGATCTATTCGGATTGTTCCCTGAAGATGGGCAAGTTGCTTATCAATATGTCAGAGGAAGAAATGAAGATCCTGACCAAGTAGAAATCCCAAGAAATTTTCACCCAAATCAAGGAAAGTATAGCAAATTACTTGTAATCTAAAAATTTCCAATATCATTGACATATTTTGTGCCCTCCATGCACAACAGACAGTGTGGTAGCCAAGTGGGAGGAGTATTAACTGTTGACTGTTAGTCCCTGGTTTGAATCTGGGAGATGCCTTTTGACTTGCCCTGCCAAAACCTAAGCTGTGTAATTTTCTTGTTACCAGATGTATCTGGGAAAATGCAGGCTGCTCAGGGTGAGGGACCCCACTACCCTGATGTGTGAATTTTGCATGCCGTTGGTCCTAGCATTTTGCAAGCTCTATCCTTACACTGACCAACATTTGGGTTGAATATAACTTTTACTTCCTTACACTTCTACCAAAGAGGAATTATTTTATGCATATTAAAGATGCTCATCATAAGAATTCATTTGTTGTCATCAGCAATCCCTCTGTAATCTGAATCCCTCTGAAATAAATTCCTTTTGCAAACACTAGAAATCAGTGCTTCCAGGAAAAACCCTGAGCAGAGGAGTGCAATTTCAATTTCTGTGATTTTGTTGCCTCTGTAACGAGGCTGACATCAGTGGCGGATTTAGCGGGGGGGTCACAGGGGTCATGACCCCCCCCCAAATTTTATAAAAAAATTAAAATTTTTATTAGTTTCATAGTTTTTGTATCCTTGAAAAGCATTGCCGGCCCCGGTGGCGGCGGGGTAAATCCCTCGCCTGTCGATCCCATGGTCGCGGGTTCGAATCCCGCCCGGGGAGTATTTTCACTTTCCGGGGCATGGATGTTTGTACCGTCCAACATGTTAATTTGAAGAGATGACTTTGAGTCCTGAAATTCGCATGTTAAAATAAGACAAATAAATAAATAAAATAAAATAAATAAAGGGGGTGTATATGCAAATGCATGGCTACAAGTCCCAAACGTGAGAGAAGTTCGAGTTGTCTTTATCGTAGAGCGTAGCACTCCCTACTGTAAAAAACAAGCTCAAAAATAAAATAGGCTGTTAGGCATTAGGGAGAATGGATTTGGGTGCCTAAAATTTAGCTGGCTAACCCAAAAGGGAGCACGAATTGGGACATCCTTACGCAGGTATTGCTATCTGCTGGGATCGAAACCGATGAAAAACAAGAGAATGTGAAAGGGATGACAAATGATGTACAAAATCTTACACAATCCATATTGTTGACTTTCTCATGCCATTGTGTAAAGAGAATTTAATTTGATTTTAGGGTACCGTAGATTAGCATCTTGTCATATTTTCCGTAATTTAAATAATATATTTATTTTAATGTAGAACGATTCGGCCTTCTCCTACTTCTGAATGAATCTCTCCGTCATGTCACTACTCCCTATAACGGTATATAATGTGATAAACGAATCAACTCGACTAATTATAACAATATCAACAAACTTTCAGCCAAAATACTTTCCCTCGTTGGTAGCCGTCTTCATCGAGTCCACTGCTCTCACTTTGAATGCTTTAAATCATGAGAAAAGGATGCACGCGTCGATGCCCAAATCTGAAATAGGTACCTAAATCCGCTCCCTTATGATGCCTAACGAGTTGGGACACCCTTCCAAGATGGCGTCCTCCCTAAATTCTGGGATGGTACCTATCTGGTGCATTGGGACACAGCTATAGAGCCCGCATAGTCGGAAGTGCCTCAGTGCTTTCGGAAATGTTCGGCAGTTTCCGATGTCTCGTGATAAGCTCGTGGAGCTCGACTGACAGACAAGTGAGTCTTCACCTACCCTTGAATAGTAGGAATAGCCAATATATGATATAATATGGAATAGCAGGGTCGCACCAGGCACGTAGCCAGGGGGGTTAGACCCCCCTTGAAATTTTTCATCGGTGAGGAAAAAGAGAAAATAGGCAGGATGAGAGGAAGCCTATAAGACCCAAGCAGCATCGTATGGCAGTTATACGTCGGCCCAATGTCATTTTGACGTCACCAATGTCGTTTTAACATCGGATGATAATTACGATATAAAAATGACACAAATTATTCCTTTCTCCGATGTAAAATTGATATCGTCGATCGTATCTTGAATTGATAATTAATATATATCGTTTTCCGATGCAAAGATGATGTCAGCTTAGCTGACTAATAAAGGGTATAAAAATGATCATATTTTTCTGGTCGCTGGATTTTATAATTTTGAGTAGTCATTTTTTCCCCCGACGTCAGAGAGAAGAAAGTCAAAAGTTTGTGATTGGTCAGAACATCAGAAACCACTTGGAGGCCTACATATAAAATAAGAAATATGACTATTTAAGGATTCGATAACACAGAAAGAAAAAACACGATCCTGCGTTATCATGTTTCGCTTCCACTCCATATCGCTTGAATCTTCAGAATTAGTAAGGATTCGATGTTTGCTTACAAATTGCCGTTCACGCGGCAGGCTTGGAATATCCTACATTTACCGCCAAGTGCGGCTTTAGCGCTGGATGGGGTTCACCTTTGGTCGTGGCTTCTTTGAAGCCCTTTCTCCCTTACATTGCCATCCTTGATGGACCGCGAGGGCTCAATATCTAGTACCTTGAACCTCGGTGATTGTGCCTTGCGAATTAGGGATCCTGGGTAGCGTAATGGTCTGAGCAGCCAAAGGTCCGTGGTTCCATTCCCGGTCCAGGCGAATTTTTTTGCATGGCAATTAATGTGAACCCCCCACATTGGGTTATAACTCCAATAACTTCAACAGAAAACGAATTTGAAATATTTTATTACAATGATAACGCTTAAAGTTGCGTATCTTTCAGTAACTTTCAGTAACTAAATCTTTCAGCCACTGTATAGTGGTGACATATGTCTTTTTATCATCAAATTAATATTTGCCCAATATCGTCAGCAAATGTCATTTTTATAATGGCAAATGTTATCACTTTAGACATTTGCCGATATCGGTAGCCAATATCGGATTGACCAATAAGTGATATGTGACGGTGTAAAAACGATATTGGGCCGATATCATGATGCTCCGTTGGAAAGGCTACGTTGTTGCAGAAACCGCGGACTCCTCCTTTAGACTACCAGTTCCCTCATAACTAAGTAATGAAGAAAGGAAAGCCTACAAAAAATATGCACAGAGATCACATCTTGACAAGTTCCACTGGCTTTTGCTGTCTCGTAAAGACAGGGGGCTGTACTGTAAATATTGTGTACTTTTTTCATCTGGCTTAGGAAGTGTCCACCACAACGTGACTCCACTTAGGATATTCGTTAAGGAACCCCTTAAAAAATTTGATAATCTCTTATGAGAAAAAGGTGACCTCACCACTCACGAGGAAAACCGATTCCATGTATCTGCAGTTGACAATGGAAAAGACTTTTTACTAACATGCAATGAACCATCTTTAGAAATAAACAACCGACTAATGGGATCTGGTTGGTGTGGTGGCTAGAGTACTGGCCTCCAATCTCGAGGGCCCAGGTTCGATTCCTGGCAGTGGCAGATTTTTCAGTGGAAAATCGGTCCCCACTTGCGTGCCTAGTGGAGGGCATTTCAAGTCCAGTACTCCGTCCGTCGGATGGGACGTTAAACCATGGTCCCCTTGGCGCCTTTCGTTAAGAGTAGGCTAATGCCGACACCGGGTTTCTCTCCACCCTTCTTCCGTTTCCTGAAAACTTCTACTATTACCCAATTACCAACCTATCCTAAATGGCGCAAATGACCTCAGCTGACGGTTTTTTTAAACATTTTTGTATGCAATTATTTTCTAGATTTTCCCACTTGCGTAATTTGAAAAATCTGATCATGAGTTAGCTTTCTATAAATTCTTTTGTTTCATGATACTGATGATACCGTACAGCAATATTAGCACCCAACTCAAACTTTTTAGTAAGCCCCTAATTAAACAGATTATTTAACTTTGATGTATGTGCTTATCATCACTGTAAACCTTTTCCAATGAAATTTTTTCACATTTTCTGTCGTATGAAACATTAATATTTTATAATTATTTTAAACTTCTAGTTGGCTTTTTATTCCTTCTCCATTGTTAAACTTCTTAAATGTCTAAAATTGTTCAATTTCATCTGTTGTTAAGAATACAAATGAAATTTTAGGCTCCAAAATCGTAAAAAATGGGAATTTGAAAAAAAAAATGTACACGGGAGAACCCTCCTCTCTCCCGTGGGGGGGGGGGGGGGTGTATTCCAAACTCCCTGGACCCAGGTCATGACCCCCCCCAAATTTGATGCTGAATCCGCCCCTGGCTGACATCCCCTATTATTCAGTCCTTGTGCATAGGTAAGGAAGGCCACACCAATGGAAGAGGAAGGTATTGCACTGAGTTGACATTTTGTTGCGTATCCATTAGAAAACTGCTGAGTGTGTGCTTAATTCCAAAGCATTTTTTTCATTTTATGCTACAGAAAAACTTGATTCCAAAAGAAATGTGTCTCTGACAAAAACATTATCACTTTCTAACTGCAGAAGTTCTTCAAAATCATCTGCTTCTGATAAGTTGGCAATACAGCCTTTAAGAAGCATACTGTCACCTTCTGCCACAGCAATAAATGGCCTTATGTGCCTTATGATCTCTGTCCTAAAACTGAATGGTGCTTGGTGTTGGCAGACTGGTGATATTGAAGGTCCTACCTTGAGTTGCCTGCTGCAGTCTTCCACGTGTTTCATATCTTACCCTCTGAAAGACTCCTTTTCTTAAAACCCATAGTATTGTGTTTTTTGTTTTCCTGATAGTTATCCTCCCATTCTGCCACTTACCTCCACCAGGTCTGGAATTGGAAAATTTTCAAGCAGTGGTGAAGGGCTAGGGGATGACTCAACTTGAAGGAGGAATACTTCATTAGTGGTATGCCTATTAACCTTTTTATTGTTAGAAAGTAGGATCCCAATTCCTGAGCTTTACACTCTAAGCAGATCTGTCTACTGAAATTTTAATGAGAATGTATGACTCTAGAATCACACTAATCAATAGTATTTGTTTCCAGGCTCCCCATCCTGAACACAGTTGCTTCCCTTTCCTCCTCCAAACCTGTTGTCTTATACCTAGTTCAATCCACAGTCATTGAAGACTGATGATACTACTTCCCCCCTGCAAGGAAACACAACCACTGGGAGCCTGCTCTAATATAGTGGCTCCGATTACCAGAGCCATGGATAGTCACATGCTATTTGTTGGATGAGATGATTGTAATGGGTAGTTTCAATTTCGTTGAGTATTCAGAATACAATTGGACTGGGAACAACAATTTTTCTTTGTAAGGGTAAAGTTTAATGCTGTGAGTTCCCTCTCTGCTTAAAAAAGAGGTGTAATGATATTTAAAATTTATTCATTTCCTTTAAATTTCACAAAATGTACAGAGGAATTTTTTCATGTTTTTTATCATGCAAATTTAATGACTAATTTTTTTTTTCAGCAACAAGTGTTTTATAAGTAGTATTAATTAAATGCTATGATTTTGCTTAGGTATTTTTTCAGTAACTCCCCCTTGTCGGTATCCAAACATTGCATCTACCAAGTAGAGGAATCCAGTCAGAATTGACAAACATCCAAGGCAGAGCCCAGCCTTTTTTTCAGCATGTGCAGCACTTGTGAATTCTGACCGAATACGTTCCCAAGCAGACTGTTCCATTAAAATTGGGGCTAAACCCACAGTTCTCCAGAAGTCAATAGCAATGGATCCAGTTATTATTAGGAGAAATGCTCCAGCTGCATTGAAGAGGAATTCCTTTAGGTACATATAGGAGAAAGAATAATATACCAAAATAATTTTTTATATCATATGAAGGACAATTTGACAGGAAAATATGTATAAGAACATGCACAACACTGAATGACATGAATTAGTAACTAAGTATTATTTTGTTTTTTCCCTGCGAATAATATTTAAGAAGTCTTTGTGGGTCTTCCACCGTGTTAAGCTTTCAATAGAAGCTGATGTTTCGAAGTCCGTCTCGGACTCCATCCTCAAGACAAGGATGATTTGCCTTGAGGATGGAGTCCAAAAAGGACTTCGAAACATCGGCTTCTATTGAAAGCTTATCACAGTGGAAGACCCACGAAGACTTCTTAAATCAGCAAATTTTATCAGTTGAGATATTTGGAAAAGGTTACACATTAGTATTTAATATAAGCGCATGATTCTCATGATAATTTTTGCAAGGAAAAATAATTTTAATGCAGAGTTTTTGTTCCTAAGTTGGAATTTTTAACGAAAACCAGAAATACCAATTCTTAACTGTAAAGTTGATAGGATTAAGGTCTGATGAAGGAATTGAATCTCAAATATATTCAGGCCTTAAAAAAAGATGGGCTTCCAGTTCTGGAAGTGAGTAATGGTCAAATGTTTAATTCTCTTTCTTCAAAAGCTGTCAATGCCAACATCCAAGTGGTTCTCACAGTTGAAGGGTTTATGGGGCTGTATATTTTGAACCTTGAAATATTTTTCTTCTTATAGTTTTCATGTTACTTGTTTTAGTCATGTCCTTTCCTAAATTTTTTCAATTAAAAAAATGGAGCATTTTGGAAATTGATGAAGCAAGAGGTGAGAAAATTCAATGGCACCAGGGATTGTTGTAGCCTAGGCAGACCTTTTTTTAAATGACTAGTGCAATCACCTGATTTTTGAGAATTAATGAATAAATGTATGTTATGCGACATGTACTCAACTGGAGAAATACCCAGGGACATAGAGAAAAATATCATAATTCCTATTCCTGAAAAGAAGAGAGCGGAGAAATGCAAAAATTTTAGGACCATAAGCCTTACAACACATGCATCAAATATATTGACAAGGATAATCTACAGAAGAATAGAACGAAAAGCAGAGGAGTTCCTGGATGAAGATCAATTCGGATTCAGGAAAAGTAAGGGTACAAGAGAAGCAATATTGGCCCTTAGGCTGCTAATGGAGAAGAACAAACCGACCTTCATTGCATTTGTGGATTTAGAGAAGGCTTTTGGCAAAGTGGATTGGAATTTAATGCTTGGAATTCTGAAAGGAATTGGAGTGTCGTACAATGAATGAAGAATTATCCACAGTTTGTATAAAAACCAAGTAACTGTGATAAAATCTGGACCCAGCTGTAAAGAGGCAAGAATAAGGAAAAGAATGAGACAAGGCTGTGCACTGTCTTGCATAATTTTTAATGTTTACATCGAGAGAGCCATCAATAAAATCAAGGAGAAGTGTTCTAGAGTGAACATCCATGGAGAAACAATCAGCATGCAATGAATCGCTGATGACAGCTCTCATAGCAGAGACAGAGAAGGATCTGAATAAGATGCTAACAACCATGTGGAAAGGACAGTGGCCAGACATCAGCTGAAGATCCAGAAGAAGAAGACTAAGATATTGGTGTGCAGCAAGAGAGAAGAGGCCAAAACCGACGTTATAGGTACTAGAAAAACAGAAACTGGAAGAGGTGAAATAGTTCTGTTACCTGGGAAGCAGAGTAACCAACGATGGATGAAGCAAGAAAGAAATAGTCAGTAGAATAGCCCAGACAAAGAGGGAATTCTATCAAAAGAAGAAACTACTTACAGCTGGGAATACAAGCTTAGAAGTAAGGAAGCAATTCATCAAAATGTATATCTGGAGCATGTTTCTTTACGGCAGTGAGGCATGGATGTTGACAGCGTAGATGAAAAGTGTGAAAGCATTCGAAATATGGTGCCACTGAAGAATGATGATAAAATGGATCAACCGAGTGACAAATAAAGAAGTGCTAAGAAGAGTGGGAGATAAGAGAAGTCTGCTGAAAACTATAAAAAGAAGACGGGACAACCAAATCAGCCATGTCCACCGGACATTATGGCCTGATGAAGATAATCGTCAAAGGAAAAGTGAACCGAAATAATGGAAAAGGTAGTCCTTGTATGAGTTATATAGAACAGGTCGTAAAGGACGTGAAAGAGAGGAACTCCGTTAATATGAAGAGGTTGGCCGATAAGAAGAATCGAGTTGAGGGCTGTGTCAAACCAATCCTAGGATTTTTGACCCACGATGATGATGTATGTTATTTAAGGACCACAAAAGAAAAGTTTTTTCATTTTGAATATGCAATAATGCTCTATTACAATGAAACCAAGGCAGTACTTAATCAGTATGATGTGAAATTGAACCATTGCTATTTTTTCTGCCTTCAGGATAATAGAATTCCATGTAGTCAGGGTTCAAAACATTTCTTAAAAAGTACTTGTAGCTGCAAGAAACCTTTTGATAACACTAACTAGATAAGTGCTGCACAAAGTACTGTATTTGAGTCGTATAAGCTGGTGAATATGGTACTTTTGATTGCTCTACAAACAAAAAAGTTATGAAAATTGTCAATTTATCCTGTTATATCATGCCTCAATCAATACCATAAATTATAGTAATGACTTACCATTTTTCGTTGTTGAATACTAACTTCACCAACTAAGTACCCCAAAAGGAGAACAGGACTGATAATTAAGTATGCTATACATACTCCTCTTCCAAGGGTATCAGCATCAACAGAAGTCTTATGAAAACTCAATGGTTCACCTTCCTTGGCCAATCGAGCAACTGAAGCAGTTGCTATCAGCATACCCTGGTTGTGAAAAGAGTAACTCAAATTAGGTTTCTCAGTGTGCATCAGAGCATATTATTATACATTGGTTCAGTTCCTTATGCTGAGACAGATTTAGAAGATACCGTGAGCTATGGAAAAGGTATGTGACAGGAAAGTAAAAAAAGTCAGGGTGCAAAGTAAACTACTGCCTGATAAAGCACCAGGAATTTTCAAAGTACATGAATTCCTTCATATTTTAAACCAGTTACGGTTAGTAATAGTATCTATAACTAGCTCAGAGTGAGCTGGAAATGGGATGCCTAGGTGCTTATCAGAGTCCAGTTGAAATAATAGCAATATACCAACTTTATTTGTCAGACGACAAGTATTTTACATACATTTATGTGGCACAGGGTTGTGGTGGTTTAATGGGTTGAGCACTGAGCTACCAACTGGAGGGTCCCAGTCAGGAAGCCTTTCCAGACACCCCCACCTAAGATATTCACGATCAATTTTCTTGAGTGTCAGAACTTGGTAGGAAATCACAGGTGGTCCAAGGAAAGGAACTGGGCCCCCCTACCCTGAATATGTGAGTTTCACATGGCATTGGCATAGTAAAGGGTGAGCTCTACCCTACCTATAACCCTACCATACCCTAACCTATCAAAAACCAAACTTCGGGTTGAACACAAGGCTAGTGGCATGGTAATTAAAGAAGTGAATAGCAATAATATACAAGGGAACAAAGGGTGGTTACATAGTAAAAAGTCAGGGTGCTTGAAAAGAGTGATTCTTTTCAAGCACCTGACTTGGCTTCACCTTCACCTCTCACTTCACCTTTTGCTTGAAAACCATAGTACTCATAGGAGCTTAACACTTTGAGTGCTATGGACGTAACTGTATGTCTTCCGAATTTTTACAAGAAATACGACGGATGTACTTGGACGCCCTTGTAGGAACAGTCCAAAAAAACAGGATTGGTATGCCTCATGCACTGAGGAATCCAATTCCACAAAAAGGAGCAGATTTTTCGCAGGAAGGGTAATATGTTAGTGTTATGCTGGAAGGACAAAAGGGAAGTTTACATGCTCAGCACAAGACACAAAGCTACTATGGTTACATTTATGACAGAAGAGGATGTGAAAAAACCAAGCCGAGAGCTGTTCTCAGTTACAATGCTAAGAAATTTCGTGTTCACCTTTCGGATCAACGAATGTCCTATGGTGCATTCAATCACTGATCGATAAAATGGTGAAGGAAGTTGCCTTTCCACATGATTCTCATGTGCCTTACCAATGCGTGCATTACGTACAATCAGGTGAAACCAAAAAAAAGTTAGTCGATTTTATGAAACAGATTGCTAGCGACTTGGCTGTTTTTGAAGATCCGTGCGACAATCCCACTCGTTCTGGAGTCAGTCTGTCCCGACTTACAGGAAGGCATTTTCTTGAAAAAATTTCAGTGCCAGATGGAAGGAAGAAAAAGCAGTTGAAGTGCAGAGAGAGGAAAATCAAAGACTGGCACAGTACTTCAGAAGGACTCAACCTGGGAATGCAGTGTGTGTAAACTTGAAATGTGCAACGAACCTTGTTTTGCACTAAACCACTAAAAAAATCTATAAAATTTAAAGATTGTTTTCTGGTATATTGATTAATCTTTCTTTAATTTAATTAATTGATTAAGCAAATTTCTTCCTAGCAAAAAAATAGGACACTTTTATTTGAAGAAGTAAGAGAACTTCGATTATTTTTTTTTCCAAAAACATCCTCCTTTTAAATGTTCATAATAAATCGTGTAGTGAAAATATTGTACATTTATTTAGTATCATTTCAAAGCCAAAGCTACGAACCACAAAAAGAAATGTTTTTTATGTATCTTGACTGAAAAACACTTTCACAAAAATTTTCCAAAAAGTGCTCAAAATCATGTTTTCCTGGAAGTAATTCTAATTTAAAGCCCAGCCCTCAAAGTGTTAAATAATCTTGGGGAACTTGTTAAATAGACCTAAGCTAATGGATCTAAAGCCACACGCAGCTTTTTTAGTGTGAACAAATGGGGTATGCAAGTCGCCATGTTACCTGGTAACATGGCTGTGGATTGCAGAGTTCAGAACTAAGTCTTGATAGTTGGCTTTGACATGGAGCAAAACAGTTAGGATACAGGGTACAGCTAATATACAGAGGAATGTAAACAATGGGCAGCTGCAGTTTGCCAGGGTTTATTTGCAACTGATTGGCAGAACATTGGCCCAATATCAGCTCCCGACATTGGAAATGTAACAAATGCCGACATGCCGATTACATGTTAGCAAGAAATATCACTATTTTTACAAAACACTGGTGGTAAATACAAGCCCTGGATTAAGGCCTGGGCAACTGCCTGGCTAATTTACTACTTTTTTACTAATTAATTTTACTATAGTTAACTGGTGAATATGAGTCACAACTGAGTTTGAAAAGTAGGGGCGAGGGGTAGGCAGAATTTTCTCTCGCCCGGGTAAATATTTTATCTAAAGCCGGCCCTGGTAAGGCCTGTGGTAATACAATTTAACACATTCAGCACTGATCAATTTTATTATGACTTCAGAGTGTTAAATCAAATGTTCAGACAAAGAACTGTGTAGGACGTGTAACTGCTCCAACTACTCAAGAAGTCACCCACCACTGATGAGAGAACAGCATGACTTCTTAAGAAGTCATCAGCTCTGAGTGTGTTAATTATTTTAAGCAACTTTTATAGGAAGTGAATTTAACTAATTACCTGAATGACTGTCATTGAATGATCTAGAGAGCATTAGTTGAAACATCATCATTGGCTTTAGGCATGATAATATCTACTCCTTTACCATACTTTACTTGCTGACCTGTCTTTTCACATGTCCTCCACAATCCATTTATCCTTCCCTTCAATCCGTTCTCCCTGTAATATCCAGCAATATACCTTTTTGCACATGTGAGACAATCTCTGTAATCTCTACCATTTCCATTCCCACATCATTGAATGTGGGTGGATTCAGCTTCTCTTTTTACCAACACTGGCACTAAACTGAAGCTGCATTTACCAGAACACTTTGATTATGCCAGGTTTGCCAGCTTAGGGCCAATGTCACTGCTGGTGAAAATTAGAAGGCTAACTATAGGGGGAATAAAATAAACAGGGATCGGGTTGGTGTGGTGGCTAGAGTACTGGCCTCGCATCCCAAGGATCCGGGTTCAATTACTGGCAGTGGCGGAGTTTTTAGTGGAAAACTGGTCCCTACTTGAGTACCTCTTACAATTAGAGGGTGTTTCAGGTTCAGTACACCATCCGTCGGATTGGACATTAAGCCATGGTCCCCTTGGCACCTGTCGTTAAGAGTAGGGTAATGCTGACGCTGGGATTCTCTCCTCCCTTCCTCTGTTCCCTAAAAAACTCCTACCATTAATCAGTTACCCACCTATCCTAATTGGCACAAATGACCTCAGCTGTCGGTCACCTCCCCTGAATAACATAACGTAAAATAAGCAAGGAGGACATGTCAAGTTTATGGATAAATTTTTTCATCATTCAAAATATTTTCTAATTTATGTGATTGATGTCTTCCATTTATGGTCATGAAGGATTAAGAATCTGTGAACCCCAAAAGAATTAATTTAAAAAATGGAGAAATGTAAATATAGTGCGCCATATAGGAGAATTCACAAGGAACTTAATAGTGAGCTACGGTGACACACCAATAAGGCAAAGTGAGAATGATGGAAAAAAACATTGTCATTAAATAGGAAAATTATTTCAATAGAAAAATATGGGTGCACTGTGCCCCGAGGTGAAAATGCTCTCAAACTGTAAGAAAGGAAAAATGTTATCATTGATGAGGGAAGAGGCAAGAAAGCTATTAATTGAACAAGCAAGATCAGTCACAAAATAGATGGAGAGAATACATTGAAGATCTTTGCGAGAGATAATAGACATTTTCTAAGATATAGAAAGGGCACATGTGATGTAAACAAGAATGGTCTTTGTCCACTATAGATGTGTTGTGAGAATTGAGTTGGTGTAAGAGGCTTACTAATGGGAGAGAACTTATGACAGGAGTCCTCGGTGAAGATATTAACGAAAGTATTGTATAGAGTTTGATCCAGAGCTTGGCAATGTATGATTTTGGAAGAAGTGGTCCTTAAGGAGGGAGGACAGTAAAAGATATATTTGAAATGTGGGTTTGTGGTAGAATGGAGAAGATTCTTTTCTGGAAAGTAGGAGTGATAATGAAGTGATGGGCATAGTTGAAGAGAAGAAAAATGTACTGAGGGGAAATTAGGGAAAAGTAGAATAGATGAGTGGGACTAGTAATGGAAGGTGATAGTTAATTCACGGCTGTAAAGTAACAACCCTTTTTTAAGGGCCTTAAAGGTACATGCCTGCTAGGAATCTGAAATCACTATGAATGCAAATTACAATTGCAAACCACCATAGAGCTAAAATCTACGCTCAAATGTTGGACGATTTGCCTTCCATAAACATTTTAATTCAAACGTGAAGTCAAAATAATTTTATAAACCTGAAAGCTCTCTGATAATAAAATGCAACAATAACTTTAAAATGGTATAAAGGAAGTGCCTACTCTACATTCATGTGGCTTTCAGTATCTCCATCTAAAAAATAACTGTTAAATTTTCATAATGTTAGAGACTTTCCTCGCATTTGACAATATGCTGACATGAAAGAACTACCTATACAAGTCAAAAGACTGAAAACGTCGCCTCTGCTCAAAGGATACCTCTGTTACTTTTGCTCTATCAATTCATTTCTGTTCTCCTAATAACTCTCCGTTCCCTCGTGGGCTGCTTAGTTTTGTGGAGGGGAAACATTCTGAACTAAAAAATGGTAAACGATTTAGAAAATAGGCTACCATTACTCACAATTTCAAGGAACTTTAAGTAGAAACCTGGCTGCTTGAGCTCCTTGACGCTGACGAACTTGAACGGCAGCCCTCTGTTACGCGACCACATCGCCCCGGCTTTTGAACTTCTCTTTACCGGCGACAACGCACCCTTCAGCTCGAAGCTGTCGGCCTCCAGGGTGTGTGCTGCGAGGCAAAACCGTAGGATCTTCCGCGGTGACGCTCTTACCGCAGCTTCCCTGGCACTACGCTAAGTTCTGCGGCAGCAGATGCGAGAGAGGCTCATTTTTAATGGCCTCGTACTTCCTCGGCGCACTGAAATGGGAGAGTATGATATCATAGGACACTCCTCCCTTTCATCCGTTTGAGTGCGAATTATTCTAGCCAGGCTTCCCTCTTGCTCTTCAAAACCTCTCGCCTACTTGCAGGCTTTAAGGATTGCGAAGGGTGAAAGGTATCTTGGAAACGGGGGAGTAAAACTTGAACCGGCGCACAGTGGGCTGAAATCAAAAAATCTGGCCAAAATTCAAAAAGTGATTTTTTCAAGCCAGGAAGCTGAAACTTTTTATAAATATTCTCAAAATACCTGTGCATCCGATAATGCAAGGCATTTTCCTTAGTACTCAACAATTAATAATTTGCATGAGGTCAAAGATGCACAAATTTCGCAAAAATGTCTACACTCAATTTTCTCACGAAATATTCAAAATCAAGCCTTTGCTGAAACTTTATGGGTAAATAACTGGAATAAAAGGTTATATAATTAGAGGAAGCAGTTTTTATCTTTGTTTTAATGCAGTCTACGGACATTTTTGTTTTTATTTGCCAAATATATTAAAGAAACTGACGGACCTTCATTTTTGGTCATTTTTTAAATTATGTAGAGAAAAAGTAAATTGCATCACGCAGTAACTTATATGGGGGAAATCTACAAATCTTCCATAGTGTGAATCCGATGAGTTATGCTGCGACCGTTTGCGACGCCGAATTTCACATTCGTTTTTCGATCGCGCGGTCGAGTCTGGTCCAACCCGCCTGCAACGGGGTGGCAAGTGTGTCGAATGGATTGTAGCCGCATCCACCCCGCCAGGGAGATTTGTGAGATACAAACATTTACAAGAGCCTTCATCTATTACATTTTGAAGGGTTTGAGGTTTACACCATCAGCATTGGAGCAGATTGTGCATTTCTCGTGGGATTATTCTATTGCCATCCGCCAAATCCTACCAGTGGAGGAATATAGAGTAAAAATCTATTCTGTATTGTAACAGCAAGAACGTACCTATAAAATATCCGATCATCTACGAGTTTCCTCAACGTAGCACGTACATACCTACGAGATTTTTTTCTACGGAGTTGCCACTACGTCTCCAGCGCGGTCGAAATTTAGGACCAAGTGAAATCCATTTTTATTTCTATTAGTGCCGGCCGAGGACTTAAAATAACAAGCAGAAGCGTTAAAATCGAACCCACCTTAAACTGCCAATAATAGTAGGGTGTCGAAAGGGAAGAAGAGTCTTAGGCGCGCGCGGGCGTTCACTTACGTAAATACGTATTTCATATTACCATAGCCACGAACTTAGCGGCAACCTCCGGGATGTACTCTCGACAATATAAATTGGAGAATCTCAATCGAAGATTCATCTATGCAATTTCCGCGCGCTATTTCTCGGTTTCAGTTCTATACTTGAGCATGGTATGTATTAGTACCATGTACTTGAGCCTTTTGGCCGCGTCCGCTGGAGGGGAGGAAATGGGGAAAAGAAGGACCATCCTGTGAGGGGGCATTCACCCCGAGGAAAATGAACGCTGCGGCAGCTGTGGTCCGTATGTGCGTGGGTTTGGGGTGCATAAGCACTGTTAAAAAGCTGCGCATATGAATGCCCACACACTTCCACCCTCGAGGTTAAGTTATAGAGACGCCTTTTTTAACGACTTTCTTGCCTCGTATGGGGTGAGGTCATAACAACGTGGGATAACTTGATTTGATGATACGTGAACATGATCCACGCGATGTCCCGGAAATCTTTCGGAGGGAAGACGCCAACTGTGATAATAACTCTGGAATGATCATTTGACTACCGTTGGAGTCATTTTTTAATTCTGAGCAATCATTCATTGTATTACCGTTCAACACCTCACTAGACGCAAATGAAGGAACTACACCTTACCCTTGCTTTGAGGTTCATATTCTCGAATAGCTGACAATAATTAAGCTATGTATGCATCCACTCAAGTAGCATTTAATATGTACAGTATCCATATAAAACCAAGAAACTTATTTCCTATATTCTGAATATTTCCAGGATAAGAATATATCCTGGAAATATACAGAATAACCTAAGCATGTTGCATCCATACAACATTGAGGCACAGTCTGGCGTATATCCATACAAATCCATGGTTCAACCCTCATCCAAAATGCCACTCCCTACCAGCAATTTATATTTTTTGTACTATAATGGTTGTTGACCTCAATGTGCATTTATAAAGACAAGCAAGTAACCCTTGAGATGTTAGGGACACCAGTGACAGGTTTCTAGAGAAAATACATGGCAACCCAAATTGACCCCAGTGAAATAAGTAGCATATCTTCTACTCAGTGAAAAGCATTTATGACCATATAGTGACATTACAGTGATATACATACCATTGACTATTACAGCTACTCCCAATCAATTCATCCAGTGGTTTGTAGGCAATACATTTTCCTTTATAGAACCTGTGAATAATATTCACACATTCCATGGAAGCACATCGCTAGGATAAATTGGTAACCAAATATGAATAACCATACAATATTTTCTGCTACTTAAATGGACTTGTTTTTCGTGATTTTGTACCCTCTATAGTGGTGGAAGTGTATGTTCCTGCATATAAATACCCCCTTCACAAGATCGGTTATTAATGCTGGTAAGCAAGTCAAGATAAATTTTGAATTTGCAGAGAGGAAAATCCTTTCCATTATGACATGTCCCAGTTGCTCACGACTGATATATCCTAATAGTAGCAATGAAAAGCGTTGTGACTTCCACAATTTTATTAAATGAACTACCGGTTTCGGCTGTCAAGCCATCATCAGGTACATTAAAATTATTATCAGCAGAATATGGGTTTATATAGTCCGGGAGTGCTATGAGAGGGGGAAGAGTTGGGAGGAGGGAGGGGGTTGGCTGAGTGTGAGGACGAGGCAATCAGGAGGGTTGTTTGGGGGGGAAGAGGGGTGGGGGGAGGGAGAAGTGTTTAAGGTGATGAGTAATAATGGGGATATATCCTAAGCGGCAGGGTTCAGAGATATTTTATTTTACTCAGTAGCTGCATAGCAATCATCCTTCACCGCTTCTAGTGTATTCAGGGTATCCAGATCCTTCAGGTTGGTTGGTTATTTAGGGGAGGTGACCGACAGCTGAGGTCATTTGCGCCATTTAGGATAGGTGGGTAATTGGGTAATGGTAGGAGTTTTTAGGGAACGGAGGAAGGGTGGAGAGAAACCCGGCGTCGGCATTAGCCTACTCTTAACGAAAGGCGCCAAGGGGACCATCCGATGGATGGAGTACTGTACTTGAAATGCCCTCCACTAGGCACTCAAGTGGGGACCGGTTTTCCACTGAAAAAACCACCACTGCCGGAAATCGAACCCAGGCCCTCGGGATGGGAGGCCAGTACTCTAGCCACCACACCAACCCGATCCCCTCCAGATCCTTCAGGAAGGACATAACAACAATACATGAATTTCCACAAGGAAAAAATTCACCTCAACCGGGATCATGGTTATTAACTATAAAGTATCCTAAAGAAAGCGGTTGATGACAGCTCTCGCAGAAGTCAGAAGATCAAAACACTGGAAGTAAAAGAAATATCTGGGTGCAGGAGGAAAAACATTTAAGTTGAATGGCTGGGTAGGGGAGAGGTACAGAGGGCCTTGTATCCAGTAGGTGCTTTAACCCTTAGATGCTCAAGGTCGCATCGCAGTCCATATTTGCCTTAAAAAGATCAAGGTGCCAGCCAATATGTCGGCTCTAGTTGAAACAATTTTGTACTAAATATTTTTTATAAAATTATTTTTTATTTGACACATACAATAAATTTTTAAATAAAAACTAAAATATGTTTTCCATTTTCAGTTACAATTTCAATATCCTTGACCTAAAAACAGACTAACAAAAATTATTTGTGTAAAATTTGCAGAAATAAGGCGTGAGCTTTCTGGGCTTGAAAACAAAAAATGGCGTGAGCGTGAAAGGGTTAAAGAGAGAGGTAGGAAGAAGTTTCAAGTTCTAAAAACTAGTTACTAAGGTGCTGTTGTGGTGAAATACCAGATAATATGGTTCATAAGCATTACAAAGTTTAGCAAATTCAAAATGAAGACAAGATCAATAAATAACGTTGTAAAATACAGTAGAAGACTAAACTACACAATATTTGACAATAAAAATTATATGGTTATGAACAATGATATGTAATAATCTTATTGGACCATAGTATTCAGAAAATACAGAGCTCTTATCAAGGAGAATCAGGCATCCCATTAGCTTGCCAATATTAGGAAAGAGTACCTAATACATTATGTACGCACCAGATGATGACAAAGTCATAGGCAGCAGGTATAAAAACCACTCCACTGGGTACAGAGATGTAGAGGCTAATCAGGGCAGGTGTTTGAAACTGTTGGGATTATCTTGAATAGGTAACATTCCCACCAACACACTAACGTTAGAAAAACGTCAGTATAACATTTTTTGGTTAGTGCACCCACTTTCGTTAGATTTCCTAACCACCCTAATGGCCAAGTTCTACAGCCGCGTAAAGTGGTTTGAGAAAAACGTAAAAATAATGTTCGCCACGAACATCCGTCAAGTCGAGGAGGGGGCTGGGACCGAGCATCGCAGCTCTCCGTCAAACTTCAGTCACCTCGGGAGTCATCAACAAATCGCTAGTATTAAAGGATTATTATTATACATATTAGTATTAAGGGAGGCCATAACTGAAATCAATGTCTTGCAAACAAGATCAACTTCAACCACCTCAAAATTCAAAATGGCAGTCATGTTGATAAGCCGGAAACATGAGAAAGAACTATATCCTCTAATATTCACATTTTCTTTTAATTTGTGATCATAGAATCTTACTTTTAAATTCTAATGGACAATTAAGTTACGGTGAGTACCTAAATGATTGTTATGACAAGTGATTGCGTTGAAGATTATTTACGAATTTGTCAATTTTGTTTTCATCTGCCTTCCATGCTGACTTTTTGAATTGCTGCCACAGGAATTGAGTCTATTTATCATTTTTCAGGCACATAAAGTCATAAACAAATTGGGACATTAAGAATGAGCCAACAGCAATTCAGATCATCATTCAACTACATGATAAACGTGAAAATGTTTTGTGTGTGTTATTACAGTGCAGTGATTGACTTTCGATGATATTTAAACGAACCACCTGTAGGAAAAATATAGTTTCAATTTTTAGAAGAGCATTGTTTTTTTAGAAGAGCATTGTTTTTTTAAAAGACAGCTGGTTGTTGTACACCTAGATCAACCATTTAAAATTAAATGTTATTATTAAAATGTCACTACCTTTTATTCACATGACATGTAGTTTAATATTGGTGATTGTCGCACTGGCTGTTCATGAGATTATGCCTCAGTATTGGAATCTTATGTATTACAAAGTCAAGTGGATGCAATGATTGAAAATGGAAATAGTGTCAATAAATGTAATTTACTCTTAATTAACAAACAACGTAATTAACAAACAGTCGTTTTTGTTTACAATTGTCTTAACTCGCATAAATGTGTTATTCAAGTAGTGAATTCGCTATGTGACATCAAGAAGCAACAGACGTGCATGAATTTAGCACGATCTAAGTCTGTGTATAGTTAACATGTGCCTAATTATGCCAAATCAATTATTATGTGATCTGTTCAATCTGAGGTTGTGCCAGGTCGGCTAGTTCAACTTTTTCAGTACCTATTCTGCAAAGAAGTATGTCCTTAGTTTGCTGTAAATTGTTTGACATGGATACTGCTGGTCTAATTAGATATATAATGAACAAAATAATATGCGATTAGAGTACTATGCACGTGATATGTAATATTAAATAATGTGCACATGAAAGAGGTCTTTATGGGGACATTAGCCCATTTCTATTCACTGTTTATGTACATTTTATACCACTGCCATGGTATTATTAGTGGATAATATTTTAATATTACATGTGTATTATTCCCTTTGTGCTGTGTGGGGAGTTATATTCACGTTTTATGTTGGCGTCATTATCCCCAAACGGTTTGCTCGAAATGTAAAAAAAAACTTTAGGAGATTTGGACATTATTAAGTGTTTCTAACCACGTTCATTCGAACATTATACTAGCATAGTTCTAACATTTTTGTGTTGGTGGGGATGGTGTCACGTACGTGGGACGTACATATGCGACTGGTTCACCAATTTGCTGTGTTTGACTCATCACAATCTCACTCATTGTTTCCATTTGAGCTTTTCTCATTGGCCATGAGCATAAAGTCCCTGGATGAGAAAAACTCAAGAGAAAACCAACAAGTGAGAATGTTATGAGCGATGCAAAAAAAACCAAATATGGCATTCGACAAGCAAACCAAATATGGCATTCGACAAACAAACCAAATATGGCATTCGACAAGCAAACCAAATATGGCATTCGACAAACAAACCAAATATGGCATTTGACTAAGTGCCATTTGGAGAAGGAGAGCTCCAAGGCATCCAACCTGAGAAAACCGATGGTGACAAGCTCACCTACGTGATTGACAATAACAACCCTCATGGCCAGAGATGGAGGAAAGGGTTCCCCTTCCAAAAGAAATACCCAGGAAGAAGATGTGAAATTTGATTATGCGCCCTGCAATGGCTGTGAAATCTAATATGAGAAAACACCAAACACAGCTAGCTGTTCCTGGAAGAGACTTATGCAGGTCATCCTTTCTGCAAAAATGTACGGCCTGAATTGCATTGGAAACGATGGAAAAGTATTTGACTGCATGATGTCTTTCATATCCAGGCGAAACCAGTGTGTGAAACTTAAGCACCTCACACAAAAGTATGTATTTCCAAGGATCAATAGCAGCCCCAATGCTATTTCTCATTTTCAGATGGCTTACCTGCTCTCATGAACGAAAGCCAACTAGTAATTTACACAGATAACAGCAATCATATAATCAACGGACTCTACACTATGCAAGTTGAAACTGCAGCCAACCAAGCAATATTATACATGGTGAACTGGACTGATCGCAACAACCTGCAACTCAACAAAATTAAAACATCACAGATCTCTTTTCACCCCTATCAAAAAACATATTGAACACCCAACTCTTTAATCCAACTCTCTACATTGCTTCACAATCCTTTTGCTTCAATTTGTATGCTCCACTCCTATCCAATGGATCTGTCATGTATATCGTTTAGTTTAAGAATGACCTTAAATTATTATTATTATTGTAATAGGATCCCCTGACCCAATCTATGTAGGACAAATGAGAAGGTCCTTCCGTACCAGAGCGGAGGAACACAGGAGAAGTTTATGGCAAGGGAATTTGTCCCAGTCTCACTTCTACTCTAAGACATCTACTGGAGGAGATTCATGTATGTGATTGTATGCTGGAAATTTAACACCTGACAGACAAGGGGTGCAAAATGGACAAGATGGAAGAGTTGGAGATAGGAGGAAATTCAAACAATGGACTAATAATGAATGGCAATGTGTTTCAGAATCACACCCTACTTCTGGGAGCTTCCCTTTCCTTGAGAGATAAGAAACAGAACACTTACTTTCTGAACCAGATGTAAATTCAATGATTGCCACATTTACATATCATCTTTTTACGCTAATATGCCAACATCTATTCGACCAAGGCTTTTAAAAATAATAAAAAATACAAACATAAAATATCCAAAACATTTATTATTCTTGCTTTCACATATCAAATATATACAGTTTAATGAATTGTTTTCGAGAATAACAATTTTACAATCTATGATCATTAATATATAGGCACAAAACATGATTTGAACCTGGTACGATCTCCAAAACCCAGCATTCAAATTCATCTGCTAAAGAACGCTTAACAAAAAGCACATTTCCATTCAACCTCAATCAAAGGAGGGAAGAATGTACAGATTTAAGCACAAACTGAGCTAAAATTCACGGAGGAAAGCTTATCACTTCATTCCCTCACAATGCACATTCAAAAGATTTTTAAAATCACAATTTAAGTCCACAAAAGATTTTTGGAGTTTCATTTCAAATACAACCAGATCACCATCCTGATTCATATTATAAGACTGACATACATGAGAAATTACACTGTTATTCCTTAACTATGAAATAAATAAAGTAGGTACCTTATCACAGTTTTACTGGGTAGAAAATCGATGTAATTTTGAAACTCTGCTACATTCCTCTGGGGTGAAGCGAAGAACTGCAGCGATAGCACTGAGCATATGACATCGCCGAGATTCCCTTGTAGTCAACAAATAGCTAAGGACAACATTTTTTAAATATTCCAAGTGAGAACCTTCTCGAGACTGACACCACTTGAGGCTGAAAATGAAAACAACATGAAAAATATCTATGAAGTAAGTATTTTTCATCCACAAAAAAATTAACAATAAAGACCTATAATATGGCAACATTTTGAATGAAATGCTATTTAAAAAATTGTTAATGATACTAAAACACCTTAGCGATGAAAACTATGCATTTATTTAATGTATTTTTCGAGAAAAAAGCGAAAGAAATGCCCAAAAAACAAGCCCACTTTAAAACCTATTGTGATTGGTCGGCTAAAGTGATGTCAGGCCCTGCAATGGAGAGGAAAACGCCGGAATGTATTGTACCTGTGGACGTTGTTTGCAACATTTGCTGTCAGATTTAGATATCTTTGGTGGGGTTAAGGAAGGCTGCGAACGTACATGATTTCTTTAGAAGGTATGGAGTCTGAGTTTGTCAAAGCTGACGCAAGAAATTTTTCTAAAATCTCAACATTAGCAATGTTTTCATACGTATCAACACCATGTTTAAATGAAAATTCATTCAATCTTTGAAGAAAATATGATTCAAACGGAAAGCCAAAGAGTTAAGATGGCGAGGACAAAGATGTCAATGTTTGAAATTGAATTTTCACATTTGTATTTTGTAATATTCATAATGAGGCGATGATGAATCTTTTGGTGTTAGGTTTGTTCGTGAGGAACAAGAAAAGATGCCATCGGCTATGTGCAGGTTAAGCTCGATAAAGTGTTTGTGTTGTTCGTGCTCGTTTATGCCCCAAGCATAAACTAATATATGTAGAATGGATATGTCGTGGAAGCACATATTTTGATGGATGGTGAAGACAAGTAGGTAGTGAGCCTTTCGTGCAAGGATTACGTTTCAAGTTCGGGAACGTAAAAATAAGAGTATTATGGGCATCTACTTTATCCATTTATTTACATTGAATTCCTGCTCCAATAAGTGACAACATCTCTCTATTTTCAGGCACATTATATCATTGGGATGTTTTCAAGGATTCGGATTATAAATAAAAAAATAAAATGAACGTGAAAATCTTTTGTCTGTAGTGGCATAACCTTATGGTGCAGTGAAAAGTTTTCATACAATTTCCGAGAACTTTCTTTTGGGGAAATATATATTGGGCTATTGAGACAAAGGTGGATTAAAAAGACCCTTGATTACTGAATATACCAAGGAACTTCAAAATTTCACCTATTGCGCAGCAAGCAAGTGAGATTGTGATCCTAGATTCTTATGTTGTGTGGTGTTATATTGGCATATTTGGCATGTTAGCTGATCTCGACGCAGATGCGGTATGTTGAAACGTACATCTTTTGTGTTACATCATGAAGGTAATGCAAAGAAATAAATATTCCCATCTACAGCTATTTTTGGTTTAATAAATTTTATTTATGTGCACAAGTAGCCATTTATCGTGCATTCATCGTTCATGCTGACCTTCGAAAATTGAAATTGACCGGTGAAATTTACTAACTCCTTGCAATTACTAAAGGTTATGACATCTAATCTAGAAAAGTAAGCAACGATAGGCTCAATGGGTTGTCTTTTAATCAAATTTTAAGCAAATAAATATCAATGTATCTCTTGTCTGCCACTTCATTCATGGCATTAGCTAACATCTGCAGTTTCAGTTAACTATAGTCTTATATAGTATAGTATAGTATAGTATAGTTAACTATGCAGTTTAACTATAGTCTTAAACAATATCCTATAGATCTGGGGTTTAATTCATTTATTTACGGATTGGTAAACTTAATAAATGTTATAACTCAACTGTCTATTGGACATATTTCGGCTTCGTAATACAGAAATTTGAAGAATCAGATCAACTAAAGAGCATTTAAAATTAGGAAAAAGGTGACAATACAGATCCCCAGTATTCAGGGAAGATGGGTTAAAAGAGTTTCATACAGACCATTAAACTACGTACAGTAAAACCTCATATTTGCATTTTTAAATAGTATTGGCAATTTTCCACAAAAATCTTTACTACGACCGGTTTCGATGTGATACATCATCATCAGGTGACCAAATCTCACCAAAGTCCAGTATATATACAAACTGAGGGGAGGAACCGGGGAAAAAAACAAAGAGTGAGGGAAGAGGAGGGGAAGGGGACCTAAACCAAGGGTGACAACGGAAAAGGGTGGAGGAAAGGAGGGTGAACTGGTGCTAGGGGTGGGTGTTGGGAAAAACCACACATAAATCTGGGAAACCCTGGCCGTTGGAGAGTGCTAAGGCACCTCATACACCTTAAGACTTAAGAGAGGCCATTTGTGGGGGAGGAGAAGGACGCTGTCCTACGGGATGAGTGTCTCTCGGCTGCCATCTTTCAGCCTTGCCTGAGGAAGGCACAGTGGCAAGGTGAGGGGGGGGGGAGGTGGATTATCACAGTAGGCCGTCCCTGGTCCTTCAGCCCAAAGGTAGGAAGATGGCGGTGAAAACACTGGCCTCTGGCCGCTAAGGGGTATCCCGCAGCGATGCTCCGAATGCCAGGTCGGTGGAAGGGGTTGAGAAGCTCGGGGAGAGTGTCCACCTAAGCGGGGGAGGGTGGGGGGGGGGCACTTGGTTAAGATAACACAGTGAAAACACGCTTGGGCAGGGGAAAAACCAGTGAGTGGAGGTGAGAGAACACTTGTCTAAAAACACTCAAGAGTGGGAACGAGAGGAGTGGGATAAGTAAAATGGAACTGAGCATGAACGGCTAAATTAACTTCCTGGACCTCACCATCGAGATAAGTGACCACAAACAAATTTTCTCAATCTTCCGGAAACCCACTTACACGGATCAAGTGATACCCTTTGATTCCTGCCATCCCATCGCCCATAAATTAGCTAGTTTCAACAGCATGATCCACCGACTAATCAATATTCCCCTGTCGACTTCCAACTTTGAAAGTGAACTGAAGACTATAAAATACATAGCCCTGAAGAACGCTTACAGTCTGGACATCATCGACAAATTAAAAATGTTGTAAATCACGGGAAAACGTAAATTTCAGGAGAGCAAATACAAGGTTTTACTGTATTCAGGAAGGCATTGATGGAACACACAATGGAATGTGAACATGAGGCTATGCTCCATTTATGACTCATATATGTGGACTTTTAAATTTATGCTTGAAATCTTTTGATGCATCATTGGACACCACACATTGCCCAAATGAAATTGAGTATCTACTGAGGGCTTATCCTCCATGACCTACTCACCGATCTACTTCAGCTTTCAGAGAGGCTACTTCATTCTTCCGCTCCTCCTCCAGCAGTGTATTTTCCCTGACAGCATCATGCAACTGCGTTTCCAGCATACGTCTCTCCGCTCGTACCTCTCGAAGCTCCAGCTCCAGCCTTGCGGCCTCGTGCGCATGGTGCAAAAGGGGAGGTCCTCCCATCAACCGATTCTCCCTCCCCCCCACCACACTCCCATCCCCCATGGTCATCAACGAGCCTTTGGCTGGGAATGTATCATTCAATTCAATGGAAGCCCTTAACCTGGAAATTTCTGCATCCTTCTCATCAAGAAGAGCAAGAGATCTCTGGCGCTGACGTAACATCTCCCCTTCCAACTGTGATGTCTTCAATCGAAATTCTGACGTGGCTGATTCCAAACGCCTTTCCCAGAGCTCCCTCTCCTGCCTCACTGCCTGTGAACAATTTTACACTGATTAAGTTGTTACAAAGAACCACCCTAGAATTCATTCATGCCTGTATTAGTTACATACACTTCAACAGGGAAATGCATTGAGATCCGGTCAGGGAATGATAAAACAATATCCGTGGTAAGTAAAATGTGGTTTGTTTCTTGCATAATATTACTCTTCCACAAAGTAGATCAATATCAGTTGACATTACTGCATACATTTGTGATCAAGCAAGGGATAATGTTCAGTATATGTGATATTTCTTCAACAGCAGGAATCAACACACTTGCTGTGGGTAGAAATAAAACAAATTCATGGAGAGGCAACGAATGGCAATTGGCATCATATACCAAGAATGTTTTAAATGATAGCAAGAGACAATATAAGAGCTCATAAACTTTGTGGTTCAATGAGATATATTTTGCCTCACAAATTTATAATCCTGATATGATAAACATAGGCCAAAAACCTTACAATTATTTGAAATATTGAGTACTTCATCACTATCACAAAAGATGAATATATCATTTTATGCAGGCAAGTTACGACCACTATCATGATAGTAATTATTTCTGAGTGGTGTAAAACATAATAATAACACTTTCAAAAATACAAATGCAGCTTGGAAGGAGTGAAGTTAATTTCAAAAGAGGACTTCTATCTACCAAGCTTGAAAATGGAAGCTATGGAAATAACAAAATGACGTAATGAAGTTCAGTTATTACAAAGTAATTAATTGGCCCCGTTAACTTTGTTGTAAATGGACTTCACTGCATAATTGTGTCTAGTTCAACCATATGTTTAGTTCAATGCCTGATTTTTCTTTGAAAAAAAAAATGACTACATATTTATAATATCTTGAGTAGGTATAGTTCAACGCAATCCCTAAATGAAATAATTGGATTTTTATTGAGGAATAGGAAGTTGAACTCATCAGAATAATTATGATGTTTAAATTACTATGATAATATATGAAGAATAAGAAATGAAGGTGAAATTGTAAAATTACTACAGTAGAACCTCACTTATGAAACTTTCAGCGGACACCAAAAAAAAGTTTCATAAGTGAGGAAGTTTCATAACTGAGGTTTCATAGTAAGGGAACATGAAATCCTTTTCAAATGTCCAATTTAGTCTTTTTTGTTTCATGTTTGAGGTTGCATGTTTAGATGCAGGCAAATGAAGCCTAATAATTTATTGTATTCCAAGCAACTATGCAAATAAATGTATGTACGTGACACCTAGACAGAAACAGTGAGCATTTTCAATATGCTGAAGATCTGTTCCCAAAGTTGAATTTCTTGGTCTAATAGTTAGCATTCCTGACACTTTGACCAACAGACCAGTCTAGGTTCAATTAATGCTTGGCACATTTCGTAATGGTGTTTATTGTCAGTTAATCTTCTACATACAAGAACCAGCTTATTCCTGATAATCTACTTCTTTTAATTCCTTCTTGCATTACCCTAGGGATACAGCATGGACTGTATTCCTAGGCAGTGTTAAGGAATAAACTCGCGACCGGCAGTAAACTAGCTCTTATTTTTAACAACTACGTTATCATCAGTTCATGCGAGTCTGGTGAATGTAGGCGACCCGCGTGACATTCTTCTTTTTTTCCCGCCTCTCCGGGCCTATGGAGAAAAAAGCCAAGACATATATTTCTTTATTTTGTTCTAGTGAACGGAAAAATATTTCATCCCATTTCGTGGCCAGAGTTACAAATCCTCTCCTTGTCAGTATCCAGTATCCTACATTCCATTCATGGGGCGCTTTGATTGCTGAGCTGCGAAACTCAAAAATCTCCGATCGGGATCCGAATTCATACTGCCTTCGGATTTGATTTCAGTTGAGAATGAAATGAAAGATCCGTGGATTTTAAGATCCGACCATCCTTAATTTTTGAGTAATACATTCGTAAATCTAATTTAAACAATATAAGTATAAAACTGTGAGTATTCAGATGTAAGGGTTTGAAATTGAAGATGATAAAATTTCGATGCAATGACTGAAAGAAAAAATTAAACTGCGATAGGGATCGAACTTCGCGCATCTCTCGTTGTGCGCCTGATGCCGGCGATTGTAGGCTACCCGCGTTACATTTTACGTATTTTTTTTATCTCGCGATACATGGGTAATGGGAAAAAAGTCGTCTTTCTTATCAATAATTGAAATGGTGCATAAATGAAAATACGAGACTTATGATAGGCGTTGACAAAAACTGAAATTCGACGCATTTCCGCAGGTCAGACACTGAAAAGTCATATAAGTGAGGACTTTCCTACCTAAGGACTGGTAGAAAACAGTTCATAATTGAATTCATCGCATAATGAAAAGTTTCGTAAGGGAGGTTGAAATACATGGGGTCTTATGGAGTTATTTACCGGACCAAAACAAAAAGTGTATAAATTAGGTCGTCGTATAAAAGAGGGTCGCATATCAGAGGTTCTACTGTAGATGTCTTTCCGTCGGTCAGTCAACGAAAAGTCGTATAAGTGAGGACTTTCCTACCAAGGGACTGGAAAAAAACGGTGTATAACCGAGTTCGTCGTATAAATGAAAAGTTTCATAAGCGAGGTTGGAAATACATGGGGTCTTATGGGGTTATTTACCGGACCGAAAAAAAACGGTGTATATATGAGGTCGTCGCATAAATGAGGGTCGTATAACCGAGGTTCTACTGTATTTGCCTTCCATTCAATATGTTAGGTGATACCTGTGGAATGTAAATTTAATACTCTAAAAATTGTAGTAACTCCATTCAATAATAGTGCCCTTCCATGATTTTGTTGGCTATTTGCTTTTATAAAGCAAGCATGGCCAAGCTTGCAGCAGAGTATACTTCAAAGCTCTGTGTGCGAAAAATTTTTCAAAAGTAAATGAAAACATTTAAGTCGGATGACCTCTTTAAGTTTAAAAAGACTGGATATGCATTAGGGTGGAGGCAAACCTGAATGTTATGCTAAATAATGTCCATATGGACTTCCAGTATAATTCTATGATTGCAACCACCATTGGGAGGTTTCTACCACTCTATGTTGACTATTCACCATTACAAGTCATCTCTATCATCCCCAAGCATAAATTACTGTTCCCTGCAACAAGCCCTCCTTCAATTCTTCCTGGTTCATGTGACCCAGCACTCTGGTTCCCTCTCTTCCACTAGTGCACTTACCCATCTATCTCCCCTTCACTGCCTTAAGAACAATCCCTTATCTCTCAACACCATCAAACTACGTTTCCACCTTTGAATTCCTTCAATCAACTTCCTTAAAGATAGGACCGAGCAATGATAAGGCTCCATGAATACTATTAGCTATATGAGAAATCCACAGATGATCATAAGAAAGGAAAAGAATATGAAATACGTTATGATACATAACAGCAAGCAAACAACAGCTACAGAAAGAAAAATAAATAGGAAGACCTATGAGAAAAACCATACTTAAGATATAAGCAACAATTGGTTCAGATAATGAAGTGGACACTAACTTTAAACCAGCCATGGAATTGATGATAGTGAGTATGGCATACAATGAGAAGCTCAAAATAGCGAGGGATGGCTTAGGGACCATTTATTACCTTATGATTTGTACATGAAATAAATCGGCAATAACGAGAGCAACAAGATGCTTTCACAGGGGTCATTCAATATTATGGGTATTAAACAACACATTGCGTGTGCACAAGCTTGTGCTCACGATGTTGTATCCTTTGCATTAAAATGAAAACTTTTCCACCGAATGTTCTGCCCAATGGTCAAGTGTACATTTACAATATTGTAGGCATACCCATATGTGCACGAGTGGATTTCTCCTTAATTCACGATTAATTCATGAGCTTTTCGCTAATTTTTTCTACTCCTGGTTCTGTTACCAGTTCATTCCAAGAGTCAACTGGGAGACCTAAGTCAAAAGATCTGAAAGCAAAACTTCATTTATTTATGAATACGAAAGTGGCAAAGCAGGAGGGTATTATTACCAAAAAGATCACACAGCTGGCACCAGAATTCATTGAGGCGGAAGATATTACTTTCAACTCGAAGAAATTCAATTTGGAACACAACTGTTTGTATGTGGCCTCTTTTTAAACAATTATAATTTTGATCCAGTTTCAATAAAATATTTCACAAGAGGCACGACCATTTTTCTGATTTCCGAAGTTTTTGTTGAATATAGTCCATTGTAAAGCTATATCACTTGCTGCCATGACTTATTTGGTACTCAAGAAAGCACTGTAATGTGCAGGGTCTTAAGGGCCAAATTCAATGTTTTATATTCCAAATAATTATATACAACATTAAATTTAATGTCATTGATAAAACATAAATTCAATCACGGGTCATCGATATGTGCGAAAATATTTTTAAAAGTCTATCATAATGGAATCTTCAAGTTTTCGCCCAAAACACCGACAAAATTGATTAAATCAGAGCTAAAGTCTTAGAAATTGGCCGTAGATTGATTACTTAAAATATCTTCAGTAAAAACAACAGTTTGATATAGTGAGTGATGTTATGTCTCCCAATAACTCTGGTTATATGGATCTTTTTGATAAATGAATTCACCAGCATTACGGATAGCATTGGAGAAAATTACCAATAGCAGTACAGAAAACAAATTGGCCGTTAGAAATATAAACTTATACCACAAGATTCAGATGGTAAATTTCACATCAGGGTGGCCACTGATATCCAATTTTTAAATTCCCTGACTTTTCTCTGACCGATCGCCTAAAGGTCTCCTATTATCGAAATATTTTATTTCTGCTGAATTAAATTTTCATTAAAACTCAGAAAATGCTAAAAGTGGAAATCAATACAGTGAAAGCTTCAAGTACAACCCAATGAAAAAATATATTAAACCTTAATAAGTTAAACTCTCATCCAAATTATACACACTTTTAATATGTATTTTTACCCTTGCATTTTTCATTGCAAGGCTCCAGTGCAAAAGGGTAAAAACAGCACATGTAACATATAACATACATCACTCCTATCATTTATTAAAAATCATAATTTCTATGTCTTGAATAACACTGTGTTGGCTATCATTTTCATGGGAAAAAATTATTGCCAAGCATTTACTTAGGTGAATTTTAGCCATGAGATGCCATCAGTTGTAATGTTTTAATTATCACTACAATGTCATGTATCTTCAAAATTACCTAGGCTGTTGGCATCGGTCGAGGACAAATGTTCTCCATACTTTATTCCGCTCAACAATGCATGCAAGTGACAACAGTGTCACGACACTGGTCACCAGTTTTCCCTGAGGATCGCCACCCTGATGATCTTGCATAAGATTTGTTTACACGTGTGATCGTTCTTGTATTACCGTTTTAATAATCATCATCTTGTATTTTTAGAACTGCAAGCACATATTTACTATGAGCTAGAGTGCTCCAGCTACCTCTCGACCTGAGTCTCGGGAGTTTAAAAAAAACACAAGGTAAAATCTTCTCAACAACATAGCCTCGGATTCCTTGTGATGAGCGGAATACATGGTGATCATAAATTTTAACAGTACTAGGCAAATATCACATAAAGATATACAAAAGCGATACATAGTACGACTGATTCGCAACTAAATTACTAAGATTCACAAATGTTCAACGAATTGACGGGGCTTATTCTATGCTCATCAGCGACGGACATTAGTTTTGGTTGGTGAAATAAAGGGTTGGAAAGACTGCCTGATAAACATAATGGTAGAAAAATAATGAGCATTTCCTATCCCAGTTTCTCCCCGACTGTTACATGAATTTCACATCAGGGTGGCTACTGATATCCAATTTTTAAATTCCCTGACTTTTCTCTGACCGATCTGACTTTTCCAGAAATTCAAAATTCCTTGACAATTCCAGGTTTCCCTGATGATCGCCATCCTGCACATGAAACCAGGCCAAAATGGTGACCTTTTAGGCTGTAAAGTGAAGGGAACAGATTATCATAAAGGACTGAGTCACGAATAATTATAAAAAACATACAAACCTCAGATACACCTTGCTGAGTTCTCATCAAATTCTCTTCTTCTTGGAGAAGTCTATTTGACAGCTCTTTCACTTTTTCTTGTAAGAGCAGATATTCTTTTTTATTATCTGCAGTGCTATCACCTTCCAAATTCTCTGTAACTGGTATTGAACTTTCTTCTGAAACAACTTCATCTTTTGGGCTTTCTAAAATAAAATGAAGTCAGGGGTGAAGGATTAAGCAATAATCAAACATAATATTCAAATAAAGATATCAGAGCTTGGTATTTGATGATGAAATGTTGGAAAGATTCGGTTTTGTTTATTTTACATGAATTCTTTCTAGATGATTGATTTCTTGAAAGGAGGTAAAATTTAATATTACTATTTTGTACTCTTTCGCAGGTTTAATTTTAAAGATAGTCAGTTCAAGTCAAGGATCTTTTTTAATTACATTTTGACTGTCTATCAAGTAATGATATGATATGAAAAAGGTTAATTAGTAAGTAAGATAATTGTTATTGTTCATTTAAAAAAGTGAACAATTAACCTGCTTTGGCGCTGAGATCGTTTGAATTGGGGGACAGACTTCACTCTGATGAGGCTACTTACTACATTTACCTTGGGAACACTGTCTGATGGACGTGATTGGGTTGGATGGACTTGGTTGGGTTGGATGCGAGAGAGTAATTGTTTATGATGCAATATGCATAAAATAACTGTCACTGCAGCCCCAAAACTGCACTATCAACATTAAAATACCACCCATTTCAGAGTAAAGTGATACTCTGTTTTTAATAAAAATATACAATACAGAGTTTTGCGAAAAAACTACATTAAATAGAATATGTAACGTTTATAATGCTTTTGCATACTCTAGCCACCACACCAACCTGATGCCCGGATTGGGTGGCATACCATTCAAGGACAAACCATTCCATTAGCCTTATGTATTATTCTTCATTTATATCAACAATATCACAGAGAAAATTTCCATACACTTAAGATTATTTGCTGATGATGCAGGTGTCTATGGAGAGATAAGAACCAAAACAGACCACACACACACAACTTATCTTAATTCTATCAACATTTGGTGTCTAGACTGGGGGTTAGAATCAAATCTTAAAGACATGCATCATAAGCATAGTTGGGAAAGTTACCAAAAAACATTAACTGATTAAAGTTAATTCCAATAAAAAGTAACTAGTTAAAGTTAAAAGTTACTTTTATGAAAAAGTAACTGATTGAAGTTAAAAAAAGTAACTTTTACATTAAAAGTTACTTTTCCAGTTACTTTGTCAAATTGGATGCTGTGGTAATAGAGTCATTGATGGTAGGTTGTTTTGACAAACAAAGCAAACACTTGAACTGTCATTGAGGTTTCTTCCATCCGTATCTATTTGTTTAAATATATTGGAAGTGGGGTTTTTCGTTGTAATTCCATTTAATTTCCAGAGTGTTGTTGATCAGGTTTACTAGTGTCTGCTGAAAGGACTTGGCGATTTTCTGAGCATGGGACTCCAATTACGGGATTTTTAAGTTGTGACTTTCAGACAAACCACGGTGCATCTGTAATTTGCCTCAAAAGATTGTTCTTGTCGTAGAAAAAGCTTTAAGGTTAGTTTTTGAAATCCATCACCACATTGCGATGTGAAGTATCTCTTCAGCAATTGTAAAATTGCAGCAGAAATGGCATAGTTATATAGAGTTACAGTAGATGTTGAAGGTGTGCCTGCACACCTTTTCTCGCGATTCACTGGGGGCTGATGTATTGACAACGCAATGTCACTGAGTAAGCAGGGTGTCCACTAAAGTCAAAATACTAAATTCAAGCATAATTCCAGGTTTTCAAGGCTAAAGTTATAAAAATTTCCAGGCTATATCATAGCAGTTTTTGTATGAGCCAAAGTGATGTTTTTCAAGTTCTACGTAGAATATGGATTTTTATAGCTTAATCCATAGCATAAGACAAATAAAATACATAATTATTTACAATACCAAATATTTACAATATCAAATAAGTAAAAAGTGGTTAATCAGAGTAATTAAATATGTAGTTCTATTGGTAGTAAGTTTTATGACTAAATCAGAAGTAGGCTTTCTCACATCATGTTTTGCTGTGGATATAACACAGTTCCAGAGAAGAAATAGGAAGGCAAAATAATGACAACTGATTATTTGTCAAAGACTAAAATTAAATTTATTTAGAATTAATCTCAACAATTTGACCTATGAAAAATACACAAGGTGTGGTGGTAAAGTAAAAGAAATTACATTTTCATATTACAGGGGAAAGATACTCTAATGCACAAAAGACAAATTACACACAACCCTTAAAGTAGGCCTGTTAATTTTTGCACAGATTAATAAGTTACAGAACTGAGATTAAATTAATCAACCAAACGGTTAACACCAAAAAGGTTACAAAGACAAAAAATAGAAACTACAGTTTGAAAGGAACTGTAATTAATAGGTCTATAGGTACACAACATCGTCAAACACAAATGGAATAAAATACAGTGATTTCGTAAAAGCCTGAGACTCAATTGTAGGTGAAATTGCTAAAGTCATGAATACAATTAATGTATTAAAAAATTGTATGTCCTAACACAATAAAAAAATGTTTTGTACACATATTATACTATACACAAGTTACAGTAATTGAGGTAACATTTATAGGTTAGAAAACAAACATTTTAACAATGGGAACAAATCCAGTAGGAGCAACAGCTAGTTAACAAATAAAGAAAAAACAATATAAAAAATATAAAATTACTAGGCCTATATTTTTATCAGCCCCTAAAGTAGTTTTAAAAAACACAAAAGGCCCAAATTTTAATGATTTTGGATATAAAATAACTACAGTAAGTATAGTTTTTTCTTTTTTTCAACTAAGTTTGTTTCTTGAGGTTCGCAAGTTCTTCTTGAATTGCAGTAACTTAAGAGGCGAGCTTCTTCTTCTATTTTCATCTTTTCAGTCTGTAACTCTTTAAAAGTGGGCAGCTGCTTTCTTTTTCTCATCTATGGCTTTTCTTATTTAATCATCTTTTTTTCTATGAGTGCTTCTTCATATCTAGAATGGCTATTCCTATGGCTATAATGACAGCATGAATCATTCCTTTTGATATATTTACATTCTCTACACTACCTACTGAGTTAATGGCTTCTGTAACTAATCTTTGAGCCACAAGAGACTCTCTCTGTTGGTTTGGAAAGATAACTCCTTGTTAATTGAAAAACCTCTTTCTAAGTTAGCATTTCCATGAGAAATGACACAAATTATCTAGACTAATTCCAAAAAATCTCGGGAGTCTTTGTCACTAGATGACTTAATTACATCAACCCAAACTGTCTTAATTACATCAAAAAAACTGTCCAAACTAGTTTTATGTCGTGAGTATGTATTTTTTCTTTAACAGATTCGTTTTTAATTATGTCATTAAATTGTTTTTCTGTTCGATCTGCTGTTGCTCCTGTTAAGATATTATTTTCAACAAAGATTTCCAATGTAGTTGTTAATTCCTTTTTTGCCTCATTAGTAGACAATATTCTTGGATCTAGACAAGTCAGACCTTTGGTGAGCTTGAATTTCAGTGCTGATCTTGACAACACCTTTTGTGTAAATGTAACCAGGCAAGTTCTGCAATCTTCCCTAAATAGGAGAATCTCTTTTGGAGTAACATCCTTACCTTGCCTAATGGCGCTTCTCGTGCCAAATCCTAGGTCTTTTGATTTTGCATCCAAAAGGACTTCTTTGTTGCTCAAATCTACCTTACTCAATACTGTTTTTTCCAATGCATCACTTCTAACTATTTGCTTTATGACAGAGTGAATTAAATTTGATAGAAATGTGTAGAGGAAAGGGGCTAATGGCTCATCTGATTGAAATTCTCTCCAGAATGGGCTTATCTGAGCTGAAACAGATTGAAAGAAAGCAAGCTGAGCTCTTAGCAATTTACACATTAAGACCTCTTCAATTATTTTGAAACTTTGGCATTTGGGCTCATTGACGGTGTTCTTCACAGATTGGATATATTTTTCAATCTTTGGCAACAAAGTTAAGACTCTTTCAGCAACATCTTCATTTTCAAGCCACCTGATGGGACAGAATTTAAGAGGAAACAGTTCTGATCTTGTAATTCTTTTGAAATCTCCTCTTCTGGCAGGAACTTATTTAAATATGTTGTACAGGGCCCTAAACAATGGCACCAACTGCCAACTGGTGGCCTTCAAGCCATTCTTGAAAGCAGAGTGGATTGTATGCAATCCACAAGAACCTATATCAAGTAGTTTTTGATCTTCAGTTTCACATGCTAATTTTTCTTTCAATAAAGTTTAAAATTCACATTAGGGCCATCCATTGATACTTGTAATATCTGCTTTAGATCAAGATCTTTTAAGGATGACTTTAAAGCTCCTAGGAGGTCTTGAGCAGTGGTGTGGTATAAAAATACAGAGTCATAGTACCGGGACATAGTTATTTCATTTTCTTCATCCCAGTATCGTATATTAATATCCATCTGTTGGTGTTGTGCAATTTTGTTGAGGCTTTCATCAAAGCCAACAAAAAAATAGTGACATTTCATTAATTTTTCCTTTAACATATTTTCGAAATAAGGGCCAAGGCCATAAATAATAAAATATTGCACTTTGGTTTTCTGCAGCTGAATCCCTTGAGAAATTTCATCTTTTGGGAACATAATTTTGAAGAGTGAAGTTGAATTTCCAGCAGCTCTTAGTGACAGGTGGGATTTCACTGTATGTAAACACCAAATGATCTCGGCTTTTGTAACATTTTCTTTTTTTTGAAAAAAATCCATTGTTTTTATTTTTTTAGGTGGTGGTTCTGATAACTCCTCACTTGTCCTATCAGTTGCTATGGACAAAGGCATGAGTGATTCCGTGGAACTTGTAGATGGTAAATATTTCTCAACGGATATGCTTGATGATGTGGGAGTTGATGCAGTAGCACCTGTTATCAAATATGTACCCATGGAAGGTGATGATGCCATTGACATTGCTTTTAAATGTTTTTTTCCCTTCATGTGACTTATAAGTGCTTGTCTCCCATACAAGAAAGGGAGATGCATGTTGCTGGACAAAAGCGGCACTTGGCTGTATGTATATCATTAGGAACTTTAAGAACCCACTGGCTAAAGTCTTCATCATTCAGCCACTGTTCTTGGAACAATGATTTTCCATGAAGATATTTTTTTAGCCATGCTTCTCTATTTTCAGTCTCAAAACCTCAATTTTCAGTTCACTCGGAAAGAGTATGTAACATTTTTGTACTGGTAGCCTACATAGAAAAAAGTAAAATATTAGTATCTCACATCATCTATTATTTTTCTAACATAAAAGTCAATGTAATAAAGCTCCTACTTTAAGTCAGCACATCCTTAATACATCTACCAAACATCAACAACTAGATTACTCAAATAATTATTGAATAGTTTGTAAAAATATATTGTATCGCCTACTTACAATGTACAGTGAAGTAGGCTACATCATGAACAGGATTTAAAAAAATAATTTTTTACTATATCATAGCATTCTTCCTATATAGGTCCGCTAACATAATAGAATAGCTGGGGATACTGGGCATTTGAATTCGGTGAGAACGCCATACGGCTGGTTTCGGCCGACTATTTGTCTATCATCCCGCAACAACCCCCTCCCCTACTCTTCCTATCCGTCCCCCTCCCCTACCTACTACTGCATTTGTTCGAACACGCAGCCAGCGGCCGGTTTCAAGCTGGCAAAATTACTACATTTCGCCCACACTCTTTGTACAACCATCATTCTGGGAACTTGATCCGGCACTTTTTTAGGAAAATTGATGAACAGGTTATAATTATAGCCCTTCAGTTTTCAGATCCACTCACAAAGGGGTATTTTGTTAAACTCCCATCTGCCATTTGAATTCACCTCTTCTTCTACTGCCAGTAGGTAATGAATGCCGTGAAAACCCAATGGACTTTACTAAAGACGCAAGGTTTTCATTCTCTTCAAATTACGGATAAGGCATTTCACACTCGAAGTCAACATATTCCGAGAACCTTCTCAACTGTCTCTTAGCTTGGAGCTCTTGGTAGAAAAAGATGACGATCAGTGTCGGTTTCCTAATTTCCAACGATGCTGAGTATGTTCGCTATACTTACGCGAAATAGTCACATAGACCAATTCATTGTGAACGTAGCCTGAACCTTTATCGTCCGTGCGGTTCCTAAAGGGACCATCAAATGAACTTTTGAATGGCCGAGCAGTCCCTTTAGGGGACCACCAAGACATTCTTTGATTCAATTATTATTATCATCATTTTCGTCCCTGAGATAGGATGGATATTTTTCTCAGAAACTCTGGATGACCCTCTGTTGATGTCAAAGCAACAAATCACACTTGCCAAGTGATATGCATGCTTTTTTCATCGCCCTCGAAATTAGGCCCATGTCTCTTCCATATCTCTAACGTAAACAGTCCTGATGGCTTCATAAGCATCCCCCTACGTTCTTATGTGGACGTTAGCACTTCTGGGTGCCCCGAGCATCACTGATCTAATCACATGCTCTGCTCTTTTCCTCGCCACACAGATACCGATGAAACTACTCTCAGATGCTTTCACTCCATAGTTTCATTTTCTGATTGTGAGTCTTTCCATGTACACACCACAGAAAATTGTGCTGTTCCAAAGGAGAGTTCATTTTGTAATATTATTTTATAGTATGTATATAATGGCTCAGAATATAACGGTAGGGAAATGGAAATGTTTCTTCAAAGTGATCGAGGCAGAAATTAACGTACCTGAATCGAGTATCGCTGAGTATAGTGCCCCCTTTGCGTAGTTGTCCCCTCGGGTCGAATGAATCAAAGGCAGTCGCCACACGGGGAAAAATTTTTCGGGGGGCTGAAGTGCGGAAGGCCCCCACCCCCGGCTAAGTGCCTTCTATGCAAGTGTGCATCAGCTATCTTGACATGTCTCGGAAGTTGAAAAAAAGTGAAGCAAATTTTTCCGATCTGAATGGCCGTATTCCTCGCAATAAGTGTAAGGCGTGTTTACACGATGCATCTAATCACACAATTACGTGGCATGAATGCATAAACAAATGCTCAAAATTTCATTTTATGCCACACATTCAAGTGCTTGCGCAATATTGCATATTTACATGATGCTAATTTTGATGATGAATGTGTCCATGCATCTACTCGCGCGGGGATATGCATCGTGTAAACACTGTTTAATACGCTGCAATCTTGAAATTAAATGGTTACTGATATTGGAAACTGAACAGAAATTATGGGCAATTATCACAAGTAGGTATAATAATAGTTAATGTATAAAACGGAGTGCACTATACATCTCTAAATATGGTTCACCTCCGATTGTCCCACAAAAT
Organism: Platycnemis pennipes; assembly: GCA_933228895.1. Taxonomy (NCBI): domain Eukaryota; kingdom Metazoa; phylum Arthropoda; class Insecta; order Odonata; family Platycnemididae; genus Platycnemis; species Platycnemis pennipes. Next base: position 18,941,315 of record OW121853.1, read on the forward strand.
GATAGGGCGTATTTACTGCACGTAAGCCATGGTACCATGACGTAAGCAATAGTCATTAACTTTAGGCGGCGAAATGTTTAGGAGAACTAAATGGAAAGAACGAATGCCTGATTTCACCACAAAAGCGTTTAAGAAAGCACGGCGCTGAAACCAAGGCCACAACTGCCACACATTTGAAGTGCTCAGATTATCCGTTTGGGTTTTCCCTCTTCATTATGGATAATTGGCACTCTACTGTATTCATAACCGATATTTTATAAGTGGTACAAGACACTGGGAGAAGTAACAGTTACATGGGGCCAAAAATATTGGGTACATGCATTGGTTTAAATATCACATTAGGCATTTGCTTGCGTATCATGTCCGTGCCTTCATCTGATGCGCAATGAATGAGAACAAAGGGCACTTTACATGACGCTGTTCCAGTAGTTGCATTCGATCAGTTAACGTCTCCGATCCACACGGTGCTGACGACACAATTGAGCCTATTACTATGTTTTCGTCTTTGCTTTATTTATTTACTGATACCAACGGCAAATAAATTACATCTTGCACAGTTATCAAATAATAGATATATATCTATAAGTCAGTTGCTGATTTTATTCATAAAATAAGGATTTTTTGACTCGAAATGAAAATATTTAAAATTCCCGACTCAGACCAGAAATTCACTAATAATCCACTAACATTTCCCTAATTCCCGATTTTCCCGGTCAGTGTCAGGTTATACCTGGTAAAGTATACATAGACTGGTGCATTGTAACAGATACGTTACTTTGAATGAACACATCCCCCTCGTTATCCGTTACAGGTATTTAGGGGACCCTTATTTCTCGGCTTCAACTATGTAGTATTGATGACATGATGTTACTGAGTAAGACATATGAGCCCTCCAGAACATTTTCTTCCTGTGGTTTTCAGTTTTTTCGTCTGAGGATGCATTCCTAAACTTTGGCGATCACTCCCCTCAGCCCCGCTTTTGTTTGGATGTATTCATCTGGGCCTATTCATTGCATTTTTGCACAACTACCCTTGCATTCTTAGATACCGTTTTATTTTCCCATTTGTCTGTTGAGCAACATTTGCACCCAAATGTGGACAGGTCACCCTTCGCCAAAAATTAACGAAAAATATTAACTAAAGTTAGTTTTGTATCAGTTAATGCATCATTTTAACGATTAAAATCTTAAAGTTAACGATTCTAAAAAGTAATGATTAAATTCAACAGTTAATCACATTTTTAACAGTTAATTTTAATCGCTAATTTTTTAATCATTAATCCCAACTATGATCATAAGAGACTTCTGGCAGAAGATGTTAAAACAACCTCAAAATTATAATGCTGGCAGAGTGGGCATAAGTTTGGTAAGTGAAGTTAAATATTGGGGCACTATTACTTCAAATAAACAATGGGGGATGTATATTTGAAATGTTTGTGGCAGAGTGCTAAAGAGACAGGGATCAATCAGAAAAACTGTGGGTATGCGTTAAAATGGAAAATTACAAGAAACATGCTATTTCGCAATTGCAAGGCCTCTCCTGGGGTATGCCCCAAGCATTTGGGACCCAATGAGTAAAGATTTGATTTGGAAACTGAATAAGATACAAAAGAAAATGTTTTGTCATCATCTTCTATGAATGTACATGAAGTGTCACTCAGCAATAAGAAGAGGTTGATTGGGAAACCCTAGATACTAGAAGGTTGTATGAAAGTTTATATAAGCAGACATATTTCTGCCCCCGCACTACATCAACAGGATACAGAAGTGACAAATTAAGATAAATCAACTCTTGGACAAGGCAATTCAGGAATTTGTTTTCGGAAAACCTACACAGGAATACAACTCAAACAAATTAACCGCAATAGCTATTAATTGATAAATTTTTTTTCAGCCAGAAGTCAACTTCATGGCTGGTAACATACCACCCTCAGCCACATGCCCTTATTGCAGATCGCAGGGTAAAATGTTGATGAAAATAATGATTATACACACTAACATTCACAAATACTGGAATTTCTATTGCCTTTCTCATATGAAGCCTCAATATACACATCTCTTTTGATATTAGGAGTAAAAATATATTTTTGTGTGGCATCAAATCCATTCCCATACATCATAGAGACATGGGCAGGAACCACAGATCCATCATTAATACAACTTTGGGGAAGACAGACAGCTGACACTTACAATAAACTAAAAAATACTCTACAGTAGTTATTACTGATCTTTTTAACTTGTCTTTTCTTAAGCCGAGTTTACACGTTGCATTTACACGCGCGGGTAGATGCGTGAACACATTCACCATCAAAATTGCACCATGTAAACACTCAAAATTGCGCAAATGCGTGAATGCGTGGCCAGAAAATAGCCCCTGTTCTATTTTGGTGAATGTGTGCGAGCAATTTGTAGTCGTCCACGCATCTGTCCAGCAACGTACTTGCGCGGGTAAATGCATCGTGTAAACTCGGCTTTAAGGACTATGGATATTATGCTTGTTATTACAATTCAAGCTTAGGTCTCAGTACATATTCAAACCATTCCCTGAAATTCCTTAACTATTCAGAGACATTTCTATTCACAATCAATATTCCAAAACTTTTTCAGGATTTACAGATTTATTCCAAGACGATGTAATTTCTGAGAATAAAATAGCATATTACCAGGAGTGCAAGCTTCCTTTGAAGAGCTTTCATCTTCAGTCATAAGATTAATAGGAGCCAATTCAGGTGGTAATGTGATGAGCTTTTTGGAATTCTCAATATCTTCTGCCACAGGTGGGATTTGTTTTACAAGGGATGGCATTTTATTCAAGACCATGTGTTCCAATGATAACTCCGTCATGCGCTCCTGAAATAAAAGTGAGATTTAGCAGAGTGCTTTGGTAACAATGATTTCAGGTTGAATCACTGGCAACATAAGGCATCTCATTGTTAGCACAAGTAAAATCTCAACAATCACTCTTTTAGAACCGATATATCAGCCCACCGCGGTTGCGCAAAAACTGCCAAAGGCTAATATATTGCCTGACTTAAATTACATCATTAAATATTTGTAATATTATATTTCCTTCAAATCAGAGACAGCATGAATGATATTTTCATCCTCATAAAAACTGAAATACATCGTCAATATTGAGACATTATACATAATTCATGCCATACACGTATTTCAATATGTATAATTTAAAAAAGGTTACCAGCCACTCTTACTACAAATATTACCATTTTCTAAAGTCTATTATATTGAGAAAAAATAAAATAACACTTTGGATTTCAACAATATATTTGTTAGAACCAATGGCACGAATAAAAACTTGAGCAGATGAGAAAATTTTTGATAAACAACTCACTTTCAGCTCTTGCATTGCACCATAATCTCTTTGATGGAGTGCATGCTGGGCTGCTAAAGACTCTGAGAGTAGAGTTACACGGCTTTCCAGACTACGGATTCGTTCTTCTTGAGAGGCAGCTAAGAGACGCCATTCAGCTTCAGCCTCTTCCCATCTCCTGATGAAAACAAGGAATTAAAATGTAATTCTTTGACCCGATTAAATGAGAAATCTCTGATGGAAAATGATGACAATATCCTGATGACATGACACACCTTATTATTTTCCCATAGTTATTCTGTTCAGTACCCCTCTGCTGCCTCTCAAAAAGGAGTTTCTCTGAGAGTTCCTTCACTGCTACCTCCAACTACAGGAAACAAGGAGACAAATTCAGTGACAATAGGAATTAATAATACATTAAGATCATCTGAATTTAAAGAACCTATCCTCAGTAAAGTCTTTCTCTGGGGCTTTGACAAATAGTCTGTTTATCAAAACACCCGGCTATTATTCCAAATTCGTAGTCTCAGAAAATGTTCACACCACACAGACAAATATGGACATGTAGGTAGAATGTTTGTCCCTGATCACTTCATTACAAATAACATTGAGACGTTAAATACTTAGCTTATTCCAAACAAACCTCATCTTTCTCCACCATCAAACGTTTCCGATCTGCTTGAAAACTGGCCTCTAATCTTGATTTTTCTCGGGAAAGCGTAGTTAGAGATTCAGACAATGTTTCTATCTAAGAATAAAAACAAGGTCTTAATGTTACCGAGGATATATAAAACACGTATTACGCTATGATCCCATTCACGACATGAAATTTACAGACATTTAATAGAAGCAACTTACTTCATGTAATGATCTGGTTTCAACGATTTCCTCATCTTTTTGTTTCTCTGAATCAGTAGCATTTTCTTTTTTCCCTTTAACATTTGGTTTCTTGTTGGTTTTCGGCCGTCCACTGAGAGCCTTTAAACTTGCTTCTAAAGCCTTCTTTTCGTTTGCGAGACCTTTATAAGCTGTCACAATGTCTAACCAAAAAAAGGAATTCCGTATTTAGAACATAGGTCCACTATCCATGCATCCTGAATAAGTATGCTACCATCAAGATTAGAAGAAAATTGCCTTTCCCCATGTACCACTCACCTCCAAGACGGGCTTTATATTGTTTTATCTTCTCCTGCTGTTTGTCAATTATTTCTCGCAGTTCTTTATCCTTTTCCATGTTTTAAAAGAGTTTTGACTGTTGTCATCGCCAGATCATCGCAGTAGAAATACCTTTACTGATCAAATACAACATTTGAAAATACGAAAGACACAAATATCGCTGTTGGCGTTTAGTACGACGCAGTCTCACCAACAGGATACACCAATTTCAATAACTCCAACATGAGACGCTGATTTGGCAATTACGTAATTTACAGGCCACCCCTTTTCATCATTTTAACAGGTTAACTGAAGTGGTCCCCACTTTATTCCACCATTACCAACGAATAGAAATGCTTGTAATCACTACGAATAGTGGAATAGCAGCGCGCTAAATTTTGACATGACAAATCAAAGTGTACATCGCATATGTTGGTAATACCAAAAAAATTGAACTTCGAAACAATGTAGAAGCCATTCGTTTGTTCAATCAGATGATTTCGGCGAGTCGCAGGTGTCTGCCCATTTTTCTTGTAATTTATTAGTATTTGACTTTCTGCAGTAAACGACAGTGTCTCACGTTGAAAACTAATTACACTTATTAATGTCAGCGTTTAAAATAGTACTCTGTTGTTCCTCCTCATCTTTATTTTCATAATTTTTGCCGAAGACGCCAACTTGGCGACTGGAAAAAATTAATATGTTGTGTGTTTTCCTTATTTTCAGGGGTGAATTAAACCTGTTTGTTGCGTCCGGTGAATATTATGGCAGCAAATCCCCCGACACTTATGTTGCTTGAGCTTAGTCACAGCCTCAATCTTGACGAGGAAGCTCTTGCTCGACTCCCGGAAGAGACTCGACCGATTTTCGTACTTGAATGGCTACGCTTTTTGGATAAAGTACTTCCAGTCGCGCACAAGGTGAGTGTGGAAATAATACACAAGTTGCGAGTAAGCGCTAAGTGTCGCATCAAATGTGCGACAGATACAACAGAAGCAGCTTATTCTTGTGAAAACAATCCTTGATTAAATTTGCCTGCTAAATGTCCATTAATAAAAGGTACATGAAATATAGCGTATTCACTGTCGAAGAATTAATGTTATTTCTGCGTTTACCACTATCTGATAGATTGGCAGCGTTGTAGTGAGAAAATTATTATTATGGTATAAGCTCTGGGTGAAAATAAGATGTGAAGAAAGTATGCCCACTTTTTTTTCACACTCTTCCACTTTTGGCACACAATTTATGCACACTCCTCTCACATTTTTTGCCAAACCACACTTCGGCTCACTTCCCTCACTATTATGTCGCAATCTTTCGCGCTTTAGGTGTTCCAAATTACACTTGCCACCCTCACATTTATTGCACACTTTATTTTCATCAGGGAACTTTCATCAGATACCAACTTGAGGGGTTCATCCATCATTCATGAAATCCCTGATGCATAAGGGTTGACTGTTTTGAATAGTCGTGGCGCGGTTGAAGATTCCAATCTTCAATATTCGTATCTTGATAGTGATGTAGTTTCATTGCAGGTGCCCTAAGGCATCTTGAGGTATACTTATGCCAAGATACTACAGTAAAACCCCTCTTTACACTTTTGAGGGGAACTAGAGAAAAAAGTGTAAATCATGGGAAAGTGTAATTTGAGGGTATCCATATTTTTATGAAAGTTATTCCTGAAAGAATAACTCCTTGCTTCTTGATATTACCTGCCCAATTCTTGTCTTCATTAAATGACAAGTTAAAAAATTTTGAATATAGTTCCAACAAAACTTCTATAACACTAGAAGGTTGGGAGTTGGTTGCCTACCAATAAGGCCGGTGAGTGGTCAATCGATCGCTAGGTGTTTTCTAGGGGGTTTGTTTGATCTCTATGCATTTCGATGCCGCTTATTGATATTTTTTAATATTATAAGTGCTTTGCACTATTCAGTTTTACCCTTAATGGTTTTTTGAAGTGAGCATGTTCTTACTTGTTTCTAGTTTTCCCTTTTTCAAGCAAGTAAAATGCGGACGTAGTTACAACTTAGAATCACTCTTAAACAACTTTCATAAGAAAAAAATATATTGTATGAAAAAAGAATACTCTGCTGACAAAAAACTTAATGGTGAAACATCATTTGTTCTGGAGAAGTCAAATTTGCGGTTTATTGCAAAAATCGCCTTTTATGGTAAGTATTATGCTATCAACTTATATTAATTACCATATGTTGTTTTTCGTTATGATTAAATAATTAAATGAAATCTCTTGCTAAAATATTTTTTTTTGAGAAAAAAAAAGAATCATCCACGGAAAGCAAGCATCTCCTTCTCCATCTCCTTACTTGCGATAACTTGCCTTGTGATTGGATAAAATATTTTTTTTAGTGAAAATCAGACCTAAAAAGTATCATTAACATGTAATTTTGACGGCATTTAGAGAACTGAAGCGCTAAAATGACACAAATAATAAAGTGATACGAGTTACAAAAAAGGGGCCAAATCTGGATTTTTATAATATCTTTAATCGTTTCCTCACATGTCTTGCAAACCCTTATTTACCGTGACCATAAATTTACCATACATACGTTTTGAGCATTTGTGACATGGCTTCCTTGTTTTGTTTTGTCTACAGAGTTCGATTTGCCATTGTCTGCGACCAACTACGTCAGCTGACGTAGTTGGTCGCTAGTCGGTTAATCATAGCTGACTTCTAGAAGGAATGACTTCTGCGACATATGGCATAATCCTACTGTCCACGTATACTTTTGACATTTCTGGCACAACTTTCAAAATGAAAGATTTACGTGAAATATTTGACTTAGACTTGTTTGTACAAGGAATGAGAATTGATCTTAGCTAGATTTAGAATATTAATAAAAACATGCACAGGCCATTGTGTGGCAGCTCACACACTGTATTTTCGAGTCATTTGGTAAAAAGTGTCGGCTCCACATTTTGTTTTGTTCTTCCTGAGGCCTTTCGCAAGATTCAAGGACGTAACGAAATTATCAGTTTTCACACTTCTTCTCTTGTTTAGGAATGGCTGTATAAAAAGACGTTTGACAATATTTTCACCAATGATTTCTGTGCTTCCTTCATCCTTGCTTAGGGAGGGAATCCTCCTCCTCAAGGATGAAGGAAGACCTCCTTTCCCTAGTTCTTGCCTAGGGAGGGAGTAGCATTGACCACGTATCTGATTTTTGTGTCGATAGCAATCCAAAATATAATCCCAAACTTATCCGGTTTATTCGTCATAAATTGTAAAAAGGGCACCTGCATTTCGTCGGATATAGCTGTTCATCAACACTAATACTTTCACCTGATTTGTATCACGCTAAAAATTTTTCCGCAATTTTTCCAAACTTCTGAAACCGATCAAAATTTATCGGTTTGTCAATGGTGAACACGTTTGTCTTTGTCATCAAAACGTAAAAATCTCAAGATTTCTTTGTACCGATCTCTACTCGTTATCATTGATAAAAATGGTTGGCCCCATTCCTTGTGCCACAGATCAATTACATGGATTGATTGAGCTGCACAAACCCCACGTGCATACTAGATAGAAAGAAATGCGTCTAGCTCTTCCAGCGACTCATTGTGCAGCACTTTACGAGCCTCCTTTTCAGTATACATTTTTATAAGTCTTAGTACTGGTTTAGTCAAAAAAAGCTTCAAGGCGCTACTGTAAAAATTATTCTCTAAGTGGTGCTTATCGTATCTGGTGGGTCACCATGATTATTTGAGTATATTCATTACAGAATTATGAGATTGAAAATGAGTGCGTCAGTAAAAAAATTTAAATAAATGAGGGGGGATAAGGTCAAAATGACAGTTAAATACCATTGAACTGACGATACGGGCAAAAACAATCCTAAATATCAATAACTTTTTCAAAAATAGTAAAGACACAATAGCGGTCAATTGACCGCTCGCCGACCTTTTAGGTAGACCTGCCTATTGCTCGGCAACCATATTTATTTTTTTCATAATATTGTACAAGGTTATTAACGATCCTAAAATATTAAAAGTCAGTCTGTATCAATCTCTTACAAAAATTAGTTTTCGAGTTAGTGCAGAAGAAAATACCTGAATGGTCAATTGACGGCTATCTGGCATTCTAGCATTAATAATGCCAAAATCTCTTATTTGAAATGCGGGGGGACACAGGAGATATATTACTGGATTACTTATGGTTGGGCCAAGATTAGGAACAGTGTCAAAAATTGTACAGTTGTGAATCGCAGAGAATATCAGGAAATAGTTTACAGGTGTATAAGGGAAGATGCAGAACAGCAAGTAGTTGAGAAAGGATGGCAGGGAGAGGGGAAGATGGTGCAGTAGACACTAGAGTGGTCAAGACACATTGGGTGTTGGCCCAAATTATGGAGGAAATTGAGGAATGATAGAAATAAAAAGATTTAAACACAGCAAGGCGAAATAAAATTTACGTAAATAAACAATAGACTTAGGAGGGATATGAAGAGAGTGAGAGAAAACTGGCGAAAAGGTCAATGTAAATAAGTTGAGAGGCTCCAGAGAGAGGAAGAAATAGGCACCTGTACTCAAAGGTCAGAAGATTATTCAGAATCAAGAAGTGGATAACGATACTGTGCATTAGTGTTAAGTCAGGAGAGCTGCTGATAGAACTTTCAAGAGATTCAGCATATGGTTAAGGAATATGTGAAAAGAACTGCATGGCACTAATGATAGGCAAGGGAACACGGGAATAGAAGAGGAGAATGACATAAATAAGGATGAACTGGGACCAGGAGTCTTGATCCAACCATGCTAGTAAGTTAGGGTAAACATTAAAAGAAAAGAAGGTGTGGAGACTAATGATATCCTATCAAAGCTACGTAAGAATCGAGGTTGAGTAGAACGTGATGATTCTACTGGTTTGTTTGCAGGATGTATGAGGATGGAAGTTTGGCTGGAGGATATTTTAAAATCTATGTTAATACCTAACCAAAAAAGAAAGACTTGGCTGCAAGTGCTGTAAAGCATATACTTATTAAATAAATTTAAAAAATCCATCACCTTTGTGATAGCATCAGCCAATCCGCGAGTTATGCAACCTGGACAATGATCACGACAAAAATGACGTACGTGTACTGTAATCTCTCGCGGCGCATTACAATTGCACTGATGAGCGAGGTCACGATAACTGGTGGTACATCTGAGCAAATTTTATTTCTCCATCATAGTGGTAACTTACTGGATGAGTTTTTACTTTGTCTTTCACGGGAGTGTTGAGTCCATCCACCAGTTATGCAACCAGGACGACGATCATGGCAAAATCATCCAGTAAAACGTAAATGGCGAGCCATTCAAAAAGTTGCTAGTGTAAATAAAGGGAAGACATTACATTGCGGATATATGGAAATTATTAGGACTTGAAGAAAAAGCCATAAATTGCGGGGATGTAAAAGCGAGGTTTTACTGTATTATTTTTTGCCTCAATGACTGGATGAAATAATGTAGTAGTCACAGCTGTATTTTTTCACAGAGTTACTGGATTTAAACATTAGTGGTTTCCTGTTGTAAGGTGGTACTTGACCGTAAAAGATATGACTTCATGTATGATGCATCTATGTTGCATATACCTAGTTTGTTGGGGAAAGAGTACAAATTTAATGTTGAACTCCTCACAATTTGAATACTTGTATGAATAAGTGTAGGTATCTCCAAGCATTACCATAGAACCAAGAATGTTTTTTTTATATAAGGTAAACATGTATTGATAAACCAAATCTCAATAGCCATGAAAACCATCCAGATGCATTTCTGTTGTAGCAAACATCAGAAATTCATCCTTTTAATCAAAGTAGGATAGAGATTACCTGCCTTGTATATAGCATATGGGGGTAAAACTATTCCACTTGCAGAAGCAGGTATCATAACTGGCATACACATTTTGGATGTGTCTTTCTCAACTTCAGAGTGTAGTGTTCCCCTGATGACAGTGACTTTGGTTATTCCAGAAACATCAAAAAATTAGTTTTTCATAAAAAATATTTGTATTGAGCAATCCATTAAAAAAATACTCTAAATGATTGAAAAAATCTTACGCTAATCTCCTTCTTATTTTTGCTTGAACCTTGACTCCCAAACCTTAGTGTAAATAGTAGAGATGGGTCAAATAGCAGATTTCTCGAATTCAAATATCTCAAATTTTGAATACATCGATTATTAGAATTGCATGCTTAAATGCTTTATGTTATTCTGCTTGTTAATTTGTTGCCTGTTGAAGTAAAAAGCTACAAGTTAAGTTAAAGAAATCGATTCTAGCTTTAAAATGTCAAATGTATGATAAAATAATATCTATGGACTGTTGAATACAGTAACTTTTATAAGCCTTAAGAAGTGAGCAGAAAGTTTTAATACACCATGTTCTGTCCAAATTTGAAAAATATGGTGTAGTCCATCAGCATGCCAATTATAGCATAATTAGCATAATTATTTGAGTTCTCGAATATCGAATACCTACTTTCTAATATTTGAGTATTCAGGGGTAGTACAGTCAAGCCCATTTATATCAAACCTGCTTAGGGGTCGAGCATTACGTCAATGTCGGCAGAAAACCCTGAATACCTTTGTGCTACAGTCATCCAACCTGAACCTAGAAGGAGGGGAGGCTCGGAAGGAAGAAAGGGGAAGGCATTTATGGTGCGAATGGCTGGGAAAAAAAAAGCTAGGGGTGGAGCGGCCGAGATGCAAATGTACTCGAGGGATGTTTGATTGGGGGTAAACAGCTGCTGGTGTGCAGCGCATCATAAGCATAAGCAACTGTTCAAAATAGCTTGGTAACACTTCAGAGTAACTTTAGCTCAAGAAAGCGAAATCAAAATCGTAATGACTTTGAAATAAACGATACGTTGGGGTGTCACAGGATGAAATTCGATTTTGAGTTACACATTAAGCGTATTTCGAAGTAACCAAACCATCAAGTATGCAAACTGCAACATTACAGCAGTGACCTACAAAATAGAGCTAGGAAAAACTGGCCTTCATTAAACGTAGTTAGTAGAGGTGGGACGAATCCTAAATTTTCTCGAATCCGAATCCTAAGAGGTTCTCGAATCTCTCGAATCGTACATATAAAGTTGATAATAACAGAAAAGAAAAGACTTTAGCAGCTGCATTCAATTAAAACAAATTTAAGAATAGTTTTCAAAATATAACTCTTTATTGCAATAATACAAATAAGATTTGAAGAGCTAACATAGATAAGTAATAAACATGATACACAACATTTTTTGCATGAAATGAAAGCATGTGAAAGTTCTAGGAGGCATAGCAATGATATGTTTCCAAAAAGTTATTAAACTGAGACTGAATTGCATGTTTAAAAACAATATCTTTTTTCGAATATTGTCGCGTCTTCAAGACTCACAGCGATAGACGAGCTGCTTGCTGGAGACAATTCCTCATGTGTTAAACATTGTATTGCATTTTATGCAGGGGGACACAGGAGATATATTAACTAGATTACTTATGGTTGGGCCAAGATTAGGAACAGTGTGAAAAAATTGTACAGTTGTGAATCGGAGAGGTTAAGAGAAGTTAAGTTGAAGTTAAGAGAATAAAGGAATGAAGAGTGTGAGAGAAAAGTGGCAAAAAGGTCAATGTAAATAGGTTGAGAGGTTCCAGAGAGAGGGAGAAATAGACGCCCTGTACTCAAAGGTTAGAAGGTTATTCAGCAGCAAGAAGTGGAATACGATACTGTGCATTAGTGTTAAGTCAGGAGAGCTGCTGATAGAACTTACAAGAGATTCAGCATAGGGGTAATGAATACGTGACAAGAACTGCATGGCACTAATGATAGGCAAAGGAACAGGGGAATAGAAGAGGAGAAGGACAAGATAAGGATGAACTGGGACCAGGAGTCCAGCCATGCTAGTAATTTAGGGTAAACATTATGAGAAAAGAAGGTGTGAGAGACTATAATGTTATCCTATCAAAGCTACGTAAGAATCGAGGTTGAGAAGAAAGTGATGATTTTACTGGTTTGTTCGCAGGATGTATGAGGATGGAAGTTTGGCTGGAGGATTTTTTAAAATCTGTATTAATACCAAACCAAAAAAGAAGAGAAGGCCGCAAATGCTGAAAAGCATACACTTCTTAAATTAAAAAAAATTTCATCACCTATAGCATCAGTCGATCCGCGAGTTATGCCACCCGGACAACAATCGCGACAAAAATTACATACATGTACTGTAATTTCTCGCGGCATTACAATTCCACAGATGACTGAGGTCACGATAATGGGTGGTACATCTGAGAAAATTTTACTTATCTTTCATAGTGGTAACTTACTGCATGAGTTTTTACTTTGTCTTTCACGGAGCATTGAGTCCATCCACCAGTTATGCAACCTGGACGACAATCACGGCACAATCGTCTCGTAAAACGCAAATGGTGAACCATTCAAAAATTTGCTAGCGTAAATAAAGGGAAGATGTTATTTGCGGACATATGAAAATTATTAGCACTTTAAGGAAAAGTCGTTAATCATGTACATTTTATGTACAAGTACTGCAGTTGATAGTATATTTACATGTATATAAAATAACAGAGAATATAAACCACAAAAAGCTAGACCACACAAAGTGGGCTTGTGATCCATGCTTCAAAACAAAACAGCTCATTTAATCTCACCTGTGATTCAGACAGTTTTTCTGCTAAAACTTTTATCTTCATGTCTCTCAATTGTTTCGCTTCATCTAAGATAGAACATTTTTGGACAGCAGACATGGCCTTTTCTTCCTTTCCTTTCGCACTACCTTCAACTCTTAATGGTACCTCTATATTGCACTTATAGCTTTGGTTACCATAGACTTTGTGGTCTTCAAATTTAGTAAACCACCAGCGGCCGTAATTCCGTCTTAAACTTGCCTTTGTGCGATTGAGAAGAGCCCAATATATTTTCAAAGATTATTTCCTTGTTGATAGAGGAACCTCTCTTTAGATGAGCATTTCCATGATTTAAAATTAGCACTTTTTGGAGGAACTTATACAGGTTTGCAAACCTGTATTCACTAGATAAACAATTTCATCACAAATGGTTGATTCGGGTTTCCAAACTTTTGAACTGTTTTAAGATATTTATTATATACTGTGAATCACACATCTGCTTGAATTCCCTTTCAACAACATTGCATTCTGAGGGAGAAATCCAGTTTCTTTTAGAAAATATTAGAAGAGCAATGGTCAACCTGCATTTAGCTGTTTTTGGATAAACTACGAAAGCTATGGCAGCAATAGCTGGGCCACAGAAAGTTATTCCTAGACAAAGACAATATTTATAGGAGATTTTTCTAAAATCTTTGTGACACATTTTAAAATGCCGACACAATCCTCTCTGAAATTCCTAAATATGGTCTGGTGACACTTTCACCATCCTGATTTCTAGTTTGACAGCACGTCCCAAAAGCACATATTTCGACAAAATTAAATTACTGTTATTATTTAGGTCAATCTTGTGAATAGTGCATTTTTAAAGCACCTCAGGCTTCACAATTAGGTTCATTAAACCAGGTAAAAGGGCAGAACGGTCTGTGTGTAGGAATGGTGCCAGAGGATTATTAGTTTAATAGGTAGCTATAAATGGCTCCAAAAACTTTGCAACATATGAGAAAGATGCCAGCTTTGGTCTCATGAGCCTGTCCTCTGTGCCCTTAACTACGATTTTGAATCTTAATACTGTCCCTATCGCATTCTCGAAAAAACAACATTTTTATAAGTCGCCATTGCTCTGTCAGCCACAGGAGAATTGTTCACCCACCTAATAGGGCAAAACTCCTGGAAGTGGAAATAAGTAGGATCCTGAATATGCAATGTAGTCACTGCGCAGTGCCAAACAGGTGCATTCTTGAATAAATTATACTCTGCTCTAAAAAACTGTACTACTATCCAGCCAGATCCCCTGAATCTTATCTTAAATGCATTGCGCAGAGTTTGGAAGCCACAAGAACCTATGTTCAGGAAAAAAGATTCTTCTTCGCCATTTTCTGCCATGATGTGTGTCTCTAAATCCTTAACAATTTCTCAATTAATATTGTTGCCATCCATTGAGAATTGTAAAAGATGTTTGAGTTTGGTTTGATTAATGAAGGCAGACATAAGATCAGAAGCCTTAGACTGGCCAAAAAATCATAAGTTAAATACTGAGAGGTAACTTCATATGAATTGGGGCTCCGAAACCGAACTGCTAGATCCATTTGGTTACTCTGGCTGCATTTATTTTAACTTTATTCAAAGAAAATAACAAAAGGTTCATTTAGCTGAATTTCGCTTATCTCCATATCTTAGAAATATGGTGCCAGACAGTAAACCAGCATGTAACCAATTTTATTTCTTCCAAATTTCATCGCTTCGGATACCTTACTATCTGAGAACATCAGAGGAAAAAGACTGATGGACTTTCCTGCAGAAGAGAGTGACGAATGAATCATGATAGTTTGTAGGCACCATAAAATCTCCACCCTGGTCACATCATCTCTCATCAAATACTTGGAAAAAGTCTCTTTGTCTCCAGTAGCTGTTTAGCAGGTCACGTGTTTCAGGCTCCCAATCCTGGGATTACTCTCTCTTACATTTATAAAAGTATCTACCTTCATTGATATTCCACATTTTTTGTACATTTTCCTAATACTTAAATACCCTCAAGCTTTTTTTTCGGATACTTTTACTCGAAGGTATTCATTTGGTGAAAATCATCTAAAAACATATAATTTTGAAATCCCGCCTTCAACTGACTTACCAACGTGTCGCGTATTTGTTTACTTAGCTGCGATCTTCATGACAGTAAAAGTGAGACACGTGTTTAGAATTGGCTATGGGGAAGCCTGTGGTGAAAAGCTCAACCTCCTCTGAAAAGAACACGAAAATCCACATCAGAAGAAAGTTTGCAGAAATAATTAAAATTAAACGGCAAAAATCAAACTTCTGCCATCAACTCAAGTTCGTTCTGCTCAACGCATATGTTGTTCGGTGTTTCCGCCTACATTCCAAGCTCATTTTCCAAAAATATAAAATTCAAATGTATGCAGTGAAAGAGTTCCTTTACCTAGGAAGCCGAATTACCAACGATGCACAAATCAAGACGGAAATAGTTAGTGCAATAGCCCAGGCGAAGAGGGCATTCTACCAAAAGAAGAATCTCCTTACAGCTGGAAATACACTAGTGTAGAAGTAAGGAAACAAGTTATCAGAACATACATGTTGAGCATGTTTCTTTACGATAGTGAGGCATGGACGATGACAACAGCAGAGAAGAAAAGGGTAGAAGCATTCAAAATGTGGTGCTACAGAAGAATGATGAAGATTAAATGGATCGACCGAGTAAGTAATGAGGAAGTCCTAAGAAGAGTAGGAGAAAAGGAAGTCTGCTGAAAACTTTAAAAAGAAGAAGGGACAACTTAATCGGCCATATCTTGAGACACGATGGCCTGCTGAAGACAATCATCGAGGGAAAAGTGAACGGGAAAAATGGAAAAGGCAGGTCTCATATGAGTTACATAGAACAGGTCGTAAAGGACGTGAAAGAGAACTACGTTAATATGAAGAGGTTGGCCGATAGAAGAATCGAGTGAAGGGCTGCGTCAAACCAATCCTAGGATTGTTGACTTAATCTCTAGATCTCTTAATCTGTAATCTCTAAAGCTCTAAATTAATTTTAATGACTTCACTTTAATTATGTGGTTGTTTGCTTCTTTTCTCCAGTCGGACATACGAGGATGCCAACAGCGTCTTGTGTCACAACTTCTGGATCGCCTGGGTGATTCTCCTGGCCCACCAACACGTCATTTGATTGCCTCCAACCTTGCTACTTTGTTTGTAGTTGGGGAGCCTCCACCCCCATTTGCTGCTGTTGATGCCTGTTTGGCCATATTGCGAAGCCGTGATGACACACCCACTCAGCTCCCTACAAGACTGTAAGTTTCCATAATTGGAGTGTAGTGTTTAGCTATTGTGTTACTTGTGTTGCTATCCAGTAATAGAGTAATGTTTTTAGCACCAATCTGTTCCACTTGTTTTAAGACCAGTATATTATTGATTTTCCACATTTTTTATCAATTATATAATATGTTTCTGGGGAATTGGATTGGTGTAGCTAGAGTAATGGCCTCCCATCCCAAAAGCAAGGGTTAAAAACTCTGTGCAGTAGAAGAGATAATCATTGTTCCCCTGCTCTCTACTTGAATAGTGTTTGGAGAGTACTTCAAGTACTCCATAAGTTGTATGGGATGTTACTCCCTGTCATTGTGGTCCCCTCATCATCTATCGTTCAGAGTAGGCTAATGCTGGTGTTGGTTTCCACCTAGTCGAGTGCTCCAACTGTTAGATATGACATTTAATTGTAGGCCATTAAACTGTTGGATATGAAATTCCACTCTCAATGAGAGGCCCCATGGTGCCTTTCATTGAGAGTAGGCTTTACCTGTGTCGCTCCTTTCTCTCTCTTACATTACTGCAAATCGTCAGCATTTCATCAGTGAATTGAAGCAGGGTGATTTTTTTCCTTGTGGATTTTTAGTCCTGAAGCCTTCTATTTGCTTACTTTAATGGCTTTCTCTGCATACCAATGAAAAATTATAGGAGAGAGTGCTCAGCCTTGTCTCACTTCACTCGTACATTCCTGCTTCTTCGTTACAGGGTCCAATTTAAGTACAGCCGTCTGTTTTTCATACAATCTGTAGATTATCCTTCAGTCATCATAAGACACTCCAATTCCTTTTAGAATCCCAAGCATTAAATCCAATCTACATTGTTATATTGTCGTGACCCAAAAGGGGCACAAGGGGTCATAGCTCAGAATAGGACCGTTGCGGGTACGATTGAGTGGTTTCCACAATCAAACACAGCTCATTCTTCTAAGTAATGTCCATTTATTTGCCAAATACTTAAATCTAGGCTTACATGGTGGTTGCTTGACAAGTTGGACTTATGCACGGGGTGAACCCTCGGGGATGTGAAGACTGGAGACGGCGATGGCTAGCAGCAAACAGATCGTTGTGGCAGTGCGATTTGGAGCAGTGTATACACAGTTCAGGACTCAGTTTGGGCAAGAGAGAGAGGGAGTCGATCGTGACTCCTGTTTATATAGGTTCAAGAGAAAACGCCCCAATGTTCTGGAAAATTCCTTAGTTGCATCAGGGGGATGGCTCCCGCCCAATTCCGCTTCCCATGAGACTATTCTATCCTATTTTTCCCAGAGGATTCGTAATTACTCATAGGCTCATGCATGCAGTTGACCCTCATTAGTTATTAGTTATTTCCCTTAAGGTTGTTATCTGAGCATAGAGGAGAAGGTTCTCCAAGCATAGAGAAGAATATGAAATGCATGAGGAGTCTAAAAGAATTGAATTGAAGGGAAGGGAGCTTCTCCAAATCCTTAAAAGCAATAAAGTTCTATTTGTTCAACTCTATATTCTCTTTCCTATGACTAGCCTTAGGGCGGCCATTGCCTCTCTTGTACTCTTGCTTTTCCTGAATCCAAATTAGTCTTCATCCAAGAACCCTCCTGCTTTTTGTCCTATGCTCCTGTAGTTGATGTTAACCTTTTCCACTCGGGTTTTGAGTGATACTCAACAGCGTAGCTCATATGTAAAATTGGCTTAACAAAAGAACAACTGGAATGTGCGAGCGTTCATAAGATACACCATGGTGGGCCGTAAATCATCTGTGCCTGGACTTGATTGGACTTTAAATAATGTAGAGGTGGCACAAATCTTGTATTCTAAGTTGTAGTTGACTAATAATGCCACTAAAGATAAATACCATGCGTTAATTTGTACTTTGCAGTGCATCGCCCTCAAGAAATATCGCTTGTATACCGTCGCAGGAGCTTCTTCTCACTATATCAGTTTTCCTTTACATGTTAATCATGGGCCTTTTAATGGTACATTGCCAATCACTCGTTATTGCGAGATTCTCTCTATATGCCATACTCACTATAACGGGCTTCTACCGTAGTTCTGTGAGAAAACCATCAATGCCCTTATCCTTGTTTAGTTGCCGGTCCTTTACTACTGTATCAAATTCTGATCTCATCACTGGTTCTCCCAAATCACCATCTTTCCACTGACATTGCTTCCTTTGTGCGACTGCTTCTTTCCTTCAATCTTTTCAATTTATCCTCATGTTCAATTTAAAGGTCTTCATTTTTGTCCGTAATGGCATTATATCATGCCTGTTGTTTTTTATTAGCTGAGAAAAGACTTGTGGATTGAAGTACTGTTATTGATTTTATCTTGAGCACAGGGTTGAGTTTGATTGAATATCCATACTCCTCTTCACCATTTATGAGTATCTCCTTCCATGAGCTGTTATCTTTTTTATATCAGCATACTTCCTTTCAGTATCTCATCTAAAATACCATTTCCCCTTCTTCCTGGATTAGGCTCATTCTCTTATGTCAGTAATGGACTAGTTATCATATCAATTTATTTATTAAACCCCCAGAACCAGCCTTTTGGCCTTTTAACCCAGGGAAAATGACATTATAATGAGACAAGACACATCCATGTGATGTGTCTTGTCTCATTGACAAACGCACCCTAGTAGTGACCTCCCAATTCCAAACCCAAGACCTTAGATTTGCCAGTCAAGAGGTTTACCCAGCCACCATTAAGGCCCGAAGACTTCTTCGTCCACCTACTCTCCCATTTATACACATGGCAGCTTTATTCTCTGGCATATTTTTGTCTTGACACATGTATTTGCTTTTGAACACACAATGACTTCATTTGATATGGACCTTCTGGCACAGTGACTATCTTATCTGTCAATGTGATGGTACAACAACCTAATTCCTGTTAACTGTTTTGCTTTGGGACCAATTTTATTTCATTGTGTACTTATATATTGGCATCAAACTTTGGTTGGCTGCCTCTAGTTCTGGTGACCTGTACCATTTATTGCTCTATGTAGAGGTGATGGGTACCAATGTCTATTATATCCATAAACTTTATTATTAACTGTATTAAATCTTTCACTATCTCCGGTACTTTGCTAAAATAATTTGTATTTTCTGTGTATTTGTTTAATATTGAACATGTATTACTTCTATACTAAAATGTTGTCAAGCCTCTTAAGTCAAACTTCTTAACAGTTTGCTGAAAAGTCGTAATAAAAAAAATTTTATCTCTCAAGTGGTGCTATCCGCTGCCTTGGTGCAGTGCATGGGAGAATGGGTCGCTCTATGGGGCGATCAAGGGAAGAGACAGTGGCTGCCTTGGTGAGGACTCTTCGAAATGCTGAGTCCCAGACTCGTATTGAAGTGATGCTGGCCATGGCGAGGATATTTGCTGGCCCACCTGATGGAAGGCGAATCATTGCTCCATCTGCATCTTATGACCGAGATGCTTACAAAGCTGCAAGGCAGTGCCTTGGAGACCGCAATGTAGCTGTTAGGGCTGCTGCAGCTGAAGTGAGTCCATGGAGATTACTGTAGCAATATGCATTTGTTCTTAACCAACATGTTGTGGCATGAAGCAGATGGAAAGGATGAAGATTTTATGCTTATTTCTTTGTCTCCCATTACTTGGCTAAACCATTACATATATCCAGTAGCTAGAGGTGGAACTTCAATTTTTCATTTTTTGTAGTAAGGAATACAGGCCCAGGTAATCATTTTTTGTACCCTGGAGTTTCAGGCATTTGTTATAAATTTTTATGCAATCACTAGTCCTATTCCATATACTTTAAGAATTTCTGGTTGCAATAAAATTTTTCAACTAATGATTTTAATTTTATTGTTTTTCATGGTCACCGATTATCATACACTCTCTACTTATCCTGCTAAACGTAAAACTTTGTTCATAAGTCTCTTCCAAAACTATTCAGTTCTCAGAGAGAAAATAGAACTAATTTGTTCTCGTATGTAATTACACATTGGCTGAATATGGAATGAGAAATTATGTAGCTCTTGGAATGTCATATTTGTATTTTTTTCAGATGTGGTATTCCATTGAATTCCTTTTCTGCAAGAATTTTAGTGACTTGTGTATGTGATATATGTATTGTTAATTAGTGAATCTAGCAGTTGATATTAATGCATGGTAACTAATTTGTACATTGCAATTAAAATTTTTGTAAACAGTGACTGCATGCTTATTCTTTGCTATTTGTTTGGTAAATTGCATTAGTTAAATGCAATTGCTTAAGAATAATTAATTTATCTTTTCAAACAAAAAATAAAAAAGAAAAAGCATAGGTCTGAAGTAACATAGGTAACATTATTCTTCAGATCTTTATTTTTAAGGAAATCTAATAAAATAGTTTCTTATTCTTAACTTCTTGAAAAGAGGAAAAAATATGTTTATGTGTATGAAGTACATAATAAAATATCACTTGATGCATAGAAATGAAAGAAAACTTTGTAATTCCACATACAGTAAAACCTTGTATTTACGTTAGCGGAATTTTTGTTTTCCCGCAATTAGCAACGTCTTTATCGGGTCCCATCCCATATCCTATATCTCCAACGTATGCAGAACACTGTATTTACACCATGACTTTTCCATTTTCCCGCTGTTTGTGTTAGATGCGGGGAAGAATGTGATATATAAAAAAAACAAAATTCCCTTCTATGACATTTAATCATACATACCAGTCTATATGAAACACTGTTTTACCTCATTTTAGTGCATATATCCTTCAAACACAAGAGAGAGAGCAGAATTGTGCTCTGTTTTATGGAAGCATTTGAACTTAGCGGCAGTACGCAGCACCACTAGTGATGGAAAGATGAAATATCACTCGCGATAGTCTCAGCAATCGTGAGTTTCGACCGCGATAGACACTCGCTATCCTTTTGCTGGGAAAAAATTCCTACTATGAAATGAATGCATATAGGATCCGATTTATAATTTAGGAACACCTGCGGGAGTATATTTAAGGTTTACCGAAGTTCATATTGTGAAGAATGAAAATGAATTTTTACCCAGACATTATGAAATGTTAAAAATGCATTAACTGAACTGATGGACGATAACAGTGGATCATTCATCCGACCATGGCGCTGCATTAATTCAACAGTTTTACTACATGTTACTACAAAACAAAACTTATTAAAACTAATTTTATCGCGTGAAAACAGCATTGAATAAATAAAATTATTTTGATGAGAAATTTTTTGCCGTTGGATAACTGCTTGCGCTGGCCGACCAGCGAGGTAGCTCAATATTCTCATGTGTTGTTTATGTTATCCGTAATTACTCCGGAACGTAAATTTTATTTTACTTGGAAAAGGGAAATGGATGCAATTTACAATATTTCAAGACGACTCGAGTGTTTTTGGGTTTCTTCCGCATTGTTTCATCCCTCTGGATGACAGTTTCGTCAACATTCTAGACACTATCTTCACGTCCGAAGATCGCATCCCATCCAATTTCCTATATCTTCATTCTATATATTTCCCATATCTCGTACTATTATTTCCTATACTTTGGAACTGAAGGTGCCGTCTCAAACTCCGGCGAAATGGTCATGCAGTGAGATGAACCAACGTGGGAAAAAAATGGAAACCTTCGATTAATCTTCTAATCACCGCGGAAATCTTCGCAGCAACTAGAATATTTTCCATTTTGGCATAAATAAAAATTGTGAATTGTCATGATGCGACTTGCACTCTTATAGCGAAATATCTTAGATTACCGGTCTCTACAATGAATGTCAAGAAATCATGGTATGAAGAAATACTAACTAAAAAAGCTGTTTCTAAGTTCTAGATTGTCTAATATCACCGTGAATAGCTTCGTCATAAGAGAAAAGGCATTAATGTATAAGTTTGGGAATTATGGATTTGACACCCTCCAATGGTTGTCTGTTGGGTTGGTTGAAACATTGGTAGAAATATATCATACAATAATAAATCCGGACAGCTCTATGCTTCAAGCAATAACTAATGATATTTTTATAATTCAGTATATCAGTGTTTCTTATTTATATATTTACTTTATATTGCTAAAGTATACATGTGAAACTGAAAATTGTCCTTTTCCCACTATTTGCATTTTCCCACATTTTATACTTTTTTCTAGTGGTCCCCAGAAAAGTGTAAATAAGGGGTTTTACTGTATATAAAGGTTTTAATGTGACCTAGGTTTCGCTCAAGTGCAGCATCATCAGGCAAACAAAATTACATCCATTGGCATATCTATACAAGTCGTGACTGTGATGGGGCCGGTCAGTTATTGGGAGGAGAGTTGGGTGAGGGGCATGAAAGCAACATAGTCAGCCAGAGGGTCCCCTCGGGCTTCACTATAGCATGAGGTTTTTGATGCATCAAAATTTTTTCATTTGTTTTGATACCGCTATTTGGGTATTGCTGATGCCTTCTTCCATTTTGAAATGAAAACTGTAATATTCCTCATGGTTTTACTCCGATCATCCTGATATAGTAAAGGTTGAAACTTTAACTGTCATAAAGCTTGGATATTTATTTTGTTTTCAAGGTTCAACAAAAGTAAATGAAAAAATGGATGGTTCTTTTTTATATCAATTTGTTTAACAGAGTAGGTACACTATGATTTGACTGGCACTACTGTGCTTATCCCTTACTGAAATCAGATTTAGGCATCACTGTCACTCAGTTATCAATCCTTAGGTTGGTTTGATTTTTAAGAGTCAATGACCTTCAAATACAAAAATACCTTCATCAATATGATGAAGGTAGTTAATGTTTGATCTTTCTTCTTGTTATTTCCTTACTTCACAACTCTAGTAAAAGGTGGTTTGCAAGTATCTCGGGCATATGTAGCCATGTTGAAGTGGGACATTTGTTCGTGCTAAGTGGAAGAAATTTTTGAGGCCCAATTGTGTTGTGGTGAATATCATGTTAGGCAAATGTTTGTTAAGCGAGGGATGCTTATTTTTCATCGGCTATTGAATTTATTGTTAGATTATTAAATTTTAGCTAATATTATCTCAGATCCTTAGATCCAAGATTAACTGAGTTCTACAAAGAGATTTCTTAGTTTTCTTAGTCCTGAATTGTCATCATTGTAATTATTATACTGATGTAAATTATGAAAGTAAAGGGTTGTACTGGCCATTATGGAGTTCTTGTAGTATTTTATGTGGTCCTTGCAGAAAGAAGAGGAGTGGGAATAGGAGGGCTTGGAATAGTGGGTGTGGAGAATAAATGTCAAGGTTAACTGTATGGAAAGGAAGGCAAAGTATGGAAGTTTTTTACTTGGGAGGCCTTTTGGTCATTCACCTTATGAAAATGTTTGGTCCTAATTATAAAATCTGAGTACATTAGGAAAGAGAGGCCACAATGGAACTGAGGTTGGAGCCAAAATTATCTGCTGTCACCAAACCTTTCTGATAAAGCCATGTCAATAACATACTATTACATATTTACTCAGATATGAGACCCAATGGATTTTTCCTGTTTGTGATGAATGCTTTACTCACTTTAAGTATATAGTTAAAAAAGCAAAGTTATTGGTACTATATTATATTTTATCATGAAAGTTGGTTGCGTGATTATATATCAGTATAATTACTCAATTACTCTTGTTTATAGTGCTTGCTGGCAATGGCAGAGAACAGTACAGCTTTCAGCCCATCAGAATTGGAATCATTGACATCCCTTTGTCTGCGGTCCCTGGAAGGGGCCTCTTATGAGGCTCGTCTCAGCATCAGTCGCCTCTTGGGATTCCTTGTGGCCTCAACGCAGATGGCTGCCAACACACGACGCCAGAGACACCCTCTTCACCCACACAGTGGCCCTGCCGGGGGGAACACTAGCTCTTTCCCATCCCAAACAACTCTCCCAAGTACAAATGGTGAGCTTCCTTTGTTCCATATTTCACTGTGGGTCTAGTGTGGTCTCTTGAAATTAGTTTCACTTTATTTTGTAACTATTTTGTAGTCACACTGGACCTGTGTTTCCAAAAATTCTACAGTACATGTCTTCTTACTAATTTGTCATGAAAATCTGATAGAAATATTTAGACTAATATTGCCTTTTTCTTTTAACTAATTGCAGCCTGATGCTGATTATCAGAAAAGTGAAACGCACATTTTTTTATTTAAAATTTTTTATCTCTGAGAGCACACAGAAAGCCATGAGTTTTATTTTCAGAGGTGGTGGGAAATATCTTTAGGATTATGAGAAAAAATAGTTTTGCATTATAAACACACTGCCTTTGCAGATATTAAATTTTTTATACAACCATGTTTTGGGTAAGAATTTTTCTTAAATCTTAGGAAAGTAAAGTGTTTTGAGAATGTATGATACCTCTGAGAATACAACTCAATTTTTTTATGGAATCCTCATGGTTTATTTGATAAAACGGCAAATTTTTATAACAATTTAGTGATAAATAAGAAGTATACAATTTTTTTTCCTCTGGAGGTACAAGTGCCCACGGAGTCCTCAGGAATGGAAAAAATACAGTCTGACCTACACTTTAAGTGGTTGTAAAAATAAAGCGAGTTGAGATAGAGAAGAAAAACTTTGGATTCTTTCCTATCTACATGAAAAGATAAATCATGCCAAGTTTCATCGAAATCTGAGTCGGTGGGTGTCAAAATTTAATTTTTCTGGATGAATTGACATGGAATGACCCACATATTTCTAAAAATATTATAAAAAAAACAAAGTTTATAGGTGCCCTTGATGCCCTGCACCATGTCGGTCAAGCCTTATGATCGGCGTTGCTGTAATCGTGACTGACAGCCTGCTACGATAGGCAGAATGAATAACTAAAGTTTTGGTCATAATGACCGAAGCGGCGTGATTGCATGGGGCCTGTTTCGGTCATTGTGACCGAAATGGCAGGGAATGTGTTAAAGTAATCACTAGGAAATATGGAAAGGACAATGGTCAGATATCACCTGAAGATCAATAAAAATAAAACTAAGGTATACTGCATATGCAGCAGGAGAAAAGAAGCCAGGATCAATGTTAAACTAGGAAAACAAAAACTTGATAAGGTGAAAGAGTACTGATACCTGGGAAGCCAGGTATCGAGGTAAAGTAACTATTGATGGATGAATTAAAGAGAAATTGTCATTAGAATTGCCCAGGCAAAAAGGGCTTTTACCAAAAGAAGATTTTACTTACAGCTGCAAATACAAGCGTGGAAGTGAGGAAGCATTTCATAAGAAAATACATCTGAAGCATGCTACTGTATGGCAGCGAAGCATGGATGATGGCAGCTGCAGATAAGAAAAGGGTGGAAGCATTCAAAATATGGTGCTACCGAAGAATGATAAAGATAAAATAGATCGACCGAGTGAAAAATGAAGAAGTCTTTAGAAGAGTGGGAGAAAAGATAAGTCTTCTGGAAATTCTGAAAAGAAGGCAGGACAACTTAATCGGCCATATCGTAAGACACGATGGCCTGATGAAGACAGTCAGCAAAGGAAAAGTGAGCAGAAAAGTTGGAAAAGGCAGGCATCGTATGCAGTGCATTGGGGGTAAGCTGCGCTTGCCCAGGCAGCGATGAAAAAATATACATATTGTCTTTTCTCTAACATACATAGGGTCTGCGTCATTATTTTTCATTTAGAGATTTTATTCTGATGTTATGCGCTGCAGTCAATGCATGCCAGTGCTTCACGTCATCCTGTTTTCGCAAGTTTTAGCCGTGGGTACGGTCGTCTCCAGCCAGCCAAGGCCGTGGGTAAGCTCAGCGGACGGAGATCCCCCAAGCACTCTCTCTCTATCTCTCACCCTCAATGCTAATGCCTATGGCTTGGCCAGGAGGTAGAGGAGGACAGCGACATGAGTGCCACCCATCTACCGTGTATCATACCATGGGAAAAATGGAGTGGTAGGCAACGACATTAAGTGCTTACCAATAGGGTAGTTTCCTATTATTTTTTTGTCTTGATCGAAAGTTTATAACCACTGGAGTACGTGTTTTAAGCCGTCCAATTTTTAAATGACGTTTAGTATTTTTCCTCATTAATTAAAAAGTGAAAAAAATCAATGGTGCGAAAACGCGACGGCAAACTATTGCATGCCGGTTAATCCTACCTGTGACGTCAAACTATTTCCTTTACCTGCCACCAGGTGGTGCTGCGGATGCTTCCAAGTAGACGCTGCACTCTGTTAAAGCTTATTAACTAGTATCGGAGGTGTATTTATTCCGTTAATTTATTATAATTAACTTTTATTTATTTAATATTATTTATGCAGTTGATTAATTTAAAATCAGTTAGTTTTCCTTTTACAAGCATACCATGAAGTTCGCCCATCGCCGCACGACCTTCACGCCATGCTTCGCCGTAGCAGAAGACTCCATGAGCAGGATGTCCTTGAGCCTATAAAACGACTATTAATACAATGTTTAACAGAGAAACATGCAATGTTTAGCTTTTTGAGCGTTGATAGTTTTTACAGGCTATTACTAATACGTATTCACTAGAGCTGGGGAGCCCTGAAATACAATGATAAGTTCAGGAGACCTATGCCTCACAACGTAAACTACCTACCTGTTACATCAGCAAGAAGGTAGCACACCCCGCCATTTCAGAGCATTTTCAAATGGCCTTAAAATTGACATTTAATTAGTTCAGGAGACCTATGCCTCACAACGTAAACTACCTACCTGTTACATCAGCAAGAAGGTAGCACACCCTGCCATTTCAGAGCATTTTCAAATGGCCTTAAAATTGACATTTAATTCTCTAGTAAACTGGGATTTCTCAATACAAACTTTTTGCGTAAATTAAATACATTTATGGCAGGGCACAAATCGCAATTAATGAAGTCTGTTTTCTTTGATGAAGGAAACTACCCTATTATCATACAAATTATTTCTGTCGTCAAAATCCATTTTTCTCAACTAATCCAAAGCATATAGTGTTGAGTAATGTATCAATGGATAGGAGTTTTTTTACGGAATTCTGGCATATCATACTCAGCTTACATTAAAACACATCGTTTATAATTTAGGTTTAAAAAATCTTTTCGGTGAAAGCACAAAGAAAAAGGAAGGCCCCATAGATATACGTTGTAAATAAACAATGAGAAAAAGAGGATTATTGTCGGTAGGAGACATCTTTTTTTATCGTGTAAATAAATAACTAATAAGAGGTATTGTAAATTGTAAATACATTCATATTAATAAACTGTCTTTGCTTTTTTATACACTTCCTAACTACTTCATTTCAACAACCCAACAGAAGATTAAATACTTTTCTTAGGGAAAGTTAGTTTATCCGAATGTTTTGCACAGTTTTAAAAGAAAATAACACAAATTTAATGTTCTACATACAAAACAGGGAATAAATTACGATTTCGGAATTTGGAAATACCAAGCCTAAAGTGCAAACACAAAGATTGTAATCGTATTTTCGACATTTTTGCATTTCCCTGCATATAAAAACCCGTTGGCTGACTGGGAGTTCTACTCTCATGAAATTATTCTGTTGGCATGCCTCCTATTTATGACAAACTCAGTATTATATCTAATGCCATAATGAAACATGAGAGGTTATAGGGACACATTCGCTTGTTTGCTCAACTTCGGCAATACCCGCATTGAAGCACGTCTTCATTCCCATTTCCTCGCAATTGTAGAGCGGCATAATGAAACTGGCCTAGAACAGAGTGATCATGGAGAAATTAATCGACACAATGCACCTTTTTGCCATTAAAGAGCTTCCATTTCGAGGAGGTAACGTTGAAGATTCCCCATATAAGGGTATTTACACTGCAATTTTAAATAGTATCAGTGAATATGACCCAACTTTATGACATCATCTCGTGAATGCAACCTCTTTCAGAGGAAGAACAAAAGGCATTGAAAACGACGTGATAATACCTATTGGCACAATTTAGGAAAATAAGAGAAGAAATAGGCGGCACAATTTTTGTGGTGCTATTTCTAGACGAGACCTCGGATATCAGTAATAAATCCCAGCCATCCACAACACTAAGATACTTCCACGACAACGCCTCGGAAGTGCAGCAATGATTAATTTCGTTCACTGATGTGAGTGCCAATGGGTCTGCCAATGCGTTATTTGTTCATGCAAAGCATAAATTCTTATAGACAAAGAAAAACTCGTTGCTCCAACATACGATGGGGCAGCAGTCATGTCTGGGGAATTGAACGGCCTGAACAGGGGCGGATCCAGGAGGGAGGGAGCGCTGTGGTCAGTCGCCACCCCAAAAAATAATTTCAATAATACATATCGATAGGTTTTATCATTGGAGATTTCATTGTAAGGAGGATAAGACTGGTGAATACTTTTTTGCTTATTTACATTCTTGCATTTGTTGGCAAATCAGTGGGTGACCTCTCTGAAGTAACAATCGATTACATTGCGGGGAATGTATAATGGAATTTCATGCAGTGTATTCGATTTTATAACATCACTTATTATTTATCATATAGATTAAATATATATGCTTTTCTGTGTCCTGTATTTAACCTTGAGTTAAAAAGTATTTATTCTTGACATACCTTTCCAATATACATTTGTAAAAATTCAACGTTCTCTAAACTTACTATCATGTTTCTGGATATTGATTATGATGGATTTGACCGATTCATTTATTAAATGGTGTTTTATATTTTTCAATAGTTTCAAAAGTATCGCAAAAATCAGCGAATTCACACATTTCCTACACATTGAATGGATATCACTAGATCTTTTATGCAGATATGTTTTTCTTTCGGAATGGTTCAAGCTAGATAGCCAATTTTTAGGCAAAAAAGTTTTGAATGAGAAATATTTTAGGAATGCTTCTTTTAGATACTTGATGAACGTGCTGAAAAGTGATTTAAATGTGCATCGTTGGTGATTATCTAAAGAAATTATCCAGATTTAATATACAATTCAATGATTTAAATAAAATTGCATTCTCGGTAAAAGTTATCCAGATTTTAATTGGGGTTACCCAAGTGACGTGCGGGATGCATACCTTGCCTAATGTGCGAGCTCTTACCCGAGACTAATTGACACCGCACGCCACTGCTCATATGAAATATATGGAATAAGTTGCTAATGATGCAAAAGAGAATAATGGTGTCATATGATGAGGTTGGCTGATAGGAGACTCAAGTGGAGGGCTTCGTCAAACCAATCATAGAACTGTTGATCAATCATGATGGGATGAAAAATCATTTTAGCTTTGCTGTCTATTCATTTAATGAATTTCAGGTTATTTCTTATTTTAAATGTAGCTTTTAACAATAGTGTTTAATTTTACTTCCTGTAGTTTTTCATGTCATTGCACTCATTAATGTGATTTCTTGCTTTAAATAGTTTGTATTTATTTACCTTTTGGAAGGGAGTTCATGTAAGTAGGTTTTTATGAGCATCGCTTATAAATCCATTATTGCAAACAGTTTTTTTAGTTCAATGCTAGTTTATCTTTCATCATTACCTAAACCTAATTATTTTATTGCTTTTTTCTAGTTCAAGTTACCAAAGGGAGGAAAGCAATGTCCTTGGAGGAGGCCCTTGGGCTTCTAATGGCAGGATTCCTTAGGAGTGGAGTCAGTTTCTTGAAAGGTGACATTATTAAAGGAAGCCCATCCCCTATTGGTAGAGATGTTCGTGTTGGTGTGACCCATGTAAGTCTTCCATTTCCATCAATTACCAGTTTATGTGAGATAATTTATTTAGCTAATTTGTTTGCATGCAAGAACACATATGACACTGCAAGGACATCATGACAAAAGTGCGACTTGTATCAATTTTCACTTTGGCTTGTGGATTTCATATTGTTATTACCACTGCCTAATTGACACTACCCTCTGTGCCACCCAAAACATCCCATTTTTCATTCTCACTACAAGACCATACCTCAAAGTAATTATTTAAAAAATCTAATTCCTACCATTAAATGTAGGAATAAATTATCTACATGCTGTATGCACTGTATGGTCCTCACTTCTATGGTTTTGAGATGTAAATCATTAAACTTAAGTCCATAGACTTTTTGCGTGTACTGTTTATGCAAAATGTGGTTTGGTCATTATAGTCATAATTAATTATTGAGAGCAAATCAATGTAAGGTATTGTATATATTTTCTAAGGAGTCTTAGTAAGTGTAGATGAAACTTTGTTACAATAAATGTACATAATAATAAACACCAGCTATCTACATGATGTACTAAAATGAACATCCAGCATATTTATTCCCCTGAAAGTTATGGAACTCAAAAATACATTTTCAACTTACCCTGGGAGGCCTAACTTGTTTACCACTTTCTCCTTGTTACCACGTTCAGAATGTCAGGGCCCTACATAAACATCCTAACAAGAGTCCACTGTATTTTGCGCGTCAGCAGTAACTCTGTCAAGGTTTTTTTTGCAAATACATAGTTTACAATGCTTGAATATGTCAAAGTGACCTGGCATGTGGAATTATGGAGGTCACCTCTAACGTAGGGAGGAATGACTTCCCTCTTCAAAGATTGTAGCTCAAGATGTCATACTATTTGGGGCACAGTGGCTTGAAGAGAAAGAGACAAACTCACTCTCCTCAATCAAAAATTGAGTTCCTGGGAAACTTGGATCATGGCATGGCAACCTTAACTTAAATCCTATGAATGCTCTTTAAATATTCATAGGCAATGTCTGTTATTCATCTGCAATGTGTAAAGTTTAAGTTCCAAGCTTCATGAAATTGAAGCTGTGGCAATGAGAGAAAATCCCAATTTTATCTGTATCTTTAGAACAATGGCTAAAAGATGTACCTAATTATAATAATATGTAGGTATGTGATAGGAAAGGTTTTCAGGTGTAAAATGTATTAAAATGTATGTATTAGTTAACAGTACATTAATTTTCAGTACCATTTCCTATAAAATGCGACATTTAAGTTTTAAACTTTACGTTTGAGTGCTCAGCTGTGAAATACTTTTTGAAATCATTCTTTTATTGTGTGTAGATTACCCATTGAGTGTTTTAAGCCTTTTGTAGACAAGCTAGATATCTTGTTATTATTTGCAAATCATTCAAATAGACAGACTCATCTACTGGCTGCTACATTAGCTGTAATATTTTTAATTGATGCCCAAGAAAAAATGTAAACTTCATTTTCTTCAGAATCAACTTGATACCTTTTCAATAATTTTGCTGAATCCAATGCCTTTGCTTTTCTTCTCCTTCCTTATACAGTTTGGCAATCATCAGGGAAACCCGGGAAAACCTGGAATTGTCAGGGAATTTTGAATTTCGGAAAAGTCAGGAAATCCAAGTACAATCGGGGAGAAACTGCGATAGGAAATTCTCATTATTTTTCTACCTTTAACTATATCGGGCAGTCTTTCCCGCCCTTTATTTCACCAAGTAAAACTAATGATGGTCGCCGACGTGCATAGAATAAACCCCGTCAATTCGTTAAACATACAGTTGTGAATCTTAGTTATTTAGCTGTGAATCAGTCATACAATGCATCCCTTTTGTATATCCTTTATGTGATATTTCCCTAGTAGTGTTAAAATTCATGATCACCATGTATTCTGCTCATCACAAGGAATCCGAGGTTATGTTGTTCGGAAGATTTACCTCGCGTTTTTTTTTACTTCCGAGACTCAGGTCAAGAGGTAGCTGGAGCACACTAGCTCATAGGAAATACGTGTTTGCAGTTCTAAAAATATGAGATGATGATTATTAAAACGGTAATATAAGTACAATGACACGTGGAAACGAAATCTTACGTAAGATAATCTTCAATTCCCTTACCCCCCTTCGTGAGACAGTAAGAAGAGTCCTCCTCCCCTCCCCACCATTCACGCTCGACGTAATTATTCAATGGCCCCCTTAGCTCCCTCTCGAAACAATTTAGCTTGGTCACAAACCACCTCAAATATGATATTCCTGAATATGATGCTGCCGTTGCTAATTGCCTTCCATTTTCGCTCGCAGTGGCACACTTGCGTTTTCTTTGTTTATACAAATATTTTTACATTTTTGGTTCCCTCTTACAATCAAAAGGTTATAACCATGTTAATCAAATTGTTATTCACTTCTGAAGCTCACTTGTGTTATCCGATTTTGAACTAGTGCAACAACTTAGCTTTGGTTTGTATTTTTCGTGCACTTTCGTGATACCTGTGTCGGAGTCCGCAAGTAAATTGGCCATTAACTTTCCCTTCAATGCCTTTTAAGTAATCCTCAACTTCCCAAAACTACCACGAAACGCTGCCTCTTTCTTGAAGAATTAGACATTGTCAAATTGTAATTTTACTGAAGGAAACATACACAGCTACTGTAACTTCCCCATTGTGGCAAGCTTTGTCTGGCAATACAGAGGGAATGGGAAGAGATTCTATTAAAATTCTGGTTTCCGATACATTGGAGGTGTGCACGTATGGAAGGAAATGCAATCGATCATTTTCATTTCTCATTGGGATTTATTACACGAGATGTCAAGGAAATACATTCACTTTTAACGTAGAGGTCTGGCATTACGAGACAACAACAGAATGTATTTGCTTGTTCCACAGCAAGGGATAGCCAAAAAAAAAACAGTACTCACTCATCTCGTATCACCATCACGGGTAACTCAACCAAAAGGGGACAAACAAGGGGAATGTCACTGCACCATCTGCTTCAAATACCGGAGAGGAGAGTGCAGACAGCCGTGCACAAAGAGGAACTGAGACCCTGAGAACTGAGAGAAGAAGAGCCCGAGCCTTCCTGTGCAAGCCCTTTTATACCTTCCCTCTCATTTGAGTTAGTAGTGCCGATCGGTTGCCACGAACATGAAACAGTTGACCGTCGCGATGCGCCCCGGTATAACCCTGGGAGTTTAAATACCTACCGGAGGGAGGGCATTTGGGTTACGCTACGGAATTACGATACGTGGCTTCGGAAGATCGCTCGCCTGGGTCGCGCCAATGCTCGCAATGGTTCAGGGGACTCACTGTAATGCAACACTGTAGAATTTCGATTTTACATAAAATTTGATTTTACACCAGTGAATTAGCGGTCCCGGCCGACTCCTTGAGTATTCTTATGGAATCATTATTTGATTTTATGTAATTTGTTGTAACGATTTTGTGTAAGGCTATTTTGGTCCACAGTGAAGGTAGGTATCAATTCAATTTTACAAAATGAAACGACAGATCTGGCAGAAACTTAAAATCGGGCAGATTCTTCCCCATCTTTAAAGGAAATCTTCAATTTAATGCCATACTACTGTTAAATTCAACTGTAATGAATCAATGCATGGCATTTTAATGGTATACATATATATATTACTATCCCATCTTTCAGCACCAAATGTAATGGTTTCAGGGTGTTAAGACGTTCACTGCGGAGCTGTTTAAAGCCCTACTCCTCACAGTGCGGCGTGACCCACCGGTGGGTCACACTCAGCCTTTTGCATGGGCGGTGTGACCCACCGGTGGGTCACAGTCCTTTCGAGCTTCTGGCCACTGCCGAGGGATGGTGGTTGAAGCGGCCATACTCAGCTGTTTCCTGAGATTAGAGGAAGGCTGGGGGAGGCTACTCCCAGCTTCGCCCCCAGCCCACCCCTCCCCCGGCCACGTGGGGCACGCTATCAGCTAGACCCTGGCGTGGGATGGGGGAAGAGAGGGCCAACAATACAATGCATGTGGTAAAGATTTGCTGACGTTTGGAAAACCCAGGAGACAACCACTCGTCTCTGTTTATTACGCCTGCCCTTGTTCGCGCCCGTCTGTGAGACGTAGACGCCCGTCCGTGCGTACCGATTCCCCAGCCCTGCTCACACTATGAGAAAAGGGAAGGGGGATCCTTTGGAAAGAGTACATAGTGGTTTGTCTCACTCAGAAAAAAGTAGTGTCTGCAATTCTGAAGACTTTCACCCGGCAAGGGCACGGTCACTCATCCACCATTGAGGGATTGGCTCAAGAACGCTACGCGACTCTTTCCCAATTGCCCTTCTGTAGAGGGGGGGGGGGGGTGAAGGGAAGAGAGAGAGTCAATCTCTCACACAGCTGGGCGAGTGCAGTTCGGACTGTTTAGTTTACGAACAACTGACGGACAGCCAAGAGGTTGAGGAAAAAAAATTGACCTAAACATTTTCATTATTTTTAATAAGTTGATATGTTTTACTATATCGAGTATTGTTCATCCTTATGTATAAAAATCGCATAAACATGAAAAAAACAAAAAGAAAGCAAAAAATAAACGTATTTTGGATATAACGCGCAAATATGTAAATTTGTTCGTGACCCACCGGTGGGTCACACCGCTCACGCTGAAAAAAGTTTCAGGAGGGGCGGCGTGACCCACCGGTGGGTCACACTAAGTGACACATAGCAGTCTGTTATTTGAACTGTGACTAACCTCTGGGTGAAGTCACTCGAGAAGATCTCGATTCCTACTCTCACAATACTCCTCGCAAGTTGAGACAATTCAAAGAATTAAAAGGCCGCGGCGCTAGAAGGATTAGCGTGACCCACCGGTGGGTCACGCCGCAGCGAACGTGTTAACTTGTTTATGCTCTGACAGATGTGCCTGAATGCTCACGCAAAGCTGCTTTATGACCTTAAGATAATAATAATAATAATAATAATAATATTTATAAGATATTATTTATAAGATAGGAACCCTGTCAGCTCTTGTGACAAGATCAAGCTGGCTTTGGGGTCACCTGCAAGCATGTGTGTCATGACACTGGTGTCACTGGTGCATGTTGTTGAGCGGAATAAAGTACGGAGAATGTTTGCCCTCGAACGATGCCTACAGCTGAGATAATAGAGAAGATACGTGACATTGTAGTATTATATAAAACATCACAACTGATGGCATCACATGGCTAAAACTCGCCTAAATGCTTGCCAATAAGTTTTACCCGTAGGAACATGTTCACTCACCAACTTCCCTCTGTACTGGATAGGTCTTGTTTTGGTTTCGTTGTCGGTACTTTTCCAATATAGAGCTTTAAGTGGAACTATATATCGGTTTGGGTTACCCAAAAATTAAATAAATTGGATTGAAAAACCAAGCAATATGAAAGTGATAGCAAACACAGCATAATTCAAGACAGAGAAATTACGATTTTTAAGAAATGATAATCACGAATGATGTTATGGTATAAGCTACTTGTACTGTTTTTACCCTTTTGCACCGGAGCCTTGCAATGAAAAATATGTATTAAAAGTACATATGTATAATTTGGATGAGAGTTCAACTTATTAAGGTTTAATATATATTTTTTCATTAGATTTTACTTGTGCTTTTAATGTATTGATATCAGCTTTTAACTTTTTCTGAGTTTTGACGAAAATTTATTTCAGCAGAAATAAAATATTCCGATAATAGGAGACCTTTAGGCGATCGGTCAGGGAAATTGTTCACCATCAGGGAAAAGTCAGGGAATTTAAAAATTGGATATCAGTAGCCACCCTGTTATACTTCCTACCTACTGAAAAAATATGGTATCACTGTATAGAATACAGAGCAGCAGGGACTGATGGCTGCAGAGCACTTATTGTATGAGAGATATGCCATGTCATTGAGGTGTTTCCTGAGGCAACCACAGCGTAAACACTAAAATCCCCCTCCTCCCTTTCTAAATGAAGTTTCACAAAGCATTTCAATGCAACAGATGAGTGAGATGACTATCACTCATAGTGCATCTGTGGATGTCTTTCATAGCTCTGACTTGCCACACATTAATGTAAGTTTGTATAATAATTAAGAAATAATTTTCTTCATTTTTATTTTAGGCATATGTTGAAACGCTAAGGAGATTGGGTGGGCCATGGTTGTCACGAAACCTTGGTGCTGTGCTGTCACATGTGTTGGAGCTTGTTTCTGGTCCCAAAGCTGCTTCATCACATGTTGATGCAGTACACTCTCGCCGTTGTGTTGCGTACCTTCTGAGGTCAACCCTTGGCCATTGCCTTGGTGAGGCCCAGCAGGTCCTTGCCCTAACAGAACTAACAACCACGGTGAGGAAACACATGGAAGCAATGGGTGAGTTTGGATAGTGCAGTAACTATTGTATGGATCTGTCCATTTGAATTGAGGTCTGACTCCTCCATTGAGATACTCAAATTCTGTGACTATTTAAGTACATCTAAAATTGATCAGTTGAGGCCTTTTTATTACCGTATTTGCATGAATCTAAGGTGATGTTTCTTTCCCTTCTGTGTTCCCACAGAAAAGTGGGTTTGTCTTACAATCAGAAGCAAAATTCTCAACTTAAATTAGATTACGTAATCTAGATTAGTGTTGGGTCAATACCATTTTTTCTCGGTACTAGATACTGAGTACGATACCAGTAAGTACTCACGATACTACTCCATACAAGACATTATGAATCAATTTAAAATTTTATAAATATTTTGGTTTAAAATACATTGTAAACAGAAAAAAATATGGAACTGGGTGCAAGCAAACAGTAATAACAGTTTTGAAGAGCATCTGGAATTAAAGAATACAAGTATTTCTAATAACTGAGTACATTTACTTTGTTTTATTGAAAATAAATTTATATTATCATCATAATCATGAAAGTATGTTGTGCTCATTTTCTAATTTTAAAACAGGCAATACTGAGTCGTTTGTAATTAGTTTAGCATGCCACCTTACAGTGGATATGAGTAAATGCTTAAACAGTATGTCTTTGGCCCACATATTCAAAGAAATGATAATTATACAAAAATATAACTAAGTAACTTTCCTTTTCACTTAAATTTACTGTGACTGGCATTAAATAGATTCATTTTCAAGTGTCTTTTAGAAATGAATCAGCCTATAAGTGAAAAAATATTGAGAAAAATAGTGGTAATTGCCCGTAATTTCTGTTCAGTTGCCATCAATAAGCATATAAATTCAACATTGCAACGTATTAAACCGTGTTTACACGATGCATATCTGGCACGAGTAGATGCGTGAATACATTCACCATCAAAATTAACATAGTGCAAATATGCAAAATTGCGCAAATGCTTGAATGCATGGCTATAAAATAAAATTTGGAACATTTGTTCACACATCTGTCCAGCCACGTAATTGTACGATTCCATGCATCATGTAAACATGCCTTACACTCATTGTGGAATACAACCGTGCAGATTGGCAAAATTTGCTTCACTTTTTCCAACGTCCTAGACACGTGAAGATAGTTTATGCATACTTGCATGGCAACATCTCCTCGGAGTCGGATTCCTTCATCCAAAACTATAGTACCAGGCACTTTAGTGCTGCAATTAGTGCTCGGTTCTCAAGAGTTCCGATTCCCTTATCTTTTTGCTTACTCATCTGGCTGTCGAAGTAAACAAGGTCACCGACCTCCCCTCCCCTCATAGCCCCTCTGGTTTTATAGTCGACGGATTACAGTTTCGTTTGAGGAATCTATAGAATCAATCTTTGCCAACCATTTTTGCTTCCTGGTTAAAATTGGGAGCAATTCCTATGCATTCACAATAATGAAAGGCATATTTCCTTATCATTTTTGGTGTCAGCCCAAACTCTCGTTTTGACAGATGTAATATTCTATCTGCAAATCTTTTTTTAGGATTCAAGATCCATTTATACAGGCTTAGCCCCTATGACTTGGACTATACCAGTCAGAAAATAAACCCGTCTTTGAAACTATGTGTAAGGTACTGTGTAGTGTTCAGCAGCTTGGCTCAGAGTTATAGCTTTATATTTCACTTTCTGCACACCTCTTTCATGGCTATTTCTGACCACTTATGCCGGGACATCCTACGAACATATTTATGCACCATCTACAGTAAGAAATCTCAATTAATGTTAAAGATAAAAGCATAAGAAACAGTGAAGGTCATGATCCGTTTAACCACGCAAAGCAAACGTCAATTTAAAAAAATCGTAAAAAAATAACTATATAATCATTGAACACTATTTAGTATATCATTGTTCAATAGCTACTACTTAGGTAATTAGATTGTGAAAAAAATGAAAATGTAATGTACATTGAGCAGAGAAATCCTTTGATGTTGTTCACAAAAATTACAGTGACGATAAAAAAGAAGCCCACATGGTTCGGCGACGCTTCTTGGAATGGCCGCCGACGTGAGCGCAAGACTTCCAGCCACTTGTCTATGCAGTACATGTATGTGCCAATAGATACGTCAGTCAGCATTAAACCCAGCAATGCAGAAGATGTATATTTTTGGATTGGAGAAGCGACAGACCTTAGCGAGATCCGTTCAGCCCCATGATTCGTTTAGCTTCGGTCTACCCTACTATGACTTATTTATAAAAGTATTTTAAAAATCCTGTTTATAATTTAGCATACTTTACTGTAAGTACTTTGTAAGTAGGGTTACTGGTAGGCTATGTTTTACAAACTTTTCTATAATTGTTTGAGAAATCTAATTGCTGATGTTTGTTACATATTTTCAGGATGTGCTCACTTGAATTAGGATTTTTATTGCATTAATTTTTCGTCAGAGGCTTTCGGGTGCAGCTGCGTATAACGCGTTGTCTCACCGACAACGCATTATACGCAGCTGCACCCGAAAGCCTCTGACGACGATGGATTCCACTACGAAAACCTACGTTCCAAATACATTAATTTTTGTTAGAAAAAAGATGATGTGGGATACCAAAGACTGTTATTATTTTCCTTTTTTCTATGTAGTCTAACGGTACAAAAATGTTACATACTGATATAGAGTGAATGGAAAATTGAGTCTTTGAGACTTAAAATAGAAAAGCATGGCTAAAAAATATTAATGTGGAAAATCATCATTCCAAGAACAGTGGCTGAATGATGGAGACTTTAGCCAATGGGTTCTTTAAGCTCCTCTTGTAGAAGAATGTGTAATTTCTCATGGAAATGCTAATTTAGAAAGAGGATTTTCAATCAGCAAGTAGTTTATCTTTCCAAACCAACAAAGATAGTCTCTTACTACCAATAAAACTACATATTTAATTACTTTAATTTATCAATTATTTCTTATTTGATTACTTTATCTATATTATGCTATGGGTTAAACTAGAAAAAATCCATACAAGGAACTTGAAAAACATCACTTTAACTTGTACAAAAACCACAATATATTAGCCTGGAATTTATAAATTTAGCCTTGAAAACCTTGAATTACGCTTGAATTTTATATTTTTACTTTTGTGGACACCCTGTCATTGATTAAAAGGAAATACAGTAAAACCTCCTGTTAGCGAACTCCCTTACAATGAGCACCTCCGATAAATGAGCAAAAGGAGTTGGTCCCTCTAAGCTGCCATTAAAAAGCATGTATTTTGACTCCCTTACAACGAACTCCCATACAGCAAGAACCTCCCGACAACGAGGTGGAGTGCCAGTCTCGTGATCACTTGTTGGCCACTTTAGGACGAATTTTTTCTCGTCGACATAGTTTTTTTTTCAGAAGTTCGTGAGCTGGTGTTTACGGTTGAAACCATATTCCTTGTTTTCCTAAACATCTGTCAAAGGTGGGGTGCGTGTATTTCATGGAATTTTATGTAACAAAATGATCGTATTTTGCAAATTATCGAGACATAAGTGTGATGGTGTGTTTTGGGAGAGTGGGAGGATGACGAAGGGAGTAACAAGGGGGGCAACGGACTGGGAACAGATTTCACCAACACACTGAAACACACAGCACTCCCTAGGTAACTCCCAACTTTATTAATGTTGGATACAACCACGAGCCCCTCGCTCGCGTGGTCAACCCTTCCCAATCGTCTCAGGCACCGTCTATCCCACCCAATCGTCTCAGGCACTGTCTATCCCACCCCGCCACACTCACGGCTTCTACCCGACTGCCCTCTCGTCACCACTCCGCGCGGCGGCCTCGGCCTCGTTCTATGGCGTCCCCCTGGGGGGCAGCACCGACTGGACCCTCTCTTACGGCCGTACGCTGCCATAAGCATATAAGCTTTGAACTTGTACGTAAGTCATTATTATTGTTTCCTTTCATTTTTGCCATGTTATACTGTTGCTTTTTTATAGGTTTGCTGCAAATAACGTAGTCACAAAGACTGGATTAGCATTGCCGCAGGAGGTTGAACGTATTGCAAGCATTTGCTGCACGTGGAACGTCAGCGATCGAAAAAATGTAATATGCAATTTTATGCAAACGTATGGGAAATGGATATTCTGCATAGAAGCCAAACATAGATATGTTGAGCAAAAAAATATGCTCTGCTTCAATTGACAACTTATGAGTTCATATAGGTGACTTAAAAGAATGCCTAAATTGACTCTTGTATATGTAATAGTGTTGCAGGGAAAAATTATATTTCTAGTGTCTCTGCATGCGTAGATTCATTGAACTTATAGTTTAAGAAAGAAGGTAGGACTTGGCCACCACAAAACTCTCTGGGGTTGAGGCATCAGTAGATCCCGAGTTAGAGAAAAATTGGAGGCAAAGGTTGCCAAAGTTGATCGGGCAATACGAAACCAAAAGACATTTTTAACGTTGATGAAGCAGGATTTTTCTGCAATAGAGATTAATTGTGCTATTTTGTGCCAACAGCGATGGTTCAGTGAAATTACCTCTGCTTGTAATTGTAAAATCTAACAAAACTTGTCAAAAAAATGTACGACAATTACCATGTCCCTACGAACATATAAATTCTTGGATGACCACTGAGATACCGTATTTACTCGTGTAAGCCGCGCCCTCGTGTATCCCGCGCACCCCTATTTTCGGGAAGGCTCGTGAGGAAAAAAATTATTTGTCAGAAAATTATTTTTTTTTGCTCTTGAATCTGCATCATTTTGTCATAACATGAATGCACGTTCTTTAAGAGAAATGCTGTGACTATATTACATGTACGTCTTTCTCATTAATTGATTTAATTACATGTTAATATCGTCACGATCGTCATCGCGTTGTGCATCGATGCACGGCCTCCACGGCCTCTTTTACTATGCATCTTTTTCTCGTAGCATCTCACAGTAATCACAGTTACATACGACACATCATCCAACTATAAAAATGGCATCTTTTCAAAACAACATCTAACTGGAATAATTGCAGAAATATGTACAATTCCAACCCGTGATTACTTTATTATTACGGAAATCCGTTGGCATATCAACAAATAAAAGCAGAACGCCATCCGTACCATAGCGGTGGTCTCGTCTGCTCTCTGCGCAGTAGCTGTGGACTTGGACGATTTAACAATACCGGAAAGTCTTGGGAACACACGGAAACAACTAAGCTCAATTTAATAACAATTATAATTTTTATAAAACTAAAGAAAAACATATTAGCGGAAATAGAATCGTAAATCACTAATGAATCTTCATATCATAATAGTTCCCATTTTTAGTTTTCATCACTGCTAGATTCAGATACACCATATTTCCTTCCTGCAGCTCGATTTTCTACTTTTTTGGCATCGCTTATAATATGTTGTTTTGTACTCACGGGAAACGATCGCAATTTCACATCAGAATTCATTTTTATGGTGATAATTGCAAATTATTTTAAAATGCTAAATGATCGATTCGAACTCGTTTACTACACTCACGCACGGATAGTAAGAAGGTATAATCTCTCAGCATACGACTCTTGCCACTATGTAACAAATTATTTGTCGTGTCTTTGCAATGTAGCTTTAATGTGTAAACAAAAGGAGCTATCTATTGCTTAAAAATGTTGCTACAGATAGGTGACCCTGAAACAAACTCCGCTTACGACTTTGAAAAGACATAAAGACGCCGCCCCCCTTGTGGCAGCTTACAGGATACAATGTAGATTTAAATACATATCAGTGCTACAAAGTGTTGTCCTAAGTACGATCTATACACGATAAATCTACTAATTTGTCAAGTGGTGTTTCGGATCTAGCGGTTCTTTGGATCTAGCGTTTTCAAGTACCGTCGTACGCTCCGACTTTTGGAATTTTATTACAAATTACTTCGAAATTTCAGAATACTTTACATTGTACGATTTACTACTAGACCATACTTACCAATTAACGTCGATATGTTTACAGAATGCGAAACTTAGGAGGAAAAAAAAACAGGAATTTGAGGAAAAATAGTGCGCGGTTTACAGGCAAATCTGGAAGATTCGTGTAAGCCGCACACCCCTATTTTTTCACCGGTGTTTCGGGAAAAAAGGTGCGCGGCTTACACGAGTAAATACGGTATTTCGGGAATGGGTCATTGAGGTTGAAGCTCGAATGGGAGGTCAAAATAGAAAAATTCTGTTTGTTGATCGCTGCTCAGCCCACAAATCAGAGACTATAAATGTAAGAAATGTGACGGTGGTTTTCTTTCCTCCTAACTGCACAAGTCTGTTACAGCCACTGGACCTGGGGAGTCATATCCCTCATAAAGAGGGTGTGCCGATGATAATTGGTGCAGTATTAACTAGGAAGGATGTAGAGTACCAGCAACCCAACTCTTCTCAGATGAAATATTCTCCAGGCAATGCAGCGTCCTTATTCGAGACATTTCATTTGATGACTTTGTAAATGTCGACGAAGGTGTAGGATGTGCTCTGCTGAAAGTGAGGCGAGTGAAAAAGAGGACTGAGAGTGAAGAGGACAATGAAGATTCAGAGAGGGAGTTTGTGAAACACAAGTCCCGAAAAGTCATTCCAGCACTGGACACGACTGAGAAATTCTTGCTAACTTCTGAAGAATGTAACAAGGATGCTATTAGAGCATTCTGGGAAGTGGAGAATGCTGTTCTTTGTGAGAGAAGGAATAGTTTAAAGCGGGCGACCATTGGCTCTTTCTTCGAATTAATATTTGTGTATAGTAAAACAAATGCAAATACATATTTAAAAATTTTTTAAAAGTAACTTGTTTGAATTTTTTGACTCTAGTCAGTTTAATTCACTGGAATGCTACGGAAGAGAATGCCAATTTAAGATAAGGTTGCAGCTCAAAGTTTGACGGAAACATTGTGATAACATAAGGAACAAATAGAAGGACAGACTGACCGCAGAACCTTAACGGCGTTGCCTGCTGAAATAGCACAATATCAGTTCCACAGAGAAAAAAATCATTCGCCTTGACCAGGACTCGAACCCGGATAACCTTATATCCAGTCCGGTGCTTTAATCAGTTATGCTGAGGCATAATTTTTCCCTGTGGAATTTTAGAAGCCTTAAAGGAACAAGATGTACTCGAACTGCTAG
Source organism: Platycnemis pennipes (assembly GCA_933228895.1). Lineage (NCBI taxonomy): Eukaryota > Metazoa > Arthropoda > Insecta > Odonata > Platycnemididae > Platycnemis > Platycnemis pennipes. Next base: position 18,984,808 of record OW121853.1, read on the forward strand.
ACATCATATCAGAAATCAGTCGATGCCGTGCACATTGTGCCACCGTCCAAGAGGTTAAGGCTGAATTTTGAGAATCACTAAGATGCTTACTATGTCAGGGGATTCGGGTTTGATTCCCGATTCGAAGTTCATCAGAATCATTCGAGTAAAGGCGAATAATTTTTTTCCATGTGAACTTCTGCTATTGAGCATAAGGAACGTTAAAAATGCCTTATATTCCATAGTTATTGAAACAAAACATGTTGTTTAAAAAATATCTTCTTCAAGATCGGTAATTAACATTATGGCAATGGAGATGAGATTATAAATGGTACAGAAAATGTTAAATATCGTAAATATTGTATAGTTAGAGAGCTATGAACTTTAATTTTTTTCATAAAACTTTCAGTGGATTTTCAACGGCTAACGATGACAATCGCGAAACCTCAGTTTCTATTTCCCCAATCAAAACACAATTTTGCCCACAAGCAACCTTTACAGATAATATTTATTGTGGATTTTGTCCATAAAAAATAATGAAATAGTAGCTCACAATGTATAATATTAAATAATCCATAAAGGTCGTATAGAGATAGTTAGGCTGCTGTGTTTGACTCAAGCGATGTCATAGAAAGAATGAAATTTACTTTTAAAAGAACTCAACAAGTAAAATGAACAACTATTCAATTTGTACTTCAGCAGCCAAAAAAAAACCGCGGAACCAGGCAGTTCACCGCGCACTGTCATGTAAAAACATCATTGTCCCCTCGGCCAAATATTTTCCTCTTCTATAATAGGTAGTTATTTGCAATGCAATTCTTCAGTATGTTGTACAAGAAACTACTAAATACATTTATGATGTCACTTAACAAATACGGTATGAAAAAAGGTATTTTCGTTCAATTACTCCTGCTTCTTCGAAACAACATGAAAAACCCCTGGAGAAATTGGAGGTATGCAACCCTCTGTATGATTCTTATAATTATGAACTCCCCGTTAACGAGCATAGGAAATTTGGGTCCCTTGAATTTCGTTAACGGGAGGTTTTACTGTACATGCTTTTATCACCACTATCCAAATGTCTACTGAAGACCTCACCTATCTTTCTTCAGAAAGAAGAAAGATGGAAGTTTCTGGCAACTACACTCAGCAACAATGTTGACAAAAAAAAGGAAGAGACGACAGATGTCGTTGAACACAAAAATGCAAATTGTGGCTATATAAGAATTATTTTACATAAATCAATGATGATTTTATAGTTTTATTATTTAAAAAATCTAAAATGGGAAAAAAATTCATTCTGGTGAAAATTCATCTTTCCTCAACATTGAAAGTTTTAAAAGCTAAATATTTTCTTTTATAAGTTTTGTGTAAAAATTTGGCAATCAATAGAACAGGAGATACAAAAATCCTGATAAGTTGCATCAGCAACTTTTGATTATATTGCTAGTTTTTCACAAATGTTGTTTTGGTGGGGAGGGGGTTGTTGTGAATTGTTTGGGCTCATAGTCCTTTCCAGAAAAAAATCAAATCATATTTTACAAAAGTTGAAAATCTGTTGGCATCACTAAGGTACTTCAGGTTGAGGGATGAGTGTGCTAACCCAGTGCTTCAAAGTAATGTGTGACTGTGCATTGAAAAATTCTGGTGAAATTGTATTGAATTCTAAGTTTATTTATTTATTTAACACCAAAAACAGCATTAAGACCTTTACATTGGGTTATATAAAAATAATAATAATAACATATGACAATAACAAATAAAAATGATAACAAGCAGAATTTGAACTGGAAGAGGTAGTTATGAGGTTGAAAGGCAGTGTCTGTGTTGTATGTGGTTGTTGAAAGTGCTGCATGAGGTGAAGAGGTCAATGGAAGGTGAAGTGATGGAAAGGGTATTGAAAAGGGAAGGTAAACGATAGAATGTTGCCGGTTGTTTGACATTTTTTATTATCATTGTGATCTAATTTTCGGTTGTGTGATCTCCTTAAGTCCCAAAGTGTAATATCTGTCCCTTATGCAACCTTGTATGAGTATTGTTCTCTTTTCTCCATTCCTGTTCCTTCATCCTGAAATTTGTTGATGGCATTCTCCTGATTTTTTGTTGTCTGTGTACACAATCATTTAGTGGTATCATGATCATAGGGTGTGCTTTTACTTGGGAGGGGTCAGTTGTAGATTAATCTAGCTATTGATATTTTATTCTCAAGATCCCAGCCCAGAGAATGCCAAGGAGAGCAATCAAGAGACACTTTTTGGTCAGCATTTGCTGGTGTGCGCCCTTCAGGAGATGGGGAGTCTGTTATTGGCTCTGTCTACTTCCGCCTCCACTGTGCTGATGGACAGTCAACTCGGTAAGGTGCCTCCTCCCTATTTCCTCCACTTCCTGCTTTGTTTTGTGATTCTGATGTGCTCTCTAATTGTTGTCCGTGTTACAGCTTTGGTTGACACTGTTGTGAGTGTGCTACTCCATCCATGCCAAGCACCTCGCTTAGCTGCAGCTTGGTGCTTACGTTGTGTTGGTGTGGCTGTCCCATCACAAGTGACACCTCTCATTGACAGGTGAGGTATTTTGAAATTTTCCCAGGTATGATGAACGAAATTTATACTTCATAATAAGTAGGGATGGGTCGGTTCCACTTTTTTTCGGTTCCGGTTCGGTTCTTAACTTCGGTTCTCGGTTCCGGTTCTTAATTTACCACTTACTTTGCATTGCTCAATGGTAAGATAAGGTAATCAATAATCATTTTCAGAGACTGAATTAGAATAATTCGCGACTTTGAAGCATCTAAGTACACTATTTCACCAGGTTTTAATGTGAAGCCTCCACTTTCTGAGTGTGAGTAGGTTTCAAACTGGTTTTCGCACCATTTTTTTCGGTACCGATTATTTTTGGCCTCGGTTCCGGTTCCGGTTCTAAGCTCAAGAACCGGTGGAACCGAGAACCGAAGAACCGAACCGACCTATCCCTAATAATAAGACATATATGTTACTTCTTAACATGAAGTTGTATTTCTCTTCTCTGAGGAAATTGAAAAACTGGGAATATTATGATATGAGAGAGGAGGGGAAATTATGGTTCAGTTTTTTCTCTATGTGCTCCTATCATATTGCTCCTCCAATTGCTCACCATTAGAGTAAGAAAGTTAAAATTCTGATTTTTAATTCTTTTTCTTCTGTGATGGGGTTCTGTATTTCACATCTCAGGAGATGAGCCTTAATAGGTGGTGTAATGTCACCTTTCACCATTCTTCTATTCTGTAACATGATGAGGTGATGTTATTCACCCAAAACAAAGTGCACCATGTGCAAACAAAGTGCACAAACATCACCGCTTCATTAGCCAAACTCTCTCATCACCCATATTCTATTGTGGTTACAACTTTGTTTATGAGAAAGAAACATATTTTGTCTCTTTAAATATGTTACTGTAGTACCTCTGATAACTTTGTAAAGGGTGATGATGCATGAATATAGTAATAATTATAAATTATACTACAGATGAGTTTATATCAAAATTTATCAATTCTCAATGCCGATTCCGATTCCTGAAAATTCGATTCTCAATACCGATACCAATGACCTATACATGTATACCTATTTTTACCTAGTTTTCCTATACAATATTATTAAATGTTCCTTGGAATATAAAAATACAATTTTACCAAACAAAAAATTGAATATACTACTTACTTTGGAAAATAAACTTCTGGTATTGCACTATTAGGACATTATGAAAATAAAAACAGTTTGGTGCAAAATTTGATTCAAAATAATATGACTGTCATGTCATAAGTTTAATTTTAAAATTAGTAATAATTAGTTATAAGAGTAATAAAAACACTACCCTAAATTATAATTCAAACTTTAAACATCAAGAAATAAGAATATAAGGTCAATAACAAATCCTTGAGCCTACTTCAGGTTTTTGTTCAAAAAAACCAACATTTTTAGCCTCCCTGGATCAAGGCAATTTCATCTGGTCATAAATATTTCCTACTGTGCTAAATATATTTCTCATTTTTGATGAGAAACTCATTATATTAATGATATAATGAGTTTCGATTAATGATGGATGAATCAAGGTTGTTTTTCGGATCCGGAACCAGATCCTTGCCTTGGTTTCAGATCCTTAGTAACATATAATGGATTTTGAATTTCATTTCTTTTCTAATCCTACATTTTTAATTTATACAGAAAAAGGGCAACGATAGTATTTCCTAAAAAACAAGTAAATTTATGGTAGAAAAATTCAACTTCCTATCATCTGTGTTGATATTTTCTTGGATCAAGATTTATGGATGCAATAACTATATGTTATTACACTAACATAAAAGTTCACTTACCTTATCACATACTCTTCAAACAATACATTTTTGAAACCTGTACAACTATTCTTTTTAAGTGTAGGTAGTTAAGAGAAACATTCATTCATTTCAAGTTCATTTTCATTAATATTTGAATTATTTTCCAAGTAGAGGTCGCGGTGGCCTAGTGAGTAGAGCACTGAGCTACCGACCGGAGGATTCTGGGTTCAAATCCCGGGCAAGAGCCTTTCTGGACACCCCATCTAAAATCCTCGCAAATCAATTTTCTGAGTGTCAGAACTTCGTAGGAAATCGCAGGGAAAGGAACTGGCCCCCCTACCCTGAAGATGTGAATTTCACACGCCATTGGCTTAGTACGGGGTGAGCTCTTCTCTCACCTATCAAAACCAACCTTACATACAAATCTACTATCACCTATCAAAACCAACCTAAAGGGATTCCATTTTTAAGTGGGTGAGAAGATCCTAGTGATGCCATAATGTATCACCCTCTATCCAGTGAGGTATAAATGTAATTATAGAAAAAAGACTTCCGAGCATATATATCAATCCAAGAATAATATAATATAGAATATTAAATAATAAAAAAAATCAAAAACCTAAAATTAATTCAGTCCACAATGGGTTTACATTAACTTGGGTTGCTGTTGAATATCAAATCTTTGAATGCTTTCGAATTCTTTTTTAGAAACAAAAACTTTTGAATGCGGTCATGAGATTCCAATTATGGAATATCTGGGGATTCCATTTTTAAGACGATAAATTATCATAGAATATTTCAAGCTGCTAAACTAGTAATTTTGCAACTCCTTATTAATAATAACCTTTAAAATGATATTTGTGAGTTTTATACTCATAAGGAGAGGTTGTGTAACTTGGATCATGTAATGAGATGAGCCTTTCCTTCATGCTACAAGAAGCAAAATAATGAAATATGTGTCTTGGCTTTTTTCTCCATTATTCGCAAGAAAAAAGGTAGAATGACATACTGCATTCTTCGAACTCAGGTAAGCCGATAATAGCAGAGTGGGGTAGTGTACTGCAGATAATGAAGTTTGATTTTTATTGCTGTTTAAAATTTTTCTTTCAGCCATTGAATCAAAAATTTTATCATCCTTAATTTCCAACCCATGTATGTATGTGGATACAGACTTTTTTGCATTTTTATCACTTGAACTAGATTAACCTATTCATCACTTAAAAACACATTGTTAAGCTAACGTATTGTTTCCACAGTTTTAATTCTGTAATAAAATATTTTTACATTCACTTTCAGTAACACCAAATTTTATTATTTTTGTCTAATTTGTTGACTTATATATTGACATGAAATTTCTGATAATCTACTTTTTTTACTGGCTGTTTGCCTTATCCTAAGAATACAGCATGGACGGTATTACTAAGCAGTGTTAAGGATCGAATGTGCAAACAGCTGAACACTAGCTCACATTTTTAAAAACTTAATTATCATCGGTTCATGCGAGTCTGGTGAATGTAGGTGACCCGCGTGACATTCTGCTTAATTTTTTTCTCGCTCATCCCGGCCTGTGAAGAAAAAGGCAAAGACATGTATTCCTTTATTTTGCTCTAGTAGCACGGAAAAAAATTTCATCTCATTTCATGACCCGAGTTACAAATCATCTCCTTGTCAGTATCTACTGTCCCTACATTCCATTCACGGGGCCACTATCCGGGGCTACTGTACGGAGCCACGTGATCACTAAGCCACCAAATTTAAAAATCTCTGATTTGGATCCAATTTGTACTGTCTTCGAATATGATTTCAGTAGTAAATGAAATGCGAGAGATCCGTGGGTCTTTGGATTAGACCGGACGTCATCCCTAATTTTATTCTGATTTAAACAAGAAAAGTATAAATAGTGAGTATTTAGATGTAAGGGTTTTAAATTGAATGATAACATTTTTGATGCAATGACTGAAAGAAAATATGAAACTGAGAGAGGGAGTGAACTTCCTTTAGGGTACTAGCTCTTGATGTCCGCCTGATACCGGTGAATGTTGGCTACCCACGTGGCATTCTACGTATTTTTTTTCTCCCAATACTAGGGTAATGGGGGGAAAAAATGTATCTTTATTTTGCTTCAAGTTGCACAGAAAATTTTTCATTCAATTTCATGACCATATTTACACAACCTCTCCTTGTCAATATCTATCGCAATATTCCATTAACGAATTGCTTTGATCGCTTAGCCGTGAAAATTTAAAGTATACGATCCGACCATCCCTTGTATCGAAGGTATTGGTATTGACTTTGGGTGATCGATTCTCAATACCGATACCAATCCACGAGAATCTGTGGTATTGAGAATAGGTATTGAGAATTGACACATCCCTAAGTTATATGAATGCTGTCATTTGGCTGGTGTATTTTCATCGCATCTTCTTGGGTGAATGTAATAGTGTGTGTGTGTATTTTTCCTACCAAGGTGATGTGATTATTTTTTTCTCTGATCACGTATATACTGTGTGTTGTGGGATCCACCAGAGTCATACTTTTCCGAAGTCCCTTAAAATTCTGAAAAGGCACCCCTGAGGGTATTGCATAAGAGATGAAAAATACCTCTAAGGGGGATATTTTTTATTCATTTCTGTTGGCATTAGATTTTCATTATAACAATCAGTTGATTGTGTTTACATTCCCATTGGTTAGCTCTGGATGACTGTGGAGGATCTGCTGTTGGTTGAATTATTGTATCTTGTGATTTTGTTTGGGTAGGGAATAATTTTTCTGCAAATATCCATTGATATTGTGTTTGAGGTTGTGTGTTTGGTATTGTGGTTTATTGGTTGCTTGTTTTGATCTATGGCATGGTATTATGTACTTTTAATTAACATTCATTGCACTTTACTTTTCATTTGCTTTACCTTGTTCGACCTGTTAACGTCATTACTGACATTGTCTTTTGTAATTATTTTTTATTCAATAATCACTTATGTAATGATTCTGAAAATTATTTAATGTTGGAAATCTCATTTCTGGCATAATTTATTTTGTTGATAGATTGGAATTAGTTTTGAAGGTAATCAGAATAGGTAGCTGTGTTGGTTAAAAACACTAAGAATTGTTATTTAATGCATTAACAAATATTTGCCATTATAATTGTCACAATTTCATTAGCTCTTTCATTTAGCTTTAGATTTTGTGATTCACCTACCATGAGCTGTTTGTTTGGGATTTGTAGATGTGTAGAGGGCATTGAGAACATGAGGACATCTCCAGAAGCAATATCTGGTTATGGGAGTGCTCTGGCTGCCATATTGGGTGGTGTGCAGCTGTCACCCCTTGGCATACCTCACACTAAAGGAAAGGTTAGTGTTAAAATTAGAAACATAGGAATGAAAAGATTATCAGTTAGAATTGTGTGGCGTTTATGAATTCCAATCAATTGTCAGTTGATGTGTACAATAATGTTACTTTCATTATTGGCTTGTAGCGGAAGTACATGTTTGTCGTTAGCCAATTAAATTTTATGGTGTAAGTTTGTAGTTAAATTTTAGGTTGGTAAATTGTAGGTAAATTTTGACTGGAATATGGTATGGTATATGAATACTTTCCTGGAATAAATAAATTTTATTTCTCAATATACCTTGCTGCATTTTTCCATAAAATCCCTGTATATGTCTGCTTTGCCATTAATATAAAGTCAGGGAAATTGAAAATAGAAAGTTGGTATGAACTCTGTAGTATCTTCTGCTGTAATGAGATCTAGCACTAGCTGTGCTATGTTTTTGATAATGATGCCCTTCTGCCCTGCTACTTTTTTTAATTCAATAATTAAACGGAGTCTGGTTTCAGATCTAATGACTTACGTTTCCCAGCCAGGAAGTTAGTGAACTAAACTTGAATTAACAAGAAGCTGGAGTAAAACAAAAAAGCTACATGGTGTGCACGAGCTATGGTGAAATCCACAAGCCCACTTAAGGCCGTATCTTTCTAGCAGTTGCCGGTTATGGTTGGTGTGAACAGTTCCAATCACACTGACTACTTATATAACCGGCCGATTGTGCAAATGCAGCCAATAGGATCTTGCCTCACGGTCACGTGCTGTTTCTTCCTTTTGTTCCTATGCTGCCTCAAATGCAGGATTTATGCCTCAAATACAAGATACAAATGAATTAAGTACATTTAATCTCACCTCGATAAAATGTATGCTATTATAATATATTCTTCACAAAAAAATAGATGATACAAGAGAGTTAAATGCTGTTTAAATTGTGTTCTGAATATTTTTAAGGTTTAGGATGTAGTTGAAATGGTAATAATGAAATTATCTTGATATGTAAACACAAACAGCACATGACCACGAGGTGAGCTCCTATTGGCCATGGTTGCACAACCGGTCTGTTGGAAATATAATCCAGCCGTTGAGAGCTGTTTGGTGCTGATTGGTTGACTGTACAACCGCAACTGGCAACTGCTAGTGTGATACGGCCTTTACGGGTGTACATGAAATGTTGTAAATGTACACTTGACCTATTGGGTGATATATTTGGTGGAAAAATTTTTTCCATATTAATGCAAATGACAATATTCATTTGCAGACCTTCGCATTATCGAAAAAGTCATAGCACCATCACTCCGCCTACCTTCCCTTATCACACCCTCTGTTCAAGTCGAGTCGGCAAGCAGTACACATTGAGCAATGGCAGTCAGATTCCAAGACTTTGTCGTTTTCTAGAGTGTCATAGTAGATAATTGCCATTGTACAAAACTGTTAGTTTCCTGAGTGAAATAATATTCGATCAGTTGTTGGTTTGTACTTGGTCTGTCAGTTGCCAAAATAAATTTACTGGTATAGTTGATTCTCTTAATCTTGTTTCTCATTCTATTTTTCCTTATCCTGTCTCACCCAAGCTTGAAAAGAATTTTGTCCTGGATGAGCTTAACCAACAATTCATTATTTCATCTGGTTCACGCTGCAATTTTTAGAAATAACCCTGAAATTATGTTTTAAAAGTCAAGTTACAAAACAACTTACTCATCCACAGGTTGTTTTCAACACTGGTGAGGAGCTGTTGCGAAGTGCATCCCAAAACAGTCGACTTTCATTGGCACGCACACAAACTGGATGGCTCCTAATGGGTGCTGTGGCCAGTCTGGGGGTGGGAGTTGTCAGAGGGCTGCTTCCTAGGCTGCTTTTACTTTGGAGGAATTCCTTTCCTCGATCTGCACGGGAGCTAGACTCAGAGAAAGCACGAGGAGATGCTTTCACTTGGCAGGTAAAAATTGACTGAGCTTACTATGTGCAAATGATGAAACAGTAAGGAACTGTATATTTAATGTTTTCTTTTTTTAGAATATGCTTCATAGATCTTGTAAATATTCCTTAATGTAAACATTTTATTAGGGGCAACATTTTTATTTATAGTGTAAAGGATTCTTTGATATTTGGGTTTTCCTGAATATTTCAATGACAGTTGTATTTCCCCACATCTTCTCCTTATTCTAATAGTTGCATCCAGAAAGTAATTTTGGTTAGGCTTAAAAACCACAAGATATATTTGAAGATATTTGATTTCTAAAAACTCAGCTATTAATAATAGGTAATTTTGTTTTTCCTTAACCAACTATTTTTTTTTCCAAAACAATATTGCTAGGTATGAACTGAGATCTAACTGAAACTAGTTTTAAGTTTCTTTTTAAGAATACATTCATAAATCTAATTTAAACAATGTAAATATAAAAATGTTAGTATTCAGATTTAATGGTTTGAATTGAAGATGATAAAATTTTCGATGCAATGACTGAAAGAAAAAATTAAACTGCGATAGAGATTGAACTTCTCTCACCTCTTGTCGTGCACCTAATGCCGGTGAAAGTAGGCTACCAAACGTGACATTCTACATTTTTTTTCTCTTGCGACACCAGGATAATGTGGAAAAAAGTCATATTTCTAACAAGTATTGAAATGGTGCATAAATGAAAATACGAGACTTATAATAGTCGTTGACAAAAACTCAAATTCGACGTCTTTCCGTAAGTCAGTCACTGAAAAGTTGTGTAAGTGAAGACTTTCCTACCAAAGCACTGGAAAAAAAATGGTTTATAATTGACTTCGTCGTATATATGAAAAGTTACATAATTGAGGTTGGAAATACATGGGGTCTTATGGGGTTATTTACCGGACCAGAAAAAAACTGTATAAATGAGGTCGTAGTATAAAAGAGGGTCGTATATACGAGGTGGTTCTGCCTCACATACACTTCAGCTTCATGTTTTTTCACTCCTTCTTCACTGCTCTCTTCATATCCCATGTCTTTGATCCTCAAGTCATTCATAATTTTAAAATTTCCACAGAAAAGAAATCATTCACCTTACCCAGAACTCCCAGATTTCCAGCCTGGTAACTTAAACCAGTTCAGCTACCCAGGCATCCTTCCTCCCTGTGGTTTTCTCCAGGCTAAAGTGACAAGATGTTAGTTGAGTGCTGTATATGAAATGCCCTGTAGCAGCTGTAATCGTCTGCACTCCATGATTATCCATGAGAATTTTTACTGTGTGAATTCACCTATTGTTAGAGATCCGTGAAATTTGCGAGATGCGACATCGCAAAATAACGCGAAATACCACGAAATCGGAAAATAAAATGAAATTTTGCTTTTTTCGCGAATTTTACGTGAATTAGCGAAAAAATCACATGTAAAGAGTCATAATCAATTAAAGCCTAAGCCTTCATTGTTTAACGCTGCTGACGTTCATTCGCTCTATCACATTACGATTCAAAGGTAAATTGGCTTGTTTTGTCTCGCGTATATCGCATTCGCGTAATATTGCGCACTGTAGTGATGTCTCCGCCGGAATTTGCCGTTAAATTAATCACCGCCTCTCTCTTCGATTCACATTGATCAATCCTGAAATTCTCGGAAATATCTAGAATGACGCGCTGAACACGGCCGCGGAAGAGCGGAAATATAAGCTCACGCACCCGGTACGCGTCAATGCCGAGCAGCAATTCCGGTGACTCACCGCGACGCAGTAGACAGCGTAATTGGATAACTTGCTGCAGGAAAACCTTTAGTGTGGGCCTAATTTAACAATTTTGTAGACTTAAACACGGCTGCTGGCTGGGAACGGAAGCGCTAGCAGTTGAGGCAAGGGGGGAAGTAACAGAAAAGATAGGAGAAGAGGGGGTGCTACTTATTGGCGGTTGATCGTCGGATATTCGGGGCTCCACTGAGCTTCAATGCAAAAAAAATCATTTCGACACACCCCCAGTTCAAGTTTCTTTGTTTCCGATTGTGTGTAGTTATGTGTGCTTCTTTCACTGCCTTTCTTGTTACGTAAAATGCTTAATAAAAGTATAAGCATTCACAAAATGTGTACAAAAAATAATAAAACGCCTAGAAATGCGAAAAAATTGTAACATTATAATAACACCGTCAAGATTTTCTATAACACCGAAATCACATAGTTTTAAAATGAATTTTAGCAAAAAATAAAACTACTTTCACGGACCTCTACCTATTGTGCGTATCAATGCACTCAGTTTAAAATTTTCCCAGTGAGTTTGCTCTTAAATCCATTATTCTTAATTGTAAATTTCTGGCCAGGCCTCACAAATGTTGAACTCTGCGTATCTCTCCTGGTTTTCACTATGTGTGTTACTTTGTGCAACTGCAGTTTTGCTGGTATTCCACCTGATGTCTTCAGATTGAAGCAATGGGACTTGGTTTTGAACTGTCTTTTATAGGCCAGTCTATGTCTTTGCTGCTCACTTATTGGTTGATTCTCTGAGTACCCTCTTCTATGTACTGTGGAAGGGAGAACCATCTTCCCTACTGATGGTGCTAAGAGTCTTTTATAATTTCAATGGCCTCTCGTATTATACTTGGGGAATAATATGACTTTCATTATTACTTTTGCTTCTCCAAATAGTATGTAGTGGCCTGGGTCACTCGAAGCCTATTCTGATATGGTCTATAGTTGAAATTGTATTTCTTCATGGCCCTAATATGCTCCTGCAGGCAGTTTTCAATGCTCTTCATATCTCCTCAATGTAAGAACCTCCATATGAGCATGGCATTTGATAAATGCCTTTGAGAAGGTCTTGTGATAAAATATCCTTTGATCCCGTTAAGATGTTAGCTGTTTTGTGATGTAGTTGAGGTGACTACGTCATATTTCTTGAGAATCCTGGTGATCATCTCTGATGTGTCATGGGCAAATGGGATAGTGGCATGTGATTTAGTTTCCATCCATTCTTCTGTCTTGATAGTCTCTCTCAGGGCCATTGTTTGGCTCTTTTCTCGTCTTGGACTTGGTGTTGTTTCCTCTTTTAGCTATTATCTCTCCTCTTTGGAGGCTCTTTTTAGGACTAAGTTTTATTTGGAGGTGTTATGGTGCAAACATTCACCAGGTGTTTTTTTTGGTGGATGATGACAGTAAAGGGTACAGACTAGTCTGTATGCAATTCCTTCATATAGACCACATGACCAAGTTTCCTTCAATCTTGCTTTTCATCAGCATCTTCTAGAAAACAAGTTGGTTTTCTTTTTCAACCTCAATGGTGAGTATTATGGTGTGGTGCTGGTGTTGGAGGAAACCCTGCACTTCTTTGGACCCATTTGCCAAATGACAGAAGTGTCATCTACATATCTCAGCCACAGTTACAGAAACCTAAGAACCTAATCACAAAGTTTGTTATGTGTATCTTTTTATTTTTTTCTCTCAATTTCCTATCACTCAGCACTCATGATGCACTCTATTAGTTTCATATATAATCCCACATACTATATTTTTATAGTTTTATATTTTTTCATCAAATTAGTTTAAATTTTAGCTAAATATTTCATCAAAAATTTCTGGAAGAATATTTATATAGAATTTAAGTATGCCATTTAAAAATTCTGTAATTATATTCTTAAGTTAGTTAATGTTCTACAGGCACTCCCCTTTAAACATGAGAAATGCATTTGGATAAAGAGCTTTGTCAAGGAAACATTTTAGGAACTATGTGTGATATGTACTATGGACGATTGGTGATATGTATGAGGAATAATAAATTTGAACCTAGTGAATACTGTTGACAAGTTGATAGCATTTTCATGAGCTACATTAATTTTATGAGCAAAAGAAAAATTATTACAAATTTTTTTAACAATATTATGGTCACTGCAATTTCTGAAAGTTCTAAAGTACCTGATGTAAATAAATATATATAAAAATGCAATAGTCTTTGCTCTCATTTTAGTAAATAACCTTGTAGTATACAGTTCAAGGTCAGCCCAAGGTCACGTTTGTTTATATAGGTTAACTGTTGGAAGAGATTAAAAACTATGCCGAGTTACTTAAGTACTAGAGGAAGATGATTAATTGATTAAATGAATTAATAGATTTAATAGATATTTCAATAATGAAAGTAATATAGAATAAAATCATTTAGCATTATGTATTTTGAACTTAACTTGTATTTGAGGTATGGTGAAGGATGCTGAAAGAGGTGGCTGACTTAATAAGAGAAATTGATTGAAGTGGAAAGCCAGAGAGAAAAGAAGAGAGGATTGGTGGTGAGAATGCAATGGAATAATAGGGGAACCACCTGGTTCTAGCATCTTAAAGGAATATTCATGAGTAGATTTTGTGGAAGGAGGTAGACCAGTGATGAGTTGGAGCATACAGACTCACCCACTCTGAAAGGTGGATCGAGAATATCGGCAGGTGGCTGATGGAAGTATTAATAAATGGAATTCATTTAGCAATATTTAAGATATAACTGGAACTCTAAGAAATCTATTGAGATAATTGAATGGAAAGTTATTGAAATTATTGAAAGAATTTGTTTCTTATCCTATTCAGGGACAGGGTCAGACCCATATGTATTATTGAAATCATTGATTTGGGGGCCACCCTCCCTCCCCCTGGATCCACTCCTGCTCAGACCACTGATTTTATATCTGTGGGAACAGTGCATGTTAATATTTATTAAGATTAACAGTGAATTAAATTATTTAAGTTATTTTATGGTCTGAATACTTATTTGAGTAAATTGTTAATAAATATTACATGGTTCAAATAGTAATCGTTCTTAAAAATAATTTAATGACTGATTAAGAAGGACAATAACTATTGCATGTATGTGGTGGTTTGAGAATATTGAGAGCATATACAGTCATGTTGAATTGGGAATTTTGGTCATGCTAAATGAAAGAAATCTTTGAGGACCAATCCTGCTATAGCAAATGTGGGGTTTAAGGATTTCATGTTGATCAAAGGATATTGATACGTGAAAAAATTTCAGTATTCAAAATTTCCAGTGCAATAATATAGAACTTTAATGTCAAATTTCACTTTAATGCAAATGTATTCTTTGCAGGTGACGTTGGAAGGTCGTGCTGGAGCTTTGTCAGCCATGCATTCCTTTTTGCAAAATTGTCCTGAGCTGGCAACCGAGGATGTGGTTCGACGTTTACTCTCACCAGTTGAATCTGCCTTGGCCATGGTTGTTGGGTAAGAAATGTCTTTGGTGAGGTGCATCAAAAGATGTTGACTCCTTGTTTCAAAATTTATCAACTTATTTATATCATAGTTTTTGTCATTCTGAAACTTCTGATATGGTTGAATGAATTATGCTCTTAGCACCTTTTATGTGTGTTGGTTATGGTGATTGTTAGAGGTTAAACAATATCTTGAGATATCGGCTTTAAACTGAGATGTTTTAATAACGAGTCACTGACACATCCAAATTCCAGTTTACAAATTGAACGACTGATGGAGAGTTGACAACAACAATATAGATAAATAGTTACTGACATAAATAACAACATATGTTGCCAACACATATTTAAACATTAGATTACAACTCTAACACCCTCACTTAATCTAATAGGTATATATATAAATCATTAAGGCAACCCCATTATATACCTTGTACAATATTTGTGCTTTGGTATGGGAATAGCTTTAGTTAATAAATCAGCAGGCATTTTCTGCGTAGACATGTGCTTAACTTCTATCTCCTTCTTTTGAGCTATTTCCCTCACATAGTGATACTTTATTTCTATGTGCTTCGTTCTCCCATGAAAAACAGGATTTTTCACTAGTTTCTCAGCACTTTGGTTGTCATTATACAACGTCACTGTACCAATATCAGTTCCCATCTCCTTCAACAATCCCTTAACATACATTATTTCTTTTGTACCCTCACAAAGACTCACATATTCAGCTTCAGTAGAACTTAAAGCGACTAATTTTTGCTTTCTGGAGAACCAACAGATACTTCCACCATTCAACATCAAAACACAACCAGTATAAGACCTTCTATCTACAACACATCCTCCCCAATCAGCATCTACATACCCGGTTAGTTTGGTATGTGGTGTAGAACATTCATTACCAGATTTGAAAGTCAGAGAGTAATCACTTGTTCCTCTAAGGTACTTTAATACACGTTCAGCAGCCTTCATATGCTCAATATTATTGTACGAATTGAACTGACTCAAGTAGCTCACTGCAAATGCTATGTCTGGCCTTGTGCATACAGAAAGGTACATTAAGGCACCAATTAATCTTTGGTAAGAATCAATTCTTCCTTGATTAGGATTTCCTTTAGCCAGCTTAACATTTACTTCTACTGGGGTTCCAATTGGAATACAATCCTCCTTGCCAAAGCGTGCAAGAATCTTATTGCAATAATTACTTTGATCTAGCTTTATTACCCCATTCTTGCGATCTCGGGTTACTCTCATGCCAAGGCATTCTTTAACTGACCCCAGATCTTTCATTTCAAATCGACTTGAAATTGCCTCCTTTACTCTCTGAGTTTCATCTTTACAATTTGAAAATATAAAGAAATCATCAACATGTAAGGCAATAATGACAATTTTACAATCTTTCCTTAATATATACACACAGTTATCACACTGACTTCGAACATAACCACAGTTAATCAGAACATCATGAACTTTTAGGTTCCATGACCTTGCAGCTTGCTTTATACCATAAATTGCCTTGTTGAGCTTGCATACTTTACCCTCACTGCCTTTCTCAACAAAACATTTTGGCTGCTCCATGAATACCATTTCTTCAAGTTCCCCATTGAGAAAAGCTGTAGTAATATCAACATGATCAATTTCAAAATCAAACTGTGCAGCTAATGCGAACAAAATTCTAATTGACGTTAACCTAACAACTGGAGCAAAAGTCTCATTGAAGTCCTGCCCATATCGTTGTGAGAAACCCCTAGCCACGAGTCTGGCTTTATATCTCATGGACCCATCAATTCCCTCTTTAAGTTTGGAGATCCATTTGCATTTAACTACATTGACTCCAACTGGCCTGTCAACTAGCTCCCACGTACAATTCTTTTGAAGAGAAACAAATTCATCTTTCATTGCCTTCCTCCAAAGATCATGATCAGACCTATCAAGGGCATCTTCCACACTTTGAGGATCATCAAAATTTTGACAATAGAAAGAGTAGACCATATCATCATCCCTCTTAGGTTTCCTGTCTCTAATTGGATACCGCCTGTCCTCCTCCTCTGGCAAGTCATCCTCTAAGTCAGCACTTTTCCTCTCGTCCATGTCGGTCTCACCTTCAGATTCAGCAGTAATAATGATACCTTCCCTGTCCTCAACCTCACATGATTTATTATAATCAGTTTGCTCCTCTACCTCAGACTCATCACCTGCATCTTCTTGCTGCATAATTGGAATATACTCTTGGCCCTCTCTTAATGAAGGATTTTCTATATTCAAATGATTATCCTTTACCATAGGTTGTTCTACAAACACTACATCCCGTGCCCTAATAATTTTTCCTGGATTTTCAGGATCCAACAACCTATAACCCTTAGTATCATCACAATATCCCACAAAAATATATGGTTTACTTTTAAAATCTAGCTTCTTTCGTAATTGTTTTGGTACGTGAACGTATGCAGTGCACCCGAACACACGTAAATGACTAATATTAACCTTTTTATTTGACCATACCTCCTCTGGTGTTTTTCCCACTACTGCCTTGTGTGGAGACATGTTGTTTAGGTATACAGCAGCTTCTGCCCATAGTTTCTTTCCACAACCTGTATCCGCCAGCATGCATCTTACTTTCTCCATAATGGTTCTATTAGCTCTCTCCGCTACACCATTTTGCTCAGGGGTGTATGGGACAGTGATGCCTGATACCCTGTGACTTTAAAATGTTCTTAAAATTCTGATTAACATATTCTTTGCCATTATCTGATCTCAGGATCTTAATGACTTTACCTGTTTGTCTTTCAACCATCTTTCTGAATTCCTCAAATACTCTTGGAACCTGATCTTTTGTTTTGAGAAAATAGACAAACGTTTTTCTAGAAAAATCATCAATTAAAGTTAACATATACCGTGCTCCACTCCAGGACGATTCTGACATAGGTCCACATAAATCAGAATGGATCAGTTCCAGAAGATCTTTTGCCCTGGTTCCCCCAGTTTTCTTGAAACTTTTCCTTGTCTGTTTACCCTGTAGACATGGAATACATTCATCATAGCTATCCTCAGAAAAATCAATACCATCTGCCATAAAATTTTTTAAAAGCTTCATACTAACACCATTCAAATGACCTAATCGTCTACGCCATTGATTATAAGTTTCTTTAACCACAACACTACTGTAAGCATTCTCTGTTGCCTGATCTAATACATAGATCCCATCTCGATTGGATGCAGTTACTTTAACTTGCCCTTGTATAATACATTCATCGGCATCATACATTTGGCAACCATTTTCATTAAATACAACAACAAAACCATTTTTAACAAGCTTACCCACTAATAGCAAATTTGTCGCTAGATTAGGAACATACATTACATTTGTAATCTTTTTAATCAAATCATCAGTTTCAAGCTTAATTGGAACATTACCCATACCTTCTCCATTCAATGTATCATTGTTAGCAACTGTAACCTTAATTTTTTCATCATCATTGAAATTCTGCAACCAGTCCTTCCTTCCTGTCATATCGTAGTCCGTCGTAGCTCCGGAGTCGATGAGCCAGTCAGCTTCACTCGTGATGTGCTTGGCTCCCAAGGCTGCCACAGAGAGAAGAGTTCTCTCCTTTTTCATCGCCGTACTCGGTACAGCTGATGGTCCCTGTGCAGTCCTGGACCCATGCGATGAACCGCTACTGTGTGTCTCGTAGTTCCATCTGCTCCTGCATTTGGCTCTAATGTGACCAAATTTCCCACATTTGTAGCACTTAATCGGATTTGACGACTCGTTTCTAGCCACTTGCACTGCTTTACCAGATTGTCGCCTGGAAACCCCTTCACTTTTTGCCCACAACGCGGACTCGTCATTTTGGCCCCACCGACTGTCTTGAATTAATTTGGATTTAACAAAATCACTAGTTATTGGCATACTGGAACTCTCTAATGCCATTATCATTGGATTAAACTCCTCTGGCAACCCGTTTAACATAATTACGCCTATGAATTCATCATCTACCGGTGTATTAATATCTGCTAATTTTTGAGCAATGCATATAATGTCACTCACATATGCCTCCATGGATGGATATTGGTCCAGTTTTACTGAGAATAACTTACGATGTAAGCCTAAACGTCTGGTCAGCCCCTTGTCTTCGTACACTTTTTCTAAATTCTCCCAGGCTTCTTTTGCTGTTGCTGCATTCCTCACGTGAGCAACAGCGGACGGTTTTAACGTAAGACCTATCTTAGCTAGAGCTCGCGAGTCACGTTTCGCTCGTTGCTCATTCGTGGATGAGTCATCTGCGGCGTAGCCTTCAACGCAACTCCACAAACCTTCATGCACTAAATACATCTTCATTTGGAATTTCCAAATATTGTAATTGTCCCGTCCATCCAATTTTTCCAAGGATGGCAAACCAGTTCCAACTGACGCCTCAGCCATTTTTTGCTTTAACGATACAATACGTAAAAAAATGCACTCGCGTAATGTTCCAGTACTATTTAAGCACAATTGGTCCTTTTCGGTCGCCTGGGCCCATAACCTGTTAGAGGTTAAACAATATCTTGAGATATCGGCTTTAAACTGAGATGTTTTAATAACGAGTCACAGACACATCCAAATTCCAGTCTACAAATTGAACGACTGATGGAGAGTTGACAACAACAATATAGATAAATAGTTACTGACATAAATAACAACATATGTTGCCAACCCATATTTAAACATTAGATTACAACTCTAACAGTGATAGCCCAAGTACACCCTACTTCATTTGTGGTAAGATAAGAAAAGCACCTATCTTGTCATTCCCTTAAAAAAAATTAGTGACAGGAAATGGAAGCTAACCTGAGGATACATAAAGCTCTAAATATATTATTTAGAAGGAGATAGCAGATCAGCCACTAGATACAGAATTTTTCAGTGAATAGGTTAGTTCCTTTTGTCAAAGAAAGCAGAAATTGTAATTGTGATGCAAGCTCCACCATAAATGTATTCATTATATGCAAATAATTTGAATTAAGAAATCCCAGTTCACAAGAAAAGTAAATATTAGTTTTTAAGTCCATTGCAAAAAGCCCAGAAATGGCAGATCTGTGGCATGCATGTTGTTGACTTAAAGAGGTACATAATTTAAATCATATGGAATATTCGTCACCTGAACTCTGGACTGAAATTGTGTTTCTGAGTCTCTAAGCTCTGGAAATCAAACATTAATGATTTCCCATGGAAATGGACTGCATGATATTTTCTTTAACAAGTCTAGGCTGACAAAGGGGTGACTGTTATCACCTATCCTCTGGTGATGCTGTCTACTGCCCCCACACATTAAAATTGTTCGATAAAACGGAGCGTATTACTGTTCTCACTTGACTTTTTTGAAATGTAGACGTACAAAACTAGATGAAAAAGTGTTTTATATAGGCTGGTACTCATGGCTAAATGTCTTAGAAAGTAACATTTTTTAAAAATCTAACGCACTGTGATGCAAATGATGGGAAAATGAAAAATTACATGGTGTAAATACGGGGTTCTGCCTTTGCTGAAGAAATAGGAAATTTGATGGCGCAAGGTAAAACTGTTGTAAATTGTGAGAAAACGTAAATTCCGATAACTTAAATAAGGGGTTTTACTGTATTGTGTTTGCCAAAGGAGACTGTTTAAGGTTTGATTTTGTGGAATTTTTCCATTGCAAGGATAGAGGAAAAAAAACAACACTGTAATTCGGCATTAAAAATTTAATCACACGAACTAAGTTTCACAGCTGTGTAGCATCTTCAGGTGACATTACAAGAAAATCTGTCACTATATACAGTACACATGTACGTATACAAGCTGTATGTGTGTACTTGTATACGTGTGCAAGCAAGGGGTAGGGAAAGGAAAATAGGAAGGAGGGAAACTGATGAGCGTGGGAAAAGTCAGGGATCAGCAATTCCTAGGTGCAGGCAGGGATTAGGGATTAGCAGCTTATGTGCTTTGGGGAAATGGATGGAAAGGGGAGTCATTTTCCTTGGGTGTGGGGGCTGGGAGGGGGAGGAAAAGACTGGAAAGTGAAGAGTGGGTGGGATAAAACATTTTGTTTTGGAGTTTCCATGATGTATTATCTCCAACTCTTCCAGCACATCTAACCTAATACCTTTATTTTCAACTTGCAAAATTTTGGTTGTGGTATCACTCTTGTGTTTGTGTAGAAGTAAATGTAGGGTGAATTCTGAACTGTCTCTGTTATTAATAAAGGGAGCCTGGTGCGCTTTAATTCTGATGTGGAATTTTCTACCAGTCTACCAATTTAGATGGCATTGCAGTTGTTGCAACTGAGTTTGTAGGCACCACTTTGTTGCATTATGCCAATTCTGTCATTATCAGAGCCCAGTATATTCTGTAAAATTTACCTATTATAAACGGCGGCTTTTATTCTATCCTTTGGGAGTTCCTTTTGAATGTTTCCTAGAGTAGGTAGCTGTGGCCACTTGGGTCCCTCGTCCCTCCTCCCATAAAATATTACATTTCTGGCAAGCATATTTGCTTTCGTCAACAGTCTATTAATTAAGGTATCGCTGTACCTAATTAAGGTATCACTGTACTCATTTTTGATGGCTATTTGTTTAATGGTATAGAGTTCCTTGTGTTTGTTCTGTTCTAACATTGGAGAGTCTATGTATCATTGAATGAAAAGCAGCAAGTTTCTGTGAGATGTAGTGTCTTGAGCGGGAGTGAATTACTTGGTCTGTGCAGCATTGTTTTTCTAAAAATTGAAGTTGAACTTTGTCTGTGGTCTGGGGTGCCCTCACATTCCAATTCGCTTGTTAACAGTATCTATTTATTTTGGGAATTAAGTAAGTTAAAAAAACATTCAATTTGTCTCTCCATCCCAGTCCACATGCAGAAAATGTCATCCACATATCTCTGCTAATGAGGCATTTTTTTATGAAGGGATAGTTAGAAGAAAACAATTGTCATTCATAATAGTCCATGAAGAGTTCAGCCAAAATAGGAGAAAGTGGAGAGCCCATGGCAAGACCATCCAACTGCTGGTAATATTGCCCATTGAACAGGAAACTGCTTTGACTCACACACATTTTCATGATGGAACACAATTTACGTATCACTGGTGTCTGTGCTCCGGCTTTCATGACAGAGATTTCCACCAGATCTGGGAATGTTAATGAAGAGGTTTTTTTTTGCGTCGAAGGATACCGTAAGGCACTTTGGGGATAGCACTCATCTGACAATATTCTTGTGAAGATAATATCCTCTCTATCTCCCCATTCCCCCTGCCTACACCTAGTGATTGCTCATCCCTGACTTGTCCCACAATGTCTGACTGGTGATTCTTTCAACCCTTATGGTTACGGATGTATTGCTGTGCCTATCAATTCATATTTTATTTCTGTCACATCTATTCAGGATTGCTCCAGTTGTGAAATCATATGGTCAACACTTGAAAGCACCTGTCGCCATGGTGAGGCTGAGACTCTATGAAACGCTATCGCTCCTGCCTCCTCAGTCTTTTGAAGGTAAGTAAAAATATAAAAATGCAATACGTTAATTGGGAAATGAAATAATATTTTAGAAGCACTCATTGGATCTTTTTCAGAATTTCCTTTCAAAAGAGAAGGCTGATTTTTATTTAGTAAGGAAATTGAAAAGACTTTTTATAATATTTTTTACTAATCTACACCTAGATGTACAAGCATTGTATACAAGACAGGTCATAAATATATATCAACTCTGCAAAAACCTTTGGTTAATTGTAAGGGTACAGTCAGCCAAAAAATCATCTGCAAATTCAAAGTCTGTAAGTCTCTTGATTCAGTATACCTGAGTCTTGAAATGGTTGTGGTTTAGTGTTCCATAAACTAATTGCAAGTTCAGTTTCAGCATATTGTGAAAATGGCATCACTTCCAGAAAATTTTGCCATGACCTTATGTTTCTATTAATGATGTGGAGATCCCTGAGCCAATTTCTTAATTTACCTAAAGGCCTATGGTTCAGTATCTACCGGTACCAAACTTATCCCTTGCTAATTGTTTTCAATAACTTCTGATATATTTTCATGTGTATATTTAACTCTGTGCTCTGTGAAGGTATAATGTAATTGAGATTCTTTGATCCACAAAATACCCAAATAATTTGTCAAGTCTGGAAAGTGATGATGAAGGGAATTATTAATGATCATCAATCAAAAACCACTTAATAAATGTGTTGTGTGTTTCATTTAGCCACAGGGCCTCTTCTATTGTTCTGGGAATGTATTTTATTGCTTTGAGTCTCTACAGATCTTGTTTTTTATTGCTTAAGGTTCTTATGCTCCCCTGCTGAGAATGCTGGTGGGTGAGTTGACTCTGAGTGAAAACCCAGCCAACACCACAACATCCCTTTTGCTGTCACTTTGTCACTCTGGTGCAGCTTTGCTTTTGGGAAGAAGGCTTCGAGATCCTAGTCATCGGGCTATAGAGGATCAGGTAAGGATGATTGGAAAATAATGGACTCCATAAAGGGCCATAGATTGAATTTATTTTGCGTGAAGAGTATACAGGGTGTGTTGTCAAAATACAGACAAAATTCAAAATTTTACTAATAATTTTACTAACACATTTTACATTCGAATGCAGTGACTTGCTGAGAACTCTTTTAACTAGACTTGGGCTGATACCGATAGCAAAGATCAAGTATCGGCCATTTTCCCGATACTTTGATACTTTTGAGTATTCGGTTTTTTTTGGATACTTTTGCTCGGAAGTATTCATTCGATGAAAAGCATCCAAGTAACATCTAATTTTAAAATCCCGCCTTCTTCAACCAATGTGTCGTGTATTTGTTTACTTAGCTGCGGTCTTCGTGGCAGTGAAAGTGAGACAAGTGTTTAGAATTGGCTATGGATTAGCCTGAGGCAAAAAGCTCAACCTCCTCCAAAAAGTAGACGAAAATCCACGCATGAAGAAAGTTTGCTGAAATAGCGGCAAAAATTAAAGTTCTGACATCAACTCAAGTACGTTATGCTCAATGCATACGTTGTTCGGCATTTCCGCATACATTTCAAGCTCGTTTTCCTGAAATATAAAATTCAAATATATTGGCATGGTCAAGGGTTATGACGTTAATGGATTCGCATTAAAAATTTTAAAATGAAGACGAAGGTGTTTGTCTTGTGCCTCCAATGTTGCATACTTACGGAGAAAACCCAGTTTTGTAAATTGACTAGAATAACTTAAACAAATGTAAGTAAATACTTGAAACTGAAAGGATGTCATGGAAAAAGTGCGATTCATATTCTATCAAAATTTCCTTTCATTTGTGCTTTTCATATTGTTATGACAATCTCCAAAGTGATGCTGGCCTCTCCGACTCTAAAAAATATGCAATTTTTCATCCTTACTGCAAAAATTTGCCTCAAAAGTAATTATTAAAAAAAGTCTGGTACCTGCATTAAATGAAAGGCTAAATATTCTACACTGTGATATGCTCTTTATGAATTTCGCTTCGTCCTTTTTCAGGATATCAAGCCTCAAAGTTGAGTCTTTATATACTTTTTGTGTGAATGTACAAAACGTGCTTTTTGGTCATATACCTAGTCATCATTAATTATTGAGTGCACATCAATGCGAGTTATTGTATGTACTTTTTTGGCGGGCGGATTAATTGAAAATGAAACTTTGTTACAATAAATTAACGCCAGCAAAGAACTAACTTGAGGGCACGCATGGTGTTCCCCTGTAAGTTATGCAGCTCACACATACGTTTTCAACATAACCCGAGAAGGCCTAACCTGTTCAGCAAGTTTTCCTGGTTGCCATGTTCAGGATTTTGGGTCCCTACAAAAATGTGCTAACGAAAGTCCACTGCATTTGGGTGAGCTTGCAGGAGAGTTTCCTGAGCAAATGTTTTCAGAGACTGATTCTATGGTCCTGATAGAAGAACCCTCTGCTGAGCATGTTCAGCAGCCCATGTCAATAATATGTCAGTGAGCACTATATTCAAATATGAGTTGCTGAGCATGTTCAGCAGCTCTTATTTCTTAAAAAGGTTTTTCAGTATTTACAAATGTGAGAGGGCTGAGAGTCCGAAATCTAATTCCAGTTACAGTAGAAGCCCGGTATGGTGAGTACGGCTTATTGCGAGAATCGCGTTATAGCGAGTGATTGTCTTTGTGTTTGAGACATGCTATGACATTAAAAAATATTGATTCATCCACACAGCCCATATTTCCACAAATTGTGAAGTATACCGTGGAGTGGCCTTATAAAGAAGAAATTCTGTACAGTTTGCAGAGATATTTTGGAAATTTTATGAAGGTCAGGTTAGTACTTGGTTGCATGGAGGTCAAAACAGGTTAATTCAAATGCCTAAAATGCCGGTTGTGAATACAGTGAAATATCTGTAATACCAGGGGGATGAATCTGTTACATTAGCATAGGTTATGAAGGGTGGGTCTCTGATAGAAGAACTGTTGAGGAGATTAATGAAATAGGATTTTTGGAGTCATTTATTGATGAAGTGATGGTTGACAATTTAAAAAAAATTCTTTATGTGAGTAAAATGGAATAGGGGTCCATCCTCCAATTCTGAGTAAATATTACAATTTTCAAAGGAACAGACTAATCAAACATCGGTGGTAGCAAAAGCTAGGGTGCATTTGTAGGGTTATAGAAAGACTACAAAAACATAAAGTTCTAGTCAAAAATATTCCAACTGTATTACTTCACCATATTGACGATATCATGATGCTTGCCTGTGCCGTTGCCAATTATTCCTGGCCTCTCCTGGCTGAGAATAAATTTATTAAATAAATGGTGAAGCAGAAATATGTTATTTTCATTTTTCTTCAACTTGTCTACTCTCTTTGTCATCCATCACTATAATGGTCATAAGTTTTCTTTTCAGGTGAGAAGTCATGTCTCTCAAACTTCCCCAACAACACTGAGAGCCTTATTATTCATTCTCTACCATACTTAATTCCGCCAACTTAATGCCATACATTGATGAAATTAGTAGAGCAGCAATATGAATGCAGGGCTGGGAAACACTTCGTAACCATACACATATTTTTTACAACGTTTGATAGCAATTCATTACAAAAAATTATTTTTATGCTGTCTAAAATTTTAGCAATCATTGTTAATATCAAAGTTGGCAAACAGATTTTTTCTTAAGCTAGAACAAGAAAATCGGCAAGTGATATTGGAAATACTGTAAGATATAATGTAGGTTTTCAGACCAAAACAACGATCAACCATCACTAGTTGAAATAAAATGTTCTTACATGTTTTGTGCCAATGCCTAGCAAGGGCTAATGCTCATGAGAGACATAAGATGATTCCTTTGGAAATCTTTACTCAGCTCAGAATAAGTAGGGGTGTGTTTTATTTGCCAGAAGTCTCATATTTTTTTCGTGAGTAAGTAGATCTCTGCTTCCTATTTTTAATTATTTTTAGGCCATGTTTACTTAAGGTACGTATATGATAGCTGTTCAAGTTCAGTTATGTCGTTGCGAGCAAAAAGATAGTTATGATAATTTGCGACAGACTTCAATCACTCGCTGAGCAAAACTATGCAGTTGGTTGTGGGATAAGTACAAAAATGATTAAATACATTTTCTGCTGCAATTTTCCCATACTTAGCAACATCAAATGTAATATTATTAGTAAGATAGGCAAATCAAAATACCCATTTAGGCACCAAGGAGCAGCAGCTATACCAACTGTATATAATAATAATGAATGAATAATAAGGCTCAGTGTTGTTGGGGAAGTTTGAGGGACATGACTTCTCACCTGAAAAGAAAACTTATGACCATTATGGTGATGGATGACAAACAGAGTAGACAAGTTGAAGAAAAATGAAAATAACATATTTCTGATTAACCATTTATTTAATAAATTTATTCTCAGCCAGGAGAGGCCAGGAATAATTGGTAATGGCACAGGCAAGCACCATGATATCGTCAATATGGTGAAGTAATACAGATGGAATAGCTATATATAAAGTGTTTGAAAACAATTACCTACCTGATCTCTACCCTCCCCTTCATCAGTAATTGCTCGTTTTTTAGCCCACTCATTTGTAACATGGCAGCTAGCAATTGACAACGACCTTCTTCTCAACTTGGGCATCTTTCAGTTGTTACAAGTCAAACATTAAGAACACATTTACTTTCTGTTAAACGATGGCTTTTTACACCTTCTCCTAAATAAAGCCCAATCTTCTGAAAGCATAATAATTTGCTTTGAGTCAGGGTCCAACTCACGTGTCCTTTAGTGCTCTGACTTCCATCACTGCCTACCACACATACGAATAGGAGGGAATACATTTATCCTCAAAGTAAGGATCACCATCCTTGCTCTGAGCATGTATCCCTCCCTGAGCGGCCATATTGGAAAATGCTTCAGCACTCACAGTGCCGCCATCAGTGATTTGAGTCTCGAATCGTTACAAGTCTACTTTTAACTGTTGTGTTCATTGTAGTCCATGGGATCCAAATCTGGGATCTTATGAGGTCATAATTACCAAACATTGCTGTTATCTAAGAACCAGTTTTGGAGCAAAATTCTTATGTGGGCTAGCGAACCATCCTTCTGAAAAACATATGACCTTCCTGATGCTAAGCTTTGAAAGTTTGGGTGCTGTAATGGAAAAATGAGTTTGGACAGCTGAGTGAGACTGCATCTGTGATAGGGGGAACTGCCATGACTTCCCTCAGCACTGCGTGCCTACTATCCATGACTACTCCCTCCCCTCTCGTGCTTGTCGCAACATGTTCATTTTCCAGCGAGTCTTTCGTCATAATTGTAGTGAGTTACTGTGTTTAGAGTTTTTCACATTCTTAGGACCTTGATACATTATTAATGTATTGTGTGATATATCTGAATTGAATATCTGCCTTTCAACCAGAGATGGTAAGTTCACTCAATAAATTACAGCAACATAACCTACTTGTGCTTTCTTGCACTTTTCATAAGGGTTTGATGGCCGGCTTCAAGCTTGGGCCCACCCTTGCCTCTCTACGTATACATCTTCTCTGTGATCGTGGAAATGAGCACCCACCCTTTTACAGTGCATTTGTTTTCATCTCTTGTAGTCAAGCATCTGTAAGTTAAGAGTATTTATTAAAGTGTGTATTGATAAATCCTGAGTCATACATATTAATGCATTAATGATCCCTGCCTACAGCTGCAGCCAAACAGTGCAGCAGGTTCAGGAGCTCTGGAGCACGACCCTTGCTGTCTTTATGGTGCCTGCATTGCGGTGAGTGAATAAATATTCTGATATTTGTTATTGCTAAATGTGATTTGCTGTAAATATACCAGTTTGTTTTCAAATAAGCTGGAACTCTTTGATGTGAAGTTAGGAATTTATACATTTCTTTGGAAATTGTTTTCCTTCAAGTACATATGAAGGCTTTCATGGCCCATTGGTGGAGAAAGCTGCATTTCTGTAACGCCATGTTTTTGTCATAGTTGAGATTTGCCAAGTTCAAGCAGGTATCTTTTAGTTTAAGTTGAGATACTAGCTGGAATGCAGGTAAAACTGTTATCAACTGTAACAAATAGATGTGGTAAAACTTTTTTTCCTTATTGGATCAAAATGAACATTTTTCTTCATTTATTGACTTGGAATTGAAATTGTGTTGTTCCAACAAGGATTTTGGAAATTATTAATAGTTAATCATAATGGGTAAATTTAGACCTAAATTAGTAAATTTATATATTTATTGTCTGAGTACACAGAAAGTTAAAAATAGGGATGGGACGAATAGCAGATTTCTCAAAGTCAAATATTGAATTCAATTATTAACCCTAAATAGAATTTTCAAATACCTCAAATACTAGAATTGCAATCATTATATGTAATGTTTTTCTGCTAATTTAGGTATTTGTTGTAGTAAAAGGCTATCGCTTGATTAAATAGAAAATTTTAATTCTGATTTATAATTTCAAGTTTATAATAACATAAATATAATACTTTAACTTTAATAACTTAACTTTGTTAAACTTTAATATTATGCATTAACTTTAATAAGTGAGCAGGAAGTATTAATACACCTTAAAGCTGTCCAGTTTTTTACTAACAACAAACTAGTGTCAAAGTCAAGTAAATTAAAAAGATTAAACTTGGCAATATTAACCTCAGATCTGACAGAGTGAAGTATGGTGTTACTATGACAAAGTAAGCATTTTGCATGTAATTGATGCACAATTCACTAAGAATCTACTCTCGGTAAAGTATGTTGAGATGCCTGAATTTGAGAAGCTATATCCAAAAGAGAAAACCAAATTTAACGCCGTTAGGTAATACCGTATTTACGCGTGTAAGCCGCGCACCTTTTTTCCCGAAACGCCGGAGAAAAAATGGGGGTGCGCGGCTTACACGATTTCGGGTAAGCCGCGCACCATTTTTCCTCAGATTCCTGTTTTTTTTTCTCCTAAGTTTCGCATTCTGTCTAGTAATATGGTTAGTAGTCTAGTAGTAGAGGTATACTAGTATTCGCAGCATGGTCTAGTAGTAAATCGTACATTGTAAAGTATTCTGAAATTTCGAAGTATGTAATTAATAATAAAAATCCGGGTTTAACAAAGTCTGAGCGTACAACGGTATTGGAAGAAACGCAAGATCAGAAACGCCATTTGTCAAAGCAACAGATTTATCGTGTATAGATCGTAAGCAGGACAACACATTGTAGCACTGATATGTATTTAAATATACTGTATCCTGTAAGCTGCCGCAAGGGGCTTTGTTTTTTTCAGAATCGTAAGCGGAGTTTGTTTCGGTATCACGTATCTGTAGCAACATTTTTACGTAATAGATAGCTCCTTTTGAGTACACATTAAAGCTACATTGCAAAGACATGACAAAAAATTTGTTACGTGGTGGCAATAGTCGTATGCTCAGATATAATGCCTTCTTCCGTGCTATCCACTTCAAGCGCGAGAGTAGTAAACGCGTTCGAATCGATCATTTAGCATTTTAAAATAATTTTCTATTCACCCTGAAATGAATTCTGATGTGAAATTTCGATAGTTTCTTGTGAGTATAAAACTACATATAATAAGCGATGCCGAAAAAAATAGGAAATCGAGCTCCATGAAGGAAATGGGGTGTATCTGAATCTAGCAGTGACGAAAACTAAGAATGAGAACTGTTATGATATGACATATTCATTAGTGATTTATGATTATATTTCCGGGAATGTTTTTCTTTAGTTTCATTAGAATTATTATTTTTATTATATTGAGCTTAGCTTTTTCCGTGTGTTCCCATAACTTTCCGGTGCTGTTAAGTTCACAGCTACTACGCAGAGTGCAGACGAGATCACCGCTATCAGGTACGGATGGCGTTTGGCTTTTATTTGTTGATATGCCAACGGATTTCCGTAAAAATAGAGTAATCATGGGCTGAAATTGTATATATTTTTGCAATTATTTCAGTTGGATGTTATTTTGAACTGATGCCATTTTTATAGCTGGATGATGTGATCGTATGTAACAGTAATTACTGGGACTGAGAAAAAGATGCACAGTAAAAGAGGCTGTGCGGGCCGTGCATTGATGCACGACGCGATTATGATCGTGATGATAATAACACGTAATTCAATCAATTAATGAGAAAGATATACACGTAATTTAGGCACAGTATTTCTATTAAAGAACGTGCATTCATGTTATGACAAAATGATGCAGACTCAAGGGAAAAAAATTTTTTTTCGGTAGAAATAATTTTTCCCTCACGAGCCTGCCCGAAAATAGGGGTGCGCGGGATACACGAGGGCGCGGCTTACACGAGTAAATACGGTACTAGTAATTATTATTTCTCTACTTCTCTATAATATTCATGCTGAAAACCTTGTGGCCGCAGTGGTCCCACTCAATTTTTTGTACCAGTCTCGTAGTAGGGCTTTACAAATTTCATAACAAATTTTGTACATTTTGAAATAATAAAAATTGTTTCTTCACCTGTGTCAAAAACACCATTGGATTTATTTTGTTGAAATTTCAATATAATATGATGGCAGGTAAAATAATAAAAAGCACACTATGTTGGGTCTATGGATTTTAATTCCTGAAAATCCTTTTTTTTTTTTTTTTCAGAAATGGTAGTTCATCTACATGCCAAATATATGCTGTATGAACACTCAATGGTGTATGGCACGATATTGGCAGTGTTTAATCTTTATATTTTAGCATTATTATTCAAGTTCTCGAGTATCAATACTTTCTAGTATTTGGGTAGTTGGGAGTAGTAATCACATATCTTTAGTGAAAATAATATCTTGTGTTGAATTGAGAGCAAAGAATTGCATGAATTGATGAAACTTCTTTCTTTCCATTTTTGCTGACAGGCATATTATGCTAGCAGCTACATATGTATTTAGCATTTTCCTGCATTTTTGGATAAACTTTGTTCTCTCCTTAGAGTATATTGTTGTTTTTTCCTCTGCAGGGCGATTCTGTACCTGGTCCTTTGCCCTTGGGTGTGGCTGTCATAGATGCTGCTGTCAAGTTGTTTGGACGCTCATTCCCTCATGCTGCACACAAGCACAGGCTGCAAGTTCTCGCACATTTTTCGGAGGTGGTGTGGCGTGGTGGGAGTGGAGGGAGCCAGGGTGGTGGGAGTTCAGGGGGGGCCAAGGGTGCCCGGGGAGAGGCCCTTACCATCAACTGCCTAGCTGCTCTCTTGGCTGGACTCACCGGTCTGGCGGAGGATGCCAAGGGGAAAGGTGGCGCTCCCGAACAGGATGATTTACGCCAAGCAGCCGCATCACTTGCTTTGGTAGCTATTCTGTTCTTGCAGCCACCTATTTGTGAAATTGAGGGTGATCATAATTGCTATATTTCTATGAATACACTCATGGGTAGGAGTGCAGGGTTGCTACAGGTCAGTAAAATCAGTAGTCAGGAAACTTAAAACTGGTCAGTAAAATGAGGGAAAAGTCAGGAAATCTGGGAAATTCAATGCAGAGTCAGTAAATTCAAAAATACTGGGGGCCAATGCCCCTTATATTCTCAAATATTGCAACAAAAATTTCGCTGGCTGTCAGCAGCACCTATCACAGTGTTAGTTCCTATTTCTGCCGCTCAATACTCGCAACAAGAGCCACTGCTACTTGTGTGTCTGCCAAGGGGTCTATATACAATGTAGTATCCCTGACGTTTGCAAGGGTTAAGATACATATTATCTATGGCCTTGGCATCCACATTTCACTCAACTCAACGCTATCCCCTCCTGCTAAAAATCTTTGACTAGCTCTGGTTAAATTAGACTTTTTTTACATTAATTCATTTTATTAGACTGACTTTAGTAATGTTATGATTTTTGACCGCCCTAAAGGACATTTTATTCTGATGAAGGTAACGGTACCAGTGCTTGACCAGTGATAGGGAAAAAAGAACACAGTGTGCAGATGAAAAATTACTTTTTATGCTTATCGAACATGCCTAGTACAATATATAAAGACTTACATTGACATTCATACAAGGAACTTACAAGTTCAATTCAGCAATGTCTGAAGCGTCTCTTAAGCTTCTGGAAGAAAACTTAGAAAAGAAGACATTAGTACTGAATGTCAACACGTACAGTCAGTCATCTTTTTTCAACATGGTGCCAATGTATGTCACATTTTATTTTTTATAGCTAGTTGGTAGGAGTGTAATTTCCCACTACTTTACAATATTTGAACCAGATAAAGGCTTATTTTATCTACTATCTATTAATTGTTAGTGTGCATTTTCTTGCGCAGAATATTATCCTGTAATGAATCATCTTGTTCGATTGTTGATCTACAGTATTGCTATGTGCAATTTACAGCATTTTATTTGAGTTTTAATTTAATTTTAACTAAAGTCCTATACTTTGGAGAAATTGTACCTGAATTTTTGTTTTTAAGATTGCAATAAATTTTCTCCTAGTCATTCATTTATGAAAATATTTTTCCTCTTCTCATGTAGGATTGTGAACTTTGGCTCTTTGTTGAATTTCCAAAATTCAGTAAAAATCCAATTGTTGATCGGGAAAAAGTCAGGAAATTTGAAAACATATATCTTGTAGTAACCCTGGAGTGTCTAAAGTTTTTGTAATCAGTATGGTGGAATTTTTACTTGCATTGAGAAACTTGAGATTCTGACATGGTAGCTTGTGTTAAATCTCAATAGAGATTGTACAAGAGTTTAACTCCTGAAACTGAAGGAATAGAATTTTCAAATGTAACCATGCCCTATGAGTAGAGCCACGAATTTTTCGCAAAACGATTTTTTCGCGAAATTACGCGAAATATCAAGATTATTTGGGATAACGCGAAATATATTCTCCTGAGCGAAAATAATGCGATTTTTTAGAATTTTTACGGGTTATTTTGCGAAAATGTTGAATATATAGTAAAACCTCTCTTTACCTATGGAACATCTTTTCATCATAAAATCCTCATCGCCGGCCAAAATTCAAGCATGTAACAGAGGGAAACATCTTTGTATCGAACCACATTATTTTCGACAAACCTCCGCACTTTGTACTTAAGAGTGAACCCCCCGAGACCGCGAAACTACCTCCACCGAATGGAATATTCGGTGATAATTTTTGTTCTTGCTCCCACACTGGTTTTCTCATTTCTCCACGAAATATTACTGCTTCCGACTATTAAAATCGATCATTTTAACCGGTGATGGAAACCTTTCATTTGAATTCGTTCAAATGCCCGTACAATATTAATCATCAGACGCGTTTTACATGCACGCATCCAATGATTTTATATATCTTAGGGTTCCTTGAACTTTAATTGTGAATCACACCATCAAAGGAATTATTTTTATCATAATCCATCTTGTAATCTTATCTTTATTCGTCCGAGCACATAAATTTCATATAGTCGCCAAGCGATATTCGTTTGTTTTGTTTTTCTCGTTTTCGCAGCGCGATTTCGAACATTATCCGTGAAGCCGGCACGAATGATACATTAATGATTAAATTTTAGTCAGTACATTACATTGTAGTCCCCGTGGAAGCCGGGTTCACATGGGAGTGGAATCATAGAGCTTAGCTCTATGAGTGGAATAGACGGAACGGATTGTGATTGGCTAGGCTAGATGCTTTTCTGCTTTCTGCCTGTTCCGTCTATTCCGCTTCCATGTGAACTCGGCTTGAGAATTTTGCTTTCTAGAGATTATTGCAGTTTGTCCACATGCAATATTTTTTGTTATTTACGTGAGACTTAATTTAATAGCTATTCAGAGATCGATAGCAGAAGTATTCCTATGATGCGT